>OX346236.1:3290000-5690000 GCA_947049295.1 Ligdia adustata | reverse complement strand
AAAAGAGAATAATGTTTTAGCGTAGTTTGTATATTTTGGCCCGGTCAATGGTATGTCGTGTATTTGTAGGTATGTTTAAATTCTTTGTGACTCTTTACAGCCTAAACCTAACCCTTTACATATTTTGATGCGCAAGATGTCATTGGATTTGTCTTTATCTGCTGATAATCATATGCTATACTGGTTGGATCTCGCGGTTTCACGCGTGCAGATACAGATTTTAATTTGTTGCAGTCGGATTTTTGAAGTTGCTTATATCCACTTGATCGCTCAGGCAAAGTGGCTTGTTCTAGCGTTATACGTTATGCTCCTATATGGCTCTGTATGATATAATAATACTTACTGCAGGATAATGAAGACACTTTCACGTTGACATAACGAAAAAGAAAATAAAAGGCTAACTTTGAAATATGTTTACATCTGCTTTAAGAAAGAACTGGTCGCCAAGAAATAGAGTTGACCACCCATCATCCCATGTTTAGTGTTCGCTGAATGGTAACTCATGTACTTCCTCAGTAACTCAATGACCAAGGTATTTTATATGACTACTTCTTAAAGCACCAGACTCACACAATTTACAACTAAATAATTCTCACCACCCAAATCGTATGTTAACCTAACTCCCACTAACAATAAACTAAAGCAAACTAATTAAACCACCCTACAACACCCGCACCCCTGAATTTATTCATAACCAAATTAATAATAATAACACCCCACAATTATTGCCATATTAATGACACCCATAATCTAGGGGATTTATTATATTATTAATAAAAAATTCAAATGTGGCTTACACGCGTAAGCTTTGGCTTAAAACTGTTTGAAGTTCTCACATTGGGAGAGGCGAATAAAAACGTAATAAGGATTTTGGGGATTCTGCTTGATTATTTTGTGATGCTGTGAGGTAATCTAGTGTGTGAAATGTCAATAGAATACTAAAGAAAGCTGATTGTATTTTTATTTAGATTTCTGTTATGTATTTACAGTAATGCAAGAACTTGTTTTAAATTACCTTATCACATGACATTGAGACGTGCATTTGATTTTGGTTCATACAAATCCGCGGTATCACTTGTTTATAGATAAACATTCCTTTTATATACTGCCTCAAAATCTTGTATGATAAGCAATTTTGGCATTCGATCTCTAGTAGGTAGGTAATTAATGTAATTAAAATTTCTTTTGATAACTCCCACACTAGTGAGTATTTTATTCTAACATATTTTTGAAGGTGTTATATTTTATGTCATTCCTTGGCAATGTACTTAATATGCTATGAACTATGTTTAAACATATTTTTTGTGGTAAGACAGAAATTATTATAATTTAGGGGTGTACTAAGCCGAAAGGGGATCACTATAAATGCAGTAATTTTGACGAAACACTCTTTTAGTTGAAATAATACATGCAGGTTGTGATTAAAAATATATATACCAAAAATAACGGGATAGACTTTAAAATTCGGCGCATTGTTGCAACCTGGCTGCGTCTAAAAATGTTCAGTCATCCATAGACATGGAAATCCATGGATTTTTCCAATTTCCACTCTTGTGCTATCACATGTCCAGCCCGCTGACTTGGCGACAGGCGAGAGAACTTTTTCAACTGCTGTTATTGAAAAATGCGAATGAATGACGTTTTATTAACAGAGGATCCGGTTTGGGCCGGCCTTTTTTGACATTTGTCTGAAATTGGTAAATATTTTTTTCCCTGCTGCAATACAGAATCAATTTATTTATTGATTTTACAAAGTTATAGTATGTACATATAGTTTTTTAAGAATGAGACTAAAATTTAGTAAATTTAGATTTCTGGTTCTAATATTAGTGGTGATTAAACGAACTTACCTGAAGTGAAGTCCCATCACCTTTATGGGAGTTGTTGATTAAACGATATCACTGTCAAAGACTGTTTCCTACATTTTTAAAATAAAAATAACTCAGGCTAATACTAAGGACTAATAAAACAACTCTATGCATTTTTCTCGTGCAAAATATAACATTTTAGACGTCGTCGTCGGTAAAGAAAAATCAAAACATAATCCATAACCAAAACCGGCCAAACAAATCTAACTCGGCAAATCCCATAAAACCATTAAGGGTGCTCCCTCGCATATAAGGGCGACACCACACGTTGCGATAAACGCTTGTAATTCACGAATATCGCGTCATATCGTGACGTATCGCATTACGCGACGCGCGCCCGATAATGCGGCGCACGCGGCGTATTGTGACTTCGGACGATAGACGGAAGAAATAGGGAGTACTTAGTTGTTACAGATATGTTTTTTTATGCCATGTATCAAAATTTTTACAACTATATGTTATTAACGCTCATATATTATATTATGTTAAGGTATTGTTACTTAAATAGTAATACTATAGACGTTAAGTAATATTTTACTTTCTTGTAAAAACTTTCTTGCTCCTTTCTATCTTTAAAGAGCATCATAGATGTCAAAGTTAACTTCAGCTACTTAAACTACTCTTGTTATTAAATAACTGCAATTACTAAATTAAATGAATAATCTCTATTAGGGAACTTAAATCCTTAAATCCACACAGAAGTTAAGGTAAAATGTTAGGTAACATTTTGTTCTACGCATCTAAAATTGGTAACTACTCTTTGACTCCTCGTTAGGGGGGCTACCCTTGTAAAAGTCAGTGTGAATAGAGCTAATCCTTATCGGGCCGAGGGGTTAGAGTGAATCAATTAAAGATAAGCAAATACGGCGCATTGTGCTCTTCCAGACTTGAATTTGTTAGAGGAAATTAACTTTTGCCGAATAAAGCGATCCGTCATTGTGGACGCGCCCTTAAATTTTAATCACGGGTGAATCGTCCGGATTGTTATGTTGGGATTTTTGATTTGGGGAAAGCGGTTTTCACAAGGATTATGTTACAAGATAATTGTGTCATTGTTTGTTTATCTGCAAGTATCTTGATGTCTTGCTGGTTTGTTTGGTTTGAGTGAAGAAAGTTTAAAGTAGGTATTGACTTATGTCTTAATTTTGGGCTGTCATATAATTCAAGTTGGACATTATGTAACTTTTTTTATTGTTCTTTAACAAACGTACCAATATTATAGTGATTTCCACAAACCAAGTAGGCAGGTAACCCAAAGTAGTCAAATCTGATGCTTAGAAGTTGGATTTCATCCGACTGCCGAAAAGGAGGGATAATATTTTTCGAGTGTATGTTTGTAAGTAAGTACCTTCGTATGTGTTACTCTTTATGACCCTCTTCAGCTTAAACCGCTAAACTGATTTTAATATGCGATGTATCTTTATCTGCATTTAGGATTTGTGTTTGAATGACAAATCCTAATATACTAGTTTCAGCCCACGGTTTCACTTGTTAAGATAAAGTGGTCTAAAGCTTTTTGAAGTCGTTGCCAACCAAATGTTACAATTTAAAAGTTACTATTACTGTTTCAAAAATAGCGTCAGCAACATTGTCGCTTGGCGCCATCTATCGGCGGAAGGGGCGTTGCAAATCGCAAGCTCGCGTCGACACACTGACGTTTGCGCAGGCACCGCAACACTTTGATCATTGCGACAGTTATAGCAATTCAGAAAAAAATCAAAAATAGACTTGGGCCTCTGATAGATGAGAGCAAATCTAACCAGATCAGAAGCTAAGATGATTCACTCGCTATTCAATAAACTATATCGAATCAGCGGTCCTTGTCTCAATATCTAAAATGTCGTTTATATTTACTAAATGTAAGTTTGTATTTTACAGCAGCGCTCCTGTGATAGGTATTAAACGTCAGTTTTACAGCTACATTAAACGCGCGTCGTAAAACAACATGTGACACTAATACATTTGTGTTGATTTTATTCTGTTTCTCAATTAATGTTACCGTGAAATGTTGTAAAACGGCCAGGATGGCCGCTCCGCCCACTATACTGTTAGACACGCAAGTAACATTTTAATAATTAATACTTTAAAATAAGGTTTTATATGGAACAATGAACTAAAAAGACAAAAAGTGTTAAGTCGAAGTAATCTCGATGAAATCCGACGAAGAACTAAACAGAACGTTACTAGTAATAAGTCTTGAGTGGAGCTAGGCAGGATACGTAATAAGGCGACATGATGACAGGAGAGTAAGTAAGGTTGTAACTGAGTGGTGGAAAGCAGAGCGGTGGTCGACCGGCGTCAAGATGGGTCAATGGCATCAGAACTGTCGTAGGTCCAGCCTGGACACTATTGGCACAGGACCGAGGAAGATGGCATCATATGAGAGAGGTTTATACCCAGCTGGTGGGATGAGGAAGAATGTGGATGATGATGAAAAACACAGTGGCGTTATCTAGTGTTCGAGACATTAAAAGAGTATTAAAATGTTTATTTATTACAATATACATATATTAGTTTATTTTTATACCAAATATCTTATTATCAGCCGCCCATACAAATTTAGATCGTGGAAGCAACACTTCATAGTTCAGAAGTTCCTATGGCCATCAACCGTCTCCATCATCACACCAGCTCCTTGATGTTGTCAACGAAGTCACATAGAAATACCAACTTTAGCCCAAACTGATATTGGGTATAATTTAATTTGCAAGATTTGATTACAAACAATGGTAGTTACTAGTGAAACTAAATTACAAGTGACAACTGACTCTAACTCGGCAGGTTAAGGCTTTTAGCTATTTTTAATTTAAACCTAACTGCAGGACCACCTGATCAGTATTTTTCAAATCCAACCCTTAGAAGCAAAAAAATATTTTTTTATATTTCCTTATGTCTCAGAAATCAATGGACGTAATGTAAAAAATATTTTAAACTTTTTGAATTGTATTTACTCTATAATAATTACTAGAGGACAAAAAGGAAAATTAATTCCTATTTACTTCTGAAAATATCACAAGGGGGCAAGCAAAAATAAAATCAAGAAAAAAATATCCTTTCTGTCACCTTCATAGTCATAGGAAAACAAAGAGGAATATTTATTCCTATTTGTTTGTGTTGATGTAACGAACAGGAATAAATACTATTTTTTGTATTTAAAAAAAAAAAACTATTATTCAGCTAGAAGTAGGTACATACTCTAAACTTTTTGTACTCCACTGTACGTAAGTCTAAACCTCTTTGTAGTGTGTGCTCTGATAGTAAAGCTCGCCCCGTGACGGCGACTGAAGTTACTGAAGTCTTTAGTCTTACCGATAACCACTCAATGTAGTTATTAGTGCTACATGACTACTGCTTTAGCTAGACTGCGACTCAGCCAACTAAGATGGTTGACAAAAGCTTTTTTTTTGTACGTCTCACAACAGCGTGATGAAACGGTGAATAGATGAACTGGTTCGAACTCAACAATAATAATTTTGCGATATGTAAAAGAAACTAGTAGCTCATTGTAACACAAGATACTGATGGGTAAATGCACTCTTTATTATAAACGCAAAAACAATAAATACAAAAATGTGGCGGCCATATCGCTAAAGCAATCTCTTTAAGGCAAGGGGTAAATAAAACTGGTGTACCTACATTCATCTTCGTCTAGGTATAATAATGTAAAATTAAAGATAAGTCTAATTATTCTAAAAGTACTAACATGATAAAATAAATATAAATATGAGAAATCGGTATACAACTTTTTATTTTGTATGCTGGTATCTCAAGCGGTAAGACTGTATAGCAACATTGTTCTCAGATATGTCGTAATGGTCGTAACCGACGCCAGGGGGCGGCACTACTTAGAACTGACATTTAAATTTGGAATTGGCGCCAATTTCGCTGTTCGCTGTTTGAAAATTAGCGTGAATTGGAAATGGCTGTAATATTGTTTTCAGTAAGTTTTGAAAAGAGGGTAAGTGGTACTGCAGAGGACGCCTTTGTCAGAAGAGTTAACCTTTTGGAAGTATAAGATTTGAACCTACAACTTGGTCAGAGCGCTGCACTATGACTTACAATTATCTTGAAGCAGACCCTAGGAATGGGAAAGCACAATAAGGTGCAGTATAATATTATTTCACTCCAAAATATTAAATAGCACAAGATAAAAAAGTTCATTGTATATTGGGTGCCCACCTTTGGATGGACCGAACTAAGCGAAAACAATCACATTAATGCCCATCATAACTCTATTCTCGTACATACACAAAGCAACTACTTGGAGATTTAATTTCCAAAACTAAAACAGCTCTAGGTACACAAGTTCAGAATTCAAAAGAACAAATAGGTAAGCCCTTACAAAACTCTTATCAATTGTTCCACTTTAATTCACAAAATACAAACCGCATTCGGTTAGTAGATCGTAGATATCATTCTTAGGAGTAGTACACACGACAGATGTTGTCATGGCGTGGTCCTTTGAGACGGATAGAGGAAAAAAGATCAGAAAGAGAACTTGAGAAAAAGATCTAAGAAAAACATCGAACATAGCTAGACAAGGTATCTTATAAAAATGTTTTAAATATTTCAAAAAAGTTTTATATTATCAAACGTTACTTGCAAAATTATTTTTCAGGTTGTTTATTTGACCAAAAACACCTGACAGCTATTTGATCTGCCGGCACAGAACTTTATAAGTTAGAAGTAAGCATTTTATTCTCTTGCTCGATGCTACGCGTGACCAAATTCTTCTGGTTTGAAGCGTTTGCATTATCTTAATGCTTATTAGCGTTTTTATGCTTGATCCAAATAACCATTTTTTGGTAATACGTCATTTCATTTTACTCTATAAACGCAAATTATGAAGGCCCGGTAATTACATGCTTTTTTTACTCGTCATGACATGTAATATCTTAAGGTTCAGTTCCAGTCGAATATCTTTTAACGAACAAAATCAACAACCGTCCGTAGTTTTCCATCCGTACTTCCTATATTCTGCGATGTTGGTCCTTTTCGGCGTTTTCCGAGGGACAAAGCGCGTCGGCCGCTGTCATAATAAAGTGAACAATAAAGCTGGAAGATAATATATTCTAATGACACGTCAGCGATGCGATAAAATTCGTGAGTCCATTGTGACACCTCGGCTTAATTGGAATTTATGTTCGACCGCTACGGTTTGAATTGGATGAGATACTATGGGAATTCGATTGTGGCTTACGTTATTGATATCGAGTTGAAAATGTGAAAAAAATAATATTAAAATACATTTATCATCACAAAATAGCAATCAACTGTTTTGTTTCCTGACGGCTAAAATCTGGGTATGTTTAAGGTCAGAATGAACCGGTATCTTCTAGGACTGCGCAGCGTGCTTCATCTGTGGCTAATTCGTCGTCTACTCGTAGACGAGCTGGCTAAATGCGGCCCTAGAGTCAATAAACAAAACTTTGCCATAACCGAAACACGATAGATATATTGATTTACCTTTATTGCAGACGCACAAAAAAAAATACAAGAGAACAGCTCTTACAAGATATAATGCTACAAGTGGTAGCCTTATCGCTAAAAAGCGAACTCTTTCAGGCTTCAACAATTCGTGGCTTTTGAGGTTTTGGACGATTTTTGTCATTGCATTGCTTCACATTCAATGCAGTATTATAACATACATCATTGTATTCCAGTTGGTAAGACAATGATTTAGGAAAAATATATCATATCTGTACATGATCACTACTAGGTAAATATATATTTTTGCGCTTGAAGGATGAGACACACGCCCTGGGAAGATGACAAAGTTTTAGTAGGCACAGTCCTAGATAAACTCGTTGCACCCTAATGTACTTGGGTGTCTTTTAGAAGTTTTCCTCAACGACAACAAAAAAGGCATACTCGTATATTATCTCAGAATGATAGGCACATTACAATTTCAACTGTACAAGTGAACTGTTAGTTTGCTAGATATGAAATTTAAGGTGATAAGGTGGTACTATCCACCTCTACATATTAAAGGAAACAATTAGAATATGACTTTTATAAAATTACAACGTCATTCGCTTTGAGGTAAAAATAGAAAGCAAATGATTTTTATTTAGGAATGTAACTTAAAATACTAGGTATTTTCAATCTTTCGATTTAAAGTGTAACTATTCTCTAATTTACCGATATAGCACTAGATTATATCCACTGCATCACAAAAGACTCAAAGACATAGTGAATCGATCTTTATAATTTATTAGCGGGTCGGTACGTGCTTCGCTACGTATAAAGTGAAATAATTAAAATGTGATAAATAATGAACCGCTCGACCGATTTAGTGTAAACTTCACATAAACCATCTACTAAGTAGTCCAAACAAAGCCTAAACATTTGGTTTATATAGGTGAGCCCGTTCTTGAATTATAAAATTATAACGAAAAGTGCCTTTGATTTTTATACATATTGATGATAATGATGAATTATGTGAATAATAATAAGAAGGCAAGTTTTGTGTTACGACATCTTTTATGCAACTTTTTACCTACCCGACTGCGTAAGGAGGGTTATATTTTTTGAGTCTATGTATTTTTCTTTGTGACGCCCTAGAGTCTAAACAGCTTGTCGTATTTTACAGGAGTAGTGTCAATAGATTCGTCTTAGTAGAGAGAGTGACACTGAATACAATCAAAAGAATAATTTAGAATCAAAACATAATATTTACATATATTTTTGATTTAATGTAATTTGAAGATATAACATAAAACAGTATAAATATAATAATATATAAAATGTATATGACAAGCCATAGCAACTAACCACTTACTTGCCTTTTCATGTGAATGTGTTTGTGTTGTTATGTTAATAAATTTATCTTATCTTATCATACATCAAAATTAAGTTTTTTTATTAAGGATGATAGACAGGTTTAAAGAATTAGCAGTCAGGTTATTTTGAAGTCGCTTCTAATCACTTATTGTATAAAAAAATACATTAATCAATCGAGAAGTAATACAGTAGTAGGGTCAAAATTTACAATTGGAACTTTTTATTTAAGCACACGAACAGGGACTCGGTTTGGTTTCGGAAAGCTTCCGAACGGTTTCCGGAGTAGATAATAAATGCTTTATTTGTGTATACAGCGCCTTATCTTAATTTCTTAATTAAAGCCCGGTGCACGTATAAAATTAACTTAAGTTACTTAATTATTGAGTTGCTTTTAAGTAATTGTCTTAGCAACAATAATTATTATCTCGGATCGTTTAACGTCTATTTTCTTTAGTAATTGTTTAGTTCGCTCTTTATTATTTTTAATAACAATTGAATAATTAAGATAAGTATTTAAATTTGTAAAAAATAGAAAAAATGCCATTCCATCGCAAATAAGGACGATATATTCTAGCCTATCTTTATTTTACATTAAGGGACAAAAAAGTAAATTACTCATTGATATTACATATTTTTCAATCAAATAAGTAGCTTTTACCAGACGTTATAATATTTTTGTGAAATATTTTGTAATAAGTTTGTACGAATAAATAATTTATAATTATGATGATATAGTTCCCTGAACTTTCCTTATTTAGACCATAGAAGATAGATACTCATAGATGAACGCTTGATTTTAGATACACAAAACATATAAACAGTAAATATATAATTCTACGTGTAGTGGCGGCCTATAAGCTATACTAATGTATAGTAAATATTTATCTAGTGGCCAATAATTTTCTTTCCAAAATCAATCAGTTTGTACAATGTTTCTATTACGCTCACTCCTCGGTTCCCCGTCTCCGTTAAATTTGCATGGCGTATTTCCCTAGCGAGGTGGCGTACGTATCTACTGCCCTCTGCCGGGATATCGCACGATCTGGGGAATTGCCACCCCTCGCGGGGCGTAGCCAAATCGAAAATCAACTCTTTTTATTCACAAGCGTTATTGGACGGGCGTATTCTGAGGGTAATGTCTAAACGCTTTTTAATTAGTTGCCGTTTCTACCATTAACATTGTTTATATATTTTGATTGTCATGAAAATAAATAGTTTTCTAAATTTAGTTGATTAGTTCACTAAGATATGTTACTGAGCACTTTAAAGTTCGCAAATTGAAATAAAATTTGCCGTAAGTATCGGTAGTAATTTCGATATTTTGGAGCATGTGCTAGCCGATAGCTTATTGATTCAAGGAATATATCCAATTCTCCGTGACTGGAAATATAAATTTATCAACATTTTACAATTCAGAACATTTGCAATTCAACTAGTAAGCATCATAATTATCATTAAAAAATAAAAATTATGTATGGACAATAAATTAAGTTTGGTAGAAATGCAGTGCTATATAAACAATTCGTACATAGTACAAGTACCTCAGACACGCTCAAATATACGTTAAAGTAAAAATCTTAGACCAATTTAATTGACAACTTCGTTCAGAACGAAACTGTTTCATTTTTCACGAGAATTTTCAGTTTCAGCGTCTCCCAGAATACGTTCATCGGTTTAGAATCGTTTCGTTTAAACGATTTTTGCATAGTAAACGTAGGCGTATAAGATTTTATTGCAAAGGGAGACTTTTCTATTGAATTGGATTCGCGTTTGATTGCATCGTTTACTCTCACAAAAGAACGCTTTTACCTAATAAAAAGGTATTGAGATTTGCATTTGAAGCTGAGATTAGGAAAGCATGATTGAATTTCGCAACGATCTTTGATGGTAAATGTTAACTACATTTCTACTAATATATGTAGGTACTTTCTAATGCTCGTAGTCCTACTGGCTGTTGACTTCGCATTATAATTAAACGAAGTTATGACGGATTTTTATCATTTATAGACAGCTATTATACCGTTAATGTGACACTTGTCCCAGACAAATATTATAGAAATTGTTTTTGTAAATAAGACAAAACCCCTAGTTTTGGTAAACAAAGGTCACCAAATGTAAATCTACCAAGTTTAAATAAGATTGGTTGGAAATACGGTCTGTACGCGAGTCCCAACATAGCGACAATAATACAAACTGACACACGAAAGAAATGTTTGCCAGACTCGAATCATAGACGCTTCTTTCGCTTGCTTGGCCAACTATAACATTAAGTTATATACTATCTACTATGAGGTTTCGCGTTATGTTCCTTTTACCCCAATCTTGAATCCGAACCCGCATTTTTTATGAGAAATTCGAGAAAAAAAAACAAAGTTATTACAAGGCACTCATAACATTATCATAATGTTATACGTTTTCAAAATGAGAGTCATTTCAGCTTTATGTAATGTGAAAACAGAGTTAGTGGATATACTTATCTGTATTTCGGTAATGGTTCTTAAAGGCGGTAAAAAAAATTGGGAAAGAATTGTGTAGAATAACTAGAAAAATTGTCTATAAGCTATTGATTTTTGAACTGATAGTCGAATTATATTTGAGTCGAATTTTAATCGATTTGAGTAAAATCGATTTCAAATCCACTTACTTACCGCAAAAAGTAAAAGCTATCTGCTTTATTTTCTGAAAAGTGTAACTTAAGTTAAGAATCTTCAAGACTAGAGTAAACTAATTTTCTACTATGATTTAAATACTCCATATATGACTACGCAATTCATAACCATCAGGAAAGTTTGTGGTCAGATAAAAAAAACCTGATTAAAAGTGATAAAACCTGCTTGTTGGTTAATAGCTTTCGAAAATAAGTATGAAGTTTCCAAATCACTATTTGGCCAGCGTCATGGACTAAAGCCTAACCTAACCTTCTTTGTCGGGGAAACCCCGTGCCCAATTGTAGAACAGTGTTGATACGATTATGAATTACTTTCAATTCTAAGTTTCCGTTTCCATGAAGACATCTTCGATTTATAACAAAGCACATCTCAAAGAAGGTTATGTTCTCGTCGGGCATTCGACCCTCCAGGCGATATCAGAATAATTTCGCAGTATGTATGCTACAAACGCACAATAACTTTCTTGGGCATTTTGTAGGATAACTTGAGATATCTGTTTACCATCACATACCGTTGGAATGGTTATCAAGCGTATGGGGATTGTGATAATAGTTTTGTTTGTGTTTTTGTAGAATTAATATCACATATAAAAAGGAAAAGCAAAGATTGTGTGTAAAGAAAACTGAATTGTATGTAGTCATCGTTTATGTTTCTTCTTTTTTACCGGTTTCTCAATAAACGAGGAGGTACTCAATTCGGTCGTATGTTTTTTTCATGTTTGTCACTTGATATCTCAAAGACGGCTGGACCGATTTAGATTTTTTTGTTAGGGCGTAGGTATACATCTGCCCCGGTTCCTTTTTAAATTTTATACAAATTGGTGAAATGCTTGTATCGGCGAATGCTGAACAAATGCTATCCAAGGACTGACCTTCGAAACCTGAAAATTACGCGTTATCCAACTCACGGTTGCAATCTGTTTTAAAAAGCCACTTTAGTGTTCCCCATCCAGACCTTGATACTACTGAAGAATAATCTGGATCTTTCATGTAACAAGTGTCGTTTTCTTTTTGGAAGTTTTTTAAGAGTAGGCTATAAAAAGTAACTATTTAAAAATCGGTCAAGTGCCAAAAAAAGCACGATGGTTTCCGTACAAAATTAGCTCATGTTATTAACTCATGTTATTAACTATTATCGTTATTAATATTGAGAAACACGGTAAAAATCATGTTTTAACTGTCTAGCTATCACGGTACATGAGATACAGCTATTACCAACAGACGGACGGATACTGAAGTCTTAGTAATAGGGTCCCGTTTTTACCCTTGCGTACGGAACCCTAAAAGGTACAGACGTCTTTGCGTATACTGCTTGCAAAATTGAGAGGTTACAAAATGTTAATACAACTAACTTTAATTATCTTTGGTATGGCAATGATTTATGGTTCTTTGGAGCTGGGCTGATGATGGAGACGAATGATTGTCATGAAACTTCTGGACTGAAGATGATAAAACAATAGAGATATAAGAACTTATGTTATAAATTAGGAGCCGGCTCTTTGTTATTATTTGGCACAAAAAATTTCGTGGCATTATTCCGAATATTCTCTGATAATTGTATGTATACAACTTCTAGTATTACTCATTCATGTTATGTGATTAATAAACCAATTATGAATTAACGGTCTAATAGAAGAAACCCGTGTCAACTACATCGTCTTATATCTTGTCAAAACGAGACACCGTTAATAAGACGTAAAATTGTAGACTTGATAGACTCGACTAGCAATCAACATGTGATAAAAAATCAAACATCCGAGTTTGCGCTTGATTGTTTCGTCTAGAGAAGCACCTTACACTTTTAAATATTTAATTCATTGTCCTAGTTAAAAGTTTTTATCAAACTCATTTTTTTTTAAGTATTACCAGTTATTTTTATCGTATAATTAAATAGGTACCTATTAAGCAAAACTTATGCCTTTCTCCGGGCCATCACCTACTCCTTGCACACCCACAAAATACCTGACAAGTGCTATACTCGACGCCCACAAATGATACACGATGGCGCCACTTCCGGTGCCACACTTCCGGTACACGCCTTCTGTCGGCGGAATTTCGTAAACATTCTTGAACGTAAACATTGCTTGACAACTTTATCTGATGTTTCTGTTCTAATTTGACGTCTAATGTAAAGGTACTAAGGTTCAGAGATGGTTTTAAAATACAATGCTTTGTTGCATTTGCACGAATTAGAAAATTGCAGAAGAATAGCTTTGGAGAATCGATCTGGCTGACAACAAAAAGCCTTGGACATATCTATTGATTACATGTTTCGGTTTAATTATTTATACAAATCAGCGGCTATCACCCCGAGATAATTACCTCGTTTAACTTTATCTAGTGTTCAAAACCAATTTCTACAATCAAACTTTGGTATTTAGTTGTGATAATGTTAAAACTATTTTTTTATGGGGCAGCATCCACACTAAGGTCTTCAGGTCCCAAACTAGGCAAAGCCTGCATGTGCTATGGTAACATGATGACTGATATACATAAATAATACCTATATATATAAATAAACACCCAGACACAGGTCAAACAGACATGTTCATTCACACAAATGTTTTTCCTGTCCGGGGATTGAACTCGGGAACAGCGTCTAAAAAGTCAGGATTGCTACCAACTGCCCCAACCGGCCAGTGAATTATAGAGTAAGAAATAATATTATTACGTGGATTTTTTTCCTATATTTAATATTAGCCGCGTGCTTGCACTGCGTTAAGACTAATAAATATAGCTAATGTTACTTACTCAGTGATAATGTAGCTGTAAAGGCAGAATAATCTTTGAAATCGGCCATTAGTTTTTAAGTTTATTCGTTACATAAAGAAGTACAAATATTTTCTTTGTGCTGTACCTACATTAAGTCAAAAAGATAAAAAATTCGCACTTATCTAAGGCACATGCTACAATATCCTGTTCTAACTCTTAAGTATTTATGCCACCTATTTTAGATTTACTTCTGTAGTAAATTAAAAAACACGCTGCCTAGTTACTTAACACGAAGGTTAGCCATCTGTTAATTTTCTAATCATCAAAATTTGTGTATTTGTAGATTATCTATTCTTATGTGTAAATTATATTGTTTTATGTGAGGGGTAGTATATTTATAGGGGGTTGTGAGGGTAGTGGGTGTTGCCGTTGTGGTGTTATTTATTTTTATTGTAGGAACGTAATGTCACCTTTATAGTAGTAGGTAAATAATGATTAATGATTGTAAAAGGCGTTAGGAAGCTTAAGTATTTTAGTAAATGTCACATTGCGCGATGTCATTATAATAGTACTCTACATAATAATACAAATACATATTGTATCTTTAAAAAAATCTTAACTTTATTACTTATACACCAGAATCTTTATACGTAAAAAGGTAAGGCCTGACTGACCTCAGCCTGATCACAAGGCTTCAGCGTGGATCCTAAACCTTGTGATCCGCTGATCCTCCAAACCGAGTTTGGAGGATGTATTTACTACAAGATATAAGTGTGTACTAAATAGTGATTATTGGAAATTCAACCCTTAAATTTAAATAGCGGTTCAAAGTAGGAAACTTCTTTATACATATTCAAATTTGTCGCCGCGGGTGGACAGACAGTTACTAGTAATTATATAAAAAAATAGTAATTCTAATTATGTTATACAATTTTGCTTTGATCAAAAACCTGCTTTCCTTTTACAATAACTTGGAATGGAGCTGATACAAAACTGCGGACTTCACATTATGATTTGCCAAAATTAGTCAAAAAATAAGTATACGCTAATACTATTTTAACTATCTACCATATCAACGCATAGCGTCCCACTGCTGGGCATGGGTCTCCCCTATGAAGGGAGTATTTTAACTATCACCAAGCTCACATCTCTTCATTCATTACCTAATCCTTTTATTTTTTTAATTAAAGAGCAGCTACACTTCGTTCGCTCGGTCATACCCAATATCTCAAATATTATTCTTATTCATTTTATCTTACATTTCATTCTTATCTTTTTTATGTGATAAACGGTTTACTAAAGAGTAATCTCGTTTCAATATATTTGTAAGCCTTAGTCTGCACCCTATTGTAATGCTAAGTTTAGACAGGCTATGCCAGGCCAGGCTTATGCTATCACAAGCCCGTGCTTGTCTATACCTAAGCACATTTGAGATCGCTTAGGTCTTGTATCTTTACGGTAGGTTGAGCAACGTGGTAAACCCCATCATGCTCTTGGCCGGAAGTTCTTTAGGCTTGGCATGTTAGATGAAAGACAATGGGACCCCTCCGATGCCCTCTATAGTATTAAATTAAAGAGTATTCAATGTAACCAACAGTAGCTGTATCTATAAGGGGTGTCCCAAACCGAGAAAAGAGTCACTGGATGCTCATTACAAAAAAAAAACTTTACTATGGGACCAAGACCAAGAATCCTAAAAATAGTACAACTGTTCCATACATCCTGTTAAAGGCAAATAAATTTGATTAATTCGTATGTTTTGTTTAAAACTATACCTAATATAAACTATACCTATAGAATTTTGTAACTGGGAAGACATTGCCGAAAATAGGGACACATGGAGAAAAGTCACAGCAGATGGTCTGAAAATTCATGACGATGCTTGGTTGGAGGTACTGGCAAAGAAACGTTGGTACAGGCACAACATAGTTAACAACTTAACACCTCCAACTCATCAACCTCAACTAACTCGTCAACAATGCGGTCGCTGTTGCGGATCCCGTATCGGACTCTTCAGCCACCAACGGAAGTGCAATAGCAATCCACGACGCTAAAACAAATCATCTGCAAAGATGTTAAGGGCCTTATAATATTACCTAATATACAAAAAACGTATCTATTCTGGTATATATGTATCTTTATATTTCGTATAAATATTAATGTCATAATCTAATATTATAAACGCCAAATTTTGTATGGTTTGTCACTCTTTCACGCAAAAATCGATAAAACTATTTGAATGTAATTTGATACGGAGATAGAATATGGATAAGCTACCGTTTATCCCGTATTAACGCGCGCAACTAGTTCTATATTATATAAAATTATAAAATTAGAAATTGGTATATAAAAAAAATTAAGAATAAACTATGTTAAGAAGTGCTGACACAAATATTTCAATAGTACGTTGAATCAATGGTGCTAGGTACACCTACAAAATTGTGTCAGCTCTAGTATTAATGTCACTAGTCAATGATACTAAGGATATAATTATTACATAAGTATGCTTTAAAACTTGGTAGCATCAAATTTTTGTTAATATTCGCAATAGTAAATGTACTTCGAGTACATTTAAAGCGGTGTTATCCGCGTAAATACAGAATAAAAAGTAGTCTATGTGTTCATCCAAGGTCTTAGCTATCTCCGTATCAAATTTTAAATAAATCGGTTCAGTAGTTTTGGCGTGAAAGAGTAACAAACATACACACATACATTCTTACACCTTTAACTTTCGCGTTAATAATATTAGTAAGATTCTATTCTACAACGAAACTCTCAATCGTAACCAGGATTACATTTCTAAACACAACTCAGACCGAAATCAGTTTCTCACGATAAATTAAAACTAAATTATACATTATAATCGCCCGCCGGCTCTCTAAAACAATTTAATCTACCTCAAACAAATCAAATGGCCAAAAAAGTAGCTCCCTAAAAAATGGTAAACTCATACGTTGTTACACAATACACATACGACTTTAAACCTTAAGTTTATAACAATTAGGTTAACAACTTCCTGAATGCTTGTGCCACGGGAGGTTGTAGCAAAAAGCACCCCCTCAATGTAGTGGTCGTGGCGCTAAATCTGGAATTTAAAGTCATGGCCAAATATTTGAGATGCGATTAAGCTATGGGGCTAGTGATTGATGACGTATAAGGCGTCATGTAGAGTAAACCAGTGTAAGAGAAACTTTATTTTATTGATCAGTGGAATAGGAGTATGATTTTATGGGTTGTCTATTGTTTTCCCGAAAGATATAAGCAATAATACTCATATGCCTGAAATTTACTTGCCCGAATTTCATTTGCCCGAATAATTTGTAAACTATAAAATTCATGTGACATTATCTTGTTTGCCCGTACATTATATTCCATAACAATACGAGTGCTATACGTATTGTTATTCATTTTATTAATTCCAAAAATATTATTTAACAGAATATTTCAACGCCATACTAAATTATTTTCAAATACATCTTAGCTTTTCTATGTCAGTTCGCCGGCCGCTGCCGTAGTGGTAGTATAGCAGATGAAATTATGGCAAAATAAATTCTAGCAAGTGTGTGTACCCTTGATTTTATTTGGTACTTACTTATTTTGTCATCATCGTGAACACAATCAATATAATGACCCTGATTCGGCCAGTCACACTGACTAAACTAAAAGTTCCTATTATTAAATCCATCCTTTTCTCACTTGTGGAAACAAAAAGAGAGGGGACAATTTTAGAACTGTCAAATTAGGTTTGGCCTGCCCAATTTGGGCTTACTATAACGTTTTTAGGGTTTCATAGTTGTTACTACAATGAAAGCACTATAAGGTCTAACTTTTACAGTTAAAAACTTAGTCATAGTAATTTTCTACTATTACTGAAATGCCTTTACTAAATATTTCTTGTTATTATGACCAATAAATATAATATGAAATTGTATGAAGTTAAGATATACTCAGAACACAACCCTACAGAACCTTATTATTTCAAATATGGTGCATAAACCTCAAGTCTTAAAAATTAGAAAATGATTTGAGTAAACCAGTCGTAGATAAACCAGAAAGAAAATCTAGAAATGAACTATACAAGTGCCAAATTTACAGTTTTTGTTTCATAACTGTAGACCAGACGGACGGACAGAACCAAACTATTAAATTGTAGTACTGTAAAATCATTAAAAATAATGCGATGGATACTTAGCATTTTTTTTAAGCTGTTTCATAGCTTTTATCGCAGGCTTTGAGCGCGGCGACTGAATCAAGAAATGCCGTAACGAAAATAAACCCAACACTCCTCTAACGTCGTTTCAGTTCGGCTGACTTCGGCACGGTGTTTGTGTGCCTAGACGTATGCGTTAGCAATAGTTTTACCGCGGCAGTCTCCGAGTGCCACACTTCTTTTTGCTGTTATTTCGTGTTTCGTTTGATAAAGACAAATGTCTCTCAGTGCATCTACTCTACAATTTTACTCTACCCCTTAAACAGCTGATCTAAAACCCTGCATAGTTTGTCGTCCATTTAAAACAATCAAAATCCATAATATCGGATTATAGAAATCACCTTTAATGTGGGAACCAAAACCTTTTAGTACGGATAAGTACACTTTAACTGTTAATCTGTACTTTACTCTCAATGAAGATTAGTCAGTTACAAAAAACTGTAAATGTAAGCGAATAGCTAAATAATTTACCGGATATCATTTTTTTCTTTCATTAACCTATTATGAGCTAGCCGTGGCATACGGCATCGGCCAAACATAGTCTTTAATTTTTGATTACTTTTACAGTTATATATTCACACGCTAAATCCGTCATGCGAAAATTAATAAAAATTATACATTAGCCCTAATTTTGGCAACCGAGTTTGTAAGCGATGAAGCAATGACATTACTAGCGTCAAAGCCACTGTGCTACCCACGGTCAGTTATTTGAACCTCACGCGGGATTACAGTACATTTCGAAAACAAAAGTTGCCTGTCTAGTATTCCAAGTGCGAAAGCAAAGTAAGTAAAAAGTAGCGTTTAGTGAGAGTCCGTGGAATCTCTACCATAAAGTTACCAGTGGCATTTTACAATAGTTTATGTCATTAGTCATTTAAAATTTTAGTATTGTAAATAATAACGTTTAGATATGCTAATGTGTACAACAGGCTAGCGTCTGTAAAGTCTGTTATTTATCAACTGTGTCCTGCCAGGGTGCCCAAGATACAGGCTTTGCCTAGTTTGGGGCCCGCTGCTAAGTCATACTCAATTGTAGATGTTACTTACTCTGTTTGTGTTAATCTCGATTTAGTTTTAAGTTTTCTTCCTTTGGCAATAAATCATCATCATCATCATCATATGTCTAGTTCTAGTTCACAAGTTCGATTGCAGAAAAGGGATGCTATCATTAAATTAAGTATGCGATTTATAAGGCACAGTCCCCGAAATATGTCCGATAAAAAAACTGATCGGGTAGACACTTTTCGACCATGCTCAAAGCTATTAAGATGAAATTTGGCTAAAGCATCGTTACCTTTAAACGTTTTAGATCTCCTTCAGTTTTATTTTACTAAAGTTTATACAAATTCATTAAGTCCTTTGAGTTTTAAGGTATAAGAAATACACATAAGGCACACAGTTTTTTGTCTTTATTATGTGATGTGATTTCAGCAACCGATAACTGCCCTAGTACAAATAGTCTAACGTCTATTTGGATTGTATTGACCTTTATGATAGTTTTAGGCAGACTTGAAACCTTCACTTTGGCAACAGACATTTTTATTAGCTACTGTATTTAGGAAATTCAATTTCAAATAGCAAATTTAGTTGCCTGGACAGTCGTTGGTTAGTTCAATTTTAGGCATGCATCACCATAACATTTACAAAGTATAAATTAACTCTTTATTGCAGACACACAAACATCAGATATACAGGAAGAATCTTACAACTAGTGTGACAAATGGCGGCCTTATCACAGGCAACATTAGGATTAAGACAATTTACAAAATAAATACAGTATAGGACGGGGTATACAATAAATAATAAAAAAGTAGCAAGAAACAAAAATTTATTAATCAAGGAATTTTTTGACTAGATTAATGTCAAAGTTAGCAAAGTAGCACTCTTATTACGATAAAAAGGTACTTAGCCGATTTGCAAGCTGATATTTGCCTTCTTCTTCAACAAACGCCATCGCCACCTTTCCCACAACAGATACGAGCAAATATACAGGATAGACAAAGGTGTTCAAACATTGGTATTGATTTCGGCTAAATGAAAGGCGAACTCAGAACTAATCGCGTGGGATGCGAAAACGTGTCGGGTTTCCTTCGAGTGATGGTAGCAAAGTGTGGAGACGGCCTTGTTTAAATAATATTTATGCTAATTATTTTTTTTACTCTGCTATGATCTATTTTGCGCAGTCTGTTTTTTGCCATAAAACTTAAAAAAAAAATATGTGCTTTCAGGGAATTTAATAACACGGTGGTTTCCTGAGGCGTCGCACGGGGCATGAAATAAGTTACAAAAGAAGTTTTAGACTATGAACCTCTGATTGACCCTGTAGGGGTTGAATATTTAAAAATCTTTTCTTAATACACCTTACATCTTATAATGAATACACCCTCCTAATTTTATGTCTCTAGGATCTCATTTTACAAAAAGTCCAATGCTCATTGGTTTAGACACGCAGTGCGCGTTTATTGTGTGCATGTGTGTGTGCGTGACCTGTCAATCACTAATTACTTTTTTTTTCTTTCTTGATTGGCCACCACACTTTGTGTATTGTGCCAGTTCTCAAGTTCTTAGTAAGTACTTACAAATTACTCTTTATATTATTTATATATAACTTAAAAAGTTTTACGGTAAAAATTAAATATTAACTACAAGTTTACGTACTTAGTTTTACTTTTATAGATGGCTTTTGACTTTAATAATACAATAAAGTCAAAAGCTTATATAATATTAATTATGGGTACGTCGTCTCAGAACTAAAGCAGTTTACACGTGTAATAAGAACAAATTAGTATGTAACATTCCAAAATTAAATTAGCATATAACAAAAACATATTATTTCAAAAGCCGTCCAAAAGTATCCATACTATGGCACCCCGAGTCGGTAAGATGAAAGCGGGTGGCGCTAGTATCCCAATATACATCCATATCCATAAGTAGATAGCATAAGTGAACACACACGGCGCAGATTATAAAACCTCCGCAAACATCACTAACACTTAAACTGCTTAACTTTTTCTGCATGAGAAATGAAAAAAGTTTGATTTGCGGTACAAAAGACTTCAACGCGCTAATCTTTTATTTTTTGTTGTGGACTCTTCCGTTAATTCTATTGTTTAATACAACAAGTTATTTTTGTAAATTTATTATACTGATTTAATTTTGGCAAGTACTTAAGCAGTTTTTTCAGTTATTTTGATATAAAATTCAAGCCTGTGAACCGATTTTGAGATAATTAAATGAGACCACTTCAGAACTACGTAATAATACACTTTCAAACTCGAAAAATATTTTCAAATTAGCCGTCTCCAAAAAATTAGGTAACTTAGGTACATTAGAAATCAAGCCGAATTTTGTTCCTTCTCCTTTTTTGAAAGTCAGTTATAAGAGAATCGTCATATCCTAATGACACAGTCATCTATATAAAAAGGATCTACAATCTATATAAAAAGGAAAAAAGAAAAAATGGAAAGTTTTGGATAAAAAATGACTGACTGCAAAAATGACCAGAGGGGCAATGCAGCCAGTGTGATGGGTACTTTTGCACCAGGTACAATCAAAGGCGGGCTATTTGTTGCTGACGTGCATTTGATTGTGATTTTATTTTATTTTGACGAAATGTATATATATGAAGAAAATAAATAAATAATAATATATAAAAAAACTAAGCTTTTAAATGATTTTAATAAAAATAAGACGTTATATTTCTTCATCTCATTATTAGTTTGTAGTCTACTACAATTATATATCTGTGTCAGTTTTCATTAAGTTTTGATATTTTATTGATGTCTGGAAGAGAAGTGACTTACTCATAAACTTGTCTTACCTCAAATTAAGGTTAACTTCCATTTAGTTACAAGTTTTTGACAATAAAAATCAAATAAAAAGCAATATTAAAATAACCTACTTACTCGTAGCTTGTGATGAAATAAGATAAAAAATTTGTTAAAAGTAAAAAAAATATTAAGAAGTGTATAAATATAATTTACACTTTTATCATTTTACCACGGTGTGAATTTCACAGTTTTAATCAATTAATATAAAAATGCGGAAGCTTCGTTTCTACATACATTAAAACAGGAAATGGGCCCATAAAAACATAATGAACTTTTATTGATGTTAATTATGAAGCCTATAACAATTTCAATACCGTTTTATTTGAGTGTCTTTAGAAAACCATTATTATGAGTTTTTCGTTTCTTCTATCTGTTTGTGTTCATGGTTCAATCAAACTTAATACAAAAATAAAAAAAAATATGCAAAAATAAAAAAAAATATGGGCAAAAATGAAAATCATACTTTACCGGGACTCACCTAAATCAATGATTTGGCCTAGGGTGTAGCAGCGCGCTTGCCTAGAAAACACCGATTCATTCACGACTTGAAAACTTGACTTTGTTAAGACTTAATTATATTTTATTTTATGTAATTAGGAATTTAGACTCACGACCATCAGCTACAAACTCGAGCATTTGCTTTCATTGATTGATTAAAAATAACGTTAGATTTTGAAATTCGTCGCAGTCCTAAGTTAAGCAAACACTAGCTGAACCTTCGAGTACAAAATTTTTGATTGAACAACTTATGTGCTACTGCTAAACTAATTGAGAAAAAAATAAGTGGGTTAAGTGGAAATTTTGTGAGGTTTTTTTTAATAATGTTAGTAACCATGCACCATACTGATTGCAGGCAAAATAGAATTTTTCGGTTGTCAATTGAAACTGAAACCTCTTAACAAATTTTGGCAAGAACAAAAGACGACATGGGACTCTTTTAACAGAAATGAAATTTACAAAAACTATAAAATGATTGTCCAATCCAGTCCAGATGTGTCTGAGAAATCTAGCAACCCATATAAAACCTACGCAAACAATACAGTTCAAGTTGAGGACGTACCTGTTTTTTATAAAGTTAGTTATTATCTACAGATAAACGGCGGGAAGTGACGTTAGCCCTAAAATAATCACAAGCGAAACTACACCAAGTGTCAAACAGCTAATGAGCTGTTAAAAGCTTTTTTAGCGTCAAATTAAGAAGCTTTTAGAAAAAAACAGAGCGCTTAAAACTTCCGCTGCTGTTAAGTACTTTTAGAAGATTAGTGAATTTAGCCAACTTCGACACTTTGTAAAAAGTAACAACCGGCTTCAAGAGGCAGACGGTTAATTAATCAATCAATACAAGGAATCGCATTTGCAAATTTAAAATTATATGATTCACAAACCAAGCTATTTTTTTTAATATCTTGGGACTATTTGGAAAAGTGCCTACCTGGAAGACTCACGTTCATACTTGAACTCAATTCAACATTTTTGAAATGTTTGATAACCGATTTTTTTGGAGACGGCTGAATTGATTGGTAAGCTTGTAAAATCTGTCGCCAAGCATCTAACGGTGTGTACCGGTAGCCTTCCCTGAGAGCCAGTGTATTCCAGACTAGGCATCTAGGTCTACAGTATTACTGGGGGTCTAAAATGGCCGCTTTAGCTGAATCATAATAGGAATCTAGTGAATTACTTAAATTACTTAAAAAAACCGTAAAATGGCCACATACCGGCAAATCATTTTATGAATTGTCCATGAATCATATTTCGCAATTCATTCTTTTGGCAGTTTTGTATGGATTTTCGTAAAATGGCCGCCAAGTATGAATTGCTGAACTGTCACT
This sequence comes from Ligdia adustata, assembly GCA_947049295.1. NCBI lineage: Eukaryota > Metazoa > Arthropoda > Insecta > Lepidoptera > Geometridae > Ligdia > Ligdia adustata. The sequence goes on along the minus strand of OX346236.1, from coordinate 5,666,100 downwards.
TAGCAGAATTGTTACATGTTACTCAGCAACATCTAGCAATTCATTTTGTTGTCTGTGTAGGAAAATAAAATTATTATGGCGGGTTTATAGGCGTAGGTAAATTTTATGAAGCACGCGGGAGTCCTTCATGAAAAAATTATCCCCAACAAGGCTCAATTTTGAAAATCGGAAAATGCTTTCGAAATGGCTGGCCAAGGAAATTTTATACTGCTGGACTCCAAATATGTTGCTATTTATAGGTTTAACAAAATTTCTCTGATCCTGAACTAAATCCTGAAGGGATAGAATAATATGACGAATTAGCTGATAGAGAAGATGCATGTAATGTTCTATTGGAGTCGATGTGAGCACCAACACATACTTTGTGATTGAGATTATTGTGATAAAAATAAAGATTGTAAAAAAAATAAGTAAAAAAATCTTACAAATATAAAAGTGTTGTGTATGTTTATATATTTAACTAACACGTATACATACTATATAATAGTAGTATAGTAAGATATTCAGACGTCTATTCCAGACGATACGATCTTCCTTTTGTAACATTTATTGTGCAATATAGGTAATTGGAGCGGCAATCAATCAGCAGATTATCTCCATCTCCATAGTCTCCACGGGATTCTGTCGTCCACATCATCTACCAGTCACCAAGCTCGATATCATAAAAAGCCAAATCACTTTCAACACACTTATATCATAAAAACAGTCCAAACATAGCTGAGGCAGCTTGCCTTCTAGCAAATGTCTGTTTCTGAGGTTTCTAATTATTCGTATATCTCGGCAACCATTTTCTTGATATTGTCTGGAGACACGAAGCAAGGCAGGCCCAACAGTATCTGGCATGACTAGGCTCTATCATTCATTAAACTACGACAAAATAAAAGCTCTGTACAAGTATTGAGGGCACTATTATTTAGTCTGTGGTACGGTGCGGAAGTCCATTTACCCAAGTTGATAGGAACGTGTGTAATACGTATCCTTTCGTACGACTAGGGATGGGGTAACCAGCATATACATAAAAACAACACACATTGTTCATTCAGTAAAAAAATAGAATAAGCTGATAATATACCTCAACTGGTGCAGCAACCCGAAAATTGGTTCTTGATTTCCGAAACAAGAGAATGCCATCGAGCCGAGCTTGAGCTGCTTCTTGCTATAGTCAGCCATATTTTGATAGCAAGATATTATTATGCCCAGAAATATATATGTAAATAAGAAATTAATGAAGACAGAGGTTTGGACCTAGCTTATAACATTTGATGATTGAAGTTTTAGTAAGCAGAAATAAATTTAAACATTAAAAGTCTGGGTATATTATGTTATTTATCAAAAACAAATGCATTACAATAAGTAGCAAGATATTTTATATCTTCATCGTCATTATAAACCACAGGTCAATATTATCGTCCTGTAATTTTGCAACCAATGTTTTAAATCCCAACATTTAATATATTTGATATAAGCACAACACCATATTCCCAACTCTACTAAAAACATATTAGAGTGCACGTCGTCACATTTTCTAATCTAAATTCAAATTGGCGAGGCCCGCTCGCGGCGCGCCCGCCATTGTTAAAAACGGCTATATTTTTCCAATTTCGCCCGGAAAACTCGCGCTTCTACCACTTTTGCATACGGCCAGCGTTTTTCTACCAACATTCAGAAAGTATACCCTACCACGAAGGTTATAGGAAAGAATATTTGAATTTAGAATGAAAATAGAACGCTGTCGATGGCAGGCGAAAATGGGTGCACAATTTTTATTGTCATCCCTTTCGTGCTTTTGTGTGAAGTCTCATTTGAATAGAGACGGGATTCGATATTTAAATTGAGCTAATATTTTTTAAATGATTCCTGCTATTGTTGACTCTATACGGTCTTCTTCATATTTTTAGTTCCTGTTATAAATCATCAAAAGCACCATCAGAAATTTTGCCCATGATAATGTTTGCTTTAGTCTTAATTAACACACTGTTGCTCAGAATTGATACAATTTTTACATTATAATCTTTCGGCTTTATATTTTGACCTACAGTCGAAAATCGTTAATTGTGAATGAATATTATCTTTATAAGAGGCAAATTCACTTACTAATCTAGGTAACACACCTACACACTGCATTATTATATTATTATATATACTACTCTAAACTTTAAACAATTTAGAAAAACTAAAACATGCCTGGAATATTATAAATAGCAGAAAGACGTTACCATAGATAATGTATTACTATATAACCTTCTTTAATATTACATAATTCTTGTTCTACAATTAGATGAGCCGATCTTCCTTGCGAACCACACGAGCTACGAGCGACGTGACTTTGTCAATGCGGTCTCGTTTCGCTCTGCAAGTACTAAGTACATGTATGTATGTAAACTAAGTATGTTTGCATCGACGTCTTTATTTTGAACGTGGCGACATTTGTTACGGGTCCAACATGGCGCCCGGGACGACAGAGGGCCTTGTTTGGACGGACCATGAGCAATATCAAAGACGTTGTGAATGCTGGAAGGAGTACTATAATTGTATTTTGTTTTATCGTCTGCGCACTAGGCAAGGTGTTTTATATTCGATAGATACAACTCAATGCTCTCGGTGCTTAAATATTCTAACAAAATTACATTTTAAAAACTTCTTAACAAATCGCACAAATCGCATTTTTAGCATCTTGTCTTGTCTCTGTCTTGAAAACAGGACATAATTTTTAAATGTGATTATTTCATTAACCTTCGAAATAATAGTTTCTTTTATTTGTATTTCATATTTTATGATAATTGTTGTAACGCTATTGAATTTTTCCCGAAACGCTATCAATTGGTACATAAACACTCCACATTTATTACAGTCTAAGGAGAAATATAAATAACGTAGTACGCTAGAAAACATGTAGTTTAAAACTGTTGTGAACGTTGTTGGGTATATAATATATCCAATTTATTTTTATTCTAAATTTCTTATAAATAATGTAAAATGTACCAAATACGACAGATCTGTTAAAAACTTACTAAATCGAAATTGTCGTCACTTCCAAAACATTTAGATCTTTGATAGCAAACTTGCGGCTCTAAAATAAGACGTCCGACTCCGATGCTCATATTTATTTTGTATTTTATTTATTTATGATTATTTGCATGGAGCGCGCGGGATGTGACAATCCAGGCGCTATTGTTTTCCGAAATAATAACGAGATGGCGCTTTATTTATTTTTCCCTTTTTTTCTTTATGTAATGCCGTCACGAGGGATGCTTATACTGCCCCAAGAGGCGTATTCGCGAACGTATATTATACAGAAATGGCGTTTGAATAGCTACGAAATAATAACGATGAATGATGGTGGTATCTTGAATTGTCGTGGAAATGCTCTCACGCGCAGAGTAGGTTTATAATTCTACTAAAGTTTAAATTAAAATGAAATGATAAAATAAACGGTACAACACCATTTAAAAAAAAACACCTTACCGGTCATTTATCCACATCGGTCCAGGCATCACGTCACTGAGAAATTTAAAGCTAAAAAAATGAATTGAGAACCTCTCCTGTTTTTTAAATCGTATTAGATATAAATATGTTTCAATATATTTTTTTGAATTATGCTTTTATTTCTGCACCTAAAAGAATAAATTTTGATAGCTTTAAAAAGCAAAGACGTTTACAATTATAAGAATCATTTTTGACTACGTTCACCGAATTCTTCACCGAGGCTTTCTTGTTTAAAGACTCGCCTCTTCGGATAACCTAAAGTTTAAAAAAACGATAAAAAACATAGCTCTCTTTTTAATTAAGATCACACTAAATAAATGCTATTAAAATACCAGCCACTACATAATTAGCAATTCGAGGATTTGGAAAATGCCGCCTTTGCTACATGAGACGCTATAAACCCAATTACACTTGATTTAATTTAACAAAAAAAAAAACGTTCCAAACTTGAATTATTTGAAAAAGTTGTCAAGTGCAAAAAAGTGCTTATGGGTTCCGTATTATAAACAATAAAATGTACAGGTTTTAAGATATAATGTGTCGAAGTCAGTTGTAATGTTTTTTTTTATATTCACCTAGGATTAATGTGTTTTAACTGTAAATCTCCATACACTATTGTCAATTAATTTGACTTCCTATGCTATTGTCCTTTGATAGACGCTCTATTCTTTAACTTTGAGTCAAAAGATGTTTGAAATTGTGTTTGATGTATGATTTTATAAAGATAGAGAATAATATAGATATGTTTTTTTTTTATAATATGGGATAACATCCACACAAAGGTCTCAAACTAGGCAAAGCCTATGCTATGGTAACTTGATGACTGATATATATACTTATATAGATAATAAACACCCAGACATATCAAACAGACATGTTCAATGTTCATGCACACAAATATTTGACCTGTCCGGGGATCGAGACCAGAGCCAGCAGCGCAGAAGGCAGGGTACTACCAACTGCACCAACCGACCAATATATCTTTTAGTCCAACTTTTACAGAAATAACTATATTAACCTACTCGTTTTAGAACTTTCTCCAAAAGATTAAGACTGACGGAATTACACAACTTTGTAATTGTAAGTTCATAAATTAATACAGAACCCTAAAAGGGAAAAACCTACAACAAAAACCACGTACGTAAAAAAGTGCGGGAATTCAAGAGTCCCAAATTATAAAAACGTTCGTGGATACGGTAAATAAAGGAGACCTAATTAGACGATAATATCTTTACCATATACTAAACTGCTACTATAATGTTGCTAGCAATATACTACGTTGTTTTGTTAATTAAACTCTAAGTTGCCATATAAACAAGGATTGGAAGTTTAATTTTACTAATAATAATAATAATAATACGAGTTGACGTAAAAGTTAACGTAACTCATGATATAATTAACTTTAGGTAATGATAGAAGCAATATAGAAAGACTTACCTAACCCGTAAATATGCGTACGTGGTGAAAAGCAAAACCTGTTGTCTATGGTCAATAGTTCTTTCAGAGATGTTAACATAAAATTTAAAAAAGGGTACTTCTTAACGAGTAACACCTACTGTGACCCTGTGACTAGTTGTCGCCGGATATTATAGTAAGTACCCTAAAATCCAAAACTTAATGATAAATAATATTATCCTCTAAAAGCCGCTTGTGAATACTATCATAAAATTAAGCAACAATAAGTCGTAAAATTAACGAGACATTCCATCAAATCGACACTAAAATAAACAAACATTTTAATTGGCAGCATACACCGAACAAAATCTTCAATGACTTTGAAAGGGCGGCGTTCCTTTGCATCTCTATTTTTTAATCCATAACGGCTCGTAATGAATCGTCGGAGTGGCGTGTCACCAATAAATATGGCTACTGGTTAATTGAAACATTATAAAACGAGATCTTATCTCATACGTCCGGGCAAAGACACCGCGCTCGGTTTTAGGAACGACCGGCCATGGAATTCGGAATTCAAATTCTTAACTTTGTATTTTTTTTCCGAACCTCTTCGTAGAAAAGCGGCCAGTAAGCAGTAACCACCCACTATACACGAAAATGGATAACAAAGCACTAACGCAAGTCGGGACGAGATATCAGAGAACAAGAACAATGAACTTAACAAGCCACCGTGCAAAACTCTGTGCAAACTTAATCATACGTACCGTTCCAACCTTATTATTTTAACATAAAGCTTAGAATGTTCCGCCAAATATTTGCAAATTAACTTTGCTGACCAACGTAACTGAAACTCTAGGTATAACCAGTTTGTATGTTTTTACAGGTCTTGTTAACTGGGGACGGGTGGTGCATCGCAAGGCGCGGGCGGCGGCGCGAAGAAGCCTGCAGTTTATATTCTAATAGGCCATTAACATATAATGCTGCTGATTGGACGGATGCGAATGGCAGATGTGACATCGTGCTGACCAGGGGCTGGCAACTGTTTTAAATTTCTTAATATTTTATTTAAAATTAGGTTGGTTAAAGCGGGTGCTTAGAGTTTCTAACCAAACATGCATACATAGGTGTGATGTGTACTATAAAAACTGTAGAATATCAACATTGACTGCTAACAAATGCTAACACAAAATTTCAATGTTGTAATATTATTATGTAAATCTATTAGAAAATATATGAGCTTCAGCATCGATATAACTTAAGTAACTACTTATTTAAATTATACGAACAAAAGAACTACTAACCTATCGGTCTAAATATTAAGGGCATACCGATTTCCACGCACGAAAGGACAAAAATTAACAGGTTGCGCATCCCTGACAGCGCGATGGCGCGCGATACGGTAGCAAATAGCACTACTTTCTCGCAATTCACCTTACCTTACACTAGCTTACTCTCAAACCTAGTTGCAACTTATGTGCCACGCAAGAGTAACACAATAATCAACCTTTTTTTGAAAACCGTAAAGCATGTACTAGCTTGCAGGTTTATGTAACCTAGTACGTTACGTTCCAAAAGAAAGTTCAAATCTGAAATACGGAATACGAATTTCGAAGAGCTCAATCTACACTGCTAGCATTTTGAAATTAAACTGTACCAGCGTTGTCTTAAATACTAAAATCGAATAATTTGAAAATCTAATTGATTAAGGAATGCCCATATAAAATTTTCCCGCAGCGAAATAAAATTGAACTTAAATTTCTGAGAAATAAGGCCGTATTTGTTTTGTGACACTTTAGTATCATATTTTCGTATAAATTGAATGCATGAAGAGAAACATAAACGAGACTGTAGTCCACCTCCATGCACCATGATTTTGTAGAACTTAAATAGTGGAGCTAAATATAATGGAAACGACTTATTATGTTCTGATTAAATTGAAAGCAACTGATATGTTCCTTTAAGCTACTAAAATAGCCTTATCTTTACCTGTAATTTGGTTTTTATCAGTTTGCCCCTTCCGCGTGCCTGTTAGTTATAGCTATTGAGAAATGAATCATTTTCTCTGCGTCGCGTTCCATCTATCGCGCAATAGGCATGAGAGACACGTATACACATTTTATTATAAGCAATAGATTTCTAAGTAAATTTTCTCTCGTCTAGAATGCTACAAGTAAACAAAGTCTGTACTTTGCATGCATTCTACATAGACCTTCTAAGAAAATAGGTACCGTTTGAACATTAAGATCTCTAAAAAACTTATTTTTATGTTGAGCGTGTCAACTACTTTTCATCTTGTTGGATGAGGTTATAGCTCTAGAAAATAAGTCCCCGATCAAATATTCAACCAGAATTCAGCCAGCATGGTGGATTAGTATAGCCTGCACTTCCTTTATAGGCGAGACTCGTGCCCAGTGTTGATACTTCATTTTGGTTGGTATCTTATTTACAACTTAATGGAATAATGCAACGGAATCGACTTAATAAGATATCAAAAATAAGACAACTAACGAAATTAAACATTTAGCAAATCCAAAACGTTTTGAAGATAAAGTAAGTCTGATTCCATACTTATCTAGTTAAAACCTCCATCGTGTGCGAGTGAAATAATAGGCTCGCACACTGGGAGGTATTGAGACATCAGCTTGTATTACTCGTGAGCTTCCCCGCCGCCCGCGCACAGCTACACCCCGCCCGCTCCCCCGCTCCTAGCTGTTAGACTAGGGTTGTCACTTGCTGACTAAGACTATATAATGTCGCTTAGTTCTTAACATAAAATTCTCCTTTTTTTCCGGCGATAGCTCTAATCTGGGTCTTTTTAAGTTGCTAAACGGTTTTTTTTTCAGGGCAAGCGTGTGTATCGTTAATTTACATCAGGCCAGTTGCGGTAAAACGCCAGCCTACTCGTATTTTCTATAAAATAGGCTGGCGTTTGACTACTTTGGTTTTGCAGCCACACCAAAGTTTTATTAGATACTCCAGGGATAAAGAAGTGGCAGATCAAGATTAATTACCACATTCTTTAAAGAAAACATTTGAAATACTCGAAGCAGACAGGAATCTAACGCGTGATTGTTGGAAAGGTCCAACTATAGTTATGTCCGTTCATATCCGGTGAACTTCATCAGGGATAAAATGAGTCGTTCGTGCGTGTCGTGATAAAAATCAGAGGAGAATCTTTGGTCGCCTTGCTTGTTAGTCAAAAAATAGCTATACCAAGATCAGAGCGCGGGTTCAAATCTAGGTTCAGGCATGCACCTCTGTGTTTTTCATTTTTCAAATAATTACTACCTGCTTGTCGGAGAAGTTAATTAATTTTCTAAGATAAGTGAAGTTCTTAATCCGCAATTTGGCCATCGTGGTGGATTATGGCCTACATCCCGGCGGCCCGTGCCCAGCAGTGGGACGCTATGGGTTGATACGTACCAAGGTTAGGCCAACCCTACAGGCGTAGTCCCTAGCCTGTCTGGTACAGACAGAACCAGTTACATCTCGAATTAGATCCGCGTAATTAGATGGCGATGCAAATTGTACCGCGCGGTTTATACGGATCTTTCACATTAATATTGTACAAGATGTTTAGCGCGTGGTGCTAAGTTACCTGTTCAACAACTGTTGAATTATTTGTTTACTTTTGCTAGGATTTAGTATGAATTATAAAGTTGGACTTTGACTTACCTAGGTACTAAAACCTCTGACCATCGAAGTGATCGACTTCCGAATATTTACGAAACGAATTCTGCAGCTTGATTTATATAGCGTTTCCGACCGGATTCGAAAACTTTGCACTATGAATTACTCAAAGCTCGGCACTTAATCTCAGACTTTCAATTGTTTGTTGCTTTTTATATTAATATTTACTTTGCTAATTGATTTTCTGTTGAATATTTCTGGCTCGATTCGGAAGAGATCTTTAATATGACGAAAGTTAGTCATAGGATGACATTTAACATATTTACTACAAAATGCCAAACAAGTGGTTAGAAGCGAGTTCAAAAAACCTTACTGCTACTCGTAAATCGTTAAACCTGTGTATCATCATTATATATTTTTTTGTATTATTACGATTTACCCAGTGTCACTTTTACGACTAAGACGAATCTATTGATACCACTCACATCAAAATACGATAAACCATTAATGTTCTAGGGCGTTCCAAAGAAATATACATACATACTCTAAACACATAAGCCTCCTTCTTTCGAAGTCGGTTAAAAACAAACATATTAAACGATAAAAGGAAATCTTCTCATACTTAAGAATATACTTCGCTCGGACTTAAACTAGTAAGTAAATCCTCATCTAATCACAGTTTACAACGTTAACTCGTTACTGCGACGCTTGTCACTCGCGTCACTTTTCGCCGCGTCACTTTCGGCATAAACGTCACAATCGTCTTGTTTTGTTATGTCGAGTGACGCTGCAGTGACGGTGTGACGTTTATTAGTGTTTAACCAGCGGTTAACGACGCTCTGATGAAGTGACGACGGGTTTACGTGCAAATGACGTTAAAAAACTGACTGACAAGTTTTATGACAAACATTGTGACCAACAACTATTTATATATTTTCTTACCGAATTCAAAAAAATGCTCTTAACTCGGTTGCAATTTATAAGTTTTACAAAGTTTTTCAGAATTGCCAGGATCGATATGTAATTATTTATTTGGGGAATCAATATGTGTACTTCTTGTGTGTGTCTCCATCATGATTTTTATCACAATAAGTTGGGTTTTTAAATTATAATATCCGAAAATCTATGTATAATGTATGTTAATTTATGTAGGCACCTACCAAAACCGAATACTGAATGATCTGATGTCACATTCTACAACAGATTTCCACCACACATATTATAAATGTGAAAGTGTGTTTATTGGTTTGTTTGTTCTTATTTTCCTTAGCAACGGTGATTGATTGATTGGTGGTGTGTTGATTTTTTGCAATGAAATAGTTCAAAGTCCGGAGAGTGCCGTAGCTTATTTTTTTTCCGAGAATTAATACAGGCGAAGCCACCTGCAACTGCTATCATTAAAATATTGACACATAAACGAATAAAATTAATAAATCGATTTTTGATGCTCCAGGAGGTAAAAAAATAGCTAGATTACGCATAGTTGGCTAACACTAACATTCGGTTAAAAAAGTATTTTATTTAACTTTGGCATTTCTTTTTTCTCGATATTCTCACCACGCCGAAACAGCTGATTTCATTCCCACAAATTCAGCTTTGTAAACGGTTTTTAATAATTAGCATTACTACATTAGCTCTCAAATAATTACGTACCGGTATCGTATTAATTCAGTTCGCAGCAATAACAGTAATTAAAAAAAACAAAGTCCCCGATAACTTCGTTAAGTATTGAAATTTTATTAACAAGCGATTTGCAATTTGCCAAAAGCAATCACAATAATTTTTACCTTTTAATTATTACAAGTCGCGTTCGAAGTGAAAAAACAAAACCGCATTCTGAGTTATTTGTAATTTGTAAGGGTCTGTGCAGATGAGTCACTAGATGCTACCACCAATATTTCCTTTGTAACTTATATTTTTACTTCTTTTTACCGACCTTGAGGTCGTTTAAAAGGAGGAGTCTCAATTAATCGTAACCTTTTTCTCCGTGACCATAGATTCTCTTTACGCATTAGTAAATGTTTATATACCTAGTTTTTACCTCAGACTTCTATCATATCTATACGTATAAATTCTATCAGAGTCGGTTAAGTAATTTGATTTGCAAATGAAATTTTAATAATTGAAACAAATTGTATGCACGCCCGCTGAATTTAAGGGTTTTTGAATACTTTTTTGAACTATTAATTTCACAACCCAAAAACCTTGAGGAAAGGACATTATTTATCTACGATGGTCACTTTTTTTAAGATTTATTGTAACTGTCCAATTTTTCATATAGATTTTTTTCTATTAACCCTGTACCACTAGTAAATTATTATTTGACAGGAACAATAAAGTTATTTGTCAGGTAAAATGATCCCAAATCAAGAGTTCCACGCCCATTCTATTATCTTTTTGTCAGAAAACTATAATTTTTAACCTACGTCTTAATTAAGTGGACTTGGGCTTTGGACCTTTTTTATTTTATATTAATGTTCCGTGTAAAATATTTTTTACATATACCCAAAAACGATTAGATGTAAGCTTATAGCTTCGGCAAAAGAGCAGCAGCAGTATAGTTGGACAACTCTCGGCATTCAAGCAGAAAACTGCAAGTTCAAACCCGAGTACAGATTTTTTTATTATTTTACAATTATATTTCTGCATGCTTTGGCCGTAAGAGACAACTTCATGTGCATTTTTTTAGGGTTCCGCAAATAAAAGGTAAAAATGGGTCCCTGTTTCTAAGACTTCGCTGTCCGTCCGTCGTCCGTCCGTCTGTCAACAGGCTGTATCTTATGAACCGTGATAGCTAGATAGTTGAAATTTTTACAGGTGATATATTTTTGTTGCCGCTATAACAACAGTGAATACTAAAAGCATTTTAAAATAAATATAAAGAGGGGCTCCCATGCAGCAAACGTGACTAATTTGATATTTTTGCTCGATTTTAATAACGGCAACATGGAGACACTTGAAATATTCAAAGAATACTTAGCTGTATATTCTCTATAAAAATATATAAATAAATCGAAATAAAATAAATATTTTAAGGGGGGATCCCATACAACAAACGTGATAGGCGTTTATAGCTAATGCTATAAAGCTAATGTATAGATAATGGTACGGAACCCTTAGTGTCCGAGTCCGACTCGCACTTGAGCGATTCTTTTACACTCCTAGCTCCCCACCACGATTTTACCTGTGGGCAGCGATTACTATGCATCATTCACAAAGGCCAACAATTCTAGACTCCTAATTTTTGCTATACTCGTAGGTTACCTGTTAATTTTGTTATCTATTTTACGAGTAAATACTATCAACAACTAACAGCGAGTAACGAGTAACTTAATTCTCCCATGCGAAGTGACTTGTCCTAATGCCATAATTTACATAAGAGAAACAGCCACTTGAATCTAAAATACTAAGGTGTCATCCAAATTAATAAGTTGCTTATAAAATAGATGAAGAATTGATAAAATTGTTAACCATTTCATATGATTATAATATATCTAGTAACAGTATGTAATTGTATAACAAAAACAAGAAACCGCAGTACTTATTACATATCTACATAACAATACGATATCTTATTAATCTAGTAAAAATTAACATGCCATTGCAAAACAAAAATATCATAGTACCTTATACCCACCTACATACCTAATATATTACACCGAAATCTCAATGATCAAGTAAAAATTAACATTTCACAGAAAGGATTCCAAGTCACATTACCTTTATAAAAAAACGGCAACTACTTCGAAACTAATAAAGCTTACAAATTAAAGTGCTGATTAAATCAAAATAGGGCTTTAATGAGCCTAATAAAAAACCGGGTTCTTTTTCTTAAAAAAGACCGCCAAAACTTGCGTCGCGAAGTAAAATAAGTGCTCAAACCAAATTAAGAATATATAAAAAGTAAAGTGGCGTTAAAAATAAACGATTTTTACAATCAGTTTGATCTCGTGATCTGGATTACATGGATATTAACACAAAATACATATAATATAGAAGTCAACCTACATACGAAGTGCGCTTAAGCAACGCACACATAGACATCGCTCACGGACATCATATCTTGAAACAGTTAGGAACAGTGCGAGTGCGAGTGCAATCCGCTTGAGACACGCGTCTGTGAAGCTTTTTGTGCAAAAATTTAGATATTTTATGTATTATTGGTTTATTTTGCCGTTTTTCCTGTTTCATTATCAACTTGTTATTTGATTTACTATTAAAAAAAACGTACCATTACCACAATAAGTAGTAGGTATTACGCACAAGTAGGTACGTGACTTCTGTACTTGTTTCGTGGCATTTTTATTGTTTTGGCATTATGGATTTACCCACTCAATATAATTCTTGGAAAAGTCAAGAGCGAATTGAATTATGTTATTTGGCATTCTTAGTAACTTAACTAATAAATTTAGTCATATGTTGCCACAAGATTTAAAAAAAAATACTTTACCTACTTCAAATAATTTAATGATATTTTTTTAGTATATAAATAATATATATGAAATAAAATATCAAAAATATTTATTCCAGACGTGTATAATGTAAAACCAACGTTCTACAATGTTCACCGCCGCTCTGTGAGCTTGGCGCCTATATACCCGTTTCTTAGGAATGCAATCCACTGTAGGCTTTATAGTGTTTAACAAGTCGCTTGCTTGTGTATTTGTAGCCTAAGGGATATATTAATTACCACTTACTCTTACAGTCAACGAAAACATCGCGAGAAAACCACCTTGTCGGCTAGAACCCTTCGAAGATAAGTGTAACCCGCGATTGGTCAGCGTGGCGAGCTATGGTCTAACACCTCTTCGCGGAGAGTCATGCCCAGCAGTGCAACTTTGGGTTGCAAAGTGATAATATTCAGTTTTACTCGAAATAATGATATAAAAACTATTTAAAACAAAGGTGATATGTAAAACAGATGATACATAAGGGGGCGTCCATTAATTACGTGAGGAGTTCTAGGGGGGGGGGATCAAGCTAAATCTTTCCAAATCTCACTTGGGGGAGGGGGTTCTAGGCAAATATCACGTAAATATTTTTCTCGCAGGAAACTGTGTAAAATTGCGTAAAAATTATTTCAAAAAAAATTATTTTAAAGGAAAATAATTTGTTATTTTTCTTAATAATCCAACACGTTTACAGGTCAAATAGAAGTTTTGAAGGGGAGGGGGGAGGGAGTTGAGGAAAATCTTACGATATCTCACTAAAAGGAGAGTAGGGGTGGAAATACTCTAAAATGCCTCACTTAATTAATGGACGTCCCCTAGTATGCTTATTATTATTTACCCGATAAGAAGTTTATAAGTTCATGTCCAATGATATCTCGGTATCCTCGCAACTTTACAAATCGAGTACAAACCTTATAATTGAACTATATCGAAGTAAAAGAATTAATTTGAACCTTTCAATAATTCTGATATGCCCATGTTATATTAGGTAAAATAACTTACTACGATATTTTAATTTTAAAATGAAGTTAAAACCCCAAATGTCTGTAACAAAACCACTCGCCACCACTTCAAATGATTGGCCAAAGGCACCGGCCGAAGTTTTACGACCAATTCACGAAAATCTCGAGGAAATATCGTCGAGTATTAAACACACAGTCATCAAGGGGTTTATTGGACCCCGGGAGCCTTTAAAGGGGGTCTTTAAGGCCCCGTAATGGCGGATGGAGAGCAATCTCAGAGTATATCGGACGTTTGCTACAATTCCGCAGCTGAGTACGTGATTATTGGCGTAAATCGTGCACTTTATATCAACTTTAACTGACGAGTTCAGAACCTAGTTGGACTTAGGCGTTGACAATACGAATAAATAGAATGATCAATTCTTTATTTTGGACACGTAAAACATCAAATGTAAGAGAACAATTCTTTAAAAATGTAGTGCTACAAGTATAGGCCGTATCGCTAAATTAAAATGTTATTTTCCAGGCAACCTTACCTGCTCTGTTCTGTTCCTCTCCTGAATATCTTGGCTTACATTTTTAAACGACTCCAAATGAGGAAGCAGTATACAAATTGTCGTCATCTTTACATTGGAAGTGTTCTCCGAATATTCAGGTGTTACCTTAGGTCTTACAAACATACAACTTGTGTTCTAACTCTACTATCGAGGCATATTATAGGTATTGTTAGGTTAGGTTAGGTTACACATGATGGTCTTGAATAATAAATTAATTATCAAACTTCACAACAAAAAGACCACCTCAACATTAATGTTCCTTATATCTACTCGTATAGGTAAGTATATAAAAATAATAAGTTTTAACTGACTGACTGACTGATAATAACTAGGAATCAACGCAAAAGCTAAACCGCTAAACCAAGAGACATGAAATTTAGATGTACTAAGAACGCATTTTTGAAAGTTTGTAAATTAAGTAAAGAAGGACCCTTAAGACAGTCAAACGGAGGTTCAAAATATATAACTTTTTATATAATATTTTATGCCGCAAGCAACGCCGCAGGTAACAACTACTATTGACAAACAAAACGTACCAGCAGTCAATTTCAGCCCTTCTAAATAAAACCTTAGACCGATCATAAGAACTTCTAAAAGATTTCGTCCCAACATCAATATTTCACACTAATTTTATAAAACGTCAGAATCGAAATCAATTATTACCATCGATCCTTACATCTGATCGGACCTTTAAGTTTTTTATTCTTTAACAAATAACAATAAATAACATCTCACGGCAGGTGATGAAAGAAGTTTATAAGAGAAAAATAAAGAATTTCGGTTTGAAAAAATAAAACAATTTTATGGACAAAAAATGCACTTTATGTCCCGTGATTTTGGTCAGTTTTATCTTTTGACAAAATATAGTTTCTCTATCAAGTAGCGTGAAATAGTATCGAAGTGGAATTTATAGAGTGGTTAGTACCAAAAAAATGGAGTAGGTACTCGCACCTGCATCGTAGGTACTTATCGAATTGTAAGTAAATCTTTTCTAAAAAAAATATCTTTAATGTAAATAATAATTCTGCAAGCTATTATAGTTTTTCATTTATTTTTATTCAAAAATCAAACTGCTAAACCAATTTTGATAGATTTAAAAGGGGCAACATGAGGCAAAATCTTAAATACAAAAAAATTATCAGGTAACAACCATTAAAAAAACCTTCAAAATGAGGAGGTACTCCTTCTTTTTGGGGAAGTCGGTGAAAAATCTATAGAAATATAAGTATGTGTTGATATATTTTAAAAAGTGTAATTTAGTCAAAATGTAAAACGGTTTTATCATGATAACAGACGGTTATCATTATACGCCTGGAAGAGATCGCTTTAAGCGATAAGGCCGCCATTTAAAAGCCTATATATGTAAATAAGGTCTTCTTTAATCATATTTTATGTATTGTTGCTGGTGTTTAAATAAAGAGTTGTCTTATCTTATCTTATCTTACGCGGTTTAAGAGCAGTCAATAGATTTTATTAGTTACGTCAAAACATTTTAAACTGTGGTATACCAGGGAACTAGTAAAATTTACTCAAATTATACCTAATTCTAGTAATGTATGCATGCCCTTAACGTATGTTAGCGACGCTATACAATATCGCAATACAAAAACTTTTTTGCTAACGATTAAGTAAAATTTTTGTTATTCGCCCAAAACGCACATTCTAATAATTAAAATTAATTGGTAATAACATGAAAATCTAATGAAGTACTAAATGGTGCAAACATCTCTTTAAAATCCGTCGGGTCAGGTAAAAAGAACGTTTCTTTTTTTGGTAGCGTTCAGAGATCGTTAATGCAAAGGGCCCCGTTTCGGCGGCTTTGTGACCCGAATGTTCAACCGAAGGACGGTAGCGATCGGTTCGTATTGCCTTGGCTAATTAATCGTTGTTTTTCACAAGCGAACTTTAATGAGGACAGACTGGATTGAGATAGTGAGGAAGGGGCTTTGTCTTGACGACGCAAGAAGTGATTTTGATAATCAGTCTTAGTAAGGATTGTGTATCTTAGCCATAGAAGAATTACTATATTTTTTTTGTCTTAGCTTAACTGAATTATGTCTACTAGTAGTATTATAGTTTGCCTTCTATATATTATGTATTTAGAAATATACGTTTATCAGAATTTATACTATACATGCATGACGTAGTGAGAAGACTAATTACATATAATTATTAGCAAACTGTAATGATCCATCTTGAAATAGAACTATCTTGCGAGTTTTTTATTTCATTGAGAAAATTTTGGTCTTCTGAGAATCGGAAAACTTTTCCTTCTAATTCTTCTGAGAAACTATACCTTCTAGTTTTACAAGTTACTTAAGTACATACAATTCTATCATTTCAATACGATTTACCTACTATTTGAAAGATCAATCCAAAATACGTTACTTGGTGCTAACTGTTAAGTGTAAAAAGATAATAAACTAGGTAATATTAGTTAGTGTCATATTTTGGTGGATAAGGTAGTAATAGGCGAATTTTCTTTTTTATTATTTTCATGATGATCTCGATCATTTACCATTTTTTTATTAATTTTTTGACATCAAAACTCATGGAGTGAAGCTAATGCTGTTTCAATAAATTATACCTTACATACATAATAAATAAATTAGTTTTAAGATTTAATGGACCTACCTCCGCATTGCATTCTACACATTTCATTCACAAAAAGGATTATATTGTTAAAATTAATATCCAGAATGAATTTTTATAGCGTCGTTTATCATGTTTTGTCCCAGGTTATTCAGGGCTGATATAATGGTAGATCAGGCAAGTAATTGAATTAATCCGGGAATATATTAACTCAAATCAGAAAATGGATTTTAACATGGATGATATGTGTCTAATGGCTTTCATTGGTGGCCGTTGAGAGTAAACCGAACTCATCTAATACCTATAGTTAGACTGAATCTTCCTTATTGACATGATTTGTGCTAAGCATTGACTATTTAGATTTATTTAGTTGCTAGCTTTACTTTTCAATCTAATATACCTCAATCAATGGTTGACTCACTTAGGCTGGAAACACAAAGGGAGGCGGCT
Source organism: Ligdia adustata (assembly GCA_947049295.1). Classification (NCBI taxonomy): domain Eukaryota; kingdom Metazoa; phylum Arthropoda; class Insecta; order Lepidoptera; family Geometridae; genus Ligdia; species Ligdia adustata. The sequence continues at coordinate 5,648,577 of OX346236.1, read as the reverse complement.
TTATAGCCTAGTTAGTCACCTTAGTAAAACCAACGTTCTTACAATGTTCGCATTGCGACCCGACCGCATTGCGAGCTTCTCGCCTACCTACCCACCACGTATCCGAGGAATGCGAGCTACTAGGCTCTAGGTCATTACCAAACCTGTGCGTTGCCAGCCTAAACTTACCCTAAAATAAAAAAATTAAGAATATTTTTCAAACCTTCACATTGTTTGAAAGCATTATTCTATATTTTATTTAAATGTTTTGTAGCCGTATAAATCCAATACATATCCTTGCTTCCAGTTTTGTTTTGATTGGCTCCATAAACCATACGTACGGACAGACAATGCCGCGATTTATAACGCCCTGTCACGACACATTTTTAAACATTTTATTTATCGTCGCATCGGAACGTTTGAATGGTTTGTTTATATGCGACAGGACTTATGAAACAGATTTTCAATTTGCGAACCATATTGAGAAATATTTTAACTTAGGTATATTAAAATTAAGTTAAACAATCATGTACAGCCTGACAAAGGTTTAATGTTTTTTTTTTATAAACATGCATATTTTTTATACTATTACTAGGTACATATATGTAAGTGCAGAAATCCCAATCCTGCAATTTATTCAGCGTGTTACACTATAGGTCTATACAAAAGAGACAATTAAATTACAGCGATCTATCTACAGATATATATTGAAAATAATACTGGTCAGCCAAACACTGAAAAAAACACTATATTAAGCAGTAAATTCCATATCTCGTACTTTATTTCTGGATATTTTATCATTACGAACAAAAATTCTATATTTGTAGTAATTTAAAATAAGAAAAGAACCAAAGACAAACTTATCTTTTTTGTAACATCCCGACTACGTACATAGTACAACCCGTGCCAAGTAGTGGGGCAATATGGATATATGTGCATGTTAGTATTACTAAGTGAACCGTAGCTAAACCATGGCAGTACTTTTCAATGTAACAAAAAATTAAATAAAAATTTAATCACCTGTTAGTAGTACCAAGTAACCGTAAACCGTAACAGTCCCTTTAAATGTAACAAAAAAATAAATAATATGTAACAATAATACTCACTCACAAATGCTAACACATTATTACTGTTTAAGTTAGTTAAGTTCATAAATAAATCAAAACATTTCATTTAATATCCAATCTTACAAAATTCCTTCATACGAGTATATAGGTATTAATTCTTTTCTTACTTTAGCTATTTCTCCTACAAGACATTATTGTACTACATCATGGCGGCGACTTCTTAGACTGCACATGCGCCAAGAACACCGTCCATACGAAACTGGCCGCACTCACAAAAATCATCCTATTATGATCCTTTACAAAATAAAAATTAATAGTTTGTGCTACCGGCCAATATAATATTCCAATTCTGTATGTCGGGAAAAACTTCTCGCGGACTTCATTGAGGCATATGGTTATAGGTTTTCTTTCGAGAAGGCTCATGCCCAAAAAGAAATAGGATAGAGCTAACGGTGAGTATGTGACTTGCTCGATGATCGCTCTTGTGATTGCAGTTTTCAAAGTTTTATCTGCAGAATAAAATTTTAAAATCAATATTTGATAGATACAGGCGTTACTTTGCGGAAATCCATTCTTGTTAAGATTTAGTTTACCTATTTAGGAGTAGAGTAGGTATGTTGTCGAAATACAATGATTTAAAAAAATTAAAACAGAGCACAATTTGGCTGGCTGAAGGCTATTATTTTTTTCAGTTATTTTGACTAAAATACAGTTAAATGGAGAACTTTCATTTTTTAAGTTAGTTAAAGGGAGAGATGCTTCAACTGAAGATGTAATGGTAGGTAATTGTAAATTAAGTAAAGTTCTAAAATATCTCTAGTTAGCTCCTTATGATTGGCGTATCGAAACTAGACAGAATATAATAGTAGTAATGCAGTAGCATAGCTACGATAGTGCTAGGCTAGATGAAGACATAGCCCAAGGAGTGAGCAGCTCAAGACGAAAAACCTTTTTAAAAAAACCGAAAAAGGCATGCATGAGTTAGAAATAACTAAATTAAAATTATCCGAAAAAGGGCCGATTTTCATATAATAGCCGAAAGATACCCTTATTTGACGGCTCTAGGGGTTGAATTTACAAAAAAACCTTATTTAGTACACCTCCTACACTCTATAATGTACACACTCTGATCTAGGTTCAGCGATTTAGGCTACGCGTTGAATCTTAGCGAGTACTTTAAATCTTTTATAGTATATGTAAATTCTATATTCAAATTTATATATATAGATAACAACTGACTTAAACTTCTCTAAAATATTTTTACTACTACTCACTACTTTTAAATAATAAATAGTAACTTTACTCCTGAAAAACTTGTTGGAGAATTTCATCCATCCGTAGAAGACTGGCGCCATGAAGAAAGCGCCAAAAAATCCATATCTCGCAGCTCTAGCTTTGTCTATATGGTCCAAGCTACCATTATGGGCTATATACTGCTGTGCAACGCTAGAACTCGGCCAGATAATAGCATATGCTAGCATGCCTTTCACCATTGGGTATTCTTCAGTAATGCTACGAACGCGAGAGAATTTATTGGAAAACATTTTCTTGATTCATCCGCTGTGGTTTGGACGGGCAAAGTCTTGATAATATGAAAATACAGAACGAAAAACCTTTATTGATATGTAACATTACAATTAAAATAATTCTAATGTCATTTATTTTTAAGTAACATACTAAGTACCCATTTTCTTTGTATAAGTCAGTATAGTATGACAAGGAAGTGACAAGCGTTTCTCGGGAAGGGGTGACAAATGTAAACTAATGTCAAATGCGAAAACTCTTCGTAAATAGGTTTTTTGCGACCAACATGAGCTATATACAAGTACACAGGTGACGTTCTAACTTTAAACCTTAAAAACACGAGCCTGATTTACGATGATTCGTTATTCCCGATTAAATAACATTCTGGTTTTCTGGGTCAATTGACGGCTCAACTACTAAGCTGTGAAGATTCACGTACTTAAAAAAGGTATTTTATGTACCTTTTTTAAGTACGTAATTTATGATTAAAAAAAACAGCGCCCTCTTGAAGACCACTTACTCTACAACAAAATCTGGGCATGGTGTAGAAACATTTTGATATTGACATTAAAGTATAATTCGTCAGGATGAGAAAAAAAGGAGATACTTAAAGAAAAAATTATATTAATAAATAGACGTACCTAAATGATTTCTTGTTTTCCAAACGAGGTTGGACGTATGAAAAACCTACATAGATTGCTGTCTATGAGACTGTTTCATACGTTAATTTATATCACATACAAATAACTACACATGCATATAACTAATCAATAAAATATAGAATATTTGTTTTTTTAGAGAAGTCTTAGGTAATGAATTGTATTAATTTATTGCTGTATTCTTTCTGTACATAATCATATTGCACACAGAGATTGATACTTTGTGATAGGACTGTCCATCGTGGTTAGGTATTTTTGAGTGAATTTTGTTTTAATATTTTGTAGTTATAATATCCCCACACATATTGTAAATGCGGAAGTGTTTGTATTTGTTCATCATTTCCTGTACAACCAAGTGACGGATCAACTTGATTTTCTGTACATATATGAAGCCTGGAGAATGCCATAGTATATTTTTCCCCGTGGAATATTACGTGACAAAGCCGCGGGCAAAAGCTAGTAGTTTTAATTGGCTCGTGATATTTGTATTTAACTTATAATGAGTCTACATCACTTGATAAACAATTTCTCTGATTGACAGATAATGCTTAAAATGTTCGCTTAGAATGTAATGTTGCTTACATTAAATTAAAATAATTTATTTACCTACATAAAAATTCTGCGTTATTAAAATATCGGTTAAATGGGATTTGAACCCGCGACATTACCACTATGTTATAATTATAGAATTAAAATCGTAAATAAAATTATAAAATCATTACAATTTGAACATGACACATAATTATGTCTACAAATCGCAACGAGCGATCAGACCACCCACCGAATGGAGGCTAAGAACAATCGAATAACGATCGAATAATATTCGATTATTGGGCTCGGGTGGAGCGATTCGGTGATCGCCTTTGCGATAGCGCGATGATTAGGCGGAAACGCGACCTGCGTGATTTGTCAATTAACGGTAGATATGGTTTTATCTGACTTATTAAGCGGACCTTTACTAGGTTTAATGAAGTGAGTTCATTCTTAAAATTCTAGTGCGTCCCTACCTGCTTATTAATTTTTTGGTATGTTATAGCAGCTAAGAAAATATTGATCACTAGCCCACTTCACAAAGAGTGTGCGATAGAATTATAAAACATTGCAATACGAATAACGCTAATCTACCTACGTGAATCTAAAAAAAATTTAAACCATTATTATTACTTATTTTAGTGTTGATTTATAACCGATTTTCTATCTTAATTTAATTGTCTGCTAACAAGCTTTGCATATTTGTGTTGCAAACTTTTCACACATCTTTGCAATACTTCCATTTTTGAAATAGATAATGTTTTTTCAAGCACTCAGTAACCCCGCTCCTTGCCCTTGGCACAAAACTGTAATCTGAATTTGAACTATGCCTAATCTCTGACCTTGGTTATGCCTGTATAATTCTCGAGGATGGTAAATTCCACCAGTTTCTTTTCTGCCGGCTTGAACCTGCCGGCAGAAACTTAAGCTCAGCGCTGTTAGTTTACAACCAGCAAGATGCTGAATTGGAGCCGGTTAGGAGCCGGACCTAGAAACAGGAATTATTATGATCAGTTTAAATTGCTTATATTTAGAACTCTCACGTTTTCTGGAAAAAATACGCTTTCTTTCTTTCTTTTCTTTTTTCCTATAGATCTTACTTATGACCGTGCAAAGCGAAGGTCTCTGAGGTTGCGGGGTACCTTAGGTACTACTATCGTCATTTTTGGGCACTAAGTATATCAAAGTTTTATGATCAATAAGTTTAAAGCAATAGAATTTTTGAGTACCAATATGTTTTATCGAGCGTGATATCTCGATTATTTAATTTGTTTAAGTAAAATTAATACTAAAAACTTAAAAGTTTAGTACTAAAAAACAAAACTTCTAACGCCATCTATTTACTTTTATGTCAACTTTGCTACGGTGCGCCATCTAGTGAGTACATCACACGACTCTTTATCGCCAGGTATTGAAATCACGAAATAAGCTTTAAACGTACTACTCTTTGAAAACGTTCACGTGAATTTGAATAGATGGCACTGCTAACAAAAGTTGTTCGGCTACTCAAATATAGATGGCAGTATAAGTATGGTTGCCAATAAGGACCATTAAGCGCTGAACGACTCGCTAAAAGATAAGATCATAAATGTAAAAGTAAAAAAAGTTTCATTTACAAGGAGTCCGTAATCAGAATTTGATAACTGCAAAGGTTGTTAGGTAAAAAAAACTCCTTTCTTTTAGGAATTCCAAAGGTTATTGTTAAATTAATCAATAAGGAACATTTCACATTTAGACATAACTATCTAATCTCTGGAATTATAGCTGCAAGGATAATGGCCAAGCGGTTAGTCGGCAGTAGTAGGTACGATTTCAATGCCACTACAACGCAAAAAGAGTTTGTGAAGAAAAACATCGTGAGGAAACCATCATACCATTCTACTAGGGCGTTTTCTAAAGCTCGATTGGCAAGCTACTCGTACCACCCTTTGGTGAAATCTATCGCCTAGCACTTAACGATGTGATCTGGCAGTCTTCCTTGAGAGTCAGTGTATGTCAAACTATGCATGCTCCATCTAGAGCCGCCTCAGTCGGTGATTTCTGTGGTCTATCTGTCTGGTCAGTCGTAGTGGTGGAGCTGGAGGTCAAATGTTTTAGATTATATAAAATATACATATAGAATATAAGTATTGGTAATTAGTTTACATAATATAGTTGGGGAACTTTGAACCGACATCAAACAAGTAATTTAAATAAAAATGATTAGGTAGGTACCTACCAGCTTCAATTTGGCAAGCGGATACAGTTTATTCAGTTATTTCAATTTAATTACTAAAATTATTGACCTAATTAACGGGGTTACTTCGGAGGTAAGTAGGTATATTAATGACCCTTTCAAAGAAAAAAGTCTCCGCAACAAGGTAACTAGCATAAAAAAACAATCGAATTGTGCCAGGCTAACGTTTGAAAACGCCTCTACCACCATGCTTTGAGTTTTCGTGGCTTTGAACCACGTACTTCTCGCACGGCAATCGCCCTCACTAACCACTCGGCCATCATCGCTACAAACAAGAATAAACAATCCACTTGAAACGACCCAATGTTGCTCACATCATAAACCTGCTACTTTATTGCGAAACCTGACAGCTACTCAACTTAAGTGCTGCTTTACTCTTACATTTCCCTAATCTAGTTAAGTAATAACTTATCTATACTTGCTTAACTTTTTAGTTAATTTGCCGTTACGTTAAGATTTTTTGGGATACTTATTAAAAAAACTCAAATTATTTAGGGGTAAGAGTGTTATTTTGCGACTTCGTTGCGGAATTCACTGTCGAGTTCTCTGATTCCCGATGTCTGTAGTTTCGGTCTTTTCAAATCGCAAGTGAATCGGTTTCTTCTAGGCAAGCGTGCTACATCCTAGACCGCGTCGTCGCTTTACATCAGGTGAGTTGTGGTCGAGCGCAAGCCTATTATTCATATAAAAAAAAATGTTTCTGTTATGTTTCTATACTCAAGATAAATAAACAAGAGTTAGGTACATAATCCTAGTAATCGCTAACTTCCTTGCCTCACAAGCGAGAGGGCGAGGGTTCAATCCCAGATTCAGACATGCGCCTCAGAGTATTTCACCAATGTGCATATTAGAATTAATTACAATTAGCTTACACGGTGAAGGAAAACCTCAAGAGAAATGATAATGTAGCTTTCTATCGACGAAAGTCCAGTAGTTTTTAAGTTGATTCGTTTCATACAAATATACATATCTCTTTATAATAATACATTGTTTTATTGACATATTGAACTTAGCCTAAAACATACATCGTGTTACAATATAGGTTGATTCATCGTAAGAATTAGGCGTTCAGGCGTTAGTGGCGGGTTCCAAACTCGGCTCAGCCGGTATCTTGGAGACGCATTTTAGGACTTACCAGTTCTACGGTATACGCGCACAAATTAACAACAATATAAGAAAATTGCTTGTATTACAATTATTAAATAACATTCAGAAACACTTGTAGGTATAAACAAAATATACAGATCATCAACAATCCAAAAGAAAATGAAAGCAGGAATTGTTATGGTTATATTAATAAAAGACCTTATTAATTTATTTACATATAAACCTAAATTAAATTACATACTCGTAACATATCGGAACAAATGACAGGAATTGACTTGTGAAGGCGTAGGGGGTGATGGAAGATGTGAGCATGTAGGGAGGTGTGGGATGTAGCTTTTTCTTAGTGTGTGTTTGTATGAGTGTGTAAGTGGGGGTCGACAGGACAATTTGTTGGATTGATAATCTATGTGCGATTTGATATACTGCTCAGAAGTGTATCGTAGAATCATATACCTTAACTAGATTTTCGGTTTCAGCATATGTGCGATTTTGTAGCCATTCTTTCATTTTACCTCTGGCTTTTCTGTGGCAAGTTTGTCTTAATTTCATGTTTTCATTTCAAACTCTCACGGAGTTAAAAGCGAAGGCGTGTATAAACGACTCGCAATAACTGTTAACTATACTATACTATATAATAATACCTATACTAAAGTAGGTACTTATAGACGTCCTTGGTGTAGATATGAAGATAGTATAGTAGTAGAAGTATTTAAAAATTTAATCCTCCTTTTGGGCTATCAGGTAAATAGTCAGCAGACTTCTGTCTATCTTTGTCTCTAAAACTAAATGATTAATGTAAAAGCAAATTCATCGAGTGGCAGATTATTTACTGAGTAAACATGGTTCGAGCCATACATTCATTACGTAGATATAAACCTTATCTATACAGGGTTATCGGTCAGGAGTGTACTAAGCCGAAAGAGGGTCACTATACTCAGCCTAAGGAACAACTTTCACTGTGGGACCAACTCTGAATTCGAGAATAAAAAATAAGCTGTTCCATACATTTTGACGACGATCGACCAACTTTTTGTATGGAACAGCTGATTTTTTGTTGTTCCTTAGGATGAGTAGGTATAGAGACCCCCTTTCGGCTTAGTACACCCCTAGCCGATGATCCTGTATTCAACGTGTAATAGAAAGGTGTGACAATTCTACCCATCAAACTAAACCCATTGCAGAACAAAATTTAGCAAAATTAAAAAACAACAAATGTCCTCCATACAAAATTTTTTCTCGTATGTCTATAAAATTGTACATCTTAAATCATTCACACCTTTCTGTTACACGTTGTATATACCTTCTTATATTTAGCTATTAACAAATATTTACTTTCAAAAAAAACTTTTATTTCAAATCCATCTATCTATCTCTGAGAAATCGAGTAAAATACCTACAATAAAATAAAGATTCCTAAGACTTGAGAACCTATTCCTGTTTAAAATCTGTTAAAAATAACCAGTTTGGTCAACAAATCATAATAACTGTACATTATGAACTCAGTTTTTCACTTATTTTTAGTACCTATTAAAGTAACTAACTACCTACCTAGGTAGGTAGTTAGTTAGGTAGGTAGGTAGGTAGGTACCTACCTACCTACCTACAAAAAGTAGTACCTAACAAGTAGGTAGTTAAAGTAGTACCTACTTGTTGCAAGCAAATTATTTTGTTTCTTTCTGATAAAAAAGTTACTACATTCTTAAACTCTATACATTTCTATTACACTAAATCTCATACTATAAGGAAGTGTATTATGTTTCACAACACGTGCCAGACGGAGTTTTTTTAACCGTCGATAGACCGCTGGGGTCATGTTGCGTCTTCTATTGACAGTCGATCTCATGCTGCACTATTTATTGGGCGCCCTCTGTTTTAGGGTCACTTCACAAAAAAAAAATTTGAGAATTTGTTGGTAGGCTAGATGTCTGTGTTAAGTATTAAGTGTGTATAGGTAATTTGACAGTCGAGATCAAGCGGTCGTGATATAATTCAATTCAAGTTATAGAGATAAAAAAGTAAGTCCTGATTGACGACTGACAGATTCGCTGATCGCAACGTAGATCCTAAACGCTGAACCTAGAGACATGAAATTTAAGAAATAATTGTATATTGTTTATCGATTTGAGATTATTATTAATTTTGAAATTTTTATTAAAGTTATACACCAATTAATGAGTAATTTTGTAATTATTCTCAGCTAATGGCATATAGTTAGGTATATGTACTTTAAAAATACTACTGATAATTAAACGTTATATTAATAACCAACAAATACTAGATCGGATTTTAACATAAAACGGTTTTTATTTTTTTTCATCTGAGAAATCAGAGTACATAAAATAGATACCGACGATTTGAGAACCTCCTCCTTTATAAAGCCAGATAAAAAGAGACCACTTGTCAAATAAAAATAATAATAAAAAATGATGTTAAGGCGTCATCCTAATCGTTTTAAAACAACTTCCGGAATTAGGTGCTTTTCCTACTAAGAATTAAATGTGTGAAAAAAGTGTTTAATGCCTCTGACAAGTCGTAAAATTAGTAGCAAACATTTTATGGATTTAACTTTACGATCTGCAACTTTCTGTTGTGGTTCGATGTTGCATTTTAAAATTGCACGAAATCCATAAGAGACACTCAGAAGTAGTAAAAATAAACTCTATACTTCTGAATTCTTATCAAAAACTAGTCAAGTCTAATATCATCTAATATGAAGGTTACTTAATATGCAACAGATATTTTACCGAGATAAATGCTTCGTAGACGCGTAAGTTAAAATTGAATTACTTATTAGACTTGATCAATAAAAAACAAATAACTGCCTGATACGAATAAATAAATATGTTCAAGGTATCTTTTTCTCTATGGTAGCTTTATTGGACCGCAGCGATGAAAAGTGAGACGGTAAAACGTAAACAGATTTCTCTAACACCTCTCCATTGTATGTAAATAATGAAAGAAGACGGATGATTGAATCATTTATTACCAAAGAAAATATAATAATACTGTGATATTAAATTAGTACCTATTATTACTTATTAGTGACGATGAATTTTCTGTTCTACTAAGTTTTCTCGAAGAAATAAAAAAATTTTTGCCAGCGTGGTAGACTATGACGTACGCTCACTTCAAAGAAGAGACTCGTGCCCAGTAGTTTGTCAGGCGCGCTACGGGTATTTTTTGGAGAAATTATATTTTTATCGTAAAAGTAATAAGTACCTACATAGATTAAATCAAATAATAATATGATTAGAAGCACTATTAAATATACTGTTTGAATATTATTTTTATAAACAGTGTTCGTATACACAGTTCGTATATACAGTAGGTCTAGGGAAAATATAGGTGTCATGCATCGTCAAAGTTGGGCTTACTCGTAGCAAGCACTTTTTTACTTTCATTGTCAAAAGTATGTACCTATAGAGCAGCATCTACATCTACGAAGTTTCGACTTTCTTAGCATTCATTACTATATCTGTTTTTTAAAATAAATTTACTGATTAGTTAAATGCTAATAACAAAGTGTTTAAATAGATTTCTTTTATAATTTACGTTCATATGAGAAGATCAGCATAACCGTAAACCGTTTGAATCATCCTACACAAAGCGCACCGACGTCAATTACAAAGTAATTAACTGGAATCAAAAGGGCATCACTTAACGGGAATGAAATCATCCGTATTATTTACGCCTCGTAGTAAACACTCCTGAAACACGACAAAGACCGACTGATTCAAAAACTGTTTGGGTTAGAGAAGGATGGAAACAGTTGTTATGCTCCGCCCATAGCAGACCGAGCGTCAAGGATTGGCTTCGATCCCCAATCTATTATCCATCAGTCTTCCAACGCCTGCCTTTTACACCACAAGCTAATTGACTCATTTTAGAAATAATGAACTAAGTGAAAGTGACAGTGAAAATGGAGAACTACGAACAGCATAACGAAGTGTCCACCTCGTTCAACAATAACGATTTAAAGCATAACTACAATGATTGCAAAAATGAATTTTACTACACGGAAGATAAACACAAAGAAGCCAATCCTTATATGGACAAAAATTACAGATTTAAATTGGAAGATGCTAATCTGAGTTCTAATATGACCACACCGTTTTCTGTCAAAGATATTTTAAACATAAATCAGCCAAATTATTACGAAAGAAGTGACGTTTGGAAGTGCAACGAACGCGACCGAAGATCTTACGAGTACGACACTGTCAATCATCACTCCCAAGGCTACTGCGCTCCTGAATACTTTGGACAAGTATACCCAAATATACCAGTCCACGCAAACATAGATTATTGGAACCAAGAAGTATACCATGACCATAAAATTGAAGAGTTCTACAACTACAACCAATATCCGTATTGTCATAATTTGTACCATCAAAATTACGACCAATATACTGAGTTACCACCACCTTACCATCAAATAGAACCTCTTGTCAAAACTGAAGCAGAAAGAAATACCCTCAACATTGATGTCCCATCTGTACCTGAATTGAAAAGTAATATAGTGGAGAAACGAGATGAATATATTATGCCGGACACACCAGAAAAAGATATCTCATCGAGAAAAAACATTAGTAAGTGCTTATTATAATTCTTATTAATATTTTCTTGTTTCCATGATTTGTAAAAATACATGTTTTGATTTCTATTAAAGATATGTCCATCTAAACGATGAAAAACTACAAGAAGCATACAACAATTAAAGAGCAAATGAAGAACAAAATGCCAAGTCATAAAACCGTACAAACTTTAGTAATTATTATAAAGTCTTCTCCAAATTAACTTTAACTATTAAGCATACGTTTACAAGAAATTATTTCCCTAATATTCTATTTTCTTTGTTCACAGAACCCTCGACACCCGTTGGAAAGCTCGACAAAAAAGACAAAAGTATAAAACGAAAACCTCGGATCCTATTTTCTCAAAACCAAGTTCACGCCTTGGAAGTGCGGTTTAGAAGCCAGAGATACCTCACTGCTCCCGAAAGGGAGCAACTAGCAAAAACCCTCAACTTATCTCCAACACAAGTTAAAATCTGGTTCCAAAACCGACGCTACAAAAGCAAAAGAAACAAAATCACGGAAGTATCTACTTCAACGGACGCCAAACCTAGCAAAAGCTCAAGCGGAAGAAAGCTTTATAAGTCTGAACATAAGGACCCTGTAAACTTACCTGCAGTTTCGAGTTACAATATTAAATCAGATATCGGTGACGAAAAAATTTTTCACTCTGATCCAGAGAATTTAACTTCAACCATATACTTTGAGGATAGTTTACCTTACGACGACGAAGCGGATGAGAAGTACTATCCCAAACCGGTTGATTTAGATAGTACAATAGGAACTAGTTCAAATATACATGAGTTATATCAAAATACTTTGACTGATAGTCGTGCCAAAAATATTTATGATGAAGCGGAGTGTAAAAAGTATTACCTTATCAGCAACTATGTTTGTTGATATTGTAAACGGTGCCATTTTTAGACTGATCAATAAAGTATTATGTAGTTTAGTATCATATTGTCCTTTATTTTGTTATCATTATGTACTTAATTAACTAAGTTTAGTTTTTGGTTATGAATTCTCTAGATGCTTGTGCATTGCCATTGAATACAGCTGTGTACCAAATTATTATTACGTACCTAAATAAGATTCTAATATTGTTTTGTAAATAAAATAAAAGTATACCAAAGCATCTCTTTATTTCGTTCCATTTTTCCCCCAAAGCTTTCATTAATATACATATAGTTATTAGGTTATAACAGAATACATTTTATTATACAAAATTCTCTCACTCAAGTTGTCGCTTTCATGAGTAGGTTCCTATCTATTTCCTTATCAGTTGATTTTTGTATCAAAGTAAAACCTGCGTTGAATTTTTTGTTGCATAATTCGTTATGAAAATATTGGGTCCTTCATATAACTTGACCGATAACCTATTTTTTATTACAAAATTAGCAAAATTTACTTCTACTAATATGTTCACCTTGATTGGTAGACTATCACCCTTAAGTATTGTCACACCTCTCTGTTACACGTTGTATATAGGAGTATATATTTATATATATATTATAACTATAGGTACATATTGTTTATTGTGTTGAACATATTGTTTTGCTTCTATAGAACGTATTGTTTATATATTATTTAATTACGTTTAAAAACCTTTTTTAAATTGAAAATTAGTTCTTGTTCATTTTCACCTACATTCATAATATACTAACTTAAAACATAATTACATAGGCACTCATAAAATTATAATTATTTCTGTCATATCAAACAGATAAAACGTTTATTTAAAGACGCTTGTAAAAGCTTTAAACTTTTTTTACCAAGACATGAATCTCTTCGTCAATAACTTTAGTTTTTCTGTTCAATTTGTAGAGATTGTTTTTATCTGTATTGCTACCATACCGCTAGCTGGTGCACCACTGCCAGCGAGGGTTGGACAATACAGACGAGCGACTTTCACGTGTCTTACAAATATACTTGTAAATAATCAAATAAGTAGTAGCACTAGCTGAAAGGTCGTGGGTTCTAATATTTCACTCTTGTGCATATTAAAATGAATCCCAGTTGGAAACTATGTGTTGATAAGACGATACAAAAAAGTTAAGATGTACTTAATAATATAATTAAGTAGGTACGTAACTTCAGTGAGTCTTAACTTTGAAACTGTATCTTAATGCTTTTACTGAATTTTGACTTTAAAGTTTTATAAGTAAGTCGGGATAGCTTTTTAGAGACTTTCTAGTATCATACTATAGGAAAACTCAAACATTTTCGAAAAGTGGCCACTTAGCCCCTTGGTTTCTTATCAGACACATTTCGGGGAGTATGTATGGCTTGGAATTGCATAACATAATTTTGCGTATTTGCATAGGTTGAGGAATTCCCTGCCTAGTTTTCTATTTTACGATAGCTATAAGTAATGCGGTCTTTTCGAATCACGAGTAATTCGGTTTCTTTTAGGCAATTGTGCTACACCTTAGGCCACATGGTCGCTATACATCAGGCGAGTTAATAAAAACCCGCTCGTCTGTCCTACCCCCAGCTAGCAGACGCCGGCGCCAGCAGATAACAGCAGTATCTACCCCATAACACGTGTCTCATCCCCGACAGCGCCGGGACCTGCCCCAGGAACTATGGGAAAACTACCACCTGCCAATGACAAGAAGTTTTAAAGAACAAGTAAAAAGTAAAAACCGATAAAGTTTTGAGACTTTATTGCCGGTAAAAGTTATATAGCAATGATTTAAACTTGGCGCTTGTTGAAACACCTTTTATTTATCACTTTCAGTGAAGTTTCTAATTGGTAAAGTAAGAAATTAAACAAACATAATACTTATTACAAAAAAGTTTATTGACCGACAACAGAATGCAAAGAACAGTTGTAAATATTTATTTCCCCGAAATCCAACTTTTTTCCATAATGAAATTAATTTGTAGGAAACACAAACTTCACTTGTAATATAATTTGCGAAACCAATTTTTTTTGTGTTACAGTTAAGCCAAATAAAATAAATTAAGAAATAAAATATCAAAATGTTTGTATGAAAATGAACATAGATATATCGCTACGGAACTCTGCAGCATGATATGACACATAAGTATTTAAAAGAATATTTTACCAAATTTCGGGTTTTTCCTATAGTCAAAATGACTCTTTCAGTTTTGTATAGCCAGTCCTAATCGAAAACCTTGTTTATAGTAAGTATTCTGTATAAACCAAGAAGTAAGTACCACTTATCTAAAACACTCAAAAAAATGTGAAAATTCGGCAGGCAAATTATGAAATAATTTGTTACTATTATTTGTGAACCAAACTACCAGACCGACCTTGATAAAATGTAGACATAGGTACAGTTATGGAATATACATCAAAAAGGATTTCTGCGAATGGAGAAACCTTCTTTTTTGAAGGCTGTCAATTCAAATAATCAGTTGACGTCTGTAAACATTTCATAACTTAGAAGGTGCTTAGGGTTCGACTTGTGCGGTCAAAGTCATTGTCACGTACTTAAGAAATAAGGCTATTATGCCTAATTTATTTTTAACACCAACAGCACTTGAAACTGTACAGTTCTCATTTCTAAAGTGAAAGTATGATAAGAACTACATATATAAGATTTTCCAAATTCTACGATTACATGCCGTGGAAAATCGTGAGTGTTGAAAAAATTGATACTTAACTTACTTATTTGGCAAGCGCTTTTTATTCATTTTTCTATGATATTTTAACTCATAAACTAAACTATAGTTACTGGGTCGAATGATGATGAAATCTATATCACTGTATTAAAAGAAAACCTTTTTAAAAAAATGAATTAATTTTCCATATTGACCCAGACGTCTCTGAGAAATCGGAGAGAAATATATAATATATAATCTCCGTAAAAAAAGATTCCGAATAATTGAGACCATTTTTATTTACCGAAGTCAGTTTATAAATAATATCTAGGTATGTAAACCTATGAAGTTATTATATAATTCGATACCATAAGTAATAAAGTAGAGGTTGCCCTCGCATCATCGCGAGCAATTAATCGGGTGAAACAGAATGGTAACATTAAACTGTGCACATGTACTGGATGCTGATAACACTGAGAAAGATCGCTGCCTGCACCGTCAAACAATAAAGTAGGCACGTCAGATAATTGTATTTACGTAGTAATATGCGATTATCAAAAAATAAAGACAATTCGTTGAAATCTTTTTTATCCCCAATTTCTGTAATATAACTGAACTTACTGATTCCTTTTATGTTTAATTTGTACCAATTATTTTATTATAATTGATCTTATAGTTAAGGTATTTAATTAAATAATTTAAAATGTGTATAAAAGAATGCCAAACCGATTGTCACTATTTTGAACAATAAATAATCCATAAAAAAGCTTGAGGAGTCTTTGAGAAATCGAATAGTTAACACACATGACAGCATTGTAATTCAGAACCTCGGATCATTGAATTGGAACTTATTTTTAGTTATACACATAATTAAATAATTATTAGAATACAGTTGAAGTAAAGAAGAATATAGTATAAGAAAAGTGTAGTATTGCCCAACTTTATTGCCATTCAATGTATACTGGCGCTGGAACGGGAGTCGGTCGTCCAAATAAAAGCTAACGAGCGCACTGTACGGGGCTTAGTAATGGAGGACTACCGCAGGCGGAAATAGAATGAGAGCTCACTTTTTACACATTTTATCAGCATTATTATCTTAAGATACTCAATTGTAGTCTTTGATGATATTATTAATTTGACGTTTATACATAAAATTTACACATTCAACACTCATTAAGCCTATGCCTTAGCTACCGTTTAGAATTACTTATTTTTAAGACATCCAACAGCTTTAATTTTACGAACACAGTGCATATATTTTCATGTAGACATAACGCCAATTATTATAGGACATCACGGATATCGGGTTTCGGTGAAATGTCTGATATATTTTTGGTTTTTACGCTCAGTGGCTGGGTATTGTTTTTTCTCAAATTGATTATGTGTGAAATGGGTGTCAAACATATTCAAACGATTTTTTATGTTATCTTATACTCAGCTCCTCTAGTTTGGTTTATTTTGTTTACAGAGTTGGTACCTACTTCAGAATCGGCGTGAATTTTAGTTTATCAAGACATAAATATGTAATTTTTATTCTAATTTCTAATGTAAAAATATATTTTCCACTGGTACATTGTGACATTCATGTTTTAATTATTAAGTACTCTATGAAAATCATGAGTTGGTGGTATCTCTAAGGCTTTACATTACTAAAGCATTATGTTGATTTGAGGCTGATTTTTAACAGAAATTAAGATTAGTTTGTAGTATAAATTGTGTTTTATACTGCTGTGTCTATGCTTCTCAGAAAAATATATTTCTCTATATTTATTTACAACCCCCGATGTAAGAATGACGTTTGTGTAATAAGTTTGACGTGTCTGTGTGTTTGTTTGTTTGAAAAGTGAATTAGTTTAAGTGATCATAGTAATGTTTGATGAAAATTGATTCAAGATGGCCGCTGCCATAAAGTGCCGAATTACATAGGCGGAGTACCTATATTTTTTCACAACTCCTTTAATATGGGTATCAATTAAAAGATATTAACTAATACACTGTGATAAATTCCAAATCCAAGATGGCCGCAACCACAAAATGGAGATGTCTAGTAGTTCTTTTACTTGTAGTAGAACAATTGGGTGAAACAAAATAAATAATGAAAATAATAATTTCAATTTCATCTCTGTGACAAAGTTCTAGAGAGTCTAACTTTATTTATATCAAGGGCAGGCTACATACGCCTACATTGCTTACGCATACGCTGCTTTCTGGTGGTAGGTTGGAGTATTTGGATGATCTTAAATGTTCTATAGGTAATCTTTCTGCTATATTTTTTGTTGTCATAGTTAATCATTTTGTTTATGTTAATAAATTCACTTGCCACGTTGACATCTTAGACGTAGTTTGTTTATAGTAAGTTTGTAGTACATTTCATGGACCGTCAGACCAGTCTCTCGCTGGCCCTCCAATAAAGCGCATATCTTCAAACCTAAACTGCATTTCATTTACCTCATATAGAATAATCACGACAATTAGCCTCATCAACCAACACACACCAAGCGTATTGTATGAGTGGTCAGTATAACCAGCGGGCGTGCAGTCGGATGGCGTGGCATCGGTCTATCGGGCCAGATCACCTTCCACCAGAGATAACCTTAAAAGCACCACCGGTATTAATACATCAAACACCCACACGATACCCGTACATCATAATACTACATATTGTACTAAACAACTTTATTAGTCTTTGATTTCATTCTGTCTAGCAGGAATTGGAATTTTATTAGATGGTTTTTTTAGGATTTAGTTGTGAGTCATGTTCTTTGAATTTGGGAATGTATGTTGCATGATTGGGTAATTATAAGTATAGTATGCTGATTTAAAATATTTACTTCGATTGGGTAGTTACATGTTTTAGAATATAGAAACACATTATTTTATGCACACAAAATAAATAAAAACAGTAAACATAATATCACTAGAGGCGCAGCAAGCGGTGGCCTTACCGCAAATGGCTATGTCACCCAGACTGTTTTATAATGATTTTTGTTTATCTTTTACATAAATCGTAACACAAAGTATAAATTAATCTATTTGTAGTATATTGTATAATAACAGCAGGCTATCGATATCTCAAATAATTCGACATTAGAAAATGCAAACACTATTGTTATCTCAGGCCTAGAAACATAATATAAGTACACAATCTAAAACATAGTAAATCTACTGATCTGAGAAGGTTTAGAACACTTCTATGATAAATTAAATGGCCAACCTTAATTTGGCCAGCCAGCACTCTTTAGGGAAGACTCATGCCCAGTAGTGTATCGGTTGATACTTAGTACCCAGTGTACAAAAATTAGGTTACCAATTTACATAAAGTCTAAACCCGAGTTATTATAATTTACAAACTTAACCACTGAACCGATATTTAATAAAAAACATATGTGATCCAGAGTAAAAATATATAACAGTCTTACAAACAAAACAATAATTTTCCGAAACGTTCCAGGCGTCTCGAAATCAGGGAACGTACAGAAATAAAAACTAATTCCATAGAAAAATAGAAAATAATCTGACGAGCTATCTCCTCTTCTCAAATAACCTCCACCTAACCATAACCTTATTTTAACCTCTAACCTCCAAATAATCTGTTTTGAAATCGGTAAAAATACTAGCCAGTGGAAAAATCAACAACCGACGAAACATTTTTTGCTCGTGGCGCCAGTGCGCCTGTGCAGAACGTGCAAGCAATAACTCAGCTCCTCGACGTCACGACACTCGGGTCGGGGGTCACATTGACCCCCGCTGGGCGGTTAGGGGTTAAGTTTTTGTGACGTAGAAAATGGATTTTAAATTGGTCGTGTTAGTGGGCAAGGTTGTAGTTAATTGTATGCGATGGTGCGTGTGAATTTATAATTAGATGTGTAGATACGATGATGAATGCGAGGAGTAGCTGCTTAAAGTTTAAATATAAGTTATTAAATCAAATAATTTAAACCTAAAACCACGGTAATTGATAAATACTAAATAAATAACAAATGAAGCTAAAAAATGAATAGAATATAATTAAATAATTATTACATCAAATTAAGTTAGGTTAGTAGTACCTACTGAAGTTAACAAAACGCGAATGTACGTTCTTTTTTATCTTTTACTAAAAATGGGGAACACTTAAAAAAAATTGTAAACAGACTTCAATTTCGGCAATTCGGCAGGAAAAACTTACATAACAAAACAGAATGTCATCTACTATACTTTACTGGTTACTTAAAAATAGACTTTGATAAGATTTAGGTGTACATTGGACCAAACGTAAATAATACAATAGCAAAAAAAAATTATATCGGTAGAGCTATCTTTGAGAAGTCGGATATCATATCTACATTATTAAAAAACTGTCAAATTGAGAACTTTCTTCTATTTGAAGTAAGTTAAAAACTTTTCTATTTTAGCGATAAATATTTTTTCTGCAAGTGAAGGTATATAAATGAATGCGATCGAATAATTGCACTGAGGAAAGCGATAGAAAAGACCATTGATAAACTCTGAAATTTTCATAGAAATCCAAAAGTATTACATCCACATGCTGGCCAAAAGCAAGCAACTTACTCCGACAAGTAGGTTACCACGCGATGCTTTCATTCACCGTGTGATTGTTAATTCTACAACGTGTAACAAAAAGGTGTGACAATACTTAAGGGTGCGTCTACCCATAAAAATGAACCCTGCGTAGAACAAAATTTTGCAAAATTAGAGAAAATATTATTGCGTTCCATAACAACTTCACCGATTACTTGACCAATTTTTACATGTAGAACCTAATATTTTATTCTCGATTTTTGCAAAATTTTGTTCGACAAAGTGTTCACATTGATTGGTAGACTCACACCTTTCTGTTACACGTTGTATACCTACTGCACGTATACGGAACGACTCATGAGATGTAAGCTTCAGATAGTATTTGAACCAACGATATTTGCTTGAAAATCGAGCATTTGCTTTCACAGCTATTTTTTCAACGATTTCAAAAACGGAGGAAGTAAAGATTTAGTTTAGTGTTCGACATGAACGCAGCTGTCTTCGCAGTCAAAGTTTTTTACAAAAAAAGGCTTGCGCTTGACCGCAACTCGTCTGATATAAAGCGACGATGCGGCCTAGAAAGTCCAAAGAAAATTGAGAAATTCTGATACCTGCTCAGATAACTAACCTACCTACTTATAAATAATAAAGCTATGTACCACGGCGATATTTTTCTTGTCAAAAAATATTACAAAAACACAAATGCAAACAGACCACCTTTCTAATTTCTTTCTTCATTTTTTCCCGCCTGGCTATGGGTGTGCTGACAAAATGCCGATATAATTTATTGCGACGCAGGCGCCACTCCGCGACCTATGTGCCATTTTTGTTATTTTAAGTCAGCCACAAAATCACAAAAAAAAAACGTGTTAAACCACGGTCAAACCTGCGCGCCAACGACGAAATGCGGGGACGTCGTCATGTTAAGCTTGTAACGAACATAATAATTATTGTATGTGTAGGGACACACTAGATCAGTAGCATTTATCTAGATAATAACAAAAGACTTGACCTACTATTAAAAAACAGTAGGTCAAGTAAATATTAAGTAAATAAATCTACTACTATGTGCGTGTGTGAGGGTGCGTGTGTGCTTGTTATGCATTATGCTAATATAAATATAAATATGTAGGTACTTATTAGCTGTTCTACATCACTAAAACGATTACATTCTCAATATTCAGATATTTTTTTTTGGTTGCGTTACGTCGCATCAGCGTTTTGCATAAGAAGTCACATCGGCCATTTTTGTTTTTCGTATTGTGCAGTGCTGCAACGTTCTTAACATGCCACATTTTCCTTTGAAAATGTCAAACATCGCGCTGCACGTCTACGCGCGTAGTGACGTGTCACGCATGTAATTTGCATGCGTGATTTGCTTTATACTTACGCTATTACGCATTACCGCAGTCGCTGCTCACGTGCAGGTTTAATTATACTGGCTGTTACTATTTTGCTATAATTATTTACAACAGTTTTTTTTTACTTTATTACCAAAAACAAAATGACTAACAATATCAACAGTTAATTACTTAAATAAATAATAAGCGTACAGCTACTTTTACCTATCTACCTACGAACATAAGTAAAAAGATAAGATAACATACATACCTACTTAATATTACTATAGGTACTAAGTAAATAGTGATCTACTTAGTATTGAATTTTGAGTTTCTGACTGATTTTCATTACTTTTAACTGCTGCTATCTTTTGAAACCGACTTCTAAAAAGAAGACGTTCTCAGTGACTGCTGGACATGATTTTGTTTGAAAGTAGGTAGGTAAGTATACACTTTCCAATGTGCCGGATTCAAGTAGTTTTTTACATTCTTTTTTAAAGTGGGTACGAATAGATTCCTGCTACGTTTGGACTTAATTTTATCGCAGAAGAAATAAAATTCCAATACCACCCGTTCGGCCACCTGCCCCAGCCTTGCTTCATGATCCCTCACCTAAAATAATGCCGTATTGTCTTCCACCCCAACGTATGATAAATCTGTGCGTATTGGAACAGAGGGTGATTAACGTATCTATTACATGCCTACATGGTGTAGGAATGAACGTCGATCGTGACGCCATCTGGTTATTGTCGATGACGTCATGGATATATGAGAAGAGAAAGTGTAGTTTAGAATTATACAAGTACCTACTTAAAATTGAAAATTTTGAAATACTTTTGACATTTGTTGCAGTGGCTATCTTGCATTTGAAGTTGTCATAGTGTATTGTATTCTGCCATTACAAGCTCTTTCATTTGATACGCATATTGAGAGAACTGTGTAAAATTTGTACTACGCCATTTTGTGGTGGCGGCCATCTTGATCCTATTGTCATCAAACATAGCTATGAACACTCCTGACCAATACACCGAAAAAATCAAAACCGGTCCGTCTGTTTGGGAGCTACGATGCCACAGAGACAGACACATACACACACACCTGACACGTCAAACTTATAAAACCTCGTCGTTTTTGCGTTGGGTTTTAACTTAAGAACTTAACACTTAATTTTACGATAGAAACAAAGATAAGTATAAAAATTGTTTAGGCCGAAAGCTGTCTTAGTTGACGCTAGATAGCAGTAGCCACTGCCATCTAACGTCGAGTAGCGATAACATTAGAAATTTAATTTTACACATGTGTAAGGTATGGTTCAAAAGAGCGAATTTAGAATATCTAGCTTGTTATTATACAGTTGTGAGCTGTGTTCAATAGATAGCGCTATGCGTCGCTTATACTTGCAATTTGGCGAGATTTTCAATTATAAAGAGGGTATGAATTTTATCTAGGATATTAAAAGCGTCGATGAGACAATTCGCTACCTACTAGTCTTCAATACAATGTAGTACTTAATTCTTTATTGTCACCACAAAAATAGAACACTAAAGAATATTATACATTAACAAAAGCGCTCTTATCGCTAAAAAGCGATCTTTACCAGAAAACCCTTATTGGAATAAACTAATTAGATTAAATTTAGCGTAGACGTTGGTGGTCAACCATATTAAAAATAGTAGATACAAGAATACATTTTATTATACAAAGAAAAACAAGCTTTCTACTTATGGAGTGGTCGGCTAGGGGTAGCCCATAGAAAAATTGATCCTTAGGATGAGTATAGTGACCCGCTTTCGGATTAGTACACCCCATACCAATAACCTCGTATACTCGTATAAGCAGTAAGATTGGTCTTTATAAATTTTCTGAGTTGTTACCTATAGGCAGGCATTTTACTCATATTACTTTAAATACAAAATAATTCACGTTTCACACTCGTAGCTCAACAATAGGATTTCTCCTGTGTCAGGGATGCCATGGAACATTCTCAAACATATGCATGACACACTGAAACTCATCGTCTGAACACTTTCGCGACGGGACTTGAAGACGAAACCGCAGTATTTCTAATCAAGCATACTAGAGTAAGTAGAAAAAGACGGTCATGAAACCTAAATTTATTTAAATTACTTTTGTGTATACATAGAAATCATGTAGTGTACCTACCTAAATAATAGAGCATATTTCATTTTGTGAGTTATCGATGCACGCTTAATTTTAACACACTTATATACGTTGATTGTTTTCCAATACTCTCCTAATCCTCAAATAGAATTCATTATTAGGTATAGAAAAGCTCTTTATTCTTGACAACGCTATATTTCTTTTGATCTACTATAATTGCCAGCAATCAAAGATTTTTCGTTAGATGATTAGATGCTCATTACAAATTGATTGTTCACTTCAATAACCCCTTTCGATGAGTGCTTTTTGATTTGTTTACATTTTGCTTATTGAGAATGAAAGAAAACCATTTCTTTGATCGATTGAAATGACTGAGATTTTAATTTTGTGTAAGTGTTGTATTGTTCTTTTAGTGTATTACTGGAACTTTGCTTACAGATGATTCTATAAGTGACTATGAGCTTTTAGATTGTTGTTTTTAAAATCAGTTTTTCTTTTTTTAGGTATGAAATACTAAGGGTATCAACAATATATATATATATATATATATCTATTACTTGATCCATCGCATGTCACTACCAACGTGGAAACTGCGTTCATTGGAGCAGTGTGTGCTTATTGCAAGGCTTATTGCAAGTTTTATATAAAATGTACAAGTATATACAATTTTAAATAATAGTAAATTAATAAATATATATTCTTTTACTAGATAATTATATTTATTATAATTATTTTAATATACAATACTTACACAGTATTACTGCTAGGTAATCAACTAAGTAATAACTATGTATCCTCTTCTTTAAGAGGATATCTAGTATATACAACAACAAAAACTTTTGATGGACTTTTAAAATTCGCGTTCAAGTTTCAATAATTTCTAGTTATACTATTTTTCCTCTGTCGGGGATGCCGTGCAATATTTATTATTAAGACAACATATTTCTTAGGGTGTGGACCTAAGAAATATGTTCCTTTGAACACTTGCTCCGACTATACGGAAATCGAACTTGCGATCGTCATATCTTGAAGCAAACATGTTAGTCACTAGACTTTGGTCATTTTCAAAATGTAGGTATGTTAGAAGTCCTTGGATAGAGTAATTATACGCAGGTACTTGTACTTAGGAGAATATAAGGAAGCCTTTTGTAGAGTATTAAATTTCATTAGACCGCAGATGATGCCGAGATGATTGGATATAGAGCATCGAGTGGTCAAACGTAGAGCTATGAAACCATAGAGTTGGATTTATCTCTGACAATGAGTTCTTGAGCATTCTTATTTGTATAGCCACAAGCATCGACAAGTTTTTTTTTATATCGGTGCCTTCAGGCAAACATATGTTTAATTTTTATTTTTCCTTAATTGTCTCCATCCCATGGCTGTTTGAAGAGATAGCTTTTAGCGTCAAGGTCGCCACTTGTAGCACTATAATTATTATGCAAAAAATTTTTCTTATATGTCATGTGTTTTTGCGTCCACGATAGAGAATTATTCAACACTATTGTAACTTAACGTTTGTTGATAGCCTGAAGGACTCTGTCATGATAGATTATGTCATGATAGACAGCGAGAAAGAGAAAGACCTCAAAAATAAAAAATATTGGCCGTGACCACTAAGGACTCTGCTCGATATGATAAGAAATAGAAATGTTAACCAATTGTTATCGTCAGAATTAATGACATTCTAAATAAGAAATGATAGAAAACGGTCAAATAAAAAAATTACAAAATAATAATAAAAAGTACCCGAATTAAATAAAAGCTTGCAAAAATAATAACGAACCTGTCTACACATCCATTAGTCTACACTGACCGTCCATAAGTGGTCATCCGAAGTGGGTATAAGTGTTGTTGCGGGCATCGCTCACTGGCTTTAATCAATCACTTCCCTGCTTTTATGGGACCTACTTATATATGACTAGCTGTGCTCCGTGGTTTCACCCGCGTAGTTCCCCATTTTATTATCGATATAATCCATAGAGGAACTATTTTTTTTAAATGTATCATAGGTCCTTTCCCGGGGTCCAATCTACCTAATGTACCAAATTCAATTATAAATATTAATTAAATATTAATATAATAAATATTGTAATTACTTCATTTGACTTGAAAAATTACTTCATATGACTTGAAAAATTAGTTGAAATAAATGATTTGATTTGATTTGATTTGATTTAATCCAGATCAGTTAAGTGGTTTTGGCGTGAAAGCGTGACAGACAGACAGACAGATAGACAGAGTTACTTTCTCATTTATAATATTAATAAATATTGTATTATAGTTTATAGTTAGTACATACTACTGATAAGTATTAGGTTCATTAATGACTATTTATTAAGAGGATCACCGACCCTGCACTGTTTTGTTTTTTCTAATATAATTTTCATTCCAGTACCTACCTCTTTTCACCCCCTAAATTGTAACGTATTTTTTGTTATTGGCTTCAATCGCTTCACCATGATGTATTTTAGATCTACACGTTTTATTATTTGGAAAAAAGTTATTGAATTATATTAAATTATATTGCTTTTAAGAGGCATCTTTATATCAGCGCAAAAATATGACTGCTTAGGAAGCTTGTAACTTTATAGCGATATGAAAGACAGAAAAAAATAGCTAAAACGCTAAAGCCTAGTAAATAATTTGTTAGGTACTTATGTGAAAAAAACCACTGGAATCGGACAACATTAAAAGGTAGAAAAAGCTATATCTTATTGTATGGACAAGTTGGCGGTCTATAGCTGTCTTAAGAATTGTATTTGTTGATGCAACAAATAATCAAGTGTTTTTGAAAATAATGCGATTACCAACTACGATTGTAGTTGAAGTTTCACCTATTGTGTATATCGTACCTATCGTTAAATACAACAAACAAAACGCTTGCAATATTCAATGAGTTTGCTGCACCGCTAAGGCTTGCGTGCAATCGATATTAGTGTCGCGATATCATCAATAACTAAGTACTTGACACTATAACCTAACTACTAGACCAATTTGAATAAAATTATAATGGACATGGGAAATAAAAACTTTTTTTTTTCGTATCGGTCCATTCATCGCTGAGAAATAACCTACCTCCTCCTTCTTTGGGAAATCGGTAAAATGTGACTTAAAATTGGCAGGCAATTTTGCACTTAATTTATACAATATATTTTATTTAGAAAATACATATTGTTTAAGAAAACGGGTTTTCACACGTACCTGATTGTTGGAAATTTCCAACTATAGTTTCATTCACATTCGGTGAACTTCATCAGGGATGAAATGAGCCGTTCGTGTCTTCAACGATGACACGTCTCGCACTCAACTCGCTCTCGTACTTACATATAGAAAGAGTAAGTCCTTATTGACTGGTTTAGTGGTAGACTGACTGACAGGTGATAATCAACGCTAAAGTTTAAGCCTCTGAACCTGAGACATGAAATTTAGGTGAGTGTGGTTATTCGTTTGGTTATAAGATTTTTGGAGATAAAGGGGGTCAAATAGGAGCTCCAAAGGGATTGAAACTTTTTAACACTCTGCTTTGTGCTGCTTACGTACTTATACTTACCACCGAAAGTTTTTTTTTTAAATGGAAATGAACAACAAAATGAATTTATAAACAGTTTTTCATATGTACAGTAGCTGGGTACAGTAACAGTTGTTACATGTTCATGCAAGTACAACTTTTTTGCTTGCAATAACATCTATCTATCTAATAAAGAAGCAATATGATGTAGGTTCATTTTGCGATTTTTTTGGCAGATTTCCTGGCCTAACAGGCAAATGTTTTATTTCATTTGTTAGTTTCTGTCATTAGAATGTTATTCAGGAAATTTTGTACTCGCTTATTTAAACCAATAGTGACCATGCCTTAGTCAGCAAAGACACTGGGCTGTTCGTTCGTATTTTATGTGATTTTAGTAATAGTGGTTGCTAAAAGTGCTATAACCAGTAGACAATTTAATAATTGCAGAACCCTAAGTAAAAACTTATGGCAGCCGGTACGCAAAATTAAGCAATTTAAATATTGATTGATTTATAAAGTTCTTTATTAATTATAATAACACAGTTACATGTAGCACTCAGTGTATTAACTATAAGTGACAATTTGGACATACTTTATGTTGAATTTAGGCTAAGAACGCCTTATAAAAACTAAATAACATAATGTTTATACAAATTTGTAGTTCTTATTAAGTCATATTACGATGATCACTAACATGAACATGGTTATTACATACTAACTACTACGCGATTTCATTAGTTAAAGAGAAATTAAATATTAAAAACAACGTAAATACTTAAATATAGTTTAGTTTGTACCAAATACGACAAGCCCTTCAGAGTGTTTCCCAAACTTTTTTTAAACACATTTGTCGCTAGAAAATTAAAAAGAAAAACTGACATTTCCACTTCCCACTTCTTTTATTGGCTCTTTAACTGCTCCTGTTACCTGATTGGTCAGTCTAAATAGCGTTCTAATGGGAGAGAGGGACAGAGTGGATAGGCAAAGGGCGGTTGATTTAAGCGTGAAAGAGACGGATAGACACTTCTCAAGTACTTACCGATAGAGCGACGCGCCTAAGGAAGTGTGGTGCGATGCAATGGATGAACGAGTTTGTCGAGAATTGGCTGCTGCAGTACGTCCAAATCAAACAACATAATATTTACTTACTTCAGCCTAGTTTTGCCAAAAAATGGTAACAATTACAGTAGCGAGTGTTTTTTAAGCCAGTTCATATTTTGTATTTATAAGTCTTTATCCTACATCATGGTAGGTACCTATTACGTCCCAGGTGCCTCATAAGGACCAACATAAATGGATATAGGATAGAGCGTATACCTAAAAACGTGCTAACACATCGTAAATAATTAAAATAAAATTTAAAAAAACTCTGTAATTTCTTATCATAAATATAAAAATATTAAACAATACTTAGTCCTTACTACTAGATTTAACACCTTATCGTAATTGGCCGAGCGAGCGAAGCGTTTCAGCTTCGATTCTGGCAATTTTTCCTTTCGTATGGTCAGTTATGTTTGCTTGTTTTTCAAGGTTTCAATGATGTATTATTTTTTTGTATTATGATTATCGTATACTCGCGTACTTACAGCTAATAGTTTCCAATCAAGTTTGAGGAAATTCAGTTTTATTTGTGCAACGGATTAATAGATTTTTTCAGTCGTTAGGGTTTCTCGATAGGAAGTATTTAGAAAAAAACGTTAATAATGTGTAAATAATGACAAATCTAATCTAATAAAGCGTTAAAATTTATTTCTCGTATTCTTTTGAAATAAGGCCCTAATCTATGGATTCCCGGCAGTGACACGAGTAGGAGATGTTCATTAGTTTCCTCGGTAACCGGCTGTCAAAGGCTATGTCAGCCAACACCGTATGTTGACATTTTTTGGGAGCTTGACATACTTAAAAAGTTTCAAAATTACTTATTAATTGCTTTCTCAAGATCATCAGTTCGCTGAACTACTTGCACCTACCTGGGTATAATTAATTAGTATACACATAAAATACCTCCAGTACCTTCGTGTGAATCGGTTTATTCTAGGCAACCATGCTACATCCTAGGCTGCATCGCCACTTTACATCAGGTGAGATGCGTGAGAAAAATAAGAAAGTCACTAATCAACCAGAACGAACCTAATTAACGAAAATACCAATACCAACCAAACCAGCCCAGAGACCAATTTTTATCAGCATCACTATATGCATTCGCCTCGAGCGATCAAATCGGATTCACGTAAACATCTTCAAGAAAAACTCAACGATCCCCACTACTTACGCTACTCCAGGAGCTTTTTAAAAAACGACCGCCTTCAACCATCTCCATCCTTCTCTCACTTGCGCACGAAGCCGAGAAAAATGGCCTATCGCCATCCTTGTCGAAGGCTTAACGTCAAACAGGCGGGCAATCTATCACGCAAAGTTTATTCGTTTGAGGAACGCTTTTGTGGTGAGGCGAGCTCGCAACCGCGCGAAGTGCTCGATGTGTTTTTAAAAATGGAATCCAAATTTAAATTGAAAGAGTTCCAAGATTGTGAGAAGATGAATTTGTCGACACCTTTTTCGATCAACGATATTCTTACGAAGGAGAATGAAGCAAAGTGTCAGTTTGAAAATGGAATGTTTTCGAGTTATGGCGGGAAGATGAATTTTTTGGCGAAGGCGGGATATAAAGAAGGTATTCCAATGAAGAAGGAGGTTTTGGAGAAGAGTTTGAAGTACTACGATGATTGTAATGGCTACAGTGATTATGCTGACGAAGGAGTATTGGATATGTCAAGGAAAAATCATTATCCGGTCACAGAACTATCAGGTAAGTTTTTTTTTAGCTAAATAGTTTAGCAATCAATTTTTATTACGTTATTAAATATGACATTAAGTACGAGGGTTTATGGTTTTGTAACTTAAGCATACTTACACGACTTTCATAAGTAGGTACATAGATTTTCATGATCAGATCTAAGTACCTAATGGATATACAATGTGGCTTGACGAAATATGTGTTATTTTTTATGTTTTATTGATATCAATTAAGTATTTGGAATAATAATTTCTTTTTTATTCAAAATTTTGTCCAAATGTAATCAGCGGTTTCGAGTAAAGATATATAGTTTTACAGTTGGTATGAATTATGTGTCTTCTTAGTATTCAATTACTGCTAAAAAAATAATTATAATAAAATAGAAGTTTTCGTTCACTTCAACGACATCTTGAGTTAAATAAGTAGGTAAGTGTTAGTAAAAACTTCTATCATTTAAATCGGTTGAAACATCTGAATTGGCACAATTTTTTTTTATGTAAGTAATCAAACAAATTCAACAAATCAAATTGTCAAACAAATAAACTTTTATTGTAAAACGAAACGAACACCACCATAACAACAAATGTATCACCTCTATCTAATTACTGAAAAACTTTAAAAAAGCAATCTCAAGTCCGAGACAAAAGAAAAAAGAAGACAAATCACCAATCAATGACATTCCAAATTCAAATTAGTCGCCCGCCTCAAATGTCATCAACAATGGCGGTGTAATGGCGCGTTCACACTGGCCGGTGGCACGCCGCGACGTCGCCACTTAGCCGTCACTTATTGCCGCACACTCTCATTATAATAAGTGATGACGCTTAAAAGCGCCATTGAGGCATTCAATTTAGTAATTACTGGGTTTGTAGTCTGCGGCACGTGTTTAGAACGATTTTATGTAAATTTTTCGCTGTCATAATGTTAATGTTCTGTAAGTTGAAGGCAATGTTGAGATTACTGTCTTCCATTTTTGTAGAATCGAATAATAAGTTCTAGTTTGAGTTTTAAGAATTTTGCACATCAATCATATAATTTTGAGCTATATCCTTGTCTTAATTATTATTTTAGTGCTGGTATCGATGTGTAGCTATATCAGCTTATATATTATATTACTATAAATATTGCTATAAATAGGTCTTAACCGATTTCGTAAATCTTCATAAATCTAAAAAGTAATTTTTACCAAACAACGATATACTTAATTTATATATATTGCCACTGCAAAATTATGCCATTGATCGACGCTTAAGTTATTTACAGCACTATCCACTTGTATTAGACATTTTTAACTTACACACTTATAACACTAAAAACTAAATAAAACGACAAAAGACTAAGCTATAAATACAACTTGCTACGTTATTTTGTCTTTAATGTCAAAATTATCAGGGATTCATTAAAATCAACTTAGGAGATCCTCTATGATGAAACTGCAAATTAAATGGTCTCAAACTTTGAACAATAGATAGCAACGCACGCAAAAATACTGTTAGACGCCACAACGACTTTCCCATTCACCCTGATCCATTTTACCCCGGCCCGGGGTCTTTTAAGTCGTTTAGCTGTTAAATAGTTTCGGTCTAATGATCGCGGACAATTTGCGTAATGGATTCCATTGTGCCCGCGTCTTTATATGCGGTTGGCGTGAGCCGATCGCAGCTATTAATTGATTCGTTGGTGACTGTGTGAACTGGCCTTAATGACATTTACGCGGGTAGGCCTTTGTAATGTTATACTACACTTACAATATATACCTAACACAATCAAAACAAAACTCTTTTATAATGAGTCTCAAAAATTATGCAAATATATATATACTTTTTTTTATGTAAATTCTCTAGATTAAAAATATTTAGTTTTAGTTTGATAGTTTACCTCATTAGTTACCGAACTTTTATAATAACTAATAGTTTAAATGAGATAATACACCTATAGAATGATAAATGTCAGCAGCATGATTGTTTAAAAAATATTTCTCTTCGCGCACATATAAACAAAACAATACCTACATAGGTACATCAAATATCACGACTCGTCCACTAAATCTCCAGAACAACTAACTCCAACATCAATTTCTATTGTTTTAGATGACTACGATTCCCGTTCCTCGCCAAGTTCTCCACGGCGCGCTACTTCTTCCCCAGCTGATATCTCCTACAAACCCTTCCTCTACGAGCCACGGAAGTGCACCACTCCGCCCGCCACACACTCCCCTAACTTCCCCGACTACCCACAAAATGGCGCCCGCAAGAAACGCTCCCGAGCAGCTTTTTCACATGCACAAGTCTACGAATTAGAGCGACGATTCAGTCAACAACGATACCTTTCAGGCCCTGAACGAGCCGATCTAGCCGCTAGTTTAAAACTTACAGAAACACAGGTAAAGATTTGGTTTCAAAATCGACGGTACAAGACAAAACGAAAGCAGTTACAAATGCAAGAAAACGGCATGCTTGCCGCTGCAGCTGCAGCAGCGAATCACGCCAGAAAAGTAGCCGTCAAAGTCTTGGTAAACAATAACGGACAGCCGAGCTTACCCGATCTCAAATACCAAAATCCAATGCTAAGCAAAACTCTGAACCCAGCATTGTTCACGCCACCGAATTTGCTCGAAGGATCTCCGATTTGGAAGCATTTTGCAGGAGTCTACGGTGTGGATTTCGCGAAAAATCCAGAATACAAAGCATTGTTGCAAGAATCGTACAATCAGGCTGTACTGCAGTCATTATACGCACCTCATTTAGGAGTGAACTACCCAAACATTCCTCTATCGTATATGTACTACCCAGGCCATCCCGGTTTTGGTATGCCAGTGTCTTGCGATCTCGAAAGAAATATAGACACTCGAACCGACAGACTTGGTGAAAGCTCCGAAAGAAACAAAGAGAAACGCGAGGACAAAACGAAAACCAGGGACAGTGTGGATGTTAACGAAAACAGTTGTGAAAGTATGGCCAGTAACATAGAAGTAGAAAATTAAAAAAAAGTGTTTTCTTCGTTTAAATACAAAATGGAAACTTGAGTGATGTAAAAAGATTGAAAGCCAGAGGTTTTCCACATTCAAACCCGTTTTTGAATTGTTCTTAGAATACCAAAGAATAAAAATAGATCAACACCAAAATTTTAGCCAAAGATTAAGCACATAACGTAGATAGTAGAATTTGTTAAGGTTAAGTTAAATTTGGTTGTAAATAATTTTTTTAAATAAGGTTTACTGAATGTTCTAATGTACCTAGTTGGTTATCGGCACGTTTGTAAATACGAGTAGTACAAAGTTAGTTGTCCTAATAAAAGTGCAATAAAAATTTACGTGATGTTTTCATTGTGTTGTTGAATTTAGTTTGTCTCTATGTTTACATTTACTTGCTCTCTTCATATAAATAAATTTCCGTATAGGTAAGTAAGTTCAAAAGTTTATTTCTGTAACGATTTTGATAAAATCTATTATATTATATACCTATACATACATACATACATAGGTACATATATATATATGATACAAATGAAATTTTGTATGTTGATGGCCTATATCCCTGGTCAATATATAGGATACTTTTGATCCCGGTAAATTAAACAGAAGGAATAATAAATACCACGCGGACGAAGACGCGGATAACAGCTGGTTTGCAATAAAGATATAGCTTAATCAAGCTCTGGATAAAGACGTAAAACTACTTTTTAACCGATTGCGAAAAAAGGAGAGCTATGTTGTTCGAGTCTATGTAAGTCTATGTATGTATTTTATTTCCGTGGCACGCCCTAGAGCCTAAACGGCTTGTCGTATTTTTATGTGAATATATCTCTTTTAGTCGCGAGACTGACACTAGTAGACACATCAAAATTATAAAAAGATTATGATTTTTTGGCGCCAAAAAGTAATCTCAAAAAAAATTGTTTTCAAAATACATTGAGTGTGTTATTAAAATAAAGATTATTTAACTGTGATTACGAATATTTATACATAACTTTTATGTTTAATTGTAGTTTGTAGTAGGAAATGCTGAGTTAAAGATTTAGCAGACGAGTTTTTTTAAGTCGCTTCCTACCACTTGTTATTGATTCGTTCGTAACTAGTTACGTAGCTACTGATTTTGATATGTGAAGAAACGTTACCCACGGGTCGCTGCTAGTAAAACAAAAGGGTAATAGTGCTTACAACCTTTGATAAGAGTCTTATACACCCATGCAAAAAAAAAAATATTATGACCATTCTAGTACTAGTTAAGTAGTTAGGCGTGTGCAAGTCAAAACCTGGTCACCGTTCATAACATTAGATAGTAACTATTTTTAAAGTAGAATCTAATCTAATATTTTGAGAATGAGCGTAGATCCTCGGATTTGAAGTCAAAAACGAGATAGATGGATAGATAGATCAATTCTTTATTGCAGACACGAATAAAATAAAAATACAGGAGAAAATTACTTACAAAATATAGTGCAACAAGTGGCGAGTTTATCGCTAAAAAGCTAAAACGAGTTAATCAATGAATTTTTTGCATATTCAAGTCTTTCTTTTATAAGTAAATAATAGGCTTGCACTTGACCGCAACTCGCCTAAGATGTGGCACGCTTGCCTACGAGAGATCGATTCACTCCCGATAAAAGACCGAGATTATAGCTATTGGAAAATAAAGAACATGGCAACGATTTTTTTATCCTACACAGCTAAGCTTTTTGACCACATGTTTGCACGACCACGAAAGTCAGCGACACTATAGATGGAGCCCTAGATGGAGCATGCCTAGTCTTGAATACACTGGCTCTCAAGAAAGGCTGCCGGAACACACTGTTAGGTGCTTGGCGACAGATGTTACAACTTGAGGAATCGACCTGCCATCATGCTAAGGTTTCCTCAACACGCTATGTTTTCTTTCACCAATAGCTCTGGCTCTTTTTGCATGTTTCGTTGGATAGAACCTCGTACCTTTTTCACGGCAATCGACCCGACTAACCAGTCGACCATAATCGCTACAAAATTCCACAACTTGGTTCTATCTAACCTAGATTACATAACGTACGATGCATAAATTGGGTGTGACATAGATTAAAATGGTACAGTTTAAGAAGGCCCTCAAAACAAGTTAAATCGTTAATCACTCAATATATAACGTCAAATGCGCCTTCTATGAAAAGTCTTCCAATTGCTCCTATAGAGAGCCGGCTCTGGCTTGAACAGTTGGTCAATCAAGAAATTTATAAGAACTCGTTAATGAATCGAGAAGTATAACACGAGCCCTTTATAAGTGCTTTCAACTAATGGTACAATCTAATATGTATAAAATAAGGTACGCAAGTATATAAGAAGAGTAAAAGTTTTACAACTCTCAAATGTCTCACAATTGCTCCTAGATTGCAATGGTAGTTGAAGATGGCCCTCGGGCTCTGAGTGAAGAATGCTTGAGAAATCACCGCGGGCGGGGAGAATCGACGAAGCGACGACGCTCACCTTGAAAAAGCATGGAGAAGGCTCTGATGAATACATTTCTTTTATCAAGTACTAAATCTGAAAAATAAATACATACGAGTAACATGTATTTCATTAATGGATTTCAAACATATTTCGTCCCCAAATTCTGCAAGTCGCGCTTGTGTTGCAGAATTAAGTATTTAACATTAGCTTTAGGACTTTAGACTTATATGCATTAATCCAGTAATGCAATACTGAAAACGGATAAAAAAATTAAAAATAATATATTTCCACTACGCTTTAGTGTTCTTACTGTGTGATAACTCGAGTCTTTTCGGCAAATAGCAGGTACTTCGAAAGCACCATCCACACTTCCAACCCCTATTTTCCGATAAAATTATCATATGAATACCATCTCAGAGGGCGTGGCGGCGGGTGGGGTGAAGACGACATTATGAAAATGCGCGGCGAGGCTTCCGCGCGAAGAATCGCTGAAGAACGCGCGAATAAGTACACAGTGTGAATGCAGCTTTAATGGGGTCTTTAGCTGCATGTAAAGCTCCTTTACGAAAAAATAGACTACTTATTAGACACGGTACGTTAAGCGTACTTAGTTAGGTAGGTTATATTCTCATTGAATCGACAGATGCCAATGTAATTTATACCCGGCTGCGAAAAAAGGAGGGTTATGTTTTCCGAGTGTAGCTATGTATGTGTGTGTGTATATATGTATCTATGATAAAAGTAATGTAAAAAAAATGTTACAAAAATAAATCGAGTGTTGTGACAAAGAAAGGAAATTTTAGCGGTGATTTCAAATATACATATAACTTATACGTTTTATTGGAGTTTGGAATATGAAATGCTAATTTTTAAGATACACAGATTTCAAATTTTAGCGGTATGGTTGTTTTACTATTGCACCCTATTTTGACATAATTTTTATATTATATTAATAAAAGGCGTCTCTGATTGTTCAAGCCAGATAATTCTAAGTCCGGAGAGTGCAATCGTCTACTTTCTTAATGGGAAAACAAACATAACCGGGTAAAGTCGCAGGTTAAAGATAGTAAATTAAACTCATCTGTTTCAAGCGCCTTCATAACAATCGCTTGCAAATTTTAATGACCACAGCGCAATAAAATCAAGTTGATAATGATACGTACCATTCCCAGCGATGTTTACGCACCACATTTGGTTCTCATGCGGACCACCGTTTATGGTGTTTACGAAGCGTTTTATGCTGGTGCGAAACTGAGAAGATTCACTTCATTAATACTGTACTGAGTGTAAAAACTTGAAAAATAGAGAAGCACATTCATTTTAGCATGCGATATATATCTTTCTTATTCATATGACAGTGGTTATAAAATTGAGTCTTTTGGGGTTGAAAGCCCTGGGGACCTGGAGCATAAATATTTAAAAAAAATCTAACATAGCTTCTGGTCGACGCTACACGAGACCAGAATATTTTTTTTTTTTTTTTTTTTTTTAATGCTGACCTCTTACTGGGTCAGCGCATCAACATTGCCATTCAACAAGGCAATTGGGCATTTTGGGCACTTTACCACTGACAGCGGTTTGGATTTAAGTTAGTTTTAATTATTAAGTATATTGCTTTTGTACCTATAACTTTTTATTGTATAAGTTTTAGTGAATATTTATCATGTTTTATAAGTTTGTGAAATACACCCAACTTCAGCATGCAATAGTAATTATTGCCATCATCGGCTAAGATGTTTGTGAGTATAAAAATGTGAATATCATAAATTAACCTCAATTTTTGAAATATTTAATTAACATGTGGACTTTAGAAACAACCTTTAGAAATACATATCTAACAAGTGATATCGCTGAATGCAGCCAGTATAGAATATGACTATCTGCAGGTGAAGACGAAGCTATTGACACCATTGGGTGTGGCAAAGAAATATTCATACATAAGCTCGAAAACATAATCCTTCTTTCGCAGTCCGGTTAAAATTACGACTCCATTGAGAACATCCTTCATATACCTACATACATATGTATATACATAATAATATGCATGTACTTATGTTTAGTCCATCGTCTTTTACTTAGACCAAAAGGATTAGACAAGTAGGTGTACGATAGTAATTTATAGATCTAAATTCGGCCATCTCTATATATAATGCCGACAGCCCACCTCTTTTCCAAGAAAGTTACCTCTTTATTACTGGCGTAGTGTATTGTGTGTTCAATCAAAGAAACTCTATTGATTGTCGAGAAGTCTCGACTTGTAAACAGTGCATTACCGCTCATCCTCTCAATAGGATTGCTAGGGATGTGATAAACGTTAAGAAAATTATCGATATCAGTAATTCTATCGAAATATTAAAATAGATCGTCATTACCTACCCAAAAAAAACGAATATTAATCTAAAAATTAATGATGGCAATCTTATTATTCATTTTGATATCTATAACCAAATAGTATCAATGTCAGTATTAGTACGAAATTAGCCACCGGAAAATGTAGAAAACTTTAAATCAAGTTTATTTATAAACTGCTCATTTAAAGTAAAAGGGACTACGCTACTGTTATAAACGTTCACTTTCTTCGTAAGAAAAAGGCAAAATAGTAGCAAATCTCATAAAAAAAATAGTAGATGTAGATATTAACTCCACTTACCTTATGCAAAGATGATGACAATGATAGATTCTTATGAATAAGAATAAGAATAAGAAATATTTATTGGCCTTTAAATAACATTCGTTACAGGCAAGTCTTTTTACATTTTAATTATTAATTACTTTAAAAATAAACTTAACTTATAAATACTTTTATAGTTCTAAGAATAAATAGTTATTATATTATACATTTACATTGTCATTTATTTCTTTACCTATTACTAACATTTTGTAATTGTTGTTCATCACACAAGAACGATGATTCCACAAGCTGCATTGACATATATTCACTGAGTTTATAAAAAGGATTTCTTTCAAAAAAATATTTTAATTTTTGTTTAAATATTTTAAAATTGAGTTCCATCACGCTATTTGGTAATTTATTGTACATTAATATTTTGGTGTAAAGTCCCTGTTTCTTACACTTAGATAATCTGTTGACAGGCAGGACTCGCCCTTTTTTATTATTACGTGAAATTCTTTTTTCCGGTATTTCCGTATCCTCATGTACCTCTAATAAACTGCTATAAATATAAAGTGATATAACTGTCATTATTTTATCATTTTTAAAGTGTATTCTCGCAGGACTACGTTTTTTCAAACCATTCATTGTTCTTATAGATTGTTTCTGACATTTTAAAACTTTTATGATATCTTTAGCGTTTCCCCAAACAGTTATAGCGTATCTTATTATAGAATGAACGTATGCATAATAGACAGAGATGAGTGACTTTTTATCTAATAATGGCTTGAGTTTAAATAAAGCATAATTACCACTTGCCATTTTGTTGCAAATTTTATCGATGTGAGATTTATGACTAATTGTGTTATCAATTGTATAACCTAGAAATATATTTGTTTTAGTAATAGAATTCCCAAAAATACCCAACCTTGATATGATAGATTGTTATAAAGCTACAGCTCCAAAAAAATGCTAAAATTATCAACCATCGACAACATCGATAGACCCCATCTCTAGCAAGTACGCAGGACGCACTTTACTGCATTAACATTACGCTCGAGTTACCCGCACGTGCGCCGGAAGTGTCGTCGGTAAACAAACACCCGACGGCACATCACTAGCCGTAGTCACTGCTCGGCAAATAGAGCTTTACCTCATCACTAATTGGGATGCAGTGTCGGTGTCGGGTTATTAGTAGGATTGTATAAACGTTGCTCAAATCTGTTTGTTTGAAATAAGGTAGGTATACGAAATTTATTCACAAAGATTTTTCTGAAAAGTTAAAAGAGGTCCATGTATATTGGAAAAGCAGTCAGACTTACGTCTGGAATATATCATCATTTTCAGCTATGACTATGACTTCTACACCCAACATTCGTAACTTTAAGTTCGTTACCTGGCTAGCTACCACCCTCAAGTTGTAAAATCAAGCATCTGACAGTGTGTTCCTTTCTTGAGAGCCAGTGGATTCCAGACACGGTATCTCTGACTTTCGTGGTCGTGCGAACTTGTGATCAAATGCCTAAATGTACAGGATAAAAATAACTTTGTAATTACCTAAGTTAACTCACATTTCTATAAATAACTCTATAAACATAATAATATATAAAGTTGTTTCAAAAAAAAAAAACATTAACTACGCATCCGAATAAAATTCCAGCTGATTCCGATTAAAATTCTATTTCCTGATAACTATAATCTGGGTCTTTTGGAGTCACGAGTGAATCGGTTTCTTCTAGGCAAGCGTGCCCCATCTTAGACCGTATCGTCGCTTCACATCAGGCGAGTTGCGGCCAAACGCAAGCCTATCTCGTATAAAAAAAGAACTAGTCTCACAGCTCGACTTGTGCAAAATACGACACACATTTTGAAACGCCGCCGCCGCTTTTAATCCCGACTCAAATGTCTAAAGAGTCTAACCGACCCAATCCCAACCCTTTAAACAAAAAAAGGTCAAGAAGCAAAAAGCAAATTAGTAGATTTGCCACGCCACTTAACTAATAGGCAAAACAGGCTTAAAAGGAGTCGCGACGAGAAAAAAATTGTAGAACATTTTGTCTTGGATGGTACTATTGATGTCTCCTACTCTCGACTTAGAATTGCTGTGAGTTTTTAGTGAGATTTATTCGAGTTGTGTTAAGAGAATATAGAAAACGAGTCGAATATTGCTTGTGGTATTATGAAGTCATGTCTTATGATAAGATATTTATTTATTATAATATCATGACCTATACAGATTAAGGATAATACATATATGAATATTATACAGCCAATTACAGGTCAGTTTTAAAGTTTGTGTATGAGTACAGATTAACATTTTATGTATGGCTACTAAATTACATAAATAACTTGAAAAGAACCTAAACCAAAAATCTTATAAAATTTACAGTAAAAATTATTACAGTGTGCAATCCATATCATCATATTCCTCTACTTAAAATAATGCTTAATGAACGAAATTGTGATAAAAATGATAATATAATTAATGGTACATGCATGTGCATGTACTCGTAGGACGTTTAACAAGCTATGTATAAACAACAATGTAGATATAAATTTATTCTGTTCAAATACTTCCACCATTAGAAAGCAGTTATGAGACATGTTTTTCAATCAATTTACTCGTAGTTATTAGGTAAAAACTTTTTAATGACTATTATTTTTTTCTGTTTTTAACGAGTGTATATAAATGCATAATTTTATATTATTTGTTTCTTATTAACTTGTTTTGTATATAGCTAAGTATTTAACTTTAGCGCCCTAATTAAGTATCTACAACAAAATTTATACTTGGTTTCTTCTAAATGGCCTGTTTGTTATTATGTTATAATTTAAATCTGTTATTTTAGGCTGTTAATCAACTCCAAACAAAAAAAAAACATATAATCAATATATTTTTTTAATATCTCACTAAGTCTGTACGCCTCGATGGTAGAGCTAGAGTAGGTACACCACATTCTATAATTTAAGACCTTATATTTTGACCTAATCTCACAGATTAATATATTATATAATTAATATATTATATAATTAATATTTCATATATATTGTATTACTTTTAGGAGAAAGGTATATTATTCTCAAAATTTCTCCTAAAAAAACAGAAAAGTAAACTACTAAATCTTATCATAATATGTACATGACTTCACCCATAACACCACAAACATTAGTGAATAAAATTACTGGTCTCATAAAAATGAGATTCTTCTTAATAATAATGTTAGGGATATTGAGTAATACACTCCTGTCATTAAAACAGAGTTCATAAATCTATTCCAAGATCTAAAATAAGTAATTTTACAAAAATAAGTAAGTATCTAATTTTATATATATTTCAAAATAGATTGTTAACTGAAATGATACTTTCGAAAATGCGTGGTAGCTGCTACTACAAAACTCTTCACTCCAAACTCGATCGCGGTTCCTTAACCGTGTCACCATTCGGTCGCCGATCGTCTAGACAACAGGCGGGACCGCCCATCATGTGCTTGACTCCGCTCGACTGCAATCAGAAGTACCTCCAGCTCTTGCCTTGTGTGGTCTCATGATTTGCACTTGACAGATAAAATGCACATGTTTTTTTTTCTTTTTTGCAAGTCTTGACGGCAGACGAATATGTAAATAAAGTGGTTGGCCATGTAAGTTCTTTTAATTTCTTATTAAATCTATAAATAACACTAAAATATGTACTAGATAACTAAGCTGCCAAATATAAAGCTAAGACTAAGAGCTCTAGATGAAACATAGCAAAAGTTTGCAGCTTTCTTTTTAATTGGCTGTCCAAAAGGAAGTTATACTTTTCGAGTATATGTTTGTATGTGTCTTACTCTTTGTGACCGTCTACACCCTAAGCCGGTAGACTGATCAAATTAATTATTATGACCTCAAAATGATCAATATGTCAAAATGTCAAAGAAAGCCACGGTCCACCATGCTGGTCAATGGCGGGTTATAATTGGGGATTTCAATAATGTACCTTCGAAAGCTTTGTCCGTCTAGCAGATTTCCTAATGATATTTTCCTTCACCGTGAAAGGAAGCATTAATTAATTCTAATATGCAGGTACAATGATGTAAGCTCAGAGGTATATCTGAACCTAAAATCAAATCCGTGCCCATTTGCATTAGTTACCACTAAAATTTACGAAAATCACCTTCTTATATAATCTAAAGTCTATGACGTCATTCTTTAGCAGAAGAAAACAGTTTTAGTGTTCAATCTAATTAACGACCACGCAAGTTTCTTAGAAACCGGGTTTTGAAGTAATTACTACCCACTGACTAGTTTAATCAAAGGAATTTAAGTAGGCGACTATTATTCGCGAATTTCAGTTAAAACAACATAAAGTTTTTTACAGTCAGGCTTTAGAGAGACTTTTG
Organism: Ligdia adustata; assembly: GCA_947049295.1. Taxonomy (NCBI): domain Eukaryota; kingdom Metazoa; phylum Arthropoda; class Insecta; order Lepidoptera; family Geometridae; genus Ligdia; species Ligdia adustata. The sequence goes on along the minus strand of OX346236.1, from coordinate 5,606,643 downwards.
TCTTGAAAAATGTACTTTTTTACACATAAGTGCCTAAATTATTGCCATTAATTTCAACTAGTAAGTAAGGGGTTCGAATAATAATGTGAAATTATTATAATAGTTATCAGTAAAAACGTTTCCCAAAAAAAAGATACCTATAATTTCAGAATAATTTTATAATTTGAGTGAATCTTATTATTATTAAAATTTTACTATTTTTTATATTTTATTTTATTCTACAATGGTTTTGCTTTGATACCCATCAAAGTGACTACGAGTAACTTCTAAAGTATTACCATACCTTTCTATAGTTAAAGATAATATACGCATTTTGAAACAGTGCATGGTCTATTTTCTCACTAAACCTGCGCGTGCACTGCATTCTACTTGCCAACATCAAATTGCTTCTTTACGCACACTAAAAAAACACATAATTATGGATATAAAACCTCTATCCTCGTAAAAAGCCCAGATAAAAAGGTCGTAGAGGCACTTCCTCCGTCTAAAACGCCATAAAATGGTTCTGTATATCCATTAACACTATTTTTAACACTTTTTTAAACTCATTGAACGCCCGTCCTCAATGAGCCTCATTTATATTTTAAAAAAAATACAAAAATATAATTGTTTACATTTTTTTAGTTAATGTACGACGTAAAACCTGCTTGTGCTGAATTTTCTAATATAAAGACGAGTTTGATTAGCAATAAAGACTATAATTGCCTGACATGTCGTGTTATGATGCGGCGGTGATGTATGGGTGTAGAATATTTAAGACAAGCGATTGACGTCTTTAACGCTGTTGTAATTAATTTATTGGCGCTTTTAGAACGGAAACCGAAAGACATGGAGCTGTTTGTGTATGTATGAATTAAAAACTGTTCATTACTCTGTTAAACAATAGTGTTTGTGCACACGTAGAGATATTGCTAAAATAACATAATGTTCGTGAATTCGTAATTAACGTAAGTGAATAAACGCAATAAAATTTTAATAAAAAGGACAAGTAAATTATGCCATTTGTAACACTACTCACTACTACTACACAATGAGGTACTCAAATCGAGACTATATTTGTTTAATGCTAGTTAACTGATTTATCTGCGACGACGGCTTACTTTACAGGTAGTCTAATTTTAAATTAACCAAAATCGATTCAGTGGATTGGTATTCAAAACAATCGGAATCTATACCTGATTAGTAAGTAATTCCGTGATCTGCTTGAATTTTTACCTTGAAATTTTCACGGACTAGATACTGATTTTCTTTTAAATACAGAAACATTAATTATCGTCGTGTTTCGCTGGTCTGTATCAACAAAAACTTTCCAAGAAACCAAGTTTCATCGAGATCGGTTGGAAACTATGACCTGTACCGGAGTACGAAATTTCTGAGATACTTGCAAACATACTAACTGACCGACGAAAGAAACAAATGCCGAACTTGAAGAAAAGACGTGCGCTCGCTCAACAAATATTTTAATAAATATAGCAAACTGAAAAAAACGCATATATTATGTTTTGCTATATTTTTACAATAATAAATCTCCACAGTTTTCTGTGTGTGTTGAGGCGTGGGGCATATTTACAGGTCACATCCGGTGCACGGCTATTACTTAATAGCCGCTCGTCGCACCGCGCGCTAATGCCCCTCGCGGCTGTCAAACTTTGTCGGCGGGGGCTTTATTAGACAATAGGACAGGATTTTGGGTTTTTACGTACTGTTTTGTTTGAGTGCCTTTATTAACATAAACAAAATGACTAACTACAACAGCAAAAAAATATAGGATAAAGATTTACCTATAGACCATTCAAGATCTACAGATAATCAGCGTGGTAATGCGGCTAGCAATCTGGTCACGCTACCCAGATTGCTAGCCGCATTAACACGCTGAATAGCAATGCTTTTAGTTGTAATAAGTTAAACATTTAGTAGGATTTTATTTTTTTATTTTGAAATTAGTGGTGTTTTTCATTTTTGATCATCCCAATCGGAACATAAGACAGGAGTCGTTTGCGTTGAAGAGAATATTGATAATGAGAATATAGTACCTGAATAAGGTATATTCTACTTTGTCTACCCAGGTGCTTTCATCCAGGTGGTTTGTGGCGTGTGTGTAATTTGTTCCTTGGAATTAAACCATCTGGATGAATGCAGAATGAATGAATCAAGCACGTACAAAATGTTCGAAAAAATTAAGTACAGCTAACTTCACATTAAAATTAATTACGAGCGTAAATAGATCATATTTTCAGGCTTAGGCCTCATAATCGTTAAAATTAAAAGTTTGACAATATCTGTGCCAGCACAAGCGGACGAGCGCAGATTTTTTACCAAAAGCCGTGTAATGTGACACTAAAATTGACTTAAAACAAACATCTAGCGTCTCCGTGACGCCAAATATATTAAAAAAGGGTTATTATATGACAACGTGTTCTAAATCAAAGCAGATTACGAAATGAGTCCGAAAAAAAAACTTGACGTAGACTTTTTGATGATTTTTATGAGCAATGGTGAAAAAAGATAATATACAAGACAAGCAATGGTGAAAAAATTTTGTCAGCTCATTCACGGTTGTTATTTATAGGGTTCCGTGCCGTACCCAAAGGTTAAAATCGCAGTTGATATATTTTCTCGATTCGGTCAGGCCAAACTTACTATACTAACCTACTTTGACAGTTCCTAAATTGCTTCCTCTTTTTTGTTTCTAAAAGTGAGAAAAGGATGGATATCATTTTAGGAACTTTTAGTTTAGTCAGTGTGACATTCACAGAATATTTAGTTGTATATTTACTTTAAACATGAATAGTAAATAAAATAAAAGGGGGCTACATACATCAAAACCGCTCGATGAAATGTTCAATAGATAATTGAACGGAACCCTTCGTCCGAGATTTCGACACGTAGGTACTTGGAAGATTTTTATTCACACTTCTTCATCTTTTTCATCGTGTAGGTGGAGTGGTTCAGCCTGATTATTCACACTTTAATACTCTAATTCAGACCGAATAGAAAATATTCTATGAAGGGGCTGATTTATGTCACACTAGAACTTAAACATTTAATCGTCACGTAAGTGGTTTGAATACACCTCAGCTAACAACCACAGAAGAGTCAAGAGTGAATCGATTTATTATAGGCAGGCGTGCTCCATCTTATGAGGACGCATCGTCGCTTTATATCAGGCGAGATGCGGTCAAACGCAAGATATTTTTTTTATGATAAAAAAAAATTATACTCTCTTCCAATTAGTGAAGAATTCAAACCTCTCTGACATCAGGTTTTCTTTTTAATATTGTTTATTATTATACTGACGAGGAAGATATGGTTGTTTACCAAAGAAAGTGGAAGTAAACAAATATGAAAGAAATCAAATATAATAGCACATTAAAGTGTTGTATTGCGATCGGGAGAGCTGGGGTTCTCTATGTTGCTTGTCATAGTCAAGGAGCTAAGTGCTATTTGTATCACTATAATACATAAAAAAGTCAAAAATCGGCATACACTTTTTTTTAGTAATTATCATCAATAAAACAAACTACTGAACCAATTTTGATGAAATTTGTATGGGACCAATAAGGAAAAAGTTTTGAAGTAAAAAATATTTTTCTAAGCGTCCCAAGAACCTCTAAAAACAAGGAGAATATTATTAGAAAAAAAGAATAAAGACGCAAACCGTTTTGTATGAGTCCGTGGAACCTCTACCGTAGTTTTGTTATAATTATATTCTCTGCCTCCACCATGTACTGGTGGCATCTTACAGTATCTGTACTAGTAGGTACTAGTCCGATTGTAAAATGGGATGAAGGAAGTAGATCATGAAATTCCAAGACTCACTCTTTGATATGTATTCGACAAAGAGCCCATAGGCTATAACCACTTTGCTGGCTTTGGAGTTTAGCTTTGGCTAGAGCATCGTTGCCTATACCTAAGTATTTTAGCGCGCTTCAGCAGATTCTAACGCTTTAAACCCTAGTCAAGGTTCACCCTGTCTATTCGCCTATATTTCAGTGATGGATTACTAGTGTATGTACACAGATTTGCCTGCACAACAATCACTTGACTCCGTTTTAGCTATTAAGAGGGGCCATGCCATCGGAACCGTAAAATTTTGCCGGTGTCGGTTTACTTTTTATATTTGTTTGGTTGTAATGGCCTATAAAATGGGATATCGGTGTTGTTTATTGGATTTTTTGGGGTGAAGTTATAGACGATCGGTTTGGACCTTGTCTTGTTTAAGCATTAAATTATCAAGATTTGGATTAGTGTGTGTGGAGTGGCTTTTAGTGATTTATTTACAAGTCGTTTTCAAAACTGCTGTGCTCGGTACAGTATTTGTGCGATTTTTTTTCTAGAAAAAGACAACCTTTTGACCGGTTTTATTATATTTAGAAGTTTTATATGTCATGTTCTTACAGGGTAGGTACTTAGTATTGAAAATCGCTGGTAAATTACGTTGCAGAAAACTTACAAAAAATACTCCCTCAATGAAATAAGCCATACCATTAAAAAATATAAAAATCCATTGAACATCCGTATAATAGGTACCAAATTTAATTAAGATAGATTGGAAACTATAAGCTGCATAGTCCAAGACAGACATAGAAAGTGATAGACGAAATGAAAAATTGTCTCGAAGCGTAGACGCTCCGCCATGGACCTCCATAATAGTACTCCATCCACCCAGATGCCTCTAATCGTCTATACCTACTCAAGCCATCTTCTAGGAGCTTAAACAAATTGACAGACACTCCACTCATAAGACGTTATACTGAGACACTACTGTATAGTCTACCAACTTATCTTTTGCACGTGAGCAAAACGAAGAACAAGAGTTTCCAAACAGATTTCTACTGAAATACGACAATGTCTCCCCAAATCGACCGCACAAATAAATTGGTAAACCGCGTGTGTATATTACCACTTGTTCTTACTAACGTCTCATTATTACATGTACTCTAAAATACATGTCAAGAAAGCAAGCTATTTTAAGCTTTAAAGTATACGTTTTTAAGGCTGTTTCGGTTCAAAAGTTCTCAAGGGTCAAGGACACATAAAAAAAAGTTGAGATGGTCAGGATCCCACGATGTTTAAAAGCTTTAAAAGGGTTATTCATCGAGGTACATAAATTATAAGAAGCTTAAATTAATTAGCTACCAATTACTTATTGGTTTCCGTTAAAGAAACAGTTAATTTGTAAGACTCGTTGTTTTTTTGTGCTTTTTGTGACCACAAGTTGTTACAAAATCAGGTAGCACAGAGGGCCATGTAGAGTATCCAATCTTGGCATCAAAATCATAGACTGAGTTGAAAATACCGGAATACAGCAAAGGACTAAAGTCCGGGACGTTGGGAGCACGTTAATTAATCTGTAATGGGGCTGGGCATGAGACGTATTGAAACAATGTGATGACAGGTGGAGTAAGGCTGTGACAGAATGGTGGCCAAGACTAAGGGAACCGAAACGTCGGTCGACCAACCACCAGCAAGGCGGGTTAACAACATAATCTGTTTCAGGTCTAACCTGGACTGGATTTCAAGGAGGAGAGGACCGAGGCAGATGGCTATAAAAAGGCTAAAGCGAAGGTCATGATGAGTGTTTACTTTGGTTAATCTTTGTTTGTGAATATAAAACACCCCCCCCCCCCCTCCCTTCTTTAAGCAACAAAACCCTGACGACAAAAAATTTAAAATTGGTAGGAACGCGACTACGAAATTTCAGGAGATGTACAAACTTACTCGAACTCGATTCGATGCAGCTTCTGCTTCGAGTCTGGATTTGCTCGCTCGGTCAAAAAATCTCACGTTTAGAGTGCTATATCTAACAATAATACGTGTTCCAGCTACTAGAACATCCGATCACTTATGCCTGTAACTATCCAGTGAATCTCAGTTTACACGTCAAAACAATAGTTACTCGTCGTTCCGGTCAAAATATTTGAGTTTCAACGAATATGTTATGCATTAGCTTGATTGATTGATTGACTGACTGATGCTTGGATTGATGATGTGATTGTTGCTTTAAGATGAAGGTGTGGGGTCGAGAGTACGCGGAATGCCATAATTAAATGATATCTAATTATATTTACGTGGCTAAATCTGGTAGCTTAAAAAAAAATTTTAGACATTCATAGTCTTCTAAAAAGTTTCGTCCAAAAACATGGTAATTTTCTATTTTGCAAGGTGTCATACGCCTCGAAAGTATTTTATGCTTAACCTTTATTTATTTACCACACTCATCCTAAAGAACGATTTAAACTATGGGGCCGACTCTGAATTAGAGAAGAAAATTATCTGTTTCATATATTTTACCGACTGTTTCTAAAATTATAAATTTCACTGTAATTTTCAGACATAAAGGCTGTATTCATTCATTTATATTTTTTGACGCCGATATTTATTCTCTATGAAAAAGCTTTTTCTTTCCGAATCTAGTGTTGATCCCATAATGGTTTTTATTTGTTTGTAATATTGATTATTTCTCATGACTGCCTATAGACATAATATAAGACTACAGAGTTAATTATAGCAACAAAAAAATAGGTTAAAAAATACCAGTAGGTATAAAACATTGTAGAAGGAAAGTGGGTAGTCAGGTGCGAGGTGGAGCGGGACGGAGCAGGACAATCGCTAGCTAATGAGTCCGCTCTAATAATCATTATCTACCCTCACTTTCTGCTGGTCGAGTTTTCTTTTACTAGGGCTGTCAACATTATATAGGTTTGTTTTTAGTTACGTGGAAGTTAGACTGACTGAAGCAGAAATTATTACAGGTAAGGTAAAAACCATACGTGTACTTACTTTAAATTCACTTAGATAATAACTATATCAGGTAAAATCCTCGTTATATTTTTTCCACAATTGTTTAATTGTTTAGTTGAATTTTGTTGTAAATAATATTAACTATTGTACGGCTCTTTTCTTTTCTTTTATCATATATATTTTTTGTGTATAGTTTGTTAAATAAGTTCTAAGTTCCTTAGAACTTAAAACTTATTCAACTAATTAATTAAAAATTCTATGCATATGTGTAATTTATAAATTTAATCTTACATTAATTATTGTAATCGACTGGTTGGGCAGTGTAATTAATTATTCAGTAAATTAATTTGTTTTTTTAATAGTCCAGTTCTTGACAAATTTAATTAATATTTGGAATTATTATTACGTGTAAATGTTGTGTGCCGGATTACTGTCAAATATTATTGAAATCGGTCGTTAAAGGTTTTTGTGAGCAAACTCCTGTTATTAAAAATTCCCGACAACGAAAAAAAATTGTATATTACATTAAATACTAACTCTGACCTTATTCTATGTTAAAACGACCATTATAACGTACCTACTGAATTTGTAATTCTGAGACTATTTCAATAACAGACTTAGGCGAGTACGTGAACACCAACATCCACCAAAGATGCCAGACTGACAGATAAAAAAAACAGATTCGAAGCAGACACGCTGCACTCGCTTAGTTAACTACTTGGTATTTTCTAAGTAAGTACTTCATAGGAATCCCAATCAATCGGCAACCCTACTGAGCAATAATAGGAAATTTGTTTTCCGGTTCGGTGGCGACCAATTACGCGATTAGGGCATTATTTCCACTTTTTTCCCAGCACTGGCAACTCCCATCCCCCACCACCCGCCAACTCCTCGGTAATTCTGTAATACAGAGAAATACAGTAAAAGATTTCGATTGGAAACTACAGCTTTTGATCAGGTTTTTAGAATGCACGATGACTCGCTACGCTAACAGTATCTTTTTACATTTACTTACATCAATATCAAATCTTAAATTAAAAAAACATTTTTCAATTACGTATGCTGAGGATATAGGTTATAAACCTTTATCCTCAGACGAAAAAAAAAATCAACCCTACTTCACATGTATGCTACCCCTTTAATACGAAATTATCATTAGTTGATTATGCAAAATAAAACTACATACAAGCTATACTTGTGCCAAATTGTGCGCACATTGTTCCATATCTGTAGAAAATCAAGAAAACTTTTAGACTGGGTGCTGTTGAAGATAAGTTAAGACCGGACGGACGTAAAAACTACACTATAAGTATAGGGATTCCTTATCTTACTACGAAGCTCTAGGATAGTTTACCAGACTACAGAATCAGATATACTTTATTGATGCCTGGCAAATTGGTTTCAACCAACTTAGTGAAACGCTACGAGAAAGCTACGCGACATTAAAATTTGTTGGCCTACGGCGTAACATTTTTGAAGGCTAACATGTTACCAGCATTTCAATGCAGCGTTGCAAACAATTTCTATTAATTACACTGTTTGTTTTTCAAAAATTAAGGAAGTTCGTCTTGATATTTTTTAATGTTATATTACGTTTATTCAATGACGTGAAGACTGATTCTGAAAGTATGCATAGTTCATACAAAAAGTGTAGGCCTCTACCGAATTGAATTCGGTGGTCGCTATTTTTAAACGAGAAAAGTAAAAAACAGAAGATATTTATTATATACTAGATTACCTGGCGATCTTCGTACCAACTAACAATTATGTATTTTTCTCGCCGTTTAAACCTTCACTGAAAATTCACAAACATTTCAAAACCAAAATCAGCTAAAATCCACCCAGCCGTTCTAGAGTTTTAGTTTCACAAACGACCAGCAATTGATTCTTGTACATATAAGTTTTAAATTTTTGGTAGCTCCATGTACTAAAATGTAATTAAAACAGTAAAAAAGTACCTTTTCATCCCCCATACTCTGAAAGAATATTTTTACTTTTCAATATGAGTGTAAAAGCCGTTTTTATCCGCTAAAGGATATGGTAAATTGATTATAGATCATCGTGTGCTTTACGTTTGTGAATTCAAAACATTTACTTTTACCTCTATGGTGCCGAATTTATCATACAACCTTTTTTAATTTTTAAAAACTCTGACAAAGATCTTTTTGTTGTGCTTTGCTTTGTGTGCACCATTACTTAAAATTACTTAAAGGTATCTTGCAAAGTGTTTTTTTGCTTTTAGTCATTTCTTTCCTTGTTGAGGTGGAAAAGTTACGTGTTTCACTCTAGTAGTGCAAAGATTTTTCACTTCATGTTCTTTTGATTCCCTCGCTAACGCTGTGTATTCCTATTTTTTTCCCTAATTTTAGAATCCTTCGCTTTCTCAGTCATCAAAATTGAGCTCGTTGTTAAAAAGCAACTATGCACTCTTGTATTACTAATGACTATTGCGTGACTGTAAAGTTATAAAGCATCAGAAATATTTTTTATAGAAAATTGTTATTGGTAAGTAAGTAAGTAGTAGTAAGCTTCCCAGTAAAACGAGTAAATAAAAGCCCTCATACCCATACTCGTTTCATCATAAAGATTCACCTCTTGTATGTCCCGGTAATTCTACGGAGGTTTCCGCCTATTGAATCTCTTCTGATTAGCCTCCTTGCCCGTTTGACGGCGCCGTTCGAACTTCGAACGTTCGATCGTCACGTCTCGCTGTAATTGGTCCGTTGGAGCGCTCTCTTTTTAAAAGTGTCGACGAAAATATTTGATCTTTTCTTGCAGGTATTGGAGGGGGACTTGGCTTGGAAATTGCGAAATTGCGAGATGTTCATTGAAAGCAGATGAAAGCTCAAGGTTATACGAAAATAGGTATTTGCTTGGCCATATTCTATTGCTGTAATACTTAGGTCAAATGAATTATTTACGATTAAGTCTAGAATAATGAAACTAAGCACGAATGAGACAAGTAAACGTAGTTAATGTTCGTAAGTTACCTACTTAAAAATTAGTAACGAACGGCTTCAGTTCGATAGGCGCCAATACAATTTTTTGGTTAATTTAATTTACAAACCATACTATTTGACCGACTTTGATAAAATGTACTTGGGACGATCTGGTTCGCACAAAAATCACATTGGTCTAGATTTCTCTAAGAATTCGGACAATATAAAAATAGGATTTCGACGAATAGAGAATCTCCACCTTATTTAATGTAGGTTAAAAATCATTCTCTGAAGAATGCAGAGTGAAAGAAAGTTTCAATGTAAGTGGTAGTGAGTCTAATACTGTAATACTGTAAAATTATTGGTACAAAACAATAATAAGATTGGTACCTTTGTACGTATAGAGCGCTTCACTATATAGTAACCTGATTTCACGAGTGTGGTCTAAATGCATCTCGGACGGCACTTGAGATTCGCTTGCCCAATTCCACGCCACTTCTTAGTGATACAGTCATGCACGAAAGGAACAACTTACAGAGTCACTATTGTTATTCAACTGAAGAAATACACATCAATTTTTTATTTAAAAAATATTTTCATTTAGACTTAAGATTTCTAATAAAAACCTTGTAAATTGTCTTTTTTTTCATGTGGGCAGCGCTAGGCCAATGTAAATACGCTACGACGAAGTCACTTATAATCAACTAGTGTTCGCATGAGGGTAGCTTTTAATCTGATGACCATAAACAACAATTTGTGTTACCTGTTCTACCGTTTTCCATACAAAAAGTCGCAACAAAATAATATGTGCCCAAATGTATAGAGTATCAGTGATTTATATCTTAAGAATTTAAAAAAAAAACCTAGAACAAAGGTTGTTGCTTATGATCATCAGAAACGAGTGGTTTCTCAAAAGAATACTACTTAATTACAAGTGACCCTGTGTATGCACGAAAAATACCTTTTTTTAACGTGGAGAATTGCTGCATGCATCCATTTCTCGTATGTAGGGGTCGATAGCCATAGGTGTTACCGTCTGCCACCACGTGGGGGACGTTTTTTGGGGCAGCCGGTAATAGTTCCTCTCGGGAACGCTGTAGCACTCATCCGCGACCCGCCACGGCTGTCCGTTACCGGACCCATCCTTTGGGGTTGCCCCCATTACGCCAGACATATGACGCACCGCAACCAGCTCGAGGACCATACCACCATGTGGGCGTCAGACGACCCCGTGTCTAGACGCCCGAGGTCCTCCTGCTATATGAAAAGATACCTAAGTATTGTACGTTTGTCTGAAAATAATTGTTCTCGCGACTACACTTTCTTGTAGAAAAAACGTAACATCGATGATAATACTACAGACAAACATCCTTCTTTTTTGAAGGCGGTAAAAAATGTTACGTGACCAGTTTTTTAAATATTGAATGCTTATTTAAGGTATTGTTTTGCTTACCTATCTATATCTTCGACTTCGACCAGTACATATTTCTTTTTTGCTAGCTACTTTATGCCATTTTTATTATCAAAAAATACTTACTAATACTAATAATAATTTTTATTTATAATGTTTTGTGTATCTGCAACAAAGAATTGATCTATCTACTTATCGAACATTTAGTATATAATAAAAATTTTGTCTGACTTCTGTTCTCGCCAGTCCATTGGCAATTCTTTTGGCAACGGAATATGCCGCCGCTCCGGTCTGGCCATATACTTATGGATTTTTCGGAGGCACTTATGTACTCTTTATCGTAAATCATTTGTGGGCTTTCTAAAGTGGTCTTTTAATGCAACTTTATTAAAAGTAAATCCCGCTGTCTGATCTATTGATATCACCATTTGCCTCAGTAGTGATACGTAAACCAGTACGTATAGATTTGTTTCTTTTGCCGTTACTGTGGTTACGAGCCTCCGGTTTGTAGGCAGCCGAAGCGGTATTAGATAATGATTTTCGTAGTTAGGTAAGAAAAAATATTTTCTCTTACTGAAAGTAATATTTATTTTGTTTAAATATACGGATATTGACGAATATCCACCAGCAAGGTGAGCACGAGGTCTTTATAAGTATGACTTAGCTTAGGGACTGATAAGTTAGGTAGGTACCTGATAAGTTTTGCTGTTGTTCTTTGTGTTGTTCTAATAAAAGTTTTGCGACGACGTCATTAAAAAGCATCTGTAAGAGTTCGCGGTGCAAAAATTGACAAGCATTTTTCCTTTTTACTATCAAAAGATAGAAAAGATAGTCGTGAACGTTGTTAAGGTATTTGGAAATAGGTAAATAATATTTACTTGCCATTGCATCCAGAGTACTGTAATTTGAGGTGTTTTAAAGTGTTAAGCAACGTTCTGTCAGGACAGATCTTAGATGTGTGTCTAAGTATGCTATCTACAACTAATCGTTATCGTGAGTATCAATAACGATTACACGATTATTACGATAACGGTCGAGACACGTTAAATTGCAGGACTTGGCAGAGAATTCCACAACCTGGCAGTCTCAGTCTGCACAATAAAAGGAGACGCGAAGCGTTTTGTGTGAGTCCGTGGAACCTCTACCATATACCGGTGGTGCTTTGCTTTCGTTTTTTTTAGTATCTCTACTTGTCCGAATAAAATGGAGATGGGGGAATTAATTCGTGTAATTCCAAGGCACACTCCCCGAAATGTATCCGATGAAAGACCGATAGGCTATATAGCCACTTTTCGACGATGTTCGAGGCTTTGAAGTTTAACTTTGGCCAGAGCATCGTTGCCTATAAGTCTTTTAGCTCGCCTCTCGACAGACTCCAGCGCAGCGCGTTGGTATTTTGCTGATCAATCCCAAAGATGCGAGCAGTACTGCATACATGATCGTTCTTGTGCTTTATGCAGAGTTAGCAGCTGTTCCGACGTGAAGTAGGTACCGCCGCACCTTCGAAAAGAAAACCCATTTTTTGGCTGCTAGTTATAATATAATATAAAATATTATTATAACATTATCATTAAATATTATTATTTTGGCTACATAATTATGTCTGAGGCTTCCAAGTGGCCTGGCTGGATAACTCTGACACCAGGGCAAACTCCGCGAAGGTGAAGATATTAATTTACTTGCAAGGTTTATGCAACTAAGTATTATCTTTCAATAGGCAGCTGATATTGATATATCAATGTTAGATACAAATATCATTATTAATATTATCATTGACATTCAGCGTGGTAATGCAGCTAGCAATCTGGGCACGCTGCCTTCTCGTGGTGGGTTGGAGCATTTAGACTAGGTATCTAACCTATAGATCATTTAAGATCTATCTTACTGCTATATATTTTTGGTCATTGTAGTTAGTCATTTTGTTGATATCAAGTTAGTATATAATAATTGTTTCAATATTATTCTGAGGTATCAAGGTTAGGTTTATTTTCAGAGGTGCATTAACAGATTACCTGCATAGTATGTAACTGTGTTCAAAACATGTCAAAAGCAACATTATCATTTCGAAAAACCAGCAATATTTTATTGCTACTTTTTTAAATCTCACTCTCTCCCGTTAATATAAATAGATACAAGTTGGAAAGACGAAAAATAATTTCGTGTTTAAAGATACCCTGAAGTATTTATTTCGCCAGTTTCTGTACAATGTCACAAGATAAGCCACGGGGTTGTATGAAGAGATAAGCATAAATAAAGGTGAAGTGGTACTCTCACGACTTATGTTTCGAGTAGGTGTACTGCCTACTTTCGTCGGACGTAGGGACGCAAGACCTTAACTTTATCGACATCGATAAAGTTAACTTTTAGTTAGTTACCTTAACTTTATCGAGGTCTTAACTTCGACATCGATAAAGTTAAGGACTACAATTCAATGCTTTTGATCTTATATTGGAAATTAAGCAATCCTTATGAGCCTTGCTATTATTTTACTTTATTTATTTAACTTTGATAAAGAAAACGCCAATGACATTTCGCACAATAATCTGTCAACCGGATTAGGTTGTAGAGGATCATAAAGAATCAAACATACTACTCCAGCTACATAAACTTATAATATATAAACATACAAACAAAGTCTAGAACAACATTACTCTCTTTTTGGCCAGTCTGCTTAAATAATACTTACACCTTTGTTAGATAATACTCGTACATAATCTTTAATGTAACGTTATCTATCGTTTAACATAAAAGGTAGCTTTTACCCGTGGCTTTGCCAATTTTATGAAGTATTAGTTAGTCTATTGGAACAACTGTATTTTTAATTTTTTGAAAGATACGTGATTTCAATACATATTCTTTTCTTACATATTCTATAACAAAACAACCATTATAACGCAATGCAATTTTAATTCTCATGCTTGGGCACAGTTGTTGTTTGAAGAGTGTCGCTACAGCTTTGTCGATGTTATCGATACAAGGGTGCATCCCTACACACTTGGTTAAGCACGGCAGCAAGTGGATAACCCATTGGCGTTATCGAAAGCTTATCTGCCACTGCTTGTCCGTCTGTCTGTTTACATCTTAAGAGCGAGCTCTTCTTGTTGTGTTACTTACGTTTCACAGACTTTTTGAACAATATTTTAGAGAAAGCCTTAGAGCGTATAGGTATAGTGTAGTAATATTATTTTCATCCCACCGTCTCGGAAAGAGTATTTTTGCTATTCGATATCTGAGTGCAAAAGCCGTTTATCCGCTAGAGGATAATGTAAATTTGAATTTAGAATATCGTGTGCGCTAAGTTTGTGAATTAAAAACCTCATTCAACCTATTTACTTCTACCTCTATGGTGCCGAATTCATCATTCAACCTTTTTTATTTTGTTAAAAACTCAGACTCGGAACCTTTATGCTGTACTTTTTTTTTATTTGTTTTGCGCGCGCCATTATCTTTTCACGTCACATTGTTAAAACCTTATGTTAAAAATAGGTGAAAAAACTAAAATGAGTTATTCATTTTTTTAATTTTTCGTATGTAGTCATTTCCTCGCTGAGGTGGGATGAAATATTATTTCTTTTGTTGTAAGTATAGATTGAATCTTAGTCAATTATGTATAATAGAATACACTTTAAATGCCTTCATAAAAAGAAGGAGGATTTCCATTTGTCAGTTATGTCTCGAAGATGCCTGGACCTATTTGGTGAAAGCCTCTCTTGTTTGATATACTTCCAAGGCAGTGATGTATATTTTTTCAGCTAAGTCGGACATGGTTGGAGCGACTTTTACAATATTTAAGTAGTATCCATAGGTAAATTGTAGGTGTCAGTTGTTTATTAGTTGACAATATCTATGGCTTACGTCTACGAAGTAGAAGAATGACAATTACTTGATTGGTGCAGCATAATATTTGAATATTCACAAAAAAAAATTATAACTGTCAGTTCCATTTGTACATAAATATTTAGGCGAACATAATTTTAGAACAAAATCAGACCTATTGATTTCCAAATCAGTCATAAACGTTCTATTACTATATTGCCAAGCAAAAAGCTTGTAAAAACCATCCGATAAGAACCCATACAAATCTAATAGATCGAGATTTATTGGCGTACAAGTGTTTGTATTCCATTTATTACATTTGAAGTGTGTTTTCATACAAATTGCGATTGGCCATTCGCAGTTGCGTAAGAAAGTTAAATCGGTAGTGCTCGCCCGATTTGTCTAGACTTTCGTGATTTATACGTAGACCTGCGTAGATAATGGGTTTTGTATTGATGGGAAATAAATATGATATTACATCGAAATCGGCATATGCGGTTGAAGAATTAGTACACTAACGGTGTTTTCCTTAAAAGCCAGTGTATATTATAAAGTATACCTAATAGTGTGACTAAGTATGCTTTATCTAGGGCCGCCAGTGGTCGTGACTGACACATGAATGCCAGCATCTTTAAATTAAAGACGTCTGTACTAAAAGAGTTTCCTGTACCATAGACAACCTACTGGAAGGTTTTTTGTGACTGTACCATACAAACCAACTGATATTTTGTCATAAAATTTCTTAATTCGCTAAAGATCACCTAATTCGATAAATTCTCACGTAATTTTTAGATCTACTAAACAAATAGAGATAATGCCAGTAAGGAAATACTGGTATTCCATTTATACTGGACATTTTTACAACCATTTATACATAAAATGCACAATTAATCTGTTATTAAAACACCGAGTAGAAAGCTTACAAAGACCCGTTTGCATTACATCACTCGCCCATTTCCCCGCTCGTTCCAGTCGAAATGGCACTAAAACAATAAATATATATCTCCACCACGACAGCTCATCAACGTCACCACAGTTTACAAGGTGTCAGGAGAATGACTGGAATGATTTTTAATTGCTCACACAAAGATTAGACTCAAACAAAGCACAGAGTAAACGTAGATTTGGAAAATAATAGAATGGATTTTAAAAGCTGGCCGAGTCGGCACGGTGGTTCAGTTTTCGATTCTGGTATGAGATAGGTGTTCGAATTCGAACGATGATTATATACCAAGTTTGCGTGTAGTGCGTGTGTTTCTGTATATTCATAACCTCATGAGAAAATATAATCGGAGAATGATTAACATGATTATTCATTAAATTCTTTCAAATTCGTGGCAAGATTTAAACAACTACAAATACCCTGGATTTATAGTTGTTTAAATCTTTTAAATTTGAATGTGATAAGCGGCCCTACCCGGTTTTGTACGAGTGTACATTTTAAGGGGTTCCGTATTCCCAACAGATAAACATGAGTCTCTATTACTGAGACCTATATATGCCCTATTTGCGGTTCGTCCGTTCGTCTGTCACCAGGCTGTTATCTCATGAACCGTGATAGCTAGACAGCTGAAAATTTCACAGATGATGTATTTTTGTAGCCGCAATAGTATTTGGGGAGCCTGGAGTGCTGAATGTGTAGTAATTCTGGCGTCATGGAGGCCTATAATTGAACTTTGAAGTTTAGATGATAGGAAGTAGAAAATATTATAGATGTACCCCATTTTCACGGTGAAAGAAGCGTCTAGAAGGATGGTTTTTTTTTCAGGAAACCCAAAACATGTTCATGTTTGAGGATTTCATATTATGATATTTTCTGAAACCTGTCTCTGAGAGCAAACATTATATGTTAATCTGATAATGTGTGTGGTGGCGGCTGGCCAAACTAGCAGAAAATAGATAAGAAAAATAAATCCTTCCCACTTCCTAACGTATCATTCAAATTATTTAATTATTGACATGGATACTGTGCAGTTAGTACCTACTTAACCTACATTATCTTAATTTGACACATTTCTGCCAAACAAGATATAGAGACATAATATAAAACGGGGTGTTTAACTATATTTTAAGTAAATAAAGAGCAATTCCCTCTGCCTCTAAAATTATATATAGCCAATACGTCAAATTAATATTTTTTTGGTCAGAGTCAAATTAATATTGGTACATAATTGTTCTATATTTATTCGAAAATTTTGTACATGTGACAAAGGTAAGAACAGAGTGCTCCTACATTTGTTTCATCTAAACGCTACTCTGCGACAAATTTTGTACTCTATGGCGAAATTAAACTAGAAAAATAAATTATATAAATTTAAACGCATAATGTAAACGTTGCTGTGAATGTTACGTTGGATGCGTTGTGTAATATTGTTTGTTTGGTTTTTAGATTCGGAGGTTTTTATTGTTCTATTCTTTATTGTTAGATTTTAGTTATTTTAGGATCCTGGTTTGTTTAGAAAAAATCATAACGGGTTTATTTACAGCAGTTAACTGAAAGGAGATCACTAATATACCTTATCATCAACTTTTTTTCACTATGTAAATGTGACCAAAAATACCTTATAAGTATTTAATTACACTGAAAAAGTTATAGCCGGTCGTCATAAAATGTGATAATATAATATTAAAAAGGCCCGTTATTATTTCAAACTTTCATGACAAATGAGTAGGTATTAGATACTTTTTTTTAAATTAAATCAATAAATTCCTTAACTGAAAATATTGTAAGCAATTGGTGTTCTGAGTAGTTTATTTTTTTGCATCTGAAAATGAATTAGTAAAATATAATAAATGAATTACAAAATACGTTATTAGGTAAAAAAATACTTGCTTCAAACAAACGCATACTCCTCATATGTATTTAAATCGGTGATGACTCCATATAAATTAGTTTCCAAAATCACGAGTACCAGAGTAAGTAATTCCGTTAAGATTTTTTTAACCTCATAATATAAGGCGGGTCACACACGTGCGTTGTTGTTTGTTGTTGCAACAAGTGTGCGAGTCAATAATGTTTTATTGTGCTCAAACACAACAAACGAGGAGGTTTATTTAATTTTAGTGCTGTGCGGCGGCCAGATTACTGCTCGTTAAATTTAGGTAGATTTCACGTCTGTACGAGATGTATAGGTGCTCGTAGCATTGACGCACTTTTTATAGTAGAGAGACAAATGACATGATCTATAATTTGTATTTGCAACCTTAGACTTCAAAAGATACGGGGGGAGAAGTTCTCTTTTCGTTGGAGAATGATTCGGAAATATTGTTTTTTTGTTTGAAAGAATATTAGATATTCTACTTCTCAAATTGTTGCATAATTGTTTCCTCAAAACTGTTTCACTAGTTAGGTTAGTAATTCCAAATAACTAATATGCGTCTGCATAAATGAAGAGCGCAATCCCTTTTCAAAGTACTTAGATATTATGGTACTCGTTCCAAATCTTTGAGTAATCCTTATTTTTTAAGCCTGTTAAACGAACCTAAGCACAGCTACTCGTAGCACTATATTGAGGGTTTTCTTCCAAGCTAATACATGCAGTCGTCTAATATATCCGCTGCATTAAACACAATATTATCGCATCATCTCAGATAATAATGAAACAGTGCATCTTCAGTATTACTATCTCCCGTCAGTTAATATCCTTCATTCACCGAGTTGTAAGCAATCGCAGCGAGTTTCAGTAGCGTAAACTTTTCATCTGTTTCCCCTACCTGTTTATGGGTCGGAAGGATAGAGCTGTGTTTGGATGAGAGCAGTAGCCGTACGAGTTGCGAGGGTAGTAATGATGATGCATAAAATCAAAAACATAGTCAAAAAGTTTAATTTACTTATAATAATCTACTAATCAAAAAGTTTACTCGTAGTAAATTCAGAGGTAGTTTCTTTTCAATTGATTACACGTCGGCTTGTGTGACTGCTCACCAGAAAACAAATAAAAAAAATATAACATGCCGTAGTAAATTAACATGGGTAATTCATTATTGACCGTTCGAGTGAAGCGTCTCTGTTCCGAGACTGGCAAAATGTCTGTTACTCGAATAACCCAAAACTCGGTACAAAATCTCGAACTTTAAACATATTTATTACAAAACTATTGATACGACTTTTATACTTCGTCAAAGTTACATTATTCCACCAGCATCTTATTTTGTCCATCAGCTGATTAATAACTATTTTCACCAGAGACTTTATAGGCCAACAAAATAATTTATAAGTGATCTAACTTAATTATTACTAAAATTGTGTCAGTTTATTTTAAGAGTCCAACGCTGGCTGGCACCGACGGGATCCAAAGTGTCTCAGACGTACGACGTACTTCAATATTTTTGTCAATGATTTAAATTGTCTGAATGAGCACTGTGCTTTTGGATGGATGTTTTTCAGAGCATATTATTTGCTTTCTACTAACCAACGCAACTATTACTCCCTTAACAGATCGTCACTAATCACGCACTCAAACGCAGCACGGTACCCTTTCAGCCAGTCTTAGTAGTGTAATGTTATTTTTGTCTACCCGCGCACGTGCAAGTATTGTCTTACATTATATTATCCAAACTATTTTGTGACTTTATCGCAATAATATGGAAGTTGATTTGTTTTTGACTAGTTTCATATGACGGAAATGAATTTTTCAAGTACTCGTATTTTGATTTGATTTGTAGTAACATGATTTAAAACGATATATGAAAAATAAATTGTTTAATAAAATTAGTTATACTTTTGGTATCCTATAGATACTATAGCTCTCCTATTATCGAAAATTAATTATGGAAGGGTAGGACTTGTTAATTATAAGATTCATATTTTTTAAATGATTTTAGATACCGCTTAAAACATTCGATTGAAGCATTAAAGGTACAACTTCAACTTATTTTATAAAATTCAAGCTAAAGTAGTAATTACCAGGAATCGCTGACTCCAAGCTTTCCTAACAAATTACGACAAGGTACTAAATGATGTAGTGATCTTAATGCGGTTAATTTCGTCATTAGCTTTGTAAATGCTAATTGATTTTTAAACGTTCTGAAAAGCTTTTGTGTTCGTGTGATTGAGCCGTTTTCTAACGTTATTCTTTTGAAATTTTGTTTGAGTATAGAGAGTTTTTAGACGATGTATTTGCGAGGTTTAATACATTTTCATATGTATATGTGTCGGTACGGTTTTGGTACTCACAGTGACGCGTAATAATAAGGATAGAAATATAATATTCTAAATATTCAATTGGTTAGTTTTCATTTGTCCTGCAACTTATTAAGTACCTATGGCGTCGCACGCGACAAAATCCTTTCTAAGTACACCTGTACACCCTAAAATTTTAACACAACCTCAAAATTTCATGTCTGTATAGGTTATCTGCGTTGATTCCTAGCGAATATCAGTCAGTCAGGACTTACTCTTATACCTAACTATGTAGATTACTGAATAAACTATAAAAGTGTTGCAGGAAAAAATTACATAGGTAGAAATAACCGCAAATTAGTATTCAGATGGACACGTATATTATACAACGCCCATATTTTCCATACAACAATACGGTATTATTTAGGAATAGTACATTTTTTTTAAACATTAATTATAATTACATACATATCAAGATAAAATAAGAAGCCAGATTATTTTAGAAATAAATTATTATTTGTAAATTATTAATTGTACTCATAATAATGTAATTAATAATTTGATAGCTCGGTAGAAGTTATATATTTGAGGCATTTGGAGTAGAGACTTTAGGGCCGTGGGGACCGGGAGCTCATCTTATTTTCTAAAACTTATCGGAGCGGATTGATTCAACGCGTGAACAGAATGCCGGTTTTTATCTGGCCCAACGTATAAACATTGCTATTCAGCGTGGTAATGCGGATAGCAATCTAGGAACGCTGCCCTCTGGTGGTGGGTTGGATCATTTGGATTATCTGTAGATCTTGAATGGTCTATGGGTAATCTTTCTGCTATCATTTTTTTGTTATCGTAGATAGTCATTTTGTTAATATTAATAAAGGCACTCGCCACCCAAAAAAAAGACAAAATGTTCATACAAATAGAAAATCTATTTGTATTTTCAAGTATATTGCCTCCTCCTTATACACATTTCGTGTAATAAACTAATATATTGCATCTTAACACATGGTTTTGGAACTTTAAAGTGTAAAAAATGCCGAAGATTTAGTTGGGGCCATGAATTCAGCTGTTTTTACTATAAGTATAAATACATATTTAAAGGACTTTACTCGTAATATATATATTTGAATGAAATTAACGCAAGATTATCATTAGTAGTATTTCGTCCTACTCCCTGACTAGACAGCTATATACTTTGCTTATGTATTACTTTTATATACTTACTATTATTTTTGCTGTCACCAAATTTACATAATATGTAAAAGTCACAAAATTTTTAAAAAGTCACTTATATCATAGTTGTTTGTAATTGACACAGCGAGCGAAGCGACTCTGCTTCGGCTGTCAGTTTGTCCTCAAGAAATTTAGTACTCGCGTACAGGGTGTAGTTTCCATCCATTTTGTCGACATCAAACAAAAATCTCTTTGTTTGATATTTGAGATATTTCTCCCAAAAATAGGTACGTTTGCCAAGGCGCCATTTACTGTCACATTTCATATTAAATTTTGTCCAGACATTTGGAAAACAACGTTCTAGATGCCTAATTTAAAAAAAGGTCAAGTGTTTGTTTCAATCAATCAATACCTACTATTAGTAGATATTGATTGGTTGAACTTAGACCTACACCTTGTTTTAATATCGCTAATTCTCTAGCCCCATTCCGTCAAAAGCCTAACCAGCCACTAAACGCCATAACCAGGGGCCGGTAACGTAAACATTGTCTTAGTTTTAAAACGACAAAAACTCACATAAAATTATTAGTAGATAGGTGTCTACGTCACGTGCACTCATTCTAGGAAACTAGTTAATTACCATACGATGTAAACTAATAAAATGTTATAAAACTGGCTTTGGTTTCGAGAACTGGGCTCGGAATAATAACCTTATATTGGGAAAAAGGAAGGAGATTAGTTTACAGAGGTCCAATGCTCTTTGGAATTTAGTAATTGCGGCTTGTTATATTCTTTATTCCAGCTGTTTTCTCATTCTACTCGTACCAGGTACATAATTATTTCATTGCAGGGTCTACTGGTTGTTCTGTCCGGCCATCTTTTTAAAGGTCTTTTTACTTATCTTTCGTTTAGTGCTGTATGCGCTTATTGTGGGTAGATGTACGGGTCTCCTCAATGAAAGACGTGTAGGAAATAGTCCACCTCACCACAAATGACTGGTTCGAGATTTAAATCTTTGAAAGCAAGCAGCAGGTAAAAAGGGATTACTTAAGTCGATTTCATAAATGTTTGTTACTTACCTGATTTCCCAGCGACGGCTTGACCTATTGAAATATTTTTTTATATTTTCCTCATATTAGAGTAAGAGCCCGTGAAGGCGCGAGGCAGTATATATTGGGTTGAGTGCGATGCTATCTTCAACGCATTATTCTTTTATACTACATAAATGTATGAAGTTACAACCTTCATAATACGCTATCGTTTATACCTGTGTTGAGAGCATACGCTGACAAACTTTTAGCTTTCATAAAATAACATGTATTGGCGTTAATATGGGCTTTTAGGCTATACCTAAACATTTATCGGCTAGAGGTGTACTAAGCCGAAAGTAGGCCACTATACTCATCATAACAAACAACTTTAGCTATACCAACCCTGAATTCGAGAAAAAAAAATCAGCTGTTCTATAGAAAAGTTTATCGGTCGTCGACCAAATGTATGAAACTGCTGTTTTTTCTTGAATTCAGATTTGGTCTCATAGTAAAACTTGTTCCTTAGGATGAGTATAGTGACTCCCATTCGGTTTAGTACACCCCTAGCAGATAACCCAGTCCGGTCTCATTTTAATTTTACCAAACTCGGTCCTGAACTGAGGTGAAGAAATGAGCGCGTGAAGAATTTAATTACTATTTTTAATTAATTTTAATTGAATTACTTGTGACACTAGATGTAAGATTTTCCCTGTATATTTGATGTTTGTGTGTCTGCAATAAAGAGTTAATTAATTGATTAATTCATACTTTATTAAAGAATTTTTCCTTAAAGTACCGACACATCCTAATCCTAATCCTATAAGTAATAATGTTATAAGTAAACGCGAATGTAACTATGTATGTCTGTTTGTCTGTCCCGCTTTCACGCCAAAACCACTGTACCGATCTGGATGAAATTTGGTACACAGGTAGATTGGACCCCGGAAAAGGATATAGGATACTTTTTAACCGACTACAAAAAAGTAGTTCCCTATTGGATTATCTCGATAGTAAAATAAAGAACTACGCGGATGAAACCGCGGAGCACAGCTAGTACTTTATAATTTGACAAAGTAAGACAGGTTTTTACACACCTTTGAACTTTGATGAAGAAATGAGCGCGTGAAGAATTTAATTACTATTTTTACTAAAAATCACTTTTACGTTAGATACTTTTTTTAAACTTAAAATTTTTTCTTTAAGTACCGTTACAAAGACTAGAATAGAACTAATATTCTTTCAATCAGGTTATCGTGGGTATCTTAAGGAATTGTTTACGTGCCTTGGTGGCTAGTGGCTAACAATTGATCAAAAGACAGATGTAGTTGTCTTTGAATGCCTCTGGAAGCACGCCAGCGCTTTGATTCTTATCCAGAGTAGTATCGTGATAGAGACTCCATTGTATTGTCCCCATATGCATAGATGTTTTCATTAATTTGTTGCTTCAAAACACATTATTTTCAATATTACAAGAATATTTTTTTATCTTTTCTAATACATCATATTCATAACAAAAAGTCCTGATGAAAACTTTTGCTGGAGGGAACCAGAAATCAAAACGTCATTATATTCTGTGTTTTGTAATAATTGTGTTTATCTAAAATCAGTAAGTATATAAGTGAGACATAATTGAAATTAATCCCTTATTTTTTTTTTATTTCTAGCAACGTATATATATCCAAATTTCGAAACCGCTGGTTTTTAAAAAAAAAAGTTCAATCGTTCCGATATAATTAACTAAAACTAGTGATATACTGTAACCCAAAGAAAAAAATCGGATGTCTGTAAAGTCGGTTTACTGACGATAGTTGAACGTGACAACGTCATAAGAAAATACTGATGGAATGGTTTCATTTATCAAAAGAACGCGGAGGCCAATTATGCCTCTTTGTCGCTCGTTCCGCACTCTCGATTGCACTTCAAGCATTAAATGGAACGCCTCAGAGCGAGGTAACGCCGCATGCTTTTTCATTTTTAGTGTTTTTTCGTGCGTTCAGCCGGCTCCATCGAATTATAAGACGTTGTCACGTCAAAAAACCTAAATCAGTCCATGCGTCTTCGTGAAATCAGGAACTACACATTTAGTTTTGTTTTAATCCGACGAATCAAGAACTTCCTCGTTTGAAGCCAGTAAAAAATATACAGTAGAATTGACAATCTCTCTTCGAAGTGTAAAAAAAACCAAATGGCTAGCTTTTCCTATATTTTCTATACAAAAAGTCTCTGTCTGAGTCCTACTCTATGCTTACAGAAGCATAATGTAGGTGTTCTCAGTAGTGCGGTGCATTATACACTACACGAAACACAAACACAGAACGGAAACGGCCTTTGTGTCTGTCTGTCCTACTCTCGACTTGCTACTGCCTAATCTACAGTTTATTGCTTTTTGATGTCCGTTGGTTGGCCAGAGAGCTTTGATAAGGTCATGTTTGGAGAAAGACAAGCAATGTTTATTTAACAAACATCAATGTTATCCTAACTATAGTAAGTATATCAATAAGTAGTTATTGACAAATAGCTGCGTCTCGCGCTTATAACCGCGGTGGTTGTTTGACCATCCCACGGGAACATTCAATTTTCTGTGATAAAAAGCATATAACATAGCCTATGGTGGTAAACTAGGGTATAAGTTGTACTCGTACTTCGTCAAATTTTAGTATGCCTGTGATGATTGAAAACGATAAAATTTTTATTATTATTCGACAAAATAACAAGGTTAGTTCATAACATCTAGTTATCATCATGTTACTTACCTCCTTCACAGCTAGTTTCCAAAAGGAACTGCCCACTTTATTATAATACAATTTTTTTTTGAGTTTATTTACGAAAAGGCAGAACACGACTTTATTTTTATTCAGCTATCTCGTTAATAAAATTTCAAAATATGATCAAAAATATTAACAGTACCTATTGCACAGAAGATACTAACAAAGCGTTGCGGCGACAACCTTGTTTTCCTAGTTTTCTTGATTTTAGAACAGGTTCTTGTTCTCTCAATAGTTTTTGCTATTATTTTGCTAAGAAATGTCACAAAATTTAACACTCTTAAATAATTTTATTTCATTAATTTGTATGAATTGCTTGTTAGACACTGGTGACACAAGGTTATGTGGTTACATAAACTTAAAAGGGGTTTCTAAGCAAGTGACAGCCGCGGATTTTTTAGTAGGCTATTTCTGAAAATCAACCAAAATATCAAATACTTATCAAAAGCATGTCCAAATGTTTAGTGGTTAAATTTGGAGTGGTATTAATTTGTGCTGTATATACCATGGCACTTTTAACATAATTTTTAGTAGTTTTCCGGTTCTTAACCTCTCGAGAAACGAACACGAATGCTGTTTTCAAAATAAACACTACAAAAATTATGTATCCATACTGAAATTTTCATGAAATTTAACGAGCATTGATTCCGCTTGGTTAATGTTGTGTTTGATATAAAACTTTGATGAGCTGTAAGATAGAAATTAGGAAATTGAAGCACGTCATCGTTTAACAAGATGGTGGATAAGTAAACACAGAGAGTGACATAATCTGGGGAGAATGTTGGAGGTAAATTTTCACCATCAATAACATTTCTAAGGCGGATTGATGTCACGCAGGTATCTTACTCTTAGGTACAGCATGGGGTAGAAAAAAATCACGTTTTATAATGATATCACCGCCAAGTAGAATATAAATAGCCACTGAAGAATCAGCCCTTAGTATTTCTTAGACCGTAGGCATATTTCTGAACACTTTGATATTGATATGATCTATAGATTATAATAGCCGAGAGATAGGGTTATCTAACTACTTGGTACAGTGAAAGAGTTCGAAGAAGGCCACCCAGGCAGCACCTGCCAAACAACCCGACGAAGACCAGACGAAGTCAGTAGCGGCGCGCGTACTTTTACACGTAAAGAGTGGTTTAATGAGCGATGATGTCAGGTTGATGGTTCACAGGTCCTAGATATAGGTAGAAATAGCACCTTTAACAAGTAATACTTTAAAAAATAGTAAGATTTCATCATCAGATCCTGACACCACTTCGGCGTATACCCTTTCGAAGTAAAAAAATAACTTTTTTAATCAGATAAGAGTTGGCAATAATATCGATTAACATATACAAGAAAAAATACACACAGACTAGACTAGACTTCACTTTGAAACCTGTGACCCGGATCACAGTTCGCACATCAGTATAATATTGGTACTATCTAACTAGTCCCATTAGGATTTGTCCCATAGCACCACATTAGTGCCAGTTGTATCATTGAGTTCAATGGATTGCTTACGAAGGTAAGCGCAGAACATCTACCGCGACTTGGTCTCTCATCTGGTTCGATGGTGGAAAGATAATACTCGTAGGACGGCAGTTAAAAAATCTATGTAACCTCAAGACCCGCATGTTTTTCATTATTTTTGCCGCTCTATTTTCCTTATAGTTGATCAAACAGTATCATTGACATTATTTCCATCGTACACCAATTTAAACGAATACTTCTATTTGTATTGATGAATTTATCTATGTTTATAGGCAGTTTATAGCCGCGCGATGTAACGCAGACTCCGTGGAGAATAATAAAACTCTGAAGTAGGGTTGCCATTGATTTTTACCTTTTGATTATGAGTTTGAGCTTGAGGTAAAATATAAAAAGGAAAAAGAGAAACTTATAATAGTAATCCTTACTTTTTCATAAAACTGTATCGTCATATTCGCATTTATTCCGTGGAAGTTTTCGCTAAAATCGTATAGGCGTATCAATTAACCCTTAGCGTATCACTTTTATGCATGGATTTCCCCTATTTTTTATATGTCTGTAATAACTTGCAATTGAATTAATTATATCTCCGTAGTGGATTGGAGCATTTGGATTTTCTGTAGATCTTAAGGTGGTCTTTAAGTAATCCATTTGCTATTTTTCTTAATTTGTCTTGTTTCATTCTTGTACCTTTTACTAAGTAATTAAATTTTTCATAAATGTCAGTGGCATATTTCCGCATTTTTTGGTAGAAGTACACCGTCCTGGCCGAAAATGAAACAAGTCAAGAACAATAAATAGGTATTATGTTGTTGTGCCGATTTCCAATAAAAGTAGATACATTGGTGAGTCTAATGGTCGCTTGACAATGGTTCCCACTCATATTAATGCAGTTGAGCAATCTGGGGATACTGGTCCCACAAGTCGAGCATCTAGTTTAGCAAAGGGAGTACGGGCTTATACTTTCGATATCCTCATATTATTTGCCGGCCAGTGAAAGTGTGGTCACCCTATTCCTCATTTAATGATGAAACATTGAACAGTAACAATCGTTGGGGTTTACGTATTTATTTAAGTGGTATTACTGCCCACCACTAGGTGCCCACATTCGGCAGACCACACATAAAACTACATTCAGGTTGATTCACTTCACTGGCTATCGATTTTAACTCATTTCTATCTATAAGAAAATAAAAAATTTTGTAGTTAAATATTTTAACTTTAAATTAACATTTAGTATAATTTTAAAAATTTATGAAGTACTCATTTAGCATTTTTTAGGTTTTACCTGAATCTGAAAAAAAACAACTAGGTAAGTACTTACTAAATATATTAGATATTATATTTCACAACTGTTTTTTATCCTTCTTTTGCATTTGACCACAAGTTCGCAGGACCACGGAAGTCAGCGATACTGTAGCCCTAGATGGAGCATGCCTAGTCTGGAATATGCTGGCTCTCAAGGACGGCTGCCGGAACACACCGTTATGTGCTTGGCAAAAGACTACAACTTGAGGGTGGTAGCTAGCGAGGTGAACGATAGGAAACGCCCTACCAACATACAAAATAATATAACAATTATAAGTAGTTGTAAATTCTACTCGTATTATAGTTTGCATAACATTGGTTCTGTCTTCCGAGAGCGAGTTTGATGTGATTTTAAAAAATATAAATGAAGTGGTAACTCCTAAGGATCTTCATTTCTACTGGTAGGTACTCTTCAACTCTCATGGACACGTCATTATAATCTGATAGAAGTTGTAAGTACCTAAGTGTCCAAAGTTAATGCGACCGTAACAGCTTCTCTCGGATGAAAGAGTGCGCATTTTTTTGACGTCACTGCCAAACAAAACTGGTGGTCAAGTCTGTTATTTAAATTGTCTCAGAATTACAATTGGATTGTGCCAAAATAGCCGTTTTGACATAGAATAAGCCACAGTTAGTATTGTTGATTGACAAAGAATAACAATAGTTTTTCTCGATTTTTAGTTAGTTATTTCAGCTATTAGTTTTATAAAAAAATAATTTACATATTTTACTAAAACTGACATCTATTATGTTTCAGAAAAACTTCTTACACAACCGTCAACATTAGCGAAATTTTAAGTTCTGCTACTCGACTCTAGAGGGCAAGCAGAAATATTATTTCGTCCGGTTCTTCTGAGATTATTTCTCATGTTTTGACAAATTGTAAGTCGTATTTTTAACATAAATCTGTATTTAAAATAATAATAAACATAAAAGAAGACAGAAAAGAATATTAATACTTTATCATAAATACCTTACAAATAATATAACTGTTAATAAATAAGTGATAATATGTAAAATGAAACGTTTGAAAAATAAGACGTCAAACTTTAAAAATGACGTTTGCTGTCACTTGCGCATTGTTATCGTCGTTCAGAATTAATTTAGCGATAGTTCGGAAAACAAAATTATTGTGTATCAGTGCCGCTACAATTCACATGGAAAACCGGGATGCAACGAAATCATCCATGGAACTCGTCAACGTACCTCCGCTTGTATCGACATACCGCCAGGCGCTCCTCACCTTTGATGTCAAACTAAAAAGTGATCTAGACAGCAACTTGTGTAAGTTAAAATTGATGATGGACAAGTTAAAATCCGAAGACTTTGGCTTCGACAATCGCTTGAAAGATCTCGCGACCTGGGACACTCCAAAGAAAGCTCCTTGTACGTACATTGAAGTCTTCCAAAACAGTCGCGTGAACATGAGTATCTTCGTTCTGAAACCCGGCTTCAAAATGCCTCTGCACGACCACCCGCATATGCACGGGTTACTAAAGGTAATATCTGGAGCTGTGAGAATCAGAAGCTTCACTGAATATCCGCTAAAAGAAGTAGTTAATCTGATAGACTTCAAAACGCGAGCGAAACACGAAGCGGCGCGACTCGCTAAAGGTTTTCATCAAAAGAGAAAACTGTTTGGTCAAATATCGAATGATCGCATATGTACTGATAATGCCGAAACTTGTGTTTTGACTCCGACTATATCAAATTACCATGAAATAGAAGCTCTAGAAATGCCTGCGGCATTCTTCGACATCTTATCACCTCCATATGACACATTTATCAAAGAAATTGGTCCCAGAAGATGCAGATATTATGAAGTAGCTCAAAAAATTAGCACCAATCTGGTAGAATTACATGAAATTGATGTGCCAACTTGTTTTTACTGTGATACATCCCCATACTTGGGACCGACACTGGGCTAGCTACAAATTATAGGTATTAAATAGGCATTAAGATTTTAAAAATCGACTACTGAATTTGATTCTTTAGCAATTTTTGAATCAACTATAGATGTCACTTTTGTGATGCCTAAGTGAAAATAGTTCAAAAATTATTTTGTGCCTTTCTACAGCGTATATTGAACGGTATTACTGTAGTATAAAAGTTACCATTGAATATAGCTGTACATGACAAACTGATGTACCTATGAAATGTTCAAAACTATAGTTACAATTTAATTAGGTAGATAAAATTTCCATTAATATTATCACAATTTATTTGGTAGCTTGTAGTAATGCAAGTACATGATAACTGTATATTTGTTGTGTGACTTGAGAGTTTGTGTACTTAGTTAAGTTTATAAGTTTTGAGGACTCAAATAGTCATATTATATGCCCAAATTAATCAAAATATGCCAAATATATTTATTTATGTTTGAATAGGTAATTTTTTATTACTTGATTTAATTTTAATCATAAAACTTGTATTAGTCAAGCATATATTATTGTTAAGGGGTGTGTCTGAGTCAAAGCTACATTACCATTTACGACTATGAATTATTCACTAGGTTTGATGACACTAAAAAAATAAACAATTTCTATGAAGACTGATCTACAGAAATGTATTGAGTTTTTTTTTATATATATTAAATTTTTCTTACAGTAAATTATCTATTTAAAATATATTTTAATTTAAATTCAACCTATAAAAAGTGTTGATTTTAACCATTTAACCATTTGCAATGTACATATATTTTTTTCAAAAATTATAAAGTTTTTCAAACATATTATCTGTAGATTAACTAACCCATTATATTCATTGTATGTATTATTTGCAACATTGTAAATGTACCAAGTCATATATTTTTCTTTAAGTTTTACGATGTGTTAAGCAAACCTTCCCCTTAAATTTACATCTACTAAAAAAAAGATTAGTATTTTGTTAATTTACTAATAGTGAATTCTCATGTGTAATTTAAGTTTTCATAACAAGTATACAGTTCTTGTATGTTACTGCCGACTTTATTAGACAAATTAAAGTTAAACAATACCAAGATATTATTGCGTAAGTGTACATAGGATCGTAATTTATTAAATATTGCTCATTAATATTTTGTAAGATTAAGTCAAAATATTATGTACTTTATTGTTTTTTCTGTCACTTTCAAATAGATGGTTCACTAAGTTAGTGTTGTAAAATGTTGCTTTTTTTTCCACATACAATTTTTTGATATATTATTTGCGAGTATTATGTCATGAAATATTGTTTTATGCATTTATTTTTTCACTTGTCTGAGTCTGTTGTCTTTTATAAGCCTGTCTTATATTTCATAACTTTTCTTAAGCTTGACATACACTTAAGGAATTTAATTTTAATAACAAATGGGTTTTAAATGGTGTTGATACTTCTTCGTCTTCTATTCCTTTTTCATACAAAAATCTACAACCTAATCTTTGTGAAAAATAAAAACATTATTTTAATTAATTAAAATAATATTTTAAATTAAGAAGAATCCTTTGTACAGCAAATAATTACCTACATAGTTACTGTAAATTATAGTATTGCAATAGCTAAAATCAGTTTCAACATAGGCATTTCTAAAGCACATAACTTCATGAAGTGTGATAGGTATAATTTTCTTTGTTAATTTTTCCAACTTCAGCAGTATTCTTATTCATTGTCAGGGTGATGAGTCCTAGCGGTGTATTGTGCATTTTGCGTCATACCTGCTCCAGTTATGAGAATATTGTCAATAATGATAATGGGGAGTCACTTTGTCCAGAAGTATAAGCATAGATAGCGATGCCTATATAATTCTATTCAACCATGTGAATAAGTTTCCAAGTCATAACATTAAACATAATAGTTGAATGGTCTGTTATTAATAGGAATTGTCCAGTTGGTATTGAACTTTAGTCTTCATTTTATACAGAAATCTAACAACTTGACTCGTGCCTACTGTTGCAGGTTTTAAATCTAATATTTGTTTTTCATCAGCCATCATCTTAATATTTACTTGGATTTATGTTTGTTTTGATTCCAGAAATTTTATATCCTTGACTTGAGCTAATAATTCTTTTTTTTTCACTATGCCACATTTACGTCATCTATCTTTTATAGAACTTCTTTTCTAGATCGATTCTTTCTAGGTTGTGTACGAAATGTTCTGGACTTTTTGCAAAAGAAGGAGGGTTATGTTTTGTATGTGTGTATTTCTTTGGCACGCCCTAGAGCTTAAACGGCTTGTCGTACTTTTATTTGAGTGGTGCCATTAGATTGGTCTTACTGCAGATGGTCATATGCTGTACCGGCTGCATCCCGCGATTTCACTTGTTAAGGATACGTGGCTCTAAAGTTCTTGCAGTCGGGTTTTTTTAATTCACTGTTAACCACTTGTTTGTTTGGTCCGTTTTCATTTTATTATTTTTCTTTCTTTAACTTTGAGTATTTTTATGTATTTTATAGTTGATTAGTTTCAGTTTGTTGGAGTGGAAGGACAGTTTACATTTAATATTGTTATTTGCCAATCATGTTTTTCATATAATGTAAAAATAAATTATGTAATATATTTTAACGTGAATCAGAAATGACATTCCAAATTGCAAATATACACAGACTGTTATTAGTGCCCATACTCATATTAAAAACAATAAATAGATCACTGACGGAATTTAATGACTTTACTTGACTGTATTCCTACATCTGCTTTTTTTATTGTATTTGTAGTTAGTATCAGTAGGTTTAGAAAAGAAACTTCATTTTAACCGACTGCTCAAAGGGAGAATGTGTAATGATTATTAAGTCTATGTTTTGTAAATTTGTATGTGCGTCAACTCTTTGTGTGTCCCTACAGGCTTAACGGCAGACCGATTTTGGTGTGCAAAGTTTCATTGAATTCGTCTTATTACCCGATTACGAAAGAAGGAGGGTTATGTTTTTCGAGTGAATGTATGTATGTATATTTCTTTGGCACGCCCTAGAGCCTAAACGGCTTGTCGTATTTTTATGTGAGTGGTGTCAATAGATTCGTCTTACTCGAGAGAATGACACAAGGTACATCAAAATTAAAAAATGTAAGGATTAAAAATTTAGCAGTCGAGTTTTTTTGAAGTCTCTACTAATCATTTGTTCATGGCCTATACAGTATGGATCCGGAGGTTCCACTTAAGATACATTGGTATAAAGTCGCTTCCAAAGACTAGTCTTCCAGTAGTGTCAAGGACATTAAAAATGTAAAAAGAAAAATACAATAATGTTGGTAAATAATGATTTATTGATTTAACATTAGCATAAAATAATTCCAATGAAACATTCACACGTAACAATTGCACACAAGAAGAGCCAAATAACTGCTATAAAAAGGCTGCTAAATTTGAAAATAGTTTCGTCTTTGCATTACAATAAGAAAATATAGTGCACCTAGGGCATGTATGTAATATATGAGCACCTCTGACTCCTTAGATAACTATCTTACTTTTCAATCCAGTACAATATTACGATTCCTTCAATGGTTATTTTATCCATAAAGTACACCTACATACATTTTTCAAACTAACACTTTCATTTAGATACGTAATTTCTATGAAACTAGATAGGTATATTTAAAATTTCTTTGATCTTGTTTTCATTATAAAATGTTATGTAATATAACTCGAAAAACTTAAAAAAAAAGAAATAAATTTTGCAAAGTGAGCGCAGTATTAGGTACTAAATTGTACAGTCTAGCTGGGAAATAACATAAACGCTGCCAAATACCAAGTAAATAAATTGATGGTAAAATTTATGGAAATATAAACCCTAAGCATATTAAGGTGCGCACATGCTTAGAGAAGATGAAGGTATTAATAGGCTGGTATGTGTAATGGCCCGAGTTAATACATGTCCGTATAGATGCTTAGGGTATTGTTCATATTTCCATAATTTAACGTGAAATGTGAAAGCGTCATTTAATTATTTTCCATGACGCCGCTGTAATAATCTGGCTATGCCACCAAGGACCTGTGTCAGCTATTTGAATTGTGACAAAATTGTAATTGCATTGTGCCGTTATGGTCTTCTTTGACATAGATTAAATGAGTTAGTACTATATACAGTTAACATTCTGCGTCACAATTCAAATTACAGACTACAGGGCTATCGGCTATAGTTGAAAACAAGAGCAAGTAAACTTGGTTTCAATCATGTAATGAAACCAAGTCTGCTTGATCTTGTTTTCACCTGTATCACGTCTCTAGCCTAGCTGGTCACTAACGTTACAAAACCTCTTCGGACCTCTGTGCCTTTCAACACGTACGCATCACACACAATCTCGATGATTAGCGCTTGACACGACCGAACACAACAATGTCTGTGACAAACGTATCGATAAAATTAGATAAGATAACAAATTCGCAAACAATCAAATTCACTAGATAAACATTATCTAGATATAGGTATATTCCTTTTTTTAAACTACATATTCTGCCACTGGATTTTGTTTACCAATATTACATAACTTTTAAGGTCCGATTTTTGATGGCTATAATATTCTAATGGTGCTTAAGTTTCTGCTAAATATCTTTTAAACCCTACTTCCTAGAGATACCAATTAATAGTGTTTCGAATAGATATAGAAAACCCAATAGAAATAGTGATTCAATGTTGGGCGAGTTACTTTTGCTAGTGGGGCAAGTGTATGAAAGTGGGCCGTCTCCTTTACTGCCTTAGTAAAATGTTTAGCAAATATTTTAGCAATTAAAAATTAGACCTTACACGACTTATTGTCAAAAAAGATTCAATTCGTATGTATATATATCCTTACAGACTAACGAACAGTTCAAATCGCAGAGCATTAATAGCTGGAACTAAAAACGTTAAATTGGAGGATATATCATCCTTTTATTAAATTTAATATCGGCGGCGCGGCGGCGGGCAAAGGCTTAAATGATTTTTTTACAGAGTCCAATCATTTTATAATTTTTTTTGCGTAGTGTAGTTATAAGTTTCAAGGAAGTCACACTTGATACTTTTTTTTAATATGCTACAAACTTTTGTCCTGTGCCAAATAAATTCAAAGAATCTTATCAATTTTCAAAAGGTGTGTTAGTGTTCTTAGATTAGTTTCATTAGTCTAGTAGTGGAGCCCACGATGCGAAATGGGGATATACTCGTGCGTCATAGATACCGATTGAGTTACAAGCAAAGCTTAGATGATATGAAGTAGACAATATTATAGGTGTTGTCCATTTTAGCGGTGGAGGAAGCTTTTAGAAGGATAAACTTTTTTTTACATGGAAATCAATACATGTATATGTTAGAGCGTGTCAGATTATAATATGTTCTATGCTCCATCATGCCTCTGATAACTAATATATGTTAATCTGACAATTTTCATGAACGGGGGCATACAGGTAGAACATAGATAAGAAAAAAGAAATCCTCCCACTCCCTAACAGTCCACTAAAATCATTTAATTATTGACATACACAATGCTAGTAATTAACTTACCTTATCTTAATCTGATGCATTTGATTATTTCAGTCAAAAAAAGTTTTTTTTTTAAATATTTTAGTAGGCTGCCCTATTAGCTCGGCTCTGTATTGAGAGCTTATATTATGTAGATACACTCAACAGGACCTAAGGAAATGTTAATCTGATACGCTCGAGTAAGTCTCAAAATCCCCTCTTGGGATCCCCTACTATTCGGAGCTGCCTTTTGTCCTGAATGATTTACAGGGTGTTTGTTAGAACGAGGGACGTTCACATAAACTTCATGTTATCAAATAAGGGTAGTATCGTGTTCCTACTCGTAGTTGATTTCTATTTTGCAATCTGAGTCTAACATCCCATGGACACAGACAATCTGAGGCCAAAATCTGTTAATTGTTTTTTTTTTTCAGAAGTAGGTACATTTGTATTGTGTCATAATAGTCGTATTGACATAGATATAGGTCAGAATTCAAACTAATATTTGAATATTGTTTTTTTTTTTTGTAATTTTTAATTTATATAATTAACTTTTTTTAGGTTTGAACGTAAATATATTATGCTATTTAAAATGAAAGTAACACATTATATTAGCATATTTTTTTTACATACCGTTTTTTACTTCGGATTTTTTTCTTTTATAAACTTACTTTTACTGACGAGTACATAAATAAAAGGAAACATGTCCGTTGCTCAAACGAACAGCCTGTTTTGTATATAATTTAAGCTAAATGCCAATTCGTAACTATACAATAATAAATGCTAACGGGATGTATAGGTAGTTTTTTTTAAATATTATTTTTGCAGTAAAAATATTTTTTTTAAGTTTAACCACCATCGAATATTTTTTTTGCATTTTAATATATTATTTTGTTAAAACGACTGAACAAACAATCCACTTATACAAATTTTTGTCTATATATATTTATTAAAAACCATAATTAACAATATTTTTTAGGTACGTATTATTTATTCTACTGGTAATAGGGCAGTGTCAGTGACTATTGTTAAAAAAATTAAACAAAAAAAAAAGAACATGCGAAAGTACAAAAATCTAATTCTACTTATTTTATGTGTTAAGTTTATATTTTTGTGATATTGGACTTTAAACCTTATGTACTAGATATAAGTTATATATTACTAGCAGATTTAATCTTTTTGAAATTTTTATTTTTTCCAATTTAAATAAGAATAGAATTTTATTAAAAAAGTAATAAGACTGCAAGCATAGCAGGATTTTTACGCAGAAACTATAGATAAATATTACGTAAGTATATATACGGAATCTAGGGCAGTAAGCATCTTAAGGTCTTGGGGAGAACCATAAATATCCATACTTTTAACTATGGAATACTTAATAACTTCTGCGTAAAATTACCACTAAGCCACTGATTTTTGCGAGTAGCACCTACTATGAGCAAGAGAGCCACATATTAAGTTAAAATAAAAAAAATTACAGTAAAAAAATTAATTACCAATAAAAGACTAGTCAAACGTTGTACTGTATATGTATAAGTTAAAAATTGCTAATGTTCTGTGCAAAATTAATAAAAAGTGTCACACGGATTTTTCTACTTCAGCATAATAATTCACTCGGAAGTTTAATAAATCATTACATGGGTAAAAAAAAAAAAAATGTATTCTAGCGAAAAAAAACTGCTCAAACCGTTGCAAACAGATTAAATTGGTAGCTGCTAGCTTAGGCGGGTAGTAGCGGCGGGTCGCCCTCCCCGCCTGCTAGCTCGTACACTGCTAGTGCTACCTCGGCCGCTAGCTTATCTGCCGACTGGAAAAAAGAAGAAATAATTCATTAATAGTTCATTTGTGATCAATACCACAATACAACAAAAGCTACACTAAGAAACATATAACGAGTAACTAATGACTCCATATGGGCAGTCGCTTATGTACATGCTGATTTGGAATCAGTTTAGCCGTGTCGGACTAATCGAAGAACATGCACATAATGAAAAAGCTAAACAGGTTTAAATTATATTCGGAATAATAACCAAAATGTCTATCTTTGGATCTGAGTGTGTTTTGTATCTTATTGTGAATGTTGCAAAAGAAAAATCATTGTGACATCTCCGACATTCCAGTGGGCAGCTATGAGTATTAAAACGATAGTAAATTGATTACCTCTCTAGTATCTGCCTCCGCGTAAACTCT
The DNA here is from genome assembly GCA_947049295.1 of Ligdia adustata. NCBI lineage: Eukaryota > Metazoa > Arthropoda > Insecta > Lepidoptera > Geometridae > Ligdia > Ligdia adustata. The sequence goes on along the minus strand of OX346236.1, from coordinate 5,569,276 downwards.
GACCACGTCCTCAGTGCCGGACGGACGTACGAACGAGCGGCCATCTTTGTACTTGGACACCAGTTCGATGATACGCGTCTGAAGACCTTCCGGTGACGTGCACTGTCTCTCGGCATCTGCTGTTGAGATTACGTTACGGTCCTGGAAAAGAAGACAATAATATAATAAAAGAACCTAAGCTTCAGGGTGGAAGTTTATAACGGGCATAAAGAGGCATAACGCCGCTCATAGTGAACGCGCATTCTCGCAACACCTCTCCGCACCCTTGTAGCCGCCCACACCAACGTTGGCCCTCCAGTTCCATCATGCGGCAGCCATAGGGGGCCCGTTTGGTAGGTGGCAAGTTAGTAGCCGCCTCAATATTTTGATAGGAGGCAGAATTGGCGGGTGCTGTACCTCTTCACATAGCCCCGATCATCAGCCATCAAAAACTCTCAAAAGTATTCCGGATTTTAATGATACATATTGGTACAATAGTTTATATCCTTCACGCACACCTTCTTTTATACTTCTGTATTTTTTATATCTTAATTTTAATTGTAAATTAAGGGCCTCTCAATGTTAGTATCGGCTCCATTGACGCCTTAAAAGAGGTCCAGCTATAAGCTGTGTTTAAAAATAAATGGAAGATAATAATATAATATGGGAAAACATACACACAAAGGTCTTCGATAATAAAATACCATAATTAATATATATTAGAATGTAAAAAAAAACGCGTTGATGAACTAAGATGAGATGTTTGTCACTAATACAGATAAAGTTTATTTCAGAAGCTTTCTCCACCTTTCTGTCTTTCCTTCGCACCTGTTTTTCCATCTCTCTTCCGCTGTTAATCGTTTATTATTTGATTGGTTCATTTTATTTATATTATACCCCGTCCTATACTGTATTTTTCTACATTATATATATTGTCTGGAAGAGATCGCATACATTTAGTACTACTTTCTCGTTTGTCATATAAGTAACTGACACGTCGAGACCTTGTATGTGGGGCCCTATGACGTCACATACTGACCAGCAGGGCTATCGCTTACGGTTAGGCATGTAAGCGGTGAAAACAAGAGTAAATAATTATGGTTTCATCTCGACAGTTCGCCGCTTCAACGTTGTCAAAATGAAAGAAACTTGGCTGTCTCTTGATCTCACCACTTTCATGCCTAACTTTAGCCGATAAAGCTATCGACTAGACCTATGACGTCACATACCGATCTGTAAGTTGACCTTGTGACTAACCCTACGACGTCACATACTGACCTGTACAGTGACCTTGAGCTGTCGACACGACAGGTCTGTATATAGAGCGAGCCATTGCTGAACGTTCATTCCTCGCATTCAACGAAAAGCAAATCTGATATGGCGTCACCAACTGTTTCGTCCACTATATCAATGTTCTGAACTAAATAGAGACCTTGTGACGTCACATACTGACCTGTATAGTGACCTTAACCTGTCGAAACGGCCAACGGCCTGTCGAAAAGAGCGAGCCATTGCTGCACATTCATTCCTCGCATTCAACGAAAAGCAAATCTGATATGGCGTCACCAACTGTTTCGTCCACTATATCAATGTTCTGAACTAAATAGTGACCTTGTGACGTCACATACTGACCTGTATAGTGACCTTGAGCTGTCGACACGACAAGTCTGTGTATAGCGCGAGCCATTGCTGTACGTTCATTCCTCGCATTCAACGAAAAGCAAATCTGATATGGCGTCACCAACTGTTTCGTCCACTATATGTTCTAACTTAAATAGTGACCTTGTGACGTCACATACTGACCTGCACAGTGACCTTAAGCTGTCGACACGGCAGGTCTGTGTATAGAGCGAGCCATTGCTGCACGTTCATTCCTCGCGCTAACATCACGCATTCGACGAGGAACAAGTCCGATATGGCGTCACCAACTGTTTCGTTCGTCATGTCTATAAAGTTCAGTAACAGTTGGGCTGCCTTGCGCTGCTCTGGTTCTCTGGGGAGTAAAGTTTTGTTTATGAGAATGATTTTTTTTTTTTTTAATGCTACACAGCTAGGCGTTTGACCACATGTTTGCACGACCACGGAAGTCAGCGAAACTGTAGCCCTAGATGGAGCATGCCTAGTCTGGAATACACAGGCTCTTGAGGAATGTTGCCGGAATACACCGTTAGGTGCTTGACGACAGATTTTACAACTTGAGGGTGGTAGCCAGCCACGCGAGCGATTGGAAATGCCCTACCAACAAAATATGGTTTCCTTACGATGTTTTTCTTCACCGGTAGCTCTGGCTCTTTTTGCATGTTTCGTTTGATCGAACCTCGTACCTTTTTCATGGCAATTGACCCCACTACTACTCAACCATCATCGCTACAAAACTGAAGCTAGAAACTAAAGTAAAATCACGAGTGCTTTGGGAACTAAAGCTTGTATCTAAAGAAATACTTATATTATAATTATGATACGCATCTTTGATCACTTATTTACATTTTCAACAGGAAAAATGTTGATATACTTGCAGGTAGTAAAAGTGAAGTTCAGTACGCATAGTCTGACAAGTTGAATTGTGCCAGAATTGAGGCATCGTTGGGGTCGCAACCAACAACGAGAGGCCCTTTACGTTTTTAAGAATATAAACTATTGTCAACATTGTATATTATAAAAATTTGGGCTATTGTGAGGAATTTTTTATAGCTAATTTCTGGGCTATAGGAAGAGGTACTGTACCCGCCAATTCTACTTATCAAAATAATACGTTGGATGGTGACTTGCCACCCACTAAAGGCCGCCGCATGACGGCGTTGGAGGGGCAACGTTGGTGTGGGCGACTACACGCGGTGGGGTGCGGAGAGGTGTGCTGCGCGTTCACTGAGAGCTACGAGCGGCGTTATATCCGGGTAGACCGTCGGTCGTCGCTGCGAGCGGACGTGTTTGAGTCGCCCGAGCGTTCTCGCATTTCTGCCGCCGATATCGACCGTCTATACAGCTGTGTTATCCCACCCCGTGGTTGGGAAGAGCCACCCCCTCGCGGTGACGCTCACCCTTCCACCCCCCGGGTGCCATTTCACGGCGATTGCCATCGCGAGTGCACGCGCGTTACGCAACTCCGTCGGTTGTTTCATCATTCGACGTCGAGTGCGCGACGCGCGCGAACCGCGCCCTTCTCCAGTGCTGCGCCATTACACGGACGCTTAGTTTTAAGTGTTTGTGTTAAGTGAACGTTATTATCATACAATACATTCCGTTATTGATCGGAAAGTGTTAGTTTAAAGTGTTTGATTTAAGCGAACACGTTTCTCATCATACATACTTTCCGATATTAATCGGAAAGTACTTCCGCAGTGTTTAATTGTGCGCGCAGTTAGCCCCTCCGTCGTGGAGACGTGAGGACGGCTGCGCGCGCCTCTTCAACACTATCACATCGTGCTACGACCGCGCTCGAAGGTCACAGGACAGTGCCGAGCTGCGGACGAGCTCCACCACGGTGGAGTATTAGCACATATCGGGGCGTACCTATTGTTTTGGTGTTTCGTGAGGGAAACACCAACACATCGGATCACCTCCGGTAAGTTCAGTGATTTATACTAAGCCGCGAGTGAAGTGATTGCCGTAGACCGATAGTAGTGTGAGAGCTGATCGCGGTTAGCTAGGCCTTGGGCGGTACGCCGTCCATCTCACCCGGCTGGCCGCTTGAATCGCCCCCGCTGTCGGTCGACGCGCCAGGCGCGACGGGATCCACACTCTGTGGCCAAGTTTAAACCAGTGCCTCACTACCCATATCGGAAATTTTTTTTTTTTTTTTTTTTTTTTCCGTGCTACTTTAACGCTACCATGCCGCGCTTGACTTTTCCAATTTCGTGCTGCGGCAAAGCCTATCCCTTTGAGTACGACTCGATGGATGAGTCGGAATCACTATTATGCCAACCAAATTTTCCCCAGCCTAGTTTTGCGGGAAAAGGTAGGAAATACTGGTCGCGAACGCTCAACGACTGGTTAAAGGTCGAGCTTTCGAAGCGGAATAGTGGACTATCCCGCACTCCGGAACCCGACCTGATGGCCTGCGGGATTGAGCAGCACCAGCCACGCTCACAAGGCGACCATGGCGGAGAGGTTTCAATTCTCCCCGCCAACAAATTAACCAATTTAGACTCGGGCAAGTATGTACCATTCACCTCCTCACTCCCCCCGCACGCGGCATGCAGCTCACGCAAAGGTGCGGAGCACGAGGCAGCGTACCCAGCGGGCGTGCGAGAAGAGAGAGCCCATTCACCGTCGGGGCAATCTTCATCATCATCATCTTCAGCGGCGGAGGATGATGAGGAAGTAAGTTCCGATAATTTTTACCATGACGACGATGATACACCGTGGTCAAGGAGGCATTCCGAGTCCACGTCGGACGCAGCGCTTGAGGAGGAGCGTATGGTTACCGCCCCCTCGCCTGCCCGCATGACGGAAACAGCCGTCCCATCAATTCATTCCTACGCAGCCATGGTAAGCACGTCGCCGCCCGCGCGCCCAGCTCACGCGCCGCCGTCGCCGCGACCAGCAACCAGCGCTGCTAACACGCAGTCTCACCCGAAATTAAAATCCTTCCCGCCCATAACTGTGGACCATTTACCTAACTGGCCGGTCCACCTAGGTGTGATGCGAGACCGGCTAGGACACGTAGTAAACGCTACCCCACTCGGCAAGGGTTTAAGGATTAAACCCAAGTCGGAAGAAGAAAATCAAATCGTACGAAACTACCTCACCGAGCTCCAGGCATCGTCCCCCCAGGTGAGCTGGTGGGGCTACGGACTGGAGTCGGAAAAGCCAGTCAAGGTGGCCCTGTGGGGCCTGCCGCAGGGCACCGAGGAGGAGACTATATGCGCCGCTCTCCGCGACCTCGGGTTTCCGGTAAGGTTTGCTCATGCCCTCCCCACTAGGCAGGGCACGTCAAAAATCACTTACCACCTCCAATTTGACGCCATGAGCAAGGCTCAATTGGAGAATTTATTTTCCATAAATTCCCTGTTAAACATGCCCAGGGTGGTACTCGAGGCCTGGAGGGGGAAGACTACAGTGCCACAGTGTCACCGGTGCCAAAAATTTGGCCACTCTTCCCATAACTGCCACCGCCCCCGTAAGTGCCTGCACTGTGCAGGGCCGCACGCAGGGGCTCAGTGCCAGATAGCTACAGACGCGCCTAGGTTGTGCGCGAACTGCCAAGGGGCGCACGCGGCGAACAGCCGACAGTGCGTCGTGTTCCGTAGGGAGGCGCGGAGGAGGAAAATTCACCTCCCCGGGGACCAGCGCCCCCCCCCACCACCACTGCAACCACGGAGGGCAGGGGCACAGCCCCCGCCAGCTACAAGGCAAGGTATGCGCCCCCCCTTAATAAGAGCGACGCACCGGCCTCAAACACCCTCATGCATGGCCCCACCGCCCCAGGAGCGGAGCGGAAGGCCAGAGCAGTTGCCCCCACAGGCGATCCAGAGCCCCACCACTCTCCGCCCGCCGGCAAACCCTCCCACGTCGAGGACAAACCAGCGGGGGAGACTTATCGGTAGCGGAGGAGGAGGGGCAAGCCGTACTAGCCGGCCCTCATCCGCCCCTCTACCGCCCCACCTTGCCCCTCTTCCCCGCGTGCATGTACAGTCACCGGCGAGTGACTCTCCCAGGCGCAAGCGCAGGGGAAGGCCGCGGAGGAGGAGGTACACGCGCTCAGCTACCCCTGCAGAAGGTCGAGGCGAGGGGCAATCGCCAGACCTGGTAGTTGACGCTGGTCTGCCGGGGCAGCAGACTGCCCCGGCTCCCCCTTTCCCCGTTATCCCTGCTTCCTGTGATCAGGAAGCCTCACAAAGGCAGCCCCAGAGTGTAGACCATGCGAGCGGTGCCCTTCCTCCGCGACCGGACTCGAGGACTCGTCCCGGGCCGGCTGCGCACGAGGGCACGAACTCCAGGGCGACTGCACCTATTACTACCACCCAGACCACGTGGTCGCGTTCAAGGGCACCGACCACGTGTGTCACAATCATGCACGGGGCGCCGATAGCTACTAAAAGCGCCCCGCTTAGCCACTCAAACCAATATTATACAAACAGACCACCGCCCGGCTTAGAGCCGTGGCAGAGTATAAACACAAACTCTCAACCATGTTTTCCAATTACAGTTACCAGCGGTGCAGCCAGCCAAGAGATGCTCGCTGCCTTGACCGAGGCCATGGTGGGCCTCCTCGCAGCCATAGCCGCCGGAGAGAACCTCCGTGAAGCGGCAGCGCGCGGTCTGGCAGCCATCCAGCGGCTGCACCATTAACAAATCACTCAACCAACAACAAGTAAAGGGGGGGGGGGTTCATGTGTTAGCTCAGGAGGGCGCACAGCCTTCCCCCCCGTTCCTGATGGCCCAGGCGCGGCCCTGGCCCCCACACAGCGGTGAGAGGGCGCTACCAGAGGCAGCCCTTTGGGAGGCAGCCCGTGCCCTCTCCGCGACTTGGGGAGCGGTCGCCCGGGCTAGATGGGTTCTAGTCCGCCCCTCCCCTGCCGGACAGCGTTTCCCCGGGGGTGGCTACCCTTAAGCCACCCCCCCCCACCACACGGGACAACAAACAACCAACCCCACGGGACTTGCAAGCGGCTATACCGACCTAAACCAACCACACTAAAACAATCAAAAATCCATCGGACAAATTCGAAAACCATGACACACAGGCACTGCTCACGGATGAAGACCGAAGAAGCGGCGGCCGAACCATTAATGATGAGATGCGAGCCGGCGGATCGACGGCATCATGCTGCTGCGGTGCAACTGCGCGATGAGGCCAAGTCGAGTCGAGTATCGTATCGTGACCAACGGCGTTCACCCGAACGCCGAAAGAAGATGAAAGAAAGATTCCCGGGGACCAAGAGTCCTTGCGCCCAGCCCCAATAAGAGGTTATGCCTCAAATGGTATCCTACTTCCCCCGCGGGGGGAAGCAGACGACCCACGATACGATACGCGTTATATCCTTTAACACTTCCACCCTGGAGCTCAGGTTATTAACTCTTACGTTTTCTACCCCGAGACGGCCAATTAAGGCAAGTCAGGGTGCAGTGGGTCATTTCGCCCCCACGGAATCGGGGTACGCGGTGTCGCCACACACCGACGGCTCGCCACAAGGCCGCCCCTGCGTTTTTATTGTTACTGAATAAATAAATATATTTTTTCCTATTATCATCAACTCACCCCTCCTCAGCGATCCTGCTGACAGTGTTCTTAGCATTAGTACTAAACACCACAGTCCCGTGTCCGTTCGCTTCGAAGTACACTCCGATGTCGTACGAGAGAGCGGCGTGGTGGAGATGTTTCACGCCTGTCTTCACGCACGACACTGGAACTTTCTGGAAATAACAAAATAAAACCTAGAAAATAGTTAGTCAATCTTACGATAAAGTGGTCTGGGTACTTCTGCATATTATTAACCTATAAAACGAAATGATAGTGGTTTTTATGTCGATTAGAAACGTCTGGAGTATCGGACTAAAATGGGCCCTGCAAATGTACTTAAAAACAACTGTCATTTTCTAGTACGTATTTAGTTCATATACCGGTTTGCCGGTGGTGACTAAAAAGCAAGAGACAGCAAAATCTAGACTTTATAAAATACATTGCTAATGTGTTAGTGATGTATTCAGTGACAACGAGACAACACTGAACAGTTGGTACATTACCAGGGTGTTAGTGATGTATTTAGTGGAGGCTCCGTTAGCGTACGCAGTCTGCACGAGGCCTAGCGTGAGTCCCGCGGCTTCACTCGCTCGCACCAGCTCCGCTATGTACGAAGCTAGCAGTACCGCAATACGGTCTCCGTCTAGTAAGTGCATTTCTTCTCTGTATAAAACATTAGACAACATTTTAAATAAAACAAAAGCAGTAATTAAAAACATGAAAAATCATATTAAAAGTTGACATAACGAGTAATAGTAGCAGTCCATCGATTGAAAGGTGCAGTAGAGATTAATTCTAGTCCATTGATAGAAAGGTTAAGTTATACCAAGTGATGATTTATTTGCGACTGTCATCAGAAATCACATCATTATACAACGTGTAACAGAAAGGTGTGACAATACTTAAAGGTGTTAATCTACCAATCAAGGTGAATCGATTGTAAAAGGAAATTTTGCGAAAATCGAAAAAATATATATTAGATTTTTCCATACGAAAATTGGTCACGTGATCGGCCATGTTGAATGCCTGATATATATATATATATATATATATATATATATATATATATATATAATCCACCCCGCCCGCTAACCTTTGCACCAGATACGAGCACTTTTTGATTTTGTATAATATATATATATATATATATATATAGTAACATACTTGTCATCAACGTAATAGTAGACTAGTCGGTCGCCGTCCCCGTCGAGCGAAGCGACGCGCTGGAACGGCACTAGGGGCACTCCCACGGGGGGCTTCTGAGATACTTTCACGAAGTCCGCACCGCACTGTACATACAATAAAACTCTTATAATTAATACGACCACCGACCCTTTACTATACAATTTTTGTTCCGGGGCGTACCTCTTTTCACCCCCTAAATAGTAACTTAATTTTTTGTTATTGGTGTCAATCGCTTCACTATGATGTATTTTAGACCTACACGTACACCTACACAGTATAAATAATTTGAAAAATGTTATTGAATAAATTCATAATAAAGTCTTTTAATAGGCATCGTATTAGCGCAAAAATATGACCGCTCAGGAAGCTTGTAACTTTAAAGTGATATAAATGACAAAAAAAAAACTGCAAAGCCAAACAAATGAACAATGTGTTAGCTATGTGAAAAAAATACTGGAATAGACAACATTAAAAGTAGAAAGGAGCTATATCTTATTGTATGGAGGGTTTTCCCGCGTTCGCTGAGAAAATGGCGTCTTAGTCTGTGTATTAATTGCAAACCTAGTGAACCTGCAAGCTTTAATGTGTAATATTGAGGGATTATTAACCATTAATGTCTTGTTTATGTGCATGAGTGTGGTCAAGCGCTATATAGACGGAATAACGTGGTTTTCGTGGAATAATTTCCATAGAAACCCTGGTAAAGTCTCTACCACTTTACGAGGGAACGAGACTGAACGAACGTTATATAACTGAAGACAAGGCGGTATGGCCTCAACCTTTAGCCTGCCCTATGGCCAAACTAAAAATATATAAATATTGTATGGACAAGTTGACGGTCTATAGCTGTCTTAAATTACAGTACAGAATACTTATGTACCTAGGATTAACAAGGAAGTACGAAATAGCCTAAAGGGGGTCACTATACTCATCCTTAGCAACAACTTTCACTATCGGACCAACTCTGAATTCGAGAAAAAAATCAGCTGTTTCATACATTTTGTCAACGACTGATGAACTTTTTGTATGGAACAGCTAATTTTTTTCTCGATTCATGTTCATAGGATGTTTTATGAATAAATATTTATCTTATCTTAAAGTTTTTTTGATAATGTTGATAACTCTCTTTTGAACCAATTAGAGGTTACTAAATACACAAAAGAACTTAAATCTATAATTTTCAAATATGTACTTACATTTAAATTAAAGATGTTAAGATCTAGTTCCCTGTCTGAAGTTCTTTATTAATATCTAGCACTCTACTTTGAACCTCCCATTAATACAAAATAACTTTAATTGATAATTTTCAAGTACTTACATTCAAATTAAGTTTGCCTCCGTTGCCTCCCAGGTTAAAAAGGTTCAGATCCAATTCCCCGTCTAAAGTTTTCTTGATAATGTTGAGTTTCTTCCCGCCGACGCCATTAGCGCCGTCTACGTATAGAGTAGTGTTGTAATCACCACATATCGGTAACTTTTGACGAACGGTCTTAAATGCACCTACAATTTTCTCGTAATAACCTAGAGAGAAAAAAAAATTATTAGTAATGAATATAAGTGATCAATAGAAGATAACTTGTTTCGTCGTCCGGCATTCAATACCGCGAATGTGACTATCATACAATTTTACAGAACGACATAAAAATGTTACGAAAGTTACCGTACGCATATTTGTTTATTGCTTTTAGGTTTAAAAAAGTAATATTTAGGAGGTTTACAAAAAAACCTAAAAGTTTAAATTAAAAACAAGTATAAATTTATGTTACTGCATACAGTATAACGTTTATTAAGTTTTTATGTAGTCCTGTAAAATTGTATGACAGTCACATTCGCTATATTGGATGCCGGATGACGATTCGGAACACGTGCATTTTTTTTTCATATAGAGTAATTTGTAAATCGTTCTATTGCAAATAAATACGAACTTGAATTTGGTAACAGTGTGAGTATATATTATATTTTTAGGGTTCCGTACCTTAAGGGTGAAAACGGGACCATATTACTGAGACTTCGCTGGCCGTGTCGCTGTTGCCGTTATATCATAATACTAAAAAACTAAATAAAATAAATATTTAACCCCTTCAATATTTTTTTATACAACGATTTTTTTTGTTCAAAGTTTTATTGCCTTTTTTGCTCGATATTAATAGCGACAACAGGTAGAAACTTCATCTAAGGTTGTAAAGATGCAATATATATGTACGGAACCCTTTATGCGCAAGTCTTACTTCATAGTCTACTTGTACCCGGCCGAAATTTTTACAATTTTCTAGTGTGAACTGATCATTGATCATAATGACTAATATAGCAAACTTGTATTATAATGTTATTTATCGAACGTTTCTTGATAGCTGATTTAATGATAAAATTACCTTCTTCTGTGGGTGTGCCGTAAGAATTGTCGTTACGACACTTAACACAATAATGCAGAATAGGTGTGGTGACAATCCCGAACTCTTTGGCAGTGCCTTTGAGCGCCATTACTCCGTGGACCGCCGCCGCGGCCAGACGTGGGCTGGTATATCTGGGAATAAATAATTTATGACTGTTACTGTTTACACTTAGACCGATCCATCCAAAGGTTGCCTGGAAGAAATCGCTTTAGGCGATAAGGCCGCCCAATGTCCTGCTAATTTTTGTTTATATTATATTGATTTTATGGTGTAAGATAAGACAATTCTTTATTAAAAACCAGTTTAACAAAAATAATTCTAACAAATATATTATAATAGGAATTTTATTGTACAAAAAAATATATATCTAATGTATCTATTAATTTTAAAGTAATTATTGATCGTCTCTGCGCTGAAGTGTCGTCGCAACTACAATAATAATTACTTGATAAAATTAAATTAATGAAGCTACAAAAATTGATAATTTTGTAATTAAAATATGATTAATTTGCATTACCTGGTGTCCATACCAATGAAGACGCTCGCTTTGAGCGCCATGTCGGCGTTCACTTGCTTGATCACCTGCTCGGTTGTTGATTCTAAGTCATTGTCGCTGAAAACAACATACAATTGTATTTTTTACAATAGGTTCTTTAAATATATTACTTTTGATTTCGAAAGAACGCAAGTTTTTCGTTGGATTACGGAATATTCTGCGCGGTAATAGCTTGAATATAGTTCTTTAGAGTATGTTTTCCTTCACATTTTTAGCAATAAATAATACCTATTTCATTTCATTACACTAATATTATAAAGGCGACAGTTTGTACGTGAGTGTGTATGTTTGTTACTGCAGGGCGCTGCTAGATTTTTTTTTAATTTTCATATGATATAATAAATGTAGTCTTTCTTTCGTTCTTTTTTGGTACAAACTTTTATCATGTCTCTTTTTGGTAAGGTTACCTCAAACCTAGGTGGTCAGCTTTGTCCCCATTAAAGTAATACGGAAACGAACACCAAACAGAATATCTATTGTGTGCCAACTGATTCAACAAACAATGCAAGTTGCATTGCTAGAATGCCAAAAGTCAAAACATATATTCTGACACAAAGTTAAACAAAATGCATTGTGAACTCAAAAGATATGCTATGATGTTGTCAATAATAAGACAGGAAATAATATCTATAAAGGTACCTAGTCTAAATCAGCTTGATAAAATTGGCAGACGAAAGTATGTTTCTGTTCACGAGTCATACTGACCTGTATTTGATCAACTTTGCTGGGGAATTGCTCGCTAATAACGTCATTTACGAACAATAAAAATGCGGCTTTGAATATCGTTCGTAAGTTACGTCTTGACGAGTAATGAATTCATTCGAACGTTTCAAAGTGAGACTCGCGGACTTCAGATTGTCGATGTGACAATGAATCCATTTCATTTTCGTCATTTTGACGATGACGGCAGCGAGTGCATTCAATATGTGTCCATGGAACTAATATTAGAGAAGGGAAACATGACATAGTAATTTGCAAGCAATATCAATTTTAGTACCAAAACTCACAAGAGGGCGCTTTGCCGCTGCGCTTTCGCACCGGCACTGTAATCCCCTAGGTAATATTTAGTCCCATAGAACCAGGTGCTTTGACCTGTGTTTAGTACATTTACCCATAGAAATACAACATATGCATTTACCTAAAAGAAGGTAAGTGCCATTAGTCTATTTTTATTCTGTACTAAAACCGGTGGACTGATTTTGTGTGTTGTTGGATTGTTTTTATTTCCAAATGGTCATAGTTTATACTCATAGGTTGCATCCCGCGGTTTTAATCGTTTGAAGTATGTTGAAAATACGAAAAAGCTGTCGATATGTCGTTTTGTTGTATAGTGTTTTAGCAAACACCGAAAACATAAGTAACTTAAAACGTATCATTGTCAGCACGTTTACCTGACGTTAGCGAGCCTGGTGGCGATCTCTTCCCAGCTCTGTTCCAGCATCTCTCCATCAGGGTCGATCAGTTTCACCCCATTGTCCGGCTCCAGGTTGTGGGAAGCAGTTATCATGATGCCGATAGTTCGACCTGACAAATTAACAAGCAATCAACTAAATACTTTAAAAGATAAGTGAAAAATCTACTGAAATTCGGCAGGAATTTTATTCAGTTATTTTTGTGTAATAAACCAAAATACTGGACGGATTTTAGTGAAATGTTTGAATTATTATATACTCTTTTGTTTTCAAAAAGGAAAATATATTAGTTCGGTCCAGGCGTCGCGTCGCGTCGGTGAGAAATTAGTTAAGAAGTTTCTAAAGTATTGAGAATCTACTCCCTTATAGAAAGTTTGGTAACAATAAAACTAAATACGTCATTCAAGGTTTATCAATGATGAATACATGGAGCCCAAGTCTACCATATGAAATGTGTCAAAATTTCAAACAAAAATATAATTAAGGTTAGTTTTTTAGATCTCTGGCAATGATGTATGAAGGAATACAAAATATAGTTTTAGTTACTCTGACGCGCTCTTATGATACAATAAAAGGAAGACGAACGTTTTTAAGTTTATTTCAAGATCACCAGCAAACTCGACATAAGTAGATATTTACCGAAACATGCATATATTTTGAATAAATTGATATTGAAAAACAACGCTTTAAAAACACAATATAATCGTAAACTTTGGAATATAACGATGAAAATGTTGCTACGAACATATTATGATGAACGACGAATAACCATTCCCATAAATAAAATTTTCCGGCGAAAATTCTTCACGCTCTATTTCGCGGCTAAAAGCAGTGTTACTCGTAGGTTCTACGAAATCCAGTTTGGCGCGCGGCCAAGAATTTAAATTGATTCTTTATATTACTATCTTCATAATAATAAGTAATACAGATACTTGAAGTTATATCTAAGGTATTTGCGATTAACGCATTTTTGAAAGACTTGATTTCCATACTAGTAATAATAATAAAGCGATTTTAAAAAAAATGCCGACAAAAGTATATAAAAGTAAAAGTATACATATATTGACAAAGTTTCTGTATTTATTTTTGAGCGATTTTGATAATATTTGTATTTTTTTTTGTACGAATAGACGAAATTACTACTATCGGGAAATAGGGAACTCGGCAGAGAATTTCACATCCTGGCTGTTATTGAAATCTACCATGTTCCGGTGGCGTCTTGCAGTACATCTAATAGTCCGATTGTAGAATGGCGATGGGGGGAATTTAATTATGTAATTCCAAGGCACACTCCCCGAAATGTATCCGATAAAAAACCGATAGGCTAGTCACTTTTCGACGATGCTTGAGGCTTTGAAGGTTAGCTTTGGCTAGAGAATGGACGCCCATAAGTCTTTTAGCTTGGGTAGGAAACTCCTTTTCAATTTTGAGAGAAATAATGCATGTGATGCTTATACGCAAACGAAAAAGAGAGATGGAAATAATTACAATATAACAGACAATATAGTAAAAGAAGCTTTCGCACGTCGAAATAAGGCGTAGGTTTCCCTGCGAACCATCTACAGGAGTTTAAGTGTCAAGTGATAAATCCTTGCGTCTAATGTGCTAGGGCCTATGTTGCATTGAATTATTTTGGCGGATTGCATCTTCCGTACTTGCACTATTACTTCTACTGTGACAATTTACTGGTGGGTTCTTGCTGTATAATTATTAATATGATTACCATTTTTACATCTGGACCGGATGACGGCCAACAGTCCCATGCGGTAGACCACATGCTCCAGTAGACTTGCCCTGGAACAAAACAAGCGTGAAATTAATGAAAGTGATAGCTAACACAGGCTTTAAGAAGAAGCGTTCCCAATCCGATTAGAATACACCTATTATAAATATGAATTCTGAAATACTAAATTAAAAAACTTAAATACTAAAAGTCTTACGAATAAATTAATAGGAATAATTTTTAGAGATAAGGTTTTCCCTAGTCAAAAACTAATGTTAAGAAGTAGGGAATATCATTTTTTCACCGCAACCAGTTACAAATAAAACATAATGTTATAATGTTTCGTTCAAACTAGTCGAATGGCGCCCGAAAAGTTCAAATGTGTAAATAGGGCTGGTCTTTACCTTCTCTGAATCTACGTAAGAGCTATCTATAATTTCAAAAGACGCCAAGTACATATCTACAAACAATCCTAAAATAGCTCTTATCACATTAGCAAAAGTATGAAATTAGTTAGTTCAGCGGAGCGTTACTAATGTTTACATTGTTATCAATACATTTATGTTCTGAAACCTATATATGGGGCAGTCATGCTTGACTTTATGATAACAGTGATCCTAATTGCCAATATCTTTTTTACTGTTGTCTGTGCTCGAGTATTTTTATCGCGGTGATAAACATCTAATAAGTACAAATCGTTTGCGTAAATAGCCGAAGAAACAAGCGTAACAAGTAGTAAAGCGAAAGTATATATGTATTTATATTTGCTACTCTTTCACACAAAAACTGCATGGAACGAATTAGGCACCAAGATAGATTATGTCCTGGATACTTTTCATTACGGAAAAATGCAGTGTTCCGTGGGATAATTGAATATTCGCGGGTAACATAGCGGGGCGTATCAAGTAATAATATAGCAAAAGGATAAAATAATATGAACATAAAGAATTAAGTTCTGACTTACTGACCTTGAATGAATCTAGAATCTTACATAAGTATTCTTTTTAATTATAGTGTAGTGGTACACTATGAAAGAATTTTCGCAATTTCAATGGGCAAGGCTCCGCGGACAGTATCATGTAATATATCAAATAATTAATCAGGTACGCGTAAAACCCGTCTTTTTAAACAAAATGAATGAAACACCTTCCTATTTATTAGATTAGGCGATTTACTCATTGCGATTGCGATTATAGACACGTAAAACATAAAATACAAATATTGATTTTACATCTATCACTTATCGCAAGTTGCGGCCTCGTCGCTAAATATTATCTCTTTCAACTTATTCGGGTAGTTGATAAATTACATCACTGTCACACATTCGATCAGTCGACTTCATGGCCATAGCCAAGGCTAAGTTCCTAAGCCTTGACCCATAGTCAAAAAGAGGCTAGTCTTTTAGCTTCGTTTAGGATTGATTACAGGGTGGGGTCCCTTGGAATCACATAACTTGATTCCCTTTTCTCCATTCCTCTATAGGACAAGTGATAGTAGAAATACGGTAAAATGTTACCAGTAGGTACAAAGTTGAGGTTAAAACGTTTTCGTCTACTTTTATAGTGCCAGCTGTCATATTGTGTAAATTACTACCGGCGCGCTCTGTATGTTAATAACTATGAGTTGAGATGTTTGAAATAACGATTAATTCGGTTTCTTTTAAGAATGTACACTTTATTGTTTCACATCCAGGTGGTTTTATTGAAAGCCTTATTGAAAGTAAAAAGTAAGAAATTTATTATTCTCTGCAAAAATCTTGTAAAAATCTATCTAGCATATGTGGTTACATAATTATATTAATTATTCCAGTAGGCATCTAATTATACTTTTAAATACAAATGGTTTATGCACTACAGACTAATTATTTAATATGCATTGCAACAAAGATCATTAAAACTTTAGATAGCATCATTTAATGCAAATTAGATGATTACTCATTTATAATCTAGGCTGTAGGTAATTGTCAAATAAGCTTTTTACTGTAAAAATCGTACACTTCATGTATACTTCAATTAAATCAATCAAAATTATGTTGAATGTAAAACTCTACACAGTTTCAAATTAACTTTTACCTTTATCTATGTACCTACATATATATATATATACTTTTAGAACTAAATATAGTATGTAGTTACCTGCATCTGACATCATCTGAGTGACACTAATACTGTTGTAAAGTACCAAAATAACTAAATTCAAAGTTATCAGGATCATAAAATCAATATTATTTGGACAAGCAAACATTTCGGAAATTGATCTACATGAAAGTTGTTGGCACTACTCCAGCATTCTTAAACTAATAGATTACTAAAGCACAGAAGCACAATTCAAAGTACAATACTTGAAAAGGCATCACTTGAAAGAAAAATGCAGTGAATATTTTTAAAGCACACACTCCACTCTCCCTGAAATGTATCTGATAAAAATTATAGACCTGTTACTTTTAGACGATGGTTGAGGTTTTTGGGCTTAGCCTTTTGCTAAGGCATCATCAAAAATTTTAATAGCATGCTTTTCCAGACTCCAAAGCTTCATGCTGATATTTAGCTGATCATCCCAAACATTTCAGCAGTAATTGTGTTACCAATATACAATTCAGTTATGTTTTGAATGGGAGACTGGAGTAGTATTTGCAAATAAACCCTACCATGGGTTCATCATCATAATCAGCCCGTATTTGTCCACAGCTGGACATAGGCCTCTCTTAGTTAATGCCACCAAGCTCGATCTCCAGCTCATTCCATCCAGTTCATACCCACTTTCCGCAAGTCACTTTCCCACCTGGTCAACTGCCATCCTACATTATGATTGCCTAAATGCAGTCTCCACTCCAGAACTCATTTACCTTAACGGTACCATGTTTTAAAAGACATTTTCTGAACCCTTCAGATGACTTAGACACTCAACCATCTGAACAAACTACTCCATCTAAATATATCCTTATATATTTAGGTGGGAGGTTAGGAGCAAAAATATATCTTAAAGTTTTTATGGTAAACATTTATATGTATAGAATAAGACATCTGTGACACTAGATGTAACATTTTTCCTGTATATTTGATGTTTGTATGTCTGCAATTTTCTAATCTGTGTCTAACTGCAGACCTCTCAGTCAAAGTGAAGCATCTGGTTTTATTTGTTTGGTCCATTTTATGATGTTTGCCGAGAATATAGTTGAAGATAGTATTTGAACATATCAATAAATAGTTATTGATGAGGTTAAACAAACTTGTGATGAACCAGTAAATATTTTAAACTAGAGCTGTGGTTTTAGTTTCACCTGGTTTCCATGGGTTCCACTTATTTTTACACCAGCCAGTTATTCATCATAATGTAGAGGTCTAGGAATGCATTTATAGTTTATTAACTGTTAGCTGTCAAACGATGGATTCAAATGGTATAAAAAAACTGCAAATATGTATGATAAAACTCACTTTACGATCTTATAAAAGGAAGATACTAAGGTAGTACTATTTTATGGTTAATTATATTAAATAAAAATATTGTATAATTATAATTATATTAATAATATTATATTATGCATCTGAGACCAAAGTGTACATAAACTTATGTTTCAATGAACATAATACCAGACTATAAAAAGTATTTTTTTACTTCACCCTAATCAAACAGGAAAATATAATGTTAACTTTATCTCATAGCAAACATAATAAGTTATGATCAATATTTGATCTCTAAAAATAAACCAAGTACATTTTGCTGTGTACTATAATTAATAGCATAATAATAGATAAGTAATACCCCCAGGGAGATAACACACTGAGAATATTAATAATTAACAGCAATGGTACATGTTGCATAAACTTGAGATACCTATCAATGTAATTATACAACATAGCTGACCCTTTTAATTTGTAACAAGGTCTTTTCCATATCCACAGTGCATTCCAAACACAATATGTTAAATAGTTGTCTTACCATACACAAAGGCTTGGCTATGACTAACCTACTGTTTTACCATATAAATAACACTGTCATTGACCATTTAAGACAGACGATCGAGCGCTTCCCGTTATAAATTGATTATGTTTAAACGATTGAATATGACTCACTGCAATTTCTTCAATTTAGAAGTGTATGCAATACTGCTTACGTGACAATTCAGCCGACGTTTAAGAGAAAGGTGCAATATAAAATCATTTGTTTCCTAATAATGACCTAAATAACTAGTTGCAATAATAAATTAGATGTGATTCTAAGAATTCTACTCACTTTGTGCGAAATCCGGCGGTTCCATATTCTATGAAAACGTCTGTCGTTTTTGGATGCATTTCTCTGGCGAACGCGTAGACGACTCGTAAACTACTTGGCGGCATCGTGTTTGGCGAAATTTATTTATATGGTCTCGCGTACAATCACTTGGAATCAACAAACGAGATTTTCTACATTCCCGCTACGAACCGAATTCCAATTCAATTTCAATGAATTTGTTTGACGTTTTGCTATCACGTAAATGACAGCCTACATGACGTGATGAAACTAAATTAAATAACCACAAAACACAGAATGAAGCCTAGGATTGAATGACTTTTGTATTCATTAGCGCTATCATTCATTATGTCAGCTGTCAACATTGATTTTAGCCGTCATTTGGTTAACTAGTTTGGGTCTTAGTTTTGCTACTCCACAATAGATGGCAGGAATTCCTAAAATATTAACTATGTCTTCTATTCAATGAAAGATGGCAGTGTAAGGTTTATTTGATAATGTCGGAAAATTTAAATGTGATATTATAAAAAGCAACAGCAAAACCAAATTATTTACTATCATAATAAGGCGTAATAGATACTGATTCATATAGATAATTGACATTAAAATATCCTTCACGGTAATAAGTGTGCTCTGCCTGCATATTGTAGGTACCTACCTAGTGCAGCCTTATTATGCCAGTCGATGATGTCTGCCTTTCAAAACAGATTAATGTAGCAACTGTATCTAATTACTATACATATACATTGACTATATAAGAAGGGGCAAGTGCCTTTATTAAGAGAAATTAAATAAATAAATAAATTAAACAACTAACTAAATTAAAGCAGATGGATTACCTATAGACTACCTACCAGTGGGTTAGATTCTAATGTTCCAATCCACCACTGCTAGAGGCCACCACTAGAGGACAGCGTGCCCAGATAAGATGAGCTCCCGGTGTCCACGGAACTAAAGTCTTCTTACTATTTACTTAATTAGGTTCGTCTGCGTAGACAGAGATGTGAGACCAACAGTGCATGCACAATTTATTCATGTAATTGATTCATCTTTGACCTATAGGTACCTACGTATTACCTACTTAGATAAAATAACTATAAGTACATGTTAATCCCTATTCTCAAAAAGTAGGTGTTGAAAAATCAGATGATAATACACAAAGAGTATGAAATACAAAAAGATAAATGTTACAAAGTATCAAGCCAGTTCCACAACCTGGCTGTTTGCATAATACGAGTAGGCACAACTTCCTGTACGGCAGACACCGAGAGAACTTTATCCACTTCAGGAGTAGGTATACCTACCAGTTCAAACCGAACTGGACCTGGACCGATAAAAAAGTGGTTTTTGATAAAAATAACTTTTTTCTGTAAGATCAAGTAACAAATATAACAAAAATTGAGTTATTTGAGTACGAATTGAGTACCCCTATCTACCTACTTCTTCCATTATTGGGAAGTCGGTAAAAAGTTGACGCAAAATGTCATCTCATCTGGGAGTAGCGGCTTCGGTGATCATCTATTCACTAAATGAATAACAAGTTTTAAAAACAAACGAGAAATTAAATAACGAACATTAAAAAACATAATTTTGGGAAGTTGGTAAAAATAATACTTAGGTAGGTAGGTACATTGCTTAACTCTCATACGTCCAGCTGTATGATTCACGTACGTTTCCGACCAGATTCGAAGACTCTGCGCCACGAATTACGCAAAGCTCGGTACAAAATCTCAAACTTTTTAAACGCTACTTGGTCAGAAAAGAAAACATCTTCAACCAACGTGTTGTTATAAAATAGTACGCGTTATAAAAAACGGATAAAAAATGAAAAAAATTGTATGATATCTCTTCTCATCTCAATACCTTCCCTTCCTTTAAAAAAAAATCTCAAACCATTAGATTGCTAGAAAAAAGCAGCCCTCCTAACTTCATTTCACAAGACTTTGGGAATCTTCCTTGAAATAAGTATAGAATTCTTTTTATTTTATTTAAAAAGAAATTGTCGATAAAATGGGTGAACACACTGACCGGTGGTCAAGTCTTTTATTTGAATTGTCTCAGAAATACAATTGGATTGTGCCAAAATGGCAGTTTCGACATAGAATAGGTCAGAGTTAGTATTAGAACTTATGTTTTATTTAATATTAACTGTGGCCTATTCTATGTCAAAACTGCCATTTTGGCACAATGCAATTGTAATTCTAAGACAATTCAAGTAACAGAGATTGACCACCAGTAGCATATTGGTAGTAGCAGAAACCTAAAATCCCTAAACTTTAAATACTTACTACTCATCCGCCATAGTACATTCCGTGACCATCAGATCCACCACACTGGGTAGATACGATATAAAGAACAATCAAACCCCACTTGATTACGGTATGCGCTTTGCTTTAATCACCTGAGAAGACAAACACGCTTGCACGCTGTCAGCTGTCACGCGAGATCATCATGCAACTGATACTGCAATTATATCGTTTGTAGGTACAATAATATGCTATGTATAAGTATAGATTATTAACATAACATAAAAGCTAGGTAAATAAGTAAAGTAAAGGCTCATAGATAAAACTAGTGACTCGATACCGTACCGAGTGAGTATGGCCATTGCAATTCGACGTGAATACTGCTAGTGTGATTGATGGGCATTTGCATCGGTAACGGTTAGGGTGGGTTATTTGATTTGTGATTTAATATATTTAATAAACTTTGACATACAAAAAAACAATTATACGTCTCGTAATACAAAGTTTTTGCAGCAATTTTATAATTTCGTCCACATCGAATTTGGATCTTCTTAATCAGTTCGCATTTATCCATACTCACAAACCTTCCACACGCTAGCTTATATTTTAGATTATTTAGTTTTTGTATAACGTATTGTAAATACACACGAGCAAATTTTATCCGTTGTTTCTACAAAGACATTCGCATTTCTTACAGCCTGAGATCGGTTCGCGGCGCTTACTTTGCGCGCTTCTAAAGTCTAATTGATCAAGGCCTGTCCATTTATTTATAGTCTAAACCTGTATTTAGGTATTACAGTGATCATTAAACACTAATGAATCACCTGAGAAGACAAACAGGCTCACACGCCGACGTGTTGTCACGCGAGACCATGCTAAACACCATGAGCACACTTTGCAATTATATAGTTTGTATGATCTACAGCCATTAAATTACACTGTTGTATCTAGGGTTACCAGGTGCGAGGTTTGTTGCAAAATGAAACAATAAAGTTGCCTGAAAATGACTGTAGTAGTGAAACCCTACGACGCGTCGCAACGTGCCGATTCCAGGAACAAAGTAGAATGTACCATCGGATAAAGATAATTTTCATGTTGATATGCTTGTTGCATAATTTACTTTAACATTTGTTTTGTAACAAAATTTACTTAAATTTAATTTAAACGCTAGACGTATCCTCTGGGCGCTTTCTTTTTAAAATCCGTATCATGAAACGCCCAGGCCTTAATCGACTCTTATTCTTTCTCGCTCGTTACTTCTTCCATCTCATTCATTGTTATTTAATCAAACATTCTTCACACTCAACTTATAAAATATGTTACACGCATTTTGGTAGGTAGGTATTTAGGTACACAGATGTTAAATCGGATATTATTACAGAGTCATATCATCAAATTCAGTACGAGTTAGATCAAACCATAGATAAAAAACCCCTCTAAAATAATGACTAGGTACTTAAAATTACAACCATATTTGGTAGGATTGTCAACAAAAATCATGTAAGACACATTCTTACACGAATGCCTAAATATACCTACATTAACCATCTTACCTTAAAATTAAGATAGCACCTTTGACAAGTTGATAAGTATTTAGCAGATGTTTCGGTTCGTTTCTTATTTCAAATCCACGGTTATCACTTGTTTAGAGATGACTACTCCTTTTAAATGTAATACAACCAAACCTTGCTTAACCAGTAACCAATTTTGACTTTAATTAGATCTCTAGTATTTAGTTCTAGTAGGTGTTTACCTACTAGAACAAAAGACAGGACCATCATTGAAGGGTGTTTAATTTTTAGACAATCATTATCAAAATAATACTTTAAAAACTGCTTAAAAATAGTTTTCTGTAGTAAGACTAGTACTTTATATATAGAAAGGTAATTTGGATTAATAGGTTTTACTTATAATACATATTCATTATAAGACAAACAGCTCTACCACCCAGAAGCCATATTTAGATTCACAGAAATGGTTCATCGTATAATAGTCGGACGTACAAACTATTACTATTGATATGTACCAAATTGTAGGTAATATCATTGCGGTAATAGACTCCGTTAATGGGTATGATTTGATATAAAAAACCAGTCTAACTCGACCTGCCACGTCTCCCGAACTAACCACTATCCAGGAAAACTTTTTCGTTTAATAACAACTTTAGTGCCTTAGAATAAAGTTGATAATCCCATGGAAAGAGTGGAAAGAAAATGTGGTGAAAATTAAGAGGGGTTAGACATTAATATGGAATCAAAGTTCAACGGATATTGGTGATAGGCAAAGAGCATTAAGTTATTTAGTCATATGCTAGCGATTTCGCTATTAGTGCGTTTTGAAATCAATTCGCTGGGTTTTGTGTAATGTTTCGGATTGTATTTATTTTGGTTTGATTTGTGAGCACTTTACTCTTATCTATTTAGTATCGTGTTTCTGTATTATATACCAGTAACGTAGTAAAAGTAATTGAATTAGATAGTGATTCTGTAATATGTGTGGTTCAAAGCAAAAATTACATAACGGCCTGGATCTCAGATAATGGTAATAGGTACTTTTAATATCTACTACAGTTGCGTAAAGTACTTAAACTCCAGAGCTTTATTAAGATACTTTTTCTCTCATGAGGAAGGAAACCTGCTTGTTGGAGAAGTTAAATATCTTTCGAAGAATTATCTTCGAATTGTCTCTTCAGACAAGTGTAGTATCTAGTATTAACTAGATACTACACCCTCTTCAGACAAAATCGCCCAAACATTGATGTACATGTACTAGATGCGTACTAACCGCCTCAATGCATTGCTGCTTTACTTAAGGCCACAGCCATTACCTCAGCTCACTTCAAATTAGAAGGGATTAGTTTATTTGATTATTTTTTTTTACGTAGAAAACTTTTGACGTTGAAATACCTTGCAGAAAGTTCTTAGGAATTTGTTCTTTGTTTTCAACGAAATTGAGGATAACTTTCTACTAAGTAATTTGAGTAAACCTTAATTTAGTCCAATAAGTGGAATTTGGTCTACAACCTCATCCTCAACACTGGATGTCATGAATTAACACGCATAAATTATTTATTTGGTTACAAGATTCGGGATATTTCGATCTAAAATGCTTTGCGCCAACTTTAATTGTGCGAACTGCCAGATTGTAGAACTTGCTAACAGTTTTTGGTCTTTTTCAAGTTCAAAATTGAATTGTTTTAAATTGGTTTCTTCTATGCAAGCATATAAGCATACTACTGCTACATCGTAGCGTACTACATCTTAGGCCACTTCGTCACTTTACATCGGGCGAGTTGCAGACAATCACAAACATAAAAAAGCGTATTAAAATAAGTCTTTTTAATTTTCTTTAGAGTAAAATTTTCTATGGTAGGCAACTCCAACCCGTAGCGTATGTTCAACTGCGCATCACCAAAACGGTTACACTTTTTTCGACGCGCGGTAATGAGGTTTTCTACTTTATATACTTATATGAAACTCTTTGCCCCCAAACAACTATAATATGAATACATCCCTATAAACATAATTTATAAAATATAGTGTTTTTATTGATTTCTTGTGACGCGAAAGAGAGACAAAGCTATTTTCCCATTTATAATATTTGCAGGAATGTATAATTATTTATGATAGATGAAAAATACATTTCCGTCACTATCAAGTCAATTTCTTCCCACCATAGTGGCTTAGCATAGAACGCCCATACAGCCAAGAAAAATACCTAAGTGGATTAAGACGAGCATGTTAATAGTCCATATATCATGCGTAGTGTGTGTGGCCCATTCATTCGTGGCTACAATTAGAGCCCGCCCGTGGCTTATGGGGAAAGGCTTACTTATATGGAATCTTTACAATCTGATTTATAGACGATTTTCTCTCAGTCTTATTTATATAGTCGGTGGATTCTTATAGGCACAAGACTTAATTACTAACTTTCGAGGTATTTGGTTACGTATCTAATTATGACAATTGGTACAAGATCTTGAAGTAATTATATCACGCTTGGCTTTATATATAGGTACCTGTACATAATAGAAAACCTGAAAATAAAGGTTTCCTTTAAGTACCGACCTATAATGTAGTAAAATAGTTACTTACGCATCATATTTATTATCATTACCGTGAAGTTGAATTCTATAACAGCAATAACAATTAAGATAAGAGTTAAAGTGGTTTCAAAACCTTTCAAGATGAATTTGATAGGTATTTTAATTTTAACGATGTTTAAATAAGCCCACCGATCTGTTACTTTGTCCAGATTCTAGTGGTTTTTTTTTTCCTATTTTGCACCGAAATACTTAATATGTAAAATAAAAATGTTCTAGTTTGATCAAACTACTAAAAAAACTAGCTTTAAAAATACAATCCTTACACTATATGTACGTTAAACTCACAACTACGCAATTTCAATACGCAAGCACTCTAATGAGTAAAGCCATACATACTGTTTTATAGTCTTTACTACCACATAGATGGATGGTAAATGTATGGTCCATGTAGCTCATTCGCTTTAATGTGTGTATGATATCACATCACGATTTCCGAACGTAAGCATTCCGTGTGGTCTTTTACGCCTCGGGTCAAAAAAGTTTATTTACTAGGATGAATGTTGAAATAGCCCTTTTAAAATTTTGGTCGTTCTAATTTTTCATGTGGGTATAGGCATAGATTTAGGTAGGTCGTTAGGCACACCTTAGTGTCAAAAATGAATGCTGCTGATAGTATCTGACATGCCTTTTTTGAGAAACTCTCAAAGCATATCGGTCTACCATGGGGAGAAAAGGTGATAGAATTAAAAAATCTACTGGATTATTTTGATAAAATGTCTATGGAACTAATTGGAAATAATACTCTTCCAAATCAAAAAAAATCAAATCGGTCCTGCCTCGATCAGGATCTCTTAGAAAAAGACTTCGATGTTTTGAGAACCTCCATCAATTATAAGGTTAAAATCTTATAAAATGTGAGTTATCTGAATCCATCCTCGTCTTTTATTTATATTTGAAAACCTCATACGGATACGAAAAGAAACTCAAATTTATATTATTGAAGCTACCTGAATTAACTCAATAAAATTGATGGATCTGTTTAAAAGCAGTATTATATTAATTGAATTACACCTTTCTCCATAACAGTCAAATAAATTGCATTTATTTTTGATGGATATTTATTAGAAATGTTCAGACTATAATGAAATTATTGTAAGTTTGTTTTTTTGCACGGTTGCATGTCGTTAATCTCTAGGATTATTTTTTTAATTATGTAATCAAATATTATTAATATTGTTAGGCGAAACGAAAAAGTAATAATACGAAATCTATTACCTACCGTGAAATGACGAAACAAATTTTACAGAGACACTAATTAAGAACAAACAGTAAAAAATAATTTAAATTAAGTTTATTGACACAAAAAACTTGTAGATATGGCCTATTCGGGTTAGTACATCTCTAAAATGATTACTATATGTTGTTTGATTTTTCATATTTGACTGCCTAAAAACTTATGAAATGATTGTTACAATTAAGTCTGCAAGTATAAATGCAGCTGCCACGAGACTTATAAATCCTATGCTGACGTAAATCTTAGTATTTAAGTTTTCTATAATTATTAAATTCATCTCTCTCGACACTGATCTCATTTCTCGTCGTCGTATTATCAGCGCTCTTAGCTCGTCGATCAACTGAAAATATAAGGAAAAAAATTACAACAACCATTGAAATAAAGAGTTTTTTTACTGATTCACACGCAAAGCTCTCTGACTGCTGTGTGATTGTCGAGAACGCTGTGTGATTGTCGAGAACGCTCTGCAACATTCAAATACATTAACGAGAACAGATATTGTACCTCATAATTTTCAACATCATTCGGTTCCGAACCGAGTGGTATGCTAACCACTAGGCCCGTAGCAATCACAATAGATCAACTAAATACACAGCTCTATTAAAACATCCCAAAGCGCCCAATTTGCTATCGATTTACTACTATTTCAAGTAAACTAACTTCGCTTGAACATCGTCTTTTTCGTTATGGCAACGGACACCATGAGACCCATGAACGAAGGAAACTGGCTCCAGATCATACTACTGTTCACTGCTGCTGCGGGGATTTAATCTAAGTATATGGCCTCAGCATAATGTTTACGGGGCATAAAGTCACTTCCAAACAAAGTGAAGTTTATTAACCTTGCACATGTCCGGCGTTCTTCGCAAACTGGGTACAGCAGTAATAAAAAGTGAAAAAACAACTTACCAACACAATACCAGTAAGAAAAGAAAGCACAACACCGGCTATCAGAAAATAAGCATGTATGAGTACGTGTATCTTCTCCCCTATGACCATGGACACCAGGAGTCCTGTCAATATGATGAGTTGGCTCCAGATCATGCCTCCGATGAGAGTCTGCTGGTCCCTGCACTTCGGACGGTCGTCAGTACCCGCGTCTACCCATAAGCTAGCTGCTGCAGCGATAGCGCCTATGCTTAGCATTTTGAATAGTATGCTCCAGATCTTCATTTGGATTAGGGCTTTATTATTAAACGATAAAAAATTATGTAGCAAAAATCTTTTTAGTTGGAATACAAATTATTTATTCAAGTAGGTAGTTAAACAATTTATTATAACGTAGAGACGCTGTAAGTTCAATACCATAATGATTACATTGGAAAGATACATTAATTGTAATACAATAGTTGAAGTTTCAAACTTGGTTATGATTTGATTTTTGATGACAATGACTTTGGCAAAATGCTTTTTATCTAAAGTACTCATCTTACTACATTTTAGGGCGCATCTTCGGTTTACATATTATGGTGAATAGGTCTAACCCGGGCCTTATCCATACAAAAAAAAAACTAAGTATTATGTGTGATATGTGTAAACAGGCAAAAATCATTAAATTGTAAGAAAGCTCCACTGGATTTTAGATTGGATATTTACTGAATTTTATGTAACGTGTAGATTGATAGTTGATATTATTGACTATTTGCTATAATATATATCAAAAAGTTATTAACTCTCTACTCAAATGATTGCAATAAATACGAGATTACTCTTTAACTCGTTAAACGTAATCTTAATTAAATATTCTATTTTATCGCCATTTCCACCGAAAAAACTCTTTAGATCATTCATGTGATGTTAAAAACCGACTTAACGTAATAAAATTAGTACAAATCCACTATAACTCGATGATAACTCCTTGGTTGCTAATAGAGATGCCATTAAGACCACCTTTCTGGCTCTATGGGTATCAATAAATGCATAAAAACAATTACTAAAACACAAACTTATAATACACAACTATATCAATCTTAAGTCAAAGTTTAAAGCTCATATCTTTTAAGCGTTAGGATTTAAATTTGAGTGGCAAATCAGTGTTACACTTTAACGTAACCGCAATAAGATTTTGGGTGTAGAACACAGTGTGTGAAGAGTGTAGCGATTAAATCACAGGCGGAAGCGATTTCCGCAATAATGTTACGGTTATGGGCATGTGCAAAGTGAATTTTATGGCGTGAATACTATTATTGTTTATGATTATTGTTTAGCGGTATGAAGATTAGCACTGCTTTATTGTATTTGTACGTAGAACATAAAGTTTATTGCATATTATTATACCGAGAACGTTTAGTATTTAACTTATTATAATAAAGAGGTGTAGAGCGAATGTACATGAAATTTAATGCACAAGAAATGAATTAATTTACTACCTATTGTTCAAATTGTTTTTTGTTTCATTAGGTTGTTTTATAGTGTAACCTCATATTATATAATGGGAGCACCAGTTAGTTCCTATCTAAGACAACTGAGGTCGCAAAAGACCTACACAAAAGTGTCCGAAAAATTGAAAATTCAGGTGACTTAGGAAGAGTTTACGTTAGCTAAGTACCATACTTTAAGTACATGTTTTCAGTACAAACTGTAACTTCTGTGTTCTTTGTTGCAGTGTTGAAGACACGAACGACTCTTTTAATCTCTGATGAAGTTCACCAAATGTGAACAAAACTATAGTTGGACCTTTCCAACAATCAGGTACACGTGAAAATCCGTCTTATTAAACAAAATGCATCAAACACGCGTTATCTTTCTAAATAAAAATGCAGTGTTGGCTATGTTATGTACTATGACTGGATCAATTTTCTTGTTATGTTGCTTTGAGATATTCTGTCCTAGAATATTGCGAATAACTAAACTAGCATTCTATGCTCGCACGCGTACATTTATAATTGTATGAAAATTTGTAGTTTCTCTAAAGCTCTACCGACTATCCAGTGTTTCCGTGCCAAATTCCTGCTACAATATTTTTTTGGGGGAAAATACTCGCTCCTACTGTTCTCCCGCTCGCTCTCCCACCGTACACGGCCCCGGCGTCGGTCGGCGAGATGAAAGCGGGCGGCTCTTTTGTGACGCGCACTCCGCCGCAATTAGGGACTGTAATGAGAGAGCGACACAGCCACCGCTAATCGGCCGCAGAACCTCCATGCTGTGATACTGTGGGTCCCTGTACTGTGCTTTGTAAGTTGAAAATGGAACTTGGAATTTGTATCCCTTCAGGTTTTCCTGTGAAAAGAGTTGGCTTACGCAAAGTCTTACTTCGAGTGAGATTAACCTACTCCTGTAACTAAGTTAAAACCTTAGCCTACAAAAGCCCTCGCTTTGCAAAGAAAGTAACAGTCTGATGCACTGAGGTGCATCATACATGTGCATAGTAATGAATCACCGTCACATTTGATTTAATGATAGAAAACATCGTGAAGGAATCTGCTTATACGATAAGGTTGAATTAAAGATTCGAAGGCTCATAAAATCCTAAATAAACGTATCCAATGTGTCCTAAACATTTTCAATAGTAGAATTCTTGACTATAGTACAAGACGTATAGTTTTATCTCAAGAGTCAAGAGATTCCTATGCCAAACAATGGTAAGGCTACGGATTATGCTAAAGTCTTTGGCTTTTGCTTCTTCTTAGTTTTCCGAGGCTTTTTTCATGACGATGTAGTCCGAGTAAGTAGTTCTCAAACATGACTAAAATCTCAATAAACTACAAAATTTATTGAGCAATAGTTAAAAAAACGTTACGATTGATATGGCATCGAATATCGATTAATATGTGTTTAGAGATATTTAGAACCGAACCCGTTTCTTTGTACACCAAAAATCGTAATGTGACATTTGACAACCATCGATGACAGATGACCAATAAGTCACAAAGTCAAACACTAAAATTCTTCAACAATCTGAAATACTAAAACAGACCTTAACTTCTCAGACTTACGATTTACAATAGAAATTATAAATGTTATTCGTAGGTAAATTTATATCGGTTTTTTCATCAAAGGGGTTCTGAAAAGCAGCCTAAATACGGAGGCGCTAAAAGGTGGTCCCGATTAATATATATATAATGCTTTTAAATGTTGACACTATAATAAAGACGTTGACTGACACGTTATTAGAAAAAAAAAGGGTAGGCTGTTAAAATGAGCATAATTTAGATGTAGGTAGAATAGGATTTGCTAGCAATTGAAATGAATTCAGTGTAATTTGGCTATAAATTTTAAAGATTTCCAAAAGACGCAAGCGTTACTAGGATTGTTGCTCTGAAATACGATGGTGGGATGCAAATAGTTTGTTATTTTGTAACTGAATAAGTAAATTAGTAAAAGCCGCGGTTTTTTAACAATGACCAACTTTTAGCGTTTTACAAATGAATGTTCTGCTAAGGTTTATTTCCTTGGACATTTTGGTATGTAGTGAAGCTAATTTAATTCAGAAGTTTTCCCGCGTTCGCTGAAAAAATGGCATCTGTATCTGATATTGCAAATCTAGTGATTTTGCAAACTTTAATGTATAATATTGGTGGATTGTAAGCCATAACGTGGTTTTCGTGTTCGTAGAAAATCTCCATAGAAAAAGTCTCCACCGCTTTACTAGGGTACATGATATGAGTTTAACTTGACCACGATGACTTATTACTTGATATTTGACTTAACTTTATTGATTAATAACTCGAAAATTGATAAACTTGATGCTGGTAAATATACAAATCGTATGGTGCCATTAATCAAAAGAAAAAAAATCAATATTTGTTTCGATTCGTTAATTCAGCTCGCACTTGAGTATTTTTCTAATAAGTTCGTATATTGAAATATGTATATCCTATTTATAGAAGGAACAAGAGTTTAAGTTTTGTTAGAATACCAGTATCAGGTACATTTGTATTTAAAGTAAGTTTTACAATGTAATGTAATACATATTATGTTTCAGTATTTCTATTTTGCTTGCTGATAGGCAAGGATATGTGCACGTTTACTTACCTTCAGATCTTGTTCATTATTTATTACCATATTCCTAGCAAATAAAGTTATATTGTATTCGAACTTTCTGAAAAATAATAATGCATATCCATCTATGCAAAACTTTTTCCGATAACTTTCAAAAGTTCGACTTAAGACCATTAAAATTCTACATAGGCTTAATTTAGTAGCTAGCTACAGTAACCTAGCCGGAACCTTTTAATTGCCTCTGTTACTAAATAGCGCGGGTTTGATCTCAGATTCAGTCTCCCGACCTGAGTTTTTCAGCCAAGTGAAGATTTCGAGCGAAAACTTCTAACTTAAGTATTGTTTGATATCTTTGGAATGCTATCAATGTTCGCATGTAAGTTGAACTCTTAACCAAGTAGTTTGGACCAGGTTGTGAACCCTTTCAAGAAAACATGACGTATGGATTAATATGTACCTAAAATTTAAGCATTATTGAGTTTTACGAAGAGTTCATAGCTAAAAAAGGAAAAACAAATTTTGCTTTAAAATCCCTAAGACCGGTTGTCATTAATTTTGATTACGTATTCTCACATTACCTAATTGTAAGAATTAAGTGTTTTTTTTCTTAAATCATTCACCATACGCATAACTTTGGCTGCATTAACAGAAAACTTATCCTGATTCAAAAATTTGCATGCATAAAATCCGCTGATTGACTGATTCATTAACTAACATTAAAATGATCCCTATATCAACCCATCAAAGTCATCATTCATTGTTCCACCAACGTCACCACGTCGACCACTCATTCATCCCCAAACCACTGCGTATTTATTGTCAATTAGTCCATATTTAATACAGTCCCGGGTACATTAGGCGTGCATCTGTCCCGGAGATGTGACGTTGAATCGACGTTAATAATGTGAAGTACATCGGTCATGGTTAATTAAAGGAGTTCATATTGTTTGGTAGGGTGGCTGTGAGTTGAGTTTATTATGTGGACTTTTACTTTTAGCATATACAATGATAGGTATAAAAGTGGGTTCATGCTTACCACCAAAGTTATAATCTCAGAAATAGACTCTTAGCATCGCTTAGTTTAGGTCTATATGCTTTGCGCACAGATGCTTTAATTGTGTAAAATAGCAGATTGTTGAACTCATTGTCGAATATCAGAGATCCTACCATAAAAAATAACTTTTAAAGACATATTAAATAAAATCTATATTTTTATACACAACAGTTTTGCGTTTGACCATAAAAATAGTATGAGATAAGGCAAAAATGTAGCCTTAGATGGGTTTATACGAGTACTACTACTAAACTGTATTTTCTCAAGCTGTAGGTAGTACTAGTGTAAGCTCTGGTCCCACTTTGAGTGCACAGATGGTAGTCGCCATTACATTTGTCATAACTGTGAAGAGTCTGACTAAATCTCAGTAGGTTACTTTTTAGTAGTAAGAACTCTCTCTCTCTCCTTAGACTTTATAGATTTTTTTGTTTTTGTTGTTGAATGTTCAGTTACACAAATGTTTATTAGAGCCGTTATATAGCTAATTAGAATTTTAACTACTGGCTGAATTATATGAAGACTGTTAAATATTAAAGATGCCTAACGATAACGATGCCTCATTAGTTATAAGTAATACAAAAGTTTATTTGTTACCGACGTATTTCACCACAAAATAATTGTATGACATTTATTACGTGCAATAAAGTTGATTAAAGACCATTTAAGTGTATTTCTGAACCTGTCACTTTCGACCTCAGGCACTGTCACAACTGTCCTTGGGGTAGGGACGATTGTGACATTTTTTCTTTTTTTTCAAATGGAATCCTATTAGTTAACCCTTGCACTTACAGACAAAATTGTAGTATTTTTACGTAGCCAGATGTACATCTCAATATATAACACACGTTGATTCAAGCTAACTGGAAAACTTCAGAAATTATGGGCGATCAATCGAAAATTGGCACAACCGTACCTAGTCTACCCTACAGTGGAGAAACGATTAAAAATTATTTAGTAAAATGTGCGTTGTTGATTGCAACCCTGTCCTACCAAGCTGACTCTTTATAATATACCTAAGTACATTAAATAACAAGACCAAGGAAGACAGTAGTCTTGGAGGGCTATATAATATACATTCAATAGATAGTGACATATGTAGGTAAGTCGCGCGCGAAATAAGACTGGAGAACGGGAGAGATACCTCTTCCATGATGGTAGGTACTCTTAGAAATGTCGAGTTATTACATACAAGTTTGCGTTAAATATATTTCTTATTCACTATCAGTTGCGATACTCAGTTACAGAAAATTTGCTATAATATATTTAAGTAAATTCAAGTTAGGATACAATTCAGTTAAATTGTGTCCTAACTTGAATTGGAAATCTCTGTTATCCCAGCAGTCTCCCTACATCTGTAACAATACTTATGATTAGGCATGTCGGATGTCTCCATCGGCGGCGACAAGTCGGCTTTACGGCGACATGATGACACGATGACAAGGCCTATTGATTCCTACTTGATTGATTGATGTTCCTCGTTTACTGAAGTTGTATGCGTGATCCATAATACCTGTGAATATCCATACTAAATAAAAATCTGAATTATAAAAGACTAGCTGTGCTATGCGCCAATCTCTAACTTTTTTCAGTAAATAAATATAGCCAATGTTACTCAGTGATAATGTAGTTTTCTAACTGCAAAATATATTTTTGTAATCGGTCCATTTGTTTTGAAGTTAACTCGTTACATACAAAAACACAAATCTTTCCTATTTATAATATTGGTGTAGATAAACACATATGCATTGGTTCTTAATTAAGATCAACAGCTGATAATAATAAACTGAATAATTAGTCTCGTAGTTCGACTATAATTTTCCCAGGTTAGAGTAGAAATAAAATCCAGGAATTTTCAATGGTGGATCATTACTTCTACAGAAAATAATTGTTATCAGAATTATTTTTTACTTAAATTATGTAACTACTTTTACTTATGTTGAGTTCGTTTGTAGATTTTTTAATAAGCCATATTTTAATCTTATTTATAATTGTATAGAAGGTTACTTTGCCGGAATAATGTCTCAAAATTTAAAATATATACAACTTCTAATTTCGTTGGATTATATAGTACACTGACATTCATAATACAAACATTTATCCTTATTTAGGGCATGGTCGATCTAATAATAATAATATGGGACAACATCCACACAAAGGTCTTCAAGTCTCAAACTAGGCAAAGCCTGTGCTATGGTAACCTGATGACTGATATACATACATACATACTTATATATATATATAATAAACACCTGTTTTTACCTGACTGCGAAAGAAGAAGCATAAGTTTTTTAGAATGTATGTATGTATATATACATGTACTTATTTCTTTGGCACACCCTATTAACGGCTTGTAGGATTTTTATGTGAGTGGTATCAATAAATTTGTCTTAGTCGTCAGATTGACACTGGGTACATCAAAATTAAAATAAATATTTAAGGATATTACACAGGTTTAACGATATCGCAGTCGGTTTTCCGAACATGCTTTTAACCACTTGTTACATAAATCTTATGTACGTGCCTATAGGACTGGATGTATTATTTTGTTTTGTATTTTATGATTTGTGCGTCTGGAACACCGATACCTATAGGACATTAATAGATCGGCCATAAATTATACCGTAGAGGAACCAGAACTAGATCCGTTTAGGAATTAGTTCGTGATGACGTCGATAGATAAAAATATATTTTCTCGTTGATGGTCTTTAAGAAAGACTCACATCGAGAACAGGACCGTTACCATATATACATTGTAAGGTACAATAATAATCACTCGTAGAAAATTGGTCTTCTCTTCAAGCCCAACTACGTTTACCGCCATCGCCATAGTGAATCTAGCCCAAAGCTTTATGCGATTCTACAATATTGTACCCATTCCACTCAGATCAATAGCAGTCAGCACTTACCCACTCGGCAGTTAGTTTCATTGCCAGTAGCGAAGAAATTACGTGAAATTGCATTCTATTACTATCAAGTGCTTCTGCTCCCATGGGTTTGAATGTTACTACACCTAATACGAGTATAGCAAGTGAACATAGCGACTACAACTAAATTCTGGAAAATAAAAATAACAAGTGGTTACAAGCGAGTTCGTTAAAACCCGACTGCTAAATCGTTAAACCTGTGTATCACGCTTAATTTCTTTTTTTTTATGTAGATGTACCCACTGTCACTCCCACGACTTAGACGGATCTAATGACACTACTCACATAAAAATACGAGAAGCCGTTCAGGCTCTAGGGCGTGCAAAAGAAATATACATATATAGAAATATACATATACTCGAAAAATATAAACTTTCTTCTTTCGCAGTCGGATAAAAAAGGTCGAACATTGGCGGGTATCGCGTTATAATTAATCTTCAAAATTTTTTTACTGTTTAATACGTCACTCTTATTAAAACCTATTTAAGAACTAGGTAAATCACGAGATCCGTGGATACAAACCCAAATATTCACTGGCCACAAGATCACCTACGATGGTTTACACGAATGATCAAAGCATAATGTAGAGAACAAGCAGCAAGCAAGCATCTCAATTACAAAAAGTGCTGTTATTTTTCAAACAACCTCCATTACTGACCACACAAATAGAGATGTGTTATAATACCCACCTAGGGAATTAAGGCGGTTACAAAATAACCCCTAATACGCTGTGTGGTAATACGCCCCCGGGATAGCGGACAAAAAGCGGAACTCCGCTTTTTGTTTCCGGATTAGAAAAAAAGGTGTGTAATGTAATTCCTGATATCCATTCTGAGTCATGTTGGAGTTATTTTGATCGAAGATGAAAAACATATGTAAGTATTATAACATTGTAACGTGACTAGCAACTACTTTCTTAGTTGTAATTCATGAAAATCGGTTCAGCTGTTTGATGATCATCAGTTTTTGTCTAGTTGATGATCTCGATAACTTATTTGTAAATTATTCATTCGATGACTTGTGTTTATAATAAATTGCGATTCTTTAAAAGGAAGGTTATGCTATAATATCTAATCGCCAGAGCAAAAAACTCTCCAGTAGAATATATATTAGGTAGATAAACCTACTTGGGTAAGATTTTTGTCTCTAATGAGTTTTCTGATAGAGTCACGAAGTTAAACTGCTGCTCCTACATCAATGATAAAGTCATCGGATACTACCAAAGCATCTGAAAAGCTTTACACATACAGCGTCGCAGTGCCGCTAAACTTAGTAGAGTATTCTTTTGTTCAAAGGTACTTGTCCAGGCTCAGTAGATTAGTTCATCGAATTCCAAACTCCCAGCCAATCACGACTTGACGTACCTAAGCCCACCCGCATCCTTAGTTATTACTACTAACTTAAGGCCAAACGCAGTCGCGTCATAATGACTGCTCCCGAACTACCAAATTACAAACTATCGCCCCACTTCCCGTAAATGTTGACGCATTCGGATTGTTGTGGTTGTGTGTGAAGAAAATAAATTCTGTGGTTCAAGTTTTAATGTGTTGGTAGTAAAGTTTTTAAGGGTTAATAAGTGGTGGAGTAAAGTGTGTTGTGGAATTTTGTGAATCATTACCAAACTTTTAAAGCATATTCTGTATTATCTTGCATTGTATAATTCAAGAGTTTAAGCCATCACCTACATGTTATATAAGCTGATCTACTAGGCAGGTGTTAAGTACAAAACTGCGTAGAATCAGACATAATTTCACATGAAACAAAGCAGTATGTCCATGTAATTGTATATTTGTTCTGGCTATCCTAATCCTTGCTTATTGGTAAACTTTACCGATACGCAAACAATGCACACATAGGTCTAGTGACTGTTGTTGTAAGGGAACTACTAGACACATACGTAAAAATATATGGGCGACACCCAACGCTTGTCTATATAAAAGAATAAGTCCTGACTGACTCACAGATCATAATCAATGCAGAGAACCTAGAAAGAGAGATGAAATTTAGGGGTGACATTCATTATTGAATGTTAGGGTGTACTAAAAGAATATTTGTAAGAGGATCAAATGGAGGATCAAAGTAACATGTCTCATGCAACGCCGCACTTGATCGCTACTCATCATATTAATAAACGCTATTCCAGAACATGTACATTCCTTATAAAATATAACATTTCAGTAATAATAAGCAAATCTACTTCTGACTGAGGTCAAGAAGTAGTAGATTAATAGCCCTTACCATAGCTAATTATTCTCAATTTTGGTTGGTTAAATCTGCAACGACGTGTTTCTCGGAGAATTTTGTCCATATTGTGTACCTGCTCGTACTATCGATTTCGATTCAAATAAATTTTCAAATGGACTCTAACGCGTCGCACACACAGCGAATGTAGTCTATCGTGCCCTCTGGTGCTAGAGGTCTCTAATGACATTGGCGGCCCCATTCCATACATCCACGGCTTTATTTCCGTTATCAATTTGTGGCGGAATGGTTCGACACCTTTAAATATAGGGTTGTTTTTGGAATTTGATGCTGCCTGAATATACAAAATTTAAAGCTTTAATATTGGGTATTATTTTTTCAAATAAATCTTAAGTCCAGACAGAAATTGTAATGATTAGGGAGCTAAAATATAGAAGGGGAGAGGGGAAGGGGAGACTAGAAATATTTAGCTTGCCATAAGCTAAATATTTATTTTTAACCGACCTCCAAAAAGGAAGCAGTTCTGTGTTTGTCTGTATGTATTTTTTTGTATGCGTTCATCTATATTTCTGCCAATTGAAAACGGATTAAACAAATCTTAATTACTTTGAAAAGGTATGCTCCCGAGGAATGGAACCACCATTATCATCAAGTCAGGATATTTTGAAGTAAATTTTGTGTGCTGAATTGAAGTCGGCTTTCACTATTTTAAAGAATAACTTTTAATATCTTTGGTTGAACTTATTTTATGCCTACATTCTAAGCGTTTTCAAGTCGGGACTGCGGAAATAAATTAGTTTTTTAACACGCTTTTATTAGGTTATATGTATCTATGATTATATGTAACGGTAGGTATCTTTGAACATGATTTCAACCCTCTTATAAACGTAGGATTGATCTGAAACTTCGCACACCTTTCGAAAACCCATGACAAACCTTAAAAATTTAAATAGTTTGCGTGTTTTTAGTTTTTATAAACTGATTTAAATTATTATTCTACGTAAATGAGTCTGATCTTACCTTGTAACATTGCTTTATATCAGGCTAGTAGTGTTAATCACAACTATCTTGTGCCTTCAGCGTTCAAAGAAAAGGTTTTCAGGAATGTAGATACTTGTTAGCCTAACCGCTCATCTAACTTCATAAGGTGTAAGGCTTAGATAAATATTTGGAAACTCCACATTTATTAATGCCTCTCTGGTATTCCAGTCAAATTATGGAAATATCAGCAAGAGCTATATTTACTACCAAAAATCAGTTTTTTTCCAATAAATTGCCAAAAAAGCGGCAAACACAGATGTCATCCATTAAAATTGGAGAAAACTTTTCGCATCTGCAGATGATAGAGATAGACAGGTAGCAATTTGTTCGGCAAATACCGCATCATTATACTCCTGTGTAAAAATGGTCCTCAAGCTGGTTTCGAAGCGGTTTAGTAGCTAATGACCAAAAAAACGAATTTATTAATGACTTTATTAATCAGAATTGAGATGTAGCTCCACCTTTGACCTGCCTAATTGTTGATTAAAGACGACAAAAATCTGTGCAAAATTTTACGTAAAATTAAGCTATTATTTTAACTGTGGTAGAGTGCAGCGTCGATATGTGATCAGTCTACTAACGAAAATAAGCGGGATCAGTTGATTAATGTGAGTTAACACTAAAATGAATGTCTGAATGGACAAGGAGAAAAGCAAGATAATGGTCGACAGATTTACCTATATCAAAATTTCATTTAAATTTGAAGGGATTTCATAAACTGCGAAGGCGTGATGATAATAATAAACGTCTTGATTCCTATATTTCAAAAAAGAAATTGACTAGTAAGTATCTAGTCTTAGAATCGTCTTTTGCAAAGTCAATCAACGATCGGTTCAATCCTATTATGACTTTGTTTATGATAATGGTGATTGTTTTTTGTAGCACTAGGTGCAATAACTTGACAATATTCAAGTTTCTTCTAGTTTATATTCATCATCATCATCATCATCAGCTTATCTTATCCACTGCTGTATGTAAGCCTCTCCCAAGGCACGCCACTCAGCCCGATCCTGAGTTTCTCGTTTCCAACCTTTTATAGCCATGTTTATATTAAATTTATTATTATATTAGATCTAGACAGATTAATAATTGAATTTTCATCCAAATGACAAGGTTAAAATAAAAAGTTTACGACTGACGTCAAATTATCCTATAAAATTATCTATCACACGTCAATAAAGAAAGAAAAGAAAGAAATAAATTTATTTCTTACAAAATACTACTTGTAAGAGACTTTATACTAAATATTTAATTTTTTTTGTACAAACCGGCTCCAACTCAGCATAATGCTCAGCTCAGCATAGCGTTCTGTTTTTAATAACCTTTACTTCGTTTTGTTTTAAATGTTTTTTACTTTTCAGTAGGTAATAATAATAATAATAATATTGGCGGATATTTTTCACACAGCGCCATCTAGCCCCAAACTAAGCAGATATACCTATTTAACGATAGTTTTTGCCTCAGTCATCGCTACTGCAATTATAGTTCATAGTAGGTATTTTGTAGTGGGCAGATCCGTAAATGAGTGACGCTAAAAACACTCATATAAAAGCTAGATAAAACTAAATGTAAGGTACTTATATGAATAGACAATAATTGTGTTTTTTCCAGCGGAAACTTTTAAACACTACGTTTAGGCTCAGTTTGACGGAACGCAGAGAAACGGAGGTAATTATATCTAGGTATGTAGGTGTTGCATTATACCTAGTCATTATGACGATCTAGTCTATGTAATTTATCGTACTATGTCAGAAGTATAGTATGAAAAGTTGCATTGTTACCTTTCAACTAATGCTTTGGATAGGAATAGGTACTTACGCCGTCTGTATTTTCGCTTTGGATGCGTTTATGTTACATAAGTTATAAGTATTTACTATTTCTTTGTTCGTCGTAATATATATATTTTAATATGGAATCTTACTTATATATTTTTATAAACTTTATAAGTCGAGGCAAAAGTTTGCTCGCATATTTAAGAAAAATATATTATTATATAATATTAATAAATACAATCATAAATAGCCAAAGTCACTTACACGAGCAATGGAACTTGCTGATTGTAAACGTATTTTTAAAATCAGTTCAGTAGTTCAAAAGACAAACAAACAAATCCTACAAACATATTTATACTCGTAATAATACTTACATATAGATTATCCATACTGTTAAATTTAACTACTGCTACCTATCTCCTGGCAGATATGTTGGAAATGAACATCTCTAAAGGAAGGAAATGGGCGTGTTACGTACCTACTCATGCCACATACTCTCATGTGATATTGTACTTCCTACGATACCTCTAATGAGTACTAAACTAATATCCCGGACGAGGAAATCGTTCCATTCACGTCTTTTTTTAGTGAATCTTAGAATAGTTTACGTTTATACGTGGTAATAGGTGGATCTTAGACAAATGACGGTCTCTTTCATGTACATCTGCAACTGAAATGACTCTTCAAACAGCTAATTTTCGAACTCCTTAACATCACAAACAGGAACTAAACCTTGTCTGTTCCCGCAATTTTTAATAGCGTGTACCTATTCTTATCTACATTAAAATATTTGTTCTTACTTGCATACATTGCAAAACGTTAGATGGGATAAACGTTTGATGACATGAAAATTCTGCTTCTAGTGCCATGAGTGGCGGCCTTTTCTCTTCTAGGCAACTTTGGACTTTTTATGCGTCCTTTAATACTACCATAAACATTATTTGAAAACTCATGAAAGCTTGAGTTAGCGAAACAACCTTCCCTATTTTTATTCGTATAAATATTACGCACACATGACGAGAGTTCCTGACACTTTTATTAAACCTAAACCACTACTTCACTCATAGAGAATAGAATTAGAGTTCAGGTTGGTATAAGTAATATATAAATTGTCACAATTATTTAGGTAGAAGAAAGTTAGAAAATAAAGGTACCTATTTATTGTAAAAATATTTTTTCATAAAAATAAACCGAATTAATAAATAAAAATTGAAGTGTAGTTGTGTTTGGGCTAATACTATCCATATCTAAAGAACAAACGACAAATGATCTCTGAGTTAAAATCCGCATGGTGTGAAATGTTAACCTATCCATTGTAATGTACTCACACTGACAACAAAAATCTGCATCTAAAGAGTAAGTAATATACCAACACACACATTATATTATATTACTTTACTTTTTTTGGAAAACTTTATTCTCCACAAATACAAAAGTGCGTCCCATTTATTTAATATTATTTACCAAAATTAGAACGTTTAAATTTAATTAGTACATTTATTCAAATTATTTGTTGTATCTTCGTATGCTAATTAATATTTAAAATTG
This sequence comes from Ligdia adustata, assembly GCA_947049295.1. Lineage (NCBI taxonomy): Eukaryota > Metazoa > Arthropoda > Insecta > Lepidoptera > Geometridae > Ligdia > Ligdia adustata. The sequence goes on along the minus strand of OX346236.1, from coordinate 5,527,548 downwards.
TTGACTGGACTACAACAAGAAACAGAAGACCATAAACTACTAGAAAACCCATGTACCTATTTTAAATTATGTTATATATTACTATTTCTTATAAGTACTGGCTTACTGCGTGATATCTGACGCAAAATCTTTTAAGTCAACTTAAGTACCTTCATACTAATAAAATAACAACTTTTGTCATACAATTTTGATAATGCGATACGAATAACAGCTGTTTCATACATTCAGTGTATCAATGAACTATATATATATATATACGTTATATGTACGAATTTTCAAAAGTCATAGAGCTTAAGTTGTTTCTCTAACGTAGCAAAGTAGCTTTTAAAAGGTTTTGGGTCATTTTCCAGTAAGTCTGTATAGACTATTAGTTGAAACTGTTGTACACTAACACAAATAGTAACGTTTTCAATTTTGGAACGGAAATCGAAATGATTGGCCAATCATCGGGCGGGAAAGCGAACAATATGGCGTAGGTTCCGCTCGTAACGGTTATGGGATATATAGCATTTAATAGCACAATTTAGTATAATTTATAGCATTTTTTCCCTCACTTTATGTTTGTTTTATTAGTTTCTTTAATTATCTATAGAAAATAGTCTTTGTTATTACAGTTTTTGTAATAATACTTTACTTGTTTACATAATAGATAATTTAGTTTTTCAGAGCTTGCTGAAGCGACCGTGCAATCAAAATGTTTAATGACCGATCAATGGGTGATTTGTGTAGTAGAGAATGAATAATTTTTTAACAAACCTCGTTCGCCGAATAGTTACCTATTTACTATTTCTATATAAGAATTAAGTAGAGGTCTGTGTGTTATATATCACTTATTACAGCAAGATATACTTACTTATGCTGTAAATAATGTAAGTATTTGTTTTTTGATTATCAGCTTATTACCTATTGCTTTATATATGGTTGTCTCAAAGTCAATTTACAGTTTATTACTATCCCTGGCTTCCCTATTTTTTACTTATTTCCCAAAAAAGGAGGTGGTAAGAACTCTCCGACAATTTTTTTCTGTTTTGTAATTGATTATCCTGAATAATTTGAAAAAAAAAATTTTAAAGGAAGGTTGTCATGTGTTCCCATATAAAAATGGGTTTAGAGGTTTACACTTTTAACATAAGCACTTTTTTTTAAAACTATTGATTGCTCTACAATTGCTCTTTATCGTCTCCAAAAAATATCTATACCTATCGTTGTTAGGTACATATATCGTTATTTTCTGTATATAAGAGATGCTTATACGTAAGTATAATAAAAGACGATTTCACAAAAGCTATTATGTATTATTAATGACTCCTTAGCTTACAGCCTCTCCCAATGAGAACTGTACCATTTATACTGATATACTTAGGTAGGTACTTAGGCTTTTAACTACTTATAAAAAAGAGTGTGCGTTACATACTTTAAAACTTTGGGAATTATTTCAGTTAAATATGAATAACAACTTCTAATGAATATAACAAAAATAAATAAATTGTTAATTTTGTTAAGAAATTTGTTAATCCATTACAAATGTTTCATTATAAATGAATATACCTATTGTATATTCATTTCTTATAATGTATGTATATATATATATATATATATATATATATACTTCTTTAAAATTACAAATAAATATAAATGGAGCCAATATTTTATAAAAAATTAAATATACCTAAGTGGCGCCACAACCAAGCACCTTGTGATACACCTTCTTTCATGCGCATTATACAACCGAATGTCAAATTAGATTACTTTTCCACGGCGTGGCCACGGACCGTGAAAACAAACAGCCAACATGGCGGTTAGCGTAACTGATTTAAGGTAAACATTATTTTTTTAATTAGTTTGGCAGCGTTAGAGCAAGGGGGCTTTTTACGGCAAAGGTAACTTGTGAGAGTTACAGGAGTATGAATATTCTTTTTAGGAGATTATTTTAAATGCGTTGAAGTTTTTATGACCTATCTAATTTATATTAATTATATATAGATTAGTATAATAAAACCATAGAAGATACTTATATTTGCATCTGGGATCAGCTTTATTTAATAACCTTTATCCAACTTCGGTGCTGAGTAACTTCTTCCTTGGTTTGGTAGGTAAGTAAGTATATTACAAAAATCTCTTTAGTTAGATTAAAGTACCTACCTAGGTAAAAATTAATCAATACCTAAGTACCAGGTCATTGAAATATGAATTTTATGCTGCTTAACATAAGTTTTTAATTGAGTATAGTTAGTAGGTTTTATCGTAATCCCTATATATCAAAACAATTCACACAAAATTTACCGGTAGCTCAAACTAGGTTTACAATTAACCGATGAACTATAAATGAAGGAAAGTGGCAATTTCTCGAGTGACAAACGTCGGCCTTATCGACGCTAAATAATGGAGCACGTAGTTAGAGTCGCGTCTTCATCCCGGTAATTAACCACCCCCTTCTCCCCCTACCCTCCTGCCCCCTCCCGCTGCGAGCTAAATTAATCACACCACGAATCTCGCCCCCGGATTAAAAAGTTTTATTGGAGATCCGAGTGTGACAGCTCGACGCGCCTCGCGTTCATATCGCCACCAATCGCAGCTCAGCAGCGCTAAATAACACGCTCTCCTATTGGCCGGAGCATAATAGGACGCGCCCACAATGACCGCCCGCGCCAGGGCTGGCACATCCACGTCAGTTGACCGAGGCTCGTCGACCCGTCAGCCGTATCGCGTGTTAACGATCATCTTGTTAGACAAATACAAAAACGGAACGTTTCGATTTTCGGTGACTGTCGTGTGATGGATCTGTGAAAGAATGGAGGAGGAGTCGATGTCTGGGCACAGCTGTTCCGAAGACGACATCAGTGTGGGGCGACCGTCGCCGGCACCGTCCCGGTCGCCGTCGCCTCAGGACTATTTCAGACCGCTTAAACGCTTAAAGATGGCTTCGGAGCCTGCTGAAGAGAGACGTGGTGACGGCGTGAAGAGTTTTTCGATATTGGACATTTTATCTCACAGTCCGAGGACACCGCCGCGCATCGTCCGTCCTTGGGACGCGTCAGGGTTCGAACGGTTGCAGCGGTTGCAGAGATTAGCGGGAGCAGCTCTGCTGGACGGAGAAAGATGGAGACTTGCCGCTTTGGGGTTATTAAGACCCAGAGAACTGGCACCGGCTGAATGCTGTGACTCGGCGTCTGAAAGATCTTCTTCAGCATCAGATTGCTGCTCAGAACCTCGGCGAGTACCACAACAGGGGTCCAACGCTCCCCACACTCCTCTAGATGCTCTCTTTCATATGACGAGTAAAACTTTTGAGGCGAATAATTCTGACAATGGAGGTAAGTTACTGCCAGATTTCTTTTGGTTTCTTCTTTTCTTCTTCTTTTATACATAGTTATTTTTCCTTTTAATAGTGTTAATCCTGAAACTGTGAAAACAATCAACGATAAATAACAGACAGATATATTTCTTAGATGGCAACGGTCTTTATCAGTAATGGAATACATAGACATGTGAAATAGTTATGATAGGTGCTTAAGAGTAGGTAAATTAGTCCACGTAAATTTAACAAATTTTGAAACTTTTAATAAATAAGAAGTAGGATCCAAAGAACTTCAAAACATAATAGGTGCCTAATATTTCTAAAATGTTCATTATTTACAACTAAGTATAGTTGTAGAACAATTTGCTGTTCCTTCAAAAATATATGAATTGCAATAATTTCCATCATCTACAATTTGAGCAAACCACGATATCAGGTGTCGCATGGGGGTCTATGATGTCTATTAATAATCTTTAAGTATATTTTTTTACCTATTCAACTTATATTTTAATAAAATTGCAATCGCATTATGATTGTATTCAACCTCATTATATATGTTTATCATCACTTTCTTTGTTTATTCTAGTTATAACATTATTGAATCAGATATTTAATGGGAACTTGTACTACGTGATTGATTTTAAAATGGAACATATTTGAAGAGACTAATATAGGTAAGTATGCTTTGACACCTGATTTTATAATCAGATTAATATATCATCTTATTGATTTTTACAATATTAAAACTATTTTTAAATTAGAAATGTTCACCATTTTAATATATACACATGCAATTATAAAAGTTTAGCTGAGATATAAGAGTTTTAACTTGACTTTATAGCAGGTACTTTAACTTAATGTAGGTACAAGTAGATAAACTCCTAACTTTCCTATCTACTAACATCACAGAATCATATGATTGTGATAAAATTATCTCTATTTATTCGAGTTATTTGTTATCTGGCACGAAAAGGAATCGCACGGTTGTGGGACTCGTACTAAGTATTCGTTTTTACCTAATATTTTTGTTGTAAATTCGCACGGACTTACAAAGTACCTACAGCCAGGTAAAAAAATAGTGAAACTTAATTCTATAAACGACCACATAAAACATTAATTCGCTTTTCGAGTAACTCTATGTATATTTATAAATTAACTTTGGCATTTTATTATTACGTACTTATGATTCAATTGGCATATATATGTACAACTCGTTACCCACCGCTGCTCATTAGATATAAGATCTTAATTACAAAGGTCACTTTGCAAACTTTATTGTGCCTAATTTTCTTAATTAATAAGGCAATAAAAAAATTAACAAGGTTTTTTTAAAGGTAATATAAGAAAATAGATTAAAAACAAGATTGTCTCATTTATTTTCCTAACAAATGACGTTGGTTTTAAATTTCTTTTAATAATTGAAATGCTGAAAATTGTAATGCTGATTATTATTATTTTGTTATGACATCAAGGAAATGAATATTTTAAAGTCAGTAGAGACCAAACTTAACCCTATTTGCTATACGTCTGTAAAAGAGACTTAATTTTTGACATATCTGCTTATATACTCTATGGTCCGGCATACTTATAGGTACGTCTATTTTTACGTAGTATAAGTTTAATTATTTACTTGCTTTACGTAGATATAGAGCTGTTTTTATAACATTGTACTCTCAGGAATAAGCCCTCTTATTTTTATATCATCCACAATTTTAATGACACATTTTATTACGACATATTTGATATAATATTTGCTATTCTTGGGATGACAGTCATAGACCTTAAAAATACCTTTGGGCAACCTAGAATCTTTGACACCAGTGTGAGCCATTCCGCCTATTACCTATAGGCGGAAGATAATTGTATATTTTACCTATAAGTAGAAATTAATTAGTTTTCACATATACTTCAATACAATTCGAAAGTCAGCCAATTATCCGAAGATTTGCTAACCAAATACGGCATCAAATTATCAAAATCAATCGTATAATCATTTAATTGTCCCTAACAATAATTAAACATATTTTTCTGTTTATTTAAATTGACAAGTTGTAAAATTACAACCGGTTATGGTCAGGTGTAATTATGAACCAAACGTTTGTGATTAATCATGTAATTTAACATTTTAGGAATATTTTATATGTTATTATTAATTTTTAAAAACTTATAAAGGTTGCATGCTCAATCAAGAAAGTTAAGTCATTTACTGAGAATTTTAAAATGACCGGAAGATGCCTCATGTCGTTTAGTAACAAAAATTATCATATTCCTAAAGTATTTAATTGGTTGTAGATATATCATTACCGAAAAAAACAAAAAAAATTTGGAGGTCGATTCTCTTTATGGGTATGTTCATTCTGTTAAATATAATTAATCACGTACACATAAATTTTTATTTATTTAATATTTAGCATTTGTTATAATTAAATAAATAAATACCTATTAAAAAGCTCATTCCATTAATTTTGTTGAAATATAATTTGGTTTAAGTATATTTTCATACCTCTTTCAACATTATATTATATACTCAGACAAAATTACTTACATCATTGTCTATTTAAAGAAATAGGTTGAATAGACTAATCGTCCAAAAAAAGTTTCAAATTATCACACTGTAAATGTACATACCTATTACTAACACATCAAACAATCCAACTTTCTTTTTAACCATAAACCCACACTGTAATCGATGAAGTCGTCATCACTTATCGATATCGACAATCGATAGTCGATGTGCGTCGAAATAGTCGATTATTTTGTGATGATTACCGAGCGGCGCAATAATTGAACGGTCGACGGACGGACGGCGCCTTCGCCTGTCATTACCCGTGTGCGGTTTAAGGTTATCAAAAAGAAAAAAAAACAATTTGTCGTTGATGTAACTAAAATGTCAGTTGGAATTGTAATTTGATTTGAACGCTCAGGCATTTTTTTAAGCCTAATGCAATGATAACGTTCGAGCTAGGTATTTTTGAATGAATTAGGTATACTTTAGGAGTATTTACGTCATACATCATAACCACAGTTTCTTGAAGAATTATTTTATAAATCAGCAATAAAACATAGATCATAAACATAGATCACTGTTTAAAAAGCATACGTAATTTTAAATAAAAGTTATATCTAGAAAATATAAAATAGGCAGCTGTTAAGGAAAAAGTTACCTCAATGAACCTACCTCGTTTCGCAAATAGATTTCAAATTGACCTTCATTATCCACACTTAACGAACAGCATTGATCCAAATTAACCACTTAATAATATAACAGAACCGATCAATGAGCTTTTAAAGACCCCAAAAGTTACAAACAGTCATTCAACGGCCCCTTTTCAAAAAAAGTTCACTGTAACGTCACTTGCAAAAACTCTATTGTGGCTGGCACAAAAGAAGACATCACACTCGAATGCAGAAAAAAAAGAAACGATTCCTAATTCGAAATTTAAATAGACGTCGGAGAAAGGCGGGAATTGTCTATGGTCCATATGTTACAAGATTATGTTGTACGCGCCTAGCGGTCATTTGTCATCGGGGCGCGGGAAAACAAGGTTGATTGAGGAAGTCATTTCTTGTATTTCTGAACGGAAATAATATTTTTTACATCCCCTCCAGAGCTGCGGCACATTAGAAGGTTTACTCTATGTGATTATAATGAGTGTACGACTATTATTTAGTTGTATCACAATATAGTGGTACCTATAATTATAGGGATTTGAATACGTCATTTCCATGAGTGAGGAAATTAATGACTTTTTGCGTAGCCTTGATTTTATAAATATGTTTTAATTTTTAAATAAGAAGATATGTATGACTGCGTGCTTAAGTTTATAAAGAAAGTATGTACATTTTATAAATGCGATAATAACAACTTTATATAAATTATTTAAACAAGGGTTTAGCATGTACTTACTTTATGTTGTCCTGTCAATGACATTAAAGTTATATTCTTTGTCGTTGGTTTCGACATGTATTTTCTTTGTTCTTTGTATGAAGATAGAGTTATTAAATTATTTTTCTCGGAAGATTTGTAGTATCTTTGATCGTACTGGCTATGGTTAAAATATCTGTAAATCATAAATAATATCATTACGACACATACATACATACACTTATACATACTTATTCCCATGTATATGCAGTGTGATCATCTGATAACTTTAAATTACAGTATAATTTTGATCTGATGATAACCCCCTATACCATAGAGACGTAATAGTTTGTGAAAATAAAACTACATCATGTAATTTGATTTCGATTCTTTATTTTATTTTATTTGTCTTTTTACTTTAGTAAGTGCGAATGCTAATAAAGTTTTATGCTAGTAAAATATTTGGATTTTAAGATTGTAGCATAAATTATGATGATTCACATGAAATGAAAAATTAATCATTCATCCAACACCGCCGTACCATGAAGGGTTAACGTCAGTATTTTTTTCAAATAGTAATTAGTAAAGCAAAATTTAAATATTCAAAATAAAAATAACTACCTATTGTATGTAATTTAAAATTAAAATAATAATATTATTTCACCAAAGGACTTTACATTCAAATACAAATCAACTTATCAACCTAAATGTCGAACACGCAGTTCTCGAATTCACATCGCCACTCGCAGTCGCCTAAAGAATTATTATATTTTATTATCCTACAAATTATTGCGCTCCTATAGAACCTCCTGTGGGGTCCGCAAAGGTGTCAGTCCCGACACATTTATATTACCCTCTATTATGAAAAAAAGAGTAAAAAAGCGGCAAAGGGCGCGCACCCGACGGCTATTAAGTCGCATACAGCCTTACGAATTACGAATGATGATTCCTTCTAAAATCGCTGACTAATAGATTATAGAGGCTATAGTGGAATCGATGGGGTGCAATCTATTTGGTTTGAATTAGAAAATTAATTACTCGTATTGGTTTCGACGTAGTGGTTAAAAGCAGGAAGTTTAATACTGATATCAATTACGAATATCCCAAGTGGCTTTGCATTTTGTTAATCAATTTAATCCAGGAAAGTAAGTACACCTATATATACAACCATATGTGATTAGTAATTTAATAATGCCGGTAGGACTGGGTACGCTGCCCTCAGTGGCGTGTTGAAGCATTTAATTTTGGATTATTTGTAGATTTTAAATGGTCTATAGGTAATCCAACTGGTAAGTCTTTTGCTATAGTTAGTTTTAGTGATGATGGTGGAGTGATTACCATTCAAAAAGTACGAGGTTCGATCCAAAGAAACAGGCAAAAATAACCTGAGCTACCGGTGAAGGAAAACATCGCGAGGAAACCATAGCATGATGGTAGGGCGTTTCCTATCCGTTGCCTGGCTAGCTACCACCCTAAAGTTATAAAATCACCTAACGGTGGGTTCCGGCAGCCTTCCTTGAGAGCCAGCAGTGTATTCCAGACTAGGCATGCTCCATTTAGGCTATAGTATCGCTGGCTTCCGTGGTCGTGCGAACTTGTGGTAGCTGTGTAGAATAAAAAAAAAGTTAGTCTCGCCAATTTCTCTCAAGTTTTTTATACGATATAAGTACCTAACTGTTTGTTTTGTGAAGTACCAACCTACTGGAAAGATTTTCAATTGCCTGAAACGATTTAAAATTTTTCAAAAAAAATGACGTGATAACCTTCTAATCATCATCCTACTTTTTTCTCAAGCCGCGGCAGTCATTACCACTCTTAATTCGTATATCAAACTAATAAAAAGATCACTTCAAAAACGCCAAAACGTCTGCTTCATCTTAAACGAATTAACGCTAATTTAACCTTTTCCGATTCAGAGAAACCCATCATTTGTCGTCTCTGTCTTTTAAAAGGCATTAGAATAAGACAGGTGCATGTGATTTTCGTTAATTTAATTACATTGCAAGGCTTATCTCCATCTGTGAGATTAAAGGATATGACTATAGTGTGTACTATAAAATTAGGTGCCCCTTTTATATTGCTGTTTTTATTACTGCACATGCTATTATATATTTGTATGAGTACATCATATATTTTATAAGTACAATCAGTCGGTGAAATATAGCCGTATTTCGTTAGCCCCGTAATATTTAACAAAAGTAGCCTAAGTGATAACGCAAGAGCTGCTCTTGGACGAAATGTTATCCATATTTTTTTTGGCAATGTAAGCATGCAGAACTAACAAACACATATAGTTTTTTTTCGTTACAATACCTGGTAGTAAAATAGTTATATTTATGGACATTTTAACAGCATCTTAATTTTTTAAATATATTTTTAAATTCTATACGTGAGTACAATTTTATAATTATACAGATACATAAATAAAAGGATTTTTGATCGTGCTGTACGCTTATTTAAATGGCAGTTCCCCACTAATTGTATAATTGATGTTTAAACTCTAGTTACTACACAAGTAATAAAATGTAGTAAAATGCAATAACTTAATAAATAATTATTATAAATCAATGTCAATTATTATACTTAACACGAACTGATTATGTATTGTTGTCGAGTCAGATATTTTAATGTTTAAGTATTTTTATTGCCAACATTTCATTTATTGCAATTACATCAAGCAATTTATAGCTCATTTTTTTAATTGCGAGCAACACTAACTCACGTTTAAATTGCATTGGTGATAAAAGGCATAGACTGCGACTTTAACGCTATGCAATTATTTTATATTTTACAATAGAGAAAAAAGATTTTATGATTGTTTGTAAGATGTTTTATTATGTATTTGATTTGAGTTCTTCAAAGATTATTAACATTGCATATTAGTCACGTGCGTTCAGTTTCTACATCAAAGGTTCGGTTAGGTAGTTAATGGATAATTTAGAAAACTTTTTGCTAGATATTTAAAAGGCTTGCGATTTTTTATTAATCTTCTGAATCCTATTGTAATGGTCATTATTTTATTAAATACCTAAATCCAAAGTTTTTTTTAAGTTTCACTTTTTGACCCACCTGGCGATTACTGGTTTTAATAGAAAAATCAGTCCCAAAGACGCTGCACCATCGCATAGCGCATATCCATCAAATATGAAAACCATCGGCAGCGGGTCATTATTTAATAACCCCGCATTTGGACACCCCGAGTGCCGAATTATAGGTGCCTGTTTTTGTAAATAAACCGTCGGCCCTTTTGAGGGAACACTGTTATTTTTGACTAATTCAACGTGTCTTGCCTCGCCGAGTATAGGCCCTGAGGGCTAAGGTGCGATGACGTTGACTATGAATTTTAGATCATTTTTGGTCGCATATTTGACGAGCGAATGTTCTGTAATTGAGGGAATCGGTTCATTTTTGTTGCATTCTCTAAACTGAATGTTATTTAAAAAGAATCAATATTTTTTGTCATTAACCATTGCCTAATTAATAATAGTATATTGTGTATGTGCCTTGTATGGTTGGTTTTACATACCAAATACAGTTCGACTAAGGTTACTAGTTAATTTAGTTTAAGGAATTACAATGAACTTTTAAATCTGATTTAATGGATAAATTCGTTTGTTAAATAAATTGTGTAGTTAATTGTCAACTGAAGTGACGTCACTATCTACTAATTTCATGTTAAAATTAAAGAAATATAGTCCCTGGCTTTCTGGTACTCTCTACTTACTTATAAGTAAGCGTTTTTTATCACCTTTTATCCTGCCTTTATATAACAGATAACAATTTAGACAAAATAATCTACCCCAAAATCTATTGATTGATTCTGTTAGCCATTACATTTTAAAAACTAATTATGTATCACTTATATATTTTTCCAAATGGCCCATTCCATTTAAAGGTCAGGTGTGCATTTTTTGCTTAGGGGAACAGGGCTTAAGTTTTTTTTTTAAATTGGTTATCAGAAGTGGGAGTGGCTTGATAGGTATTGTGTTGGTTATCTGTTTTATCTAATATGCAACTTTATTTTATATACTTATTTTCTTTCATTTCCTTACACTATTCTCTTAATTTATTTGTTAGCGTTATAGCATCCGTATAACAATTTGGTTTATTTTGCTACTAAATGTACTCGTAAAAATCACATTAAATACATTAGATTTAAAAGTGCCTTTCAACCTTATTTTTATATGTGTACCTAGTACAAATTACTAAGGTAGTAAGTGAAATATTCTGGAGTAACTCATTTTTGACAAAAAATAAGAATAGGTAATGTTCCCATTTATAAGGTACAAGACTTCCGCTTTTTGTCCAACTTGGTATGTACCTACCTATAACCTATATATATCTTTTACGTATGCAAAAAAAAATTGATATTCGTGTTGTACTTTGTCATTGATCGTGTCGAGAGAGCTAGATACCGGTCTAATACTTAAGTACTTATTTTACAATGAGTATATTATGTTGCCAAAAGTGTTGATAACAGTTTATATAAACTGTCTGATTAATAAAGATTAATAACCTAATGGAACTTTTTATAGTTAGACAGCAGCATATAAATGCAAGTACTTTCTGAATGCTTTTGACCACAAACCGTCAAAAGACCATTATAAAGTAGACACTTATCGCAATCCAAGGACTTTCATACACGCCCGAGGCCAATCAAAACATGATAAAAGAATTAAAAGACTTCACTTTCCAAAAAACACAATTATAAAAACATCTTTTACCACCTCGTCACGACTTTTGGCACCAATTTACAAGACGGTCATTTTCATTCATCGAAATAAGAAAATATTTCGTTTTCATTGTGGCATCACGCGGTTTGTGCATTCCGCCTCAGCGTCAAAAATATTCGTTTGTATAGAAGACTCATTACGCGTTTTAAATTACACTTTGATGTAAAGATCGAAAGAGGTTTTATGGTCGAACAATAGACGATCGCAATATTGATACTTATTATTGGCGACCTCATTCGATTTCGAGGAAATTATCATTGATATCCACACATGCAAGGTATTGTTCCAAAATAATGATATCTTTTAACTCATAAGTTTTACTTAAAGTTTGTATTGAGTGGTATAATATAATATATAATTATGGTTTAGACATTTACACATTGCATTAATTATACTAACATGATGTTACTATAGTTTTACTGTAGGTAAATAGACAAAAAATCTTTGAAAAAATTATATGACTAGTTGTTGTGTCATGTAAGCGTGCTTAATGTTAACGTTAAGTTTACTTAAATACTCATTAAGCCAAGTTGCAAACCTGCGAAAGTAGTAGGTAGGTATTTCTGTTTATGAGATTATAACATAGATTAAATTTCCTACGTGTGTAAGAAATTAATAATTTCATTTCCATGACTAATTAACTTTACGAAGCCTATTCAATACGGTCGCAAATACATAACAATGATTTTCCCTTATCTATATTAACTGCAGTGTAATCTATAAACCATATGCTGATAAGGCTATTCTATTAACGTTTCATTTTCCTAAATGATAACAAAGAACAAAACAATAGTATGCAGCCTTCATAATTGAATTATGTGTACAAAGTAGGCTGGTGACACATGGATTGTAGGTCCATTTTGTGCCTCGCTTCCTATTGGCTCGTTTAAATTTAGAACAATGGCGGACGTTGACATCATTCGATTATAGATTAGACTTAGGTAAATACCTATGTTAAACCCAAAATACGAATAACAGACAACGACGAGTCATTCATAGCCAAGTTCTAGCAGCTAATAAAATTAATAGTTTTTATCAAAACTCTAATCATATAAAATTATTAAACGATATCACTTTCCTAAATTTCATTGGAAACTACAAAAAAGTTTCTGTTTAAGTAATCTCCTGATTAAAAGATTTATCTTTTAAGTCTTAAGGCATAAAATATTTTTAAACATAGTTTAGACTATTGTTTTGTTAAGGAATGTCAAAATTAAAACACCCTTCAAAAATATAGTAGAACAAAATACTAGATTGAATGTCGAAATTGTTGGTTAGACAATGTATATGGTAACATAAACTTGTAAGGAAAGATTATTTTTAACAAGTGATATCTGCGGCTGTGCATAAATAAATAAAGCGAACCATTTGTTCAATAGGCATGTCCAAATCTTTTGTAGTAAGGAATAGGGTAGAACATTAATACGAAAACCCTTTATCTTTTTATACAGCTTTTATATGTCAGAAATTAACGTTGTCACTAGAACTTAATCTGCATAATATTACGCAGTCTCTTCTACATAGTCTATGGTTTAGGGCTTGCGTTGCAGCACGTTGCGTTGCTGCGTGTTGTAACTAACCGCATCCAATCTGGGATGAGGAAGCCGTTGGCCAATTTAAATATTAGGACTATTAGTGGAATTAGAGAACGTTGGGCAACATTGGTGGGTTGGTTGCAAATGCGCTGGCTGGAGAGTTTTAGACCACAGAGTTTGAAACTTGGTGGTTCGAGACCAAGCATGAAGCGGACGACGAATGACGCGAAGATACGGCACAGAAGACATGCGAAGTTTACAAATCTTGCTACGTGTTCCACTTTACCTAACCTTTTATTCACTCGATTTGTTTAGGTTTTCATAATTATAGTAATACTTACTCGCAAAAATTCACATAGCTCTCAGTTCTTGCTCAGCTTTCTGCGGACCGTTTATACATCTAGCCAGTTGATATCTTACATTATGTTTAATTACATTATTGACTTACATACAGGGTTATCGGATAGCCGAAAGGGGCTCACTAAAGAACAACTTTCACTATGGAACAACTCTGAATTCAAAAAAAAAATCAGCTGTTCTATACAAAAAGTAGATCGGTCGTCGACAAAATGTATAAACCGCTGATTTTTTTCTCGAATTCAGAGTTTGTCCCATAGTGAAATTTGTTCCTTAGGATAAGTATAGTGACCACCTTTCGGTTTAGTACACCCCTATCCGAGAACTCTGTATAACTTCTATGCAACTATTATCAGACATTTAAAAAATCAGTAGGTAGGTACTCAAGTAAAGTAAAGTTAAGTAAAAAATCAGTAGTTAAGTACTGATTTTTACTGGCTACTAACTATCAGTATACAGTAGCTACTGTATATTAATAGTTAGTAGCCTTAATAGGCTTTGTCTGGTGGTCAAAAGTTCAATTCACATACGTATAGAACGTATACTCGTAACTTTCTTAAGCTTCCATTCCCATTCTTACAGATTATAAATAACTCGAAGCAGGCACACAATGCTATAAAGTGGCATTGAAAGCTTGTTTAATTAACGTGTTCTATTATTACTCTGGCTACTGTACCGGCGACCAGTTTGACCACCACTATTTCTGGAAGGTTTTATTAGTTATGGAAAAATATTGTAAAGTTTCATGAGGATGACAGTGTTGGAACTCTAGATTAATCTGACATTTCTCAAAGTTATTTATATATAAGAGTAAGTCCTGATTGACTGACTGATATTAGTTAGGAATCAACGTAAAGTTCAACCTGAACATTCATGATAGGGTATGTTCAGGTAGAGATGTATTAGGAAAGGATTTTTGAAAATTCAACTTATAAGGTGGTCAAATGGGGCTCAACACTTGTAACTTTACCAAAAAAAATATATCTTACGCACATACCTACTAAACTTATTTTGGTATACTGGTTTAAGATAGGCTGTAAAGTCTTACTTGGTTGTCTCAACGTTGTTCTCTTTCAAAGAAAAACCTATACCCAGGCGCTATTTGGGTTTTGGTCTGCTACAGGAGCGTTTTTTTAATATTAAACAGATGGCAAGTCACAAGGATGCTTCACGCTTGCGCATCGTTACACTGAGTTTTAAAAAGAGAAAATTTAGAGTCTGTGTTGAATCATACAAAAAGTAAAGATCTTCTCAAATATAGATCTTTGTGAACTTTTAATCACTTTGTTCTTACAGGCCCCATACATAGTTTTATCATATTTTTTGACTTTTATAAGCAAGAACAAGACAGCGTGTTAAACTTTTGCTGTCGCAGGGCAAATAGGATTGAGATACTTAACCTGGGTTTGTACCACGGATCTCGTGATTAGACAGAGTTGGATCCTTAACGTAAAACATATAGTTACTAGGCCTGGACAATCAGAATAATTCGTTTTGAAAATTAGAGCCATGAAAACTGACTAAATACTACTAAGAAGCGTCATTTTCCCCACCCTAGTTTGGTTTGAAGTACTATAAAAGCTCGTAAGTCATTAAGGCCAGTTTGCAGTGCCACTAATCGGCGGGATTAGAACAACAATGCACTATTTATAGAGCGTCGAGCAAATCGAGCCGCCATTGCTATTTGTAACATAGGTACACATACGGTGCAACATTTTTGTTCTTTATTTTATACATTCACTAGCTGTTACCCGCGACTTCGTCCGCGTTCATATTATTTTTTTTCACTTTTGTTTAAAAAAATAAAAAAATGTAAAAGAACTGTTTTTTTTTTTAAATAAAAAGTATTCTATGTTACTTCTTATATCTCCAATAATATGTTTACAAAGTTTTATGATGATCGGGTAAGTAATTTTTGCGTGGAAGCGTTACAAACAAATTTACATTCACATTTATATTATTAGTAAGAATTATGAATTATTATTAGTAAAATTATGACTGTATTGGCCATAACTAGAGCTAAGTCACTCATAATAGTTAATTATCTCTAGTTATGGCCATTACACTTTGGTAGGATCAGTTTAAGGTCCGAAGTCACTCATCTCCCTATATAAATCTATCAATGTAGACATGTACTTTTATTAAGAACAAGCAACACCTAATTTTGAAAATGTGACAACTCTGTTACATAAATTTGGTAAGCCAATATAAATTTTTCCCATTACTTTAATTTACAACAAAAAACTAACCAAATCGATTTCGTAAAAATTTATATGAGATTTATCTGGAAAGAAAATATATCAATTCAAACTTTTTTAAATCGTTTTAATGCGTCTAAGACTCCCTATAATTTTTTTTTAATCTGATAACTAAGAACAACCTCCTAAATAAAGTCCTGTATAAGCAGTTAAATCATCCATAAACAACAAAATATCTAGGCATAACCAAACCAAATGATCTAACGTACAATCGAAGGACAGCGTACTTAGTTTGCTAGCAGAGTTCCTACGCCAAATGGTAATACAGCTAATAATTAGGAAATCTGGTAAGTTTCAAGTAATAATTCACAATAGTGATGGATGTTTTACCTATTTAAAGAGGGGAGAGCTAGTTACCACCAACGAAGACCAATTCAAGTACCTTCCAATTATACTTTAGATTAATAAACTACTTTTTATTGACCTCTTGAAAGATAATCTCGTATTATTATGCTTATATGACGTAAGTACCTACTTTTATCTACAATACGCTATGTTCTTAATTTTTATTGGTTTAAACTACAGTGAAAACAATGTACCTCTCGTTTTCAAAAATATTTCTTTGTTCGCATAAGTATTATTCTAAACGTTTTTTTTAAATATTTATTGCTGTCGAATCTTAATCAAAACATATCAAGAATTAACATTAGTGATACGTAGTTTTATAAATGAAGTAGTTTAACTTGTCAAGAATATTTAATCATAGGAAACATTATAGTTTTTTTCTAGTACAATGTCACTATTGAAAGTCGGTAGATAACAAGATGCAAGCAGAACATGCTATTTTCATAGTAACTGCATCTGATATTATAGTAAGTATGTTTTGAGTTAGCTGTAGGATTGGATATATAAATATATATATAAACATATATCCAATCCTTCAGCTAACTATACTATACTAGCTACAATAATTATCAACGCAAGTAATCGTTACATTATTGCACCACAATTCTCGAACGCAGGCCTCCCCCAACTTTCTCCACAAAGAATAGGCCGAAAATAACGTCCCTGGATTAAAAGGCTCCTTTAATAATAAGGTTAATGGCTCACAATTAGTTCCGTGAGCGACCACCGGCACCGACACCAGCGGATCCGAGAACCGGTCTGAGCCGTGAGGATATGTGGAGAATTTCGCTTGCTTTGTGAATGGACTTTAATATGTATTATCTTTAGTAGTATAGCGTTTGTAGAATATACATTATAAAGTTTATATTATGTATCTAACTTAGAGTTGATACAAACATCAAAATAAATCTACTATATTACCTACTAGCTGACTCGGAGAACTTCCTGCCGCCGTAACAGTAATTTATGTTTCTCACCTTTTAAACCTTCCCTGGAGTACGACAAACGTTTCAAGTCCAAAATCAGCTTATCAGCCCAGCCGTTCTCGAGTTTAAGCGAGATAAACGAACAACAATTGATTCTTATACATAAGAGAAGATTATACTGTCAAGCAAAAGAAAGAATCTCCAGACCTATATGGTTCTGTAAACCGTTAACTTTGCCAATACAATATTTACTGCAACTTAAAAACAAAACCTCTGTGTCAATTATTTTTATAGTCTTTTTTTTATTGACAATGGTATTTCGCATATCTTTACAAAATTGGACAAAAAATATCTTAAAGTTAAAATTTATTATATTATGGGGAACTCCACATAAATCAAAATAAAGTCAAATTTATGTACTATTTAGATGAAGAATCAACTATATTTTCTTGGGCAGCAAGATAAGGACAGAAGAAATAGCTATTGAGAGCACTTACAAGTTTGAAAGCTTCAGAATTGACCTATTGGGTACTTAAGCAATCCCCTCGCTCTTTGTTACAACATATTAAATCTCACAATTAATGTTCCATTTTCAAATCCTTTACTTTAAAACCAGCGTTCGTTTCGTTAACGATCGAAGCGCTTCAAATTCATAATGAGCGGTTTAGTTTGAAAACACGGACAATAAGACGAGATATAGATAACATCACACCTCCGGCTATATGAGATGACTCAATCATACATTAGGATACCCGGGATGCAGAATAAATTATACTAGGCAGACTAATCAGTTAATAATTTTATAAAGTCTTATATCTATACACAACCTATTATATTTTGTAGCGATGATGGTCAAGTGGTTAGTGGGGTCGATTGCCGTGCAAAAGGTACGAGGTTCGAATCCCACGAAACATGCAAAAAAGAGCCTGAGCTACCGGTGAAGGAAAACATCGTGAGGAAACCATAACATGGCGGTAGGGCGTTTCCTATTGCTCGCCTGGCTAGCTACCACCCTCAAGTTGTAAAATCTGTCGCCAAGCACCTAACGGTGTGTTCCGGCAGCCTTCCTTGAGAGCCAGTGTATTTCAGACTAGGCATGCTCCATCTAGGGCTACAGTGTTGCTGACTTCCGTGATCGTGCGAACTTGTGGTCAAATATTCAGAATTTTAAAAAAAACCCACTTCGCATAAGCTCACATCATGGTACGGTTTGAGACTCCTTTTTGCGTAATATAAAAGAAAGTCACGCCTAGGCAAAGTCTAGCTTTACACGCGAGGCACTCGACAATATGGTATGAAGATAGACAGGGAGGAATTGTTGGATTGGTCTCTTGGTCAGGTTATACTGACCAAAGACAGTGCTTTTTACCCGACTGCGAAAGAAGGAGAGTTATGTTTTTTTCGAATGTATGTATATATGTATGTATGTGTGTATGCATATCTCTTTGGCACGCCCTAGAGCCTAAGCGGCTTGTCGTATTTTATGTAAAGATTCTTAGGTAGTCTTAGCCGTGAGAATGACACTGGGGTACATAAAAATCAAAGAAAATAATTAAAGATGACACACAGGTTTAACGATTTAGTAGTGAGTTTTTTTTTCGAGTATGTGACGAAGCGGAAACCTAAATAAAAATAAATAAATATCGTTTCACACTATTAGCTCCACTAGGGAGTGACATACACAAACATGGCGTACATGAGTAGTTAGTTTAATTTATAAAGTTTAAACTTATTTAATACCTAAAATTTTCGCTTTTCGGCATGTAAGATATTATTAAGTATCAAATTAATTAAAACAATATTCCAATTATTTTTTAAACGTACATTTCGATAAATCTTAGTTACAGTAAAATATAATATTTCTTATTACATTTTTTTTTCTAGTCACACATTTATTTATGACAGTTTATATTCACTTTATATTTATAGTAGTTTATTAGAGTTACACGAGGATACGGAAATACCGGAAAAAATATTTTCACGTAATAATAAAAAAAGGCGAGTCCTGCCTGTCAACAGATTATCTAAGTGTAAGAAACAGGGACTTTACACCAAAATATTAATGTACAATAAATTACCAAATAGCGTGATGGAACTCAATTTTAAAATATTTAAACAAAAATTAAAATATTTTTTTGACAGAAATCCTTTTTACAAACTCAGTGAATATATGTCAATGCAGCTTGTGGAATCATCGTTCTTGTGTGATGAACAACAATTGAACAACAATGTTAGTAATAGGTAAATAAATAAATGACAATGTAAATGTATAATATATATATAACTATTTGTTCTTAGAACTATAAAAGTATTTATATGTTTAGTTTCTTATTATAGTAATTAATAATTAAAATGTAAGAAGACTTGCCTGTAACGAATGTTATTTAAAGGCCAATAAATATTTCTTATTCTTTATGCATTTACATACAAATCGTCATTATTTAATTCTAATCGATATGTTTGGTGGACTAAATTAAATTATAAAATTAAAGTTAATGAATCTAACAGTGGGAGAATATTATACAGCAACCATCACCTAAAAGCATTAATTAAAAAATGTATGTACTTAATTAATATTTAAAGAGAAGACAAATAAATAATAAAGGTAGGTACCTACTTAATTGTTACTTGGACAAGTTTTAATGGGTATGTACCTCTTTTACCGATTTAGCGACCTGGCAAAACAACACAAAGTAATGATTAAAAAAAACAAGTAAACTTTTAAAAATAGTTGCTATAACATTTTGCAACCAACATACGCGCTCGCGCATCAATTTAGTATAGAATGCTAATTTTGATCGATTTAGATCACCGCGCGTGGCGAAAACTTAATCGATCATTAAATTTCATTTTAACTCGATTGAGTTACCGACCTAAAGTTCGAAAGCTACCGTCTTGGAAACAAAGTGGAATAAGTATATGTAAGTTACTGTGTTTCCTGAAATATATAATTTAAATTTAGTTTTATAAAGTAGCTCTTCATGTTTTCAGACCTCTTGGAGGAGTTTGATTAGCCTACGATTATCATTCTATAAGACAAGAATCATAATCTAGAATTCAGTATATCACCTGAACCCATGGTAGAGCTTTCTAAGTTTTCATAATTCTGTAGATAGAATATTTTCATTGTTAGTCGTTAAAGCGCCTAGTTCTTTTCTCAAGGCTAATTGCTGTCAAAAAATCTTTATAATTCTTACAATCACAGTCGAAAGTCCTGCCAACCGTTCTACTGACCTTACTGATTTACATGCAATTGACACTTTAATCCAATCTTTCTCTGCCCAATCCTGTGCTTAAAAAAGTTCCGAAAGACCTACATTCGCAAATTCACTTTTACATCTCGTTCATTCAATTCTGCACCTTATCATTTTAAAATTAAAGAATAAACAAGTCTTTTTTAAATTTTGTATAGAGGACCTTCAGCAAGATTGACATTGTTGAGTGTTTAGCGAATTTCGATCTTAAGTTTGTATCGTAGGGGTGTAATAGCGTGAGTTTGTAAGTTTGTTAATAAGATGAGAGAAGGCAAGTCGAATTGGGCTTAGTGTCCACACTTCATGCAGGAAATCACTAAATGAGTGTAAGGAGTGTCGGTGGACCTTTGTTGTTCGGAGTTACACGGATTTTGAACGAAAACAGTTTTGTTGGTCTATGCCTTTGATCGATTTCTGGCTCGGATGGAACTGGGACTGAACAAAAGAGTAGCGCAATTTGATTTGGTACGTTTTTGTTGAAATTCTTAAGATATTTTTATTGTTTGGGTGATCTGTGCAACGTTGATACTTACTACGTGTTTCTCTAAAATTATTTGATAAAGGAATAGAGGTTTTAATTTATTTAAAGCATGTAGGTTTATAACAAGTTAACAGTATGTTTGTACATGATATACATATGTACCTAAGTATTTATCTTTTACTCTGTGTCAGTAAATTAAAAGTAAAGTTCTTAATCCATTCTTACGTAGGTACTCGTATGTAGTTGCATTTTATTCGTAAAATATATTAATCATTTTTTTTCTTTCAACAACATTCAAAACATTCAGCCAAAACTGTTTATCACTAACATCATCACATCTGAAGAAGTGAAATTTCTATCAGACCTAATTCTTACCATACTAAAATGCCTGACTCCATCAATTATACTAAAATGCTTAAGTAAATTAAATCTACGACACGCGTTGCCAAATACGTATATTCTAATTTCAAATTAAAGTGTGGAATGTCAAAAATCATTCCAACAAGAGTCCAACAGGCACATCCGTATCCGGCACAAAGCCTTCTAATTGCCAAGCGCGATCTCGGTGAAATTAATCAATCCGACGATTCTTGCGCCCGCGCAGTCGTTGTACCTGCCTAATATAAACGTTGTTCTCTCGCCGCCTTTGATCTCGCCGCGGTCTCCAATTAGCGCACCAAGCCGCCGCCTTTGGCGTCAGCCGCCGTCGTCCCTCTCCCTCACTCGCATCACCCCTCTCGGTCTGACAGCCGAGCCGGGACAGCCTTCCAATGGAGGCTTTAGCGCGTACTAAGCTGTCTTATAAGCGCCTATAGGTGTATTTTGAGTTTCGCTTGAAAGCTGATCTCATGATAACTGGGATTTAAGTAGAAGACTTTAGTGACAATGTCAAAATATAATTTAAGATACCCTAAGATAATTTAAATATCCTAGTAATAACGTTTAGCATCGACTTGACCCCTTTATCGTATAGCAAACAGAATAAGTTTACACCTTTAACTGTTTAACTACAATAATAAGCACTCCTAACACACGAAAATTTAAAAACACTAGAAAATGTTTCAAATTGTCAATGTTTATTTCGCATTTGGCAATACATAGGTACCTAATATACTTACTTATTTATTGTAAGTGTTTTGTTGTGACATACGCTACAGGAGATGACCTTAGTGCTAAAAGCAGTTTTAACCTAGAATCAAATCAGAGTCTCATATACTAAGGAAATAAAGTACGTAAAGTAAACGCCTTTTGCCTATAGGATCTCCGAATCCAAAATATTAATTTCATTCTAGTTCCAAACTCTCCCTTACCTTATTTTTGGTAACCAATGTTGTTCTTCTACTGGGCAACGTTCTCCTCCAGTAGCAACTCTATAATATGAACTCATATGCCTATAATTTTTGAGCACACACACGTTATGCAAATTTAAAGGAAAAACTGGTCACGCGTTGATGTCTTTTTTACTATAATTTGTCATATTCCCAGATTTTTACTCTCTTGGATACATTTGGTTATATGTATATATACATTAAGCCCCTAAATATTAAACTCTACCTAAACCTAAATAAACCTTTGAATATACTTTGAGACTTACAGTAAGTCTTTGTTAGCATTTGGTATGTTTCTGAATGACTATATAGACATTTACTATTTATTGAAATCGTTTCTTGAAAACAATTTAAGTTAAATCCGACAAACCGCCTAATCTGTCAGAACTTCACTCTTTACTTTTGGATTGAGCATATTTTCCATTTAGCAAATTTAAATAAATTACTGTATTGATGAAACGACCTTACTAAAAGTACCTACATCAGCTTATATCGTTTGCTTAAAAATATTCAAATTACGTCTTGGCATCAACGCCCTTCAATTTTTTTTAATTTTAGGCCTATTACAGTCGCCCTGAGAACCACACAGTTCAATGACCCAATTATGACATTAACATCTTAAAGACGGTCTAATTTATAAACATTCAAGCAACAAAATTCGCCTTCATTCACTCAATTAGTATCACATCACCGACGTTGAAATGCCGGAAAATGACTTAAAACAACACCATTCTTAAAACAAATTGACATTGACGACTAAATTATAGTAAAACGGCGCTAAAATATAGATAATTAAAGTATAACGATCGAAAAATGGTAAATATAAAGCAAACTCGCGCTCGATACGAAATTCTCCCGACCAGTTTGGGGGGCCGCGGCCTTCAATAAATCTTTACGACTGTATCACTTTTATTTTGCATAAATAAAACTAAATTATAACAGCCCTTTGCATCGCCCGGTAGCCGCCAGATAATATTGTAACCAATAACAAAAATGAATTAAAGAAAAAAGTGTAATAAAGAAAAAAGGATGAATATCAAAGACGCGCCGCGGTCACGTTTGCGCCTACTGGCCGGTTATGACGCTGCCAGCGGGAGTTAGCGGGAAGAAATTAAAAAGTTAAATGTAACAATTCGGAAATGGAATTCGAGATTTTGTTTCCTTTTGTTGTACGTGGTAGATTTCAATTTGGAAGTAGAACTAATTCGCTAATCGTGATTTAATGCGACGCAGTGAGGGAGACATCGATTTTGGTAATCCATATTGATTGCATTTTCGCAGCCGCCGGCAATAGATTAAATTAGAAATCCTAATACAGAGACAAAAATTAAACTAAACATAGTTTTAGTTGACATACTGACACTCGTGAATTCATAACTAACATATACACACATAAATACATTATTGTTTGTATAAGTATATGAAATCTTTTTGCTAAATAGTTATCGTTCAAAACTTTATGTTCTACCCAGTCCTATAAACCTGGAAATATATAAGTGTACGAGTAGACAATGAAATGTGTAGGTGTAGTAAGGAGTATTCAAATCCTACTTACCACTAAAACACGTAAAAATAAGTATATTAGTACCCAAACGACTTTCAAATATATCAATACTGGAAATCCTATATTTGAACCTTGACAGTTGTAAAATTGAAAGTGGGAGCCATCGAGTCTCGCTTCAATCTCAATAGCGACGGCGGCCTTTCACAAAGGAATGTTACTACTGTACTTTGTATTATCTATTCTATGGCAATGGGTGCTCTTTCAATGGCTCTATAAGACCTTTTGTGCTGTTACATATTCTGTGGTTCATATTTTGTATTGTGTTGGTATTGATAGTTAATAAGTTTTAAGAAAAACAGAAAATCTTTTCGTAACTTTTTATATATAATAATTATCTTGTTGAATATTCAGATTTAAGTCAGTTACGTCACTTTAGTTCAGACAAAAAACTTACTCTAATATGGAATACCCTTCGTATGTATGATAAATAATCTTTATTTCATTGCAGTACAAAAAATAATTTAAAAGACTCATTTTTTCACAAGGTGGTTTGACCGGTGTGATTGAAATTTTGGTAAGTATTATTTGTGCTAACAAAATAAATATTAAAAAAGAAGTCTGCTTTTTTTTATAAAATTATTGAAAAACTTGCCTAAAGATGAAATCGGTTATTACTTTTTTAGCCGACTTCCTTACAGAAAGGAGGAATTACCCGACTGCGAAAGAAGAATATATTAGGTTATGATTTTCAAGTGTATGGATATGAAGTGTATATTTCTTTAGCACGCCCTAGAGTCCAAACGGCTTATCGTATTTTGATGTGAGTTGTGTCAATAGATTTGTATTAGTCTTGAGAACGACACTGGATTCATCAAAATTAAGAAAGATTAGAAAAGATGATAGACGGGTTAAGCGATTTAGCAGTCGGGTTATTTTGAACTCGCTTCTAACCACTTGTTTGTGTATGATCATCAATATTTGTGCGAATTATGAACCGATAAAAAACTTCATTTTTATTAAATTATTGTTAATATGCCCGCTGCCATCGATATAAAAATGCAAAGATAAGCTACTGCTCAAACTGCCTGAGGCACTCACGAGCTCGCACGGTGGAATGTCGTAGTGGTACAGACACGCTCTGTGCCAATCAATGCCGCTTATAACTTACTGA
This sequence comes from Ligdia adustata, assembly GCA_947049295.1. Classification (NCBI taxonomy): domain Eukaryota; kingdom Metazoa; phylum Arthropoda; class Insecta; order Lepidoptera; family Geometridae; genus Ligdia; species Ligdia adustata. Next base: position 5,502,493 of record OX346236.1, on the reverse strand, counting down.
CAGGTGAATGCTTTAAACTGTAATTAATTATATGCCTAGATCTAGATGGAATAACGCACCTCAATAAAGCAAACAGGCCAATTTTTCTAACGTACACAACATTAGAAAAGATAACTATTTATTTATATATGGCGCGTAAATAATAGTATTGCACTATCGCTGCGTCACCTTAGTTATCGTATTTTGAATACGTAGCTAATGACATTAGGGAATACACGATTTTCATTAAATGGGGATTAGAGTATAATTATAAGAACAGTAAAATAAATTACCCAAAAAGACATTAAAGGTGCACTATTCACCTCTATTTTTGTTTACTCGTTTGAAGCATTCGGTGTCTATCTAGACATATAAATAAACAAAGATCCGTACTACAGCGAACATGTTCTATGCACAATCAATGTAGCTTATAGCTTACTGGCAGGTGAATGCTTTAAACCATACTGTATAGATAGCGTGAAACAGAGATAGATTTTGCAAGTGCTGAATACTAGTACGAGACATAAATATGCTAAGGTTATATTTTTTATTTTATATACCAACTAGAGGCATTACTACTATTTAAATGAAATGTAGAAAAAGTAAAACTAATATTATAAGAATATTGTCATCGTAGTGTTTAATTATTTATTTTAGTATATTTTTATTGGTTGAGCTATAATTTATGTTTTTTTTATTATATGTAGTCCTTATCAGATATTCCATATAGCTATGCAAAAGTGTTTGATAGGTATTAAAATGTATGAATACTTACGCTATTCCCGCAGCTGACGTTAGGGATACCTTCTTCCTATAATATTTTAAATTCACCTTAAAATAAAAATATTTGGACAGCTTGCTTGCTGCTTGAAACTCCTGTTGAAGCACCTATGTTAATGAATACTCTTTTATATTTTCTAATGCATATGAAAACTCATAAAAGGCGGCACGGTATAATATAGACATTAAGTATAATCTAGCCTTACGCTCATAAGTATTTTAAGTGTAGTTTTTTTAACTTAATCTAGTACTAATACTAATATACTTCACTTATAATAATTAACTGACATTTTTGAAAAATTGGTCTGAGTGACATTAATTTGCTAATTTTATTTGAATTAATCAATTTACTAGGAGCAAAATATATTTTTGCTTGTTTTTTAATTTTAACACTTTCACTATTACCTACTCTTGATCAACATATTTTTAGCAAAACCATTCTATTCCTTTTCTGTACAAAAACTAAAACTAATGTATACCTACAATGACAAATGTATTATTATATGTTTATGACATGTGTGTCTAAATCTGCTGATTAGTCAACAAAATCGTAACAACTAACAAAATAAAAGAATACGCTAAAAAACCTACCAAAATCTAAAAATAACACCGATCAATAAAATCAACATCGCTACAAATCGTGTTCACTAATTTTAAAGAAATTAACATACCCACTTAATATTCAACAGATGACGCTTTCGCATTACCTCGTTCAAAGGGCCGCCTTCTTATTATGTTTAAAGTTAAGTTTAATACCGCTATTTACGGCCTTCTGGACGTTTTATGATAGCCACCGAGCTACTTTATAAACTACACGAAATAGATGGCTTGTGTAATTAAAAATATATTTTATAAAAACCTCTCCATTCACACGCAACCGTGTTTTAAAGTTAAAAAGGTATAAAATAAGCAAGAATTGATAGAAATCGATAGAAAAATTAGTTTTCATGTGAATTATAAGTATTTGATACTCGTTAGAGACTTAAATAAAAAGATAAACTGTAATAGTCAAATCTTAATAAACTAAGTTTATTATTTCATTTTACATTGTGTATAACTATGCTATTTTACTTGTCGATTAAAGTGACATCATGTACGTAAAAACGTACATATAATATAAAATCTTTTTTTGTGTAGATAGTTTATTCTATTTTCTATAAAAGTGCTAATTGAATTATGTAATTATCCAATACAAGCAAAATTGAAAATTTTGAAAAAACTCAACGTACGTTGTAGCGGCCGTCTTGGATTGGATTTGAAATTGTTATATTGTATAGGTATTTTACTAGTCAAACTCAGTCATTTGATACCACTTGGGCCTATTTTCATCAAATATAGCTTAAAACATTCCCTACTTAGAAACGGTCATTTATTCTATTGGATTTTACTATGGATTTATTTGTTTTACACAACTCCCTCGATATGAGTATGTAATGAAAGGGCTTGACTTTTACTTGGCTTGACTTCTATACTATGATAAATTTTAATTCCAAGATGATCGCCACCCATTCACACATATACACACTCACACATACACTCACACACACACAGATACGTCAAACTTATAACACCCCGTCGTTTTTGCGTCGGGGGCTAAAATATTACAAGAGTAAACTTAATCATCATTTTGTACATAGAATGGTTGATTAAAATATTGTTTGTAGGTAATAAATTTGTCTAGAAACCAAGTCGCCTTCAGACGTCACATTTCCTTTAATTAATTGATGATAAAGTAAACTGATGTTTCGTGGCTAAGGCATTTTGACCTACATATTTCGCTACGTTTTATAGAAAATCTAAATAATAATTGACCCATAAAAGCTTTTAGCCTACGCCAAAGCCACGGCTAAATGAGAATCGCAAAATATTAAGTTAATAACCGTCTATAAATATCTGCTTTATCGTGAAGGCAATAACTTTTAATAACATTAGAAAATTTAAGTCGTAAACTCTCGGGTTCTTTATTGGTTTTTATAATTTGTTCTAATCGATCAGTTGCGTAAGGCCATTGATGTTTTTATTTAAGGATGGTTTACACTAGGCGTGTGGTAACGATTTACGGTCATATTAATAAACGCGTCTTAACTTTAAACGTCTTTTGTCTTGTTTTATCCGATGGAGAAAGTCACGCGTCAAATCATGACGTTTTAAAGGTAAGACGCGTTTATTAATAAGACCGTTAATTGCATGGTTTATCAAATATTGTTAATTTTTATTGAAAATTCTGGAACTTTCCACTCGTATATATACAATATGCTATATTAACACACGTTACTGAGCTGCTAAAATAAATATTCATTAAATAACAATTTATTTTTTGCAGAACCTTAACAAAAGAATATAAACAATAAAATACAGGAATAAAAAGACAATGGTGGTAAATTGACAGATTAACTGATGAACAAAAATATGACCAGTCAAAAAAGCCTCACATTTAGACATTATAAATAATACGAAAGTCCATTTGTTGGTTTGTTTGTCCTACTTCTCCTCGGTCACTTAGCAACGGACCGACTATGTTTTTTGCGCAAACATTGTTCAATTCGCTGTTTTTCGCGGGAAAACAAAGGCAAAGCCGCGAGCTAAAGCCACTAGTAATAGTATTACGGTATAGAGAATTATTCCACAATACCATTATTTAGTAGTATTTTATAACTAAGTACCTAACAATTCCTAGATAAATTTGAAATAAGAATTCGTATAGATTATTTATTTATTTAGAACAATACATACCACTTAAACCTAAATGTGGCTATAGGCGGGCATTGTGATTTATAATATTTATTTTTGTACAAGTGTGTACACACCTTAAAACGAATCATAAAATGCGAAATAAAGACCGAAGACTAAAGAACCATTCCACAATTCAACTCACAAGTATAATAAATAATTCCTATTTCTCATCAAGTTGTGTAAAATACGTCATTAACTTCATATATTACGCTAAAAAAAGGATTTTATTATAATTAGGTAGTAAGTATCTTATGTTTATTGATCTCAGATCCACTTATCTATCATGATATGTGTGAAATTTAATAGTTATTGCGTAGCTAAAAACGATTAGTAGCATCGATTTAGGGTTCCGCAGTTATATAGGAACCATTGTAGTTTCACTCTGCCCATCTGACAATAATTAAATATATAAATAGATAGATAACCCTTTAACAAACATGGGAACACGGGTGTCCTAAATAGAAATAATACAATAAGATAGTGATCAAGAAACAGATTTATATATTTATGCATAAAATAGTTTCAAAACACACCTTTTACATATTCTATGATATTTTCACAAAATTATAAGATAACATTTTTTCTTTATGGCTATTGGAAATTGACACTTTAAAGACCACAGAGACCACATATTTTTCCCAGAAAAATTTAAAAAAAAGTTTTAATGTGTTTTAACTTATAACTTTATTTTTTAACCCCTCATGAGTCAATATAAACAACTAAAATTATAAGAGAAAGTGTTTTTTACGAAAGGGTTTAAAATATTAAATAGTTTTAATACAATTTTGTAGGATCACAAATGTAAGTATTATTTGACATAATTGACCTATTTAAAAAAATACTAACTCAAACTCTACATAAACAACGAGTGTAAATAGATAATAATTTATGTTGATTCCATTAATTTGGAAACGGAAGTCGTGGTCGTAAAACTACATAATTATTGTACTAGTAAAATAACGAACTTGTATGTGGGTGGCATTTAATTTAAAATGAATTATATTAATCTAGATTTATTAACTGTAAATGTAATTTGATAAATTTAAGACATATTAATTTATGGAGTACAAAAATGAAGATGTTCTATAATATTTTTTTTGAAAGAATTATGATTAGTATGAGGAAGTTAGGCTGATCCTACACTTTTTATACCGGATTCCGGTTTTTCCAGATTTTTGCAATGGTAAAGTTATAAATTAAACAATAAAGCTCTTTCATTGGTACACACGATGTTAATGCCTTATATTAATAACTCTTACGAACAACTACAGCAATCTGCTTCAGGTAATAATATCCAATAAAATAAAAAATAAAAAGCTCACCAAAATCAATGGTTATGAAAGACAATGAACAATAGTGAGGTGTCAGATTTCAAAAGAGCCGCCTGTAATGAGGTCTGCGCCCAGCATATTTAAAACGCATTATAGTAAGATTGTGGCTAGTTTAAAAACGATAATTTTCTAGCCCGCCGGGCCTTTCATAAATGGTTACAATAATTGAATGTGTAGACTCAGCTTTAGAGTCTTTTATTCTGGGATTTCGACAATGTAGTAGCACAAAGCATGAAAGGAATAAAATACAAGAAAATAAAGAATAAACTATAGTACCTACTATGTCAGCTACTTACTAAGTTAGTAAGTGCGTACTTTATCTACCGTCGCACTTAATTTAAATAGCTTATCAACTTTTAATAAAAACCGCCGCTAAAACGACGGGTGTTATACTTGTAATTTTTACATGTCAGGGTGTGTCTGTCTCTGGTTCCCAAAAGGATGGACCGACTTTGATTTTTTTGTATGAAATGTGCATTAGTACTCTTAGCTATATTTTATGAAAATCAGTCCAAGATGGCCGCCGCCACTTAATGGTGAAGTAAACTTTTATCACAGATTTTATGATGGGTATCAAATTAAATAGTAGAGTACTATACATAATGATAAGATTAAATCCAAGTTGAATGCTACAACAAATGTCGGTGGTTTTTCAAAATTTACAATTTAGTTGCTTTTTCAAGGGCGCTCTGAAATGAGTCTTTTTTTTGTGTCACCATTTTTTTTAATGACGGTAGGTGATAGCTGTACTTTACAGAAACAAAACAGACATTGTTATATAATGTTCTGCAATTTAATAACAAAACGGCAGACATTTGAACGATTTTTTTATTTTCATGATTTGATATTAATTTGTGTTCCGTACGTCTGTAACTAATATTAATGAAATCAACCAGTGAATGGCACCGTAGCAAAATTTCGTAAAATCCATAAACTAAATTTCGTCAAGAAACTATAACCTATAGGTACACGAGTACAAAATTTCAGGAAACATTGGTACGTACAAACATGCGAACTGCCAGACAAAAGAAATTTGCTAGACCCGAAGCAGAGACGCATCGCTAGCTTCGGTCGCTCGGTCAATTAATATAAGAAATTGAATCAGTATCAGAACTAACTACAGCTATGTTGCTGAAGTCACTCTTTTGTATAATTATTTTCGTTTCTAATTATTTCTTAGCTTAGTTTACGATCATAATAAGAGTCACGATGTCTTCAATATATATTTCTGTTTCTGACCTTTTTTTAAAAATATGTAATCAGATGTTACGAAATTGACCTCCGATTAACATAGACAAACTATATTACCACGGTTCCGCTAGTTTTTTTTTTTTAAACGGTCATAGATGATTTGTAATGGCTGATTTTCTGGTGCTTAATTGGCAGATAATGGGTGTTTTGCTTGTTTATTGTGATGGGCTTACTCTATCTGTTATTGAGTGGAACTAAGTAAATAAAAATAAATAAATAGTAAATTGATAAGAGTAATTCGTCAACTCGTCCCACATACCTACGGGCCCGTTTGGGACGAGTTGCAGAAAATTCAAATAAATAATATTTTTAATATGCAACTCGTCCCACGTTATTTTAAGGTCGCACAGTTTACAATCAGTAGTAAAAGTGTTAGTCTAAAAATAATGTAAGAAAAAATATAAGTTATAAAATATATAATCATTACAACATTGTTTTCATATAAACAGAAAATATTAATTATTTCTTCACCATTTTCTATCTCTTTATCATATTCATTTTTGGTTGTGTACGGTTGGCAATCATGGTTATTTATAGTATTGTTTACATCACGCTGGCAAAAATTAATAACACTTCACTTATAGTCGACTAATTTTAAACATAGGTTTAATATACTATAATGCCAGTTTCGAATCATCTTGTTTTATGGATATGCTAAATGGTAGGTTAGTCGGGTTATCGATTTTTAAGCTATATATATATATATAAGTCCTGACTGTCTAATATTCGCTAGGAATTAACGCAGAGTCTAAACTGCTAAACCTAGGAACATGATAACCCTATTATCCTATTATACACCTTATAAAATTAATTTTCCAAAATATTAATAACAAAAAGTCCTTTCTCTGGATATAAAAATAGAAGATATTTTTGGATGTATAGCTCAGCTATTTATCAATATTGAAATTGCTATAAAAACTCCATCATACTGTATAATATTATGACATTTAATGGCATCTATTAGTGACTAGAATAGCTATATTCTCCATTGTCTTGCAACAGAGCGTCGGCGTCGTTTAGCGCGAAACAATATCGACCTTCTTGTCATTGTTACAATTATGTTGAGAAATTGATAGTTTCTTAGCTAAGTATTTCAAAATAATTATATATTTAACGTGTAACAGAAAAGTGTGATAATACTTGCGGATGCTATTCTACCGATCAAGGCGAACCCATTGCAGAACAAAAATTATGTATATTCGAGAGAAAAAAATTTGGTCGTCCATACTATAATTCGTCACGTGATCGGTCAAGTTGTATGGAGAACCCAATATTTTTTTCTCGATTTCTGCTAAATTTTCGTATACAATGGGTTCACTTTAATGTGTACACTAACACCCTTAAGTATTGACACAAAAGTCACAACGAATATCAATGTAGCACAAAAATACTCTATATATGTGGAAAAGAATAAGTCATGGCTGGCTGACTGATATTCGCTAGAAATCAACGTAGAAACTAAACTGCTGAACCTAGAGACATGAGATTTGGAGGATATATTTATGATAAAGTGTAGGGCTGTACTAAAAAAGGATTTTTAAATTCAAACCCTAACAGGATCAAATGGGGTTTCGAAGTTTGAAATATTTTTTTTTTATAAGGCGGTACCTCCGCGGATGACAGTACCTAACTACTAAGTAGTTAGCAATAAGAAACTAAATTACCGTTAGCTACTAGGTGGCACTAGTATACTGGACATTGTGCGTAATGCCTCATTTTACTCCCTGCAGGCTGCAACACCGCCAATTACATCGTTAGTCGACTTTAATGAAGGTGCCTCGGGCTTCTGATCAAGTACAGGCGACTTCAACATTATCTTCTCTCTTTATTATAACCTTATCTAAGTCGTTTCATAAAAAAACTTTCCAAAACTTTAAGGTTTTTTTTTTTATAAAACTACCGCGTGTATGATTCAATATTGTTCCTGATTGTTGTAAAGGTCCAACTATAGTTTCGTTCACATTCGGTGAACTTCATCAGGGATGAAATGAGTCGTTCATGTCTTTAATGGTGACACGTCTCGAACTTTTGAGTTCATAATAATTTTTTTATTGTGATTTTTCACTCCAATGCTGCAAGCTATACAATATTTTTAGTTATTGAGATTTTAAAACTTGACCGAACAATTTCGATAAAAACAATTTCTACATGGGACCACTTCTGAAGTATGTATGACCTAATAAACACAAAAAGTATTAAGTTAGTTACTAAGAAAGAAGTTGGGTAACATACACACCAAATATAAACATTGAGGCAAAATAAGAACTACCTCCTTTCTTTAATTTAAAAAATAATTTAAAAAATTTAAGTCGATTAAATGTTAACAGAATAAAAAAAACTGCAAACCTTGGTTCAGTTATCTTTGAGCCTCATCACGCTAATATTATATAACCGAAAGTTTGTATGGGAATATGTTGGTTTGTTCCTCCTTCACGCTCAAATAACTTAACGGATTTAGATGAAATTTAGCACGAAAATAGCTTATACCCTGAATTAACACAATACAATACAATATATCTTTATTGCACACCAAGAAAAATATATACAGCAAATATATTATAAACAAAACATTGGTAGTACATTGGGTGGCCTTATCACCTAAAGCGATTTCTTCCAGGCAACCTTTTTATGGATCGGACTAACTGTAAATAGTAACGTCGCTGGTGTAACAATAAAAAAAATAAAAAAACGAGATGATACAAATACTGACATAACACATAGATTTTATTCTGGAAAATTGAAGTGTTCCCATTGGATGATCAAATATCTACCGCGGGCAGAATTGCGAGGCGTAGCTAGTTAAACCATGTATTGTTTAGCGTCGCCTTGACAGTTATTTGTGCTAACATCCAGAGTCACACGACGTGCCTTTTTATTGCGCGTGCACAGTATCTTAACCAATGCACTTTACGTAGTTCTTATTGTAGCGCATTTAGGTTCATTATAACGGTGATGGTTACATGTCATGTAGGTTTTCTTGGTAATTTGCTGTAACTGGACAGTAATTGAGGTTTACTAGAAATACTTAGTTAAAAGTTAAAATTGTGTTTTGTTAAATTGTGGTTCAGTGGGAATTCTACTTTTGTCGCTCTTTAGCAATTTGCAGCTTGTTTTTGTTTATAGAATAGTGAAGTTTTTTCAAACATACAATGGAATAATTCACGATTAATAAATATAGGTATGTAAAGCATCTATAACATGTCTTAATCTGGTGTAATACAAATAAGAGACTTTACTGTTGATCTTTTTTAATGATTGATTAAGTACATAAAGTATGCTGTAAGTGTAAGTTCTAATCCTGACATTTGAATTTTACCAGTGTATTTTTAGCCAGTGTAGTGTATATACGACGGGACTGCCATGTTTAAATTGCCAAAAATAAATTGGATCGATAAAAAAAAATAGCATTTAAAAAAATTTATGACGTTAAAAAATTTCAATGAAATGTGCTGTAAATAAGTACTTAGATAAATAGATCAAATTTTTATCGCAGACACACATAAAATTCAATACAGGAGAAAAATTCTTACCAAATATAATATTCTTCAAATGACGGCTATAATGCGATCTCTTTCAGGCAACCTTAGGATGGAGACAATTGTGAAAAAAATCAATTAAATAGGATAATATATACTTACAAAGATATAAGGAGTAAGTAACAGCAAGTTCTAAGCATATAATATTGTAAGATGGTAATAAATAGAGTCAAACACGAGTATGATTATCCAGACATAAGTTTAATGGGTATTAATAATAGTAATTAACTTCTGTTACAAAGAAGTGGAGTGTTAAAAGTCGACCATTACTGTAATGCTGTTTTAAATAATTGCCATTTCTTTGTTGCTCTGCTACTAAGTTTAATAAGTTAGGTGCTTGTAATTACTTATATTTTACGTTGTCGTTTCTTGCTCTACTTAGTATTACGTGAGTAATTAGGTTTTACATTATAGACGCCATTGTATCATAATATTTATTCTGTTAGATCGTTTAGTTTTAGTTTTATCGCGTAATGTTTTGATAACACTGTTAAGATATGAAAAATGGTAGCTTAGTAAAGTTTTTTTTTTTTGACAAAGTTTTATAGTATTTTGTAATTATATATGTATATATGTAACCAATTATATATATAGGAGGAGGACTATATATATATATAGGTAGTCCTCCTCATCGTTTTCGATGACGGCGGCTCGAAACTATTATCTTCTAGCATGAGCCCTGACATGGCTCGCTAGACCAAACTTTGTTTTAAAGACTATCGCACGTACTATAGCAAGAAAGTTGACCGGTAAAATTGTATGCATAGCTATAGGAAGGCTTAGGTCTTTCTTGCTGCATTCGCCGTTTTCTGTCTAGAACCTCGAGCCGGTAGAACCACTTATTACAGAGCTATCAAACGTAATTAAAATAAAACAAACAAAAGTCACCCAAGATCGTAAGTCATTACCAGTAACCTTGTACTGTTATATCTATCCAAATCTCGTCAGATCCATGATATTAACTGCATGTAGGTAAAATATTATCTCTTAATAACGGTATAACAAAACTAATTTGTCGGCAACAACGTATACTCGAGTCGGAGCGAAAAGGTTAACAATGACGACAAGTAACCGCACTTACGAGCGCTCCTCGCCTATGACTCGGCGGAACAAAGCATGAGCGGCGAGCGATTTAACAATACCTCCATATTCAGAACGCAAATTTTAAAAGACACATGGCATATGTTTTTGTTTTCAGCTAAAAGTTCTCTTTCAGTCTTTATAGACAAACTTTTCTATATGTCTACAATAAAAAAAAAATTGAATTTAATATTTATTAGAGTATTTTATCTTTGACTCTGATTTGCTACATTATAACATGCACAGCAACATGATCATGTTTGGGATATGTGGTCCTGGGATCAGATTTACTCTATAATTTGTGTTTGACAATGTTGTTTTCTGTTTCTTATACATATTTTTCTATTGTTATTTACAACTGAATGTTACAGTAGGTCTTTTTAACAATTATTTGCCTTATTAGAGGCCTTCAGGCGACCTGGAAATTATGGCGCCATAGCGAACTTCCGCCTATACAAGTATAATGATGAATAATGATCGATATAGTCTAACTGAACTAGTCAAACCTCTGTAAGTTTATCAATTGTACCACTCGTAGCCTCACAGGTAAACTCGCAGAGTATCATGTTCTGTCTCATTACTTGAATACATCGTGTAATTGACCCGCGATATCTTACGCAAACCTTCTAATGGGTCCAGTAGTCATTAACATTCATCCCTACTGAGGTTTAATGTCAGATATAAATAATTTACTTAGGAATCTCTATGGTTAATACTTTATAGTACTTTTTTTTCTTTTTTACAGGAACTTGTCGAACTTGAGAAGTGGCAAATATACTAAGTCTGATGGCCTACAAACAAAAAAAAAGTATTGCTACAATCTCAATACACAGATTGTAGGTAATGGCCAGTATAAACTACGATATGTATGTTATTGTTAATTCAGAATTATCTTCTACGAAGAGTACAAAATGCTCTTTGGTTAATTCTAAACCAAGATGAGCCAGTCCTGCAAAAACCAGTCTTGAATTACGAAGTGAAAGCTGGTCTAAATATAAAAGATATATTTAAGTTAAAAGGAGATTACAATATACGAGAAATTGCTTCTATTACTAAGTTAATTGCATTAATATTAATCCTACACGTGTATATACGTTACTTATGAATATAATTAAGTGCATTAAAATGAATTCACATTAAGCAGTTCAATTAAGCCTCAACGCAAAAAACGCAATGTGTTTTAAGATTTAACATAAAATTAATCTTATAAGTCCTAAGCTTTCTACATTCCAAATTTAAAATTGGTTCAATCATCATTCGCGCGCTCTCTGTTCCATAATTTCATATTTAAATTGTTCGAAGCTACGTTTTCCATGCGCGCCCCACACATGAGGTCGGGTTACCAATTTGCTAGCAAGATGTTTTCCGTCATTAATTCTTGGAATAAACTCGTAGGTAACCCACGACCTTTAATATGAATTGAATTTAGGATACAAAACCTGTTAGATGATTGTTTTACTTAGGTACCCTTGTGGTGTTGCTTTTATTGCTGTTAATGTGCAATTTGAACGCCTAATATTATGTTCGGAAAAAATAATACCTAAAACTACGGGTAATTAATTATATGCTATTTTTCTGAAAAACTAAGTAACCTATATTGTAATACTCCGATACCGAAATAAAACTAAATAATATACTACTTACTTTCATACTTATAAAGTCAAGACACAAAGGTGAGATCGTTTTTTTGTAATTAGATAGCTATTTGTGCTTGTTTTTGATGTATTTATTCTATAATTTTGTATGTTTGGTAACTGAAGAGTTGATAAAGAGATTGGTATTGAGTTTTTTCATTGTAATGTATTTTTCCGCATATATTTTTTTAATACACGTGCTTATCTTATTCTATTGTGTATTTTGTAGGAAACTTTTGTAAGTTGGGTAACTTAAAAGAGTTACAATATAATAGAGTTACAATATAATAGACCCATATTATAACATACAAACCAATGAGAGCGAACGCATAATTTTTATTTGTAAGAAGGTACTCTATCGCAGTTTTCTGTTTCATACATAAATCGTACGCGTGACTCCCAAACCATGCAAGAAAATAATTGCTTACATATTCAACGCATTTATCACATTGCACAATTTCCGTCAACTCTTGTGTGGTCGTCTTTTGTTTGTCTAAAGTAAACATCGTTTGAGCAACCTATTGTCTGTACAACATCGTCTACTGTTCGGCAATATTGCTTCCGGCCGTTTTTTCTGCACGTTGGTCAATATTTTATTGTTCTCTTAGAAGAACATTTAGGGACGTTAATGGTAATCGGTTTTATGGTTTGAAAATACTCGTGATCGTGCCTTTGTTTGCTGTTAATGTTTTAAAATGATAAAAGGTAATTTTGAAGTCTAATGAAAAACGTAAATAAGTAGCTACTTAGCACAGCTATTATAATGTAGTTTCAGAGATCAGTTTTTATTGTTTAGTCTTTTGTCTTATATTTTTATACTTATGCATAGTACTGCGAGAATACCTAGAAATTACATAATGTATTATTTATATTATACTACACTCGCAACATCCAACGTACAATCATTTCCACGTAAAGATCAATAGAAAGCATAAAAGCTCTTTATCCAAAACGAGGCTTATCTCTTTGCCCACTTTTTTACTCTTAAGATATGGCTTCGTACGCCCACTTAAAACCATTCGAATGATACTGTTACACACAAATCTCTGCTCACGTTGAATGTCAAAACATTGGCGCCACCGACGCACAAAAAACCAACACTCAAAAATGATGCAAGCGCTGAAGAGATAACTTTTTCCAGGACTTCTTATTTTAGTGATGTGAAAAAATAACTTTCATCCTTTCTGTACCTAATTATTATTAACTGCGTCGTTATTGCTTATTATTAAAGCGTGAGATTAGTTTCTCTTAATTTGATATCGACCGTTATTTTTATGAATAGAGCAATCGTTAAACCGCGTCTGTACTGATTTAATCCTCCGGTTGATTTCAACAGATTTATTGCGCTGGTAATGAATCCATCGCGAGATAATTCTATTTTAACGGCCTCAATTCGCTAATAGCCATCTCTCATTATGGTTCGCCATTAGGTACGTTCTATCGTTGTTTGTTTTGTCTAAAAATTCGAATCATCTTCTTTTTTCAAAATTTTGTCGAATCACGATTGCTTTCGTCGAATCGGCGCCGCTCTTGTTCTAGCTCGGTCGCTAATGAAGTTTTCGTATGCGCCGTCCTTTTTTGTCAGCCATATCTGTTTGTTTTGAGTTCGGCATCAATTTATTTCGAGTTTTAAATTAGCCGTGCGAGCACCGGGCCGTTGTTGTCCTTGTTTGGCGTGGGGAAGTGTGTGTTTGCGTCTCTGTCGCGCGTCGTTTGTTTTGTGCGTGATGCGCCCCGCCCATGCGCCGGCCGGCACGGGCGTTCGTCGGTTGCTTTGACCGGTAGCGACGCGAGTCGTTATCTGTTTTTTCCGTCGGCGGTGTGTGTCCGGGCCTAATATTTGAGTAGGACGGTGAAAAAGTCGTTTTGTGTGCAGTGGGAGGCGCGACGCAATGTTTACCTACACCGACCGACCCGTTATACAATTTTGGCAGTTGACTCATTGAGTATGACAGTGACTTTTTAACAAGTCCCTGTGTGGTCGACCGGACGGCAAGTTCAACTGTTTTCTTTTTATTTTGGCAAAGTTATCCAATTATAATTGACCTCTTTAACCAAAAAATATTAACATGAACTGAACTGAAAAGTTTTATAAGCTGCGGTCAAGATTACAGCTTGTGTCTTTCGGCTATCAATATGTCATTACAATGTACTGCTGAATAATACTTATGAAGATAAAATAGTTCTAAAATAATTATAGTTCTTAATTAGTTCTCACAGTTATACTTATCCTAATTTTCTACAAAATGATCTAAAGATTTATTCAGGTTGGCGCATATTAAGGCGGTGATTTGTCGTACGATATACAGCAAGTGTACGCACGCGACATAAAGCTTTCTGTTTCAGGGTAGCCTTATTATAATGATGGCGTTTTTATTTTAACGATGTTTTATATTTACGTATTTGACGTGGATGCCACAATATCACGGGATCTTCAAATTAGCGGCGAAAATGTATTATTTTGAGTTTATTTATTCAGATAACATTAGATAATCATTTCAGTTCTCCCGATGTTAAGGTAAACATAAAGCAATGGATCGTCAGTTCCCTATTATTTACTAAGCAATGTTACTTTAACTGCCTGTGATCTACCCAAACCAGTGAACCCACAACGTAGACTAAGTATATGACATAACCTATTGCATATTACTTATCTTAAATTTTCTATCACATTATATATTTTATATCAATATTTATTTATTGAATTTACCCAACTAATTTAACACCTACAAGCAAACGTTGCATAGAACAAGAAAAAAACACTTTATCTAAAAATAAACAGCGTGCAAATTCAATTATCGCCTGTAACGCCGGATGCGCGGGCGCAAGCATTCGCGTCAATATTTCTATTGAACGATTCGATTTCACGCCTCCAGTGAACAGCGATTAATCGAATGAGTTATCTTCTTTAATCGATACGTCTAACATTTAGAAGTTAGCGACTTTCAGATCAGTTACCGCGGTTTGTAACAAAAATACTAATATCGATTTTAATGATATTTTTCTGAAATATTTGGTACAGACTTAATCATATAGGACTGTATTATGAAAATGACAGATGACGGTAAAGAGGTTGTCGAGATGGAAGATCGTAATCATAGCCCAAATCAGCAGGCCACAACTAATTAAAAACATATTGTTACAAAGATTTGGGATTTAAGGGGTGATAAACAATTTAGTATCTAAAAAGAGGGTCGTAATGAAAGCTTCCTATCTGTAAACAACGGAAGCAGAAGAAGGGTGATTTTCTACGCTTAGCACGATTATTGCATTGCGCATTTTGAAGTTTTCAATTTGACAGTTGACCTATCTTTAACAATGTGATTACAAGACTGTGTAATGTCTGTGCTTATTTTAATGAATCTTGTACATTCTGTAGTAGTAACGTATTGTTTTATTTTTATGATACCTACTCTCAAAAGAATATTAGTACCTACAATAGTGAAGTGACAGTGTTGCGTTTGAGCAGTTGTATTAATCTAAGAATGTTTGACTTTGTAAAAAAAACTTTTTGATTATTTAGGTAACTCATCTAGCATTATATATATTTTTTAAATATTTGATGTCTTTTCTTTCAACTTCACTTTTTTTTTATTGTTCTGATATTTTATAGCTAAAGTCTAACTAAGCCAGAATGTAAGCTACTAAATTTATGGAAAATAATTCAACATAATAAAAAAATAAATGGAACGGAAATATACCCATCATGTTTTCAGTGCAAAACGTTTTAGTAGATTGATATATCTCTAGAATTAAAACTATTTTTCAATACTAAAAAAGTTACGTAGGTATAAGGTACGTTTAACTTATGTATGATGTACTTACTACGCGTATTATTTTAAAACTCCATTTACTTGCAAGTCTTGGATCAGTTCTGAGTTGCTAACGGTTCCATTATTTATTTTATATATCAGATGAAAAAGCAGCCCTATTATCAAAACATAAAAAATAAATAGTAAAAAGCAATAAGGTTGCATACCAAAACTATTTTCCCATCGCTGAGTCTACATAAAGACCTCCTTTAAGCCTATAAACCGCATCAATAGTTAACAATCGCGGTTTTGTGACCAAACGGCGCGAGGCGTGTGTTATTTTGTCATTTTCCGATCCAATACCTCTGCGTTCAAAAAAAGAACACCCGTATTTTCTTTTTATTAGTGACTGCCAGCACTTTAGAAGTTTTATTGAGGTTTCACTGCCCCTGTAAGGTCGTTCTTTGTTGGATCTATATTTGTTTAGTTTGAACGCGACGATTTATTTATTTAGTCAGAAGTATTAAAACTTTTCTTATTTAGTTGAAAAAGTATAAATAAAACTTGTTCAGTTATATTTAAACGTGACCATTATTATAAAACTGCGTGTCAAAAACGGCTAAAAATCTGAGGCTTGAAAAAAATTGTTGGCTAAACTATAAAAATATAATTATACAGTTTTTTTTTAAATAAAGTAGAGGATAATAAGACTTTATAATTTTACACGAGAAAGAATAATGAACTTATTTTAATGAGCATGTAGATCACAATCTGAAATAACATTTGTAACATTTTCAAGCAAGACAAATGTTTGTAATTTACAACGAAACCGACATTTTGTTACACAGTTGCAGAACTGAACCACTATGTTCTAGGTGTAGATAGAAACTGTGATAGGCACAATTTGTTTGACAATGTTACATGTAATTATTACTGTTGACATACAATTTGTTTACTGTAACATAGGTGACAGTTTTATGCTGTCAAATAACAGTTACCTACTTATTATTATAACGTATATTACATAGGTAGTACCTCATTTTCCTGGGTATTAACTTAGATAGTTCTATAATACTGGCATTTAACAGTAACATAAAAATATTTGAATCGTGGATCAACTTTAGAGAGCTACGCTAGAGAGTCAACAATATAATTTTCCTACGTTAATTTGTTAGATGGGCGATGCCAGTTATACACAGGCAGACAGGTGACGGTCTAACTTTTATTTTAGTTGTCTAACTAACATTTCGTAGTGATGATGGTCGAGTGTTTAGTACCGATTTCGATTGCCGTGCAAAAGGTAGGTACGAGGTTCGATCCCACGAAACATGCAAAAAGAGCCGGAACTATCGGTGAAGGAAAACATCGTGAGGAAACCATAGCATGGTGGTAGAACGTTTCCTATCGCTCGCTACCACACTCAAGTTGTAAAATCTGTCGCCAAGCACCCAACGGTGGATCTTTCTTGAGAGCCAGTGTATTCCAGACTAGGCATGCTCCATATGGGCTTGTATGGAATAAAAAAAGATTGTGTTATAAGTACTGAAAAACATAGACTACGTTTTTCCCGATCTTACAAAACGCAATATTTGATTTTTTGTTATAGACTATATTGTGATGTTTGGCTTATTTTGTTAAGGTTTTAAGTCCATAATATCTGTCAGAGATCGGTACTATATTAGCTTTCGAGGTAATATATAATCCTCTAACTGAATTTGGCCAGCGTGGTGGATATAACCGTAGTCGTCGTAGATCGTACTAATATTTTTTCCTGCAGTGCCATAGGCCGCTTTCCGAAAAGTGACCAGTGCCCAGCTGTGGGACACGATGAGTACATATAACTAAGTAATGAATCAATAAATGTATAATAATAAATCTGTCACCAGTTAACAGGCCGTCTCGTCTATCAGTGAGTGCTCGTTCAATTCGTGCCACTTGCGCTGAGCACTCGCGAAAAAATGATCGAGTTACAGCCAAATGGCAGACCTCTATAGAACTGTCATTGCTTACAAGTTCGTATGAACATTATAGGGGATCAGATACCACTCACTTCAATGTGATTATTAAGAATAGTTGAAATAATATTTATACGAGTCTTTTTAAAACATATAATATGAAACCTGTTCTCAGGAAGCAAGAGGTTCTAAATTTGTACAAATATATTTTTTAATGTATGCTCCTCAAATCTCAAAGACGCTTGCAATCTGCCGAATCGAGGACAGTTTACAAAATTGATAGTTTTTTTTAAAGTGCTACTTGTTGTTTATACTAATGCATCAGTAAATACTTGTTGCAGTGCGAGCTTAGGCTAAAAAGCTGTTTCATTTACAACTAAAAATACCTCCATATCATCGGCTCCTATCTCGTCGATCAACAAAATCTTCCTCTTGATCGTCTACATACGGATTTAGCTCATATCTCCGGATCTCTGGCACATTTCCACAGTCTCCCGTTTAATTAGGTACATTTTATACCTTTTATACAAGCATGTCTGTCGGCGATTTATCTACCTACTCTTTGACTTCACGCTTGTTGCCTCACAGAGGTATGGCTGAATAATTTTTCTAGTTTTCTGTAGTGGTTTTGGGACTGCGATTATGTGTAGCGGTATTTAATGAGTTCATTTTAGAAATTGTGATTTGATTGCTGATTATACTTACTTTCAACTCAATTAAGAATTTTTGATGTTATGTGGTTAAATTTTCGAAAGTTTTCATTGGTTTAAGTGGGTAGTTAGAAAGAGTACCGTTTTAGAATTATTAACTTAAGTCCGATTCAACTTAATTACCTTTTTAATTGTATAATAAGTAGTTACTTATGCTAGTTAATAATGGTAGAGCCGTTTCAAGACTAAGAAAGATAATCAGTCAGTAATTTTGGAAAGTTCCTAACACAGAATTTGTTTTCTGATTAATACTGGGTAAGTGTTCATTTCTTACTTATTTTAAAAACTTCATGATGCTGGCTTTATGAATTAGCCGTGCGAAACCATGCCTAAAAAATAAAAATCTTTTCAGTGGCAGACAAAATACTCACATCTTGTTTTTAAAAAACGAACATTCAAAATTCTAAACTCAAACGCGAAGTCCAATTTACATCGTGCGACAATAATGAGCTGTCACTCGGTTGGCTAGTAACGAATGTGGATACCGCTTGTCATTTTTCACCGGCAGCGACTTCAGCGCTGAACATCATTTTTCAGCCACCATAGTAATATATCTTCTGCGATCGGACAGCGAGTTTAGCGCTAAAAACATTCAAATTATAATGGTCGACGAGCGATATGTGGCTGATTAAACTGCGTTTACGATTTGATGAATCGTTTTGTGATATGTTGACAAATATTTTGTTAGACCGATACTGAGAATCGTGAATATTTATATGAAGTCGTCCAGTTTGACATTTAACAAAAACATTTAATTGTTTTATGTTAGCGCAATAATATGATTATGGATGTATTGTAGGTATTTATTTGGTAATCAAATAAACACACAAAAAGTCAACTGTACTTGCCATATTTGGTCGAAGGATTAGATTTAAAATGTATATTTACTATAGGATTACGGTTTTTTTTGAATTGATGTTAGATTTTTTTGGTGTGTTACAAACGCACGCTGACTGAAATTACGAGTAGGTCTTTTTACTTCCAGGCGTGCAAAATAAACTCCAAATGAAAATGAACGTGCTTTGTGCCCCAAAGTTGCCATCACTCTCAGTGATTGATATTGATAGAGATCAATGATTTTCTAAACTATGTTACTTATTTTTCTTGCGGGGTCTTCACAGCCGTTCCAACTGAACAAACCCGACCGTTTCAAATCCTTCCAATGACAGACCGTAATCGTCGTTCCATTTTCAAATAACGCGTTCCATTTCCAATTATCATAGTGATGCACCTGATTTGCGACGATTCTCAGACGCCCCGTAGAGGTGTAACCTGAAACGAACCTTTGGTTTTTGTTAAAAAGAATCAAAAAGTTAAAATAGAACAGATTGGTTGTACTTATTTTGTACTTGCATGGAAGGGAGGATTGGGAGAGTTTTTCTACAAGAACCTGTTATTTAGTTAGGCCTACATAATTAGTGGAGTATAGTATAAAGTAAAAAGATACTGTATTATACATATTTCGTATAAAAAATTAAGTACCTAATCGAACTGGTACCACTTGTATTTTATCTAGTTTGGTACACATACTATTAGATACTAATGCAAAATTAGGAAAAACCCTGAATAAGGAATTGCAACCTTGACTTATGCTTCTATTTTAACCATCCTGCTTTCTTCACATCTCACATAAAACTACATACTTACTTATTATATACGACGACACGTGGAACGTGTATAACGTAGTGGTCCTATTATACCCACTCAGGTGTACGTAAGGCAAGTTTTTGCTCCGACACCGGTCGCAAGGTGTCTCAAAACTGCCACAGAATAAAGAATAGTTGGAAACTGTGTACTGTCACGCGCCGATTACTTACACACCTTCTGAGAGAGACCAATCGCGAAGACCGCTGGGTGCTTGGTACATTTAGATATAGAAGTGATCGCAGGAAAAACCATAAGGTGTAAAACATTTTGAAATATAGTGAGTTCTCTGCTGTCATAGGTATTCCTAATCGTCTCCGAGCCTCTGTGCCGGACTATCCACTAAGGGATTACCGACATTGAAATTTATTTTAATTGTCCCCTAACTTTTAGTACAGTGATACACCGCATAAAGCGACAGGAAGATTTTTTGAACACATTTAAATTTTTTCTCACATATTCTATGTGCAGTTTGTGATACGAGATTTGTTCGAATGGTGTTTGTTAGTAAGCAAGCGCATAAATGTTGTTCCATGATATTTAAACTCTTTTCTATATAACTCGTATTCTGTTAACTTTTCTCGATGCTAGTACCTACATGACAGTCGGTAATGATGATAGTTTTTGTATGGATTCTTCGAGTAAGTACGATAGTTGGTGAAATGTGAAACTGCTCGTATTTCTACAATTGTACTGTTGATTTGATGCGACAAGAAATGTTCGCATGAGTTCTGCCTGTAGTTAACTATCTTACCTACATAAGTATGTGCTAAATGTATGTATGTAATACACACGTCTAAATTTCATGTTACGACATGGTTTTGTGAAACATTGTGAATATTATTCTGGTTAGTAATATACATTACTATTTTATATGACCATAATCCACCCAAAATTGTCAGGTGGAAATTGCTTTAGGTGAAAAGGCAGCCCGATGTACAACCATTGTCTTTATATTTACATACTTTTTATATTACACACCAAAATTACTGTACAAGTAATTTTGGTGTGTAATAAAGTTAATTTCATTCATATATTTTTTTGTATGCTGTAGAAATATATTGACTGTCAAAAGTATTTAATTATTCGTTATAGCATAACTGGATACTTATATTATTGCACAGATAAATATCCAGAGTAATTTAGATTTAAAAAATTAAATCACATTTTAAAGGCCCACATATTTAACACGAACTTTAACGGTCCTTCTTATCAATTAGGCAAATTAGGTACGTGTAAAGCCATAAACCTCTGTCGTGACAGATACATAAAATGAAACAATTCTTTGAACTAATTGCACACGACTAGATAATGAAGTTTTCGCGCTAACATTTTTGACGCCATATTGAATAAACCTTTTTACAGGGGACTGTAACAACAACGATACGATTATCTATTTCTACATTAAACATTAAAGAATTTTGGGTTTTTCGAGTTATGGGTATTTACAGTTACATTAAGTCTTATGGATATTTAGTGTATGTGATTGGCATTATAGAAGTGATGTGTGTAAATGTTTATCACATAAGTCTTTTTTAAACTAATTTGTCTATATTATGTTATAAAGGTTGTGATAAGTACCTAGGTAGGTAATTTTGCATCATGTTTATTGAAAAGATTACTTGATTGATAACAATTACTAAAAGACTAAACAAGGGAAAAATAGCAATTATTTATTATGGAATATGTAAAACAGCTACCGTTTTATCGTAGCCTATAAGAATATTGAAGCTGTCAGTTATATTGATAAACCGATGAAATAAGCAGTTAGCCAATAATTGCTCAAAGATAGATGAGTTTAGTTAGTGCATACTATACTCGTAGGTAGGTACAATATACTGGTTATTGAATGTTTTATGAGAAATACACATTATATAGCGCTTACAAAAAGTAGGTATGTTACATACCTACTTTTGTAGGCGTCATAAATAATAATAAGAAGAGCAACATATAAAATACATTACATTATATAACAATATATTTATACGTAGTACAGGATTTTTAATTCTTTTGCCAAAAAATGACGTTATCTTTTAAAAGTCGATGAATTATTAACTATTAACGTTTTTGTAAGAACATGCTTGTGTACAAGTGATATAAAGACGTAGTATGGTTTTGTGTTTGAGAGCAATCTCCGTAGAAACTACTGAGAGTAGTTTCTACCCAAGTACTTATTAGACTAAGAGGGTAACGTAACCACGATAACCTTAAACTTGGCGATTACCAGCTAGGCAAAGTATACTTTATCCTGACCAGTATTTGGCAACCTGATTTTTTTTACATCACAGGCAAATAAAAAATCAAGCGCATTATCTATCTCTACTCAAAATTTCATCCGAATCGTTTCACGTAAAGAAATAACAAAAAAAATATGATGTTGACCCAACGCGGTTCAAATCTTAATAAATGTTTGGTAGAGTGAAGGAAAAGAGCAGCGTCCTAACCACTGGTGGTAGCAGACTGTTTGTTAATCTGCAAGCACACCCCAACAGTTGACTGCGCTAAGAGCGGTGTTAAATCGAATCAATTTGTCAGTGCAAGGGCTTTTAGCTGCCAACGGGTTTGGGAGGCGACCCTACTGACAGTTATGACGAGCTAGGGCGTGGTCGCACCCTCTCTTCATTTGTCGAACCATTTGCTTCACGGAATGCGATGTCATCAGAGCCGAACCGAGCGTGAAATGGAAAACGCCCCTCCAGTGACACTAACCCCCCTCTTTCCCCCCCTCTCTGTGTCTACAGAGGGGGAATAGGAAGGGAGGCGAACACCCTTAACGCGCGCTAACGAAATTTCGAAACTTTCGTGCCATTAAATGAGGTTGAACATTTGATATGCTCAAATAGGCGAAACTGTTGATTGCTTTTAGCAATTTAAGTTTTGACGTCAGGGAACTAAATAAAAAACTATCATTAGTTCTGTGGCACCTAATAGTACTTATTCGTCTAAATTTTTGGTACATAGTATAAAGAGTGTCACATTTCCATAGACGTAGGGACGCAACTTACAGTTCTAAGAACAAATTGAATTTAATTTATCTATGCATTTTGCATATTATTTTTTACTAAAAATAATATAGTATTATAACTCCTAAATATGTATAAATAACTATATCCAAAAATATGGCAAGTGCCTTTATTTGAGCTTCTTTTCAAAATGTAATTTCTCCATCAGATATAACATCAGTGCTAACCTTTTGAATCTGTATATAATCTGCACTACGAGTGTTCATAACCTTCTGAATATCAGCATGTAAGATGACAATGTATTTTCAGTGAATCAGACATTTTTTTCCTATGTTAAGGTACGTTGAAAAAAGATAGCTACACAACTTTAACTAAAAAGAATCCGTGGAATTGAAAACTTTCTGCTTTTTAGGGTATGTTAAAAAAGAATAATACCAATAAAACTCTTAATTAAAAAAGTATAATAATACTGTAATATGATTGGTATAATAACAATGAACCCTGATGTGACAACGAATGCTGTAAAATGATTAAAATAAATGCAATTAATTTATTGTCAACATAAGCATGCAAAATACGCGAAAAAGTTACGTCACTACTTTTTAATTTCAAAGCAAACATTAATGCATACATCCATTGTATAATAAACTGTTCTTCTCAAGAGAACCTTTCCATAAGTCTCTAATATAATTAACAAATCGCACGTGTTAATACCTTATTGCTTATAATCATAAAATCTCGTCTATTAACAATATAAGGTAATAAACGGAGGTTCATTGCAAGCTTCATTAATGGTTGCCATTATTCAGGCGATAAATATTATAGCAATAAAATATAATAATTATGCATGTACTTGGTAACTACTTACTATAAAGTTATGCTCATTTTTATTAACAGTGATAAAAGCAAACCTTAAAGCTTAAATACGATTGCCTATCTACCCGATATTGTCTCTTCGTATAATGTAACATTTGGAAATGTAGAAAAATAATACAAACTTACCACAAAAAATAATTTTAAACATAGTTCAAATTATTATACTAAGGAATCTCAAAAATATACCAGAACAAATATTTGGTTTAATGTCAAAATAATTTGTCAGATATCTTCCAGACAAGGTTGTTTATACCAAAGATAAAACATGGCACCCTTTGCAGGTAGGAGAATGCTAGATCTTTGGCTTAAACTTAAACGAGTGACTAACTGTACACAAATGATAGTTGTTATTGAAGGACAGTTCCATAGGATTGTGTAACTCATATTTAGGCCTCCCCATTTCAGAGACGACAAAAAGAATTCTAGACCTAGTGAAGTGTGGCTTGCAAAATAGATAAGTCTTATATTATGCAAATTTTTTCATACTATTTTTATATATTTTTTGTTTAACAACTAGTATGGCATTTTCGCATGCGAACAAACACTTTAAATAAAGATTTAAAAAAAAAATGATAGTCGGGAATTGTATAAATAAATTAACCAAAATAGCTACTCAATAGGTATGTCCAATTTTTTTGTGGTAAGACGGATAATGCCTTATTAAGAGTTTTGGTGAATGGTTTTAAGAAATACATAAATGGCGCGGTAACATACTTCTCTTCTTTTTGGGAGATATACCTGGGGAAGTATTTTTCCCCTTTTTGGGAGAGGTTTAAATTCTTCTTTCTAAGAGGTTATATAGGGGCTGATAGGGTCCCCAAAATCAAAAATCCTCAACGACCAAAAAATTTGTAAAACCCATACACCAGATTTCCTCAAGATTGGTTGGAAACTACGACCTGTACCTACGAGAGTACGAAATTTCAGGAGACATACAAACACTCAAACATACGAACTTAGAGAGGAAAAAAATTCCAAATCCGAAACAGACACGCTTCCCTCGCTCCGTCAATAAATCTAACGTCAGTTGCTAATAAAATTCTTGCTAAGTTTCAAATCAGTTTTACTTAACGGGCCACCTAATACCCGCTTCAGTTTGCGCGGCATTTTATCACCCCGAGCCGTGTTTAGAGCAAATCTGCTCGTAATGGTAACAAATGCCAGGACGTAGGCGAAGCTCTTGAGTTTCTGTCCCTATTAAGTAAGTAGGTGAAGCCGATGCCTATTGACAGTCTACTTGTTAACTTTACTTGATAACGAACGAAATTAATGCTGAATGCATAGATAGTAAGAGTAAGTCACTTGTAGCTGCTCCAATGTTTATTCATTATCAGATATTTGATTGCAGTTTGATCTTTAGAGTGCATTATGTCTGGTATCCTTATTATTTACATCCTCCTTAAATTGGAACTGTCTCTCAATAAAGACTACCGAAACAAAATATTTGTTTAATTCTCATTTAAGTTTTATTTTATATATGTCGAACAACCACTTCATGATAGTATAAATCAAGATATATACATTTATATATACCCGATTACTAATATAAATTAAAAAAAAGAGAAACTTAAATCCTTACACTACAGAAAAAGAGCATCAATCAATAATAACTATCGTGTAGAACAATAAAATTACCAAAACCACAATGCAACTAATACCAGCTCCAGATTGCCTTGAACTATTCACTAGGTAGAACAAAGGTCGTTAAGCTCAAATGGCGTTCGGTTTCAAGTTACTTACCCAATAAACCTTCCGGTAGTGCAGATTGTCCCGCTTGTCCGCGTTCCGTTTAAATTGTCGCCCTAATCCGGGATCATTTGTTTGCTAAAGGGATCCCGGGATTCGGGACGGCGCGTGACTTTCATGTCGATTTGTTAGCAGGAGACGGTACCCAATGAAAATTTTACTACAAGGTGTGATGTTTCAAATGTTGGAAAATCAAGAGCAAAAACATACGAGACTTTAAAACAAAACAAAAAATAAATCGGCCTAGGCGTACCAATAACAAATCGGGAAATATCTTCATCCAATTAAGAACCTCCTTTCTCTTTGAAGTCCGTGCGTTAAAAATAAAAAAGCTATCAGTTTACGTTATACGGCAAATAGTTATTATGTTCTAAAATCTAACTATTATTTCATAATACCTAAGTATAATACTAAAATAGTAATGGCAGTTAAGATATAGCCTTAACACGTTTAGCGTGATTCTGATCGCGAATAGACACACATCACTAAGGAAGTATCGATTATCAATTAATCAGCGAGTCACGGCTGCGACCGAACGAGTAGCACCAGCTGACTCGATACATTGGCTAACTGCGCAAATGACAGACGAAGTAATGTCTTAATGGAGATTTAGTGTTCTAGATATACGTTGTCTTTATTTGATGTTAATTAAAGTCTATTCTAGATCATAGAGAATACGAGTACATTAAAAATAAATTTATAACATTCAAATAAATAATATCGAACGTTATTATTTTAAAAGTATAGCTCTGCCTGCTATTGTTATAAATAGTTCTGCGCACAGTTGATCCCGATAGCAACAAAGGTATCGATTATCAATTAATCAGGGAGTCACGGCTGCGATTGATCGAGTCCATCTGACTCGATACATTGGCTAACTGCGCTAGTGACAGACGAGTATATGTATTGGTGGAGATATAGATATGCAGGGTTATCGGTTAGGGGTGTACTAAGCCGAAAGGGCGTCACGCTACTCGTCCTCAAGAAAAGACTACATCATGGGACTACCTCTGAATAAAACAAAAATCAGCTCTGTCATAAATTTTGCTGACGACCGATCAAATTTTTGTATAGTAAAGTTTTTTTTTTCTTGATTGAGTCGATCCCACTGTTAAAGTAGTAAAAGTAAGGGGTAGAGATATGTATTATACAGTAAGTTCCATATAAATTAATCAAATTTGTTTAAGCAAGTTTAACACTAAAAATATAAATAAAAACTGAAAAAAATTAAGTTGGTTTTTCACTATTAACTCTTGTTGGTTAATAATTTATGTCGTTGATATTCATCCTAGATAAGAGCTTTGTACAGCTATAAGGTAATATATTACCTTTCCTTAGGTAAATTCTATAAAAAAATATTAAAACACACTGTATCTTGGCCGACAAATAAGACAAGCCAAGGCCAAATTTTACTCGTTTCCCTTGGTCCCAACCAAGAGAAACAATTAAAATTTGGCCCTCCGATTTTAGATCCGAGCAATAAATCCCTCACCGAGAATAAATCTAAATCTCAGCCGATGGTAAGTCTGCTTCGATTGCGGCCCGCTATTTGTTTTGATTCATCATTGTTCACTGAATTGCAGTGACTAAGATTGCTTGTTTTAACCCGGCTGCCTAAAAAGAAGGTAATGTTTTTCGAGTATTTATTTGTATGTATGTATGTTTAGAGCACCTGTCCGAGTCAGAAATCGTAGCCGGGGCTGTCAGCTCTCAATGCGAATATTCTAAGCACAACGCCACGGCGTGGGCAGTCCATAAGCATTGCCATTGTGTAGTAAATCCGGTTGCATACTAGTTACGCTGCTTTCTGGTACTTAGTAAGTTGAATCATGTGGATTATCTTTAGATTTTTATTTCTGGGTGATCTAAATGCTCATTTTAAATAATCGTTTATTTCTTTTAAAGAACAAAAAGTCCTTATGATTTTACCATATATTTAAATGATGGCAAAATCATAAGGATTTTTGTCGGATAAGGTCAAAAGTTTTGGCAGATAAGTGAAGTCTCCAAACGCAATTTCACCAGCATAGCCTATATCTCTTACATAGGGTAGATCAAAGCCCAGCAGTGGGACTCTACGCTATGGGTTGATTCAAAAGGCAAAAATGGGTCAAGTGTGAGTCGAACTCGTGCAATGAAGGTTTCGGATTATATACAATCATCTATACCTACAACATTTATTCATGTTTCTAGCTGTTTTCGTTATTGATATTGAATAAAAACAGCAAAAATTACGTTAATTTTATTACAATTATAATAAATTTGAGATATCCTTAAATATAAATTTTATTCCGTTTTTAGTATTTTTTGTTATAGCGGCAATCGAAATGCATCATCTGTGAAACATTTCAACTGTCTAGCTTTACCACGGTTTATGAGAGACAGCGAAGTCTTAGTAATATGGTTCCATTTTTACTATTTAGGTACGGAACCCTTAAAATAACGGTCATATACCGACCTAAATATATTACAAGTTATATTACTGTCCGTAAGTATAGTGTGAAGACATCTTGGACGGTGATATACCGCTATTTGTTTACGTTTGTAGGTGTCGTGTAATAGATTGTGGTGGTATAGAGGTTTATTAACACTATTTCAAAAGTAAGTATTATGATCAACTATCTATCTTCTATCAAACAAAGGCCCTTATACTAACAAGTGTGAGTAGGTATATATTTTTTACCAGACTTTATAATCAAAAAAGAATTATTTAAAAAAAACTTTGCACTACCTAGTAGTGTTCTGCTAGAAGGACAGCTCAAACTTTTTGGGTCAAACCTCTTAAAACCTCTTGACCGACTCTATAATAATTGTAAAATAAAAAAGCTCTGTAACAAACTTTTTTCTTTTTTTGGAAAAATCTGCATCAACAGCTCGTGAGATTTTTTTCAAAATAAAAAGAGTTCCTTGGCTGAAATTATGTGAACTCTTCTAGTTAGTATTTTTCTAGTAACTATATAATAACTAGAAAAATACTATTGTATAGGCTATATATTTTATATACTTAAACTGTTTCGCTGAAAATATCATTGATTTCATTAATTACCAGAGGTGTACCTAGGCTATGTACACGTGTACCTACCTAAAGCTTATTATATACGTTTTAGCAACACTAGAATAACATTACGAAATCATTAAGACCATCCATCCTCATTAATATTTTAAAATAGCAATCAGTTCATCATTAGACGATCTCATTCATTAGCTAAGAAGATTTCCATCAACTAATCTTTTGATGTATACCGTAGATTTGGAGCAAGATAGATCGGAAATAAATTGATATGCGACATGTTCCTCTTAATAGATAAGGCACATAATTGTTGGCAATTTACTAATTTACTGATAAGAAGACCCAATTCTTGGAAAGTATGTATCGGTGACGTAAAATATATACTAACAAATAATTTTTTTTTTTAATTTATTTCAATAGGCCTTTTAGATTAATTTTTTAGTTTAGTTTAGATTTTAATTTAGTTTTAGTTATTATATTTTAAAATGTTATTTAAGTTTATGCAAATAAAACAATAGGACTATTTGACGCTAAAATGATGAATTCGATCTAAATCAATCTCTTGATACATTGATTGAGCATTCATTACGGAACTCTTGAAAGATTAACATGATTGTGCCTACATATAAAGTTGTAGACATAATTGAATACGAAATTAAAATAATTAAATTAACATCCAAATCACGCTCACACATCGCTCATACATATTTTTCCATTAGTTTCGATTCTATCAGAAACTAGTCAACTTTTCTTAGACATACACCAAACTAATAGATAGGAACAGTAATGATTCTGTCTTCATCAGTACCAGGATGTCATATCACAGAGGAGTTTAATGCGGCGAGACTTACATGCGTAATAAGTCTCAATTAGTAACGCACAGTGCGCCCACAGCACAGCCAAGGGGACAAAATTAGTCCTCGTGAATAATGCTCTTTAAAATTATTTCTGGATCATCAAAAATAAAATGTTGTTGTCGCATGACGATTCAAAACTGCCAGCTGTAGACGTTACGATTTACTCGTAATCATTCTTAAACAAAAAAAAAGTAATTTTGATATGAATGATAATGCTTGCGCTTTAGGCTGTAATATAAAGTGCTTATTTCTTAAAACCAATGTTTTAAGAAATAAGCACTTTATATTTAAGAAGCAATTTTATATTATGTTCGCAATTAACATACGTCAAAGACTTACTAAAAATTATAACAGCAACTGAGTTTACGAATAGTAAAAAAAACCAAGAGCGGGGAATTTGCGCAACACTTGTTTTTGTGTAAACAAAACTTAAGACCACACACAAGGTCAGTTGCCACCCTGAATAATATAGGGACCATAGACACTTGTAGCTTTTATCATAGACACATGTGTAAAACAAACCAGTCGAAGCAAAAATTGGTAAGAATCAAAGATAAAAATAAGATTCTGTGAAAAAATGTCTTCGTCAACGGCATAAATATGTCAAAACAAGTATCAAACTCAAGCATTCGACAGATAACTTGCGTATACGATGCGCTTTGATTTTGACAAAGATTTTGAGGTTAGGAATTAGTTAGCGTGCTGCACAGTGGAGCAACATTCCAAACGCTTAAGACAAAACGTATAAGACTTAAATTGGTTCGTTTTACGTGAAATGTGTTTGTGGTTTTTAAGTGAATGGAACGTGGCTAATATATCTGTCATTTGGGCGTTTTGTTGTAGGTTAGACACATGGCAGTGATTTGTTGGGACCGCACACAAACGCTTCACTTTCATTATTGTTATTAAGCGGCGACAAGTTTGTGATAGTTTAGAATACATGTCACCGCACACTCGTAAAACTATTAAGCGCAGTTTTAGTTAATGATGTCGTTGAATAAATCGGTGAGACACGATTGTCGTAAAATTAAACAGTTTCAGTGACAAAATTAACGACTGCTATAAAACAATTTGCTTCTTTGTGCACGAGTGTTGGCAATTTATTTATTGTTGACACATTTTGTGTTTACAATTCTGGTGATTACTTGTTGATTCATAAAACACGGTTGTAATAAAACCTTTATCGTGTTTAATGTCATATTGTGCAGCTTATTGTATTGTAAGCTATACCTAACAAAATCTTTCGAACTGAACTTTCAGAAAAAAAGTTTTATATGCTTTGAGACATATTAAACTGTGTCAAAGGTATTGTTGCCAGTAATAATAAAATATGGATTTATTTTACTTAAAATAAAAATAAATCAAACACAATTTCTCACAGCATTTTTAACAGCAAAAATCCCTAAATTAAAATTATCTTCCACCCAAATCACACTATTAAAACTCCATCTTTCACTCAGTCCATAAACCGCCGTTTTCGCCCCTCGGGCAATATGTCTTTATTCCCTCTAATAACAATTTGGGGCATTATGTGACAAAAGGAAGTGTTTTCGTCGCGCACATTCTCGCGGCGTCTGTTATCTGTCCCTGGGGTTAGAAGCAAGGCCCACATTATTGCCTCGTAGTGATTTATACAGTTGCTACCGGTTTTCGGATTTATTGACTGGTTTCTTTGTGTGCAGAAGGTTTTCTTTGCTGTTTATTGAACCTAAGTGAAAAGACGATCCCAAGGTGTATATCGTATATTTATTTATATTGCACAAAAAGCATCATCTACATTATAAAAAAAATATATTGTATGTTATAACTCTCATTATAGGGTTATCTAATTAATTAATTAACATAATGGAGTAACAACAAACCTCGCATATTTTTTCAATATTTTATAAATTTGAGGAATTGTTTTATGAAGAATGTAAAATCGTATGACTATTATAGTAATGTAAAGAATGATCTACATAATAATATTGTAACCATATATTTACCTAAGATAAATTTATATCAATCTTTTTTTAACTGGTATACAGTCCCATTTATTGTCTTCAAACATCGCAGCCCATTTAACAGATTTGTTTCCCTATCCAGATAATCCTGGCAGCATTGGCACCAGAAGTGATATTGCCCACATACTGTTCCTCTCACCGGGAAACGGCTCAGCTTACAAATTGTTATTTAGAGTTTAAACTAGATTTATGTCCTGTATCGGAGATTGTAGAATCACTGTGCTGTGTGCTACTGAGAATAAATTGGAAAAAAGTTTCATAAGTCCATTTTTTTTATTAAAATAATGTAACACAGTATTTTCTTTATATCTACTCAGAAAGTGACAGTCTTAGAAATAAAAATATTATGATATAAGATATTATATCCGCGTTAAGTCCCGTACTAAGTTTAGACTGCTGCGTTACCTAATATGAAAAAACAACAAAAAAATTGCATATTTTCAAAGTATTTTGGAGAGGTCCTAAATTCGTATTGTTTATGTTTTAAAACAGTCAGCGCTGCACACGCACACGCACACGCATACCTACACATACACATAAATACAAAACAATACTAATTAGTCTTCATCAATTATTCAATGTAGTGAGTAATATAGATAACTGCAAAGTTATGTAAATCTCGTGTTCGATTCAAGTTGCATGTATAAATAGTCAATAAATTAGAACAACTAGGTAGTAAGGCGTAGGCCTTCAGTAATAATTATACGAGCCATAGATAACGAAATAATTATTACTGCTTTTCTACCATTTAGTATTATTCCTACGTAAAATGAATTGTAAATTTAATATTACGAGACAAAAAACATAAATAGATATAACTCGAGTACCTATATAGATACCTACAGTATTTCTATTAAATATCAAAATAGTATTTTCTACCAATTCCAAAACCAAGAAGGTTTTTCGTTTTTTTGTTTATTATCTGATTTTTCGAAGACGGGTAAACCGATGTGAACTCCTTTTGATTCTATCAAAATCGGTTAAGAGATTTGATTTTTAAATCAAAAGAACTGAAAAAGCTCTACCGGCGCCTGCCGTAGTAGAAGGGTAAGATTGTGACATTCATTATGTTTTCAAAAAGTACCTAAGTAGAATCCGTCGAGCCGGATTTCGAGTGCGTTCACGGCTCATCTTTAGGACAAACGCAGTTTTTTTTTGCAAGGTGTCATTTCGCAATAATTTGCCTATTGTGGGTAACCGCTAAAACTTTTGAAACTATATTAACAAAATTAATTGAAACAAAGGACCATTAAATTTCCAGCAAATATTTGACCTCTCTCAATCTCTTACATTCACATCAACCTTCCATAATCATTAATCATCGAACCTGGTTCAAATATACATACATGCATATAATACACGTGTATACAATGATTGCTTATGTACCGCATTAAGATACACATCTTTACTTGGAAATTGTAGGTGTGCTTCCTTTGTTCCCTCGCGCTGCAGTTAGCAGTCGTAAATGTAGTGTTGCAAAAAGTTTACACATGGTGAAATAATATAGGAGGTACTAATGTATGCATGCTTATTTTATATGAAACTAGCGGACCCGATAGACGTTGTCGTGCAAAAACCTAGATACCCAAACGCATACAAAAAAATACAATCAAATCGGTCAAGCCGTTTAGGATGGGCTCAGTGACATACACACGTACAGTAGCATAATATATAAAGATAAAAGATAATTTACTATCGTTGTAATTTGCCAACTATAAGATATAAAATTGTTATTTCTTGTATAAGAAAAGAAATATAGCTTTACTAAAAAAAGTTCCTGTTTGTCACCTTGCGGGGACAGATTAGGGTAACAAACAGGATACAGGAGGACAATTTTACACGTTTTTATTCATAATTGTGAAAATTTTAAAGTATAGTTGGACAGAGCTAAACTAAGAGAGTTACTTGTCTATATATGGAACCCTAAATAGATAAGTAAATAGATACACAAACTATTAGTGTCTACTTGTTAGTAAAAGTGTTTTTAAACACAGTAGACCTTTTTAACCTGTCTAGTTAAACAAGCGGCACTTTGAAGTTTCATTGAGCTGATAATTTTTTCAGTGTCTACGCTTTAGTCAAAACAAACCGTTTGTATCCCCTTCAGGCAGCACTTGAGTTTATTGCCTACTTTTGTTTTATGTTCATATTTACTGCCTTTTTTGTGGCATCGACTTTTTGTCAGTTCTAACAGTGTGCGGTGTTTCGTGAGTTAGCAAGAGACTTTTAAAATTGATCACCGTAGATATCATGGTAATGCCTATGACCTATGACATACTATTTGGTATATAACTAAGTATAATTATTTACTCTTACTAAAATGACTTTTCTTACTCAGCTCTAGCGAAAGTCATATCCCGAAATCTTCGCAATAAGAGACTTTTTTGTAATTAATTAATTCTTTATCATTTTACTTATGTGGATACAATGTAGTAAGAACGCAAGCTAACTCGCTTTTGCGTCCTGCTTAGGACGGTTATAACTACCTACAATATACCAGATTTTTTCTGTTTTAATACATCTGTATTATATTATTTGGGCAACAGCTTATCACTCGGCATATAAAACTAATATGGTGCCACACGTAATTAAGGCCTTCAAAACCCAGTTACTACTGCTCTGCACATTACATCCTTGTTATTTATATTGCAATTATAATTCGAAGTCATTTAATATTTTACGCCACTTGTAAACCAACAATGTTTGTTACTACAAGCGTACCGTGCACTCGGCTAAGACTAAAGACGCCGCCACGATAACTATCGGTCGTTATGCTGTCACGGGCGCATGCACTGGCTGCCTTACTCCACGCGTGCAGCGTTTTTGTCCAGACGCGAGGTTTTTGCGCGCACTGTGCGTTTTTATTAAGCCGTTTTTTCAGTTCTAAGTTTAAGATTTAAACTTCTTTTTTCAATTCGAAGTTTGATATTTATTTCGAAATTTGGAATGCTGTTTTTAGATAGCAGCACGGTTTATTATTAAAGCGCCTTTGATTTATATAGGCGTTGCTGATTTGATGTGTACGGCATTTTAGCGCCGACTTTGATGCGACCGCTAATGATGTTTCGAGACTTGTACCTATAAAAATAGTCACCCGAATCCGGTTATTGATGTAAAAAGTATAAGAGTTGTAAACTTTATAAGATCTAATAAAGCTAATAAGAACCTATCAGCAGATTAGTACGTAGGTATATGACAAAAAAGGTCACAGTAATAGACATCATTTGAAAAAATAACGGATATAATTACCCGGTTGGTCCGATTTAAGCGTGTTACATCTTAAGGCGTATTGTCGCTATACATCAGACAAGTTGCGGTCTAACGCAAACATATTTTATAATAAGTAGATGATAAAAAATATTTTATAAATAAGTCTTAATTATTACCATTGAGATTTAATTTTATATTAAACAATTCTAACATAATTGGAGTCTTCTTAAAATGTTCTTATAACTTTTCTGTATCACAAAGACAACGTTCTGCAATACCTTTATAATACTTGAATTAGGTAAAAATTATGTTCCATTCTATAATACGTATCTGCGACGGCGATCTCTGAAGCGGGATGAAAAACTAAAACCATACTTAACTAAATAATTTCATTAACGTTACATTCAATTATTACCATAATAAACCCAAGTCATTATTATCTTTGAGTATATCATATTAGCTAATGATACTACATTATAATAATACATGATTCAATAGCAAAACCTGATTAAATTATCAAAATGTCAGACGAACGATTAGGCCTGATCGCTGATTTGTAATATGTAATACCTAGAATCATAAACAATAACAATATTAAATTACGACACCCTCAGTTCAAAGACAATGTAGAATTAAACACAGGTTAAAAGTAAGCTCGGACACCACACAAGCGCAGATGATATAAGATATGTTTTAGTTAGTGATTTAAAATCCATTAGAAAAAAGGAGATACCGACGGCTTTTTTACCTATGCATGTTTCTCGGTGACTCGAAGCTGACTGATTTGTAAAACTATTCTTCGGTTTAAAAAGTTTTTTGCATGCAAGAAATGTACAACAAACCTTTGCTAATTATATCATACACATTACACATACATAAACTACATTATTTTTATACAAGTTACACATTGGTAAATATTATTTATTTTTAATAATAATTTTGTTAAATGTATTTAGCTTTATCCTTAATAAGGCTGCGGTTATAGCTATTGACTAGTAAACGCATCTCAGCTTAGCTACGCATGTCTTCACTTCAGTGTAGTCCATGCCTTAGTATGGTTTAATTTATGCCATACTAATTGTACGCAATGAGACATTGTGGCATTTCTGGCGTAGGACCAAATGGCCTTAATGTTCTGCGTTGGCTGTCATGCGGCTCAATATTGCACTTCAATTAATTAAACAATTATAGCTCTAGGGATCGATGTATATACGATGTTTAAATTATAAAATACTCAACAATTTACGTCCATCGTTATGTTTAGTTTTGTTAAATGTCAATCGTGGAAATAGTGAAGAAAGGAAAGAAAAGTTCTGTTTTGTTGATATGATAGAGAATTTAAAGAACCTTTTTGTTTCACGAGGTGATTTGGAAGAAAAACTTACACAAGTCATAAGATACATCATAGAAGAGGTCAAAAAATGTATAGAAAGGGCAATGAATAGTGGGGATATTTTTACTAAATTGTTAAGTATGTTCTATAATGTGAAATGCATCTAAGTCAGCGTGACAGATCAAGCTTTTATTTTTTCTGTTCAACTACGTATTGGACAGTGGAATTCCCAAAGTGTTCCAGACCGCTGAGGGAAGCGTCGTTAGATTACAATAGTTAATTTAGTATTATTCCAGAGTGTTCTTGCGTCACAATCTTCCGATGTACCTAGCATGCTTTACAAATATGTCTATGGTATATTAAAAAATAGGCCATAGGTATTTTCAAGGTATATTCAACTTTGTGCACCCAGGTGATATCACCCAGGTAAATAAGGTGGAAATTAAAGTGTCCTCAATTTACCTTGGACTTTTTTGCATCTGTGTGATTTCACCCAAATTAAACAAAGATAAAAAAAATATTCTGTCCTCCATACAACTTACGGGAACCATTTTTTATGAATTTTTGTATGAATCTTAGTTCACAGTGTAGCTATTTCATTGTCGGGCAAGATCTTAAAGGTTTTTTTTTTATCTATTTATATATATTCCTTGGTATACCCAAAACAATAGTAACAGTTGATTTTAAAACGTGATTAAAAAAAATAGATATTATTGTTTAAACCACTTACTTACAATGTAAGCATTTCATATTCACCATAATATACTCTAAATAATATGTATTCTAGAATTATTAGTTATTCCTGAAGAAGTTAAATCAAACAGTGTAGGTAAGCAGCTGCAATGTTTTTCAGTGAAATCAACTGCTAATTAATCAGGTACGCGTGAAAACCCGTCTTTTTGAACAATATGAAACTAACACGCGTTAGTTTTATAAATATATAACCGCTAATTCTCTAGAAAAAACATATTAATCTCAAAATATCAGCTATAAAAAATTACGTACAAGTAAAAAATTTGACAAAACTACTGTGCAGCAAATACTTCACCAGATGTAACTGGCCAGCACGATTAGAAAAAAGAATTCCCAGAAGTACGGCGACCACCGGTAACTTACAAAATAGACAACGTAAAACGTAATTTCTGATCAATTTTCCTATAAAAATATACTTTTTGTTTGTTGTGGGCAAAGAGCGTGAAACCAGAAGGGCATACGTGCTGTGGCTTGCACCCAAATGTACCTCGTTCGTGTGAACAGATCCCGTGAGAATGCGGTCGGTAGTTTCAATTCAGCGTTAGATTACCAGCGGCGGGTTAATCTTGATCGCCTTGCGGTAGTCATACTGTAGGTGACAGATCTGCGCTTCTTAGTCTTTGGTGCTTTTCTTTAACTTGCGTTGCTTATTGTTTTCATCAGATAACTTTATGTAGGTAACGGAAGTTGCGTAGTAATTAAGCTTTTATGTCAATGTGTCAATGTTATTTGTTCTGAAACTGTTGAGTAGGGACTGGTTATAAAATATTTTTTAAACAATAGTTGTTTTACGCATGTCAAACTGCTGAGCAAAGACTTCCTCCAATTTTTCCATATCAACAATTAGTAGTGATTACAAATTTAAATACAACTTTGGAAGTTGCTTACACCAGCTGCATAGGTGAGACAATATCGACGTCTAGGTAGATACGATACGACACATTTAAAAAAAACTCACTTAAGGTTGTCCATGGCAGAAACCAATGGCAGGTTAACTATATTAGAATATTCAGCGTTCAACACAGTGCGACTGTTATTTGGTCACAAATTCCACGGAAATCGCAACAAAAACGCAGTCGATTCATGAATCAAACAACCAAATCGAAAACGGTAGGTAGGATTCATTATTGCTCACTCGTTTGGCAAATTGGCAATTTTTTGTAGAGAAAACTTAAAAGAGGTTATATTTTATTGGTTTTTCATTTTACAGTTAAGTCCATAATGCTCGAGCAAATTTTAAATTAGTAAAAAATATACAGTTTTCACGTTTTGAACGAATGAACAAGAATTTGTAA
This sequence comes from Ligdia adustata, assembly GCA_947049295.1. Taxonomy (NCBI): domain Eukaryota; kingdom Metazoa; phylum Arthropoda; class Insecta; order Lepidoptera; family Geometridae; genus Ligdia; species Ligdia adustata. The sequence continues at coordinate 5,464,062 of OX346236.1, read as the reverse complement.
ATGTAATAAATAGGCAGTGATTTATTGCAATCGCAATCGTATTCTAATAGAAAAGTACTTAACTATCACACAAAAGTATTTGTGGACCCAACATATCTTTTTACCTAAATTATTACGATTGATTATTAAGATTACCTCTTGGTTGTATTTTTTTATGTTCAGAATTCTGAGCTAAGGTTGAGCAGGTACCGCATGACATTTTATAAGATATATTATTGTAATTTACTTACAATTTTATGTCAGCGTAGCAAACTTTTTACCCAATCTGAAATAAAACTCGTCAGAAATCAAATATATGTATTTTTATTAAGAAAAATTAATCCATACAACCAACTTCAACGGCAGAAAGCCAATCCCAGAAAGCCTCCGTTTGAATCTAAATGTCAAAAAACCATTGCCTCATTTTCTTGTTACACATTTTTTTAAAGCAAACACAGTCTGTAATGGACATTAAACAACACGATTTCAACCTGCTCTTTTTCGTAGGGTCAATATTCTGACCCTCACATACGTGATCTCATTTAGAGAATTAATTAACTAGAGTTCAGATGAAAAGAAGACTTTCATGGAAATATCGATTCTTTACGCTTTTTGCGAGATTAAAATTTTGGAATTTGGATGTAAGTATAGGTAAAAATAAATTTAGAGATCAATGGCATCTTTCAATGTATTATTCTACGCAGGAAATCGTTTTAAAGTCATTATGTAGTTATAGTTTGACTAAGATAATCATAATGATTGCTATAAGAGTTTACAAAAGCAGAAAGAGATCGCTATTAGCGATAAGGCCGCCGCTTGTTGCACGTAATCATATTTTTGTTAAGTTTATTGTATTATTTATGTGTGAATACAATAAAGAGCGTCTATTTCGAGTAGCGTTTATTCATAAGGGACGCAGATGTATATTTTTTTTCATTATGTACCTTTTGTTTAGAGTTCATCTATCTATAACTATGTATATATTCACCAACAAGGCTACAGATAACTTTAAAACAATATTAACAATAACGTAATCTATGATTTCCAAAGCATAACTATGTTATTGTAGATGCAATTTACATTCGTCAGTATTACCATCGGCGTGTGCAATTACACCAAGTTTGTGTGATTGCCACCGAAGCCATTACGCATAACAATGAGTTGTATCGGGGTATTTATCTGCTCTATTAGTGGAATGGTTGATGGAATAGATTAAACTGATTGATTATTACTAGCATACACCTTCCTTTTTTAGCTTTTTGTGGCGACCTTTGATATTTGTATGGTCTAGATAAAGCGACGCCTTTTAATGCCACTAAAACAAACAGACCAACTTTGCTAAGGTAGAGTGTAAGAAAACTACGCAATAGTTACGTCAGCATTGCATAGACCACTTAGCTTGTAGTAATGTGCATGCATAATATAAATAATAGTTTATGCAAAATGTCAATAGAAACGAGAAAAAAATATATTTTTAAGATTTTATCAAATAATTGTAGTACATTTAGTGATTACACCCACTACCACACACTATATTAGAGGTGAATGATTCACCTCTATTATTTGACGCGCTTGTTGTTTGCTTTTTAGACATACAAATCTGAGTAAGGTAACATTTTGTAGTATAAATTTCATTCATATACTGAGTAGAAATCGACATTACAAAAAATAAAGATAAGCATTTGTAAACTTTCATTTAAAATAAGTTACTGTCTTGAAACGAAGCTAAATGAAATATACCTATTATATATTATTCTTTGCACACAGGTAAAGTTATTTTATCGTTTTTTTGCAGTCGGTCAGACATCACCACAAAGGTCGTATTATTAATCACATCTTAATCGCATCCTTAGCGAATGCGACCCACAATTACTTGTATAAAAGATGTATAAGACAGCCGAGAGTGCCAAAAAAGTGGCGAATCCAAAGACATCGTTAGGCGAATGCAAAAAATACCGAATCAGTCACGGCGAGGATGTTTTTGAAAACACCTGATGGATTGACGATATCTTTACAGTTATGTGGTACAAAGAGATTTGTTTCCTTTAGAAATATCACCTAATAAATGTAACACAAATAATCTAAAGGTCTTAAATTCTGTGGGAAAATTCACGAATGGAAGAAACAAGTATCTATATGGTAACCAAAGCTTTTATTTCATTCCCGTCAATATTAAAAATGTCAAAAGTGGCATCTGTTACAATCTAGAAATATAATCGCACAATTAGTCTGGTCACATGGTCAACAGTTCGCAGAACTACTAGTGGTTGTAGGTAATCCACTTTAACAGATATTTGTTTCAACATCGGCCGATTCTTCAGTCTGGTAAGCCTTTGATATAGTCAAAATTCTTTGTTGATTAATCTAATCCCTAATTCTATCTTTCAATGACCTATAGCATAAAATCATAGTGCGTTGCGTTTTAATGTATATACTAATACTTACTAAAATAGAATGAAAATATTAATGAACTATATTCTTAAATTTATTCGAATTTAACAAGCAAATGCCAATCAAAAAAGATCTACGTAAGTTCTCGTACTTTAATAAACATGGTAAACGCTAACGACTTATTTATATTTTGACACAAATATGGTTTGTGTTACCACATTAGGCATACATAAACATGAGAAAAAAACATCCAAAGCGGCACGGGCGCTGTGAAAACATTCACAAAGTAAACGTACGGCTGAACGGTACATTTCAGAGCACACTCGATTTACAGTTGGTATGGTCTGGGGCAGAAATGTGGCGAGACGGGACGACTCTTCTTAATGAGGGTAGGTATCCGGGAAATACGAGTTCTGTGTGATGTGAATCATCAGAATAACATTGTCATCAACTGTTGAATCATTAGACCAATTAGTAAAACTCAAATTCATATTCGTATTCAAACTCTAAACGCCTGGCAACGACGATGATTCTTAGGTGTAAGGCTAAGGTAGGCTGAGATGACTTTGTTTTTTTATTTTTGGGAGTTTTTTTTTATCCGTACAGAATTACTAGTAATCATTTAGAATACCTTTTATTTGTCGGATTTTTAAAGAGTAGGTAAATTTTTTGGTGACGCGTGGACTAATTGTGGAGTACGTATAAATCATCCGGCAGCATATTCAGAACCTCCTCTTTTTTCGAATTCTGCTAAAACTCCCTTAGCAAGGCTATTTTCTGCAATAAGCTCACAATTTTTTATTTTTTTGCTATCCTACTCCGCGCTTAGTGTTAATTATATCGCAATAATTGTGACGCTATACGGAGAGCACCAGACACGTGATAAATGTACGGGTTTTTAATTAATTAATCATGTCGTATTTTGACAAGAAAATCACAGCGTTGCCGATAGATTAAACGATGTTTTTCTACCTTTGTTAAAGGTCAGCTGTTGGAGCGAAATGGACGATATTTTGCGTTTGGTCTTGAGTGTCATTAAAGTAACATTTAGGTGTATGCAATACCTAAATTTATTCATAGTCTATATTTTAGGCTATGTTGATCTATTTCTTCTTTCACAGGGAGCATTTCTATGATAGGATATAGGCGATTTGGTATTAGTGAGTGCTGAGTAAACCATTAATCAAGCAAGTTTTAATGGGTACAACCCTACATAACCCGGCTGAACCGTAATGCAATAACGATATTCTTCAATTTCTTAAGTATATCACCGTCGTAAAAAAGGTACAGGCCCTTTCCCTGACCAGCATTAAAAAAAAAACGAAATATTAGTCATCGTGAACTCGTACTTACTTGGAAATTAATAGGTTTTAAAATCACTGTCCGATTCGGCATGGCATCGTCACTCAACGTAACGACTTGTAATGGCTTATTTTAATTTTTGCGGCTGACCACAAAGTATTCAAGATCGTCGATGACGCCACTCCACAAAAAGGTGTTTTCAATGAATCTTTCTCTCTCGTTATGGACAAATTTTCGCTGAGTTTTTTTCTTATTGATAAATAGATTGCGGTAATTATTTTCCAAACTTAAATATTATTTTGAAAATGAATTAGATATCACTTAACATATTAGATACAAAGACCCGCTAGTTGTTTTTTTTGTTACAAGAGATACTCGTATTGTAGACTACGACACTATTACGCTAAAAAATGAATAAAAAAAATTTTAAGTTACTTCAAAAAAATACTGAAGAGAAAAAATCAAATCAGAGAAGAATAAGAATAAGAATAGAACTAATATTCGAAATTAAATATTTAATGATTCCATCCAGGAAACAGTCCTGGAACGATATTACCAGCTCTGAAAGTGAGAGCGGGCGTCGTTCAATTACCAAGTTAAGAAATTTCAATAAACCGTATACATAATAGCTACAATCTAAATTACAAAACAATTAAAAGCTCCACAACAAGTTCTTTCACAAAGCACGTAAAATCATAAAGGCTACACACTTCAAAGTTAGCACCAAACATTAACAAGTTAATTTTGAAAAATAATTACACACCTAACGCAATTCCAAACCGTGGAGAATATTTGTAGATAACAACAAAACAGGCCGGATGCAGAGATACCGCCATTGTTGTATCTTCATTTCCGTTACATTTTATTGCGCGCACCATAAAGGAAAATTGAGTTTTTACTGCCTTTTAAATTGACGTGAAAATGTAGATTACCGTCTACATTACCTAAGTAAAGCTTCAAAGGAATCATTGTTAGTGACGCTCAGAAGCACGTTGATTGTTTTCACCTTTTTCTTCATTAAAAAAATATAGTTTTACGGACAGCCCGTATGTGATCGCTCGCTCGTTAAAATGTAACGATAGCCTGGGCGTGTTTTTATTGTGCATTTTATGAGGGACGAGTTACATTTTAGCGCTGCGGGCTCTTTATTGCAGTGTCATAGACTCCAATGATGTTTTAGTAGCTGATAACGAGACGAAAAAGCGTCAGAGTTATCTATATGACGGCCATAAGCCCACTTTTACCCCTAATCTTTTATTTCAAATCAAATTCCCGCACTTAAAACATTGTTGAGAGCGTGCCTCGCTCGATTAATTGAATAAACGAGTTCTGCGGCTTTGTACGAGTCTTATCGATCTTGTTAATTATCCCACTTAGCTTCAGATGCAAAAGACCGTGACTAATCGACTAATTTGCGCTTGTTACAGATGGTCAGTCGAATCACCTGAACCTTTTCAACTCGAGGCCGCAGCCGAAGAAAAAACGGAAATCCCGGACCGCGTTTACCAACCATCAAATATTCGAGTTGGAGAAACGATTCCTTTACCAAAAGTATCTTTCGCCGGCTGACAGGGACGAGATAGCGAGTTCCTTGGGTCTCTCCAACGCGCAAGTAATCACGTGGTTCCAGAATCGACGAGCAAAGCTGAAGAGGGATATGGAGGAGTTAAAAAAGGACGTAGAGAGTGCAAAAGTACTGTCTGCGCATAAAAGTTTTCTTGAAAACGTGACAGATTTGGGGATTTTGAAGAAGAAAGCTATGAGCATAGGAGCTAGTGAGGAGGCTGCTACGAACCTAGTGGTAAATGCGTCTAAATGAAACGAGGCCTCGCGCTCGATCGCTCAGGATGTCACCTACGACCGACGCGCGCTCGATTATTGAATCGAATAATATCGAATAATCGAATAAATGAACTATGTGACAATGAACTCTTTATTGACGTTCCTAGTTTTATCACTGGTTATAGTGCTGCAAATTTATCTGTAGAGATTAACTGGGAACGAAAGTAGTTTGAAGTGCGATAGTGGTTTCAAAGATTCTACAGATCAATTGGTCAACAGATGTAGCGTTAAAGTAGTTTCTCTATTTATATCTGTAAATATTTTTAAATGATCTGAGGTAGTGTAATAATGTAAAATACAGAAGCTTTGTTCTAAATACATGTGATAGTTGATTTTATTTCTGTACTTAAATTTTAAAATTATATTCTTAAATTATTTATTTCAAACGGGGGATGATAAAATGGTTTATAAAATATTGATATAATAGAAAGAAAAAATGCAATAAATTAATATTTCGAATACATTAAAATTTCTGCTAAATGATAGAAAATATGTGCAATAACAAATATAAACTGCTTATTACCCCGTCTAAGAGTTACTATGTAAATAATATTTGTAAATGTAATATTAATTATGGTTTAGCTAAATTACTACACAAAAACTATGTTTATTAAGACCTAAAGGATAACTGAAAATAAATAATCAATTTATATAAATTATTCTAAAATATTAGTTAAATTGCTTATTTATTTTCGGTCATAATCGTAAATTAGGATAGTAATGTGTATAGTTTAATAGAGTTGTAAATTATTAAATGTAATTAAAATAAGAGCAATGGTTTTTTTCGTCATAAATTAATGAACGGCAAAATAAATACTATAGTTATATGTACTATAAATAACTATACTTTTTTGTAGAAATTGTTTAAAAAGTTCTATATTGTTTTCAAATGGTATGCTGTACTTATTCAATAAAAACCACAAAAAATGATTCCGGTCCATACATAAGTTATAATTTTCTTCTGACACATTTTTCACTATTGTTTACGGAAAAGATGTACAAAACAACTGAACTAGACAACTAAACCGCTTTTATGTACGAGCACCAAATTACCTCAGCTTTCTATTTATATATGATACTCGGCTATTTATATTTATAAATAGGTAGCTGAAAGTATTTCTCATTTAATTTCAATTTCATTCAACTGGCACATCAATTGGTCACTTGGAATTTTTTTCCCAATGCATTTCAATAGCCACAACAATAATGGTCCAGTGGCAATAAAGCAGATAGGAAGTTTACCACATCTCTTAATTTTTTTAGGGCAAATGGGAATATACCATACAAACAAGTAACCACATCGAAATTGAAAACCAATTCTATATCTTTTGAAAAACTTACTCGTATTTAATCACTTTGTAAGAGTATCATCTGTAAAACGTTCTTTGAATCGTTATTAATTTTTCGAATCTAAAAACCGCTTACATCCTACAAAGTCTTGTCCATTCAGAAGGGTTTAAATTATAATTTCAGCTAAATATCTTAGAGCCACTCTTCAACCTTTTTCTTTTCTTTTGTTGAAACCTTTAGATCGTAACTTTGTATGGAACGGCAATCTTTTAGAATTTTAAGAACTTTCAATAAAGTCATCCTCCAAACCAACTCGTTCAGCCTGCGTCTACGGTGACGTGCATGGTGTATGGCGATGACATGTAAAGTACGTACTCGTAGGTGCGTAACGCCATACGCCAACGCAGACGCGGCACTCTGATTGAGCTATAAGCCTCGCTGAAGTTGTTCTTTGCTTTAAAACTTAATACCAATATATTAGGCTCAATAATGAAGTTAAGTTCTAAAAATCGTTATAGCAGATATGTCGTTCTTTTTCATTCCAGGCAGATTAAAAAAAGACGGAACGACTTCGTTAAGAACTGTCATTGCGTATTATTTTAGAACTGTCAATATACTTTTGCTAAGCCTAAACTTATCATGTCTACAGAATCGGTTCCAAAACTATGTACAAAAATATATTCACCCTGCATATCCCACAAAACGCCTAACTATGTAATATTTTACTATATCTCTTTATTTTTCCATTATTTGTAAGTAAATCGTCCCAGTATTTTTCTACCTTCCCTAGCAAGTAGTGAAAGACGTTTTGCTGTCATGTTGTAAGATAGACCATGCTTAATGAGAATACTATAAGTGTAAATAAAACATTACGTGTTCTAAAATGTGTTGTATTTTCTTTTACTCTTTTATTTCTATTATTGAAGTTAGTGATAGCCTATAAGTTGGGGAACTCTTTGTCTCTCAAGGAAGAAGACGCGAAGTCGATCCCATTTATCATTCACGTGCATGTTAGAATTCATTGCCACTTGCTTAAACAGTGAAGGAAAATATCGTGAGGAAATCCTCTTTGTCGAAGAGAGGTAGTGGTATTTACTATTATAATATACTAGCTGACCCGGCGAGCTTCGTACCGCCTAATAGTTATTTATGTTTCTCACCTTTTAAACCTTCCTTGGAGTACGACAAACATTTCAAGACCATAATCAGTTAAATCGGGCCAGCCGTTCTCGAGTTTTTGCGAGACAAAAGAACAGCATATTGGCTAGGGGTAAAATAATCAGAAAAGAGTTACTGTACTCATTCAATGGAACTACTTTTACAATGGGCTAAACATTGATTTTGAGAAAAAAATTGACTGTCCTATAAAAAACCTTGTTGACAAATATATGAAACAGCAGATTTTTTGTCTCAAACTCAAATTTGACCTCATAGTATATGCGAGTATATAAAAAGGTCTCATTTCTCAGCCGGCTCAGATTGAGGGAGACGAGAGGAGGAGGGAAGATGCAGATATAACTTGGCTCTTCTGAAACAGCCTAGAAGTAAAGACTACAGCAGACTGATTCAGGTAGCGTTTTCTGCCGGATTCGAAAACTTTCCAACTCTAATTACTTGAAGCTCCTAAGTAAGAAGATCCTATTTTTACATAAAAAAATCGAATGTAGATCTAGACCAGAAAAATAAATGCTAAATAAATTTACCTTTGCGTAATTCATTGTACAAAGTTATCGAATTCGGTCGGAAACGCTACCTGAATCAGGCTGCTGATACCTAGAACCTACACAAAAAAAGCAGACGCGCTTTAGGCAGGTTTGGGAAATATAAGTAAGTATAACCGATTAACCTATAAAAAACGAACTAAGTAGATAAAATATATTGTAAAGATGTAAACAGACAGGTGATGTTCTGACCTTAGAGCTTAAATATATGAGCCTGATTTTATATTTTTATGAAATATACTCTTTGGTTTCCAAGCCAACTAAAGGCTTCAATTGTTGACGTCTGGTACATTTTGATTTGATTAACGTCAAAAGCCCGGAGTCACTTATCTCTCCCTGTAGAACTGCCATAACAAATTATGCCTAGTCCGTAAGCGTGGTAGAACTGGAGGGCCTAGACCTACGACAGTGTACATAATGTAAGGGAGACCAGTACCTAGCAGTGAGACGCTTGTTGAATGTTTCTATACGGATAATTCTACTGACATCCAAAAAGAGGAGTTTTTTGAAATCATTTTACCTGATTTCTCGAAAACGGCTGGATGGAGTTGGAAATATATTATTTTTCATTTAAATGTTATCAAAATCGATCCAAAGGTTTGATTTTTAAATCGAAATAACTGAAAAAAAAAATGTGCGCCTGCCCTAACGGAAGTACTTGTTATCTAGACTTCTAATGTCACCTACTGTCTTATATATATCGAGTGTCTATTACATAATATTAAAATAGCTAACAACCCGCCGCCGTTATTAACATACTTACTATTCAAATTTTCCACACAAATATAAGACTTAAGACGCCATATTTAAGGACACTGGATAACTCATAACGGAGTTTTAGCAACATGAGTCAAGTCAAAAGAAACAGTTGAATACCCCGAGGGTCATTTCAAATTGCTTATATCATACAATAAAAGATAACACTCCACCATCACCTCAAATTACACATTTTAAACTTCGAACAAAACACGATGATAGCACGTTGAAATTAAAAACGTACGGTTTTTATTTTTAAATATCGAACGAATAAAAGGCAAATTTCGAATACAAACTTATTAAAATGATACAAACTCCTTGGTATTAAGAGTATCAATTAAAAGGCACAAAGCTAAATTGCCAGTGTTAAATAAATACTGTAAAACGAATTTAACAGCTCTTGGCTATGTTATTACTGGTTTCTATACATTGAATTAATTGTTATTAAATGAAATGCTTGTATTTTCTGCGAATTTACGTTGCCTTTTGTAATTTCTGTAGGCATGCTTTGGTGTAGAGTTCCTTAATTGTATTACCTAAATAGTATTCTATTTATATCACTTTAGTTATTGCTTTTGTTTAATATTTTATGTTGCAACATACTTTTTTTTTAATTTAGCTTGCACAGGTTATATGCTCCAAATAATATTTTTTGTGAAGTTATCTAAATTATCTACAAAAGCTCTTTTAAACTTACATTTGCCACTGTTTATTTTTCTGCTAGCGTACGTACGTACTAGTTATTTTGAAGTTATGATGACTGAACAATTATTTTTTATTCATGGTTCATCACTCAACGCTTCATAGAAATAGTGACCATAGTTAAAGTATTAACTACATACAAATTATATTTAAACATGACCAAAACGCGCATGCTAACAAACTCCAACGAACAAAGATCCATATTTAGTACAAAATTTCAAATGATTAAAGCTCACATTCCGCTGGACATTTAGATCCATAGCCATTTTAGATAGAGATGCGAAAATGAATAGAGTTAGAACAGAGGCAGGTCGTGTGTATTTGGACGTGAAAGTTAGTGGGTGACCAATTGGACATCTACACACTCTGTGCGTGACAAATTCTCGTACAGTTTTAACAATTTGAGTTTGGAACTTTATTGACATTTAGTTGGTCTTTAGGGCTTAGTCTGCATTGAACATAGGTTAAAGAAAAAATAAATAGATATTAAGGAAAAAGGTTGCCGTTGAATTTTTGAGTATTATAATATATTACCATAATCTGATAAATGACAAGAACTATTTAGGTAACATTCGTAAGAGGTTTTAATGACCATTAATTTAGTAATGATTGTCACCTCTCTTCTATTCTTATAAATAAAGATTTATTCTTCGACGAATGACTAATTTTACTCATCTCTAATATAAAGAATCTCCGAGTCAAATAAGCAGATGTATATTTTTTATTTTATCCGTTACGCTCGGTGCAGCCTAGTCGTAGCATCTCTACCGGCACGCGACGATAGACGTTCGAAATTCAAATTCAAACATAGAATGCTAACTATCGTATCGATAATTGCATTTATGTGACGAATCGATTTTACGAACACCGTGTAACTGGCCGTTTACATGAAATGTTTTTGATTGTAGTGTAGTGTTGTTACACGCTAACTTGAATCATCGACAATATAAATTATGTTCAGTAAAACGCTGGGGATTTCCAAGGTTTAAGTGAAATTATTAATTAAATATAGGTTAAAGTATTAAGTAAATATTATTGATAAAAATACTATAACTACGAATACGTATGCTGCAAGCTTTAAGTATACAATGTAATAGGGCATGTCTCTGTATTGTCACAACCACAATAATGAATAAAATAATTAATATTTTGTAGACATTAAGTTCTAACAATATAATATAAGAATAGAACGTTAATATTCCTTTTAGTTCATAAAATATGCCTTATCACCTTCTAAATTCCAAAGTTATAGGCTAAATAATACAGTTCGTCTTCTTGTCGGGGCTTTGTAGACGTGTGGTAATTACTGGGAGGACAAGAAATTACGGCGCTAATCGTGTAGCGGTGCCTTTCACAAATTCTATTATGATGTTATTCATATACACTATGTACTGGTGAGGAGAAAAGTGCCTATGTGTACTAATTTTTGGGTTAGATAATATTCTTGTAAAATATAACTTGCAAACTGATAAATTAAAACTAGTTAATTACGTTACAAAATTAACGTGAATATTTTATTTTTCATATTGAAAGTATTTAAAATGAGTCTCCTGAATTTTCTATTAGTAAATTTTTATGCTTGTTATTTCCAAAATCGTTAAAAGTATCGTTAGTAAAGTTTTTTTTTTATTCGAATCAACTATGTATTAATAAAGTTATTTTCTTCGAGATTAAAAATACTGCAAAGTGTAAGTCATAATTTCCTACGAAAATATTGTTTCTTATAAGAAACATGACAGTATCGTCTTAACTGTACATCAAGTTTCCTAAACGCCAGTTTCACAACACACCGATCCGTCGACTAATCGTCCAATAAACGCCCATTTATAACATAATTGTGCTTTAATATGCCCACACGCGCCGAAAACATGACAAAAACCGCTTCATTAGGTGCCATTGTGCGCTTCACTCCACTTCTTAAACGTATTGTGCAGTCCCATCACTATTGCACGCTGAATTTTTGCCGCGACAGTTTGACGTTTGTATTTTGTGAATTTAACTGTCACTTTCTCAATCGAATGTCCTATTTTAATAAGTATAGAGATGTCTAACAAAATAATCGAATAATTTAACAACACTCGGAAGAAGAGATTATGTGAATAGATATTTACGCAAATGTGATCTCTTTGGATTAATAATTTTATAGTAGTTTATGTCTACGTCTACATCTTGATTAAACACTGCTCACCTACTTTCACTTTTATCTGGGAGCATCAGAGTGCCCCCACCAAATCCTGCAATTCCTACCCCCTGTAACTTGATTTTGAAAAAGAATAAATAACAGTTTGCCTCACACTAAAATGCTATAATGTTGCAAATAATTAAACGTTTGTAGCCACCACACATAAATATGTTTTCGAAATGATATGATAGAGAAAGAAAAACAATTTATCATTCAAACAAACGGCAAATTTGACTCTTTTGCCTCTAGGGTGTTTTAACGTGAGAAAAAAGCCACAAATGGTTCATTTCAAGGGGCTTTAGATGATTAATTTGAAATTTATTTATTATCGATACAATATGGTGTCTAAAAGACGTTTTAATGTTTATTGCAGTAATTTAGTTCAATTTAATGTATTGCAGTGGTAAATAATTAAGAGAAAGTGTATTTGAATTATGGGCAAAGTTATCAGTTGAGCGCTGGATTTGATTGTAGTGAGAACTTGCACTGCCAGAGCCGGTTGTATTTTTTGTTTTTTAAGACTAATCTGTTAATACGATCACTCTTGACCTAAAGGTCATCGGTTGCAAAACTATTTCCCACATCAAGAGTGAAGTTTTTTACGCTAAGTATTACTTATCAAACTATTTTTTATAATATATGCCATAAAGGTAAATATAAAAAAATCAACAACGGGCGCCAAGGGCTCCAACTGTTGCAAAAACGATAATGCTAGTGATCCTCATAGAATGTGCTGAATTTTAGTAGACCTCTTTCGCAGAAAATCCTGGAGAAATATTACATCTCGTCATCATCTTGCGTTAGAGTACAGGCCATCCGAAAGCCTCTGAGTTTTTATCCTAAGACAACCGGGAGTTACATATTTACGTGTAAAGTGACCCATAGTAGCGCTCTAATATAACAGTAACATCTGTGATATGACCAGTCAGAACATTGTTTAACTTCGGGGATCGTTTAGAAACACTTCAGCTAATATTATAATTGTAATTTAAATAGTTATTTAATAATTGTAATGCAAGTGTTTTTCTTATATTATTGTTAATATGTGCTCGTATACAGTAGAATTAGTAAGTCGTAATATGGGTATCCAAGATACCGGCTGAGCCGAGTTTGGAACCCGCCACTAACGCCTGAACGCCTAATTCTTACATTTATGTGAACTTTTTTATTAAGCAATAATTTATTTAACTATGCGTTTGATTGCAATTAGCGTTACACATATATATCAGTTATTTACCTTACAAGCAAAAATGACTACCACAATAGTTTGTTCAGTCTAAATGACAATGTTCCCGCTAAACCTTCTTCTTATTCAAAGCTTTTGAACACAACGGTAACGCCAAGTACAAATTGATAGCTATTATACAAATCAATTGCATTATTCGTTATGTCACCATAATTAATAAACAGAGGAGGATTATTATTATATATTACAAATAGCTTCACAACTGTCAACGCCCCCGGCAAGACGCCTCACAAAATAAATTACAACCTCAAATTTATAATTAAAGTGACGTTTTCATTAATACTTCCATATTTCCTGAGCATTGTGTTGCGTATTTGAGTATTTAATTTGTATAACGGTCGGTAACTATAGTAGAAAGTTTTTTTTGTTATTATGATGGTTGAATGGGCCTGTTAGGTATTTCTTGCTGCACACCTTTATGGTAGAGAGCCTAAGTACCAGAGTACCTGGCTTTCTTTATACTGCCGCAGAGAAACCGAAATAAAAAAGTAGCAGACGGCAGAAGGAAGAATATAGAAACGGGCAATAAGCCCGTCAGTTGCCGTAAGTGTGTGGCAAATAAAACATGGCAACCCTAGCCAGGATGTAACGTAAAAATTATAGGCTATCTTCATACCATACTACTTTTATATATGGAGATAAGAGCGCCACTTTAAAGACTAGTTTTCAATTTTATGATTTTTTACTGGTCTTGGTCAATTAATTAAGCTAGTTTTTAAATAAAAAGTTGTCTTATCTTATCCTTTCTTATCTTCTCTTCATGCTTACTTCGGTAGCACCTCAACAAGAAGTGGCTTAGCATCTGATACAAAAGAACGCCATCAGCTTTGATCCCGTGCAGTTTCCTGCTAATAAGCAATTTGCAGTTTGCTTTAGTCCCACTTTAAGACGTCTATCAAGTGACATCTGAAAAAAGAAAGAGACTTCCGTATCGTTATTGGTTAAAACGAGTATAGAGCAATTTTTTTATTTAGGTACCTTCATAAAAACGCACTGTAAATTCCACAATAAGAGTATTAGAGTAATGATGCCAAATTGTAATGAATTTCGTATTTTAAAGTTGATTTTCTTCTGCAAATACACGGTCTTATTAATAAACGCGTGACGTTCTCCACCGGATAAAACTAGACAAAAGACGTTTAAAGTTAAGACGCGTTTATTAATAAGACCTTTAGAGTCTAGTTCTTGATAATGTACCTAATTATTTTTAAAGGTCTTCAATCCAAGCGTTATTTAGTAGTCGGAGAGTTAGTCTACTAAAAGACTAGCATAAAAATTAAATAAAAATATTCTACGAATTGAGAACCTTGTCTGTTTTTATCTCAATTAATAAATTTCATTAGCCACATGTAATGTACAAACGGGAAATCTCTACAGGCTTGAGACAATTTACAAGGTCATACAGCGAATGCGGGGTTCATAATTACAGTAATTTTTATTCCCATCGACAGTCTGATGGGATAATAGCGGCAGATTAAAATTCCTACGATGACATTAATATTATTAATTGTGACAAAGTCTCACTTACGTGATTATGCGGTTAAGCACGTGTCATGTCAGGATTTGTTTGACATGACTTTAGGGTTGCCGCTATAGACATTCGTATATCAGAATCTCTTTAAACCCATGTTAGAAGTTATCGGCCGGTAAGATTGACAAAAATGCGAGCTATTCCGCTTTATAACTGACTTTGAAAAGGGAGGAGTTTCACAATTTCGTCGGAGTCTTTTTGACTGTTTCCCGACATATCACTCGTCTAGTCAAATTTCTTGCGACAACAGAAGCCCTATCCGAGAGGCAGTACGCGTATCGCGAGGGTCGCTCCACATCATCTCTAACCCGTGAAGTAGTCCACCGTGTGCTGCGAGCTCGTTAAACCAGACAGCAGGTAGCAATTTTATGCTGCGATTTTTCGAAGGCGTCGAAGGCGACGTCGCAGATCATGCCGTACTCGCAGCGAAACTGCAGCATTACCGTATTAGCGGAGCGTCGCACGCCTTGCTGACGAGTGTAATGCAGAACAGATCGCAGACAGTAGACGCATGTGGAGGAATGGTGAGATCGGAGCCAATGAGCTCAACGATGGGAGTAGCGCAGGGCTCTTCTATCTCGAACATACTATTTTCTCTGCTCTTGAACGATTTGCCTGAGTCTGTGACTGTCGCTGATATATTCATGTACGCTGATGATGTAGCCGCGGTAGTCACTGCGCCTGGGGTGGATCTCCTAGAGCTGAAGCTAAATGAGACCACGAGTCAACGGGCAGGGTGGTTTTGGATGAACGGCCTTGCGCTTAACCAATCTAAGACCCATTTTATACATTTTTGCCTATCGGGCCACACAACCCGACCACTCACTGTTAGCGTGGAAGGTCAAAGACTGAAGCAGGCTGAAACTACCACTTTTCTAGGCTTTGAAATAGATAGGTGCTTGACGTGGGAAAGCCATATCAACAAACTATGTGGCAGGCTGGGAAGTGCCTGCTTCGCTCTGAACTGTGTCGCTAAAGTAGTATCTACCGAAGTAGTGAGATCTTGCTACTTCGCGACGGTGCACTCGCTACTGCAATACGGTGCGGAGCTTTTCGGTAGGGCAGCTGAGTGGGAGCGAGTGTTCAGAATACAGAAGCGTGCTATTCGGGCCATCGCAAAAATACCACAGGACATTTCTGCTCGTCCTCATTTCAAGAGGCTCGGTATCTTGACATTGCCGGCGCTTGTCATATACCAAGTAGCAGTATATGTTAGAGACAACCTGGCCTCATGGAAAAATCGGCAGCGATCACTCGTATCCGACCTCTAGAAGAGGTAAACTAGGAAGCGTTCCCCGCAAGTTGGTGCGATCATCCAAGTTTACCCACGTCATGGGTCCCACGGTGTATAACAAGCTGCCGGAGCACGTCACCGCAGCGCCCACTATGCCCAGCTTTAAGTCACGACTCAAGCGCTGGCTGATTGAGCAGAGGTTCTATAGTTATGAAGAATTCATAAAATTTAAGTCTAATTTGTAAATAATATTACCAAAAAATTAGATTGTAGTGATTAATTATGATTAATTTAATTGTTGTACATACTAATGCTACATGAGCGGAATGAACTAAGTATAAGCATATACCTTATTTACATAAAATTGACCTGTAATAATTATTACCAATAAATTGAGTATGAGTATCAAAGACGCTTCGATCGACTTAAAAAACTTTAAATTCGTGCAATCTTTGATTTTAATGCTCTGGATGGACGGATATGGAAAAAAGACTTCGAAAAAATATCCACATGGGTACATGCGTCATTAAAAAATTAGGGAATATCCACAAAAGAAGAAAAAGGAAAAGTATTGAGTACATCTTTTTTGAATTCGGAAGTCAATTAAATATCAGATGTCAACCCTACAGTAAGATGTCAAGACATGACGTGAAGCCCCAAACGAGGTTGCGACAAAGCCGCGGTGCCTTTGACAGTCTCGCGCCTGTTTAGCTCCGAGTGCCGCACTGACGATTGCTGTTTGCTTTGAACTACCCTTTTTACAACCACGTTTGACAGTTTGTCTTTCCACTTGAACAGTGTGGAATGAACAAATTACACAAAGAATTGGCCAGCTTCAAAAAAGAAGAAGGTTCTTAATTCTTTTTAAAATCATTCTAATCGTTTGTTTGTCAATAAATATAATTTAAATGTTTGCCGCATGAATTAAATTTGGATGTCCTGTTTGTTGAATTTAGATATTTAAGGGGGTTCACATACAAGAAACGTGTTTTTGGTCTTAATTAATAATGCCAACAGGCGCTTGAAATATTTTCATTTTTATTTTGATGTATATTCAATTTAGAAATAAATAATTAAATCCAAAGAAAATAAATATTTAATAGGAGCTTCCATACAATAAACATAATATTTTTGGCGTTTTTTTGCTTGATATATGTATATTAATAACAACAGGTACAAACTTAAACTAATTTTGTACGGAAACCTTAGTGCACGAGTCCTACTCGCACTTGACAGATTTTTAAATTATTTCTTATTAGACTGTTCAAAAAAATAGGAAATGAAATCGGAACCAGAATCGTTGTAAGGTTTTTGGCAAAACAATAATACAAATTCAATATCAAAACCATCTAACAAGACCAATCATTCCTAAACCTTTGCAATTTATAACCATTGCCATCTTTTAACTAATGTTAATTGATCTAAAGTCTCTTTGAAAAACACCGTCTGTCAAGTTAGACAAGTTTATTATTGATGATATTTAGTGTTAAATTAGCCTTTAATGCTTGGGGATATGGTATCAGTCATGTGCATTCGTTATGCTGTTTATCGATTAATCCTATTATAACATTATTCGGATTCGTATAGAGCATATCAATGCTGAGGATTATTCGAAAGCTACGAACGAACTTTGCTACACTACTCGTTAACTGTACATACATATTCGTTTCACAAGAAAAATGTTTCATTAAATATACATACGTGTTCTCATACGCAATAGTTTCTATACATACATATTATTTATATAAGCAGTTTGTCTTCCACTCACTGCTAGATATTTTTCTCAAGTAGTATATACCAAGCTGTTGTGCTACAGGTGAAGCTTCCTACTAGTTTAGATACATACTTGCAAAATCATACCTTAGTTCATAATGTATCTTTACCTTAATAAAAAAACGCCTCGGCAATATCTCACTTCCTAACCCATAAAAATATGAAACACCTCAAACCACACATCAGAGTCGGTACAAATAACCAGAGCGTTTCAGAATCGAGGATGTTTAGTAAGCTCTACAGATCAAGGGAGCCGCCTATATCTGTCGTAAATTTCATTATACGCGGATCTGTGTATTTTCACCTTTACCTTTTGATTTGGACATTCGTTTAGGGGGAATTTACACATGCACAGGTTGATTTAGTACGGCCTAGATAGTTTTAGAATAACTACAAGAAATAATCTGCTCTACTATTATATAGCTTGCTGCTTCAGGCAATAAGGCCGCCCAATGTACTGCCATTGTCTTATCTACATTTTTCTTTGCTGTATATTTTTTTGATGTGCAATAAAGCTATTTGTTTGTTGTGCAATATAGTTTTTATCTATATAAAATAATTCATATAATAATATTTATTGCAATAATTCATTCATTGTGGTTTTTTTTCCTAATGTACAAGGAGAACCTGTAAAGGCTTTTTCTTGATATTATTACAATCTAGCCTAAGCTTAATGCTAAAAAGTAATTTTAGTTTAACTTAACCGTTTACAAATAATCCATTGACATGAGAAAGACTTGGTGAAGAGTTAGAGAAGCCTATAGTGCTCTGGCACTACCGTCAACAGATGTCAAACTTAAACTGTCCAATGTTTTCGTCTGTCAATTACCAAAAGGCATCATTGTGAAGTGACATTTACTGAAAATTGCATCGTGTTTAAAAAGTTTAATAACAGCAGATAGCGAAAATATAAACAACTAGCTGGGCCCCGCGGTTTCACCCGCGTAGTTCTACATTGGATTATAATTGGGAACTAGGTACTTTTTTTGAAGTCGGTTAAAAAATAGCCTATGACCTTTTCCAGGGTCCAATCTACCTGTGTACCAAATTTCATCCATATCAGTTCAGTGGTTTTGTCGTGAAAGCGAAACAGACAGACAGACAGTTACTTTCGCATTTATAATATTAGTTAGGATTTAAGTATTGAATATACGCCAAACCACTTCACTTTTAAACTGCGTTAAGAACGCAGAATATTAGTTTAGAAAATTTGTATATTATATTACCTAAGAAAATTCTCTGGCTGAAGTAAACAATGTCTAAAATTTATGTACATTTGTTATTGTATATACGAGTATGAATAATATTTATTTAATTCGGTGACCATGTGAGTAAACCCATCAAATAAACCCTCAAAAATAATAAATAAAAAAATAAAGTAAAGGATAAATAAACAAGGGATACAAGGGATATTTTTATAAATTTATATTTAAGAAATAAGATAACCATAATCTAATAGAAAGTTAGGAACATAATCATTATGAGAATAATTACGTATTGCCAACATTAATAGCAATGCAAACTTTTTACACAAAATAAAGAGTTACACGTTCTGGTTACATGTCGCTTCCACCAGACATTTTTGAATATAATTTTAAAGCCACCATCTCTCCAAATAATATAATGAAGTGGTGTAGTTTCTTACGACGTACCAAAAAAAACTTGCCTTAATTTACCATCTGCGTTCAGTGAACACCGGCCGTTACAGTTTGTATACCACACTAAACCTACGAGCTCACTTCAAAGCTTTCCTAGAGTCCGATTATGATATTCATTTGTAATTAATTACTAGCGGATATTTGGGCCGCCCGCATCGCTTTTGATTCGTTAAATAAGATATAAATCATCTACGTACGCTGTGCTCATGCTCGCTCGATCGCTAGTTAGGGATAAACCTGCGCGACGCAGCTGAAAAATGCAGCGGTACCGGGATTACGTAAAACGGAGCCATAGACAATTTTAATTGAATAGAACTAGACGATTTTTACCAGATATTGTGTACTGCAAGAGCCTTCTTCCTTTACTGCTGATTTTCATTATAGAAACTTACTTACCATTGCATCTACTAATAATAATTTGTTGAATGTTAAAAAATAGTATTCAATAACTAGAAGTTCCACGGACACTCGACCTCGCAACCACAGATTTTTTCCGATAATGTATAAATAACGACAATCACTTGACTAATTTTTTTCTATCGTGTTTACCGCATACCTGTACCAAATATGATTCTAATCGGCCAATAAATTGCATCGTAGGAAGATTCCTCCTATTGTGGTAGATATGAAAAATACCTTACGATTTCTGAAAATTGATAGATTAGATGCCTTAATGTATAGGAAACCAAGTTTGTAGTCAAGCTTGGTTAATAAAAACGACCCTAAACGAAAATTCTCCCAGATATACATCCATACAAACTGACAGAAAAAAAAAACATTATTCCGGACTCGAAGCAGAGACGCTTCGTTCGGTTCTTTCCTTGGGCATCTAATGAATGTGATTAATAATTAATAATTCGACGCGTGACCAGAATGTCGGTTTTTATCTGGCCTAGCGTATAATTCATTGCATTGCCATTCAGCGTGGTAATACGGCTAGCACTCTGGGCACGTTGCCTTCTAGTGGTGGGTTGGAGCATTTGGATGATCTGTAGATCTTAAATGGTATATAGGTAATCTTGCTGCTATAGATTTTTGTTGTCGTAGTTAGTCATTTAGTTTATGTTTATTAATGTGATTATGTAAATTTTTCTTATTCATATGTATCTTTGGATTCATGAATATTTTTTTGTATTATACTACCATATAAGTACTTAAGATAAAACCAATTGCAATTTGCATCAGTTAATAGTCTATTAATTCCCAATAACAATTCGGTATGAGTTTGTTTCTTGGTGGTTGCGTAGTATTTCTTAGACTACATTCAAACCTCTTGTGATCGTAAAGTTGTTAATTACACTTCTAGTTAGAATGTACGAATTTTGTTCGATTGCGTCATTTTTGTAAAACCAAATTTAAAATTTTAAGGTGTATAGTACGTACACGCTACATGTGACTACTATTTAATATTCCAAAAAAGTAATACTTTAATATAGATAGTAGAATATCTAACAAAAGTTAATATAGCAGCAGTAGTGCGCTACATTTTTTTTGTTATTTTTCTACTAAACTTTAACTATGAGACCAATTTTAAGTATGGTATATAAATATCCACCAGCAATAGCAAAACTAAAAGGAATTTAAGTCAGCTTAGACATTATATGGAGAAAAGTTAGAAAATTAATACTTAAATAAATACTATAATCTCCTTATATTTTGAAGTCGGTTTAATACCAGTAGGGAAGCAGGGATAGCAGGTGATCTAATCGCGGTGTACGTACGTAAAGTACTTTGCGTGTCGCTAGCGCGCGCAGGTGTGTCCGTTGCTTTTATTCGTGGGGCAACTAATTTTAGATAGAAAATTGAAATATGTTGTTTTAAATTGTAATGTTATTGGAGAATAAAGCTTTCTAATTTCATTAGTAATTTGCTGTGTTCTGTTTTGTTCGTTATTATTTTAGAAAATCTCAATTTAATGGATCTTGCAACATTTTAAACGGTTACCACTATATTTCCAGTTGCCAATAAAAATAATAAAAAAAAAAAATACCACTATATTATTGGCTTCCGTTCACTTTCTTTGTCAATATTATCTTCTGTTTCATATTCCACAAAAAAATAATTTACTAATACAAATAAAAACTTAATACATATGATAAAAAATAAATTAGTTACTTAAAAAAATTTGAATTTCTGGCAACGTGTCCAAAATGATGGCTGCGTTGCCCCGCTGGTTGCTAGACTTATTTTTGGGCAAAATATAACCATTTCTACGAGTACAAAAACCCCAAAAATAAACACAAAAACTGATAATCCTTTTAATCTATTTCTAATCACCACAATTAAAACGAATGTCAAGGATATCTTAAAAAGGTCACAAAAACTCTAATTGAATTTCCGACACAGCATTGGAATACTAATTATATTAATACTAACACCCAGTAATTAAAAAAAAATACCTCTATAAACTTATTCAATAAATATTTATTAGTAAACAAAATTAAAAAGAATAAGATAGCTGTGTACAATGTATGCAAAATCTTACAGTTAAATATGTTGTTTAAGAATATACCTTTATTGCTGAAATTCTTTATAAATTATTTTATTATTATTAACTTATAAAACAAGATAAAATTTTAACTAAAACTATACAAAGTTATAAACTATATGTACATAAGCAATGCCCAAAAAAAAAAAAAAAATAAGAATTTGAAGTACTCAGTATAAATAAAAATAAAATTTTAAATGTACATAAAAATTAGTCTAAACCTTCAAAAATGTGCGTATCTAAGAAATAATCCAGCTGACTGTTCCTAGTCTAAATGTATATATCCATCGCACTCGCGGCATTGCTGCGCTCAATTGCAATGGTCCCATGCGGGCTGTCAACGGCGCTGCTCATCTGCCAATCAAAGACATATCCTTATTTTCTGAGTGGAACCGAAAGTTCGCTGATCTAATATCAAGCACCCCTCTAAAAAGCACTCTAAGTCAAGTGCCAGTTATAAAAGCACCCAGTTTCTAAGAGTTCGACCTATCAGATCTCAGTCTCAAAAGTCAGTAATCGCTATTAAACCTGCTTGTCAATTTATATTGTCTTGTAAGTAATTTCACATTCTCGGCCCGATTGTGAGGCGTTATAATGACAGGAGGATGACGTATGGATTTGTCGCTTACGGCGTTTGGAGGCGCGCGCCGGCGGCCCACTTCAAAGAGGTGGCCTCCTTTGATGTTGCCGCGGTGCCGCCCTGAGGGATGGGGCCATGTGAGCTTTTAGTGTCGATGGTTAGATTTAGGCAGGTCAATAAAAATGGTTGATGTGTTACAAAGATTATTGTGATAATTGAGTGAAAACTGGGTAACGCGTTCATGTCGTTTGAACGAGTGAGTGAGTGAATGAGTGTTTTCTTATTGTACTTACTTGCACCAAAGTTCTTTTGCTATTTTGTTTTATAAATATTATGTAATATAGGAACGAGGTATTTAGTGGGTTTTTTTTTCAAATCGAAGACAAATATATCCCTACAAAAAAAGTATTAAAATCCGTAACATATATTGTAAAATGAAAATAACGATTTGATGATTTGATGACTGGATAGATAGCCCAATGAGAGAGCGTTCTATTGATTAGATCATTTTCTTCATTGACTACGTACGTAGCAGCTAGCCCGAGCTTTCAAAGCTATTCAGAGACTATTCAAATGTTTTGTCATGCTTGCACAATGATATCCAAAAGACAAACAATAGAATCTGTGTTTGTACGTTTTTTTTTTAATTATTAGTATGGCATTACAATTTTTTTTTAGCCAATACAGCTGGGCATTTGACCACAAGCTCGCTCGACCACGGAAGTCAGCGACACTGTAGCCCTAGATAGAGCATGCCTAGTCTGGAATAATTATCTATCGATATAAAAGCTCCGACCAAACCCAACCCATCCCTAAGCCCACACCACAGCGAAGCAATAAAACGAATGGAGCACGTATTTTGACGTGGCGCGGCGCTTCTGGTCCTCCCTCTCCCTCGCGCGGATAGCTCCGTCCCACTCGCACCCGCGAGGTGTCTGCCAGCCCATTACAGTGTTATAGCTCGCCCGGTATTGTAATAAATTATGGTGCAATAGTACATCTTGGGTTTAGACGAGGAGATAGTAATATGACATGGATAATGCATGCGAATATTCGTGGTTGAAAGTTCTTTTCTTCATAGCTTGACTTAAAATTACTATAGTGACTGTATAATGTATTATATCTAAATACGAGTATTGTTGGAGGAACGCTAGGCTGCATAGTGGGAAACTTATATTCAAACTCCGGACTGCAGTCTCGAATATTTTCAATGCTATCGCTTTTCTACAAAAATTTGCAATTTAAAGGAGGATAAACATCTACTTATATTATAAGGAAAGTATTAGGTTTGTACAAATAAATTAAAATGTATAAATGCACAAAGTTTTCCTCTAAACAAACTCAGTTAAATGGATATTAAAACCTTCTGCCACGACTGAATATCAAACTTGGGAATAGCGCGCCTGTGCCTCTCGAAACAAATGGGCTAACCACTACGTACGTGATGACTGTAAAAATAATATAGTCAACAGTAATATGTATATGTATACTAGTAGCTAAGTTCCTTCACTTATAAAATCTCGACATTCAAATCTGTTAGATTTAAATTTTATTTATCTTTATTAGCCTTACTTACCAGAATCTATTCACTATAGGTAATAGAATGTAGCCTTACTTACCCAACAGCTTTATACTCAAGAGGTTCAAATTGATTCCCCAATCCAGTTGTTTGCCCAAAAACTTAGATAAAAAAGCAGGTCGATAAACAATAAAAACAACGGAAGGCTCTTTGGCGGTGCATAGCCGCCATAAAAATACCCATTAGATGTCTTATTAACGCCTATTTTGACATAATTAGGATGGATCCTGTAGTAAAATAGCGTAGGTTATATGATTGCCTTGTGTTTATGAACGCCTGGTAGGTGCTATTAGGTGGCAAGGAGACGTGGAATCTATTGGTTGGATATTAATTAGTTTAATTTGTAGAATAAATTAATCAGTAGAATATAAAACGAAATTTACCAATTGTTACATAAATAGGTACTTGTAATTACATATACCAAGTATCACTTTTCTTTTGTAATAAGTAAAGTAAAGTAAAGTAATATTTATTGACCTTTAAATAACGTTCATTACAGGCAAGTCTTATTACATTTGAATTAAGAATTACTTAAAAAATTTAACTTACAAATCTCATTCATATACGATTACTTAATATTAGTTCCTAGTTTAACAGTTCTCTTGACAAATATTTACATTATGATTGCTTTGTTTAGTTATAAGTGATATTTTATTATGGTTGTTCGTTACACAAGAACGATGATTCTACAAGCTGCATTCACATATATTCGCTGAGTTTATAAAAAGGATTGCTTTCAAAAAAATACTTCAATTTTTGTTTAAATGTAATAAAATTGAGATCCATTACACTATTAGGTAATTTATTGTACATCAGTATTTTGGTATAAAGCCCCTGCTTCTTACATTTAGCTAATCTATTTATTGGTAAGTATATGTAAGTATATGTTATTTATATTTAGAGACTTAAAATAAAACCTGTTGTAAATAAGCGTCGGCTTCGTGTTTATAAACGCCTGGTACTTGCTATTAGGTGGCAAGGAGATGTGGAATCTATTGGTTGGATGTATTTAGTTTGTTAAATGCAAAGAATAAATTAATCAGTAGTATCAAATAAATCTACTAGGAGTTAAAAGTTATGTTACATACTCATATTAAAATAGACATAAGGTAAATTAAACATGAACATGAGATCTATTTATTTTAAATTCAAAAAGAAATTATGTTTAAAAAATAAATCAAAAGACACCCAGCCACTTAAACCGTTTCAACACTCAACAATAGCTGAGCAAATTGTGAACGAAATAAAATGAAAATTACAGGTTTAACACACAAGAGCCATTGTAAAGGATAATTTGGACACCCCTTTACTTAGCCCGGTGTGGAGAAGTTTTTTTCTCTTTATTAATTCAGTCAGTGCAAGCTTAAACAAAGGAAAATACTGATCGTGGAAAGCGACTACTTATATTTTCAGTTATTTTGTTTCACAAGTCAAACAAATAGACCAATTTTTATTTAATTACTAAACTATTTTTTAAAATGAATTCAAATAATTAAAATCTTTTCTTTTTTGAAATAGGTTAATAAAGTTTTACTTCAATCCTTTTTCTTATATCCCAATATAATTTATCTTAATCTTTATATCTGCTTAATCCTCAAGCTAATAAGCATTTGGTTAGCACACAGAGCGTTTCTACCTCGTCACTCAGACCCAGACTCGAACAAAGCTAGACCCAATATCAAAATTAATGAAGAAAAATCGTCCGTCAAGCTCATCAATCAAGAACGTACCGACCACACGGACCGAGAGCCGCTATATTATTAAATAAAATAACCCCGAACATACACCGTGAACAATTATAACACAAAAGTAACATTTTCCGTCCATCCGTCAACCTTTATCAACGAGAAAAATCGTCTAATTCACACCTTAAGGAACTCAAATTTGACACACAAAGAGATTATTTTGGTCGTCAAATTAATCAACTGCGTCCTTAATTGTGGCTAGTAAAACTTTGGAGGTCCGTGGCAGAATTTCTAACTATTGGAAAGGCCATTTAACTTCCAAAAGCTTCTGAACCGAAATGTATTAAAACTGATTTTATGCAGAATTAAATTTAAAAGTGATCTTAACTTATTTCAAAACTAGCGCTTAGAAATTTCTTATCTTAAGAAGAAACAGAAATTGTGAAAATCCCCTTCAACTTGATGTTGCTTTCCTCACTCTAGTAGAAAATAGGACAAGTTAACTAACTAAATATAAACTAGACTAAATATTATCAAGACTACGTTTTATGTAAAAAAAAAATATTTATTAAACAATATAAATATTACTTAACAGTGTTTCAGACGATTTCTTTATTTTTGTTTATTTATTTTCGTTTGTCAAAACCGTGATAAAAACTACGTCTGACCTAGCGAATAGTATGATAATCCAAATTTAAATAAGAAGCGGAACCCAAACAAAAGAAATATCTGCAACTCTTGGAAATTTATTTTTTACCCATAATGTTTTGGGAAACGACACAGTTTTGACAGAGTTATAAGATGGATGGACGGTTTTGCCTGCGGCGGGGCGGGATCTGTGCTAATCTAATGAACTCGAACCTTTGTGCCAACTGTTTGGCCCAAATCGCAGATTAGTTAATATGACGACCGCTGACCATCAGGCGTTATGGGTCGTTAATTAAGACCCTTTTAAAAATGGAATATCAAAAGTGTATTTTGTCGGGTATTTGCATCGAATGATACAAAAACGCGTTTATCATAGTCGTATCATTAGTAAGACAACGATATGTGATAATACCAGAAAACAATTTGACTTTTTATAGAAAAAGTAAAATTTTAGGCTGGTAATTTTATTAAAAACAGCGAGTACTTACTAACTATTAATGAAAAGTGAATTTCAAAAAATTCTGTAATTTTCATTTAAAACTACTAAGCTAATTTTGATAAAATGTATTGGAGATAGTTGCTTTAATATCAAGTTCAAACGTAAAGGTATAGTCGTTAGCATTCTCGTATATACATAATTTGTGTATTG
Source organism: Ligdia adustata (assembly GCA_947049295.1). Classification (NCBI taxonomy): domain Eukaryota; kingdom Metazoa; phylum Arthropoda; class Insecta; order Lepidoptera; family Geometridae; genus Ligdia; species Ligdia adustata. Next base: position 5,436,826 of record OX346236.1, on the reverse strand, counting down.
TCTAATTATTTATTATTATTTGTGTATTATGTCAAATTTGTCTAATTATTTCTGAATCTGGGTGTGTAGTGCTTGCATGACATCTTCACATGAGAAAATCTAGCGGGGACCAATAAGTATCAAACGTTATTTATTAATTATCGAAGTCTAAAAACTTTATAAATTAATTATATTCCCCTTTACATATTCGCAAATGAGATAAAAATTCCCATCTCAAACTTGTCACTATTACCATAACGATTTTATAATTTGCTCTATTCAATTTTGTTCTTAATTCAAGTGATATTGACAAATGACGGACAGGTGTGGCAACACAGAATGGCTGTTGTCACGCCTTTAATGCAAAGTGGATGTAATTACATAATTGCTGGCAACAATTAATCATTTTGGACGCTAGCTGTTTTGTAATTAGCTAGTCATTTTAGGAATATGGGTTAGGTTAATTTTTATATTCAGTCATATTAATTTTCAAGGTTTTATAAAATTATTGGTAATGATGATAGGTATTTTCATTTAGTATTTTACTTTGAGACTAGATCAATTAACATCTAATCGCACAGGAAAGCTTTACGCTTTCCGCACGTAAAGTGATTTCTTTACAAAACCAAAACAAGTACATGTTTTTATTTCTCTATTTTTTTTATTCTCCAATTACTTAGTGCATGCAGGGTTCGATTACACGAATATACCTTGTTTAAAGTTGTTTTATAACAATGTGAATGTGAAAGACTATAAGATAATATGAATTATATTAACTTGAGTTTTACACCTATATTGTGCTGGTCACTCCACAAATTTAACTGTCAAATTTTATTAGACCCTGTGATTTTAATGGCACAGAAAGAAATAAGAGACAAGAAACATATATAGAAATATGTAATGCAATAATAACTTAAAATCGTTATAACATTATCGATTTCGCGATCGTGGGAACTACTCGTCTCTACCATTAAAGTATCGAGAGAAATATTATGTGACTCAGCACTATTTCGTCTTAAGAATCCAATATAATTTGATCCACATCTTCTTGGATTATTATACATCATAGAGTTCAATAGTTCTGGCTGGTCGTAATGAGTAGTTTAGCTTTTCTCTAGTGAAGTGAACGTGTCAAAGTTAATTCGATTTAATGGGTCGGAGCTGTTAATTATCGAATTAGTGGCGTTCCTTGTATGACTTTTGTGTTGGAAATCGATAAGAATGTGTCGATTTTTAAGGGAATAGAATTTTAATGCACCTTGTGTAAGAAGTGGTTGATAAATTTTTTTTACACAATGAAAATGTGTTATGCTTTATGTTTTTATTATTCTTTAGATTTTAGCTAAGGTCAGAAAAAACATTTGGTTGCGTTACTTACTAATACAATTTAATCATTTTCTTGTACGCTCTATGTCTTAAGAAATTAAAACACCGATTTATTATTGTCATCACATTTTTCTAAGCAATACCTAGTAGGTATTGCGTAGAGTTAAATTAGAAATGGAATTAGTGAAACTAGCGTAAGTAATCTTAGTCTTGTTTTGACAGAGTTGAAGCCGCGATATGTCAAAACGATATAAGTGTGATTGCTGATAGAGTATCACTTCTTTTATTGCTATCTCTACGCGGTAGCACCATTTGAGGCTAAAAGGCATTGTACCATAGAATTAAATAAGTATACTTGGAACATGCTAGAGGTATCTCATATTTAAGTATATGTAACTATTCGTATCAACCCATAGCGTCCCACTGCTGGGCACGGGTCTCCCCTATGAGGGAGGTGTAGCCTATAGTCTACCACGCTGGTCAAATTGCGGGTTGGGGACTTCACTTATCTCTGAAAGTTATTAAACTTCTTCGACAAATAGGTTTCCTCACAATATTTTCCTTCACCGTTTAAGCATATGGTTATTAATTCTAATATGCACATGAGTAAGTTAGTGGTAGCCTAGTAAGTTAGTGGTAGCCTGGTAAGTTAGTGGTAGCCTAGTCCCTAAACTCGTTGCATCACAAGGGCGCGAGTTCAAATCCAGGTTCAGACATGCACCTCTGAGTTTTTCACTCTACTCTATAAACGTATACTTAAGAGCTCTCAAAATCCCCTTAATAAGAAGTGGAACTAAATATAAATAACTACAATAATCTAAAAATAAAACTAATAAAATAGATATATTTTACAATCGCAATTTCTCTTGCAAACATTAATTTCATAAGCTATAGCTCTCATCCGCTGACTTTGATTTATAAACAATACGTCAGTGACGTAAGCTTCTTTAGCGATCGAGATTTATTGCTAGGGATGGGATAAAGGATGCTGCAGCGATAGATGTCGATGACAGTTAAGCCATTGATTGAATGTTACTGTAATACAATTGCTTAATTTTAAAAAAATCCTTTAAAATAAATATCTACAGAATACGACAAACTATCAGTTAAGATATATCAAATAATGGATAAGGCTACATATAATAAGTTTAGACATATATTAAGAGGAACGAGCCTTAAATAAATGAGAATGACAGAAATTAATGACTATATAGTATAGCTAAGTTCCTCAAGCTGTTATTCTTCTTATTTTCATTTTCATAGCTAAACTCGTATGTATCTAATAAGTGAACAAAATATAGTCTTTAAAAATGCCATACTTACCTACATAGTAGTTATTTTATATGCACCTATTAATACTTTTTTGTTAACAATCGATGCAAAGGTCTATCTTCTTTGTTTGAGTTTTTCTACACTCTCGTATCGTTAAATCAAAACCTTTAATTTTTACGACAAATGTCTAGTAAAGTACTTGACAAAAACCAATCTGTGCAAAAAAGGTGATAAATTAAATCTAAACTTAAAACAAAATGTTTATTCGGATTATTTTATATTTATCAGATTAAAAAGACCGCCATCAGTAATATAAATTACAAAACTTAACTTTTCCTAATTACAGCCAAGTACTTAGTAGTTTCTCACAAAAACCACATAATTCACATCAATTGAACTCAAAAACGAGACGCCATAACTTTGTGAATACCCACGTTACTTAACGAAAGACGCATAAAAAGACGGTCGTAAAATTATCGATAAAATCTACCCCGCACTACCGCCATGCTAGTCATTCACTTGGATTACTACTACAAACAAATTCGAATCACCGTTCCCTGTCTTCCTTGTGTGTATTGTTGAGTCTATCTCGCTCGCTCGAGATTGCTTGCCCTCTTTGTGAAGCCGCGGCGGTTCCTTTGAAGTGGTGAGGCCACGCCCCTCCCTCCCGCCTTTCCCCCCACTTAATTCGTCACACGGTAATGACAATGGTTTTAATTACTTCGGAAACGGATCGGCTCGCGACATCGGGGAAATAGGTATTAGTATTTGATCTAATTAGGAAACATGTGACTTGTCAGCTTAATTTGCGTTTAGCTTTCTATGAAATATGTGAGCTCTGTTGCATATTTTAGTAATGGGGTTGAATAAAACTAAATATAATTATTTTTATTCAATGAAGGCTCTGTTTGTGCTTTACCTTGTTGTTATAGGTACCTCGGTATATGGTTGTAATTTTTTTTTACATTTTACATGAACTTCAACTAAGTAAAGTTAACTATTATTTTCTCTGTGTTTAAGCTAATCAGTTCCTGGTCCGTTGAGTGACATTCACAACTAAGCGCTAGCGTAGTTCGTATGACATATTTAACAGTGTACTTACTGTTCTTGACTATAAAAAGTAAATAATACCTTAGAAAAATATACTAGAATTATTATTATACTGAAATCTTTGATTATATATTTGTAATTTAATATTTTTAAAATTTAATAATAAATTGTACAAAATCTACATCAGATAAAAATGTCGTATCAATATCACCTATCTAGACAAATTCCTTTAAATTATTGTATGGTACATAATTTTTGCTTTATCATGTTGTAAAACTGTAACAAAGTGTAAAAATAATTGCCGGAGCGATAAGCTTTGCAATTACACGTTTAATTTGCGTTGTAAAATTTATTAATTATTTCCTGTGGCAAAACTAATGAAGCCAATCTGTATGCTCAGCTTATTGACAGTTTTAGTGCTATTTATTTTGATAAATTTGATTGCAATCAAATGATTACAATGATAACATATAGGTACCTAAATTAATATTACGACGAGTCTGTGTCTTAAACTGTGTAGAGGAATTATATTTATCTTTTAAACGACTTCCTAAAAGGAGGAGGTTTTTTGTATGTTCATCAATATTTTAGTCTATTGTGAACCGTATTAAAAAGCTATCTCGCAGTATCGTACCGTATCTGTAAACTAAAAATGTTAATACCTAATGTAAATATGGGAAATCGTTTATTTCAACACTTATTGTAGATTATGAAGTCTACCCAACAGTCTACGAACCCCTAATATAAGGGAAAGTTCCCAGAATGCTGGCTGCATTGCCACGTTGAATGGCTATACTAATTTTCTGACCAAAATATATGGTTACATCAAATTTCTGATAAACTATTTGTTTTGTTTACATTTCTTTGAAAAGATCAGTAATTGTGTTTGAGATACATAGACCTAGTACAAGTATACTCGTATAAATAAACAATAATATTTAGATACCTTCACCGGTAGCTCGTTTTGCATATTTCGTGGGATCGAACCTCGTACTTCTTGCACGACTATCGACCCCACTAACCTTTCGGTCACCATCACTACAAAACTTGGTGCTATGAAAAACGTATTCATAAAAATATCCTTAACAGGAACTACTCTATTCTAGCTAGATAATGTAATCTACTCACATAGGTTTTACAAATACGGAGGAGTGTTTGGTTTCCTTACAAATAACTATTGATTTTCTTGATCCTGCTAATCTTTTATTACGGGGGTGAAAACCTTAGTCCTTCTATAAATCTAGACCACAATAAAATCAACGTAGTAAACCTAAGTTTTCAATCTGCATCTACCTATCCTAGGTCTCAACCGCTAGCCGCTATGCCCATCCAATGCATTCCCAACTCGCTCTTACATAATTACAGTCGGCCACTTCAAAGGAGCCGACACGGCGAGCGGCGCCTTTGTACTCCAATAAACGAGCTACAACCGCCAAAAAATACTAAACTTTAACTTCGAACTCTTAAAGCTCATTTTAGGTCTATGTTAAACAGTTTTCTTAACGCTTTAGCGTAGTAAAGGATCATATTGGTTAGGGATTTTGCCACGGACTTGTCAAAAAGAGGTTTTATTGCCGGGCTAAATGAGAGACCCCACCAGTGGATTGGATTGAATTAGGTCATTCGTACGAGTATTTTGTATCAAAAGGACGGTTTAATTGGGATGGATTTTCGATTGGTATTTATAGGTGCCTACGTACGTATTCAGTAATGAGATTTATTTCACTTTATTGTATGGTATATTAAGAATGTGATAAAAAGTGCGTATTGAATACCTCTTGATTTCAAAATATTTTTTCCAAAAGTAAGTATATTTTAGCGTAAACTGATTTAAATATCAAGGAGATTTTAACCTTATTTTTTAAATATGCTCCCACATTTATCAGAGACTTCCAGTCCAACATTCTCCCCTTAGGGGTTGAATTTACAAATCTTTTTTAGTACACCCTTACAGTGAATAAACTCTCTAAATTTCATGTTTCTATTAGTTCAACGGTTTATTCTCTGCCTAGATTCCTTTCGAATATTCATATTGTGTGAGTCAGTGAGAACTTGAGTTATCTTGAGATAAATAGAACATCGTTTACTTAACCAATAATATATCCGGACGTGTGCCAAGCAAAGATAAAACATGGATTTCATTCTAACTACAGTAGGAGGATGCTATATATTAGGTGCCAATTGTGTTTTGATAGAAATCTCAGAGATATACATAAAGACAGGACACTGAAAGGAAACAAAACCTTTGTAGAAAACCTCCCCTCTCTAAAATAAGTAAGTATAAATAGATTATGACGCTATATATAGGTACAGGGTTATCGGTTAGGGGTGTACCAAGCCCCAGGTACTATATTTAACAAGGAACAACTTTAGCTGCAGCTTTCAACAACAAAAATGTATCAGTCATCGACAAAAAGTATAAAATAGCTGTTTTTTTTTCGAATGTAAAGTTGGTCCCATATGAGAAAGTCGTTTTTTGTGAAGGATTCTGAGCTCCTCGGTTTTACCCGCGGATCTCTATGTTTTATAGCGTATGTTACTGCGTGGTAATGTAGCTTTTTAACGGTAAGAGATTTTTTAAACTGGTCATGTAGTCTTTAAGTTTATTCGTTACATACAAAAAGTGGTTAGAAGCGAGTTCGGAAAACCCGACTGCTAAATCATTAAACCTGTGTATCAACCTCAATTTTTTTTTTTTAATATTGATTTATCCAGTGTCACTCTCACGACTAAGGCGAATCTATTGACACCGCTCACATAAAAATACAACAAATGTTGTGTTAACAACAACAAAAGTGCTAAAGAAATATACATACATACACTCCCAAAACATAACCTTCTTTCTTTAAATTATTTCGCAGTCGGGTATAAATACAAATCTTTCCTCTTCATAATATCAGTATAGATGAGTATAGTGACCCCCTTTCGGCTTAGTACACCCCTAAACATATTATAAATGCGAAAATGACATATGTTTGTTGTTTTATTTGAGTTAAGAATGGCTTCGACTCGATTTTTCACAAAGCTGTAACTTAGTGCAAGGCAGTGCTTTATGCTACTTTTTTACCGGGAATTCAAATACAACAGGGACAAAGCCGCGGGTGAAAGCTAGTAACATATAAATCTATTTGTTTTCAAATTCGTCGCGTGTTGTAAAGTCGTAAAAGTAACGTAAAGCGTTTGATTTTTGTTGTGAATCGTGTAAATCTATCCAGTCCATGTACCGTGACTAACTGTTACTGACTCTATGGTATTTAAACTTTTATTGGAAGTTATGTTGAAAAATGGCAAGGTATCGATTTTATGTTTGCGGTGTTTTGATTTCGATCAACATCCAGTTGAAATTTATGAATGTTATATACCTTCATAAATGATTAGGTAGGCTATGATTAGGTATTGAATTTAATAGAAGGTATGTACGTATTAATAGTTCTTACCGATATGTTCAAATTGCCGTTCATTTTGTGAAATTAACTTTAACTGTGCAAATTTTTTGCATAAAATTGTAACTATAGGTAAAAATAATTCAAAGTACAAATAAATACAAGCACGAATATACTTAGGAATATTATTTATGAAGTGAGTATGTATTCATGCTAACATAATATCACAAACGTCATCTCTGTAAAGGAGTTTTAAAATTTTTATTCGGTTGCGCCTAGTGCCATCTATTGAAAAAGTTAAGAAGCTCGAAGTGTTAAGATCACACAAAACTACTTATTTAATCAGGTTAAGTTACACTATCCTTTGATACATTATCAATCTCCGTTGCAAAACGACGGGGTGTTATAAGTTTGACGTGTGAGGGTGTGTGTCTGTGGTATCGTAGTTGCCGAACGGAAAAAACTGATTTTGATCTTCTTTTTATATTATTTGAAATGTGAATTAGTCGAGTCTGCTCCAGGCATGTTTAATGAAAATCGGTCATCGGTCATTCATTCTTTGTATTATTATGAATTTAACGGTAGGTACTATCTAGCCAAACACCTAGAAATAATATCCAGGAAAATAGCAAACTTCTACCATATCAAATTGGCCACCAAAGGGCTGTAGCGATCTATAGTCGCCATTTCCTCACAATTGATTCGCGATGATGACACGGTACAATGATTGATAGCTCCCAGATTGAGAACTCCAGATGGTTCTAGAGACCATGATTTGAAGTTACTGGGGAATTATCTCAATAGTGCTCTGTTATTAATTTAATTAGAAATGTTTAGTAGAATTATCATAGTATAATGTTACACTCAAATTTTTTTTGAGTGTAAGTTTGCTTCTCAATATCAAGTACCTATCAAATATTATGTTACCTACTCTGAAATTCAGAATTGTGCAAAGACGATTATAAAGTAATCTCCGAAGTAATATTCGAACTTCGCAATATAAGACCACCCTACCGTAAGCCATACAAAAAGCTATTTGAAACATTGAAGTAAGTACCTAGTCTGTTAACCATTTAGGTATCTCAATGGTTTCAAATAGACAAAACCGTGCGAAAGGTGAGCATTGTTGTGCTCAACAAACGCAACACAAGTACCTAACTAGTGAATGACCATACTTATAAATGCCATATATAAATTCATAAATCCAAATTGATGACCAAAGCAATACTACTTATATTCAGCCATTTCCAGTCCTTGTAGATATTTCATGGTTAAGATGATGATGTTTGATCATTATACATATATATACATATATATAGTAATTATACAGGCAAGCTTTTAGGCAGCTATACATATCTTGCCAGATTAACCTCTCGATCACATTACTCACAATCACACTATTTTTTATATGTGACAGCCAACTTCGATTCGGCGGGTACCAGACCGATTTTGCTATATTATCTTTTATGGAACTCAGTAGGTACTTGAGGACCCTTTCAAACATAATACAAATTTTTCAAATCGGTCCTGTCATCTGACAAATCAGGGAGCATACATACACATATTACGACGAATAGAGAACCTCCTCTTATTATCCGTAAGAATACTGTATCCTGCAATTATCCCACAAAAAACTAGCAAAACCTAAATCACCAGAACACAAGAGCAACAGATGGTCCGGTTGGCCGATTAATCAAATTTCGATTATATAGTATCGATTATCGATACATACAGTATATCGATTCCGAATTAATGCAACTTTAATGCGGTCCCATCGATGCGTCCGTCGCGCCGATTTATTGCAAACATTACTGTAATCATGTAAAAAATGGCCGTGAAAAAATAATGGCAGTATGAGCAGTCGGGATCTTTTTACAGAAAATTTAGTACACATGACCAAGAATTAAATAATTTAGCGTTACAAATGGTTTCTTAGTAACGTAACTTCAAGCAAAGGCTCAATACCACCAAAACTAGCATAGAAATGACATTTCATTATATAAATATCTACTTAAAGGTTTCTAAAAGTTTTTTTAAAAAACCTTCCTAAACAAATCGATCGATTATTTTGTTTATTCGAAACTATACAATGTGTAGACAACGTTTTGAATACCTAATGCAGTGGATGAAGTAGCTACATTAACAAATGGTGTATTTTCTAATCTTGTCATTTTTCAATTGTCTTCAAATTGTCTAGGTAAGTATTTAATTACATTATATAACAATTTTGTAAATTTAGTGTAACTGTAGATAGATACCTATATGAAAGCTCATATAGGTATTCCTGTACCTACCTAACTAAGCAGCTAGGTAGGTACTACGAGTAGTTCCTAAAATAATGTTCCTAATTTCGAGACTCTAACAATGGAGGAGTTCCTCAAAAACGGAGATTTTGAAAGTCATTATAATTGTTTGACAGTAAACTATTTTACTCAAGCCTTTCAAACCAAGGAACCACCAAGTAGGTAACATAGGTATAAATATAGGTAATTTTCCGCGATTTTAAAACCCAGTATATCTACGCTAACCGGTACATCCTTTACTGGTAATTTTCCCCGATGATGGTAGTTAGGTCTCGTTAAGACCACCGACAGCGAGCGAGTGAGACAGATACATACCCTGGGTGGGCGACGTAATCGGACCTTACCTACTGAAATAATACGGATTTATCTCTATTTATAAATATATATATATAGCCTGTACTATATAGTCTTTACACTATAGTCCTGAACTATGTTCAGCGATTTAGGCTTTGCGTTGATTCCTAGGTAATATATCAGGCAGTCAGGACTCATTCTTTTATTTCTCATATTAGTACCTACCTGTCCCTCGCGATAAAACCAAATATAAAAATACTTATTTATTCAACTTTGAACCCCATTTGACCCTCTTTAGGGGTTCAATTAACATAAATCCTTTTTTAGTACACCCCTGCTCCTTATAATGAGAACACCCTTCAAATTTCATATATCTAGGTTCAGCGGTAGCGGTGTTGCGATGATTCCTAGGCAATATCAGTCAGTCAGGACTAAAGTGTAAGGACTATATAGTACAGGCTATATATATATTTATAAATAGAGAGCCATGATATGTAAATGTTATCATTATAGGATTTCTGGAAAAACAACCCTTTGGTTGAAAAATTGAAATCTCCTTTAAAGTCCTTGTTTAGTTTTCGGCCAGAACTGTGTATTCAAAAAGGTGAACCTTTTTGCTTAAATAATATGGTATTTAAATCCCTAACGTATTTATGATATCATGTACATTGTCCTGGCCGTAGCTCCATACATTTTTGAAACAACTCTTTTCATTATATGTCGCGGGCAACGGCGGGTCACAGCTACTTGTTCTGTAATAAGTATTGGATGACATAGATTGATCCAATAGGTAAGTACCTATTGTAAGGATGGCTGAGTTGTGTGGCTGATACATACTTATATACTAGACTACGTGCTATTTTATATACCAGCGGATCTGTTTAATTCTATTTAAACTAGTAGTTCTGCAAACAGTTGACCTCGCGACCATAATCATTTTATTTCTTACTGTCTCTCGACCGATATTTTTATTTTTTGGAAGTCTACATAAACTATATTTATTGCACAAACTTATAAAACATGGTAAACTTTAAACTAAAACTATACAAAGTTATAATCTATATGTACAAAAGCAATACCCAATATTTAAAACTAACTTAAATGTAAACCGCTGCCAGTTGGTAGAGAACCCAAAATGCTGGCCCCATTGCCTCGTTGAATTCTTCGTTGATATTGTGTTTTACATGTCTGTGCCATTTATTAATGAATATTGCAAGGAAACGGCATCGTAGCAAAATAATTAAAACAAGGGAGAAAGACCGCACTTTCAAAATCCACGACTACCAAAAAAAGCACGTATCGTAGAACCTATCCACTTACATCAAGTTTCATCAAGATTGATTGTAAACTATCTGGATTACTGGAAAATAGTTGTATCTGAACGCGAGTACTTACTAAGTTTTCAGACAAACGTTTAAACATACAAACTCAGACGAAAGAAAGATTTGCCAGAATTAAAGCAGAAACGCTTTGTTCTCTTACTCGCTCGATAAACTGTTACCTATATAGTAACTTGTATATCTTATGTGTATATCAGTTACTTTTAGCGATTAGGTCAAGACTTGTGGCGCTAGATGTAAGATTTTTCTTGTGTATGTATTAAAAAAAAACAAAAAGATAAAAGAATTAAAATGTTTTATTCATACTGACATATTTGTGCCTATTTTTATACTAAATATTTGTCTAAAACAACTGTGTCTTTTTAATGTCTAAGAATAATAATAATGGAGCATTTGTATTATCTTTAGATCTTAAGACTAAGTGGTCTATAGGTAATATTTCTGCTATATTTTTTGTCGTGCTATATTTTTTAGTCATTTTGTTTATGTTAATAAAGGCACTTGCCACATGATGACAATAATAATTAAATGAAAATAAATGAAACACGTAAAAACTAAATCAATTATATCAAGATCAAATCAACGTATGTATACGATTATATAAGCATATAACTGCGTGTGTGTTTCCTAATATAAATATTTATTTAATTTTCAGTTTGCATAGCAAGAATTTCAGTAAACTGTAGATAATAAAGTGTTCGTTTTCAGTTTGATGAAACATGATAACATTGAGAAGCCCAATTTCTCACAGTAGAATCGATTAAATTTTTTTTTTGTTTAGTTTTGCATGGTGCTTTTGAAGTTTCCATGTCTTATAGTTCGAATATCCAATTGATTATGGGTTCTAATGTATTTTGTTTAGAAAACTAACGCGTGATTGATTCATATTGAACGTGAATGAAACTAGTTGGACCTTTCCAACAATCAGGTACGCGTGCAAAACCCGTCTTCCTAAAAAACAATGGATGTAATATATGGAACATTTCCTTGATTTCAAAAGACCTGTTCGATGATAACCTGTTTTAGGTATAAAATACGAGCCATATGTGTTTGGGTGCCACACTTAAAATTTTAATATGTAATAAGTATAGACAGACAAATAAAAACTATAAAGGTTTCCTAACGAAACCGTAAAAAGCCCAGTCTCATTACCTACGTGCGTGCTATAAGTAGATAATTTCCCCTCAGCTTCCGAGCTAAGATTGCTACATCCATTTTAAATTTTAATACAAGAGCAAACAGCATCAGCGGCACTTAACTGCTCTGAAGTAAACCTCAGAAATGAAGCTGTTAAGGCCCAGGTTGAATAACAGCGAGTTAGCTTGGCCCTCGTCAATAATTTCATCTCAGTAATTGGCCAGAGTTAATATGACTTCGTGTGAGGCTTAACAGAGTACTACAGGGTTATCGGCTATAGGTGTAATAAGAAAGGAGGTCAATATACTCATCCCAATTAACGACTTTAACTATCGGTCCAACTGTGAATTCGATCATAAAATCAGCTGTTTAAGACATATTGTCGACGACCGATAAACTTTGTGTATGTAACAGCTGATTTGTTTTTTTTGAATTCAGAGTTGGTCCCATGATGAAAGTCGTTTGTCATGATGATGGCGTAGTAGAACCCTAGAAGATAACCCTGTATATACAAATGCTTATACGTATGTATAGTAAATCTGTAACCATGAGATGGTTCGTTTGGTTAGTGAGCTCCCCACTCCCACTTTTAGGAAAAGGCTAGCTGCAGGATCAGTCATTTTAGAAAATGGACGATTTTTTAAATTACTTAGACATGTCAATATTTTGTATAAGTTTATATATGATTAAATGTAAATGTATTCCAATTAATTTAATGTAGGTACTTAATATATGAGAAAAATTTATTTATTTTAGTAATAACTACTTATATAGCTGCGCTCTGCGATGTTACTCGAGGATCTCTACAGTTTTCTAGAAAAAATATAGCCCATTTTACTCAGTAGAATAGATAGGTACTTATACTTAATGTGGCTTTCTAACGGCAAAAGAGTTTTGAAATCGGTAAATTTAACAAAAATTGAATATGTCTCTGTTTTAGTAGCAGTGTTTAATTTCGGGGCGATAGATTTTACTCTTATTTGAAAGTAAGAGTATCAGTGAACATATTATAGGTATATAGGTACTTATGAATTATATACGTATCCATAAGTGCTGTGTATATATGTGTGCGTGTACGTATAACTTATGGTTTAACATATATTTAAGCATAATATTGCTATACACATAAAGTTTAACAGAACAAGTGCTCTTACTAAGGAAATGAGATTGGTACATACCTAAATAGATGTCTACGTACCCGTGAAGGAACCTACCTTATCTATTACTTCAATAGGAGTTAAATTATTAAGGTTATAAAGTAGAGAAGAACAGTTTTTGCATGCTCTACTGTAGCTGCTCTGCTGCTCAAAAAAATGACCGTACTTAACTAAACTACAGCTAATGTCAAAGTAAATTACGTAAAATGACCTCTGCGTGCAAATCTACAATACTTTCTATAAATACGTGCTTAGCTCTATAAATTTAAGCACCCAAATCTGAGTTTGGGAGAGCCAACCGTTGAAGATCGTGTCATAGCAAAGTATACTGAAATTCAAATGTTCCGTGAACTTTGACTCCGATTCAACGCTTTCACTCAGATATTCTAACAAATTGTAGAGAATAAACATTGAAACTGCACGAAAAAGTCATAACTTGATATTGACGAAACTAATAACATAATTCTGGAAATTATATATATAATAAAAGTAACATTAAACTTAGGTACTTATTGGGATTGTCGATTGTTGCAATATCATTACGAAAATAAATAGGTTTGCCTAGAACGTAATGAACAGAATGTAGTATCTTGCCTATTTAATTAGGCAGGTGCACTATATTTCTAAGCTACTTGATTATGAGTTTTAAAACTCAGGTATTTTTTGTAACAGTTAAAAGTATGTTACAAAAAATTAAAAGCAGATGCATATTATACTTACTTTTATACAAACTCATGTGATAATATAAAATGAAAAAATTAAAGATTTTTTTTTTAATTTTACAGATCCCTAAGAAGACGTGTATGAGTTGTGTGAAAAGGGATATGTGTGAAAGGGGAGTGAATGGAGAGATGATGGATGAGAGTAGAATGGAAGAAGAAGACATGCTGTGTCGACCCTATCTACCCAGGAAGGTTATTAAGAGAAATGCAAACGTTTTCATACTGAATTCCAAAATGTTTAAACAATTTTCTGTAAGCACATAGGTCTAGAAGTTCATTCTTCTTCTATTTTATTTTTACCGTAGAAAAAAATAGAAAAATCAAATGTTAAATAAGTAGGTACTTACAACAGAAAACAGGCATAAAAACCTAACCCCATAATTTGTTCTTATACTAATTTAAGTACTTACCTACAGCGACTTAAACTGTGAAATCCAAATCTTATTTCCAGATCTTTTACGAAACAAATGAGTGATGGTAGATTACGTCGGATATCTTAATTATCGTGGATTTACACCGTTAGTTTGCTCCAAAGAGGTTTCGTGTCTCTATAACTCATCGGTTCTTGAATGGGAATACAAAAGGCAGTACTTACTTGTGGGGGCCAGTTAATAAATTACCTTTCCGGACCTCACAGAGAGGTCTAAACACGTGGGCAAAGCGCTTTGAGGCCCCGCCCGAGAAAGGGACGAACGACCTTCAGGGCTTTCCTCTCTTTCGGTTGGGAAGGCAGTGATTTTACAGTGCGGTAGAAGAATTTAAAAGCTACCTATTTCTTAGTCGTATTATATATCGTATTATTTTACCTTACCTAATTATATAAGTAATATATGCCTGTCACGGCATCTCACAGGTGAACATATTATTACTGTTCTATCAACAATACGATCGATGAAGGACATTTTAAGGGTAATTTTTTTACAACTGAGGCTGGTTAAGTCGAGATTTCTATAAATGAGAAATTTCGACTTAAACCAGATTAGTAATAAATAAACTCAATTAGTTTTTTATGGCAACAGATTTTTTAATCGGTCAAGTAGTTATTAAGTTTATTCGTTACATACAAAAAAAAAACAATTCAACAGATTATAATAACATTATGTACATGTAGTATAATAGGTAGGTAACACAGCGTATATATGTACTAATAGTATTATAAAGAGGATTTCCTCTTTCGCTTAATTTTATGGACTACTACTTTAGGTACTTACCTACCTACTATTAGCAGTACCTACCTATCCATCTTGGCTACTTATGTCGTATACCAGCTAAGATCTTGTTACTAAATGTTATTATTTATGTATTGATTTATTTATTTCATGGATTTTTAATGTATAATCCCTGAATAATTAAAGGCGCCTGGACATAAGTAGGTAGGTATTTGCAAAACAATTTTTGAACTAAATATTGAAATAGGTATTGTTAAGTCATATTGAAAACCTAATTGTCCTATATAAATTTTATGAAATTTTTTATATATTTTGGTTTATATAACTTTTTGTTTTATGCAGACTCTTGCTCAGCAGCGGGAACTGCTGAGCAAAGGTCTTCCTCTCAGTGCATATAGGTTAAAAAAATAAGAATATACTCGTAATATCTCGTAAATATATAACTAGTAAATAGGAGTAGGTAATACCTCACTAATTAAAATTTAATTTTGTTACGCGATTGCCTATTTCGCTAATTTGATATTTTTGTGTGCCCAGTGCGGTGGACTTGACTTTTATCCCACTAGAGAGACCTGCCCAGTACTGGAAAGTTTATTACTTCCACCCGGGATCGAACGAACGCGAAGCCTAGGCCCAAATAGGGCACCAACCTATGTATCTATACCTATCCGCAAAAATTGACCGAAGTTACTCTGAAGAATTTCCTGGAAAATAATCAGTAGGTCGATCAAAGTTTTCCTTTCGGTAGTTAAATACAAAAAAAAAATTGCTACAATTTGCTGTTATCAAAAATTATGCAACTTTTTGAAGTCTGATAACGCCATCTATTGATCACTAGCTCAACTATTTACGAACAAGTTTCATAAATTACGCTATTCGGCACTAGATGGCAAGACTATGGAAACCATTTTAAGTATGGCACTGGCAAATATGGCAAACACATAGGCGAGGCCCATTTATATTAAAAAAAAAATTGATTTTGATATTTTTAGTTTGTGATGTGATGTTTTGGTATTGTTATTTGACTGACAGATTTGATTTGGTCGCGTTTTACTGTTTTGTAAATGTTTGATTCGTATACATTACACAAATAACCATAGAATTACAGCATAAAATGAATAACCAACTTATAACCAAAATAATAAACACAAACGACGGAAGTCCCTGCCCTGAATTAGCGTATGAAAACCCTCTTATCGACAGAAAAGTCGCTGGAGCTCTTGCGCAAAGTTTTGTGAAGATTCTTCGTGTTTCTCGGCAAGATTCTAACTTAAATAACAATTTACGACACTCGGTTTTGTCTAATATACGCAACCTGTGTCGGCTAGAACCAGAGAACCATTTGATAGTTGACGAAAACTTGACTAAATCGTTAACAAAAGTATACATAGAAAGATTGAAAGAATCTAATGAATCTTTACCACAAGTAGAAAAGACCCTTGATTACTTTCTATCTAGAAGAATGATAGACTTGAATTTCGACTTGAACGAAGAATTTTCTATGAAGCCAGAAGTTTTGCAATCCTTGCTAAATTTAAATGATGACCATTCCTGTCTAGAATCTGTAGCAAAAAATATTTTACATTGGAATGTGTCTGATAAAAAAACCTTAGCTTTAGTCAAGAACTTATGGACGAATTTGAGTTTAGCTGAGTTCACTGATGCAAGTATTTGTGATGATATATCTGTAAAAATGAAATCGGAAGTAGAAATTTTATTACTAAATATATGTCACAATGTGTTAACGGAACCAAACTTATCAACAGACAAGATATTTTCTGTAGATTACACTCTCAAAGATTTAGTAAGAAAATGTTCAATATCCGCAGCATGCTTTCAAATTTGCTATCAAATATTGAATAGCATATTTATGAATACAAACTTCAACGTAGATATAGAAATATTTGTATCAAAATTCATTAAATCTGTTAAGGAAAATTGTTCAAATAATATATCTATCATGTATCCAACACATCTTAGTTCTGTAGTAGTACTAATAGATATAGAGATGGATTCTATGCCAAATATATTAAAAAATAAATATATTGCACAGACTATGCCTCATTTAAAAAGACTGCATGAACAATCTGAAACAGATTTAATTTTGTTATTGTCACATTATCCTCAATGGTTTCACATTTACAATTGATTAAAACCAACTATATATATAAAAAATAAGTCCTGACTGACTGAACAAGACACAATGCAGAGCCTAAGCTGCTAAATATAGAGATATGGAATTTGGAGCATATTTTCATAGGCTGTAAGGGTGTACTAAAAAGGATATATGGAAATCCAACCATTAAGATAATCTATTTCAAATGGGAAATTAAATAAAACTATCTCACTTTACAGACATCTTTTATTTCACACCTATTCTCAATAAAAATCATCAACATCTTAAAAATACTCAGTTTCAAAACTTAAATAAAAAATATTCATCAAGAAACAGTTTTAACAAAAATAAATTGATATTTTACAATAAAATACACCAATCCCTTAAGTGTGTCTTTGCATGTCTTATATGGTTTCAGGCTTCCCCTATGACATGGAGTGTATACCATTGTCCATCATGATTAGACATTGGCAGGTTGGGATTTCACTTCTGTTTAAATAAACCATCTCTGACAAGCTTGTCTGTCTCCCCGCAATGTTTTCTTTCATCGTTTAATCAAGTCTCAATTGTATTAACTAAAGAAACTACAAAATTGTCTTAGTACTACGTAGATAAAACTTAGTCAGACTCATACTTTGCTAGTACTAGTTACATACAAACAATTTTAAATGCAAATAACACTTACTTATGCCTTGTTATTTTTAATATCACAATAATCAGTACTGGACGACTGATTCATCTCACAGTATTCTATAGTTAAATTAATGGAGTTTAAACCTGTTATTCCATCAGTGATGAAAAATACTTTATATACTGTCTCATATATTCTTTAGGTAAAATGTTCCCCTCTTATATAAATATAGTATATCTACCCTGAGATCACATGAAATAAAACGTTATAATATTTCATCATAATTGTCTTCATACAAAATTTATGAAACTATAGGTATAGACATGAACAAGAATTTTTTTCAGACCCATATTTAGAGATAGGTACGATTTTAGAATCAGTTTTCAAATAGGATATGGCATACGATTTTTTAAATATTGAATGTGACATATCGTCGTTGATATTGCAATATGTTCTATGTCAAATTTCTAAGATTCATTTTTTATTTCTAAATCGCATCCTAAATTTAAATATGAACGCACCGGTAAAATATTCTATGTCAACAGCCAATCAGAACGCTTTATTCTACACTGATGCAATACGTCACGTGACAACTAACACAAAACTCATATTTTCATTTCAATTGGTTCTATGTCAACTTTTGAACGACAACGGATTTTATAGCTAGTGTTTTTTTAGATTTTCGTTTGTTTCAACAAAAGATAAATGGTAAGTTCTTTGTAAAATTACTTAATTCGTTGTACTAAAGCAGATTTTTAAGCTTTACTATACTTTTGTTAATTACTTGTTTTTTTTGCTGCCATACAAAGTAACCGATAGTATCGGTGCATGCGACAAATATAACACTTTTAATCCGTTGATTCTTGCTTGTATAAGTTATTTTTGATACATTATTGTGATGTAGGCTGTGGTTGAGTTATTTTTTCGGTACTGAATAACTGTTTTTATTTTTAAATATTTATACAAAATGGTTTATCATAATATCTCTGGTTCAAATTATGTGACATAGATCGTATTGCACTGCATTATATGTATTATTTTGCATGGGTGGTTAAGGGCTTGCATCCGCTCTTTACAGGTACAATATGAGGAGATTTTCGAGAGGAAACATGTTAGTAGAATTAGCAACTTCTACAAAGTCACCTGAGGAAGCAGTTCTTCTTGACGAAGCAACAGGAAAGTTTAGGCCATCTTTTCCTCATTCTCCGTCTAAATCTAGCAAATCTAGTGATGACGAGACTTTTGCGGGTTTTCGGATATGGAATCAATAGATCCTTCAGAACCTGAGTTTGTGGGTTGTTCTGAAAATTCTTCTGGCAGTTCATCAGATGTTGAAGAAATTTTAGATGAACGATATGGAAAACTAACCCGCAAGCTAAAGAAGAACGGACGTAAGAATAAACGTAAAGGTAAGGGCCAAGCTAATAAATCTTTGTGGAAAAGGACAAAAAACTCTGCAGCCAGACTCAAAGGAGAGGAATATACTGGTTTCGAAAAGAATGAAGAGGGTAAATACCAACAAACTGTTTCACGCCCCGCAAAGATCCTGAAAAATGGTTGTGGTGGTCATACTTCGCTAAAACGCGGGTCCTCGGCAACAGTTTGAGTGCAATGAATTATCAGATAGTGACCGGGAGTCCATTTTCCAAGAGTTTTGGAAAATGAGATCCTGGGAGGCACGTAAAGTTCACGTTCGAAGTCTAGTTGATGTCGGAGTTCCCCAGCATCGTAGTAACTCTTCGATAAATGATGTAAGTCGGAAAGAAACAGCTTTTAAATATTTCTTGATGTTGCGTTCTGAAAATGCTGCAAGAAAAGTACATGTTTGTAAAGTCATGTTTATGAAAACGTTGGCTATCGGACAGCGGCAGTTGCGAGACTGGCTTACACAAAAGTCTGTGAATACTAATGATCCGGATCTGATCTCAAGTGTTACACCTACACAAAATAACGTTTCAGAAGAAGATAACAGCATTGTGGAATTCTTTGAGAAATTGCCTAAAGTCGAATCACATTATTGTCGAAAATCAACTGCAAAAAAATATTTGGAACCTATTTGGAACAGCATTACAGGTGATTTGTATACGGAATACTTGCAGTTCTGTACCACAAACAACAAGAAAAAATTTGGCCCTGCTTCCTTTTCACGAAAATTTCACGAATTGAACTTATCTATTTTCAAACCCCGGAAAGACCAATGCAATAAATGCATTTCGTATAAAAACGGCAATATTGAACCATGTGAATATGCTACCCATTTGGAAAAAAAAGAAAGTGCGAGAGCTGAAAAATCAGTTGATAAAGAAAACTCTGGACCTGACGTTATTGTGTACACTATGGACGTGCAAGCTGTGCTGTTGTGTCCTAAAATGCAAGCATTAGCCACTTACTATAAAACAAAACTAAAAGTTCACAATTACACACATTACAACTTAAAAACGAAGGAAGTATTTTGTTACTTATGGCATGAGGGCAATGGTGGTTTGGATAGTAATGTGTTTGCGTCTATATTGACCAAACATCTAATGTCTGAGCTACAAAAATAAAAAGCCACAAAAATTATTTTATGGAGTGATGGCTGTTGTTATTATAGATCTGTGAAACTGGCCAATGCAACTAGATTTGACTGTCAGTATGTGAATCATTGCTGTATGGTTCACATACTGACAAACGAGCAATTAACTATGAATGTAAAATTTTAAATTTAACCCTTGATGTTTTATGCCTGACTATCTTATCTCTTTTTAACTACAATATGATTATAATATCGAAATAAATGACATTGAGTTGAATTGAATTGAATGCATTGTTGGAACTGGCTGTAGAACAAAATGTAATTTTTGAACAAGAAAACTGCCTCCTCACAGGGAGATATATATTCCCGGCGATTATATTAATATTATGAAGAGTGCACGAAAAGATCCTTACAATGTAATCTTTCTAGGCTATGATGACTTTACGAAATTTAAAGGGGGCAGGTATTCGAGTATCAGACCAGGAAATACCATAGGAGATCCAATCGTAACCGACATTTGCGCCTTGCAGTACTTACCAGAAGGTAAAATAAAATTTAAGCTGAAATTTAATGATGAGTTCAAATATTTACCGAGAAGACAATCAAACAAAAAAGATGCAATATTGCAAAAATCTGCTCTGTACACATCGCCCTTGTCTATAGACCTGGCAAAATTCATTCATTAGCAAGAAATGAAACCACTAATACCTAAGGATTATCACGCACTCTACGACTTGCTCGAACACAATTGTTCCTCAACCTCATCTTCTGGCTGCACACATATCCAAAAAAATTAAAATAGGCTAAAAAGAGAGAGACGTTAAGTTTAATTATTATGATTTTAGGTATAATTTTTCAGGAATATAATAATAAAAGATTCTTTACTCTCGCTTGTTTTACTTGTGTAGTGTAATATTTTGAAGGTAGCCGAAAGATAGAAGTGTAAAAAGGAATATTCCATAATTATTTTAAATATTATTCTTCTAATCCACTTTGAAAGTACCTGAAACTGAAAAGTTGACATAGAACATATTGCAATATCAACGACGATATGACATTATGTTGAACTGATCCCAAAAATAAACAATTTAATTTAAAAAAAATATATCCTTTTTTCGAGAAAAAAAATGAGCTTCTTAGGTTTAACAAAAATAGATTTAAATAAAAGTGTCCGATACATTTGAGAGTTAGCTTTAGACTAATATATATTTTAGCTAAATCTAGTCCATCGAATGATCACGTCATGCTTATCTTGTTATGCATTATCGCACCATACGCGTTTAGACGCTTGTTCTGTATTCTGCGGGGTTTTTCATACTAGGCAGTCTGAGGCACCGAGATGCATAACTAGTTACTGTGTATATTTTGTTAATATTTATTGGTTTACCACTGACGTGATTTTTCTCACTTAGTCCAGTTCATCCAAAGGTTGCCTGCAAAAAATTGCTGTAAACGTTAATATAAAACGTTGGCAGTGTATTGGGTGGCATGCACTGCCAACGTTTTATATTATCTGCATTTAACAATTTATTTTTTATAATAAAGTTATACTTAAGTAGGTATATGAATTTTGAACATTACTTGCCAATGATCTAAAAGCGATGAGGGTCATTCACAGCTCCAAAAATATTACACCAAAGTGTAGTTTATACAGGCAGGGCCTTCATTAATTTCACTTCGCTTGCATTTACTGCTTATGCACTAGAAGTACAGGCAAGTATACTTCTGTCAAAATATCACGAAGACTAGCTATGGCTATTTAAAACTATTTATTTTTTCATTAATAACTGATTTAATTGTGATTTTATTTTATTTTATTTTATGACAGTATTGTTTAAATGATATATTTTAATTTTAATATTTACTCAGAATCTTTCAAGTCGGCACCTAAGTATTTGTAAATTGTTTATCTCCGTCATTAAAATGAGTTCCTATCTAGGTATTACAATAATAAGGCATTAGTTGCTATTTCTCAAAAAAAAAAATAATAATAACTGATATTCTATTAATAGACCGGTACTTACATAAATAGTATAAGGAAAAATAATTGTTTACATTAAATATGATAAACGTATCAATAGCATCTTACACAGAATAATAACTTCGGGCTGATTTTCATTACTAGACAGATATAACTATAACATACATAAAGAAATAGTAGGTTATATAAATAGCGCCATCCATTGGGTGCCTTTCGGGCAATGCAACAGATGGCGTTAGTTTTATACAAAATAATGTATTGAATTTGTACGTCAGTTCCTACCTCGGTTTGTGTGTAAGTAAGCATAGTTTAAAGAATTTGAGAACTGGCACAATACACAGAGTGTGGTGGCCAATCAAGAAAAAAAAGCATAGTTTAACATAGAGAAGTGAACTCTACATACGATGCTTGATTTTGATTATTTTGGTTGTATTTACTAAATTCAATAAAAAGCTAGGTTTGAAACCAAGTTTGAATGCAAAACCAAAATGCGTGCATCATTAAATAGTAAAATTATGTAAATTGTTTAATTGCTGATTGTGACTAAAAACTTGTATCTGTTGTGAAAATGAGCAAGCGTCGCCGCGCGTCATCTGCCGCTAGCAGAGGCGCCGATTTAGACGATAGCGACGATGGGATTGATCACAATCCTGGGCCTCCGCCCTCAAGGAAGAAGAAGAAATTGGATCCAGTAAGCATAAATACCAGAACCTTACATATTCATGCAATACCATTACGTTATTTTAATATTAGCAGCATTCATTCTCTTGAGACACTGATGTCCCGCTAGGGCTCTACTGAACTGTAATACTAATACATTTTGGTCTTAAACTAATAAGAAATTTTGAGATCGAACTATTAATACTCTATAGAGTTAGATATTTGAAAGTAAAGTAAGACAAAGGATTTTTTAAAGTAGGTATTACTGAGATGCTATATAAGAAAAGTATTTTCAATTTCAATCAGAGTTATCTGTAGTAGTTATATTAGCGCCTTAACTAATCTTATAGAAATAAGAGTTGTTTATTTTTGCTATGTTTGGCCTATTAAAATGATAAACTTCCTACTATGAAAAGTGTTTTAACACTTTTACAGTCCACGGTATCCACATGGATACGAAAACAGGGTTACCGTGGAGTCCATGTATCCGAAAGGATGCATGGGCACTGAATTTTAGATATGGAATATTGGAGTGGGCTCGAGGGACTAGATTTTGTTTTTGTAAGGTGGACTGTAAAAGTGTTAAAACATGCTATTTTTAAAATTTTCAGGGTGAAATGTGTCAGCAGTTGTATGAAACAATAAGATCTTTTAAAAAGAGTGATGGCACATTGCTCTGTGATTCATTCATTAGAGCACCGAAGCGTCGTCAAGAACCACAGTACTATGAAGTTGTGTCACAACCTATTGACTTGCTGAGAGTGAGTTATTTTATTAAACAAAATAGACCTATTTCTAAAAAAATTATGTGTGTTTGATTCATATTGTTTTATGATGTGTTTATGACAAACATTTGTGTCCCATACCATGGCAAGATGGTTGCTATTGTCTTGGCAACTTTATTAGAAACAACTTGTTGTAAATAGAATAGTTACAGATTAACATAATTAGATGTAATTTAAATTATTTGCTAAGCAAATAAGCCATTTATTAGAACAAAAAAAAACCCTGACTTGCTATAAGCAAGCCAAAAGCCAGGGTTTTTTTAATTCTTTCACCTTCTTCTTTCCTCTTTTACCTTTAATGGAAAAAGTAAAGTAAAAGCAATAAAATTCTTGGGCATTATGCTCACCTATATAAGAGGGCAAAAAATACTTTGAAGTTGAGACTCATTTACTAATAAAGCATCATAATTAGACCAGTCAAATAGCATGTTAGTATTATTACGAATGCATTACAGGTTCAACAAAAGCTAAAAACTGATACCTATGAAGACATTGAAGAGTTATCAGCCGACATTGATCTTCTTGTGAGCAATGCTAAAGCCTTCTACAAATCAGATTCTATAGAATACAAGGATGCTGTGGAATTATGGAAGCTTTACACACAAGCACGACAGGCTCTTGAAAACGGTATTGCGTATTTATTTTCCTTAGAGTTTATTTCATAGAAATGTACTTGGGATATTCAGGAAATATGTGAGATTTTAAGAGAATAAAACAACTAGTGGCCATTTTTAGTGTATTGAGGTCCCATAAGATTTCAACTCTATCAGAACCAATCGTCAGTTCTGGTAATTTCAACTAGTTACTTTCTTCTTCTTCAGTCAACTTCTGCTTAACCTTTAACTACTGAACCACATCTGCAGTTAAAGGTTAAACCAAATTCTTGTTGTTTCAGTAGTCACTTCTGTTTTGGAATTAGTCAACATTATATAAATACAAACCAGCTGTAAATATGTTTCTGAGTATTATGGTGACTTCTTCAATAAACAAACAAGAAAAAAAGTGTTTCTTAATAATTAGTTTTAGCTATAAAATTTTATCATCGCTTTAATTAGACAAGCCATTTCTGCCAGATATATTTTTTGTATCAAGAAATATGTAGTAATATATTTGTTTGTATTGGTAGGTGAAGAGATCAAGCTCCCTAAGCTGTCGCGCAATAGTTCCTCAAGCAGAAGATCAGATATTGCTGAGGACATGTCAGAGACTTCTACCAATACTGAAGAAGATATCTTTGAAGAGTTGTTCACTGCAGTAAGTCTTGTTTCATCCGAGTTGTTATTGATGCAGTCCACAATCTTCAGTTTGGTTTTACTTCTGTTGATTTGATATCAAAAATCATGCTCCATTTTGAGATCTGTCTTTGTCAGTGTATCAAATATCATCTGCCTAGAGTATGTTAAATATTATAACTGCCAATTTTAATACTGTCTGAGTCCTCCAAACTTATATGTATTATTAGCTTTTTTTAAAAATGGTCAATAGTCAAAATATAGTTATTTATTAAGCACGTTCAGAAGATAAATACCTACGTGCTACTCTGCTGAAAATAGGTCTCCTATTCCGTGCGTCATCCATTCTGTTCCTGTTCTGATGTCGTCCATTACAATGCCACATCTTTCCCAGCGGCTAAGTACCTTACTTACACCGATGCTTAAATCCCCAGGTAATGACAGTTAACATAGACGGGCGTCCTCTGTACCCAGCTTTCCAATTTCTACCATCCAAGCGTCGATACCCAGAATATTACGAAGTGATAGAATCACCTATAGACCTGAAGATCATCGCACAGAAGATTCAAGGCGGGGAATATGCCAATTTGACAGAACTGGAGAAAGATTTACTGCTGATGGTTAGAAATGCGTGCCATTTCAATGAGCCTGGAAGTCAGATTTACAAGGATGCAAAGGCTTTGAAGAAGGTTAGTGTTTGATTACTTATTCATATTCATATTGTTTATTGGTAATTGTTATTTACAAGTCAGGTTACAATTAGTGTATAATAATAAACTAAAAAATACGCTTAAATACTTAAGCATTTTCTTAAAAATAAAATAAATAAGTAAGTTCTTACTGAGAATAATAAATTAAAAATATTTCACAACAGTCGTCTTAATAATTGATATCCTATACATTCGTCAAAATCATAGACCACTTCCTCGATAAGCCAGCGTTTTAGACGAGCTTTGAATGCACTAAGACTTGAAGTAACGGTCACATCTTCCGGCAACCTATCGTATGTGGTAGGTGCCACAACATGTGTAACTTTTGAAGGCTTGTGTAGCGTACGCATCACACACTGCAGCTTGTCCTTGCCCCGGGTATCAATGATATGGCCACAGCTACGTTTAGTGTAGGAGTCCAGGTTTATCCTCACGTATACCGCAACTTGAATTATTCATGTATTCACCAGACTGTTGTCCCTTCCGCCGTTATGGCACTCGCGCCAATTTTGACCGTTTGGAATAGTCGCGCCAAGTCTGAGTAATCTTGTTGTAGAAAATAAGCTAACGTTATTACTAAAATATTTTTTACGCAATTATATGCCTATATCAAAAGATATCTAAAACCAATCTATAAAAATTAATATTACTTTATATTATTATTTAATTTGTGAGTTTTTTTAAAATCACTAACAGTGTGCATGTGCATGCTGGATGGCAGAGTAGTATATAAAAAAAATAAGTTTCGATATTGACGGAGGACTGGGTGACATTAGCGTAGTAATTATTACGATTCTCACTCTGTATAAAAACTTGGCAGGTAATCCAAGTACGCAAACAAGAGCTAGATATTCACGGTCGCGGCGCGGCGAAGACATCCGAACGTATCCGAAGCAAGCGCAGCTCCCGCGTGGGACCCGTGCCTACCAGCCGCACGCTAGCCATCATGGACCCGCCAGGCTCCGACACAGAACACGTCAAGGTACATAGCACATAGATATAACAACACATCCGAATAGTTTAAAATGACATATAAAGAGGGTTCTCCCTTCCTCCTTAAATGCTTTTTTATACCCCTATATCCTAAAATCACCCTCCAAATTTCATTTCGGTTCAGGGGCTTCCAGGTAACCACGCACGGAAATGAATAATAAAAAAGAGAGGATCTTAAAATATGACACTGATCAACATATTTAATAAAATGAACAAATAAAATACAACCAATACATACAAATGGATACACGGATAAATAAACAGATATATATACAGATCAACTGATGAAAATGCTTGTTTTAGCACTCTGAAGACAGCGGTGACAGTGACGAAGATAAAATAGACAACGAAGACTCGCCGCAATGGAGGCTGTTGGAGGTCGTCAGAAACCATTTGGGGACAGATGGTAATTATTATGAACTTTGTAATATCCCCAAATCCCCACACATATTATAAACGTGGAAGTTTGTTTGTTAGTTCATTGGTTATTTTATTCGTTTTCTCAGCAGTGAGTGACTCATCGGAGATCGCCATGGGCTAATTTTTTCCAAGAAAATTAAACATAACGCAGGCGTAGTAATTAATAAATATAATACTACAGATGAATTGAGCTATACCTACTCATTTAGAAACTTAACACTTGTTAAATGACTTCCAAAAAAGAAACAAGGTCTCAATTCTCGTTTAGATTTATTATCATCCATGTACAACATCTCAAAAAAATACGTCTTGACTTTAGAGATATATTGCATCAATTCTGGTATAGACGATAGATTTCCTTCTGACCCGCAACGAGCCTACCGACGAAGCCTAAGATTTAGTACGTTCGTATAAAAGAACTGATTGGCTCGCGTCTTGAAAAGATCCGGTTCCAGTAGGCTTACGCTTCACCGCAACTTGCCTGATGTAATGCGATGATGCGTTCTAAGATAAGGCACGCTTGCCTTACGCTTCTTCGCACAATAAACGTCGACGCAAATCTTTTAGTGCGAGTCCGGGGAATCTCTACCATGTACCGGTCGCCTCTTGCAGTATCTCTACTACTCCGATTGAACAAATAAGATGGGGAGAATTAAAAAAAGGAAATTATTAAATTAAGGAAATTAGGGATAAAAAAAGGTCCAGATAAAAGTTGTCCCTAAATTTTCAGGTCAACCGATGTCAGAACCGTTCTGGAAACTTCCATCCCGTCGCGTCTACCCGGACTATTACAAAGAGATCAAAAACCCCGTATCTTTGAACCAAATCCGTAATAAAATACGTCGCGGGAACTACGGAACTCTGTCCGAGGTCGCCGGCGATATGAACATCATGTTTGAAAACGCTAAACAATTTAATGTGCCGTCTTCGAAACTTTATAAAGATGCTGTTAAACTACAAAGGTATGTTTTTTTTCCACTGACAAAAAAAAATACTATGTGCGAAAAGAGAACCGTCATTTGATTTGAGGGCGCCACTGTGTTGATTTTTACCTGATTTCCTTATGCCAATTGAACTCATATGCAAAAAAAGTTTTTTTTTACCAGGTTAGCTTCCGAATTATTCCCATTTGAATTTAATCAAAATCGGTCCAACATTTTGAATTTAAAATTAAAATAACTGAGAAAATTGTACTGTCACCTGTAGAATTGAACTCGGTAATATTTTTATTTTTTAAGAGAATTTGTTATAATTCAATATTGTATTATAACATTAGCCCAACATATCTCGTTGGCCATTCAGAGGTGTAACGCTGCTAGCCTGATGGGTACGTTTGGGCATGGGGACTCTTTGATGTTAACGTGACCTTATATGGGTCAAAATAATTTGTGACTTGCACTTAGTAATTTAATCTTACATAATAAAATTAAATGTAACGTTGGGAATATTGTATGGTATAATAACATAATTAAAGTAATTTGTTGTTAGATTAATGCAGCAAAGAGTTCAAGAGTTGCTCGATATAGTGCAGGAGTCTTCGAGCGACGACGAGAGTCTTTCATCAGTCAAGAACCAGAACCAACCGCCTGTTCCTAGACCTAGAGGTTAGTATATAATCTACTCGTAGCTTGCGTCACATACAACTTATATTCAAATAATACATCTACTAGAAACTGAATAATTGACCTATATTTTTATTACGGCAATGTAAAGATAAATAACGTACGTATCCCCCATTTTTTATTTTACTCAGAATGTAATAATTAAGTTTATAAATATTTTTGACGATTAAGAAAAGTTCCTGTTATTATCGTCAAAAGCTCGTAAAAAATGATGTCATTAATTATCTGTGTTGTTTGTTTGGTATGGTTCAGATACAATAATATTTTTTTATCGATGGCATCTGACGGTCTTGACGTAAATACGAGATTTTTTTCATCAGTTTTTTTTTGTAAATAATCCTGAAGAAAGTGGATATAAAAATCTGATATTTTTAGAAAGAAACTGTGCATTACACTATCTCGAAATGGTTTTCGAATTTCTATCACTTTGCAAAAAAATAAATATTGGAAATTATGATACAAGCCGGCCCCTACTCAACAAAATGTTGTTATTTGTTTTATTTCTTTCTTTTTTTCATTTATTTTTATGTTAATAATTTTTTTTATAATATATTTTATTATAAATAATATTGTCTTATTTTTAGAATGAGAAAGCAAAGCAAAGCGCTCTAAAAGTTACAAGATTTCATCAGATAATATTATGTAATCAAAATGAAATTTACTAGAGTTAAGATTATTTCTAACATTATCTCGCTAAGATTAATTATTCAATGTTTGGTACATCAATCCATAATTTTCCCACACAGATTGTTTCACCTGTAATCAATCAGCTCGTATATAACGTCGGCAATTAAAATTAGGTCTTATACATTGTTACCCAGGTCGACCGCCCAAGAATCACCTACCGGGAGGGGACAGGCCGTCTCCATCACCGTCACCAGCTGCTAAATCTAACCTGCCTCTTAAGAAGAAACTCCACTACGTGTCCAAACAACTGGTGGAGTTCACTTGCTCTGATGGCAGACAACCCATGCTGCTGTTCATGGAGAAACCCAGCAAGAAACTCTACCCAGAATACTATAATGTCATCGATACTCCTATAGACATGATCACTATTGAGAATAATATCAAGGTGAGGTTACTTAATTTTATTCTACACATGTTATTAAAGCGATCAAAGATATTATCTACATCTTAAATGGTCTTTGGGTAATCTCTCTGCTATCATTTATTTGTTGTCGTAGTTATTCATTTTGTTAATGTTAGTAAAGGCACTTGCCACAGATAAAAATTGACTTGGGCGAAGGTTGATTCAAAAACATTTTGATATCAGCATTGCTTTAATCACCATTTGCCTAATTAAGAGAAAGGTAATTGATGGAGTCTGTCGTTACTTTGCGGAAATCCATTTATAATAAGATGGTATATACAAGATATTTAGTGTTTTTCCGCCTCGTCTTGATGTCAGCGTGAGAAATCGAAAAATATTTTTATTTTTATGGTGTGGTTCCTCCTCACCACCGCCACACCTCACCTTATTATTTCTCTTTCTCTCAGTATCCGACTTCCTCGACACGTGTTTCGCCTTAGCACAAGCCATCCTCAGGAGATGTTGATTCTTCAAGCGCTCGCTCGAAAGTGAGCTGTTGCGCCTCTGCGAGCTCCTTATATAGCGGCCGGTCATTTATTAGAAAATGTGGTGTGAATAATCTAAACAAGACGGGTGACGGAAAACATGAAAAAAACAATGTTATCTTTTCAGCATGAACGCTACTCCACGGTCGACGAAATGGTAGCCGACTTCCGTCTAATGTTCTCAAACTGTCGTCAGTTCAACGAAGAAGGTTCCATGATATACGAGGACGCGAACCTTCTAGAACGATACATGAATGAGAAGCTTAAGGAAATCAACAGCCTTACCGATAAGAAAGCACCTCTCAAGGTCATCAAGTCTAACAACAAAGCGAGGCAGCTGTCGCCGTTTGAACAGAAGCTTAGGACGTTGTATGATGCTATAAGAGACTATAGAGATCCTAAAGGTACGTTAATACAATTAGTTCTCGCTCCGTATGATGAAACCTATCTAATAAGAGCCTTCATCTCTTTTCTGTTTCCTCTTCTTCTTTTGTTCAGCTTGTGCTTGTGCAGGTTTTTGCGTAGGAGGAAGGCAAAAACCGTACATTTTCACGCACAGCCACATGTTGGATGAAAGAAGAAGTTGTTCCTGGTGGTTCCTGGATTGCATTTGTATGCAACCCAGGAACCGCTGTGTAGAGTGTGTGAACTATAATAATACTTACAGAGTGTTAGTTGTACCATTTGTGCACCAGAATTTTGCTAATTTAGTCGATGTATGGTACGATCTATTTTGTCCGGAAGACATTTATTTATAATCTCGGTTTCATATAAAATCAACATTTCATATTTGCAAAGTGATGGAAATTCTAAAAAAGAACTTTTTTTATGTTTTCAAATATCTCTATAAATGTGATTATTATATTCTGAATTGTATACAAAAGAATATGAGTACGTTATCTTTCATTTCACTTTATACATTATCATAATAAAAATGGGAGATCAAATATTTGAAATTTTGTCACATAGTGAAATATAATTTTCAATGAAAATTTTAACTTGTCCATAGCGAACCGCCAACTGGCGTTGATCTTCATGAAACTACCGAGCAAGACTGAATACCCAGACTACTACGAGCTCATAAAGAACCCTATAGACATGGAGAAGATAGCACAGAAACTAAAGAACAACGTTTACCAAGCGGTGAACGAATTAGCGTCGGACTTCATACTGATGTTTGATAATGCATGTAAATACAACGAGCCCGACTCGCAGATATATAAAGACGCGTTGATCTTGCATCGCGTTTGCTTGCAGACTAAACAGATGCTCAGGTAAGCGGTTTTTTTATCGTACACTAGCTGTGTCCCGCGGTTTCACCCGCGTAGTTCCCCATTAGATTGTCGAGATAATGGGGGAACTACTTTTTTGAAGTCGGTTAGAAAGTACCCTATGTCCATTCCCGGGGTCCAATCTACCTGTGCACCAAATTTCATCCGGATCAGTTTAGTGGTTTTGGCGTGAAAGCGTAACAGACAGACAGAATTACTTTCGCATTTATAATATTAGTTAGGATAACTAGGCATTTGACTACGGAAGCAGAAATTTAAATGCATCTTATCATATCATATCGTACTAATGTTATAAACGCGAAAGTTTGTAAGAATGTATGGATGTATGTTTGTTACTCTTTCACCCAAATATTGCTGAACTGATTAGGATGAAATTTGATACGGAGATAGCTTAGCCCCTGGATTAACACATTGGCTACTTTTTATCCTGTTATTACGTGGTTAACACCGCAGGGATCAGCTAGTAAGGTACAGGTTATTATACTCCACAATGAATAACCCGTTTTTAATTTAAACATAAATAAACATGTTTTTTTGTCGATTTTTGCTTGCATTTAATAACGGTAACAGGCAGACACTTGAAATATTCACAGAATATTTGTTATATATTTACTTTACAAAATAAAATGAATTAAAACAAAATAAAATAAATCTTCAGGAGCTCCTATGCTTAAAACAAACGTTGTTGTTGCTTTTTTTCGCTTGATATTAATAACGAAAACAGATGGAAACTCGAATTGATGTTGTATAGATAATGGCACGGAACCCTTAGTTCGCGATTTTATATCTCGCTTGGCCGATTTTTTTTAGTTTTTTTTAAACTAGGTATTATTTAATGATTTTTTTAGTCGTGAAGATGATGACGCGGTGCCCGACGTCCCCGCGGCGGTACAAGAATTGCTGCTGAGTTTGTTTACATCGGTCTATAATCATCAAGACGAAGAGGGCAGGTAAATATATTGTGTAATATGTTGCTTTACCTCATGACCTTTCGCTTTAATATGTATAGATTAATAGCTTTTGCTTTTGCGCTTTGTTCACGTCGCCCATTTTCGACTGGCACTCACCTTATTTATAAAATCAATTCATCTTGTTAATTCACTCCTTGACTTTTAACCGTTCGTATTAGTGTAGTGTTTAAAAAAAGTAAAATAGTGAAATATAATAGTGAAAGTAGTAAGACTAAAGAACATGTGAACAAAGTGTTTTTGCCTTAACAACTACAATAAGAAAAGTGCCGATAGACAAATTCTTAGACTTTTTTTTTAAATCTGTATTTATTTTTAATCTGTATTTGTTTAGGTACTCGTAATTAAAAAAAGATCATGTCAGCCCCATAGGGTATTATTTTGTAGACGATTAAGTTAAACTAAAATTACTTATTAGCCTTAGGCTTAGGCTACATTGTAATAATATTAGGGAAAGTTATTTAAGGGGTTAGCTTGTGCAATATAAAAAAAAAAAACTCATTGACTTTTTCATTCCATAACTCGTTCTTATTCATTTACTATTGTTTACTCTTATTTATATTTCAGATGTTATTCTGACAGTATGGCCGAGCTGCCGGAACACGATGAGTCTAACAACGGGGAGAAAGTACGAGCCATTTCACTAGACCTCGTCAAACGTAGGCTGGATAAAGGACTTTACAAGCGGCTAGATCACTTCCAGCAAGACATGTTTGCTGTTTTCGAAAGGTAAATGTTGTGATTTAAAATTGTTTGTTCTTTTAAAAACTTACGGCAGGCGCATATAGAAGGTTTTCAGGTATTTCGATTTAAAAATCGAACCTCTGGACCGAGTTTTGTTTAATTTAAATTTGGTTACATTTAGTATTATACCTTTTCAGCCAAAAAGAATTAGTCAATGTAAAATGAGGTAACAAGTGTAAAAAAATACTGTCTTAATTAAGTACCTTCCTTTTTTGAGAAGTCCTTACAATTCAAAATTCCATTCCGTGCACACAGTTTTCAACAAACTGTAACGAACAAACTGATATTTTGATTGAACTCTCCAGAGCCCGCCGTCTGTCGCGCACCGACAGTCAAATATTCGAAGACTCTGTGGAACTGCAGTTGTACTTCATCGATCAACGCGACCAACTGTGCGCGAACACACTGCAGTCGCCCGCGCTGGGCTTCACTCGCGACACTATAGCCACTAGTGTGGAGCTGGTCAAACAGTGCAAGCTGCTGCAGGAGAATGTTGAAGAGGATGAAACCAGGTCAGTAATGGAAAAAAATAACAGAAGAAATCCTAGTGGGGAAGCATGAGTGTGTTTTTTTTAAATTAACTCTGGTAAGTTAATAGATGTAGGTGTCAATACAGGTCTAACCGCGACGCGTTCCAACACTACGCGTGTCGCTCAAGATGGCCGCGACCAGTGTCTTAAGATGACCGCGAGCGTCTTTTGGTATTCCCTGAGTATATAAGAAGATGAGAAACTTTATGGCGTTCAAATATGTGAATTTCACTAGGTAGAGTACAATTAGCTCGATGCCGGTTTCAAAACACTTAATAGTATTTTCACTTGGTGATTAGGAACGCCTTCCATTGGTTAAAATGCCATCTGACTAATTAAATATTTCGAACTGGGTATCAACGTCTTATTTCAATCTATTACACTGCTATCAAATTTGCGAGATAAATCAGACCTCATGTCATCAAGATCAAAATGTGCATGTCCAGTTTCATTTGCTCATATTATGTGTGCAGCCATTTAAGAATTAATGAAAATCGCTATATTGATTTAGCTTCACACGCGACACTATAGCGACTAGTGTGGAACTGGTGAAGAAGTATAAGTCGCTACAGGACAATATAGAAGAGGATGAAGAATACAGTTAAACTTGGGAGAAATGAAAATAAGAGCAAGAAAACGGGATTTCTTTCTGACAATTCGTTATTTCAACGCTGTATTTGCTTGACGAATTGAAGTTGGTTTTTAAATTTATTAATATGCTTTGTTTAGCTCTTTTTGAATTTTATAATTTATTTGAGATTTTGCAAACTTGTAATAGTTTGTCTAATTAAAGCGTGTTATTTTCCGTTCTAAAAATTAATTAAAAGTATAATTATTTGTCAGGTCGAGCACAGACGACTCGCTGCCACCAAACAGCGCGCCGGCGCAGCACCCGCAGTATTCTAAGGGCGACTTCGTATACGTGCAGCCGGAGAAAGGAAACAAAGATCCGACGATTGTTCATGTAGAACGTGCATGGACCAACAGTGACAATGTAACAATGATATATGCCAATGTTTACTTTAGGTAAGCTGTTTTCTTACTCTAGGTGAGGAATTGGTATGCTCCAGGTGATGAACTATTTTACAGATGAGGAATTATATTACTCTAGTTGAGGAATTGTTTTACTATAGGTGAGGAATCTTTTCTTAGCTATTTGGTTTTGCTTTGAAGCAAAAGCGCGACTTGATCGAAATCGGTGAGTCATTACATATTAAATTACATTGCATCCTATACATCCGTAGGCCACAAGAAACATTCCACGTGCGCACGCGCAAGTTCCTCCAACAAGAAGTGTTCAAAACTGAACTCCACCGCACCGTGCCTCTCGACCATATACTGGGACACTGCTATGTCATGAACGTCAAGGAGTACTTCAAGTTCAGACCTAGAGGTATGTGACGTCTGGCATCATCATCATAATCAGCTTATCCATATGCTGGATGTAAGCCTCTACTGAGGCATGCCACTCAGCCCGATCCTGGGCTTGTCGTTTCCAAACTTTGCCTGCAAAGTAAGACTTTGCTCCACCATGTCGCAGGAAATCTTCACTACGTTTTTGGGCTCGCAATCTCTACTATGACGTAATAGGCGTAAAATTACGCATAGAAATGTTCATACTCAATAAGAGCCCAGGCGTGTCAACACATTTAAGAGGATCGCCGATCCCTCACTGTTTTCATGTTTCTGATGGAATTTTCGTTTCGAGACCTACCTCTTTTCACTTCCTAAATTGTAACGTATTTTTTTGTCATTGGTGTCAATTACTTTACTATGATGTATTTTAGGCATACACTATATTATTTTGAAAAAAGTTATTGAATTTTGCATAAAAAAGGCTTTTAAGTAGGCATCGTATCAGGACAAATATGACTGCTTAGGAAACTTGTAACTTTAAATTAATATAAAAACCAGAAAAAAATAAAACGGAAAAACCTAGCTATGTGAAAAAAAACCACTGGAATCGGACAACATTAAAAGGTAGAAAAGAGCTATATCTTATTGTATGGACAAGTTAGCAGTCTATAGCTGTCTTAAAAACTCATATGAAGTGAATTTGCGGAGTATTGGGATAAAAGAAGCGGCTCATCAGTAACTGTGTTTAAAATTGAGGCTATGCAACCTTGAAACATTTGGATAATTTTCAAAATTGAATTCAATGCTGGTTGGTGATTGGTTGTACGTTTTGTTTTCATGCTGACACAAACACGACGTAGGGATTAGAGGACGTAAGTCATTAGTTCTTCGACTAGAATCATCATCATCACCATTATATAAAAAAAAAACAACTTAGTAACAGGTATTCAAAAATAAAAAAAATTACATTGAAATTGTGAAGATTTGATTTGTTAAGACTAATAGCACAAAATAATAGCTGCTACTACTGCCGTGGGGGAAAAGAAAATAATTTCAATTAATTAAAATAAATTGTTTCAAGGTGGGATAACGGAGTAAGACTAGTGAATCAGACCCCATATTATATTAGGTTCTTACATATGAAATTGGCGTTTTGTCGTACTGGCCACTTTGATTTCAAATATCTCTTCTTTGGTTAGGGATTCCAATTTCAAATTTATACAGCTATTTATTCGTATTTCGAAAACCGTAATTCATTTGTTTTATCCTCGTTTGGTTTTTTCTTTTCGTCACGCATTTTACTAAATGGAAAACTTGAAATATCGCGTTATTTACGAGTACGAGTTCCACCGTGGTACCAGTGCTGCAGAAACGGCTCGAAGGATTAATGATGTGTATGGCGGCGGTGTCGTAAAAGAAAACACAGTGCGTTTTTGGTTCCAACGTTTTCGTTCTGATAATTTCGACCTGCAGAACAAGCGCCGTGGACGGCCGGAGAATAAAGTTGCTAATGAAGAATTGAAAGCTATTGTGGAAGCAGATCCATCGCAAACCACGTCCGAGTTAGCTGCAGGCTGCGGTGTTAGTGATAAAACTGTTTTAATCCACTTGAAGCAAATTGGAAAGGTGAAAAAGCTTGAAAGGTGGGTACCTCATGAATTGAGTGCAGCAAACCGACAAACGCGCGTCAACTGCTGCCTTACATTACTCAACCGGCACAGTAATGAAGGGATTTTAAATCGGATCATTACCTGTGATGAAAAGTGGATCCTGTACGATAATCGGAAACGCTCATCGCAATGGCTGAATCCTGGCGAACCAGCCAAACCCTGCCCCAAGCGAAAATTGACTCAAAAAAAGTTACTTTTGAGCGTTTGGTGGACTAGTGCCGGTGTCGTTCACTACAGCTTTCTTAAATCTGGCCAGACGATTACAGCAGATATCTATTGTCAGCAACTGCAAACCATGATGGAAAAGCTAGCTGCTAAACAACCGAGGTTGGTCAATCGCTCTAGGCCATTGCTGCTTCAGGACAAAGCTAGACCACACACTGCACAACAGACGGCTGCCAAATTAGAGGAGCTTCAATTGGAATGTCTAAGACATTCACCGTACTCCCCGGACCTGGCTCCAACAGATTACCATTTTTTTCGAAATTTGGATAACTTCTTGCAAGGGAAAAAATTCAACTCCGATGGGGCAGTCCAAAGCACCTTCAAAGATTTCATTGATTCTTGTCCTAATGGTTTTTTTAGTAAAGGGATCAATGAACTACCTATGAGATGGCAAAAGTGCATAGATAGCAATGGTACATACTTTGATTAAATAAATATATTATTATAAAAAAAGACTTTATGTTCCTCCCTTACAAAACGCCAATTTCATATGTAATGACCTAATATCATTGAGTTAAATAAATCACAGTTCATATTAGTGTTGTAGTGGCATATTTATTTTACATTGGATACCGAACATGCCTTTGTACCATTGTCACAAACGCAATTAGCTATCATCTAGGAGTATAAATCATTATTGTTTCCTCGCAGGTTTCTCTGACAAGGACATCTACGTGTGTGAGAGTCGCTACCACACCAAGCACCGCTGGTTCAAGAAGATCAAAGTGTGGGAGGGAGGAGACAGGGATTCACTCGCTCCTCGGGAGGTAATGCATGCTTGGTATCCAAACCAACTTGACAACATTTCAAATTTTTTATCCCCATTTTTATTACGATAATGGCCAGATAAATGAAAAATAACGTGTCCCTATTTTTTATTTTACTTAGAATGTAGTAATAAAGTTTTTGGATATTTTTAAAAAACTTAACAGTTCCGAATAATGTTATTTATCCTGGTCAAAAAATATTTATGTCATTGATTATCTGTATTTTAGTTGATTGTTTTGGTACGGTCTACGGTTGGATCGCAGTATCCCTACGGTGAGTGGCCTTGTCAAAGAAACAGATACACGGACTTTACGGTAGTCGAGGAATTCTTGAATATAATAAACGTAAACAACTAAAATTGTAATAATAACATTGAAGTAATACGTGAACATAATTATATTAACAAGTCTAGAGCAGGATTTTAATTTAATTACGCCACGGTTAGTACTCTGCGGAATATTCAGAGCGCTAGTTATTCGCATGATTACATTCTAAGTAATATAAAAAATAGCGGTACGTTATTTTTCATTTATCTTTCCATTATCGTAATAAAAATGTGGGTCAAAAATTTTGAATGTTGTCACTTGCCCAATTTTTTTTTTCAATTTTCCTCCCCTGCCTTTCTCTGGTGACCCGTAGTATTTGAAAAGTATTTTACAGATTTTAAACAGTCATTTGACCAACTTAGGTATGTAATTTCCAAAAATCCTTTTTTAGTATACTACTACACACTAACGAATTCTCCTCCCTAATTTCATGTCTCTAGGTACAGTGGTTTAGGCTCTGCGTTGATTCCTAGCGAACGAGTCAGTCAGTCAGGACATACGCTTTTTATATACAGATTAAATTGTTTCAGGTGCCTTTAGAGCCGAGCAGGACTGTGTCCGTGTTCCGGGAACGTGTGGAGAAACACAAGGACGAGCTTGCAGAACTTGAAATATTGGAAAATGTTCAGGAAAAAGAACGACCGGTGAGTGTAAAGCACATATATAATTATAATTGGCTGAGCGAATAAAGCGTCTCAGCTATCAGACAGGAAAAATGTTATTTCGTCTCTCAGTTTGTATCTATGTATGTTTGTTTGTCCGCAAGAATTTCCTAGAACTACCGGCTCTGAAATAAACGGTTTGCTGTTGCATCTAAGTTACAAATTCCTCTCAGTTTGATATGGCCTTATTAGGGGTTGCATCTCAAAATATCAGATAAGCTACACTAATATTATAAAGATGAAAGGTTTGTATTTTTGTATGTAACGAATAAACATACAAACTACTGAATTGACTGGCTGTGTTGGATAAAAAAGATAATAAAAACAATTTCAATAAAACTCTACCCTTAAGAGAGCGACATTATCACTGAGTAATATAGATTATTGATTTCTAGAACAATTAGAGATCCGCTTGTAACGCTACGGAGCGCAGGTAGTTAGCTATAAGCTCGTAAATACGGTTACGCAAGCGAGATATTTGCAAAAAAACTGATTGTTTTGGTCTTTGACCTTGAATATCTCAAGACCCATACGCGATTTTTTACGAGAGTTTTTTAGTCGTCTTTAAGATAGTAAATTTAAGATTTTACACAAGGTTTTAGCTTATTATGTAGCACTCCTGATGTTAACAGTACGGCCTCTGCTAATATTAATAATGACTAGTTGGAACGCTACAGATTTATTACACAATTCCGCGAGATATCCGCACAACATAAACCAAACACCGATCGCATCGCGTTGCGTAGTATGCCGCCATCTTATTGTCACTCCTCTCTCTATTCGTGGCGTCAGTCGCCTCGCCCGAATCCGTCATAGCTAATTAATTAGCCTAACCCTTAGGTTGACCCTCTTTTATGGTTTCAATAACGAGTTCTTCTCATCTGTTCTACTAATATGTATAACAAGTAGGAAAAATTATTATCGGTTGTTCTACCAATACAACAAGATGGAGATAAAAACAAATCTGTTCTTCTAATAGAACAAGCTGTGTCAATTCCCCAGGACGTGGTGATGTACAATCCCCTGGGCACGGACGACGAGAACACCTACTACGAGCAGTACAACACAGTGTGCTCTGGTGTGATCAAGACTGGGGACTATGTGTACGTGGCCACCGACGGAGGGAAGCAGATGATCGCACAACTGGACACCATATGGGAGACTGGCGAGTGAGCATACCACTTGGATCTCTTTGTTGAACCGCTCGTATTTATTCATGACATCATTAGCGAGCGATCAATCCATTCGAAGGTTATGCAAAAAGTCGCATCATAACAAGCCACTAACTAAACGAATGGTCTAAACTATGTTTGTCTTTTCTTCTGTGTACTTTCTATTTTATATTAAGAATCAAGTATAGTTATTTAATTAGGCATTTGTCATGCATGTATAACTTAGTTATGGGAGAAGCCACCGGCTACCGGAGCACAGCGCGAGCTAGTTCGGAGCCAGTGGATTGGAAATAATCTTGTTCCCGTCTTAATATGCCAAATAAACATTTGTGTATGTTGCACATTTGTTGAATTTTGTAAACCACTCGTATTTCTAATTCTACTGATGAAAGTCTGTAGTTTGGTACCAACCGTAACAAATACTCTTTGTTTAATTAGAATTCGCATAAACGGTATCCATTCGAAATTAATTTACCGATGATTTCTTTTTGTGAATATTGAATTCATGCGAGCGATCTCAAAAATAGGTTCTGCGCGTCAGTCCAGACATCCAATCACATTATGGAAGGCCACCAGCAACTCGCGCACCTAATAGCATCATGAATGGAAAAATATCTAAAAAATAATTAAAAGCAATATTTAGCTATATGGGTCAACCACATAAGAACTGTCGCCTGGACACAATTGACAACATTTCAAATTTTTTACCCCCCATTTTTATTGCGATAGCGGAAAGATAAATGAAAAATAGCGAACCCCTGTTTTTTTATTTTATTCAGAATTTAATAATTACGTTTTTAAAGATTTATGAAAATCTTAAGTAAAGTTCCTAATAATGTTATTCTCGTACAAAGCTTGCAATTATGTCATCAATTATGGGGGGTCAATAAATTTTAAATTTTGTCAATTGGCACAGGATCGAGGCAAATAGCATCATATGAGAGAGGCATATGTGTGGAACCCAGCAGTTGGAAGGACCGTTGTGGATGATGAGGTTTTCCTACATTATCCAGGTAATGAGTAGCCATCTTGACCTTAGAAACAATATTTAACTTCACACGCTGTATCCGGCCTAAATATCGCCAGGTCCGCCATAGACAGACAATTTAAAGTGGACTAAATGACGTCCTCACATTTTTTTAATAACTTTATTTTGATCACATATTTGTTTGTTTGCAGCAACAAATGTTACTTCCGCGGTCCATTCCTCATCTTCCCTAACGAAGTGGCGAACATCATAAACAAGGTAATAGACACATTTCAATCAACTTATATTTAACTAGTGGTGTTCTGAAGTGCAGCCTGATTCAGGTAGAGTATTTTTTTCTTTAGCAACTGGTTGCAAAGCTTCTAAATCAAAGAAATCAAATCCTTTTTTAGATAATCCTATACAAAAAAAAAACTCATTTAAGTGAGACTGTGGAACTATAGAGTGTGAAATTTCGTACCAAACTTTGAGTAATTCATAGTGCAACATTCTAAAAGCCGGTCGAAAACAGTACCTAGATGTGGCTACTCTGGACCTAGTTATTTCTCGACAATGTCTTGAC
The DNA here is from genome assembly GCA_947049295.1 of Ligdia adustata. Classification (NCBI taxonomy): domain Eukaryota; kingdom Metazoa; phylum Arthropoda; class Insecta; order Lepidoptera; family Geometridae; genus Ligdia; species Ligdia adustata. The sequence goes on along the minus strand of OX346236.1, from coordinate 5,395,191 downwards.
AGACTTCACTCTTATTAAGATTAGAAAAATACTCTGATATAATAGGTCAAAAATACACAATAACAGCACCAGAACGGATTTCCTAACAAAGGATGAACGTAAGAACTAAAAGTTGAATAACTACACCCTAAACAAATTCTGATACTATAACTTCGCTTAAACCACCAAAGATTTAATAAACAACATATTTCAAGAATGAGTGCATAGAAACTCAATTAACGTACTCTTATTTTTTTTTACTTTTATTTTTTTATTTTTTTTTATTTTTTACTTTTATTTTTTTATTACTCTTATTTTTTTATTACGTTTTTACAGATTTTTGAAAACACAAGAAATGTTCAGCATAATGTTATTATCGTCAAAAGCTCGTAAAAAAATAATTTCATTAATAATTTTCATTTTTGTTATTTGTTTTGGCATGGTTCACAGATGACAGATACAATAAAAAAAATATTGATGGTATCTAACGGTCTTAATATAAGCAAGTTAAGGTTTACGGTTAGAGAACTAACAGGTTTAAATATGTCTACTGTATATATATAATTGTTTCAGCCGTTCTACAAACAAGAGGTGTTGTTGACAACTATGCATGACACGAACCCACTGGTGGGCATCGTTGGCAAGTGCGCCGTGCTGGACTACGACGATTATCTCAAATGTAAGTACACTTCGTTATTTTAGTAAGTTATTAATTAACTAAAATTTTAGAAAAGTTTTAAGTGGGTGACCGACCCTTCACTGTTTTCGTATTTCTGATACAAATTTTATTCTGGGGCCTACCTCTTTTCACCCCCAAATTGTAACATATTGTTTTGTTATTGGTGTCAATCGCTTCACTGTGATGTATTTTAGGCCTACACGTTTTATAATTTTGAAAAAAATGATTGAATTCCGCATAATAAACGCATTTAGCAGGTATTGTATCTGCGCACAAATATGACTACTTAGGAAGACTGTAACTTTATAGTGATATAAAAAAAAAGTAAAAAAAAATAAACGGTAAAGCCTAGTATGTAATGTGTTAGCTATGTGAAAAAAAAACACTGGAATCGGACAACAATAAAAGGTAGAAAAGAGTTATATCGTATTGTATGGACAAGTTGGCGGTCGATAGATGTCTTAATTCTGTTAAAAATAACTTAGTAGCTTAATAGCTGCTAATTGAGAAACTAGGTTGATTTAAATCACATTAATATTATAAATACAAAAGTTTGTATGTTTGTTCTTCCTTCACGCCCATACAGCTGAACGTATTTCGATGAAACGTGGTACCAGGATAGCTTAGACCCTGGATTAAAACAATGACTACTTTTATTCCCGATAAATTTAACGGTTCCCGAGGGGTGATCAAATATATACCGCGGGTAAAGCCGCGCGGCGCAGCTAGTAAGTTAATAAATTAAAATGTAAGCTAAAATATATCACGGATCCTAAAGTGTAGAGTGTTATTTTAAATTAATAGTCTACAAATAGTAGGTTTCGCGAATAGTTTTAGCGCTCACTTCATATTTGATATTCTTATTTAAGTTTAGGTACATACTGGATGTTTCTGCTGAATTGTTAGACACAACATCTGTAAATACAAACAAAAATAATCCCCGGATTCGAGGCATAGACGCTTCGTTCGCTTGTTCAATTGTTTAGACATCATTTCAACTTGTATTCTTAGCAAACGAAAATCATCTATCTATCCTACTAATATTATAAACGAGAAATTTTCCAAGAATATATGCGTGAATGTATGTTTGTTTCACTTTCGCTTTCACGCAAAAACTGTTGAATCGATTATGGGTGAAATTTGATACAGTAATAGCTTAGACACTGGATTAATACGTACGATACTTTTAATCCTATGTTAACGCGAGTGACACCGTAGGGCACAGTTAGTATTACGTTAAAGGTAAGTGCTGACTGACTGACTGATATTCGCTAGGAATCAGCGCAGAGCCTAAACCGCTAAACTTAAGGGACACGAAATTTGGAGAATGTGATCATGGAATGATAGTGGTGTATTAAGAAAGGATTTTTTGGAAATACAACCCCTATGAAGGTCAAATTAAGTTTGAAACTTTTTTATATTCTTTATTTTATGTCACGAGCAGCGCCGCTGTAACCCTACAGCTATTAATTATATGTCCACAGGTCGTCCCACAGAAATAGCCGAGAACGACGTATACGTATGCGAGTCGGTATACGACGAGTCGAACCGAGTCGCCAGGAAACTCAAGTCGGGACTGCGCAAGTTTGAACACACCAAAGACGTCACTGTAGACGAAGTGAGTCATTATATTTGCAAAATTAAAAATAATCACATTTAAGATAAGACAGATAAGATAAGACAACTCTTTATTTAAAAACCAGCAACAATACATAAAATATGAATAAAGAAAACCTTATACACATATACCAGCTTTTAAATGACGGTCTTATCGCTTAAAACGATCTTTTCCAGGTTACCATGCATAGCCGGGTGTATGTATAGCCGTGTACGTACGTACGAACAAATTAGTTGCGTTGCATGATACGCAACAACTTGGTTCACTCGTGTGTTCACTATGGTTTCGTATGGACGGTGTTCGAATAGCTTTAATATGGTATGATGTTCAAAATCGACCACTACCAACGGCGTCACCACGGCTATTGAGATAAGAGTTTACGACTGTTGTGCGCGAACTCGATTCGGACTATGTTCGCGTTCGTGTCCGTCCATACGTACAAACCAAATGTAATGTAAAGTAATATTTACTGACCTTTAAATAACGTTCGTTACAGGCAAGTCTTACTCGTATTACATTTGAATTAATATTTATATAAAAAAATTAACTTATAAATCTCATTTGCATACGATTAGTTATTATTATTTGTTAGTTTAATAGTTCTCATAACATATATTTACATAACGATTTCTTTGTTTGAGTAATATTTTATGATGGTTGTTCGTTAAACAAGAACGATGATTCTACAAGCTGCATTCACATATATTCGCTGAGTTTATAAAAAGTTCTTGTGTGATGTTTGTGTTCACTATGTTCGTGTTCGTACGTGCGTACACGGCTTACGATTGCTTTGAAAGTACGGTCCTATCCTATCCGATCTTTATATAATACTTAGCTCTCCCAACTCTACACGCCTTGCTGACATGCTAGATTTCACTCGACCCTCTTCATCTCACGTGAGACTTTAAAATATGTTTTTATTTACTTAAATACTGTGCAACATTCGGGCATTCCTATAATACAATTAAACAACATAGATTATTATAATGTATACCTTTACCACTATTTAAGCTATGGATTCATAGCAGGAGGACAACTTACAACAAAAAAGATACAACAAAAGGTACAGCAGGTATGGTGTATTCCAGGTTTACATATTCCCGAAGGCGCTGGGTCCGCCGCCGCTGGCCACGGCGCAGGAGGTCCAGTCTGCCTCCACCGCGTTCACGCACAAACAGTATCCGCACAACATCAATATGGACTCCTTGGTAAATATGTCATCGTTAAACTATTTATATTTACAGGTTATCGGAGTTTTTCCCGCGTTCTCTGAAATAATTGCGTCTTCGCATTGGTATATTAATTCCAAGACTAGTGATTCTTCAAGTGTTGATGTTTGATAATGGTGGTTTATATACCATTAGTGTCTTGTTTATGTGCACAATTGTAGGTAAGAGATTTAAGAACGTGGTTTTCTTGCTCGCAGGAAATCTCCATAGGAACCCTCGTAAAGTTTCCGCCGTTTTACTATTGTACATGATGTGACTGAAGTCACTTGACCACGACGACGTATTACTTGATATTTGACTTTATAACTTGATTTAATGAATTTATAATTTTGACGCTGGCGAATATACAAACCGTGTGGAGCCATATATCAAAAGAAAAAAAAAACAGGTTATCAGTTAGGGTTAACTAAACCGAAAGGGAGTAACCATGTCAGTGCGGAGGTCAGTGATCTCCTTGCAATGGGTCACTGACTTCTATTACTGAAAGCGATATTTACGCTAAAAATTTACACATTTTTAGTAATAAAGCAGTACAAACGTTAAGCACCTACTTGAATTAATTATTTGAAACTACAATTAAATACTCCCTATAAATATTACTAGTATAAAATCAGTTGGTCTGTTTGTCATATCTAAAAGTCCTCGTATCATTCCCGGGTTACACCACCAATAATTAATTATCACGCACGACGCCGACGCTGCGCCGCACTATTCACGACTATACAAAATGAAAAGCGGGATTGCAGAGATAATAATGGCGGCTGAGTTGCCATGCCTATAATATCCTATACTACACGTACGTATCAACATAAATATATGTTTTAATGTTGCTATTAACTTCCAGGACGGCAAGCCTCAGTTCACGAATCTCATAAACACAACGATCGGTCAGGACGTCGAGATGATGTTGGAGAATTCACTGGACGACTCGTCGCTCGCGTCGCCGGCTACACCGCTCTCTATAGGTACTGACTTATTATATAAATACAAACAAATGAAGTTAAACTTTTAACAAAAAAAAAATGTTACTACGGAGTTGAATTTGCCAGGATTCAAAACCTTATAACTGAATCGATATTTCGACTGCCGCTACGAACAGTATCGAAACTGCAAACCGCTACGATTTGCAGTTTCGATACTGTTTGTAGCGGCAGTTGATTTATGAAATACACATGAGACCACCGGGAGGTATACTATTTCAAACTAAATACCTCCCCGATCAAAAATACTGGATGACTTAAAAAAATTGCATTCGTCAAGTTGGAAACTGCGATCGGTTCGCAAGAACGAAATGTTCAGGAAAGATGAAGTTTACCGAATGTGAAAGACACTATAGTTGGAACTTACCAACAATCAGGTGCGCGTGAAAACCCGTTTTCTTAAACAATATGAATCAAACGCGTGTCAGTTTTCTATATAAAAATACAATTTAAATTCCAGGTGGTAACAGCAACCCATACAACCCGTCCCTGTCGACGAGTCAAGAGCGCGCCCCGCCCACCCCGGCCAGCAGCAAGAAGAAAAAAGAGTCCAAGCAGAAGATCGTCACCGGATACATACTGTACTCTAGCGAAGTGCGCAAGGCTATCATAGCTAACAACCCTGAGAGTACCTTTGGTGAGTTTTTATTACACAAATGTTGGTTTAATTTACTGGATAGTTTAGGAATAGCTTATATTATTTGAGCCAGTGTTTTTCAATCTGTGGGGCCCGTGAACAAATAAGGGGATATTTAGGGGAGTTGCCAATAAAAAAGATACGATTCTACATGACTAACACACAACGAAAGACAGACTAAGGTAGAAGGAAAAAAATACAAATCAATAGCGTATTCTGTGTGACAGAGAACTTTTCAAGAGTATTGAAAGCATCTCATGATAATTTGGTAATTATATTATAAAAACTTTTACTGTCTATGGCCCATAGTCCGATCTATCGTAGGTATACCGTGGAAGTGATTGTGCCAGGGTAGACAACTATGGTAACGAGCGAGAGGATTCCTATGCCCAGTAGTGGGTCGATACAGGCTGAAAATGATAAATAATGTTGATAATGGATAATGATGATGTTAATGTGATTAGTCCAAAGGGGTTGCTAGAATTTATGTTAAATTGTAAGTCTCTAAAAAAGATTGAAAAACACTGTTGCAAGGTATAACAGGTAAATCAGTATTACCATCCTTAGACTTTAATACTTAATAGAGTACTGTTAAGAATTACCTAATACTGTACTACTAAGTATTTAATATATAAAAAAATATTATTTAATTTATAAGTCGTGGTTAAGGTTTTCAACTCACTTATATTTATATATACGGTATTCGTGTTAAATGTTTCCCATCCTTTATATGTTAAGGCGTTTACCAAAACAATCCATGTCTGGTAAACTTGCAATATTCATATACGGCACAGGGTTATCGGCTAGGGGTGTATTAAAGAGATTGCTTACTATACTCATCATTACATATAACCTACGCTATGGGACCAGCTATGAATACCACTACAAACGGCTGTTCTTTGTAGTGCTCAAATAACATAATTATGGACACTCAAACCGTGTGCGAAGATATATAGAAAACTATTAATTATTTAAATTTAACCAATTTGTCATTGAATGTTGTAAGTTTCAAATATACAGCCTGAATCTTCCTTCATTCGATTCCTCATTTACTATATTTTTGTCTTCTTAAATGTACTAATTTTTAGTTATCTTCTTTTATGTTGTGTGCAAGTGTTGACCGTAAATAATCCTAACACAAATAATATCCAAACATAGCTAACAAGGACAAGAATGCTAAATCTGGTAGGAGTTCTAAGCATCTCGCTTATATATTAATTAATTCTATACTATACATACTGTTGTGTCATTCCTTTGGTTTTACGGTAAAGGCATGATTTCTCATTTTTGATCATTATGCATGAGAAGAATAAGAAACATAAACTTATGTACTGTGTTATTGGTTAGGGGTGTAGTAAGCCGAAAGTGGGTCATTGTAGTTATCATAACGAACTGCTTTCACTATGGGTTATTTGAATTAGAGAAAATAAGTCAGCTGTTCAAAATTTTTTGTCGCTGATTGATACTCTCTTTTTAGTTTCATATAGTCTGTTAAGTCCCATGTAGTCTATTTAGTCCTATAGTGAAATTGGTTTCACTTTGGCACTCTTTTGGCTAAGCACCCCTAATCGGTAACCCTGTATATGTTTAGAAGGAGTTTCTTTGTATTTTAGGGTAGATAGACAATAATATTGAAGACTTTGATATCCTTGCCTTTGCCAGACATAAGTATAGTAGGTATATGATGATATATGACAAAATATTTTTTCCTTGTTTTTTGGCAAGTGAGCAGACATTTAAGATACAGAAGATAATTTTATTATTAAACCAAAATAAATAGATACCTTAGTTCAGAATTTTTTGCGCTTTATAAATAAAAAAAATCAAGCTTTATAATTCGTTATTTTACTTAGATTAGTAGTTAATATCTTAAACAAAATCGTGACATAATTTCTCTCGCTTTTAATTCCATATAGTGTCACCGACTTATCTGTGAATTTTGAGTATAACTTACACTAACGAACTTAAAAAGTTTGCAACAATATTTCTTAAAATGCATGCTTTGCTATGGGAACGTACCCTAATCTCGTGACCCATTTTCTTTTTTTTTTACCTCTCTCCCCCCATTGTTGACTAACCGATATGAAAAGAATATGAGTTTTAAACAGCGCTAAATGATGAACACCATTTTTTAATATAGCTCAAAAAGCGCGAATTTATTTGAAATATATTGACTACGTCACGAAAATCTAAGCACGGCCCCGTCCCCCTGTGACCAAGCGTAGTATTTTGAAAACCTCCCTCTCCTTGGATCACGTTCACGATCACGGTCACGTTCTCTAATCTATAAATATTGAATAAAAATCTGCTTTTTTAGTTTCAGTCAATCCGCTAATTATCGCTTATTTAAAATCGGTGGTAATCCTAAAATATGGAATTAAACATTAAAAATGTAACCGCCGTGCTAAAAATTACCTAAAACAAGTGTTGCAAATTTTACGCACTCTCATTAAACTCTAAATTTCGTATATTAAAATGTAGAAAAACTTGATTTTGAAGCTCAAATTGTACAGATAAGTCGGTTCACTTCACGTGTAATTCTGTTTAACGCACGCCTCACGGATCGGACAGACAAAGAAAGGAGTGAGAAAGACGGCGCGAGAAAAGTTATGTCGCGCAAAGACAATTGTACTAACAAGGTATGTTCGTATACATCTTACGACCGCAGGTTTGCGAGGCAATAGGGCTTTAAACGTTTCTAATAACAGATTACACTGTTTTGATAGAATTTGTAGGAAAACTTGGCATTTGTTTCTAGCGTTCTTAAATGTAATAACTGTCTTTCATTGGTTATTGATGGCTATTACGACTTCTTGCTGTCATTTGTAGTTGGCAGTGTTCGGATTTGCAAGTACTTGCAATGATAAAATGTTGATGTCATTGATGACTCTGGCAAATTCATTTGAGCTTATGGCGAAAATAAGAACAGAAAATCAGAACGCAGTGATGATCTCTGGCGCACAGCTATGATTTAGTTCCTACACCTGACTATAAGCGACCATAACAATCAGTCTGTTAAATTATTGTATCAAATGATTTGCTTAAAACGCGCAGGCTCAATTCCTATGAGCAAATAAGCTTTTCTGGGCTACAGCAGATTGGGATCAACGATTATCAGGCTTGTTTTAAATACCTGAGCTCGTAATGCGAGACAATATAACATGCCATGTTTTCTTCATACCGCTTCACGATAAAATATAGTCTCACTATCGCCAAGCAACCCAACGGTCGTTATAAACCCTAGTTCACACTAGAATTCCCTACCAGGCGAGATATCGCGCATAGTCGGCAACGAGTGGCGTTCACTGCCCGCGTCCACGAAGCAATCTTGGGAGGAGCGGGCGGCTCATTGCAATGCGGAGACTTCGGCGCGTCTGGCTGAAGAGATGCGGGAGCTCACGCAGCACGTTAGTGTAGCACTAGCTTTATTAATGTTGTTTATCAGTATGTCAGACTCGGCTCTATGTACTTTTTACTGAGATTCCTGGTTTGTGATAACAGATTCCTCACCTGTAAATTTTGATTTGAATGGATTCTAGCCCACAGTAGTATTTCCGGAAATGAAACTTCCGATGTATTGGCAACAGATTTATAGTAGAACTGTAGTTTTAGGTATATAAGTAGACAATCGTGTCCGTTAGGCAGATTTGGGAAAAAAGGGCGTCGTATTGCAATGTAGAGACTTCTGATTTTCCTATTTAAAATGAAACCTGATTCAAATTGATACTTTCCGATAATGAACTATAAAAATTGCTTATACTAATGAAACGCAATTAATGGCGTCAAATAAACGATGACTGCGGTGATATACTTTTTTGGAAATTATGGGAGAGGTACTGATGTTTTTCTCTCAACAACTACATATCTTGTGTCATTAGTCTTGTTTCTAGCTACTCCTATATACGATATGTAAATTAGGTATCAACGATAAACAAAAGTCCCACGGCCATTATATATATATATAAATATATCAGACACAGATGGAGATGACGTACGAGTGTGCGTGGGACACCTGCGATTACCAGTTCGAAGATTTGTCCGACTGCCTCGAGCACTGCGTCGGGGACCCGAGCAATAGTAAGTCTTTTTTTATTTACCTTTTTATAAATAATAGGCTTGAGCTTAACCGCAAATCGCGTGATGTTAAGCGACGATGCGGTCTTGGGTTTGGCACGGTTGCCTAGAAGAAACCGATTCAATCGCGATATGAAAACACCGAGATTATAGCTATCGGGAAATAAAGAATAGAAAATTCCACAACCTGGCTGTTAGCACAATTAAAGCCGACGCAAAGTGCGAGTAGCGGTGACGTCTTGGACTAGTCCGATTGTATAATAAATCGGACGAGAGAATTAAAGTATAATATCATAGTTTAGTAATTTAAAGTAAACGAAGTTTTGATTGCTCGTTTAACTATCGCATTTCCCTTTATATTAAATAACGTTCTACAATCATACATCTCCACTAGAATTTCGGGAATAAGACGAAACATTCACGAACACACACACGCACACACAGCTCACCCAGACCAGAAGACTCAATATTACATCCTATGATGTAATATTGAGTGTTGAGTACCTATGTAATCAACACAACAAAACATTACAATAAACTAAATTAAAAAAAAAAAAGGTTTATTCTTGCAAGGAATGATAAGTTTCATACTACATTACGGAGTTAGAACAAGACCGAATGTTAATTAAACGAGTATAAAATGCATCATCAAGTCAAACCCGAGATCAAACTTTCCATCGCTTTGCTAGCTGTATGCTTAGTGCGAGTGTTCTTACTTGCTCGAACGCGTTGGCGTGAGCCGGCGTAAACATAGTTTTGTATACAATCGAAACAGCGCTAACTAAACTGATAATACACCAACGCGGTCGAGTACGTAACAAAGCTCGCACTAAAGCACACTGATCTATAAGAACGACTTAAGAGGATTACCGACCCCTCACTGTTTTCGTTTTTTGATACAATTTTCGTCCTCTTTTCACCCCCTAAATTGTAACGTATTTTTTTGTTATTGATGTCAATCGCTTCACTATGATTTATTTTAGGCCTATACGTTTTATTATTTTGAAAAAGTTATTGAATACTGCATAATAAAGGCTTTTAGTAGGTATCTTATCATCGCAAAAATATGACTGCTTAGTAAGCTTGTAACTTTAAAGTGATATAAAAAACAGAAAAAAATAAAACGGTAAAGCCTAGTGAATAATGTGGGATCGGACAACAATAAAAGGTAGAAAAGAGCTAATTCTTATTGTATGGAGAAGTTGGCGGTCTATAACTGTCTTATTAGTTCTCACACTTACAAAATAACTTTCCCAGACGTGAACTCCACCGGTCACGTTCAAACGCACTACCGCGGCTCGTTCGCCGAGTATCCTTGCGTGTGGCGCAACTGCGCGCGCGTACGCAAGGGACAAGCGCCCTTCCCTAACCTGCCGCGTCTCGTCCGTCACGTGAGGGAGCTGCACGTCAACAAAGGCAACGGACGTATGATGCACGCACACGAGAGAAACAGGTAAGTCTTAATTAATAATTTACTTTGATTAATTCGAATTCTCGAAGCCCTATTGGAGTTATTGGTTAATAAGTGGTTTTTATTATGTAATAGTGTGTTACTAATGAGGCTAGTTTGCCTTGAATCCTTGCGCCAGTATTTGCTGAATCGATTATGAAACAGAATGGTACAACGTTGTTATTGTTTCCAGAAATTTCGTTCCATCGTCGAAGAAGCCCAAGATAATCAACATCCGCGGTGGAGTCATGTCGCCTGGCGGTAAGTTCATTTATTCAGTCATATATAATATATATATATATGGATTACTAGCTGTGCCCTGCAGTGTTACCCGCGGAAATTTGATTATACCACGGAAACACTGAAAAAAGTATCCTATGTGTTAATCCAGGACATAAGCTATCTTGGTGCCAAACTTCATCCAAATCCATTTAGCAGTTTTTTCGTGATAGAGTAACAACCATACACACATACATTCTTACAAACGCTCGCGTTTATAATATTAGTAGGATATTCTTCTAATATTTTTTTAAAATATATTTCTCGTGTAATTCCCAGCTTCCCTAAGCGGTATGTCTCCACTGGCGCGTAACACGCCGTCCCCCGGCGGCGAGCCCGCGACCGGAGCGCCCGCGCCGCGCGCCGCGCTCGACCCGCTGTTTGTGACGGCGCCGCCGCGCGCGCAGCGACTCACGCACTCCGAGGCGTACATACGGTAAGTAGCGCACACTAGCGCCATCTAGCGATATGTGACGACACGACGTGGGTAGGCGAACACTCGTGAACCCATCTGTTTTTAATTTTTATTTTATTGTATATTTTTATTTATTACTGTGGCCTATTAACCTACCTACTGTACGTCGTGGACATTCTTATGGCTCGTACTAACCGTTTTTTAACAATGTTTTAGTCGGGTCTGTACAGCCCGAGTATGGAATTCCCTGCCATCTATATTGTTTCCTGCGAACTACAATGTAGATTTTTTCAAGGTCAGATTGAATCAGTATTAGGATTGCGTGCTTTATCTTCGGTTATATGATCTACTTGTGAGCTAGTTGGTCGCAAAACGCGATCCTTAAGTTGATAAAAAAGTTTATAAAATATATTTTACACTAAGTCCGGTGAAGGTGGTAAACAATGACAATGAAAAACTATACAAGATACTTGAATTCTAGAAAGAGAATGAAACAATGGAACATGTTTTACAGCAATGTAAGGTGGTAGAAGACATAATAATCGCAGTAGGACAAACAGGGAAAGTACAATAGAGAGAACTCTGAATGAGTTCATTCTTTGACAAATTTACAAACACAACCGAAGCAACATCGTATTTAATATGTATTTATTCAACATAATTTTTCAGATACATCGAAGGACTCCACTCTGAGCAAAAATACATCACCCCGTGGGAGAAATCCCTCACTCCAATGCCGATCAACCCAGATCCTAATCAGTACAATATGAACAAGCTGCCCACACATTGGATGACCGAAGACGCAATCAACGGGTACTTGGCCCAAGACAAGAGTCTATCAGAAACCGATATACAAAGAATGGATCAGAACACGAAGATATTGAAGGGACTCTGCGCCCTTAGGGACTTCATGATGAAGGATGCGCTATGTCTTTATAGTAATATGTCTCAACAGTACTAATTATTTGAAATTGTCATATGGATGTTAAAGGTAATGTGCTTTTAGGGACTAAATACTCGCTCTATCTTTATATATTTTCTGTCTTGACGATACTAAACTTGTTGTTTAGGTTATTATGCTGAGGAAATTAAGAGCATTTTGTGAGTGCAATTGACGCAACAATCATGGTTTATTGTCTACAATTTAAGATTATAAAACTAAAGCTTATTAAAGATTTGATTTGTAAAATGTGGTTTGTTCTTGATATTAGTATTGAATCTCCTATAGATTTTGTAAAAAGAGTTTAAATTATATCCTGTTATTCAAGATAAATATGTGTATGAGAGACGTGGACCATAGAAAAATATTTTTTACACGGTACACCCAGTTGGTCACTGGAGATCCATGGTGGGCACAACCAGAAATCAACCTAAACGTTTTTAAGAAAATCAAAACAAAATCGAAAATAGTCACTCCTGAAGAGTAAAAGTATATATTACCAGGGCTTCGCCCGCGTTATATTTCTTCGGGAAAAAATGCTTCTAGCGCTCTGATTTCAAACTACGAGAATATTTGTGCAAAAAATCATGTTGCAAAAGATAAGACGAACAAACACTTTCGCATTCACAATGATGTTGGAATACATATGTAACTGGCAATCTGTACCATCAAACAGGAATCCTTAAATATCCAGTCAATCCATAGATACTAGGAATAGTCACAATCAAGAACATAATTTTAGACCTGTGAAGCCAATATAAAAAATACAATCCGCGATTTCGTTTTGATGTTCCCAAGTGAACGCTTCAATTTTCATTTTCAGTGACTTTGTGTTAATCTAGGGTATTTATAAGCTATCTCCGTGTCAAATTTAATCCAAAACAAACAAACACGCATACTTTATTTAGCCTTTATAGTATTAGTGTGATGTGATCAGTGATATCACATCACTAATGCTATTATCTACAATACCTAAATTATGATCTCGAATGAGTCGCTTAGAGGAGGTTATAGTCCACACTATGGCAAATATAATAATAATAATAGGTCTTTAAAAACGAGAACAAAATTTAAAAATATCTGGTATAAGATAAAGCTTGGTTTATTAAATATAAGAATATAAATATACAGTAAAGAGCAGTTACACTTGGTAGGTATATGGCATAAATGTGCGATCACTCGCTTTGATAAGCTTAAATATACCGACTCAAACACTCTCCACCTCTTCTTTGATAAGCCTTATGTAGTCGTTGAATTTGCTGCCGTCTAATATTAGAATCTGAAACAAAGTATATTTTGATAAGAATAATTAATTTTAAATAGGCGTTCAACAAGTATTTAATTGTAATTGGTAGTAATTAAAATATTTTTTTTACAAATTCTGTTAGTTATTCTGGGATACGAAGTATCAGTCCAGGCGTCTCGGAGAAATAGCTCCATCATAAAAAAATAATTCTTAATTTTTAGAAGTTGGTTAAAAATAAATTATTGAACCCTAAATTTCCGGTTGTTGGATAATCGCGTGAACTCATTATGTTACCTTTCTACGCGGCGAGAGCGCACCGCCGTCTTCGTCCCACTGAGACAGGTCGGCCTGCTCCGTTACATCCACTTCGAAGCTGGCAAGCGCCTGCTCAGCCACTGGCTTCTCCTCCTGGTTAGCGAATAGAACTTCCGTAGAATCTTCTGGAATGTAGCAAGAAGATTGATATCTATGTGTCTGTATTAAAGCAAATAATTTTTTGGCCAAGTCAGTTATTAGTAGAAGTTACAATATTTGTTTGTTAGTCAAAGTTGATACAACAATAAAACTTTTAATTAATATTAAATACTATAGGTATTTAATATTCTTCATTTCTTTAAAAATTTGTTATGTATTTTTCATATATCCAACCTCAGCATATTGACAGCTAAAACTAATTTCCATCAATGACGAAGAGGACATGTTTAACCCTTTGTAGTAGTTTCGGATGTAATATTTCAATCCCTAAGAGGGGTCAAATTGGGGTTAAAAGTTTGAAACTTTTTACATTCCATTTTATGTCACGAGAGCAGTAACAGGGGTGACAGCTACCAGTATTGTATAAACTATCATGTTCTCAGCACACAATATTCTTTTACATATTTACAAACATACCGCCAGTGTTGTATGTCTTGCATATCCACACGAGGTACTGGAATGTATACGGCATGTTCCTCTTGATAGCCTTATCCACTTCAGACTGAAGAGACGAGAACAATGGCACGCTGATCGCTGCTGGGATATTTAGAATTCTGAAACAAAATTAACACACTTAACTTTTAAAACTAAAATAGTGAACATCTAATTGATTTTAAAAACAATTAATAAAAATTATGATATCATCCTTTAAAAATTAACTATTTATCCAAATTGGTACTGGTCTCATAGATAAATCAAGAGACAAGCACAAAAAAATATAAGAACCTAAAAAAAACCTTTTTTGAAGCCAGTAAAGTCATGCAAAGTTGTTAGATCAAATTTGGAACCTCAGCATAGAATTAACTGATTTGTAATCTTATATCTCTAAAACCTTTTCTAAAGTTTTGAATAGAGGTCAACAATGAATAAAATCTTAACTAAATATATATTTAGATAGGTCACATACCTTTCATTAATTACAAGTCCTACATGTTTGGAATCATCTGCAAGTATTTTCTGTATGAGTGCTTTGGTTCGGTCATCTGCATTGTCCTGTGCTAATGTAGTCAATAGTGTTCTGATCTGGCTTACTGCTATTTCATCCTGAAATTGTTATTTGATTCAAAGCCAGAACTATTAAAAATAATTGCCGACATCAAGATTGCAACACAATGCAATGCCACAATTTTTTTTTATCAATTTATATATGTATTTAGAAATTGAAATACTTATAAATTATAGCTCATACCTAAATATTAAATGTGTGTGAAATTTCATCAAAATCCATGGAGCCAGTTGAGTTTGAACGAGTAATAAACAAACATATACTAATTTTTGTACTTATAATATTAGCCTAATGTGATAACAATTACTTAACATTAACATTGTATGTTGGCGAGCGAGCAACAGCGAGGCGGACTCGACTCGTATGACAATTGTTTTTAATAATTTGACATTAATGTATTAATATACCTACTTAATACTTGGTTTCATATTGAATTCTATTTCTGCATGCTATTATTTTTTTCTTTGTTTTCTCTTGTTTTTGTAGTTTAATTAACTATGTATAATATATGAGATAATTGTAACTGACATTTATAATCAGTATAAGTTTTTATCTCAATAAAAAATCATTTATCATTTATGTTGGGGGAAACTAATACTATTTATATTATTAAATATATTTTAAAATCATACCTTTCTTTTAGTAATATTAATAACAGTGGTGACACCAAACACACCATCGCTGCCATCGTCATCATCATCATCTTCCTCCATCCCATCATCAAGGCATTGCTTCACAACACTGCCTACATAGTTCTGTGCTAAAAATAATAAGTTTTAAAATTAATATAAAATTGACTGATTAAAGTGAAAATATATAAATACTGCTAATAATGAATGAAATTCACTTTACACATATTTTCATCTATAAATTTTAATACATAAAGGACCAATTCAGTACAAAAAAAACAATGGAAGCAAGGGAAACTTTTACCAGCACTGGGACTGGGACACAATAGCATAATAATGATTATTATTTTGATGCTAGGAGGAGGTTAAGCTAAAAAGTTACAGGAAATAGGCTGTGTTTAATTAGTTAGAAAGAGGCTGGTAACATTTCATTCTTAGTTTCAAATTTTGCTACAAGCTGTACATAGATATGTTAATATACTTACAAATTATAATTTGTGCAAGTTCCCCTAAATCAACATTTGATTTCAGGAACAGTTGTCTTAACAGTTGTTTGATACCATGAAAGTCGCAGTCCTCAGGGTTACGCCCTTCAAAATCAGCTTGGAGCTCCTACAGCAAAACAATGGGCATATAATATTACAGCTTTGAACTTTGGTATAGATTAAATGATATTGTGAAATATCTTAACACTATAAATCTTATAAAATATGTTGACAACTAATTCAGCAATTTACTTACTTCACACAAGAAACGGCACTTGTAATTATTTAAAATTATAATATTATGTTAATCCCCTGAAGTAGGGTGCCTTTAAAAAGAAAATAAATACAAAAGTAACTTTGGTATGGAATCAAAACTAAATTTGTATTACAATATTAGCAACAATATGAGATGTAGTTAATTATAACAGTAATTAAAGTAATATCAGGAAAACCGAGCATGCAAACCATGTGTTTTGAGGTTATGATTGAAAATGTTTATCTTACCTTGTCCCCGACATAGTTTCCTTCTGAATCGACATCAGAATCTTGCTCACTGCCCGATTCTTGCTCTTCTTCACTTTCGCTGTCGTGCTTAATCACTTCCTTGTTCTTTTTATTAGACATATTTGTTATTTTCACCGACCGGACGACTCCTCAAAACACAAACAAAACAAGAAGTACGAGGTAGGATTTTTTGACACTTGACAGTAAAGCTGTCAATATAATCTGTCATTAATGTCCGGAGTGCCAACTTCATAAAATAAACTTCTGCTTGCCTTTCTATTGGTCGTGACTGAACCAATCCGCGCACCTTAAATTTTTCTATACATGAGGAAAAAGCGGCAAATACGAACGCTGTTTTCCACGAATGAATAAGAGTAGAGCAGAATAGAGTGGAAGACTTTTGGCTTTGACTCCCCCTACCTAGCATGAGCGTCTAATCCGGGGAAATATGAAGAAATAATAACACGGGTAAATTGAAACGTCATGACGACGCTCTTTTAGAGGCGCAATAATTAATAACGTTTAAAATTAGAAGTATTGGAATGTTGTCCCGCGAAAGCGGATAAGAACTTTTTTTATATACTGCTCATACCTTTTCATTCTACCTTAACTTTTCGTAACTTTTCATTCTACCTTAGTGAGGAAATGCTAGGGACAGGAATACTAGCAGGAATTTTACCCTCAAGTCTACAGAAATAAATAAAAACGATTAAAACAAGAAACAAAAGTGCTTTTAATTAATAATTAAGTACAAACCATAGTTTAGTATATAGAACAAATACCTACGTATTATAAGTACATAAGTTACTGCTAAGAATAATCTGTGAAAACAAGACACTATTCCAGTATCTCTCTAAGTGCACATGACTATTTTGAAGTTATGATACCATTACAGGAATGAAATTAATTTATTGATTGTATGTGTTCATAAGTAGCGTGAAATAGGACCAGGCGGTTTTGATGATCTAGAAAAATGAAACACAATAGTTAATTAATTATTTTGTACATTTCAATAGAGTCCAACAAATTTTAATATAGTAAGGCTAAAGATGTAAAATAATGCGTGCCATCCCAAACAAACTAGTAGGGCGTTCATTGACTAGGCAAATTTTTTTTTTTTATACACCGACTATTTTAAAATAAGTAATGTATACATGTTACTATAACCGTTTATAACTGAAAAAAACCAACCTGCGTGTAGCTTGCCAGAGAAACAACTGAGAATCCGCATGTAGTCACTTGGATTGGTTTTTGAGATCTAAAACCAATAAGGCAACAGTTTTTATTCAGAATATGTGATTTATTATTGATTGAATGAATAGTTTATTTGCGATAATTACAACATTACGTATATTATTACAACCAAACTATATAAAATAATAAATTAAAAGTAATGAAATATTTATTACAACCCGACCCCAACTCAGCAATATCCTGGTTGTAACAACTAGCGCTGGTCTTCCGCTGGAGT
Organism: Ligdia adustata; assembly: GCA_947049295.1. Classification (NCBI taxonomy): domain Eukaryota; kingdom Metazoa; phylum Arthropoda; class Insecta; order Lepidoptera; family Geometridae; genus Ligdia; species Ligdia adustata. The sequence continues at coordinate 5,377,096 of OX346236.1, read as the reverse complement.
CGGCAAGTGTGGTTTTGAGTATATGGCTTACATAATTAATTTAAATTCATTAACCAAAAACTTGCGAAGTAAATCTAAAGAAAACTAGTAATAACAACCAACGCTTGAAATAGTTATTTGTTATACAAGAGTGCATAGTTGCTTTTTAACCGCGTATTTAAGTTTCATGACTGAGCAAACGAAGCATTTTAAAATTAAAATCCTGAGCTTAGCGAGGGAATTTAAAGAAGACGAGGTGAAAAACCTTTGCATCCGAGTGCAATGCGTAACTTTTCATTCTACCTTAGCGAGGAAATGACTATATGCAAACAAATTAAAAAAAGTACATCTTAAAGATTACATACCGATAACAGAAATGCACATTTCTGCCGTGAAGCGATTCAGTCATAAAGCGAATCTGTCATAAAGCGAATCTGTCCTAAAGCGAACAATTCAGAAATACAATACAAAAAAAATATAACATATTTAAACAAGTTTGACAAGATTTATATTAATAATTTGGATAAATTCGACACTTTAGAAGTAGAAGTAAATACGTTTATGATGTTTTGAATACACCAACTTGTGTTATGATAAATACACACGATGTTCTAAATTCAATTTACTTTATCCTCCAGCAGATATAAAAGGCCTGGAACTCATTTATCGACGAGCAATATCCGAGATGGGAGGATGTAAAATATTTTATTTATTTTGATCTAAAAATCAAACTAGACCTATATGGAACAAGAATTTCGAAAAGTATTCCGATTAGACTACAGTCAATAACAAAACAGTCAAATAAAGAACAACCTCTTTATTTGAATTTGCACTATAGGTGAGTACTATATGCCTATATATATAAGTAGTTAGTTATTATTTTTATGTATGATATTATTATATGTACTCTTGTATGTTGTATTCATTACTATTTTTTATTTAATTTTCTCATATCTGTTTTGCACCACCGTCTACGCTAAATTTTATTATTATGTTCCATTCCTATAAAGGTTGTCTGGAAGAGATCGCTTTTTAGCGATAAGACCACCTTTTGTGCCATGTTATTTGTTTGTTGTACTCTTTTTGTGTTGTATTTTTGTGGTGAAAATAAAGAATTATTGCATTGTATTGTTGTATGTTCGTTCATTATTCTTTACCCACCTGTGCAACATGATGATTAGAGCTTTCTTTATTTTGCGAGTACCGTTGTACCAACCACTGTTATAAATTGCATTTGATACTCTCAGACTCTGCAAAAAATAGCCAGAAAGTTTTTGCACTAATATTAAAAAGACCCACTACGAAACTAGCTTAACTTGATTTTTAAAAGTATTTAAAAGTATTATCAAGCTTAGCTGAAAGTAAAATAAAGAAGTGAAAGTAAACTTTAATTCGGCAGGCGAATTTTTCAGTTATCAATGTATATAAATAGAAGACTAAGTCCTGACTGACTGACTGACTGATATTCTCTAGGAATCAACACAAATCCTAAACCGCTAAACCTAGAGACATGAAACTTGGAGGATGTATTAATTATAAGGTGTAAGTGTACTATGAAAGGTTTTTTTTCACGAAATTCAACCCTAAATTCTTTATACTCTTATTCTATTCTATGTCGAGGGCAACATAAAATATAATATATACTAGTTTGAATATATAGACTAATTACCTGTGAAGTAACCCTTTCAAACAAAAAAGGTCCAGACATCGCTGAGAAATTGGTCATACATAACTAAGAAAAAATCCGACGAATTGAGAACCTTCTTTACTTTAAAGGCGGTTAAAATGTCTGTTTTCAGGTTTTTCTTTACTTCAAGAAAAAGTGTAGATCTGTCAAAAATGTTACTTACGGAGTCCAAAAGTTTTTGTCCGTACCAACAAATTAAGAATGTCTGCGACAGGCTAGTCACCAAGAAAGACTTGTAAGCAGTGTCGTTCCATTTTTCTACGACCTATAACATCATAATAGGTAACTCAATGAATTATTGATATTTTTTAGGGTTCCTTGTACAAAGGAAAACTGACCCGAGCTCGATATTAATAATGCCAACAGGTAGGCGCTTGAAATATTTACAGAATATTAAGTTGTATATCCACTTACAAAATATAAAATTATGTCAAAAATAAAATAAATATTTAAGGCGCCACCCACACAGCAAACGTGGTTTTTGTCGATTTTGCTCGTTATTACCGACAACAGGTAGAAACTTGAAAACTAATGTTGTATAGATAAAGGTACGGAATCCTTAGTACGCGAGTCCGAGTTGCGCCTGAATTTTATTTTAATCAATTGTTTTGGCTCGGGTTTCAATTTCCTGGCTTGCTGCGTGATGTGTGACTCACTAGATAAATAGTTTCAATAGAAAGTTTTCAAGTAAAAAACTGTTTAATTAGATTAAGTAGTAACTCTCCACATTTTTTTAGTAGGCAATTTTCTTATCATTATAATTATTTTTGTAATGAGTTACAAAATGGGTACCTACCTATATAATAATAACATAGTGTCTATTTTGCCTTTACTTTGTTTACATGTCAAAAAAAAAAGACAAATAAAAACAATACAGCTTATAAGGAAGTAATTTATCTGAAAAATTAATGCACATCACATTTTAAATTTGTAACGTAACGAATATCAACCCATACCACAACCAAATGCCCAAATTGGGGCTTGGGACTTCACATGTCTTCGAAAGCTTTTCCGAAAATTAACCTTCTCTGTCAAAGCAGGTTTCCTCGTGATGTTCCCCTTCACCGTTTAACCTTGTGGTAATTTATTATAAGTGAAAAACTCAGGTGCATGCCGGTACCTGGGATTGAACTCGCGATCTATTCGCTTGAGACGCAAGTGGTTTTCCGACTAGGCTACACTATTATCAATAAATTAAATTTGTAATTAATAAATAAAATGAATCTTACGACAGAGCAGAAACCGCAGAAGCAAATAACCATGGAACTGTTGAAGAAACTGACAAACATCTGGAACGTGTACAAGAATTCCACATCTTTGGACAACCTGAGGATATCAAATTATACACGTTATTTAAAATGTACCTATTCTAATAAATTATTTATTCTTAATATTAAAATTTTTATACAAGACAGCTAGGTCAGCTAGGCATTTGACCACCAGCTCACACAATCACGGAAGTCAGCGACACTGTAGCCCTAGATGAAGCATGCCTAGACTGGAATACACTGACTCTCAAGGAAGTCAGCTGGAATACACCATTAGGTGTTTGACGACAGATCTTTCATCTTGAGGGTGGTAGCTAGCCAGACGAGCGTAATTATTTATCACTTTAAAAAAAATATTACTTCTTATTTTCCAAATGTTTAACTGTATCGTCACCCTGTAAATATAGATGACCCAATTCTCACTTGATTAGTGCAGTATGCGTTTGAATAATATCGCCAAGTTCTTCTTCTAGTTTTTCTTCCCAATCACTGTTCAAATGTGATTTTTCCTTCATGTGTTCTTTGGAATGCTCGCCTGGAAAAATGTAGGTACATATAGATAATCTCTATTCTATTGAATAAATATATAATGGAATAAGACAAATATTTATTTATTTACAACAGAACACAATAAACATAAATTATGGTCTATGACTGAATGCTTTGTCACAAACCGGCCTCAACTCAACATCGTTGATCAACATCGATAATCGTCCGTTGGAATCGGGACGCGACATGACGTACAATAAGTCAATGGTATTAAATACTTAGGGAACGTACGCAAACTACGCGACCCATTAACCCATTACCTACTCACGTAGGTAGTATATGAGTAGACTCTCCCTGTAATTTTCGCGTAGCAATTTATAAGTACGGTTTAAAATCATTTTTTGCAAACAAAGAGTACAATAATACTGAATTTAGTGCTAACTTTACGTTGGCTGTTAGGGTAATAGTTTTGCGAACTCAGTGCTTAATGCAAGCACAGATAAAGTGCGAGTTTTTTTACTTACTCTATAGCATAGGCGTAATAAGAATTGACATTTAACAAAACAGTGGCGCTATTTTGATTCTATACAAAACCGTGTTTACGCCAACGCAATCGAGCAAGAAACAAAACTCACACTAAGCCTTGTCAACCTCGCGAACACAGTTTTAGTCAAGCAATTAGTGATAAAAAATAAATAAGATTGTCACAAGGTCAACGGTTCGCAGATCGATTTGTAAAAGTTAAATGTTCATCTCTAATGTATTATTTAACGTCAACTTTGTAACATACAGGTTTATCTGTTAGTAATGTACACTCCTTACTGAGTGGATATACGTTGATGAGTTGTTTATCTATCGGCACGTATATGAAGCTCTGTATCTTGAGAGCTAGCACGTCGAACTGGATAGTGATGTGACTCAGATACGCGTAGAATAGCAAGTCTGCTGCCATATTCATCCAGATTGTCACGATTGCTAGAACATATAAACACATTTTTATCGGACTTAAGAAAAGAGTTTCTCAATGCTCTAAACAAGAGTGTAAACGGACACATCTGCTGGTCAGAGGCATGTCTATCAATTTTTTTTAATGGTAAGACAGTATAATCTTACCCGATGGACAGTAGGTAAACCCTAGCAACGTCGGTTATTTATGATATACATTACTCACTATGCCAAAGCTGGATAATCAGTAATATTTCAATGAAGAAAGGCGTCAACTCAAACGGTAGCCAATAGTTGAAGTGAAGCAAGGTTTCGTTGTCATATCCAAGTAGACGCTTGAGAGACTCGAACGAAGCTGGCCAGAGGAAGTTGAATATCATGGCGTTGTTACACCAGTAAAAGCCTAGAAAAAATGTTCTCCGTCATAAATAAGTTTCCATTTAAAAGTAGAGTACAGCGGCACAAAAAAGATATTGAAGGGCGAACCTTGTGAATTCGCGGGGTCATGTGCAACTCTTCTCGAATTCAGGCTAGGCTTTTATTTTATAGGAGGTACTTACATTTAATAATTTGCGAAATATCAAAAATTCAGTTGGTGTTTTCTTTCTACTTTAACCTATTTTAATTATAAGCCAGTAAGAATTTTACATTCAACATTTTTATGTTACAGATTTCGACATTAGCTGCGTAGTGACGATTTAGATCTTATTAGCGCGGGGTAGAGCTGGTGATATCCAGTAGTACCTACCTACAGTCTATAGTTCAATAATTCCCCATCATATTTGAGAAAATATGACAACAAATATTCTTAAAGTCTATGAAACAACGAAACAAATAAACTAGTTACCACTACCACATTTTTAAGTTTTTCAATAATACAAACCTTTCGTAACAAACATCAGCTGTTTCTTCCCTTCGTTAAGAACCGTCCACTCTTTTTCATTGACTTTGCGGCCATCCCACATGTCTCCTAACTCGTTCACTAGATTTTCGTACACATCTTCGTGGTAAAACATACTGTACGCTTTTATTAGACCTGTGAAATGAGCAAGTTTGTTTGTTAGTTCTGTTCGAGATGATTCAAATATTGTGTGAAATCTGTCGGTAAATGGTTTTGTAGATAACGAACCTCACGTGACAATACACAAAATAACAATCTAAAATTTCCAACACATAAAAAATCGCGTATATAAAAAGTATTATTAAGACTTAATTTACCAAGTGGTTGGAAGCATCTTAAAAAAACGCGTCTGCAATAACTTTAGACCACACTCGGGGGATTATACTAGCAATAGCATTCGTAGCTACAGATTCATTGATTGATTGGCTTACCAGTTAGGCTGTAGAGAGTTATAAAGATTTAGGCTGGAAACGTATCGGTGGGCGGCTTGCTTATGTCAATGTCATGCCTTTGGGCGGTCTAAAAATTTTGACACCGGGAGCCCAAGTCTGTTATTGAATTGTTTTAGAATTAAAATGCGTCATAAGGGTCGTTTCTTTCAGATGCGTTAGTCTGATTAATATTAAGTTTTCTTTTGTTCTTTGTATAGTTTCCACGGCTTGTGTATTTTCCATCTTCAAGTACATAAGTCATCGGAAAATTAATATTAAGTTTAATTCCAACTCTGACGTATTCTATGGCAAAACTACTATTATAACGCAATGCAGTTTGTAAGTCCGAAACAATTTAAATAACAGAATGGGCCTCATGTCGAATAATTTTCCCCGTACGACGATGATGATAAGGTAAAGAAGTACTCACCCAGCACAGACATCCCAACGCAAGGCAAATTAGAGAATATTTTGACCACATCCTCGAAGGACCCTCCTTGGGCGTTCAAAACCATGCTGGTGGACTGGAGGCATACCGCCATGAAAATGTTCAAAAATTCGAAGACGCCATTGCAAACCCAGAATTTCCTAAGCAAAACATATACTAATTAGTCACATCCGCACATATAAATCCACACTAATATTATAAAGAGAAAAGATTAGCATTTTTGTATGTAACGAATATCATAAAACTATTAAACTACTGGACTGATATCAAAAAAAAAACTTTTGCTGTTAAAAACTGACTAAGTAACATAGGCTATGTTAGCGCGGCCACCAAGTAGTATGGTGGAGTTCACGCTGGATACGGCATGCGGTACTGGACTGTATATGTATAGGAGCGGTGAGAGAGGAGAGAAAACGAACGACTAGCCTGGGTCTCCTCGAAGCAGCGAATGCAGGCACTTGCCGCGCCCTGTAGATTGGGACCTCCTCTTTTTACAAGCTGCTTGGCTCAATGTAAATTTTAATGCGTGCGCGCGGATACTGCTGGTGAGCAGTAAAGTGAAAGCGGTGACGGGTTTCACACGACTGAAGAAACCCTCGCGAATAACAGCGGCGGTGGTAAGAAAATGGCGGGCGGTGCTTCGATTATAAAGGTTCGGCGTACGTGCTCCGTCGACGCGGGTTGACAGGAGACTGGCTCACGGTAGCAAGCCTGCTTGGACGGAGTTAGCCGTCGTTTTCGTTGGTAAAAGAGGGTAGAAGGAAAAAATGAAGGAGTAGGTAGGAAGCACCTACAAGTGGCGCGACAGGCTATATTTATTACTAGAAAAAGTAGAGATCCACTACTATATTATAATACTTATACTACTTATATTATAATATAATAATGATATTCGTAATATAATTTATCTATGATCGGTTTTTTAAGGGCAAAGTTGTTCGCCCTAGTGTTAAAGAGTTTCCAGGCCGAACGAAGGCCTTGATCTTACCTGGTAGATGGAGTAATGTCGTGCGTAAGTTTTACGGTGATCCAATACAGAATTGTCTTTGGTATTGCAAAAGTCGAGTCATAATCGTCTCTACTGCAAACATACACCTAAAAATCGAATTAAAATGGGTTAATATGTAGTCTTAATGTTTGTTGGTGTAGAGCCCTACGCTAGAGACATCTATTCAAGCTGAGTAAAGATTATAATTTCATTGTTCCATTACGACCATTATGCCCATTATGTCTTTTTTGACATAAGTAGAACGGAAAAGTCTTGGTAGATATAAAATTAAAAATGGTGTTAGTAAAAATAAAACATTTTGAAACAGACTCATAGATTCACCTCGTTGAAATCGAGGCGAATCAAAGTGCAAAGGTAAAATTTAGTTTACTTAAGCGCGATTGTTCATTGGTAAATTTTTTAATAATAAAGCAATGAAATATTGGTTCCTGGAGTATTTTTTATAGGCTCGTGCTTGACCGCAATTCGCCTGATACTCGTATAAAGTGACTATGCGACCTATGTAGCGCGCTTGCCTAGAAGAACTTGTAATAACAAACCATTTGAAAAATTCATTATTATAAAACCTATTCTACTCTTACTTACTTACCCCATCCGCAGGTTTAGGGGGGATATTTTTATGAAAAGCTTTCTTCAAAAATGACTTCATTTTGGATGCAGCAGACAATTCTCGACGCATTATATAAACCAGTGTTACCAATTGATTTTATTTAATTGCCATACTCTATATAATAAAATAATCATTGACGCAATAATCAAACAGGGTTATCAGCTAGAATGGACATATAAATAGAAAGCTGTTCTTAACGCGAAATAGCAAATGAAAAAATAAATTTATGATTGATAAAATCTCAGCAAAAGGCGTGAGTACGAAATTTTGTTTTCTCGAATATCCTATTATAATTGGTCCTAATAGTACTCGTAGAACTTGTTTGTTTTGATGTGTACTTACTTATAGTAATCAAATTTCAGCTTAGTATATCTCTAATTAATAACCCAACAATGTTTTTTCCAGACCAAGCATCAAAAATCGGACGGCCTCCGTGGCATAGGGTTTGTACTTATACCTACTTGGTTCGAGATTCAGAGAGTTCGAGTTCAATTCCTAACTCAGATAGGCCTAATATACTTGCCGATTTTAGTAATTTTGTATAAAAATACGGAAATCAACTAATGAGAATTCTAAATATAAAAACAGGTTAAGATGTTTTGTTTTTCATTGTTATCCTCTCAAAAAATAATTATTGTGGTCGCATTGCTAACAATTTGCAGAAATTAACAGTCATTCTACGACGCATCGTCGCTTTTTTTTTTATTATTTTTATTGGCAACTGGACATCGTCGCTTTATATCGGGTGTGTTGCCACCAAGCGGAAGAAAAAAATAATTTAATCAATGATTATAGAATAATTCAACACAAATAATATTTTTTTAAATATGCTTGTATCACAGCCAACCATAAGTAAATTGCATTTCAATTAACCAATACTGTAAAACGGTAACTTAATAGCTCACCTATGATTATTACCGCTTTGCCCTTTTAAACGGTGAATAAGTAATAACTTAGCACCTGTATGATTTACAGGAATCAGAAACTTAAAATTTCCTACCAATTACTTTTATACAGGGGTATTGAAGTTACAATTAGTTACAATTGATAAAAATGGCGTTTTCCATTTTTCTTTCAAGACTTGTGACTGCAAGATTAATGTTTAGGTCACCTAGGTTTATTCATCTAGATGAATAAAGGATATTATTACTAAAGATTCATGATGGGATCAACCCAAAATTCGCGAAAACTTTGCATTTCATAGATTTTGTTATAGGTCGTCGACAAAATGGAAGTAACAGCAGATGTTTTTTCGTGAACTCGGGATAGATCCCATAGTAAAAGTTGTTTGTCATTATGCTGTACAATGGAATGTCTGAACACAGTCTCTATTTTAATATGTTTACAATGTCGCCTAGCATGGGCAATCTCATTCTCTAGTAAAGGGAAGACAAACAGTGAATCTTATTTCGAAACTCTAGGCACACTTCAGATGGACTTTAAAATATCACAAGATTCATATAATTACAAATTTCATCTCGTCACTGATGACGTCAATCTAAACTAAGACGGCATAATCGGTAACGACTTCCTATGTCACTTCCAAGCAAGCATTAACTATGACACAAGGCTATTAAATATTCGCACAGCATAGTTATAAATTATATTCAGCCAACTTATATAATTCCCGCTCGAAGTGAAGCCGTTATCGAGTGTGCCGTATCGAATTACTCTCCCGAACGCTATTCTAACAGCGAAGGTCTATTACTAGACCATTCCTTAAGAAAAGGCGTATATGACTAACTCAGACTTCAAGGTTCATAACTTCGCCGTAGAGCTCTCTCCATTTGAACTCGAGAATGCTGATACAGCATATGAGTATATCAATACAGTATCCTATTCTAATTCTGACCGAGTCCAAAAGGTCCTTAGTTCAATTCGCTGCACTCACCTAAACTCCGAAGAAACAAAGCCTGTTTTAGAATGTTGTTCGGAATACGCTGACATCTTTCATTTAGAAGGTGAGCCTCTATCGTGTACAAACGCCATAGAGCACAACATTGACTCAGGAGATGCAGCTCCAATCCATGTAAAGTCATACCGATTCCCGGAATGTCACAAGGAAGAGGTAGACACCCAAGTACGCAAAATGTTAGATCAGGGCATTGTTCGCCTATCGGTTTCGCCTTGAAGCACCCCGGTATGGGTATTGCCGAAGAAATTGGACTCTTCCGGCAAAAGGAAATGGCGAATAGTCATAGACTATCGTCGTTTAAATGACGTCACCGTCTCCGAAAGCTATCCTCTACCTCTTATAACTGATATCGTGGACCAGTTGTGTCATTCTAAATATTTCACATCTCTCTTGACCTTTCTTGTGGGTTCCACCAAATCAAGATATCTATCAAGGACGCCCCGAAAACAGGATTCATTGTAAACACCAATTCAAGTACTTCTGGGCACTACGAATTCACGCGAATGCCATTCGGGTTAAAAATGCCTTTTCTACCTTCAAAAAACTAATGAATACTGCTCTCTCCTGGCCTTCAAGGTTTCCATGCTTATGTTTACCTGGACGATTGTATTATATACAGCGCATGCCTAAATTCCCATATGACAAAACTCAAATTAGTCTTTGACCCACTGCGAAAATTCAATTTAAAATCACAGCCAGATAAGTGCGAATTCTTGCGACGTGAAGTAGCCTATCTAGGTCATATAATTACAGAAAAAGGCGTCTCACCGAATCCTGAAAAAATCAAGTCTGTCACTCAATTCCCTACTCACAAAAATCCTAAGGATATCAAATCCTTTCTAGGTCTCGTCGGATACTATCGTCGTTTTATAAACAATTCCTCCCAAATCACTAAACGACTATCTTAGATAGATATACAACCTAACTTAGATGAAGTAGAACTCTTATTTGATAAGCTTAGTCTATTCTGTAATTCTTTCACGTCATCTAAAATACAGGCACACTGTATTAACTCACTCGCAACCTTGCGTTATCAGCACATTTCTAATGTCAATAAATTCTCCTCTGTGTTTTATCTGTTGGCAGATAAACTGCCTAACAGACGTTCTAAGAGAGGTCTCATGGACCTCGGCGGGTCATTTCTAAAGACCATTTTCGGCACCCTTGATTCAGAAGATGCGGTCAAATATTCTAAGGCCATCAATGACGTACAGTCAGACGAAAGACAACTTGCTCGTCTCATGAAGGACAATATTCATGTCATCAAATCGACTATCTCATCATTTAACAACTCAATAACCAAGGTCGATATTAACGAGAAAAATCTACTAACGAATATGGAAACTATTAGAAGCAGTCTCAAACAGTAATGATAAATTAGAAATAAAAGCTCAACTCAGTTCCTTATTAAACTCACTAGAGTCTATTATATTAACCTTGTCCTTTGATATAGATGACATTAATAATGCTATTCTATTTGCTAAGCTAAACGTGTTGCATCCAACTGTACTTAGCCCTCATCAACTATATAACGAATTAGATAAACACAGAAACTACTTACCTAAACACTTTGAGTTTCCTATTTCTCTAACCTTACAGAATATACACGAACTTATAGATATCTCTAGGTTAGTTTGTTATTATCATTTAAATAAGATTGTTATTGTAATTATGATACCTTTAGTGCTACCACAGATGTATAACTTGTATAACACAATACCTCTACCTATTTCATACAACATTACTAAGCCTGACACATTCGTCCTTATAGCTCCAAGTAGCTCTTATATAGCAATAACGACTGATCGTATGTTTTACTCACTGATCAAGGACATCAATAAGTGCAAACTCGTGAAAAGTGTTTTATATGTGCGTTAACAAACGTGTTTTCAGTGCTAGCCAACCCTACGTGTGAAACGACACTATTAAGCGAAGTGGTTACGTCACTTCCAGACTCCTGTAGCACTAAGTTAATTTACGGATAAATAGATTTATTTCATAAGATAAGTTTGAACCGTTGGATATTAGTGCAAAGTGAACCAGGCAAATGTCACATCAATTGTAACGATAATTTCGATCACGATGTAATATTATTTGGAACAGGTATATTAAGTCTTCCAAAATCGGTTCCTCAGATCGGTAGCCTCAAGTAATCATACAAATCAATTGTAAAAATTCTAATATCTTTACATATTGGAAAGTTGTTTATATGCTGAAATTAACGATTAACGATGGGCACCACGCAAATTAGCAATCGTATAATTGATTTATACAATAATAAACCAGATTCAAACGATGATAATATCTGTATAACTTCAAGTTAGAGTAAATTTCTTTCGATACAGTTTTCTATTCTATTCTTTTGAAATTGAAAACTATCTTTTTAACAAAATCTCTTGTTTCTTTATAGAAAGAAGTTAGATGTCTAGTCTCTTGTTATGTTCAATTAAAAAAACCCGACTCTAAAGTGTTAGACTACTTGTTATCTTGACGAATCTTAACGAACAGCGCGGGATGCGTCCAGTATAACCTATGATCATCTGCAGATAGTCCGAGGACAACACGCACATCAATAGTTATTTGTTATACAAGAGTGCAGAGTTGCTTTTTAACCGAGTGCTTACTTTTGATGACCGAGCAAGCGAAGGATTCTAAAATTAGAATCCTGAGCGTTAGCGAGGGAATTAAAAGAAGAAAAGTTGAAAAATCTTTGCACTCGAGTGCAACACGTAACTTTGTCATTTCCTCAGCGAGGAAATGACTAAATACGAAAAAATAATTTAATCACACATTTTAGTTTTTTCACTTATTTTTAACATAAGGTTTAACAATATGACAAAAAAGACAAAAGCGCGCTGAAAACAAATTAAAAAAAAAGTACAGCAAAAAGGTTCCGAGTATGAGTTTTTTACAAAATAGAAAAGCTTGTATGATAAATTCGGCACCTTAGAGGTAGAAGTAAATAGGTTGAATGAGGTTTTTTAATTCACAAACTTAGTGCACACGATATTCTAAATTCAAATGTACTTTATCCTGTAGCGGATAAAAAAGGCTTTTGCACTGAGATATCGAATAGCAAAAATACTCTTTCCGAGATGGTGGGATAAACAATCTATTTACTAGTGTAGTTTGACCCTTAATAATGATTCCTCTGACGCTAAAACTTTGAAGTCTGTTAAATAATGTTTTTTTTTATGTTTTTTCTGTACCCCTTACACTAGTAAGGGTCCTGTTTAGGTTTATAATTGTAGTAAATCTATTTTAAAATTAATATATACGTTATATTAAAACTTGAAGGTTTTATCACAATTGCACACATACGCATGGATTGAATTAAGAGTTATTGATATATAAGGGTCTATAAGAGGCTTCTTTCGAATATTTTCTTCTCTATTATATGTTCGGGTTGATATAATATATAATGAAATATATGATTCAATCCTGCTTATTTATCTTATTTTTTCTGTTCGCTACCTTTGACGTTACATTAATATAATATTCTATGAATGTCTTCCTAACTTGTTTATCTGCTAATATATTTCTTAGACTCTCTTTTTATATCTTTGCCCTATCTCGCTCTCTATCTTGTCTTTCCTAGCCATACACTGGACACTCCGCTATAACATGTAGGACAGTTTCTTCTTTTGTTGATTCACAGATACACGACGGGCTATCCTTGCATTTAAATCTATGCAAGTATCCCGAGAACCCGCCGTGTCCACCTGTGGGCTTCATTTGCCGTACTATTTTGTATGCTAAAATAGCGGTACTGCAGCGCATCCACTATGTTTGCGGAGGCGCGCCGGCTCTCGATGCATTAATCAGACATCACATTGCCAGATTTAGAGAATCTCTCTTTAACTCTGGCAATGCTATCGTTACTACAATTATAGGGCACTGCTTTGAAGCTGTGATCAAAATTATTTATTTATTGTAATTAAATATTAATTATGTTATATTATTGTGAACCTTTGTTAAATTTATTTTATATAATTAATAAATGGATTATATTATTATTATAGTATCGGGGAAATACATTTTGGTTACGGCCGCTGTGTCACTAGATCCGTACCGCCGGTTTCACCTGTCAAGGGTTTCGACACGGACTTGACGCCTGACAAACGAAATCGGGCACAAATCATAGACAGGCTTTGTCTTTGTCTTTGTATAGTTTCTAAAAAAGACCTAGAATCACTGTAGATGTCAAAAGATTTCTCCGGGCGCTTTAGTATATCTCCCAACACCTTACATATAGCCAACAATTCTGTCTGATACATGGTGCAATGATGCCTCCATTTTGCCATAAATTTTGCTGCCTTCTGTCAATATGCAAATTTCTGGCTCTTAATGGGTCGCTACCTGCTGGTGATCTTCCAAGCAACGACGCTATATGCTATATACGACGGTTATATGCTGCGAAGGGTGAGGCAGGTCAGCGAAAGAGGCCCTTTGCTCTATCTCTCTATCCGCCAGCACTAGCAGCGCTGCCCCTCGCCTCGCTCTATACAATGTAGCCGCTTCTGGTTATTAAGCCAGTTAGCACTAGCGCTGAGTCGAGAGAGACAATACGGTACGCTTTGCACAGCTTTTGCGCGAAATCTCTCTGGACTACGTTTAGCTGTTTTTGTACGCCTGTCTTCTTTGCCGCCTCTACCCAGACACCCGACCCGTACATCATAATTGGCTTTATCACTAAATGCTGCGGATGACTTCTGAGTGGAGGCCCCAGCTGATTCAGGGCTTTTTGCACACATAGGCAACATGATTATTAAAGGTGATCTGATCTATCCAAAGCCCCAGAATTTTTATCTCCTTCAACATGGCAATGCCAATCCCTCATGCTCTATGCTCAGTTTTGGGGTGTCAAACTTAAGTTTCCGTGTCAAAACTATGGCTTTCTACTTTTAACTAAGTCTATTTCGCCCTCCACACTTCTGAACATAGATCAAGGCGCAATTTGCCTGTCGCTATCGCTGTCCCGGCGTTTCTTTAGACCTTTTAGAAGGGGATTCAAGGGAAGATTTCAAAGGATTGGGCCTCTAATTGATCCTTGTACGCAACTTTGTTCGTGCTTTTGACTACTTCCTCCCCCGCATACCTAACCTTTGCCATAGGGTCTTGTAAGTAACTATCTATTACCCGCCAAATGTTTACAGGATACTGTTCCTCAGCCAGTCGGACTCTAATAGCAGAGTGATACTATGGTTATGAGCTTTTTCTGATCAAGATTTCTACGTATGTGCTCGACCAGAGCTTAGAGGGAGTTTTCGGTGCTCTTCTGGGGCATAAATCCGTACTAGCGAGGACTCATCCTAGGGATAAGGTGCCATTTGACCTGCGACATTACCATATTTTCCAAGATTTACCTCATCACTGGCAAAAAACCTATTGGCCTGTAGGATTTAGCCGATTATTTTCGTCCTAAGATTATACCCTTTCTAAGCAGAGGCATGTCTTCACTTTTTTGTTTGCCTTCTCGATCCTTATTCCTACATTTTTTTTATCCTACACAGCTAGACATTTGACCACAAGTCCTTATTCTTATTCTGTGTGGGGTTTATTATGCATTTCCCCCGCCAGCCTAACCCAACCAGCCGAGATCGTTAAAATAACGGAGCACAGCTCTGGGTCGCAGGCACAACACCCCTATTGCGTCAGGTGTAGAAGTCATGATGCGAAACCGATTTAGACGCATGAGTTTCATCGCGTTTCGGCACTTCCAGTCTCTGTCTGATGTTTTCTGTGGCCTTACAGTGTAAGAACACATGTTTCACAGTTTCATCTGTCTGCATACATCTTCGACATATACTTTGTTTACGTTTTTGATAGAACCGGTTTTGCAGTCAACAAAAGCCCCGTTACTTCTGGTTGCAAAGCTGTTGTGGTTATGTTTAGAGCTTTTGATTCTGTAAACCTGAACTCTGGTTAGTAGTATCTACGCCCAGCACCTTTGGTGTTCTAGCGCCATCGGTATATACGTTATAAGTGTTACAATTATTTGCATTGTCTGCTGAAGTGTTTTAAACTGATAGAAATGTATACTTTTTGCTGTCCAAGTGTGTATTGGCTTCTCTGTCCATTCGCGATTAGCATTCGGGAAGATTATATATATAGCTATTGCCCTGCCAAGTACTATAAAGTGGGTTGTAGTTGAACCTTTTCGCTGGTTTGTAGACTTTATCCTAAGTGCTGATGCCATTGCCTCCTGTTGTATGTATAGGTGCAAAGGCGTTAGTCCCAGGATCATTTCCAAAGCAGCAGTTGGCGTTGACCTCGTGCACCCACTTATGAGTTTTGTGATAGAAGTGTCAAAAGAAGTTCTGGGCCACCAAACTATGCATCTGTAAGTTAATACCGGCTTTACAATCACTGTATATAGCCAACTACACAATTTGGGTTTTAATCCCCAATTATTACCAACTGCTCTAGTGCACTGCCAGAGAACGTTTATTGCTTTTGTGGTGATATGATCAAGTTGCTTGTTCCACAAGAGCTTACTATCTAACCATATCCCCAATTATAATCCCTCCTTACTCAAGGTTAGCTTAGACTAGAATAGCGTAGGAAGTTTTAATTGTGGTAGTTTGTTCTTTCTTTCGTGAGAAGAGCACAATATCCGTTTTTTTGCGGATTCACCGAAAGGCTGTGTTGTTCACACCATCTCTCAACGATTGTCAAAGTTTTTAGCATTTTTTCGCACAGGGTTATTTCGAAAAGTCCAGATATCATTATTGCTAAATCATCGGCATATCCGATAGTATTTGTCGAAGACTCAATACTCGCTGTTCTGTTTGATAGCATTGTTGTGATCCAATTGTTCGCTCTTTCATCTACGTTATGTTTCCTTAGCCCGTCTTTAATGCTTGGAAAGGTTGTTTTATCAAAAACTTCTATATCCATAAAAGTTATTAGGCATAACTGCTTAGTTTCAAGGGCAGCTTCGATGTGCACAACGTGATGTAATGCAGTGTTAGTGGATTTTCCTGACTGATAAGCATGTTGACGGTTTGCCCTTAAGAGGTTCGTTGCGAATATATTTGTCACATAGCCTCTCCAAAGTCTTGAGTAGAAAAGAGCTCAGACTAATCGGTCTATATGATTTTGGGTTTGTGTAGTCCGATTTACTTGGTTTAGACAGAAAAACAACCTTTACTTCCTTCCATGCCTTGGGTATATTTTTCCAGGCAAGACATGCCCGGAATATAGCTATTAGATGGTTTTTAATTTTATTAACACGCCATTGTAGGAGTCTTGGAAATATACCATCCATGCCCGCTGCTTTGAAGGGCTGGAAAGTGCGGATAGCCCACAATAGCAACTCTTCTGTGACTATTGATGAGGCAAAGGTCCAGTCATCATAGCAGGGATTCATGGTTAATATGTGAGTTCTACCCTCTATCACTGTCTTACAGACATTCTGGGAATTGGTATGTAGTAGAAACAAACTGCTCTAGTTCTGATGTAGTGATGTGAGTGCCATTTATTTTCTTGAGAGTTCCCTGCGTTGCGCTGTTGTTGTTGTTGGAAAATAGCTTTCTAAGTCTTGCAGTTTCGCTCTGCGATTGCATTGACGTTTTCACGATTATTTCTAATCTCTATTTTTAAATTGTGTCTTGCTTTTCTGTATTCTTGCCAATCCTCGTCTCGATTAGTGTTCTTAGCTATATTAAAATGGTGGCGCGCTTTCTATCTCAGTTTGCGGAGTCTATTGCTCCACCATCTATCTTTTTTATGTAGGTCACTGTATTTTCAGTTTTCTGTGGGCACGCAATATTATAGCTACCTTTTAGGGCGTCTGTTATTGATTCCACTAGATTTTCTAAGTCGCTAATATTTAATTCCTTGGATACTTCTACTTGTTGTATTTCAAGTAGAGCCTTGACAAGATTCGCCGCGAACACAGACTTATCCGTTTTCTTTGGATTTCTATGAAATTAAGTTATATTATTTTGGCTTCCGCCTACCTAAAGCTTCGTCCACTTAGGTGAAACGGCAATTCCAATTTTTTTTCTGTTTTTCTCAACTTTTTGCATCGGGATTGACGCGGGAACACAAAAACCTTTTTGAAAATGTTGTATAAAGTTGATAATTTTGACAATAATTCTGTTTTAAGTTGAGATTTTTATATTAACGATGTGCTTTTTTGTTGCAGATCCTGTTGGAAGCCATAGAGAAGCTTACGAGGATGTGCTGCACCTGCCCGTTTGTTGAGAATGACAACTTTGAAATTTCGTTAAAATAATGTTAAAATATCACGGCTAATTCAACCTTTCAAAGACTTATTTGTTGGAGTGTAAATAAACAAAATTTCTCCATATTATAACTGGATTATACCGATTTACGCTGTAGGAGGTCACAAATAGTTAAACATACACTGACACACGTTATCTTCCTTTTCTACAGTCAAATAGCGTGTTTTAAACTAATTTTAATCTTTTGTAACTTTAGTTAGTAGTTTCATTTTTCTTAATAAATACACTTGGCAATATATTTAGTTATTTAAGTTTTAGCTGTAAGTACATGAGCCTAGCTAGCCTATTTTTGGGGCATGCATTTTTGTATGACAACTTGTCATTACCACAATAAATTAAAGAAAAGAACTAAGTACACTACAGAGTGAAGACTTAGACGCTATTGAAAAAGCGACAAAACATTGACAATATTTATTGTTCTTCTATTATCATTACAAGATAACGTGTAATCAATGTTTTTAAATTATAATTACCGAACTTGCTTATTAATTAAAGCTATAGTCTAAGTTAATTAATATTAGTAGGGTTTTACCCTATCATTAAATACATATTAACTTTTAAGTTTAATGGAAATAGTTAACATCAGGCGTTATTTTCCGTATAAGTAAAACTTCAATATGCATAAGCAGGGAATGTAATATCGATATAAATTTGGTATCGATATCAAAATACCGATAAACATATTAGTAATGGGTATCTTTTTATCGGTATGAATACTGATATATTATTTCAACACATTAATATCTATACTCATATGTTAATTTATTTAACAGTTACCGATACATATTTACCGGTTTATTATCAATAAACTCCTTCCGCCTGCTTACCTTTGCCACCGCACACCGTGGCTGGCTATTGCCGTGGGCCCCAAGGCCACTGCGCGCGGTAGTATAGCGTGCGACGTTGCCACTTTAGGCTTAGCAGAGATATCAAGCAACGCCCCGCGTACGCAGCATATCGGTATGGAATACTGATAAAATTATAAATACCATTATCGTGAAAATTAAAAAAAATTATATATACACCGATATTTTATGCAAGTATAGATATTGATATCTATATTTTTCATTTATCGATAACAATCTCTGTGCATAAGTATTCAAACAACAACAAACGTAACAAACAAAATGACTAATTACAATAACAAAAAATACATATATATAGCTAAAGGATTACCTATAGACTATAAGATCTACAGATAATCCAAATGATGCAACCCACCACCAGAGAGCAGCGTGCCGAGCTAGCCGCATTACCACGCTGAATGGCAATGCTTATACGTTGGGCCAGATAAAAACCGGCTTTCTACGACTAATTATTATTTTATACCTACTAAAACAAAGATGAGACTATCAATTTGTCGGAATCTTTCTTTTCGGTGATGTATAGATTAATTTAGAAAACTCATTTTTTTTGTCTAAATGAGTCAATTAATTTAATTTATAAATACAAAATAACTGAAAAATGCGTATGACCTAAACACATTTTTGCAGATTTGAATAAGGTTGTAGTTTTTCTAAAGTTCTTTATTATTTTTAAGTACTTGTGTAACTCGATATACAATGTAGTTTCTTTGTAGGTATGTAATCTAACAATAGTCTTCCACCCGGAAAAAATTAAATGTATTTATGATCAAAAAGTTTGTTTTAGTTAATTTACTAGCCATAAGTATATCATTTTGTCAGACACCCTGTACGAAAAAAGTATTTGACATAACCTAGCCAACCAAAGCATTCTATACTTACAATAAAACTGTAATTCTGTACATTGAATTTATTTTAAAACTAAATTTGCGCGGGTGATGTTATTAACGATACAGACCCCAAATCTATATTTTTTTTCATTTTTGTCTGTCTGTCTATCTGTTTCTGGACTTTCCATAATTCTGAAACTGTTGGATGGATTTTAATGAAACTTGGTATGCTTAAGGTTGTTACCATGACGTAGGATCTTATCTAATTTTTATCTCGAAAATCAGAAGGAGTTCCCGTGGGATGTGGGTGTGGTATGAAAGTCATATTTAATTAAAATTCAGTAACTCGTGCTTTAATTTGGAACTAAAATATACCGAAAATATATAAAAGTACTGTGGTACACGCCAACATAAAACGTTATAACAGCACAAGTAATTTTTGTTATAGAAATCAAATAAAGATATAATTATTTTTTGTTAGAAATCACTAACTGAAATTATTGTTTCCCAAAAAAATGTTCCTTCGGTTTTCTAGTTGTAACAAAAAATCTTTATTGGACGCTTAAGTTCATTGAACGTTGTAGGAAGGAATTTTTTTCCATTGAAACTTTATTAGCATAGTTAGTTATTTTATTTACGATAAAAAGGACTTACTGAAATTATTATTAGTACCACAAGGTTTTTAATGGAAATCTAAATAAAATATTTCATATAAATCTTACGGGATCTTTACTGCAACAGTTAGATTAAACTTATACCGCCACAAAATACTGTATAGCTTCAACAATTTTTTGAAGCGATGGCGACTGAGAAGTTAAATGGTGTAAATTGCCGTGCCAGAGGTACGAGGTTTCATCCCACGCAATACGCAAGCAGAGCTTGAGTTACCGTTTAAGGATAACACTTCGAGTTGAAAAATCCGTCCCCACGCACCTAACGGCGTGTTTCGGCGGTCTCCTTTGAGAGCAAGTGTGTTCAAGACTAAGCATGTTCTATCTAGGGCCACAGTGTCGCTGACTTTTGTGGTCGTGCGAGCTTGTTGTCAAATGCCTAGCTGTCTTGAATAAAAAATAAACTGGCAATCGGGATACACATAGATACATAAGCAAAATAAAATGAGTGCTGAATTCGCAAAATTAAATAGGCGTTAATACTATGCAGAATCTTTAGTTCTTAAAAATTGACCACTCATACGGAACATAATTGTGCAAACTTCTCTGTATCGCTTTAATTAATCAAATGTACATAAGACTTTCAGAAGGACCACTGACATAAATTCTAAATTTTTTGCAGTCCCATTATAAAAGGTTAGCAACCGCGAACAAAGTCGCCGGTACAGCTAGTTAACAATAACAATTGACGATATAATATAGCCTTAAATAATATCCTACGAAGAACTCGTAACTTTAACCCTTTCTTAGCCATGAATTAATAATTAAGACACACGTATGTTTTCCTGTTATTAAAAAACTGTCTAGATTTTTCCAAAGCAGTAATTACGTTTAAAAAAGTTTATAGAACAGTAACAACATACTTCTTTATTTTTAGGGACCCGTAAAATAAAAGAAAAAAGGAACATTTATACTCGTACGATAAATTTAATGTCATTTTATCTTTTCTGGCTGGTTGACAGTCAAGACCCCTTTTCCCACGACAGGTTACCTGGCCACCGTCGACTCACTGCCAGCTTTGCAGTTTTCTTTAGTTTTCTTATAAGTTGAATACCTTAATGTGGTAAACTCTTGAAAAATATTAGTTATTTATTACTTGTTTTATTTCTTTTGACAAACATTTGTATATTAGATTTAATAAACATTATAAGTAACATTAGTGATTATAAACATTGAGCAGCGAGGTGAAATAGGACCATGACGTTTTTTTATAATATGGAAAAGAAGAGCACAGATTAATAGGGTACAGAATAAGTTAACATAATTAATCTATAGTTATAATAAAACTGTAAGAGGTCAAATTCTGTACATTGAATATATTTAAAAAAATATTTTGTAGGGTTGTTATTAACAATACAGACCCCAAATCTACATATTTTTTGGCTGTCTGTCTGTTTTTGGACTTTCCATAACTATAAAACTGCTAAATGGATTCTGATGAAACTTGGTATGGTTCATACCATAATGAAGAATCTCAATAGCTTTTTATCCCGAAAATCTGAAAGGGTTCTCGTGGGAAGGAAGATGTAAGTCTTATTTAATAATAACTCAGTAACGCGTGCTTTGATTTGAATGATTCTTTTATTTGTTAGATAAGACTAAATAAAATTAATGTTATCCCAAAAAATTGTGGAGGTTCCCGCAGGAAAGGGGATGAAAATCATGTTTAGCTATATCTCGGTAACGCGTGCTTTGCTTTGGATGATTCTTTTATTGTTAGTAAAGTCTACCTAATATTATGTTGTCCCAGAAATTAGTAAGGGTTCCCGTGTGAGAAAATTTATATATAATAAGTATAATTCTTGTAACGGATGCCTCAATTTGCATGATTCTTTTTTGTAAGAACTAACTATCTGTAATGATGTAGGTAAGCCCAAAAATTTGTGGGATATCCATGAGAGATGGAATCAAAGTCATATTTAACTATGACTCGGTAACGCGAGCTTCGGTTTGGATGTTTTATTTTTTTAGAAATGACTAACTGAAAAATAAAATGTTATTCCAAAAATCAGCTGAAATTCCCCTGGGGCAGATATGAAAACCGTGTTTAGCTAACTCGATAAAGCCTGATTCAATCATTTTTTTTAATAAAAATTACTACCTAATATGTACCACAAAAAACGTCATCGGATTTATAATTTTTATAAAAATCTTTTGTTGGACGCCTACATAAAACATTATAGCAAGTAATTTTGATACGGAAATCAAATAAGGATTTTTGTTGGTCATAACTAACTGAAATTATTGAACCACAAAAAAATCTTTGGTTTTATAGTTTTACAAAAAAAATATATATAAGGCACCTACGTAAAACGTTGCAAGTAAGTTTTTTACTATTGAAATTATATGTGCATAGTTACTAATTTTTATAAAAATACATACAATACGTTCGGGATACATACAATATGTACACCTCCAGTCAGTCACAATAGAAGAACCGCGAAAGAGGAATACTATTGTCAAATGTCAACGATGTCAACAATATGGCCATTCTAAAATTTATTGTATGTGACCATATCGCTACGCAAAATGTGCACAATCCCACAGAACGGTAGATTGTCCTAAGACTGATTTTTATCATCCATTTGCTGGAGTACAGAAGTACTCCAGCAAAATGTGCCCTTTTTGAGAAGCTCATCCGTCCAATTTTAAAGGTTGTGAAGTATACAAAAAAATACCTTCTGGAAAATCCAACAAACAACTACACCTAAAATAAAGTGAAAATAGTAAATAACAATCTAATTCCAACCAAGAATTACTAGAAAACCAGAAGACCTAAACACTCTCTCAGTGGCTAACCAAGAGAAAAATCAAATAGCAACAAACAAGCTACCTATTTTGAGATATTGAAGGAAAGTCAAAGCACCAATAAAGTAATAACACCAAATAAAAAAACAATAATAGAGGAAAAGCTACGCAAACAAGCAGAAAAATTTGATCTAATATTACAACAAACGACTACCGTAATAAATCTCATAACAACTCTAGTAGAAAAAATGACATAATTGGCGTCTTTCAAGATAGTTTCGTGGAACCTAGATGGTCTTTCCCAAAAATTAAGTGACGTAGAAGTCCTACTACATACACACAATATAGATATTTTACTAGTCTCTGAATAACACCTCACTAAAAATGTTATATTAAAATTAAAATTCTCTACATACCATCCAGACCGTACTGCACACGCAGGAGCGACCATTATTATAAAAACTTGCATCAAACACTATGAACAGCCGCGGTTGCAATAGATGATCGAAACGGAACATTTAATATATCTTCCATATACTCTTCTCCAAAGTACACTACAAAAAACAGATCAATATGACGATCTATTTAACACGCTTGGCTCGCGTCGCGCTTCATAGCTGGAGGTGATTGGAACGCCAAACATGTCCACTGAGCTTCTCGATTAATCTCTACAAGAAGAAGAGAGCTTAAGAAAAGTGTAGACACCAATAACCACACCACGATAACAACGGCGGAACCAACCAACTGGCCCACTGACCCTGAAAAATTGCCGGAAGTTATAGAGTTTTATTTTTTAAAAAGCCTGTCTAGACTTTTATAAAACATAGAAACATGTCGAGACACTGATACTAACCACGTTCCTTATCCTTACTATAGGTGCCACTTTTTTGAAAACGGAAAGTAACTTAAAATTATAGAACAACTAGCTGACCCGGCCACGCGTTGCTGTGGCTAAAGTTTTTATTATATTACATAATAGTAAATAATCTAAGAGGAATAATAAGAGAACATCAGTCACGGAGTCCACTATGCTTTTTCACACATATAGTATTTGTAAAAAAATATGGTGATCTCCTTTTTTGACTTTCTACTACTATAACCCTTTAGTACAATGAAATTATTTACGAACAAAGACGAAAATGTTGATGTTGGTATACAAATTCACTGGATTGAGATTTGAAGGGGAAGTACGTTGAACACAATTAATTAAAATGTTCTTACACTTGATATTAAAATTTATCAGATTTATTATTTCCATTTAATTTTATAACAAATATATATAAGTATAATACAGTAAATAACATGTGACGCTTAAACTCATGAATGAGGTAGGCAAGGCAGACAGTCTTAAACTTTTAAACATTAATATCTATTTTTTTGAATTATAAATACTTTCAATTTCAATTTAATTTAACACCAATCGGTGCACAATGTTTTTGGTTAACCTGTCTTTAGCTAACACAAATAGATTCGACGGTTTCCCAACACGTGAACACGCAACATATAGTTGCCCATGAGAAAAACATGGATTTTCCAAATCTAAACCACAAATGGACATTGTCTGACCTTGAGATTTATTTATAGACATGGCGAAAGCTAAACGAATTGGAAACTGTAGCCTTTTGAAGGGTATGGTAAAAAAAAAATTGAAAATCATTCTAATTAACTTTTATAATTATGTGATAATACTGACATGTACATATTTAAATTATAGAGTTTAAATAATAATTTCAATAAGAATTGAAATACTAATTTAATCGTTTAAATATAAGAAAAAAAATCTGAAAAACTTGTTATCATAGCACATTGAAATAATAAGTGCTAAATATTTTTTAATAGAGGTTAAATAAAAAAAAATAAAAAAAAAATTGTGCAACTATTGAAAAAGTGTAGGAAATTGTGTATCATTTTTGCATTGACATTTTAATTAAATTTTATAATTATGTGATAATACTTACAGACATATATTCAAATTAAATTATAAAGTTTTGATCAATGAAGCACAAATAAGTAAAAAACAGGATTAATTTCACTGTATTATCTTCATTATAATATGAATTCAATTTACACTTCAGTCTAAGTAACACGTGGCCGGCTATGGTAACACCAAAAATTTGAAAAGTGGAAATAATTGAATTATACGGTATTTCGTTCACTACAAAATAAATTTAATTAATTTTATAGCGTCAACAACACGTGGTAATTATGCTGTTAAAATGTAGCTTATATGACACGTTCGTAGATTTACCATAGCAGCGCCATCTATTGATTACTTACTCAACCCAGTCGAAAGGTATCGACATCAGTTAGAATCATTTGGAGTTAACAGATAATTGTGACTGTCAAATAATAACAGACAAATAATTAGCAATAAATTAAAATTGCGACTATAATTTGAGATTTAAACTATTCTATCTCTCAAGTTGGATCGAACTGCACATGGTGTGCGAATTTTATTATAATCGGTTAAGTGGTTTAGGAGTCCATTGAGGACAAACATTGTGACACGAGATTTATATATATATTAAGATTGCACAAACTTAAAACTCCTCCCGTGAACTGGTCCATGAAAAAATAGATTTGAAAATACCTCTAAAAACGAAATCGGACATTGATGAAGATACAAAAATTATAACACTAATAATTCAAAAAAGTTGCTGAAAGGCCACGCCAGAATTAGTAGTCCGAGCCCCTCAGAATAAAAATATACTCAGAAGTTATACGCCAAAAACTCTTGAAAAACGGAAACTACGCCGTGTATAGCACACAAGTAGGCACCCAAGTGTCAAATCGGCACAACCTTAAAGTCATCATATCTGAAGCTAATGATACTGCATTGAATACTCATTTAGCAGGTCTTACAGTGACAAAAATAACTAATTAACCAAGAGTTTCAGTTAGACTTACCTTTGAAATTAATGACGCCAAGGGAGATATGCACTAATATAAAGTTAATGAAGAATAATAAAGCTCCAGGGTATATGACCTAGTCGACAAAAAGGGTGTTAGAAGAGTCTCCTCGCAAAGTAATTGAGTATGTTGCAATGTTATCTAATGCAATGCTGAGAGTAAGATACTTCCCGTATCTATGGAAAGTAACACAAGTACTAATATTCACAAATCCGGAAAACTCATCCATGAGACCACATCATACAGATCGATCAGCCTTCTTCCAATAATGTCAAAGCTACTCGAGAAGTGCCTACTGCACAGAATGCTAAAGGTCATTAGAGAATAGTTGATTATCCCAGATCATCAATTCGGTTTTCAAAAGGAGCACTCCACAGTGGAACAAGTGCGCTGAGTGTGCAGGACAATCACAAATTCTCTGGAGAAAAAAGAATATTGTTCCTCAGCATTCTTAGACATACAACTGGCCTTTGATAGAGTCTGGCATAAGGGCCTGCTGTATAAGATAAAACTACTTCTTCCACACACATTCTATGAAGTACTAAAATCTTATCTATCGGATAGAATATTTCAAGTAAGTTAAAATGACTGTACATCAGGCTTTTACAATATATCTGCAGGAGTACCGCAGGGTTCTGTGCTCAGACTAGTCCTGTACACATTTAACACTTATGATCTACCGCAGATTCCACAAGTTACAGTCGCAACATTATCTGTATCAGTATCTACTCGTATCTGAACTTGGGCTTTTATTTACTATTACTTCCCATGCCAGAAAACCATACGTCGCCTCAAAAAGCGGAGGAACATCTTTGACCAGGATTGTCATACATGACTCAAAAAGAAAAGGGATGGCTCCACTGGGAGCAAAACCCTACACTACCTTATCTGCTTATAGACAGAGAGACTGATCGCATGATATTGAACAACACAAAAAAATAAGTGAAGTCAACAGTTACAGTATGTCAAAAAATATAACCCAATCATCGATTTGATCGATCGCAATCGCAATCGCAATCACAATCGCTATCGCAATAGCTGTAACTATCGCTCCCGCTCTCGCAATAGAAATTTGAAATCGCAAACACAATTGCTATCGCTATCCTTCATCCTTTCTCATCTCATCCAATTCCTTCTTATCCCTTCTTGCGCATTTTTGTACATGTAATGTTTTTGACGGGGTAGATTTAACATTTACCAAAATGTAATTTCAATACGTTGACCAAATATGCCAACAACATAAGAGCCTCTGGATTGTCTTAAAAGTGACCTTGATAAACAATTTGCTTGTGTTTTTTATGCGTTTCTTAAGTAATTTAAATATAAACAGAATTGCTTATTAAATGACATACTTTACCTACTAAAAAAGTGTTAAATATATAACCGATTTGTTAATTTTTTTTTGTGATATAATCATTGGGCAACTTGTAGGTTTATCAAGCGTTGATTAACACATGCCAATTTAAAAAAAAAAGTGTTTGACATGAACTCTTCCTCTGAGTTCGGCGGTTTAAGCTCGATTCCTAGCGAAAATCGGTAAGTCAGTCAGATCTTTATATATCTAGAAAACGGACAATATATTTTGGTCTTTTATATGTATGTATAGAAAACTGTCAATTTATTTCGGAGAGAAATAATAAATAAACAACCGTGCAATACTGATACATATATTTATTTGGATATTGTTCAAGCTAAATTGTGCTATAAACTTATTAAATGGTCGATATGCGAAGTTTGCTACGAAGTCGATAAAACTACTCGTATTGTAAATAATAATTAACATGACTAGACGTTTTTTTATGTGATGTTTTAACTAAGCGGAGGTAGTATCGCGTAACATTAGCAGCGAAATAAGTGAAACAAGTGTCAACCGGTTTCGCCTCCAACGTTCGCAATACCAACACAGGTTATTCGAGGGTTTTATTGCTTATAAGTGTTCAATAGTAATGTGAAGTACGACCAGGCGGTTTTGATGATCTGAAAATAAACAAAACATCAGATTTTAACACTATTTTACTAGAATGGCACAACGAAGTCATTCTCTAAGGAACTCTTTTTTTTCATGTTGTACGATTTTAAGTACTTAATACAATATTTATAATAAACTAGCTGACCCGGCCACGCGTTGCTGTGGCTATTTTATAGCGTCAACAACAAGTGGTAATTATGCTGTTAAAATGTAGCTTATATGACACGTTCGTAGATTTACCATAGCAGCGCCATCTATTGATTACTTACTCAACCCAGTCGAAAGGTATCGACATCTGTTAGAATCATTTGGAGTTAACTGATAATTGTGACTGTCAAATAATAACAGACAAATAATTAGCAATAAATTAAAATTGCGACTATAATTTGAGATTTAAACTATCCTATCTCTCAAATTGGATCGAACTGCACATGGTGTGCGAATTTTATTATAATCGGTTAAGTGGTTTAGGAGTCCATTGAGGACAAACATTGTGACACGAGATTTATATATATCAAGAAGATAGAAAATATTGATGGCGCATAAACTTTTTTGATAAAACACTGTTTTTTAAAAGTTGTCTGTGCGTAGGTACATACATGACTGTTTAGAACACACCTATCCTATAACAGTGTATAAACTTAAATAATACAATGGTGATTATTGATTAAGTACTTACTTGCGTGTAGCTTTCCAAAGATACAACCGTGAATCCGTATGTAGTTACTTGCACATGTTTTCGAGACCTGAAAATGAACTTGTATTACTTTTAATTGACATTGACAATTCATTTTGCCTAAATATTGTTTAATTTATATTATTGCAATAGGTGACTAACCAAACATCACCATTATGTTCCAAGCCAACTTGGACCTTGGGTGCGTGACGATTTTCACATCTTTTAGGCGGGCGGTAGAGTGCAGGGTAGGGATTCCGAGACGTAGTCGGTGATTGGACTATACAAAGCACTACGTCGTTTTAGCTTCAAGAAGATTGAAAAGAAACTACCTATCATATGCCTGTTAGATTAAACACTGAAACATAAGTCAATTTGAAACTTCTTCTTTCCTTACAGGCGTATATACAAAATTAACTATGGATAACACATTTAAATATAAGTATTATTGTTAAGATTCTGGCGAGACACTGGAGTGCTGTAGCACTCATCCGCGACCCGCCGGGGCTGTCCGATGCCAGAGTAATTCCACGGGGTTTCTCTCCGGTACGCGACACATGACGCACCGCAACAGCCTGAGGTCTTCCTGCATCGAGTCATCAGTGGCCCCACCGCCTGCCACTCAACGACATCAGGTCCTACCCCGACATTCTACGATGACAATACCGCCAAGGCCGCGGAAGTTATGGTGAGCGGTCACCTCACCTTGAAAACCTCAATATCGACAGGTCCCGCCGCGGCCCCATCCCTCGGCTATGCTGTCCGACTCAGTTCGTGAGCGATGTTCTCCTTAAACCACTGAAACCTACCTCCTAAAGCCACTCCGACATAAGCTTAGAATCTAGTGGAGCGGCCCATATCGGGTGTTGCGACGACTCATATCGTCACGAAGAATACAAAATAAAACTCGTAAAATTTTTAACTAAGCTTGCAACATAGAGATAATTGTTATGCCACGTTTCGGAGAAATATATGAAGTTGTATTATTTGTCGGCGTAAGAACGCGCAATTAAACAATTTCACCGTCAAGTTACCTTTTTAAACCATTAAACAGCGATTTATCAATTTTACCTTTACCTGATTATAAAACACAAAACTACCCGCAACTCATTTTAATGCTATTTCGAAACATTAGTTGTGTTCTAGGTGGAATGACACGTGGGTCAGCCACGAGTCATTCCAATCCAAACCGTCGGAGCGGCCGGACGTCTTAGAATAGTGTTTAGGAATTTTATAGTGAAGTGATCCATATACACATCTGGAAGGAAGCAGGCGCATTGTAGCTGTGTATCTGATCGTCTAGCTAATTACTTAACTGTAATAAACCTTATCTTGTGTTAATTTACAAGCAGGAGTGCATCCTCTCCTTGGGAGCTGGGAGACTTACGAAACTGCCCAGTCCCGGTCCTTAATTTGTTTATCGTGGAGTTGGGATTTAAATCATGTGCCTAGAACCGCGTGCCTTAATGTCTCGTGAGTTCACGTGTTACACTCTAATGCGAGTAGATCAATAATAATAGATGGGCTCATTCCGATCCTGTGAGGATTAGCGGCAGCCTTCCGGTGGGTAGATAAGATGACTCCACACCCGTGAACAGTGCGAAGCCCCGACCTACTCCGCAATGGTGGGCGGTCAAAGTACCACTGGTACTCCCGTATTGGTCTATTCACAAATGACGGTCGCTGTCGATTCTGCGGAACCGCTAGAATATTCATCATGGCGTGACTGATATTCTATTGTTTGTTAATAGTATGTGCTAAATTTCAATAACAAATGATAACACAAATATAACTAGCGGGGGTAGAGAAACGTGCCGGAGACTTTCAACTGTCGAACCTCGGAAATGAGACAAGTGTTGACTCTTTGAATTTCATTAGGAATCATTAGTGCAAGTGACGTAAATCACAATATAATCTTACAATCTTGGCAGTACGAGTATTATCCAAATCAATGCAATCAATTGGTTATACAACTAGCTGACCCGGCGAGCTTCGTACTACCTAACAGTCGATTCTTTTTTTTAATATTGTCTGCTATTCGGGACAGCCAATATCGACAATAATATTTATACGATACTAATGTCAGTCAATTGCTTTGCCTTCCTGGCACCTCTCCACTAACACTTAAACTTTATGGTATTAAAGTTCAAAGTGACTTACGAATCGATTGTATGAAAGTATAGAAAAGTGTTGTTTTTAGACCTAGTCAGCAATTTTTTTTTATTTTATCTCCTTGGAATATTAAAAGAAAAGAATTAGCAAAATCGGTTCAGCTGCTCTTGAGATTTGCGCTTATCAACACATTCAGCGATTCATTTTAATACTATAGAAGATTCCTTTTTATGCTGGTCACGACACCGGGTGTTGCGTACTCGTAGGTGTTTAAACTCACCTGTAAAACATAATGATTAAGGCAGTCTTTATTCGCCGAGGTGCCATGTACCAGCCGCTGTTGTAGATAGCGCTAGAAATTCCCAGGCTCTGTAAATGTATGCATTTTTATGGTTAAACATTTAAATAGTGAGAATTGACAATATTTCAAATTGTTCTATTTTAATTACGATAATGGAATAACGACGTATTAATTCAATATTATTAATACGCTTTTATTAGCTTCAGACGTATGTATGTTAGTATGTAACGGAATCTTTGAACATGATTTTAACCCCCTTCAAAACGTCGGATTAACTCAAAATTCGGCAAACTTATTGAGGACCGATGTCAATTCAATATTTTAAACATTTTGACCAGTTTTCCTTCCTTACTAGGATAATCAGGATCAGCAATTTTTGTTTTCCTGAGACCCGGAAGGTCTGCGTCAAGACCAATAAAGGAATCTACCAGGCTAAAAAATAATCGCTAATATAATCACAAAAAAATTAAAAATAAATAATAGTTTAAAAAAACTAAAAAAAACTAATCAAATCTCCAAAATAAAATATACATTTCAGCTTGGGAAGTACAAAGTCTAGTATCGTTGCTGATTCTAAATAAAAAAAAACTAATAGTTTTTTAAAACTATTATTTATTTTTTACTTTTTTATTTGTTTACAAACGTAAACAAATAAAATATAACTCGTACCTTTTTTTTAAGTCATTAAAGAATTAATAAAATCAATCAATATAATAAACATTATATTAATTCTTTATTGACTTAAATAAAAAAAGGTACAAGTTATACTTAGCGTTACAAACTAAGTTACAATTAAAATTAATATTAATAATGTTTGGTAGGCTAAGGTCGCCTTTTAAAACTTTAACTAACAATAGTTTGAGATAATATTAACGTTCTCATAAAATCAATATTAAATATAAGATGCGGGTAGAACTCGCATAAATATCAAACTACTTAATTGCACACTATTTTGCGACTTCATACGCTTATTATACATAACACTGTTAGTATTAAATACAAATACCGTCGTCGTGAGCCGGGCTTGGGTCAAATACCTAATAGATAGTGATGGGGCAACTTATAAGTCTTGCACTTATCGATGTACGGCAGATTGTGACATCTAGTTCTACCAAGATTATTAACTAGTTTGTTTGTGTGACTCAGGTATATTTTAACGTAGAAATTTTTAGTTATTTCTAAAATAAATTCTTTAAGAAACGGTAGGTTAATAGAATCATGAAGTCTTTGTTAATTGGATCGAAATGGAGTATTGTAGCATATCTTCAGAGCTTTATTCTGTATAACTTGAAGTTTTATTTAGTTAGACTCGCAAATAGAAGTGTTCCAGACAGGTGCAGCATATGTAAGGCAGGGTCTTATTAGAGTAGTGTATATGCGTAGCTTGGATTTTGAGCTGAGTTTAGTTTTCCTATTGAAAATCGAATTCAGTGCGCCGAAGGCTTTTAAAGATTTTGTTCTAATATAGTCTTATGTGGTGTGACCATTTAATTTCAGGATCTAAAATAAAACCCAAGTATTTTGCTCTGGTGCTCCAATGTATCTCATGGTTATTTATTTTTAGTCGTCTTAGTGGCATTTTGCGAGATTTAGTAAAATACGAGTACCTATATAGCTTCCGTTTTAGTTTCATTGAGTTTTAATTTCCATTTTGTGTAAAATTCTTGCAAATTGAGTAATGACAGCTGAAGTTTTCCAATTACGAGATCAGTATCATCAGAAGAAGTATATGATGCGGTATCGTCGGCAAAACATGCAAGCTTGGTTCTAGTTTGGATGGTTCATTATATTAAAATAACTATATTTAAGAATTTCTTGACTACCGTGATTTTATTTGTGTTTTTCTCACCAACATGGCTGGACCGTTTTGACCGAAAAAACATATTTAAGGGGTAAATGACTGTAATCAAATTTTACTCAATCTAAATCTGTTAAATGTTTGGTTTTTAAATCAAAATAACTAAAAAAAAATATCGAGGTGTACCGAATTGAAGTTTTTTGAAAGAAAACTTTTTTAATAAGTCTTGTTTATTGTATATCAAAGGTATTTTGCTTATTACCTACCTTCATATATTCTTTGCTTTTTATGTAAATTTACTAAAACTTTAAGTAAATTTACAAAGTTAATCATCATTTAAAATGTTATAAAAAAAGAACAGAAAAATAATCAATAATTTTAAGAATCAGATCTCTACCAACATTTTAATAAAGATACTCACAGAATCCAAAAGCTTTTGGCCATACCAACAAATTAAAAATGTTTGAGATAGAGCGGTCAACAGGAAAGATTTGTATGCAGTGTCATTCCATTTTTCTACCACCTGTGAATAAAGAAAAAATATTTTCAACTCAGCAGCTCGAACAAGTACATTTTGCTGCGAGAAATCAGTGTGCAAAACCCTATTTTGCTCTCTAGAGAGACAAAGTAACTTTTTAATTTTCATACAGAAACAGATTCAAAATTACTTAAACTCATATCAGTGCTGGCACAATACACAGTTTTGGCCACTAAAAAAAAAAACAACTCCATACGCAAATCGCCGTGGCATAACAATGCAAAGAGTTCCTATTAGTGTTTCGAACTCCCTTTTCAGCAGATTGCATGGCCTCCCTGATTTTTAAAATCATTAAAAATCAGGGAGGCCTTGCAATTAGTTTCCATTCATAATTCGTAACCTCATTCTGGTTTTGATTGTCAAATTAAATGTTTTCTTTATATATTTTACGTGAAAAAGTTTTGTATTTCTAATTTGACACCATATAAAACTCTTTTTTAAATGAGTAATAGTATTCTTTGCAGTTCTTTGTATATAAATAATTTAAAAATAAGTAACCGTATCGTAGAAAGTATACATTTAAACCAGCCCTAAGATCCATGGTCACATCCACGTCCGGGTACTTCCAGGGACTTCGATATTCAAAACTGCCCAAACCAGCCTTTAGACCTCTGGTTACAACCACGTCCGGGTACTTCCAGAGACATACATTTAAATATTGAAACATTTAAACATACATTGAGTTATTGAGTATTATACTTTTGTGCCATTTCAGTCCCCAAGAAATGAAACGCAAACTTCGAGTATTCGAACTCAAGTCACAACAGTCAAGGCTCCGCACAAAA
This sequence comes from Ligdia adustata, assembly GCA_947049295.1. Taxonomy (NCBI): domain Eukaryota; kingdom Metazoa; phylum Arthropoda; class Insecta; order Lepidoptera; family Geometridae; genus Ligdia; species Ligdia adustata. Next base: position 5,342,961 of record OX346236.1, on the reverse strand, counting down.
CTGTGACTTTTAATTTACAAAACTGTTACTTTTAATTTTTGATTATATGTAATAATATAATGTTCGATTATAAATAAAAGTGGTTTCCTTTACATTCAACATACATTGAAAAAAACAAAATATTTGTTTATCCTTTGTGATGTTCTCACTTCTGAGGTGAAAAGTTGTATGTGCTACACGGGAGCAAAGATATTTGCATCTCGTGCATTATTTGAGTCTCTCAACGCTCAAGATTCAAATCGTGAATTTAATTTAATTTAAAATTATTGAATCTTTCGCTTTCGAGACTCAAAATCTGCACTCGCAGCAAAAATCCACTTTGCTCTCTTGTTGCACAAATAATTATTTCCGATTCGTTAATTTACAAATCTGCCGGTAAACTAGCTTTAGTCCGTGCCTTCTTCCGCGTTGTTTATTAACCCGGGGAAAATGTAGCTTATGGCACTTTCCGGACCATAAACTTAGGTAACTTACCTAACCTAACTATGAGTATAAAGAAAAAACAAGTCCCCAGTTACTGAGGAAAAGAAGGACAAACAAACCAACTATACTTTCGCATTTTTATAATAGGTAAAGAATGACACGACACTAAACATATCATTAAAGGAATCATTGTTTTACTATCACTATAGTGACGAGCGCGTCTTAAAAAGTTATTTGTTATGTATAACAAATAACTTTTTTGCACTCTTGTAAGAGTGAATTTTCTTTTAACCACGTGCTCACTTTTGATGACGGAGCAAGCGAAGGATTCTAAAATTGAATTTACGAGCGCAGCGCATGATTCAAAAATTAGAATCCTGAGCGTCAGCGAGGGAATTAAAAGAGCACAAGGTGAAAAATCTTTGTACTCGAGTGCAACACGTAATTTTTCGTCCCACCTCAGCGAGGAAATTACTAAATACGAAAAATAAAAAAATTTAATCACTCGTTTTAGTTTTTTTACTTATTTTTAACATAAGGTTTTAACAATAAGACGGGAAAAGATAATGGCGCGCGCAAAAAAAAGTAAAGCAAAAAGGTTCCGAGCCTGAATTTTTAAACAATAAAAAAGGTTGTAGGTAAGTTGAATTCTGCACCATAGAAGTAGAAGTAAATAGGTTGAATGGGGGTTTTAATTCACAAACATAGTGCACACGATATCCTAAAATCAAATTTACTTTATCCTCTAGCGGATAAAAACGACTTTAGCACTCAGATATCGAATAGCAAAAATACTCTTTCCGAGATGGTGGAAAGGTCATTTATAAGGTCTACAGAAGCCACAGAATTAACCGCAGCGCTGATTTTCAACACTGATCTTCAGTGGTAAACAAAAAAAAAAAACTATTGTTAGAACAATTTGGTAGAATAAGTTGTACAAAACGTGAATAACATAACTAATAACGTAAAATGTGTAAAACACTGAGGCACGACATAGTATTTTTTATCACTATTAGACAATTATTAGCCGCTAACAAGATGCGTGTTATAATCTATATATATAAAAGAAAGTCGTGTTAGTTACACTATTTATAACTCAAAAACGGCTGAACCGATTTGGCTGAAAATTGTTGGGGAGGTAGCTTAGAACCAGGAAAAGGACATGGGATACTTTTTAACCGACTTCAAAAAAAGTAGTTCGATATTAGTTTTAGTTTGTTTTAGTTTTAGTAGAAACCGCGGGGCACAGCTAATATAATATAATGCTTTCAACCGTTGCGCGAGCAGCCAGCGAATGAATTGGCCATACCCTAACGGCTACGAGTAGCACACGACCTGTGACGCTTTAGAATGCCGAGTAAGTTTTGAAAGTATGTCGAACGAAAATGCGCACTTTGATCTTCATTATCTCAGCAATTTTAATGATAGGATAGAAGTAAAACACAGTTATTCTCGTTATTTATACTAGATTATTTTGGCATTTTTAGAAAAAAAAACTGTTGTCAACTCCATTAAGGTACAAGTAGCACAGATAAGCATACTTTTACATTATACTATTCTTTTGCGACTCTATCAAGTGATTGTTGTAACTCATCTTAAAACTGAATTTGCTACGCTGTTGTCGTATCGGAGGTGGAAGAGAGTTCCAACATTTAGTGGCATTGAACCTAAAACTACCACGAAACGCAGCAGAACCGTGTCTAGAAGCAGAAGTTTGCCCGTGGTTCTAGAAGTATAAGGTTTATGGTCCTGAGCCCACTTTAGCTTAGAATACAGGTTGTGAGGCAGCTAATAACTGATCACACCAAACAATAATGTGGCAAAATGAAGATCACGTCGGTGTTTCATTTAAAGAATGTTATGCTGGTTAGGTATGATCTAAGAACGCGGAAAAACTTGGAAGATTTTCTACGGGCTATTTACCGGCAAATTTCTACAAAAATTTGGCTGAGACATAGTACAAAACGTTTGATTATAAATCTATATGTGAGCAACATCGGTAAGAGGCTATACCCAATATATAGGTACGTATAAGTCACAATAAATAAGTAAGTAAATTCTCAGAAATTCTTAACTTTTCATATACCACTAATGCCTACTTAATAAGCACGTTCTATTACATTAGTTCGATATCATACTTACAACACAGCAAAAACCGCAGAAGCAAATGATAATAGAACTGTTGATGAAATTCAAGAACAGAGAAAACGTAAACATGGCTTCAACGTCTTCAGATAGTCTGTAACAAATAATCACAATACAGAATCTATATAGCAGGAAATTTTTAGAATGGATCTATACCTACATATTTGTACCACGTGCCTAAATGTCTCAAAACACTTGTACTCCTCACATTCTTCATGAGAATTTCTCCATTGACTGGGCTAATTCAAACGCACGAAATACTCGCTAATTACAATGACTGTCAAACATCTTGAGCCAATGACCTTGATTGCTCAGCGAAGGTATATGGGTCTCTTTAGCGGATTGGAGAGTGCAAGGCACTTAAAATATTTTAGCCGATCCAAATGTTAAATTCAAGACTGACCTGATGAGAGATTTATGTCTAAGAATAATTTCGCCAAGTTCCTGCTGTATTTGATCTTCCCAATCATTGCTATGAGTTCCATTATTTATGTGTTCCATACTATATTCACCTAGAAACATAATTATGTATTTATACAATCTACTTAACTAAAAATGTCTTTGTTAGTGAAATCGCAAACAGTAAGATGCGATTTCAAGGCGGATTACGGCACTTACTGAAACACAGATAGGAAAAATCTTATTTTAAGTAAATGAAATACCCAAAGCTTCATGGAGATTCCTGACTCTATGTAATTAACCAACAAATGTAATTTCCAAACAATTTGAAAAGAAAGAAAAGCGTATTGATAAGATTTGGCCCTAATGGAACGACGAACAAAACGTCTGCACTTTAAGTCTACCATCATGTTGTTACTATATTCCTATAAAGATCATAATTTTTATGAACGACCGACAAGTAATTCGCAAAATTTTGCTTTTGTCGACGGTGATTTTCGTTTAGTTTTTTTTAGTATATTTCGTTTTTTATTTAATATGTCCTTACAGAGTGGATATTGTTCAATAAGCTGTCTGTCTTCAGGTACGTAGATGAATCTCTCTATCCTGACGGCGAGGATGTCGAACTGCGTTGTGATGTGGCTGAGGAACGCACAGAACAGCAGATCACCGCAGATATTACTCCAGATTACAATCAATGCTGGAAGATACGAAATTACTTAGCAATCTTAAATTTTCTTACGTAATTTCTCATCCCTACTCCACATACCCATACATACATACATACAGGAGCCTTGGAATATAAAATTCGTATTATTTTATAACGCTAAAAATAAAATCTATAGTTATGCGAAATAATAAAATAACCTGTATGAAATACGCACTTAAATCTATAACTATGTAATTCACAAGAGGCGGATAGACGGGCGGCCAGACAAACAAATAGACGGAAAGAAGCTACAGAGACCTCTTCGAAACCCTCAACTCAGCAAGCGCGTATACAAAACTTTCTGTTATTTTGCATTCAAAAGCCAAACCACTGAACAATTTTTATAATAATATGTGTCCTAAGCGTCGTCGCTTGCAAATACATTTGATTACACAATGTTTGTTTAAATCAGTTTAAAAATGAAGACACAAACATTTCCCAAGGACACGACTTCACTTTCTTTGTTTCGTACGTGTATACATTACAGAAAAGAACACTTAAAACCAAATCCAACGAAACCCATCAAACCATCTTTTCAATTATTAGAACCTATTTCTTCATTTTTAAACACTTACCATGCCAAGTCTGAATCACCAGCAAGATATCAATATAAACAGGCTGGAGCGGATCAAAAGGCAACCAATAAAAGAACTGCAGCAGCATTTGGTTTTCGTATCCCAACATACGCTTGAAGGCTTCTACCACAGGTGGTGAAAGGAAGCTGACGAGAAGGACGTTGTTGCACCAGTAATATCCTGAAAGGAAAAAGCTTTGTTAATATAGCTCTATTTGTATGACAAAATAGATAGAAGATGTGGCATGAAAGCTCCCAAACGGATGAAAAAAAATATTTTTTTTATGAAAATCAGTCCAATATGGCCGCCGCCACAAAATGGCACATGACATATTTTGTCATTACTCCTTGAATATAGATATTTTCTCATAGAATGCTATAAACTATAGTAAATTTCAATCAAAGATGGCCCCCACCACATAATGGCGAATAATTTATTTTTATATTTAGTGTCGGAGGTTTTTTTAATTTTCCTATTTTGTTTGTAATACATGGTTATCGGTTAGGGGTATACTAAGCCGAAATGTCGAAACAAAATACTTACACTATGGGACCAACCCTAAATTCGAAAAAAAAGAAACAGCTGTTTATACAAAAAGTTGATCCATCGTCGATAAAATGTATGAAATGAATTTTTTCGCGAATCCAGAGCTGGTCTCTTAGAGAGAGTTGTTCTTTAGGATAAGTATAGTGACCCCTTTCGGCTTAGTACACTCCTAACCGATAACCCTATATTTATGAATCCCTCATTAAATTAATCAGAAAATCTTTTGTTCTTTCATATTCATGTTTCTTATTGTATTTACTCGTATACTATTTAGGTACTCGTATGTTCATTTAAAATTTTAATTGGCTGTTTTTATTTTTAGGTACAGTTTTAATTTTTACTGAGGATACGTGTCCACGGATGTGATTATTCTCCTTTAAGTGATAAAGTCGCCCATCGTACTGCAAATGTTTTATCTATATTCATTACTTTTTACAACAGCTTTTCTATTTTCCTTTGATTTATTCAAAGCAAATAAACACTTATAACCAATATATTTTTTACCTTTCATAACAAAAAGTAGCTGTTTTTTCGCTCTCTCAATGATTGTCCACTCTTTCTCAGAGACACTTCTTCCGTGCCACATGTCTCCTAATTCGTAGACCAGGTTCTCATACACGGACCGGTGGTTGACCATGCTGACTGACTTCGCCAGTCCTGGAATAGTGAGGAAAATATGTTGAGGTGTTGTAACTCCTAAGAGCCGCTACTAACAAAGTTGTCGCAAGGTTGATATGGTCTCTGAAGTACTAAATCGATTTAAGTAAAATTTAATGGGACCACTTCAATGCATACCGTTTCAATCAAAGAAATAATTTTTCAAACCGGTTTAGTTGACTCCGAAAAATCTATACTTATAATAAAACTATAACAGATCAAATTCCATACATTGCGTATATTTTAAAAAAAAATTTAAGGGGGGTGTTATTAACGATACAGACCTCAAATTTATATATATAAATATATATATATATATATATATATATATATATACATATATATTTCATTTTTGTCTGTCTTTCTGTCTGTTTCTGGACTTTCCATAATTCCGAAACAGCTGGATGGATTCTGATGAAACTTGGTATGCGTAAGCTTGATATCATGATGTATTATCTTATCAATTTTTTATCCCGAATATCAGGAGGGGATCCCGTGGGAGGAGAGATGAAAGTCTTATTTAAATATAACTCAACTTAAGTTCAATTTGGATGATTCTTTTTCGTAAGAAAAGTCTACCTGAAATTATGTTATCCCGGAAATTAGTGGGGGTTGTCGTGAGAGAGAGGGCATGAAAGTCGTATTTAACTATACCTAACTCGGTAACGGATGCTTCGATTTGGATGATACTGTTTTTTGTTAGAACTAACTACTTAACTGAAATGATGTTAGCCCGTAAATTAGTGGGAGAGGGGATGAAAACGTATTTAACTATGCTCGGTAACGCCTGCTTCGGTTTGTATGTTTTGTTTTGTTAAAACGACTAACTGAAATTAAGGTTATCTCAAAAATCAGCTGGGAGAGATGAAAGCCGTATTTAACTATAACTTGGTAACGCTTATTTCAATCATTATTTTTCGTTATAAAGTACTACCTGATATGTACCACATAAAAGTCGCCGGTTTTGTAGATTTTATAAAAAATCTTTTGTTGGATGCCTACATATGAGTAAAACGTAGTTATGCATCTCGGTACTACAGACCACCTAGTACGAATAACACTGCAGAACGCTGAATAAGCGTCTAGACGCATATGGTACGGAATGCATACCAAGATAAGGATGGCGTGATCGCTCGACGGTCTAGATTTAATTAGAATATAAATAAATCTTAAGTTAACTCTCAAGTGTATCGGACACTATTAATTAAAATTGTATTTTTTTAAAAGTATTTTCGTTGAACCTCAAACTTGACTGGCGCAGCCGGTAGGATATTCTCGCGCGAAATATACGTTAAAATCGCGTTTTCGTGGCGTTCGCTGTGCCGCTTCGCACTGGCGTGAATATCCGTGAACCACCAAAGAAATTCGTCTGATTGAGTTCATCGTGTACTACTTACTGCCTGGCCCCAACGGAACGATGAGAACGGCGTCTATGTGAGTAAACCTTTTCGCATTTTCCTGCCTATTTCCCATCTATTTCCGTTTGTCAGCATTTAAATTAGTAAGTTAATTGTTTTTCCTTACATATTATATTTGTGTGTTAATATTATATTGAAAAATAATTCAAAATGGAGCAAATTACTACAATTTCTAAAGATTTATTTTGTATAATACCTAGATTTGATGAAGAGGAAGGTTTGTTGAACTTATTTATTAAGAAAGCTCAGTATATATATAGTTCATTTAACCATCTAAATGCTGGCTCTGTATCGCAAAAGTTATACGTTTTCCATGCCATATCGAGTAGGCTCTCTAGCAGAGCAGCGAACAGCTACACGTCCCAACAAAATTTTAAGTTTGGAAATGCCAACCAACAACCGCCAACTCAGAAATCCTTAGTAAACACCGACTTTTCAATGCGTACCGCCCGTCCCCTGAAACAAAACAAATTAGAAGTACCAGAGATTACTGAAAACAACCTCTACTACGCTGAAGAGACACCACAAGTCATGTCCTGACCAATTCAACGAATTCGACATCAACTATTGTGACGGATATTACGAATACAATGAAAATATCTCCGACATGCAGGAATACGAGGAAAACAACGCAACATGTAACTAAACTGCTACGAACACTGATGAAAATTTTATAGTCCAAGCATCAACACTTCACCCGAGGTGATACAAAAAAATTGTAGCGCATTTCACCGATTAACAAAAAAATAATACCGGAAATAAACGCCCGTTTCGTGCTTGACACAGGAAGCACAAGATCGTTTGTGAGTTCTAAAATAAGAAAACGATTTTTCAAAAAATACTTACTTTATGAACCGTTTGAAGTAGTAAGCACTCATGCCCGTAGCCAACACAGCGAAACAATATGCATACCCATGTTAAAGACTTTCCAGTTCCCAGGTCACCACAAATTCTACGTCTACGACGTCGACAAACGATACGACGGCCTAATAGGTTCAGACATGTTAAAGCAGCTAAAAGCTAAAATAGATATGGAAAGCCAAGTTTTAATAACACCATACACTAGAATACCCATTACATACAGCCCACCTCACGAATTAGTTTTAGAACCGAGAACGGAAACAAGAGTAAAAAACCAACAGACTTGAAAAATGGCGAAGCTATTATTGACTTTGTCGATTTTGGACAAGACGTAAGAATGCCGAGTGCATTAGTAACATGCGTCGACTCGTTTGCGTACACCATAATACAAAACGCTTCTGAAGATAGAGTGACTTTCTCATTCTCAAAGGTTTTCAAAACCTTTGAGAATGAGAAAGTATGAAAGAGAAGAATGTGCGGTGAATGTAACTACGAATGAATGTGATATTGATGATCTACTGAAACAAAATTTACAAAAATTACGTTTAGACCACACTAACAAGGAAGAGAGAAATTGTATCGAAAAACTGTGTTACGAATACCGTGACATTTCCACTGCGAAGACATACCACTTTCATTTACAAATGGCGTGAAACATGAAATTCGAACGTACATTTATATATTTATACGACGAACATCCTATATTTATACGACCGTATAGACACCCGCCGGCTTACAATGAAAAAATCCAAAAACAAGTCACTAAACTTCTTGAAAATGACGTCATAAGGGAATCACATTCCCTTTGGAGTGCACCGGTACACCTAGTGCCTAAAAAGTTAGATGCTTCGGGAGAAAAGAAATACAGAATAGTGATAGACTATAGGCGTCTAAACGAAATCACCACTGACGATAAATACCCTCTGCCCAATATCGCAGACCTTTTTGACAAGTTAGGAAAGTCTGTATACTTTAGTATCATCGATTTGGCAAGTGGGTACCATCAGATTGAGGTCAAAGAAGAGGATAGGCTCAAAACAGCGTTTTCAACACAAGCAGGTCATTACGAGTTCACTCGCATGCCGTTTGGGTTGAAAACAGCCCCAGCCACCTTCCAATGTGCAATGGACAATGTACGGGGTTTACAAGGACTACATTGCCTCGTTTACCTAGATGATATAATTGTTTATTCATCTAGCCTGCAAGAACACATTGAAAAACTGCGCTTGATTTTCGATCGCCTCAGAAAAACCAATTTGAAAGTAACATTAGATAAATGTGAGTTTTTCCGCAAGGAAGTCCTTTATCTGGGCCATTTGATAACCAAAGAAGGCCTTAAACCGAATAATGACAAGATCAAAGCTGTCTTGGATTTCCCAATCCCTACAACTACGACTCAGATCAAAAGCTTCCTAGGACTAGTAGGATATTACCGAAAATTTATCAAGGATTTTGCGAAAATTACTCGCCCTCTTACTAGTTGTTTGAAGAAACGTAATAAGATCGAGTTAACGAATTCGTAGGAGCTTTTGAGAGATGTAAGGAATTGCTAGTAAATGCCCCGATCTTGCAATTCCCGGACTTCACAAAACCATTCGTACTTACCACGGACGCATCTGACTATGCGATTGGTGCAGTACTATCTCAAGGCCCTATAGGTGCTGACAAACCTATAGCATACGCTAGCCGCACGCTAAATGACGCAGAATCAAGGTACAGTACTATTGAAAAAGAACTACTCGCAATAGTATGGGCCGTTAAACATTTTAGGCCATATTTATATGGTAGGCGCTTTACCATATTTACAGATCACCGTCCTCTTGCTTGACTCAATAATATCAAAGAGCATAACAGCAAACTTACTAGGTGAAAGCTGTGACTCGCAGAATTTGACAATGACATTGTATATAAGAATGGCAAACAGAATTGTGTAGCAGATGCTTTGTCTAGAATTAAGGTAAATGCTATAGGTGTCGATGACCATTCCATGAAGGTCAACGTAGACGATGACAGATTACAGGAAGACATCGCTGAAGTAATGAGAAACATCAAAATATTGCAGAGAATGCAACCTAAGCCAAACAACGATACTGGTAGTACTATAATATTATCATCAGATTCGGAAAAAACAATGTCGATAACACCCTCACATGATCCAAGGTCACCTTTCTCTATTCCATCCCCGACAAACAGCACACTATCGGCATCATTAAAGTCCCAAACAGATACGACTGGCATACCCACTCTACATGAAGCCATAGATACTAAACCTTACCAAATATTAATACATACCTGGTTTAGAGATCAACTGGCTGTGAAAAACATATCCAGATCCAAACAAAAGATTTTAGAGGTACACATACCAACAAATACACCCGACTTAGTCAAACAATTCTTAAAGGAATACATTAACCCTAAAACGAAATATTTCATTTATTTTGAAGACAAAATTCATAGAAAACAATTTGCGGAAGCAACTATTGCATTATTCAAAAAGGACACCGTAAAAATTTTAGAATGCACCGAGAGAGTAGTGTACGTGGACCATGAGGATGAGCAGAAGCAGATAGTTACTAAGTACCATATAGGAAAAACCTGCCATAGAGGCATCAAGGAGACATTAACTCATATTAAACGAACGTACTATTGGGAAAATATGGAACTCACTGTAGCAACTATTATAAACACTTGTGACAAACGTAAAACAATGAAGTATGACAGAAAGCCTCTAAAACCAGAATTACAACTTACTCAGTTTCAGACCAAACCATTCCAAGAACTTTTTATAGATGTTTTTAGCATTGACAGTAAAACGTATTTAACTATAGTAGATGCTTTCAGCAAACTAGGACAAGCCATAGAAATAAACAACCGATCAACCCCAGAAGTGATTAGAGCCCTCCTAAAATATTTCTCTATTTAGGGAATCCCTAACAGAATAAGCGCAGACTCAGGTGCTGAATTTAACAACTTACTACTGAAAGAAACTCTAAATTTCTATAAAATAAATATATATAAAATAAAATATAGGTACTCCCCATAACTCTAATTCTATGGGAATCGTTGAACGGTTTCATTCAACTTTAATAGAGATCTACCGTTTGGCAAACTATGAACACAAATTTACTGACGCGGCATCTGTTATGACATACGCACTTATGTCCTACAACAATTCTATACATAGTACAACAGGCCTAACCTCGTTTGAAGCTGTCTTTGGACACACCGACGCTACTAGCCCTTTTAACGTTGAGTTTAATAAGGAGTATACCCAAAAACTAGTACAAGATCACAAAAAACGCACAAAATATTTATATGAGTATCTAACCAATAAAGCGATAGACAAGAAGGAGAAAATTAAGAAAAAGCATGGAGGTGAGGAGAAGTTTAACGTGCAAGAAGGAGACGTAGTGTTTATGAAAGATGTGAATGAAAAAAGGAGCAAAGATAAAGCACGTTACAAGAAAGCGAAAGTAACAGGAGAAATAGTTAGGAACATTGTACCAGTTATGTCAAGTGCCAATTATGCATTGGTGAAATTAAAGCCATTATTAGATAAGCATGCAATGTTGTCCGTGTATTACGCTTACACACATTCTATTATTTGATACGCAATAACTGTCTGGGGAAATGGTACAGATGTAATAAAAGTACTAAGAGCCCAAAAAAAAGCTATAAGAATTATATTTGGACTGCGTAAACGGGCGTCAGCTAGAAATTATTTTAAGAATAATAGAATCATGACGGTTATATCTTTGTATATTTATAATTGCCTCCTAGAGATCTATGAAGATAAGGATATTTTACAGAAACAACCTTATGCGCATAATCTAAGAATGGATGAAAGACGAAAAGAGATACTATGTAAGCCTAAAACACGCCTAGCCAAAGTTAGAAAACAAGGAATTTATATTAAGATATGTATGTTCAACAAGTTGCCCCATGCCGTAGTTAATCTTCACGCGAACGATTTTAAACGAAAAATAAAGCGGTTTTTTGAGTCTACCCCAATTTACTCGGTCAAAGAATTTATGAGCATGAAGCTGACTGAATCTTCGTTCGTGAGTGAGCAATCATAATTTTATAAGTAGGTGATAGCTAAATTTTTAATAAGACTTTCGTCATTGTTTTTTCTTACTAATAATTTTAATTTAATACTTAACTTATACTTAATTTATATAACATATTGTCAAATCTAACTAAACAATTATAGTCAAAACTCACAAACTAATAATGACATTAAAGTATCTTACTATATGATGACTTTATTAAATTCTACTCACATTAATGTAAACTATTTTAGAAGTATTATTATATCAGTAATATATCTATTAATCGATACTACATAATCTTATTTAAATTTTGTAATTAAGTAAATTGTAAAGTTTTTGACATAGGTACATTTGAAATTTACTAAATTAAGTATTGTGTGAAATATTGTAATGTGAGTTGCCTAGTATAACATAAGTGGTTATAAGGCCAATAAATAATTTCATTTCATTTCATTTCATTTCATTTCATTTCATTTCATTTCATTATTGTTAAGGGTCGTGAAACCAAAACACCTACAAAGGACCTGAAACGCCCTTCACAGGTACCTGCTTGGGCTCGTGATGCAGATATCGGTAACCCTGGCCCTTATTCTTCAACGGATTGAACACAATCCTGGGATACTCCCGATAAAGGAAGGCCAGGCACTCATTAGCAACGATCAGTGGACCTTAATTAAGATTTTAGATTTAAGTTTAATTCGTGAAGACTTAGAATATAATTTGAATAGATATATGAACTTAAATAATCACGTAATGAGCAATACTCAAAATAAATTTATTATCCCGGAAATTATTAATATTAAAACACAGACCGATTATGTTGGAAATTTGACTTTAGAAAAGCTCAACACTTGTTCCACCAAAAAGAATAAAACGCGGTATTTTAAACCCTCTTGGTTCCATAATTAAGTTAATTTCAGGCAATCTAGATAACGACGATGCCATGAGGTACGATGCGCTCATAAATGATGCAAAGTTAAAACAGAATGTCATTGATAAAAAGATTACGGTTATCGCTGAAGTGTTGAATACATTAGTAAATAGTACCAATAGTACCAAAAACAATTTCATCCAATTAGACAAAGCTATCTGGGACTTAAGAAAACAGCTGAACGAGACAAATAGAAACCAGAGTGCATTAAGAGTAGGTACATAATGTATATAATTTGTTTCTACATAACTTTCAAATGATTTATGCTAAACTTGATGAAATTGAAACAACTATTGCATTTAGTAAACTAGGAATGCTCCATCAAGCAATTATTGATACAACTGAATTACTTGTAATACTTAAAAATGTCGAAAATCATAACAAACTTATTTTCCCTGTTAACCCTGAAAATGTGTTAAAATTAGAACAAAGTATTAGTTTAAAAGTGTACATAAAAGAAAATCAAATAACGTTCATTTTGGATATACCTCTTGTTGAGTCTGACATATAAACATATTATAAAGTCCTACCTCTGCCTATCACCTATGCCTTCAACCAAACATGCCTTATCTTACCCAAGTTCCCATACCTCCTAACGAAAGGGTTGAAAACTGTGTCGCTCCACCGCCCCTGCAAAGAGATTGACGAATTCCAGTCCCTGTGTAGAGAAGATCTTACATCGACATATGTGAAAGACGCATGCGTTGCGAGCCTTATCACGTTTGCCGAAAATACAACCCAGTGTACCCCAGTTCCGGTAAATATTGAAAATCTCAAGGTTGAAAAGATACAATCTGACAGATGGATGATATATTAGTATATATCAACTGTCATACTTACTCAGATCTGTAAGTAAGAAATTTCATACCATCACATCCAAGGAACATACATACTTACCATTGATGACGACTGCGAGGTCGATATAAAAGTAATAAAATTGAAGAAACACCAAGGAATTACTCGAGATATATATTTAGCACCATTGCCGATTGTGAACCTGTCCGAGATACCTACGCCAGCAAGGACATCTTTCCCGGAAATTGGAACTGTCAGCCTAGACGATGTCGTTCTGTCAAATTTGCAACATTTGACGAATGTGTTATCAAAAAATTATAAGCGAAAAAGTGAGTGAAAATAGTGACGTCATTAACACGAAAAATATGAGTGTTGGGACATTGCTCTTATATGTAATCCGAATTTTAGTTATCATAGCTTATGTAAAGAAGTATACTGTTAGTCGAAATTCTCGGGTTCCTAAATGTTCACCCGATAATTTCGAAGTGAGGGAGGGAGAAGTTATGCATCTCGGTACTACAGACCACCTAGTACGAATAACACCGCAGAACGCTGAATAAGCGTCTAGACGCATATGCATACCAAGATAAGGATGGCGTGATCGCTCGACGGTCTAGATTTAATTAGAATATAAATTAGTCTTATGTTAACTCTCAAGTGTATCGGACACTATTAATTAAAATTGTATTTTTTTAAGTATTTTCGTTGAACCTCAAACTTGACTACGTTATGGCAAGTAATGTTTGTTATGGAAAACAAATAAAGTTATGATGATGTAAAAAAATATTTCATCGGTTTAGGAGTTTCCATAAATAAATAATTATTAGGCACCAACTCGTACATAAGACGTTACAAGGAAGTTTTTTGCTATTGAAATTAATTTGCATATTTAGTTATTTTTATAAAAATGAATGGGCAATAGGAATACACATATTAACAAAAAAATCTGTCGAGTCAAAACTAGTGCCGAATTCGAAAAATTAATTCTATGCAAAATGTTTAGTTCTTCAGAATTGTCCACTCATGGTGAACATAATTGTGCGAACTTTTCTGTATTAATTGATCAAATTTATAGTTCATAACACTGATATCTTATTTTATCTTTTATAATGATAAGAATTTCAGAAGGACCACCGAAATTAATTCTCAAATTTTTTAAGTCCCACTGACATAATTATGCAAGGTTAGCAACCGCGGATGAAGTCGCGGGTACAGCTTGTAAGGTAATAAAAATAGTGTAACTTAAACGGATGGCACTAGCACTGTTTCCAACCGTTCCGAGATATCGTGTTCATGTCTATGTGTGCGTTACTCAAGCGCACTGTGTATGTATGTATTTTGACTTCTGTAGGTATTGTCTTTCGTGATATTTATTGTTTGATGCATTTTTTGTGGTGACAGTAAAGTCTATGTTATTATTATTGTAAGTGTAACGTACCCAAGAACGCCATCCCGAAGCACGGCAACATACGGAATATCTTGACAGCATCCTCGAACGAGCCTCCTCTCGCGGTCTGCACCATGCTGAGGAATTCCATTGTCATCCCCACGAACACGTTACCAAACTCAAACCAGTAGTACCAGTCCCACCATTTGCTGTTACAAGTAAAATTAGATTTAGTACTAACACAGCCATGTCTTAATAGTCGCAATTATTAAATAACTGTAAAGTCTTAAATATCCCTTCTATCGGCTAAAGGGCAAGCTAACTTAGTTTCATTCATCGCTTCAGCGCTGTCAAAATGAAACCAAGTTTGCTTATTCTTGTTTTCATCTTTTTCATGACCTACTCCAGCTAGCCGTTAGAAGGGCTAGAGAAAAAAGGCTGAAATAGTTTATCTTTTTCGCACTTACTCTACAGAAGGATGTGCATATTGCCAGGTTTCATGTAATCATAGCCGCGTTATTTGTTAATGAAATATTTAAACCGAAAAATAGGCATTTGGTAAGACCGTTGCTATTTGTCTAATCCGCCTATCGAACATCTTTTAATACGGAAAGTGTAGACCATTTACAAATTATGTACATTTTTTAATTTGCAGTAGCAGTTGTAATACTCGCAGCCCTTTCGACTTAGACTTAGACTCCTAAACAATAGCACTGTACATGAGAACTAGCCATTATAATTTTGAGTCCCAGATTAGTTAAAAGCAAAAGTTGCTCCTCTCGACGACTACGTAGAACCCCCTTGAGACTTATTTACAATTAACACTAAATATATTCATGTATAATTAATGTAAAAACTGACTTAGTACTCGGTGAAATGTCGTGGGTCAGTTTTATAGACACCCATCGCAGAATTTTCTTTGGAATCAGAAATGAAGAGTCGTAATCACTGCGGCTGCAGATATATACCTGGAAGACATAAACCAATGTACTATTCGTTCTGCGCACTGTTGACCTCGCGAACGTAATATTTTAGCCATTTTATAAAACAACTATTATTTTTATAATACAAACTTATACATAAAATGGGATATAGTTTTTAATTTAACTTAAATAAACTTATCATAATTAATTAAATAAAGTTTAAGTTGTATTGAAATTTCATTTTAGTTTGATCTGAATAAGATCCAATAAGTATTATTTATAATTACTTAATCCTAATAAAAGAAATACCTTAAAATCTATAAAGTTATCATAATAAGAATTCTTTATAAAGCAAATATTTACTAAAACACAAAAGCAAAAGCAAAGGAAATAAACATTTACTGTCATAAAAACGAATCTAATAATGAATACCTAGTAGAAGGTAAAGTTCCAAGAATGTTGGCTGCATTGCCACATTAAATGGCAATGCTAATTAAATAATTTAAAAAAAACTTAATTCTTAATTCAGTTCACGATTCGTATGTATACCTACATATATTATTGAAATCGTTCAATATGTCTCCCCAACCAAAAAGACCTGACGACCAAAAAGCTGGTATAATTCGTAGAATTTATAACTACACCAAGTTTCACCAAAATTGGTTGAAAACCTACGATCTGTATAGCTAGTACTAAATAGTACCAGTATCCAGAAAAACATGCAAAAGACGACAGACGGAATAATATTTTTCCGAACTCGAAGTAAAGACACTCGCTGGGTCTGTAAAAAACACAGGTAATAAAAAGCAATTATCATATTTTATTAGAAACATACTAACCCCATCCGCAGGTTTATCATCACTTTTGCTTTTTCTCGAAAACACTTTCTTTAGAAACGACGACATGACTACTGTCTTAAAACCAATTATTGAAATCTTTTTTACTGTCGCTGTATTTATACTTTTTTTAAATTGTATTGTATTCGATAGAGCTGTCCATCACATAATTGCATATTGCGAGTGCATAACAATTACACGGCTCTTTCCACTTAAGGGCGATCGGCTTCAAGTAAATACGCATACAAATCAATTGTAAAAATTCGACTATCTTTACATATTGGAAAGTTGTGTATATGCTTAAAGTAGCGATAAACGATGGGCACCAAGCAAATTAGCAATCGTATAATCTTATATATAAAAATCAATTGCTGTTCGTTAGTCTCGCTTAAACTCGAGAACGGCTGAAACGATTTAGCTTGGTTTTGGTCTTGAAATGTTTGTCGTACTCCAGGGAAGGTTTAAAAGGTGAGAAACATAAATAACTGTTAGGCGGTACGAAGTTCGCCGGGACTGCTAGTTGATTTATAAAATAGTGAATCAGATTCAAACGATGATAATATCCGTATAACTATTATTTTCATTATTTAATATGGGCCGGATTGCTCTCGGTATGTAAGTGATATTCAATAATCAATTTTTTTAATAATACTTGTTTAAAGTTTAAGTAGCTAAGTAATTTGTCTTCTTTTATAAGTCAAAAAATTCAAGAAATGTAACTAAATTCACAAAGCACGGACCAAAACGTCTGTGGAGTATAAAATGTATACTCCACAGACGCTTTGGTCCGCCCTCTGCAATCCGGCCCCCGCAAGCAGCACCCGTTCACGAGTTGACGTATGTGCCAGCCATCGCTCAACTGAGCGAAGAGAGCAACCCGACACACGACGCCGCGGCGCCGCTACAAGAAGAAGCTTTTTTTTGTGTGCATGTGAGCACCTACACATTTTCTACAAATATTTAAAATAATTATTAAAATCCAAATAGTAAACAATACAATTTCAAAAAATTATGTTAGTTCTAATCGATGTCTAAGGGCCCTCCACCACTATCTCGTTTCGATCTTTCACGGCCATTTTGAGGCTATACTCAGCAATGGTGTCGATGTCCTTGCCCGCCGCACGAACCAACAATTGAGTCATTATCGTCATCAGCGTAGTAAATAAAAGTCCCAGTTTGCCGCGAAACTGCGACAACTGCGTGTGCGACACTGTTAAGCAACTTCAGAATGCCTTTGGTCTTTATAACGATTACTCAGTCATATGTGAGTCCTTGAGCTATTAATATGAATTGTGAGAATTCGTGACTCCGACCGACCTGCACCGTAACCCTGGCTGGTAAGGGTTATCTTTTATTCTTGCGTGTGTACCTAGTAAAAGTATTAGGAAGGTTCATTGGTTATGCGACGTCCGTTGGGTTCCGATGAGTGCAACAACTCTTGACTAATGTTGGCCAATAGAAGCCGGGCCGGCGATGATACCTCAATTTAAAGAGAATTTCTCTGTTAATATAAGACAACTGGTTGACATCTTCGACGAGGATAAGTTCATCCACACCAGACAACCGTGAGACTATTACTATGGCTCCAAAATGGTTCATAAGAGCTTCATCCACCATAAGACTGTTGTGGCTTTTTTGATTGAATCCATTTACTAGGACAGAAGCCATAGTGCGCACTCTGGTTTTTACCAAGGTTTCTATTCGATGCGATAGCTTCTCTCTCAGATCTTTGGCTGCCTCAGTTGTAGTGGTGATGATAGTGTATCCATACCAAAGTTTCTAACTACCCAGTCGCACCCTGGAACTCCGTTTACCCATCGTATTTTTGATTGTTCCCAGTTTGTCCGTTCTGCATGGAATTCAGAAACCTTCAATGATTTCTGCCATTTCTATAATTCTGTTATCTAGCATAACTTTCGTTTACCGGCTTTTGAGGTCATTTGATGGAGTCGTAAGTACTGGTTTTCCTGGACGAAGAGAAAACGGAGCGGCCGTTTTCTCCTCGTCCAGCGCCACATAGTCACGCGAACCACTGTACGCTGCCATATAGTGACCTGACATAGTCCCATTGATAATCTGGGACGTATCATTGTTGTATCGCCTCTTTTAGTAGCACATTCATTAGACCTTCGATTTCTAGCCTGAAGCGCTACAGGATATTTTCGCAGATCTTCAGGTTGATTTGTCTCGTTGCTCTTGTGATATCTAGAAATTCGATGAAGACGTTACTGGCGTGGTCTGATGGCACTAGAGCTGGAATATAACGAAGCGAGCTCACCTTGCCCATGGCAGTTGTCGTCCGAACAGTCCGTTTTGACATGAAATATCCGAAAGATTCGATTTAAAATCCCTTCATTATTGTGCCGGTTGAGTAATGTAACGCAGCAGTTGACGCGCGTTTGTCGGTTTTGCTGCACTCAATTCATGAGGTACCCACCTTTCAAGCTTTTTCACCTTTCCAATTTGCTTCAAGTGGATTAAAACAGTTTTATCACTAACACCGCAGCCTGCAGCTAACTCGGACGTGGTTTGCGATGGATCTGCTTCCATAATAGCTTTCAATTCTTCATTAGCAACTTTAGTCTCCGACCGTCCACGGGGCTTGTTCTGCAGGTCGAAATTTCCAGAACGAAAACGTTGGAACCAAAAACGCACTGTGTTTTCTTTTGCGACACCGCCGCCATACACATCATTAATCCTTCGAGCCGTTTCTGCAGCACTGGTACCACGGTGGAACTCGTACTCGTAAAGAACGCGATATTTCAAGTTTTCCATTTTGTAAACTGCGTGACGCAAAGAAAAAACCAAACGAGGACAAAACAAATGAATTACGGTTTTCGAAATACAAATGTATGAATAAATAGTAGTATAAATTTGAAATTGGAATCCCTAACCAAAGAAGAGATATTTGAGATCAAAGTGGCCAGTACGACAAAACGCCAATTTCATATGTAAGGACCTAATATTTAAATTTGTTAGACACCCTGTTCCAAAAAAAATATATATACGACACGACCTAGCCAATGATAGCAATTAACAAGAAATGTTTTATGATATTACGCCTTAAATAATATCCTACGAAGAACTCGTAACTTTAACCCTTTCTTAGCCGTGAATTAATAATTAACACAAACATATGTTTTCCTGTTATTAAAAAACTGTCTTGATTCTTTCCAAAGCTGTAATTACGTTTAAAGAGTTCAAACGGCAGTAACAACATAGAATTAGCTATACTTCTTTATTTTAGGGATCCGTAAAACAAAAGATAAAAGTACATTTATACGATTAATTTGTTGTCTTTCATCGATACATAAGAGAAAAAATTTACTCGTCGATGTTGTACTTTAATATTGTCTGCGTGGCTGGCAAGACCTCTTTTCCCACGACAGGCAAATTTCGAATCTACATTTTTCCACTGCTTACTCGTACACGCCTAGATACCTGGCCACAGTCGACACACTGCCAGCTTTGCACTTTAGTTTTCTTATTAGGTGAATACCTTATCGTGGTTAACGAAAAAAAAATCGTTATTTACTTATTGTTTTATTTCATTTGACATACATTACTATAAGTAACATTACTGTTTATAAATATTTAGCAGCAAGGTGAAATAGGACCATGACGTTTTTATAATCTGTAAAAGAAGAGCACAGATTATTAGGGGGAGCATATAAACTAAAATAAAAAAATTGCCCTTTGAAATGATTTAATCCACTAATTTGCAGCGTCAGCCATCTTGAACCCGTTTTCATCAACTATAGCGAAGAACTACTTACCAATCAAACAAAAAAAGCAAAATCAATATCGGTTGATCCCTTAGAGAGCTACAATGACACATACACACACACACACACACACACACACACACACACACACACATACACATACACATACATACACGTGAAACTTATAAAGTGCCTTCGTTTTTCGTCAGGGGTTAAAAAGATAACAGAGAGACGACGTAGATAATTCTACTAAAACCGTAGAGACATCTACGAAATTTGTAGAAACGTATAAAAAGCTCTATGAATTTTGTAGCGTAGCTATAATAATGAATTGTAATAGTAAAGCTCTTGTATCTACGACTTTCATAGTCCTATCACTACAGCATTAATTAACATTTTAACATTAACATTTGTGTCTTCTTCTTTCAATTAGTAAGTAATTAATGTATTTCCATGATAATTATTTGTATCGTATGTTATATGTATTTATTTATTTATCTGTGTATACATTTGTATGTGTTGGTTGTATTTTATTAAATATGTTGATCAGTGTCATATTTTAAGGCCTCTCTTATTTTGTATTATTCATTTACGTGCAAGGTTGCCTAGAAGAGATAAGCGATATTAAGCGATAAGGCCGCCATTAAAAAACCTAGTATATATCTATAAGCTTTTACTATAGAAACAATACAAATACAAATCGTCAAAATAAAATAACAATTAAATCCACATCCACAGATGAAATAGAAGTCGGCAACTATATAGATACATTGAAAAGGCAGAGTGCTCCTGGTCATGATGGAATCCTTTAACTCACATATTTAATCTTAGCATGTCAACTGGTGTATTCCCTCAACAATGGAAGTTAGCAAGTGTGACTCCTATCCACAAAAGTGGCCTGAAGAGTCTTCCTGAAAATTATCGCCCCATTTCTCTACTGGCAACTTTCTCCAAAATCCTCGAGAAACTTGTAAACAACCGTCTCGTTGCCTATCTGGAAAAGTTTAACCGAATAGCAGAAAACCAATTTGGTTTTAGAAGAGGAAAATCGACGGAAGACGCAGTTGAGCATCTCGCTAGAAAGGTAGCGTCTAGCCTAGACAAGGGCGATAAAACTGTTGGTGTATTTCTGGACCTGGCCAAGGCCTTTGATACCGTCTCAGTGGCAATACTATTAAAAAAACTAGAAAATTCTGGGATCCGAGGACTGCCACTGAAATGGTTTCAAAGCTATCTTTGCGCTAGAAGCCAATGCATTAAAATTGGAGATATCGTCAGTGAGACCTTGCCTATTTACTTTGGAGTACCGCAAGGTAGTGTACTCGGTCCAACTTTCTTCATCTTATATACATGAACGATATACACTTAGTAAACGCTACTGAGATCGAGCTCATATGCTACGCAGATGATACTGTCGCTTTGTTTCATGCTAAGACTTGGGAGTTGGCTTTCCGCAAAGCAGAAGTAGGAATGAAAAACATAAAGAAGTGGTTGGATAGAAATCTTCTAAATATTGGCAAAACAAAGTTCTTATGTTTTCATAAAACCAGAGCGTCTGAACCTGATCCGCGGTTTAAGCTCAAAATCCACTCAGCGTGCAACCCTTCTTCCTGCAACTGTGAATTTATATACCGGTCACCAGTTATCAAATACTTAGGGGTCACAATCGATGAACAATTTTCATTCAAGGCCCATATTACTGCTTTAGGAAAGAGGGTCTGCAAATTTATTCATATCATGAAAGGTTTACGTAACTGTGCTACTATGGAAGTCCTTCATCTTGTTTATGTTTCCTTATGCGAATCAATCTTATCTTACTGCATTAGAGTTTGGGGAGGAGCTGGTGCCACTGCAATGATAGAAGTAGAACGGGCGAAGAGAGCAGTACTGAAAGTCATGTACAAGAGACCTTACCGCTACTCAACGGATGACATATATGCAGACGCAGGGGTCTTAAGTGTTCGCCAAATCTACATCCAAAAGGTTATATTGGCAGTGCTCAGGACTCTCCCTAAAACTGATCGGATTCGCCTAAGCGCAGACCTCCACGTACCCTGGAACCGTTTGTTAAAACTGCATTCGCACAAATACTTCCATACTTTAGTTTTCCATATATTTTTAAAGTAGTTAGCGCCATATACAACTTTCGTGACAAATTCTATAATGAATGTAAAATACTTCTGTTGAAATATTTACTCTCACTAACGTATGATGAAACAGAGAACCTTCTTCGCATAGAATCGCAACAACTAGGCAATATAATTTTATACAAATGTGTATTGGACAAGGTCCTCGATACAACCTCTGCTAAACTTACTTTACTCAGCGTGCATGCACGCTTTCAGTAAGAAAGCAACTTTCACACCTAATTCTAATTAACTTGAAAGCCACTTTAAACAATTTAAGAATTTGCTATCAAAAACGCACCAATCAGTAACTACTGTAAGTAAGCCGACAGCGAGCGCCTGCGACACAGGTCTCACACCTAGTGCAGGGCTCACAAGTGTATCTGTAAACCTTCTTTTTCTTTTCTTTAAACAGATTGATGTTTGTCACTAAGTTCTCATTATTATTTATTAAGGTTATTGTAAAGATTTTATGTAATAAAAATTATTTGTATTTGTATTTATAAATGCACGTCAGCAATTAAATAGCTCGCCTTTGACTGTATCTGGTGGAAAAGTACCCATCACACTGGCTGCATTGCCTCTTTGGATATCAATGGCATGTCTTTGCACCAGGTACGAACATGAGCACGGGTCTCCAGATTTTTCCCTAATCCTACGCCCGATTTCTATCACAAATCTTTTTGTTTCACTGCCCCAACTGCCCATTGTCTCCGCCGCAAAGGGCACAAATAAATACTGCACCCCTAAGGCCGCTTACTTACTGCGCTTCTTGTCAGCTGCATCTTCAGCGGCTGCGGCGGGAGAAAGGACAGTACGACCGAGGTGACTGTGAGCGACAGTGCTGACGCACGTGGTGTCCCAAATAAGGCACTTGCCGTTTTTCTAATTATGGCACCAAAGTCATACCGTCCGGTCTCTTTCCATCAGATCTGCTAAGGCCGGGCGGCTCGAGCAAGCACGGGACATCAGCCGATATTAAAGCTCTTCGGACTATGTCGTTGAGAGCACAGTGACGAGAAAACCGACCTGAACAACGACGACAGCTTAATACATGATGGCCATCGGCTTCCACCATGGAACCGCAGGTGCATCGCCCAGGCGAAGAGCCACTGCCACACGCAAAGAGTTGTCGTCCATTAAAGTGCCCAGATGGAGTGAAGGTAGTGCTTGTAACCATGCTCCCGATTCCGGCTGTGGTACAGCCCGAAGTCTGGCAAGATCAGTTCCCGAGGCCCCTTTTACTAACTGTTCCTTGAGCTTCTACTTGTTATAATTATTTATTGTAAAACTGGTTTTTTAATAAGGATTTGTCTTGTCTTATCTTATTTTTCGTACATGTTTAGGAGTTTTGTTAATATTAGGTTTGATATCAATGATAACCTACTATATCTCGATTTTATTTTTAACAAACTGTAACTTGGATATCCTATAGACTACTTGTCTAAAAAGTTGTAAAAAAAATTAAAAAAAAATGGAAATGTTTGTTCTTGTATTGCCACAAGGGCAGATCAATCGGAATTTATATTATCTTAATATGTAATACATACACAAAAATACAAATGTAAATGTTTTTTTTTGTCTGAGACCCATGCTTTGCATAAGCAATGGCGAAGGTAAGAAGACTACGTAAATTAAATACTTCAATAAATTGTTAAAAATATTGGAATGTCAGAATTTTTCTTGATTTATAGGAAACACAGTATAACTGTGTTGCTAGAAGTACCTTAGAATTCTAATGATCGGTGGGTCAGTGAGGCCGTGGCAAAAATATAAAATGCTATAATTCTGCAAGTACTGGTACAAATTTAATGTAATTACGAAATATATTTTATTAGGCACTGAAAACTTTGGCTTCTAGCTTTTCTCACAACGAAGCTACGAGGGGGTTGAAAATGGCCCGAATCGCTTCGAGGAAAGGATGATACGGCCGTGCCAATGTTTTTCCCGACTTAGTAACAAGTGTAAGTAATTCTTAATTATAAGTAGGTACGAGTACTATCAACATGGATCATGTTATTTGTAATAAATATATTTTTAAATAATTTCTCTACATTCTCACCGTAGTGTAGCTTGCCAAAGATATGACGGAAAATCCGTATGTGGTTACGTGGACTTCTTTTTGGGATCTGAAACATGAAATATACAACATCAAATCTGTAAATATACATATAAAGCAGTAAGTCCTTACTGTCCGACTGACATAATACATAATCAACGCAGAGCCTAAACAGCTGAACCTAGAGATATATTCTTTATAATAGGGTGTACTTTTAAAGGACTATTCGAAATTCTACCCCTAAGGAGGTGAAAAGGCGGTTCAAAGTTTGAAATATTTATATTCCAATTTATGTCGCATGCAAAGCCACAGGTCGCAGCTACTAGTCCCCACATCCACACACATATTATAAATGCGAAAGTGTGTTTGTTGGTTTATTTGTTCTAGTCTTCTTTTGCAACCAAGTGACGGACTGTCTTGATTTCTTGTTCAGATATAGCATGTAGGCTATTTTTTTCCAGTGAAATATAACGCGGCCAAAGCCGCGGGCAAAGGTAGTTATATCATGAATTGAGTGCAGCAAACCGACAAACGCGCGTCAACTGCTGCGTTACATTACTCAACCGGCACAATAATGAAGGGATTTTAAATCGGATCTTTCGGATATTTCAAGTTTTCCATTTTGTAAACTGCGTGACGCAAAGAAAAAACCAAACGAGGACAAAACAAATGAATTACGGTTTTCGAAATACAAATGTATGAATAAATAGCTGTATAAATTTGAAATTGGAATCCCTAACCAAAGAAGAGATATTTGAGATCAAAGTGGCCAGTACGACAAAACGCCAATTTCATATGTAAGGACCTAATATATAACATCAGCATATAAATAAATGAATAGTTTCATTATATAACAATAGATAAATATTCGATTGCATAAATTATTATGTGACTCCATTACGTTGAAAATATGAAAAAAAAACTCTTAATTTATATACTTCTAATTAATATACAGGCCACCTCATTATATTAGCGGGCGACACCAAGGAGTCCAGCTAGTGATTTTATAAATGAATATACCTATGTAACATAATAAGAATGGAATTCTTAATTTTATTGGACGCCTTGTACCATCCACTGTCGTATAAAGCATTCGATACTCCTTCACTCTGGAATATATAAAAAAATTAAGATTAACTATTTGGAATTTACAGGATTACTGGTAAAGGATGTACCGAAGCAAAAAAAGTCGCTGTATTCGTACTCGAGCAGAATTAGTGCTCTTTCACCAGGAACCCAAACTCATCTTCTAAATCCATACCTAATATAATAGATACGAGAGTAAGACAGCCTGTCTCACGCCTAAGCCACTAAACCAATTGCCTGTCAATTTTAATGAAAAAAAAAAAATAGGTTTTAAAAAGTCCATACTTAACAAGAAGCCTGGCAGACACGGTCACATATGTAAGAACCAGGACAGTCCAAGTATTCCACTGTCATTACATGTGTAAGAAGTTTTTTACAATAATTGACAACATTTCATTTCTGCAAAATGATGGAAATTCGAAAACTATTTCGAGATAATGTAATTAAGATTTCATACTAAAAGTACCAGATTTTTATATCCACTTTCTACTGATATATTTACAAAAAAATTATGAAAAATAAATTTCGTATTCATGTTAAGATCGTCAGATTCCACCAATAAAAAATATTAATATTAATAATTATTATATATATATATTAATAATATCTGTCATTTGTGAACCATTCCAAAACAAACAACAAAATAGAAATAATTGATGACACCATTTTTTCACGAACTTTTGATGAGAATAACATTATGCTTAACTTTTCTTTTATTTTCAAGAATGTCTAAACACATAATAAACAATATTATATTCTGTATAAAATAAAAAAATAGGAGTACGTTATTTTTCATTTGTCTTTACATAATTTAAAATCTTACCGATTCCAGTAACCTTTGGCCGTACCAACAAAGCAGCCATGTTTGAGACAGTGCAGTAGTTAAAAAAGACTTGTAAACCATTTCGTTCCATTTCTCTACGATCTGAATTAAACAAAGAAATTAGTATTACATTCTCATATGTTATGGTAATCACCGAATTCGAAATTATTTTATTTGAAACTTATTAGCAAATTTCACATCGACTTAGATTAGAACGTAAATCAAAAATTCTCGATAACTATCATAATACGGCGACGGTGGCCGAAAAGGTTTAGTATAGAATCTTGCGAAAATATGCAATATCCTGCCAGTCGTTTTTGGTTTTCTTTCTTCTAAATATAACAAAACCTTAGAGTGTTTTAACACTTGACTACATATATTTTGTCATTACAGTAAAATATTTTATATAGGTACGAACTTTCAAGAATATTTTGTTGAGATTTGAGTCGGAAATTTTCTGAAGATTGAATTTATTGCTATATACTTACTACACAACAAAATCCACAAAAACAAATTATGATGGAGCTGTTGAAGAAATTCACGAGCAACGCAAAGCTGAACAAATTTTCAACGTCTGCTGATAATCTGTAAAATAAAATATTTTACTAGAATAGTCTATGAAACTGTATCTGAAACTACTACTGAAAAACTGAAAGATAGTAAGCCGTGCACTTGTCATAGAATTGGGCATTATATATAAAATATGAACTGAACTGTAAAAAACACGACACTAAAGACTAACAAATCATAAAAACACAGTCTATTAGTGTTTTTATGATTTGTTAGTCTTTATTTAATACTTCTTTTTTAAGTTTTTTTTTATAACTAACCTGATTAGGGAGCGATGTCTTACAACTATTTCAGCTACATCATTCTGATGTTTACAATGCCAATCTCTGTCGCTGAAAACTTCAATACTCCTCTTTTCAGTTTGGACATAATCACGACTGTAACTAGCTGAAATAATTAAAAAAGCTATGCATTATTTCGCATTAGTGATTTTTCAGGTTTTGACTGATTGCATAGGTACGTACCACTAGGTTCAAATTACTATTTATTAAATATGTTTTTGAGATATAATAAAAATTAAGAGTAGCGGAATATGGATTTGATTTAAATACTACAGATCGTTTTGGGTCGTCATAAAATAAATTATGTTATAAGCGAAATAATATTCTGTCACCTTATTGGCTAAAATGAGGAATGAAAGAGGTGAAGACGAAAGCAGGTACCTTAACTTAAAAGCTTTATTACACATATTTGACAGCGGTAAAGCGGCGAACTGTTAAAAAAGGAACTCACAAGAAAGAAGACGGACCTGTTGCCAGAGCAATGCGATGAGTGGATTATGAAATTCATCATCAATCACGGCTCCGGGCGCAAAAAGCGCCCCAAGAAAATAAATTCCCTGGGGCCCAATTGCCCCAGCGTCCGGGAAAATGACACAGAAGCCTGACCCCGTACCTTGTGCCCTCACCACAGGGGGCACGAGATGCCCCGTGATGATGAAAATGAAACTAAGTTTGCTTGTTTTTGTTTTCACATCTTTCAATACTAGCCGATAGGGAGACAGAGTTTTGACGGCCACCGAAGTCTAGTGGCTAGCATGCTTGCTTCGAGATCAGACGGTCCCGGGTTTAATTCGCGGTCGGGACAGGTGTCTGTTTGTAAATGTTACATGGCATCCTCGACACAGGAGTAATCCTAATGGGGAGCTATGAGTGTGAAACGTTTATTTATTTATTTAGGGTATGCCTTCCCACACAATACACTTATTCACTTAGGTAAGTAACGTTTATGTTTCATTGGTTCGAGGTTGAGTCAGAAACCCCAAGCACTGGCAGCAGTCAAATATGGCGAACCTATTTTTATTTGTTTTGAGTCGTGCGAAATTGTAGCAGGTTACTTAATTCCATCGCCTGGTGGTACAAAAGTATTAAAATTTGAAATTACCTAATGGATACCCATCTGCTAGTTGTTCATCCACCGGCACATAAACCAGTTTCTTGATCCTCACAGATAGCAAGTCGAATTGTGTAGTGATGTGACTTAAAAAAATGCAGAATAACAGATCGCCACATATCATGAACCAGATTGTAATGAGACCTGGAACAAACGTGATTTTGTTACAATTCAATTTACCTGCTAATATAACATACTGTGCTTACAATTTAAGAATATTATGATATTATTTCGCACACATATCATATCAAACCTTTTAGGTACCATATCAACAATAGAATCGTGAGCGTAAACAGATCGTTAATAAATAAATAGAAAAATAAACTTTACACAAAAAAAACATTTAAAGGACTTGTTACATTTTCGGACAGGACGGTGTACGTCTACCAAAAAATGCCAAAAAATGTGGTTAATATTGTGTATTAATGAAAAATACATCAGTCACCTTCTTCATTGTTTACAAAAGTATCTGAATTCAGTAACTTTCAATGGAATTATGGGATCCCTGAAAAATATTTGTATCCGTGGTTGACTTACATATCGGGTTTATAGATTAAAGATTAATATTCCCTAACATATTTATAATATCATGTACACGGTGTACATGCTGGCTTGAGCTCCATACATTTTTGAAACATCTCTTTTAACTACAATTTGTAACATAATAATTCAAAAGTTTTTATAATAGCGTATATCAGACCATAGCAGGCCGTTTTTTTGTAGATAATTAGTAAGAAGCCTTCAATAAGAAAAATGAGAAATAACTTACTATTACAAAACATAACAGCAAAGAGATTACTATGAGACCACTTAATATCTTCAGATAACTCAAATCATTTGGAGCAATCAGCAATCTAGAGGTATTACCAAGATAAATAATTAGGCTCTATAAGCAAAACTTAAAAAAATTGTGGTTCTCTAAAAAGTATACTGAACCCAAATCAATAAAATCATCAAAACGGTTTCTTTTTTCTTTTTCACTTTGAATATCATTTGTAATTAGCTATAATTGAAATTGCCTATTATGACCTACCATGCCAGGTCTGGAAACCGAGTATGACTTCATAGTACCCACTCTTGAAGGGGTCGAAGGGGAACCAGTAGAAGAAAGGCAGGATCAGAGGCACGTCGTGACCCAGCCATCGCTTAACCACCTCCACGAATGGAGGGGAGAGGAAGATAACCAGAAGAGCATTATTGCACCAGTAGTATCCTAAAAGATAAGGTATTTTTTAAAAGTGTACCTAGTTTTTACCCAGCTGTGAAAGAAGGAGGGTTATGTTTTTCGAGTGTATGTATGTACATAAGTAAGTATAATTCTTTGGCACGCCCTACAGCCTAAACGGTTTGTCGTAATTTTATGTGAGGGGTGTCAATAGATTCGTTTTAGTCGTGAGAGTGACACTGGGTAGGTACTCGTACATCAAAATTTTTAAAAAATAAGGTTGTTTCACGGGTTTAACGATTTCGCAGGCTGTTTTTTTCGAACTCGCTTCTAACCACTTGTTTATCTGCGGTGTTGCCTACATTATATTTGTTTTCCCAGGTAAAGCTTACGGTACTATCTGGATTTTAAACTATATCTGTGCAAAAAATCAAGTCTATCTGTCACTGGTTGGTGAAATAGATGATATAATAGATGCTAGATAAAGAACAAACAAACCAGCGAACACAATTTCACTCAATATGATTGAGATTGAGGTTGGGGACGGATGTACTAAGCAGACGTGTCACTATACCTAATGCAACCTTGCATTTAGGTAGATCAACCCGTTTTCTATTATAAAGCTGTTTTTTTTGCTAAATTGCTTTAAACCAAAATAATAACTTTGACTAAGTATGAGTAGTTTAGAATCTCGAGGCGCTAGAAATCTATGCTGTCTTTAAGTAAATCAACAAAAACATATTGCACCTAGTCGGGCACTAAATAAATATAATAAGAAAAGCAGTTCTGTTTCCCTAGTTTTGTTACTTACTATAATTTTCTGTCATCTAGAATCCAGATATGTACCTTGAACGACATAGTTAAGTTGTTGCAAAGCTGAGCTGATGATGAGATGCTCTTCATTTGGAACAGCTCCTCGAGGCCACATGTCACGTAACTCACTCACTAAGTTTTCATATATAGGACGCTGGTATACCATTTTGTAAGTCTTCGCCATGGCTGCAAAGAAGAATTAATTTCAATTAAGTAAATCTTTAGCGTTGTCACCGTTCCCAGGATTATTATATAAAACTAAAATAGTCATCTTTACCAATATGGTAAATTACATACAATAAGTTATAGTTTAAGTAAGGACTAAACGTATAAAGGAATATATATAGAGGTATAGGTCAGGGGTGTACTAAGCCGAAAGAGGGTAACTGTACTCATTATTACGAACAACTTTCAGTATGGGACCAACTCTGAGTTCAAGGAAAAAAAACTGTTGTTTGGAAAAAATCAATCGTTCATCAACAAAATGTATGAACGAGTTGATTTTTCTCGAATTTAGGGTCAGTTCCATAGGTTAGCTTTTCCTTAGGATGATTATAGTTACCCTCTTTCAGTTTAGTACACCCCTAACCGATACCTCTTTATAAAAATAAAACTGTGTACTACTCGGTCACCCAAGATATGATGAAGGTATTAAAGAAGAAACAAGGGATCACCCAAGATCTATGCAACTTCGCAGGTATTTAAGAATAATAAGAAACACCGGACCTAGCAGCAAATATCCGACACATGGCATCATTCTGAAGATCTCTATAGCATCTTGAAAGGACCCTCCTTTAGCTGTTTGCACCATGTTGATGAGCTCCAACCAGGTCACAACAAAGAGGTTCCCAAATGAGAACCAGTAGAAAGCATTCCACATCGATCTGTCAATAAAGGGTAAACACGACTTCATAATTCATCATCGACATCACCAGACTGCAAAATTTTTAGACCATACCAGATAGGTACA
This sequence comes from Ligdia adustata, assembly GCA_947049295.1. NCBI lineage: Eukaryota > Metazoa > Arthropoda > Insecta > Lepidoptera > Geometridae > Ligdia > Ligdia adustata. Next base: position 5,311,575 of record OX346236.1, on the reverse strand, counting down.
ACCAGTAAAGACAAACATCTTTCAGATCAAAATCGGTCTGCCGGATGGTCACAAACAGGAAGACAGCCACTTACATACAAATACACTCAAAAAACATGACATTCGTTTTGAGAAGTCAGGTAAAAATTGTATTTAATTTAATACATGAGTAAGTATATAAGGCGATGATTGTTTTAATGTCCATTCAGGTTTTTCAGGTTCAGCCCTGCAACTGTGACTTTAGGCTCATATGAGAATAAGAATTAACACTGTGAGGATACCCGCCTGTCCTGTTTTAAATATTTTATTGATTGTTGGTGTTGACGGTTTATGAAATCATCCTTTTTAGAGGAAACACCAGCCTAGGATATACGATTACAACTTAACAGAAACTTTTACGTTAGCTAATAAAAGCAAAAATTCTGCAATGATACGTCTTCGGATTGTTTGACTGTGATAAATTCCAGCTCGTAAATAAATCATTTTTTTTATCCTACACAACAAGGCATTTTATCACAAGTTCGCACGACCACGGAAGTCAGCGATACTGTATCCCTAGATGGAGCATGCCTAGTCTGGAATACACTGGCTCTCAAGTAAAGCTGCCGGTACACACCGTTAGGTGTTTGGCGGCAGATTTTTACAACTTGAGGATTGTACGAGTAGCTTAGCCAGGCGGGCGATAATAAACGCCCTACCACCATGCTATGGTTACGTAACAATGTTTTCCTTCACCGGTAGCTCAGGCTCTTTTTGCATGCAAATTTACTCTTACTTTATAAAAGGAGGATCATCTCTGGTTAGTCGCAGACCTCCCAGCCTGAGGATAGCTCGAGGTATAGCATAAGTTCTATCGTAGTCCTTAATGCTATAAACCTGTAAAATAAAATATACACGCAGGCTTAACTAAGCATGGTGCTTTGGTAATGCTCAAATAATTCATTGAGGGATAAAATAATCTACAGTTATATTATTGCTTTCACTGACTTTAAAGAAAAAGAAGGAACTTTATTTCTCAGCACTTTTTAAAATGTTTATTAAATCTTTTCTCGGAAACTGCTGAAGCGTTATGAAATATATATTATTTTTTTGAAATTGTGTTTACTTCCAAACTGGCCCATTTAAATTTTATCGTAATCGATCCAGTATTTTGATGGATTTTTGATTTTTAAAGCAAAATATCAGGAAAATATATATAGTTGTTTGGCATTAGCAACCTCATACGATTAGTTCTGATATTATTACCTTGTATGGTCGGCACAATTAGCGACAAAATTAGCAAGAAATATTTTGGTTGTAATTTTTTAATAACTTGAATCCCGTACTTACTTTGGAAACATCTATAACATCGCCTTTCTTGAAACACTTTTTCAGAAATGACGCCATTATGGCTAAAGGATAACAAATGTAAAGTATTGAAAAAGCCCTACATTTTTATAGCGATCGAGCCTGTGAAAAGTAACAGATAGTTGTAAAGTTATCCATTGTGTTTTACAACGAACAATTTACTTATCGTTGTTTTGTTTGAAAAGAAAAATTTTGATGTTGGTAGTTTTTTACTTTCATGGTGTTGTCCTTGAATAACTTAGCAAGTATAAAAAAACGTATATTCAAGCAATTTTTTTACGCTACCGTAGTTGTTCGTCCTAATACAAAAAGTATAACCATAACTATTAATTTACAACATTTTTTTTTAAACCTGTCATCCTCCTTAATACAAAAATTTAATAAAACAATTCCACTGTCACGATGACATAATATCAACCAACCAATCAATTTAATCGTCTAAAATCAGCGTTGATGAAAAAAGTAAATAAATATAGTTGAAAATACAAAATAAATCAATATAAAATTGAAAAATGTCTAATTTGGACTCGCCGATACCGCTCTCAGAAATAGAGTCCGTGCTAGCTTGGGTAGACACCTTTAAGTTATCACGACCTACGAAAAAGATTAATAGAGATTTTTCCGATGCAGGTAGGAAACTTATAATTGCTGCCTAGTGGATATAAACTTGGGGTTGCATTATATGTTTGTATATATTAGATTATTACTAAAAATACTATAAAGAGACTAGGTCATTATTAAGAAAAATAAAATAACTAAACAACAAAATATGAGCAGTTAGATTATTTATTATTGTATCTAATTATATTATATTTATATTATAGTATAATGATTATATTGTAGTATATAATTAGACAAATTCAATCAAATCAAATCCAACATATGTCGCAAGGATTTATTTGACTATATGAGTCAGCTCGGATGAATTACCTAAATTTCACCACTGTATTTCAAACCAGTGTCTGTATACCCGATGGAACTGCCATGTTTATAACAAAACACTCAAAAATAAACTAAATTAAAAAAAAAACAACATCAGTACCAAATATTTTTTTTTTCTTACAGTACTTCTGGCAGAGATCCTGAGCGTCCACTACCCCAAGCTAGTAGAGATGCACAACTACCCGCCTAGGAACAGCCACTCCTTGAAGCTAAACAACTGGCTCACACTCAATAGGAAGGTATGTTATTGTACCAACATGTTCATTGGAACATTGTAATATCATGTAAGCTCCGACATCCTGAAATGACTGCACGAAACATAATGAGCTGATTATCCTAACTAATATTATAAATGAAAAAGTAACTCTGTCTGTCTGTCTGTTTCGCTTTCACGCCAAAACCACAAAACCGATCTGGAAGAAATTTGGTGCACAGGTAGATTGTACCCCGGGAAAGGACATAGGATACTTTTTAACCGACTTCAAAAAAATAGTTCCCCCATTATCTCGACAATCCAATGGGGAACTACGCGGGTGAAACCGTGGGGCACAGCTAGTTTATCATAAAATATCATCATATAAATTTGTACTGGTGCTAAGAACATGTAACGCTTGGAAGTTATGGTTTGAGTAATACTTGCCTCACATATCTTATTCTTTTCGGTTCGGTTATTTTACCGGATAATTGTGGATATCCACTGAGCCTTCATCTAGCTTTGAAGCACGCCACCGAAGTGTTTTTGTTATTATTATGCCTTTATTTAACAATATTACAGAACATAAGTTAGTATTAAATTGTTAGTAAGTATACTCAAAATAAAACTTAACTATAGTTTATAATATGACACCGGAATTAAGATTGTCTTGCTTTCCCGCAAAGCCCTCCCCTTAGTGCTTGCCACACCTTTCTAGAAGTGAAGGAGACTTTACCCAAATGAGGCTGGGTATCTTATTTAAAAGCCTCAATTTCAATCAATGAATCATATAAAAAATATACTAGTATTTCTTCAATATACCTTCATAGTCATCCTAAAGTGTTTATGTTCACAGGTCCTCAAGAAATTAAAGTTAAATCTATGTATCAACACAATGGAACAGCTCGCTAACTGCCATAACGGTGTCATCGAGCGAGTTCTCGTTATGGGTAAATGCCTGTCTGTTAATATGCTATGTTATTTTTGCAATTCGTCGGACACTTTACTTCCCAAAAAAGAAAGAGGTACTCAATTCGGCTGTTTTTATGTTTTACCTGATTTCTCGGAGACGGCTTTAGTTTGAAAGGATATTCAAATGGATACATATGCATTTTATCGGAAGCGATCCATACATTCGTTTTTAAATTGAAATAACTCGAAAAGTTTTATCGGCTCCTGCATAATTGAAGTTGGTAGTCTCTTTTTTTATTAAGAACAGGTTTTATACACATTTGCTCCCCGTTTTCTAGACTGATTTGATTTTTTTTTGTCGATAATATAGTTTCTAATTGAAGCCATATACATTTTATATTATAAATCATAGAGGTACGAGGGCGGAGTGATAAGTCTGGTAAAAATTAAACAAGGAGTGATATAAATATCACTTAAAAATTATTATTTATTTTTCAACGTAGTTTCCTTCTTACTCAATGCACTTCATCCAGCGTGTCTCTAACTTTTCGATCCCTCCATATAATAAGACTTAAGCAACCCTTCGAAATAGGCGTTGGTTTTATGCATGATTGCTTCATTGGAGCTAAATCTTATTCCACCAAGCCATTTCTTTAAATTCGGAAACAGTAAATAATCGCAAGGGGCTAAATCTGGCGAATATGGTGGATGAGAAAGCAACTTATAGCGTAACTCATGAAATTTGGCCATGGCAATCGCGCAGGTGTGCACTCTTGGGTTGTCTTGGTAAAAGAGGATTTTATTCTTTGCTAAATGCGGTCGTTTTTCAGCTAAAATTCTGTGAAATTGTTCTAATAAATTGACATAATAAGCGCCATTAATCGTTTCACCCTTCTCTAAGTAGTCAATATGGATAACTCCACGGGCATCCCAGAAAACTGTAGCCATAACTTTAATGGCCGATAAAACTGCTTTGGCCTTCTTCGCAGCTGGTTCAACCGCAGCAATCCACTGTTTTGATTGTTGTTTGGTTTCGGGTGGTGGATCCATGTTTGGTCTACTGTTACAAAACGTCGCAAGAATTCCGTCTTATTCCGTCGAAACAACGCCAAACCTGCTTCTGAAGTGGTCACACGCACGCGTTTTTAATCAACATTCAGTAAACGCGGCACCCATCTCGCGGAGAGCTTCCTCATATCTAAATGTCGGTCTAAGATATTGCGCACACATTCGTCTGAGATGTTTAATGGCTGTTAAAAAAAATAACCGGCGGTACTGGCTGAAATTTTTAATTTAGTTTCTCTTAGTCTTCAAAAGAGTGTTTAAGATGGAGGTTTCATGCAATTTGCGATAACTTTATTCCAAAATATTTTTTTACCAGACTTATCCCTCCGCCCTCGTACTTCTATATTCTTTCTCAACTCTTTCAAAGTTCATAATTTAATAATGTTACTTTATCAACTTAAATTAAACAGGACATACAGACAGACAGAGCGAAACTATAAAGGTTCCACAACAGAAATAATATTACCTACTGCGGCAGTAATACAGAACTCTAAAAATACCTTTATTTTCTCGTATTCCAGTCCGCGACAAGATCCGCCGTGACGAAGACCTAAACAAAAGTATGAAAGATCAGGAGCAGAACATGTCTAGCGGAGGCAGCTTCTATGAGGCTTGCGGAGAAAATGGTAATAATGGTACCTTTATATTTTATCAGTTTTATGTTAAACCTCAGGTCAGGCATGCAACTTGAGTTTTTAACTCAAATGCATATTCAAATTAATTTCCACTTGCTAAAACGGTGAAGGAAATCATCATGAGAATACCTGCTTGTTGGAGAAAGATAACAAATAGCTTGTAAGACTAAGGGGTGTAGGCCATAGTCTACCAAGCGTGGTAGACTATGGCCTACACCCCTTTTTATAAGAGGAGACCCGTGCCTAGCAGTGGGAAGCTATGGGTAGATAAGTACGCACACACGTTTTGTATTTTGGTTTACCTAACACATGAGATCGTTTCGATTGGTCAGGATATGTAATCTTTCATATTTATTTCCATTGAGCTCATGGGACATGTTATCAAGTAAGTGGGGCATAGGTAAAGGATTAGACTTGAAGTTATGCTATTGGTTTATCTCGTAAGCACAACCTTTTATGCCGGTTTATATCTCGACAAATCTTCAAGAGATTTTTGGGATATTTAGAATTTTTATTTGAGTGTAAGTACCGTGTGTTTCTTCTTAATTCGTTTTTTCTTCTAATTATCATTGAAATCAGCCCTTCCCCAATCAAAAGTATTTCCTTTTACCTTCGTCCCGATTTTTACTTGTAATTTTATTTATTTTATCATGTGATTTATAAATTAAATTTTGTTTCTATGTTTTATTGCAGAAAATGTTCTAGTTGTGCCAGTAAAGACCAGAGTGAATGGCATATTGGAGGTAGTTCAGCAGAAGGTGGTGAACTATGACGCGTATTTAGTCCTGAAGGAAGAACTCAAAGACGCCAAGGACTCGAATGAGTTGCTCAAACAAAAGGCAAATTTATTTTCATGTCGATAGTTAGAGGATGTTTTTACAAGGGAAAGTTAATATACTAAATAGCTTTAAGAATTGGTGAACATAATACTCGTACAAAAAAGTATACTGTCTAATTGAAATCTCTTCCTTGTTTGAAGTTTATGAAAAAAGCGTAAAATGATTGAGGTCGAGGGGTCAATAGTTCACATAGCTCCTACTAGTTTAATGATTGAGTTTTTACTGTTCTTCGTGCCAACACAAAAATCAAAGTTTGATTAGTTGCTGATTCAAATATGTACTAGCTGAACTCATCCCGCGAATGAATTTGGATAGGATCATTTGAAGTACGAACTTATTAGTCATTACACAAATGGTTAGAAGTGAGTTCAATAAAAGTGCTAAATCGTCAAACCTATGTAACATCCTTATTTTTTTTAAATTTTGATGTACCCAGGTTCACTCTTACGACTAAGACGAATCTACGAGCACCACCCACATTAAATTATGACAAGCCGTTTATGCTCTAGGGCGTGCCAAAGAAATATGCATATATACATACACTCGATAAACATAACTCTCCTTTTTTCACAGTTGGGTAATAAACTGAAATATCATAAGCGGCTGTAAGTTAGGTGTCTGTTTTATTACTTATTTAGAACAAGAAAAAAGAACTAAAAACCAAAAAGAACAAAAAAATATTGTAAATAAGCTTTGTTCTAAAGATACATAAGCAGCAATGTAAAACTATTTAAGTAATTTTTTTCATTTGGAACAGGTGGAACACCTCGATAACCTTCTTACTCTGAAAGAAGAAAGAATAGACGAACTACAAAATCAACTGGACAGAAAGCAGGCTCGACGCAAAGAGACTGAAGCCTTACAGAATAGTTTGCAAGTACCCTTCGAGACTGTAGCGAGTCCGCATCTTCAAAAACCTCCTGTTGATGACCCCTTAGTACCAATATCTAGTATTCATATCAATCAAGCAATACCAATTAAAATAGCTTCTATAAAATCAGTAGAAGGAAACAAATTTTCTAAAGAAGAATCGAAAATACCTATCAAACCCGATTCCACAATCTTTAAACCAATCAACTCAAGACATAGCCTTTCAGATATCTCAGGAATTTCAGGCAAAGACCTCACCAAAGACTTGTTAGAGAATGCTATTAATCTGGGAACGTCAAAGCTGAGCTACACAAAATTTTCAGCCAAACCCTTTGATAACAATAAGCTTATAACATATGTTGAAACAAACGGTAATCCTTTAGCCGAGACTGAAGAAATTGAGGTGGAGGTCGATAGAATTAAATCTGATGTTTTCAAAGAAGTTGAAATAGTTGATGATAAAGCTCAACTAGATGTAGATGAGTTTGAAGATAGTCAGCAAGATACCGTCACGACCATAGAACAAACTATCCAGAACGAAATAAAAAGTATTGCCATTCCAATAGACTGTATGCAGAACCTGAATTGTCCTAAAAACTTGAATTGTTAACTCTATTTAATTTATTACTAAATTATGTGCTTTTGTGAATGTTCCTGGATTTATTGTTAATGAGAGCCGTAGCCGTACATTTTGTCTATTTTTGAATCATTTGAATTTTCTAATTATATACAACATTTTAAAAGTAGGGTTAATGATAGTTCATATTGGTTTCTCAATTTTATTAGCATTTAATCCTTTGTTAATTTAGAAATAAACGTTTTTGACAAGCTGTTACACTGCGTTTGCTTGAAATATGTCGAGTAAACTGGGGTGCTGTTTCAAAATCTTTGTTACTTCTGACAGCCTATTTTTGTATTGGTGTTGGTTCTTGACTTTCTCTCCTCGGTCGTATTGTTCTCTTCTGTAAAGCAAATTTAAGGTATCAATTGGGTTTAATTTAAAATACGACCTATTCCTGATCTCAATTTTTATAAGTTCAATCTACTTAGATGCTAAGAGATGCAGAAAAGTCTAAATAAAACGGTCGAACTCTTGGAAAAATATTGGCTTAAATAAAATCACAGTATGTAATGATATTTTTCTGGTTAAAATTGCTTTATGAAATTAGTAGTTAAGAGCAAGTACTTTGGTTGGTACTGGACATTACGCGTATGTGACATTGAGCGAGTGTAACATTAAGATAAAGTGAATTTCAAGCGGGACATTCCGCTACTGTGCCATATAGCGCCGAGAAAGGCTGCGATACAGGTAATTATCATGAACAAATGTGGCTGGTTTACACGTAAAAATCCCGTGAAGTTGTGATTGAGCGATTGACTGAATAGAATAATTAATTACAAAAGCTCATGCGACATAAGTAGAAAGTAAGGCGAGGATGGTACTAACACAGCATCACTACTTTCTTCTCCAACGACCTTGAATCTGTTGAACTCTATATTGTTATCGTAGAAACATTCCCGGTTGATTTTGTTGAGAACTTGCTTCATCGGGACTAGATCGTTTACTGAAAGAACAGATTGAGCTCGATTACTATACACTTAATAATTTACTATGTGAAATAAAAGGCCACTCTATGGCAGCTGGAAGTAATCACTGTTTCTCGGTTTTCCAAATACAAGACACGAGTTAATAGATTACTCATCATGCTTTTCCCATTTCACATTTCATACATACAAACCGTGCAAGTCTTTATAAGGAAAAATGAAATTACCTTAATATAACTGCAAAAAGTGTTATCGGCACGAGGCAAACATAAGTCGTATTAGACATGGAGAAAATCAAACTAATTGGTTGCACTTGCACCATTGATATCATAACAATAAAAGTGAAAGGTTCAAACTGTACGCAGTACTAGAATCTACTAGAATAAGAAAGGGGTTTATCAAAATTTTGTTGGGACGAGTATTATTGGGAAAGGGATTACTTACCATCAAATATGCGTCCCTCGCTATTCACAGGGCTAGGTGTCGGTCCACCCCTACACGTGCAGGGTGGCACAGATATAGACAGTTCAGAAGTCTGGACAGCTACCCCATCCACGCTTGGCTTCCATTCTTCCAGTGGGTTTTCTTGTAACTTCTCGTTTTCTACCCTCTCTTTCTTCTTCTTTGATTCTATTCTTTGTTTCAAAATTGCTAGTTGCTCTGTAATATACACAATTCTTCAAAATTCCTGAGTAACCTTTCCACGTTAGTCTTTCTCACTCACTGGTCTCCATCTTGAAGGTTGGCAGACAGAGATAGACAGACGTACGAGGTCGTCCATAAAGTTGACACACTATAACTATTGCAATTTTATCCGATCTTACAAATAAATTAAACAGCTAAATTAAAATATCACAATGACGCTTGCTCAGAGGTACAATGAATAATAGTTTAAATTAGAAGTGTTTGAGTCAAAAGTAAGAAGTATTTTATCCAGTGCCCATGCTACGGGGAGTGTAATCATCACGGTAGTGTTATGCCAACTTTAAATGGGAGGACAACGTCTCTTCTGCAAATGCCTGTCATTCGAAAAGCTTCCTTCTAAAATGGCTCTTACTTGGAATCATTCCCTCAGTTTCGCATCCCCTCAACCTTACAATCATTTAATTAAAAGGCAAGTAGTTGTAACGGCATGCATGTTGGAACTAGCGTGCAGGCTGTTCATCAAAAAACATGCAAAAATACTGACAGTCGAAATAAAATTTAACCAGACTTGCAGCAGAGACGCATCCTAAGTCTATGGTCACCTGGCGAGCACAGCTCGTAATTGTCATAGTCCTGTTCAAAGTGTGTGAATGGAGAGGCTCGCATGTACGCTGGCAGCGAACGAACGAAAGAGTCCACTTGCATGCGCTGGCACTTCTCCATTGGACAGATCTATAAAACAGATAAACTCAAAATAAATATATAACCACCGGTATATGGTAGAGATTCCACGCTCGCAATTAATGATTTGCGTCAACTGTTATTGTTCAAACTGCCAGGTTGTGGAATTCGTTGCCGAATTTCTCGATGGCTACAATCTTGGTCTTTTCAAATCGCGAGTTTAATCCTGTGTACCATACTTACTATTCTTTTAATATTAATTTTGATGTACCAAGTGTCACTCTCACGACTAAGACGATCACTCTCACCATTTACATAAAAGTACGCTAAGCCGTTTAGGTTCTAGGGCGTGCAAAAGAAATATACATACATAGTTTCATACATACATACTTACACACATACAAACACTCGAAAAACATAACCCTTTATTATTCGCAGTCGGGTAAAAAGATCTTGAATCAAACGTTACCTTTTCATAGTGTATCTTGCGATCTAAGTCTGGACGGTGGCTGGTCATGACTGTCAAGCTGTCATTGTGAATACTCCTAAAATTTTGTAATTAACATTTAATAAGCGATAAGACTGCCATTGTAAGTCTAGCATTGTGGTTTTTCATAGATTTATTGTTATTGGTATTTGTCCTTCCTTAATTTGAGGAACTTGGTGGAGCGACTTGATTTTTTGCAACGAGATAATTCGAGATCCGAAAAGTTAAGCATTTTCGTTTCAGGAAAACCAACATAACGCTGGTGAACGCACGGGGAAATGCTTGTATTAATCTACCTATAAAAGCAAACCCAAAGCAGAAAAATATTTTTAAAAATTAAAAAAAACTAGAATCTCCATACAAAAATTAGTCATGTGATCAGCCAAGTTGTATGGAGGGCGCATTTTTTATTGCAAAAATTCACAACTTTTTGTTTCACGTTCTATACTTAGTAGATTCTCTAGATAGTGAAACGGAAGATAGTATAACTGTAATTGCCTGTTGCACTAATGTTAGTGCGAAGAAATTTAATTTAAAATTGATCGTATCACTTACCCGAGCATAGATTTGGATTCATTTTCATCTTCCTCCAAAGTGTCCATGTCTTTGGATTTGGTTTAAAGCTGAGTCATAATTATTCGATTCATGTATTTACAGATGTACGACCTTTATAAATGTTATTTAAAGAAGAAAGTTATACTTAACGAATTTTGAAAATTCCGCAGAAACAATTCGGCGGGACCTAAGTTCGCACTTAAACGTACTTATAAGGTATTTTTTTAAATCATATACGACATTACCTTTATCACGCAATTAACTTGCATTTATTAAAGTTTTTATAAAAATAATGACATCTTTTTTTTTTATTTCATACTTCGTTCTTCTAAGGTGCAAAAAGACTATATTTTATAATATCTAACTCGAGCAATGGGACAATACACACAGTGTGATGGCCAATGAAAATAAAACATTTTACGTCAACACTATTGATAAAGATTTCAAAGATGCTTACTCCGGCTGTGCATTCTCACTCTCTTCTTCCTCCAGCTCCTCTTGTCCAGGGAAGAGAGACGTCCTCCGCTTGCTGATGTCCAGGACAACCCTGTTCTGAGTGGCAACTCGTTTGTGTTTCTCTCGCTGGTAAATAATGGCATGTACATCAGGTATCATCATCTACGCTATCGAAATCCTAGTGGGGAGCTATGAGTGTGAAACGTTATTTATTTTATTTTTATTTATTTACGCTATCGAAACAGCGAGGGGCCAGATTGTCTAGAGACAGTCAGTCAGGGCTTCTCTTTTATATGTATACAACATGTAACAGAGTATGATAGTAATTAAGTGTAAAGAAAATTGTAGAACGAAATTTTACAAAATTTAAAAAATGGCGTCCTCCATACAACTTCACCAATCAATATTATTTTTACGTGACCATGTTTTCTACGGAGAACGTAATATTTTTTTTTTTTAAATTTTGCGATAATGTGTCCAAGAATAGGTTAACTTTATAGTAGACTAACGTATTATATCACGTTCCTATTACAGTTTACACGTTGTATAGATCATAAAAAACTTACAACTTTAGTAGTAGATGCAATCTCCATAGAATCCCTGGCTCCTAATAACATCGCCTTATTTTGAGTCGGCGCTCTCGGCGCATTTGTCGTTGTAGTACTGAAATTATAAAACTAGAAAAATATTCATTGCAACAGGTTCCAAAACAATAAAAATGATAACAATCGATTAACACGACCGCAAAACTTTAAGACTTCCGGGTCCTTATTTTATTATCCTACAAACAACGAGATTCCTAGTTAGCTGTATTCGCGTTACGTGTTTAACGACGTTATTCTTATGATGCAAAACGAGCGTGTACCGTGCAACAGCACGGTATAAAATTTGACATTGGTTTAGTGAATACCGTTCCACGTGAATTTTACTCGCGCAATGTTACGTGTTAAAATGTTCCTAATGAACGGGATGGGATAGTTTATGACCATGCGCAGTTGAAATCAAATTAATGACACCTCGCACAGCAAAATCGGTCTTCAGGTTAGGGCTGTAGATTGTTACATGTCAATGACACTCAAGCATATCATCTGCCAAAGTTAATTATGACATCTATTGACCGCCAACTTGTCCAGACATTAAATATAGCTCTTTTCTACCTTTTAATGTCGTCCGATTCCAGTGTTTTTTTGCTACATAGCTATCACATTATTTACTATGCTTTACCGTTTTATTGTTTTCTCTTTTTTATATCACTATAAAGTTACAAGCTTCCTAGGCAGTCATATTTTTGCGCTGATACGATGTCTATTAAAAGCTTTTATTATGCAGAATTAAATAATTTTATTCAAACTAATTAAACGTGTCAGCCTAAAATGCATCATAGTGAAGCGATTGACACTAATAACAAAAAATACGTTACAATTTAGTGGGTGAAAAGAGGAAGGCCCCGGTTAGAAAATTCTATCAGAAACACAGGGTCGGTGATCCTCATAAGACTTTAGTGTCTATTTGTATCAACTCACACTATTTTGAGAATAGAGCCCATCCCACCTCGCACGTCGATACTAAACGCAGTCCCACGTCTGGGACCGCCCGTCGGACTGCTGGCTTGAGTAGACTGTAACAATATAATTCAAACTAACTATGTTTAGATAATTCCTCTTTACTATTCTGTACTAACTGACTTCCAAAAGGAGAGAGAGAACCTCCTAAGTATTGCTATGATTGACATTGACTTATTTATCTACATGTACTTTATCTATTCTTTATAAATAATTGTTTGTGTTACATTAATGACATTATATGATTTATGTTTCTATAAACCCCTACGGGTAGGTATAGATACTAGCGAACGACCATGTTATTTCACGGAGTAATAAATCATTCTTCCATTGCTTTTTAAAGTCGGATAGTCCATCGGATTCTTTTTTTTATATGTGTTCCAAGACTTGTCAAAGACGCTTGGACAATTAATAAGATATTTTGTTGGATTTAAGACTGTCCAGTAGGTCTCTGTAAATTTTATCAAAGCAGGTTCTGTTATTAGGTTTATAAATAAAATATTGCCAGCCGAATTGATGACAGTACATATATCATATTTTTTAATTTAAATTAATTACTTGTTTGTTTAAGTACTATAATATATAGACAAAGTTGGGTGTCTTAGATATCAGGCAACATAGATAAAAAAAAACTTTATTTAATACCCGTCAAATTGAAAACCTCTTTCATTTTTTTTCCTTTGATTATTGGTAAACCCATTTTAGGTATCTGTTCATAATATTACAATCTAGCTTCAAGTCTAATAAGTTATTTTAATTTAGCTTAAATTACTACAAAAATAGTGTCTCTAAGAATGTGTCAATCAACACCAAATAACACAATCCATTAACAACGTTTTAAATAAATAATTTACATACTAGATTTTAGTATGTACAATTTTTTTTACAAATTTTTACATACTTACCTGTCTGGACACCAGATCTGGCACCTGACCGTAGCACTCCCAGTGCGCGGGCGCTGCCGGCGCGCGGGCCGGATACTCGTCTTTGATGACGTCAGCCTTCGAACATCCGGCTGTCACGTACATGTCATTGAACACTGAAGCAAAAAGTTGCAGCATCAATGAAAAAAAAATATATAAAGTTTGTTTCCTGCAGGAAATATATATTTTTTCTATTTTTCTTCCGAAATGTCAGACCGTGACCTTGAATCGAACAACATATTCTTAAGCTTAGTTTATATTAAAAAAGGGCTCAAACAGCTATGACCCTTAAGACATGGGTTCAACTCAAAATCCACCACGTTAGGTAATACTCCTAAGTAAGTAGGTATTCTTCCAAAGAGATAAGCTTATACACATCAATCTTTCGATAAAAAAGCAAGTAGGTACATCCAAATCTTTCTATCAGTGAAGAAAAAGATTAACAAATACGCTTTTGCATTATATGGGATCATAGAGCAGACGTTGAGGCTACCACAACTTATCTTCATACAAAAACTAGCTACGCCCTGCGGTGTTGCCCGCGTTTATATTGCAGATAAAGTAGCCTGTGTGTTAATCCAGAATCTAAGCTAAGTACCAAATTTCATCCAGATCTCTTCAGCAGTTTTTGCGTGGAAGAGTAACAATAACAAACACACATCCAGACATCCATGCATACATTCTTACAAACGTTCGCGTTTATAATATTAGTATAAGTACATAGTATATGAAGCAAGATTACCATGGCTCCTTATTGGAGAATGGAGAGTCTTACCATACTCTTTCCACTTCTTTGGCACGGATTTGATATTCTTCGTGGCACTTAATACTTGACGCTTCTGCGCGGGATTAAAGTGTGCCATGTCTCCGAACACCACAAATGGACGACAATCACCGCCTATCCGCTCGAACCAAGGCTTCTTTGGCACTTGGACTAAAATTTAAGAAACAGTTTTTATGAACATATTGTCTCAAAACACGCTTTTGTCTTATCTTAAATCTATGTGGGTTCATATACAGGATTATCGGTTAGGGGTGTACTAAGCCGAAAGGTGGTCACTATACACGTTCTATGAAACAACTTTCACTATGAATTTTAGAGAAAAAATCAGCTGTTTTATATGTATTTTGTCGATGGCTGATTGACAGCTAAGGAACAGCTTATTTTTTTCCTTGAGTCATAGTTGGTCCCATAATGAAAGTTGTTTATGATTAGTGTAACTCAATCCGTTTTCGCAAACAGGTAACTCAATCCGTGTCTACACGAAATAAAATAATTTCGAAACCGATTACTGCGCAAAAGGGAATTTTTTATTTATGTTATCTCCCATAAGCATTTTCTTAAATTGAATGATTATGAACAATTGCGAAATCTTATCAACGAAAAATGTCGTCCAAGATATGTTACCCACTTAACGTACTGTTTACTTTATAAATGACTAGCTGACCCGGCCACGCGTTGCTGTGGCTATTTTATAGCGTCAAC
Organism: Ligdia adustata; assembly: GCA_947049295.1. Lineage (NCBI taxonomy): Eukaryota > Metazoa > Arthropoda > Insecta > Lepidoptera > Geometridae > Ligdia > Ligdia adustata. The sequence continues at coordinate 5,296,453 of OX346236.1, read as the reverse complement.
AACACGTGGTAATTATGCTGTTAAAATGTAGCTTATATGACACGTTCGTAGATTTACCATAGCAGCGCCATCTATTGCTTACTTACTCAACCCAGTCGAAAGGTATCGACATCTGTTAGAATCATTTGGAGTTAACAGATAATTATGACTGTCAAATAATAACAGACAAATAATTAGCAATAAATTAAAATTGCGACTATAATTTGAGATTTAAACTATCCTATCTCTGAAGTTGGATCGAACTGCACATGGTGTGCGAATTTTATTATAATCGGTTAAGTGGTTTAGGAGTCCATTGAGGACAAACATTGTGACACGAGATTTATATATATTAAGAAGATTATAATGGATAGGTAAGCACGATGAGAAAGATTTAGCGAAAGCGACATCTCTCAACCAGTTAATGAACTAGCCGTAGAAGTCGTACGACTGATATTATTTGCATTGTTTCCACAACAGTTACAGTCCGATATATGACAGCACGGCGCCCAAACAATTATTTCATCTGTGCTGCTAGTTTAGTCGTAGCAAGAAACATTGATGTAGGAGTGCAGCGCTTACCTAAGTAGGAACTATTTCTTCTAACTAATTTAGAACTATTTCTTCTGCAAATATTAGCACTCAAATTACCTACTTACATTCGCTTATTTCTTTCTTGACTAGCTCTTCCTCGTCGCAAATACAAGGGTCTTCAGCAGAGTCACCATCAATTGGTGTTTTAGTTTTCAACAGTTTGGGCAAATCGAAAAAATATTGGTCCGATTCGCGTGAACCCTTTGCAAAATCGTGGACGAAAATTTGGAACTGTAAATAAGTGTTTGTTTATAGGCGATTTCTATCAGAATGTATATTGATAATGTTTGTCTGAATGTTGTTATGAACAATTGACCTATGAGGTTGATGAGACAAGGTTACAAAAATTATGTATTAGTTAGATCAACTGTTCGTAGAACTACTATTACTATAACAAGCACAATTTTTTTTCCTAAAATTGAAGTGAACTGTATAAATTCGAAGTTATCGTAACTACCTTATTTTTATTCGATACCATTACTCCGTGAAAATTTTTTATTGCGTTTATTCCCGAAAAAGAAAACCACCAAACGTCAAAAAAAATACTTATACATTCGACAAAAACCTGCCTCCATTAGCGTTTTTGCCATTATTTGTCGCCATTCTTGATCCACGCGCGCAGCAGTTTTATAGCCTCTGGATAAGTTCAAAATTAAATCTTGTGCTTCGGCCAAGATTGCTTGCAGCTCAAGAATATATCCCGTATATTCTAGAAGTTTAATTATGTCTAATTACTAGGCACTTTATATATGTGGTGAATGAATGTGAGTAGGTACGATTACTATATTTGCCAGTGTCAATTTTGAGAACCGTAGGCAAAGAAAGATATAGATACCATCAACCAATTTTCTGAATTTTCAGTGATAAAATAATGTAATCTCAAATTGAAATCGATAGTGAAATAATGACTAAATGTAGTGAGTACAGTCCGGTGCAATAATTACTTCACATTACGAGTATATCAACAACTTACTAGAGTTTTAGTTAAGAAATAATACAATAAAATCATATACAGGGTCATCAGTTAGAGGTGCACTAAACCGATAAAGGCTCTACAATCATCAATACGAAAAACTTTCACTACGGGAACAACTTTGAATTCGTGAAAATAAATTAGTTTTTTTCTATAAACCAGCTTTTTATTGCTATTTTATTAAAAAGTTTATCGGTCGTCGGCAAAATTTACGAAACTGTTTTTTTCTTCTTATCCAGAGTTGGTCTCTTAGTAAAAGTTGTTCGTAATGAGGAGTATAGTAATTACATTTCAGCTTAATACCCCCTAACCCTTTTTAACCTTTGTATTAATGTGACATATTAACATCTCCCAATTAATTTTGTACGGAATACCAAGCTTCAGTCTCGTACCAAACATAATACGTAGAATATGTACGAATTTCAAGGATTATTTAAATTTCTTCGAATCTAAAGCCATAGCGTGCAAGCAACCTTAGAGTAAAATTAGTTAGGAAGGTTTAGTTCTATACGCAGCTGAAAAAATGTTTAGAAAATACTTAAGTACGCCAAAACTTGCACAGAAATTCTAACGGACGTGAGGGTTCTACTCAGGTTGAATCTTCATTTTCTAATAATTTTTGCATGATTTTCATGGAGGTCTCAAGTGACAGTAATTATCTAAAAACTATAGCACTTACGCTCGATAATAGCCTTCTTTTCAAGCTTGCTTCTATTTCTCTCCATACACATGACATACATTAATCCAGCCAAGTTTTTGCACTCCAACTGAGTTTGAAGAGCACCGATCTTTTCTTGTCTTTCTCTATGAGCTTCTCGAAGCATATAGGAAGCACGTATTTGCTCGTTTCTGTTAGATAAAATTAAATATATTTGTTAGTAGTAAACTACTTCGAAGTGTTACTAAATCGAGGACAATGAATTGACCCTAAAATTTACGCTACACATTACAACACTTTATTTCCCTAGATATTTTTAAAAGTGACTGGTTTATTGTGATACTACTACAAGTCAAAAATAACATAATTGTGACATAGGCATTATGTACGTGGAGCCATCTCTTGAGTTAATATATCAGTTTTAGAGTTTTCATCATATGAAAACTATAGTGCGCGGCAAACAACTTGACCTTGCGCGAGACGTGTTGTACTGTTCGCACTTACCAAACTACCCATGAGAGTGAAAGGGACGATGCCGTCATCTTAGTTCTAGTTGTTTGCCGCGTACTATATCAACGCTAAAATCATAATGAAATCAAAGAAGTACAGAAACTCAAGCTTGACTTACTGTAGAATAAATTCAGCTCGTTCCTTGAGCACGTCAATTTGTTTCTTGGTGTCAGCATTATATTTTCTTTTTAATTCTTCTTCTTTTTGAGCAAAGAGCTTTTCAGCTTCTGCTTTTTCTATAACGGGTCTTCCGAGGTGAACACATCTGCAACCTTTACAGCAACCCGATGGAAATGTTTTGCTATTTTTTCCTATAACATGCTCTGCTGAATCTTTTTTCTTTTTATCATCCATAATTTCTTCAGATTTTCTACGGATATGCTCATTACTTCCTTCTAGAGAAGATATTATGCTTTCTTCTGGAGATATATGCATTCCTTGTGTAGACATCTTAAAACATTCAACATGATACAATTCAATTCACTTGTAATTAGTCAATCGGTAAAGCTGTCTGAGAAGTGTGACAGCCATAGGTACATAATAATCCTTTAAAATAAATGTACTTACCGTCTTTAATTTGGTATATAGAAAAATATATCAGGTGCTGATATATTTTTCCGTTATTATGATTTAAAATCGAAACTTTTGAACTCGGTTTGATAAAAAGTATACTTATGAAATATATATATTTACATTAATTTTATACGTATATAAATGCCTATTAGAAATACACTCTGACAAAGATAAATATCCAAAAAGGAGAGATTACAAAAATGAAGGGATTAAAAAATTTAAATGTTGTCAATTATGTTATGTTTTATCCTAACTGTGGCGTATTCTATGTCAACGTGGCCATTTTTGCACAATATTATTGTAATTATGAGACATTTCAAATTACAGACTTGAGCCAACTGGTCGACGAAGTTTTATTTTAGGAGTTATTCAATTAAATTCACTTCAAGCAATTAAATGTACTAACCCGTTAAAATATTATATATTCCTTTCTTCTTTCTGGCTCTCTCTGACATTGACACCATAATTGTCATCACAGTAAGAAAAAATAATTAATGGCGCATAATTGGATTCATGCATGAAAATTATTATAATTTATTGTTTTACTGAAGAATATTTTCTATTTTTCTAAACAAAATATTTTACGAAACCAAACTTTTTATCTTTCAAAAACACAAATAAATATTAATAATTTTGTATCTTAATAAAACTGAAATAATGCGAGCGAGAGGGCGCATGAATCCAATTATGCGCCATTAATTAATTAATACATAAATTTAGTTAATTTTATGTCTTAATTAAATATAACGAGTGCAAGTATAGTGTAATAATGGAAGCTCTAGAGAGCACATACTTCCAATTCTACGCCCTAACTGGTGCCCGCTACTTGATCTATTGAACAACTTCAGGTGGAAACAATAAAGTCTACAACCAAATATTAAATTGCTACCGGCATGTATTGTATTCCGGGAAATATAAATATAATACATAAATTATAATATTAATGTCAAGGTACTTACATGATTGGTATATCGCATCCGACTATGGGACCCAACAGAAATGTCCGAAGGAACCGACATTTTAGAGTTCTGTCAAGACAAAAGTGTCAGTTTCATTTGACAGCTTCGAATCGAATGAAATATTTCTAAAATGGCAACCAGAAAATGTGCAGTCGTGAAGTTCGTAACATGTGATGTTTTGTGAAAAGTGTTAATTTTTATCGAAAAACGTTTTATATAGTGAATTAATGTGATTAACGAGCGCATAAAACATTATTGTGTGTGTTGAGTGTGTAGTGATTAGTGTAGACGACATAAAAGTTGTAAAATAATATTGTACATGGGGAAAGCCGTCACTTGAGGTTGTAAGGTTAGTGCTTTTTTCATCTGTTGTTTGTCTTAAAATAGATTTCTGTGCGGGTCGCAATGATATTTCAGATTTGTTTGTGTAACGCCTTCATGTGACTTTTCAGTTTTTTCATAAAGCCTTGAACTAGAAAACTAACAGTGCCCGTAATCAAGGTTAGGTTTGCGCGGGTGATTTTTGTCATACTGTTGTTTATTTTGATAGTACGCTATTAAACTGCGTTTGATATCATTAATTTAAAGTTAATACAGCTTAATTTGCATCGTCTCGTAAGAATTGCACACTGAAAAGTGCTAAAAAATTGCATTCATGAACCTAACCTATAAGATGTCAGTATTTAGTGCAAATTTTTTGCTGCATCTGACTACCGTTATCTTGAGCAAGCTAGTGTGTAATTGCTGTTATTATGAGATTGTAAACGGTTTTCTTTGGTTTATTGGTGTGAAATATCACAATCACGTGATCGTTTGTTTTTCGCTGCCGGAGTGCCGACACATGGTTTGACAGATGTCGCGATATTATGGCCCTTATCGCAGCGGTATCGCGCATTGTGGCACTTTTCGGTGGAAAATTATGTCACCGGCATGTTAAACCAGCACCAAAGGTTAGCAAAGTCTAGATATTTCATATCATGACTGAGCATTGAGATGTAAACAAAAAGCATGCCTATAGTCACAGTGTCACTACAGTTTTATTTAAGGCTCTTCTGCTTCTGCTTTTATCTATTTTTTTTACTCAAGAGTTTTTTTACAATATCATATGAAGTAGATTCCTTGTAAACATTGATATTTTGATCATGCCTTTATTTTTTTTATAGCTATAAACGTTATTTGGCCATTGAATGAATGACCTTCCAATTCTTTTACTAATGTACGCATTAGCACTTAAACAATGAAAGATATAATTACAAGGAAATATGCTTATTAAGGGAGATTGGTTGTTAGTGTCTTTGGGATAATCAGTCATAAAATGGAAAACATATAATTTTTTAAATAAATATGCATGTTCTAGCTGGAACTTTACTGAGACAAGTAAAGCAAAAATGTGACCTACGATGGATGTAGGGTTACCTAACAAGTGGTTAGAAGTGACTTCAAAAGAAACTGTCTGCCAAAACTTAAGACCCCTGTATACATCCTACGAGTGAGACTAGGGGATACTAGACAATCAGTACAGCCTAAAGACAAATCTAATGCTATCTACTGGTTTAGGTTAATAGTTGGGTTTAGGTTACAAAGAGTTAGACATACATGTACTAATTAACAAACATACACTTGAAACATTACCATCCATTTGGGCACATAGGTAAAACATAGTGACTTACCTGATGCGATCTACATTATAGTTGTAGGATATATGTAAGCCTTTAATAAGTTCCACAACATCATAATGTAATTATTACTCTTAAGTGTGACATAAATTAGAAAGTTAGGTAATTATTATGTAACACTAACCATTCCTGGTCTTTGAAGGGTTGATTGATTGATTTATCTTCATTTGTTTTTATTTATTATTTCTTTTAATGTAGTTGAGTTTTTTGTAAATAAATTTTTATGCTTCTTTTTTGTATAATTTTCCTCATAATTTTTGTAGATAAATTTGTGTTTGTTTACATTATTTGAAGTTGATTGTCAATCTGATTACTTTTACTTAATGTCAGAATTAAGTTTGCATACCTACCTATAGTATTATGCATATAAATACTCAAAAAGTTCATGCATTCAAATTATTGCCGCCAGAAATATATTGTTTTAAGATATTCTTATGTTCTGGCTGGATTTATTTCTCTACTTCATTATCAAATGAAGTTGTTTAATTTTAAACCTGTCATAACTCAAAAAAATATTAATAACCCTCGACTCCTGTCATAAAATCAATTTTCAGCAATTGATTTACTAACAGTCAACAAAGCAATTTAAGAGTTGTATCCAATCATCAAGATTTCTAGGCTACCATACTCAAAGGGCAAAAATGGGACCCTATTACATGTGTTTATGTAAGACATAGGGCTCTGATCCAACTGAGTGATTTTATGTTTCAGAAGTAGATTTGAGTACAAAAAGCGAATTATGTGTTTGAATGAATGCAGTGTGTGATCTTTTTTTTCGTTTGAAAAATGGCGTCATTCAATTTGTATATTAGCCAAGTTTATATATTTTCAAATTATCAATCAATGAAGTCAAGTCAAATATCAAGTAATAAGTCTATTGTGGTCAAGTTAAAGTCACATCATGTACCCTCGTAAAGCAGTGGAGACTTTACATTGTTTCTATGGAGATTTCCAAACCACGTTTTTCTGCCTTTTTTATCGTTAAATTAATATAATGGTTAATAATCCAGCCAGCATTAAGCTTTTTTAGCATATATGTGGCTCTATCAGTAAAGAATGTATTAAGCTGAAATAGGTTACTGTTCATTCATAGGTATATAATGAACAGATTTTACAATGGTACAAACTCAAAATTGAAGAAATAAACTACTAAACAGAAATTTTACATCAGCGAATTTTATTTCTACCAATTAAAACTCTCATGTTTTGGAATGCAGCTTTTTAAACTATCCACTGGTCAAATTTAATATCTGTATGTTGAGCAGTCAAGGACTTTAAAAAAACGAGAGGCCGGTGATTTGGAAGCTTGAAATATTTTGTAACTGCTAAATCATAGCAGGATCAACATTTGGCAGAACTAATAGTAACATTAGTAGAGAACGAGATTATTTTTTATATTACCAAAAGTAAAATTATACACATGCTATACTAGTCCCAAATTTCATGTGTTTTGATTAACTATTGTTGATTTTACGAGGGTGGACATACAAACAGAAGGACAGACAGACTAAAGATGCTAATTTCTAACATAATAAATATTATCTGTTATCTGATCTGGTAAACGTGTAAGTACTTACTTAAATCGTAATGAAAATTACGCATCCTTATCAGAACCATAAACAAAATATAAAATACGCAAATGCTTTGCGTCATTATCAAGGCAAACGAAAATAATAGACAGTAGGTGAAGTGGCACTGCTAAATTGTTACATTGAAATTTTAAATTTGAACTATTAAAATTAATGGGTTTCATTTTCTTATTACCAATATAAGACCAACCTGTATTTTCTAAATGATCACCAAACATACCAATTCCGTTTGTTTATTCCCAAACTAATCACTCTGTATAGAAAAAGATACAGTACTCTGCAAATAAGTTGAACCAATAATCTTTGCTGTGCAGTGACGATTTTTAGATCTCTTTGGCGCGGTGTAACCTATGTGTTAGGCCTCAGCCTCGAATTTAGCGGGCAGCGGGGCGGCGGCGGTGGCGGCGTTAAATTCGAGGCTGAGGTCTATAACAGCTGAGGCTAGCCGTAGCGTACAGGGATTCCGTCGAGTCGCGTTAAGCGTGAAGCAAACCGCACGCGTTGTGTCGTAACGCATTGCAGTATCTGTTACACCGGCCAGATTTGGTTTGTCGTATTCTGCACTACTGCAAATATCGCTGCACGTCTACGCGTGTTGTAACGGAGTCTGACTTGCGGCGATGCGCGTTCTTGCACAGCATCGTGCATTTGGCGTCATTTCTAATAATATTTCCTATATTACAACGTCGTAACATAAGCCATGTTTGCTGCGCTGCGCTGCACACGGTCTACTCACAATGCCTATTCGTCAATCAGAGGTACACATACCCAAATTACCCACACTACCGTCCGTTACCGTTTAGCCCAAGAAGATTGATGGGCATTGTAATTAAACGTATAGTTCGTTAGTCCATCTCTGTGCAACGACTCAAGCCGAGGTTCGTGCCGTCGACGCCCATGTGTTTGACGCACCAAAACTGCCAGCCCAGCGCACTTGCGCTTGCCAACCGTCGGTCGCCATTCACAAAAGGCCCCGCCCATCCTCTCTAAACATTTAGATTAAACTGAATTATCAAACATTCTGCAAAAAGCAGCTGATAAAACTTAGAAACGGGAGCGGCATACATTCTTATCTCTAGCATTTTGCGACCTTGGTACCACAAATCTTTGGTTGCTCTTATCTATTACGCGCGCACACGTTGCGTGCGATTACGCCCTGTTTGAGTCGGTTATCTTCGAAGCCGGGTGATAGGGTACAGTCGATGCAAGCCACTTTTACCACAGAAGATAATTATAATAGTACTCACTTTTTACTAAAAATCTTAAAATGTTTAATTATTGTTTTAATGATTATTTTTTTATATTTACATTACAATCGTTACTTTATAGTCACCTCTCTTTATTGTAACAATACAACATCAAAGAATAAATACAAATTAAAGAAAACTGTGCACAAAAGGCTGTCTTATCGCTAAAAAGCTAACTTTCCCAGGCATCCTATTATTACCATTTTACTGATGACCTATTAAAAAAACTAAGACGACTTTGAAGCCTTACTAAATTTGAATTTATTGTTAATTCCGATATGTACATGAATGAAAAACTCAGCGGTGAATGCCTGAATCTGGTATAGAACATGCGGCCTCTCTCTTAATGTAAATGTAAAGTAATTTAATAAGAGATAGAGTTTTGTGTATTACACCACTCACTGTAATCAAATGTTATCATATTGATGACACTATAATATTACATGGACCAAGTTTGCAACCAGCTACCAGTTAGGAAAACTTCAAAGAGGCAAAATCTTGCAATACTTATTTATGATTTGAAGTTGTAGAGGTTGTTAATGATTTTGATTATTGAATGTGTTGTTATATCTGGCATATCAAAACAATTAATCATTTGCTTGTGATGTTAAATTGCTAAATTAAATTATATATTGCATTTAGTTTCTGAGTAATGTTTTATTACGGTATTGATTTGACCTCCTACATATTTTTCCTTCTCTATCTTTTGTTTTGATTTCCACAATTGTCCCACTGTAATAATTGTCTCGTTTTTCCAACTGGACTTTCTAATTTTGAGAGATCTCTTTTCATCTTTTTTGTATGCTAGAGCGTTCTTTCTTGTTCCCCATTGACCAGCCGGCTAAGTGGAGTTTTTTAAAAATGTGTTGAATGCTCTGAATAAAACTGAAATTTCTTTAATAAACTTCCAAATAGTATTAGGTTTCCAATTTTGTATTTTGTGGATCTGGGATTGTATTAGAGAGATCCCTCTCACAGCGCAGTTCTTCTACCGTAATAAATTGTGAAATCGAATGTAAACCAAGTCGGTTAAGTGAGCAACAAACAGCCATGGACGCCTTATCACACGCTTATGTTGCTTTTTTGTATCAAAAATATGAAAAGATGAAAGAACTTTTGCTAGACTTGAAGCAAAGACGGTTAGTTACTTGTTCATACAGTCAGCCCTAAACGACACATAAATAAGGGCGTGTAGAAAAACGATATCTGTGTGCTGTCTGTGTACTGCCCCCGTTATTATAATTAAAGTAAGTCAAAAAAATTAAAAACGCGGGAAATTTCACTTTTGTTTAAAAAAAATTAAATACCTGTATCTTAATGATTATAGCAGATAACTCAGATATTTAAACGCAGGACGAAAGATAAAATTGCGAAGATTAATCTTAAATAAAAAAAAATTGTTTAGCATGAATGTCTTTTCTTTAGGATAATAAACTGTATTTATAACTACCACTTTTTATTCGCCCTACTAACACTTCTTAAACATATTTAGTGTAAGTCGGTAACATACTGGAAATATATTTAACGAAATATCCTTTCCATGCAAGTTACTGTAACTATAATCTTCTAATAGCCTCTATTTATATACCTACTTCAAACAGATTAAACATGTAAAAGGGTTGGTTAATAAATTTAAATAATAAATTTGTGTATTATAGAAAAATATTTATTGAGCAATCACAATTGTACTGAATGTTGTTATTATTTGTATGAATATTGTTGTTTCAGTCTTTAATTATATGAGCATTCAGAATAATCACATTCGTTGAATAAAGTTTTCTTACTACCTAAAAACCTTAAACGCTATCTTCACAGTCTTTTAAAGTAATTGTAATTTAGCCTCCTTTTATCAATACTATCATTAGCTACACCTATAATAGGTTTTTGTTTATTTATTATTATAAATTCAAACAATCACAATCATAGTACTCGTATCATTAAAAGTTTAGTCACACTAAATAGTACCTACCAAAATTAAAATCACATTTATTTGAGATACAAATATAACAAATGTTGTAGTTACCTACGCAATCATAACATAGAATGTTTGTCTTAAAAGCATAATGAATTATATCTGTTAAACAAAAATAATTACAAATAACATAATGCATCTTCTAATCTTCAAGAAAATTAGGAGCATCAGAAATTGGTATGTTTAACCAAAATGCTCGCCTATTTTCTGGCATCAATGGGACCAGCTTTTCTACTATATCTTTCTTCTTTTCCTCTGTTATACCTCTTGGAGTCACTTTTGGTTTAAGTTCAGGAAACGATTTATTTTTTATGACTTTATTTTGTAAAAAATCTAAAGTTCGAAAGTCTTCGCCATCTTGATCTTCTTTAAACTTTAGTGTATAATATCCTCTTTCAACTTTAACGTGTGTGATGTCTCTTAAGTAAATACGTGGTGAAGAGTTTCGAATTTTATGTTGCGATACACATTCATCATAATCATAAAAATCAGTAACGTTCATTTCTTTAACAACCGTTTTCATGGAATTTACACTTTTTACTCGTGCAACATAATCATCAAAATCATAGACTTTAGTGTTACGCAAGTATTTCTCAACTTGGTGATGGAATTTGTCCGCGGACATAAAAGTGTGACCAGGCTCAAAATATTTGATCTCGATGGTGTTGGTGGCAATTAGATCACTGTTTATAATATTTATTAAAAAGGACAACAGAGCCCAGTTCTTATTTTGTGACGAGCAGTTAACTGCCCACAAAACAATTTTATCGGTGTCTCGGTTTTGCAAAAAAAAAAAACTGTATGCTGAAAGAATATCCAGTGAACTTCTTCCTGATATAGTTTCATTCCACAATACTGCAATGGGGAGGTTTTTGGACGATTTACCTAGTGGAACAAAACTCTCATTAAAAGCAATAATTCGACTGCAGAAAATTGCCGCCTTATATTGCTCCATTCTTGGGAGCATTACGACCTTTTGTAGGTCCACGGAATAGTATTTGATGTCTGTTTTGTTTCTATTTTCGGCATCGAACTTGTAATTTATTCTGCTTTTAGTGTAATTATCTTTATGCTTAAGGTACCGTTTACAAGTATCACAGTTTAGGTCTTGGCTTTCAATGTGATCTTTGTTGTGCTCTTGAAATAAGGCGCACATTTCACACTCTTCATTCCCTAAGTTGGCAAAGGATATATGCATTTCTTTTTTTACAACATGACGGTATGTTTCTATTGACACTTTTGTATTAGGTTCTGTTTGGCAAAAATTTTTATACATATCTGTCATATTTATGTCGCTAGGTAGGTATAGTCTTTTTGGAGCATGCTCCCGTCTATAATGCGATATGGCTGGGTTGTATTTTAGTACATGATTTTTTATTACATCTCTATCTATTTTATTTTCTCGTATATATTTACCTCGTTTATCTTTCTGGTCATCTACATTTCTTTTTAAGATGTTTAAAATCCTGCAATCATTTTTGGCATTGTATCCCAAAGTAGATAGAAAAAAAGTTTTGCATACTTCAATTCTTTCATCATTACTACTTTTCAAATGATATGCATAAGTTATACCTCGTTTATAATTTTCTTTTTGTGACACTCTTCTTGTCTTTATTTCTTTTGTATCAACCAAACCTTTTATGAATATACCTTGAGATTCTTTGTTAAGTGTACGGTATGTTTCATTAATGTTTTCCCTTTGGAGAGATGTAAACTTAGACGGGCATTTTTTTGGACATTTTTCTCCACAAGGGGCCTTTAAATCAAGTTTTGCAATCTCAGACTCAAGTTTTCTTTTTTTTCTTTCTATTACTGGTTCGGAAATGACCCGTCTTTTTCGTGGCAAACCAGCTTTGTTTAAACCTTTATCTTCTGGAGGTTCGGAGACTGGTACAGTATTTGAGGAGATTGCAGGCAAACATTGTACTGGCGAACCTATCATTAATGTTGGAGTAGTTTGATCTGAAAAACGTTAAGGTGAAACAGATCGAAAACGTAGCAGTGGCAAGTCTGAATCGAGTAAAGATGGCGTACCTGATGGAGAACATCTTGTGCTTGGTGACGAAGCTGGTTGTGAACGCTTTGGTGGTGAAGCTGATAGCAAACGAAGCGGTAGAGCTTGAGAAGTTGAGGCTAGTATCTTACTCGTAAAACTTTCATTATCAGATTCCGAAGGTGATAAGTCCTCAGGAATGTAATCTTTATCTTGAACGCTGTCATCAGAGTTTTCGAAAAATGTCGCATTTGGTTCCTGTTGTGATTTACAAAGTTCTTCATCTGATTCTGACATATTTTCGTCACAAAGCAAAGCATTTTCCACTAGTGATTTAGTATAAGTTTTAGATTGTAAGTTTACTGACTGTCTCAATTTTGTAAGAGATATTCTATTTTGCTGGATGTCTTTGAACGAAGTCTTATATCCGTTGTAGAAGTCAAAAATCACAGGAGTGTCTTTATAATCTACATATCTATTCAATTTCTTATTAAATACTTCGGTTTCTTCAATGTCTAACGCATTTCTTGTACTAAGACTAGCTTTAGGACTAGAACTGCTATCTTGACTGGAATTAAGTTCTCTGTTAGATTTTTTGGCTAAACTTAGTATTAAATCTCTTCTTGATCCCATTTTGATTCCTGTACAAAGAAGCACAAAAGTAACAACATTACATAAATAACATTTACACTGATAGAATCCCCAAACTAGGATTTCTCAAGTATCAGGGGTGCCATATAACACACACAAAGACACATGCACAACACTCGGACTCAGAACTAATACCCAGACTCATCATTCAGGAACCTGCCCCGACCGGGAATCAAACCCGGGAACAATGCAACATTGATAATTATGACACAAAAAAGATATTCGAGAAGAAGAAAACAGTGAAACAGTGGACATAGTTATATTATTATTAAAAAATAGCTGACATAGTTATTTAGCGCAAACGAATCAAAATACATTTATATCATAAGTTACATGTTTACAAAGCAAAAAGATAAGAAATAGGGTTAGCAAATAACTAGAAAGTCTTCCTTAAATTATTCTTTTGGGATACATACACAAGGCGCATATACCTATGAAAATATTACTCGAGCCAACTCTCGCGACAACACAGCTGATCGCATTGACATCAAGATCAATTTCCGAGTAAAGTATTCCATTACTGAACGCGCTGGCATCTTTAATATTTTAAAGTAGAAATTTTAAAGATTTACTCTAATTATTATTATTTTAAAGAAGTCAACCCAACTCCAACTAAGTAAACATGTGCTAGCTTGGTTTTCGCGCGAAAACTGTTAATCGCGAGTGGGCCGTCGCGTCGCCGGCGAACAAAAAGTGTTAGCGCGGTCATTCGCGTGCAGTTTGATGCGTTCATACGAAAAAACAATGATACTTACGTCACTACAAGATGCAATTGGCGCCAAATTTGACCTTCCCTAGCCATAACACGTCCTGTTCTTTGCAGCGTTGGCGCGAGAATGCTAGAATCGAGATAGATTCCTCAACCCGCGGCCCCAGCGCCCCCCGCACTCGCGCTCGTGTTTTCGATAAAACCCTAAGCATAATACCAGTAACTATCGACTTTACTTTAAGAATGATAAAACTGTCGTTATTTTCACTTACAAGATGTATTTAGCATACTTAATGTAAATAGTGATATTTTGATAATAATTAAAATTGTATTCGTATAAACTGAAGATTCTGTTAGCATAGTTCAAGCATGTATCTGTGCTCGCTCACTTACTTGAAGTATGCTAACGTTCGGATTTTATTTCGTATGAAATACACAAATTATAAATAGTTTAACTACACTAACTGTGAATATGAGTTGGGAAAATACCATAATTAAATGAGGTTACTGTATTGTGAATTACTTACTTTAAATATGATAAAGGAAATATAAAATAAAACATATTTTAAGTAAAGTAAATCTACTTACTGTCAGTGTATTAACAAACTGTCGAAACTAAATAACACTTACTGGGATTGGGCTTATCGTAACTTTGTTATTAAATTTAATAATAAAAAAATAAAAAATGATCTATGTAGGGCTTGACTTAAGGATCACAGTACTGTAAAAAAAGTCAAAACACTAGTAACACTACTTACTTGAATTATAATAACGGGGGCAGTGTAGTAGTTATGACGTGGCGTTTGTATGGATTATTCTCTCAGTATTTGCCCCTGTGCTAATACGACCAAATTTCCATATTTTCAGACATGGAGTCGCACATACTGAACTCGTTTCACCAGGCGCGCTATCGCAGCATCGGCCACAAGGTGTTGCGCGCTAAGAGCGACTCTCTATCATCAGGGAGCAGTAACCAGAACAGCCCTGAATACCCTCAGATTGCTCTGCAACCCATGCCGTATGCTGCTCGAGCGCAGTCTGAGGACAGCACCGGTGAGGAGGGGACGCATGAACAGACAGTGAGTATGATATTGATACAATTGCGACCGACTTTGATTTTATCTTCATGGGGATGACTAGAAAAAGTATACTATCAAATAAATAAAAACAAAATCAACCCAGGCATCTTTCAGAAATCTGGGAATAGATGTATCTAAAGATTTCAATGAATTGTGTACCTCCTTCTTTTTTGTAGTCTGTTAAAAACAGATCTTATGATCAATCGACTGTTGTCTGAATGAATGTTAGTCTGATGATGACTTGCCACAGAGTATAATTTGTCCAAAGAAATAACGAGAATTAAACTGGTTTATATGTATGTATTGTTAAAAAGATTTTAGGCGAAGTAGTCAAAAGCAATTATACTTGTATCATTAACATTTTACCTATGTGATTATGTATGTATGATATGTGGACCAATTTGAAACTATTTTTTTGTTTTGAATGAGAATACTTCCTAGATGGTCATCATAGTCTATTCCTAAGGTACTTTGGGTTTTATATTTATTTATTTTATAGTTTATGTAGACATGTTATTTGTTAACTTTGTTGTTTGCTTTGTTAACTTGTTTTACATGTGCAAATCAAACAAGAGCTTGTTGAGATGTTGTGAGGTTTGGAGTGAACTACTAGTATATTATTATGATACATGTAAGGGACGGCCTTAAATTTGAACTTACCATGTCAATTAATCATTTACAAGACTGCTTTGATTTGTGTGCAATGGACTATATTGCCCACATAATCACAGTGTGCAGTATTTAGTCCTTAACTTGTGGAGACTAATATACCTGAAAAGCCCACTTGCCTCCTGCCATTGAGATATCATTTAAAATATATATTTTGGCTTACAATGTTTCACAAATAGTTTTCATTTCAGATGAACACAACACAGACAAGCCAAGACACGAGCTCTGACGAAGAATCTGACGCAAATGATGACGCAGAACAAAATATCGTTATCCGAGAAAATAGGATAGAATCGGACGACGAACTTGACGAAAACGTCGTCGTGCAAGAAGTCAACATAGACGACGAAGACGAAGACGTAGATGTCGACGATGAAAGCATAAGCCAAGAGCGTATAGCGCGTGTTCAAAATGCAAACGGCTTTAGAAACTTTCAGTTGACTGACACTAACTCTTTCGAAGATAATACTCTAGTAGAAGGCCATGACTATGATGTTATTACAGTTTATACTGTCAACCCTGACTTGGACTTTTTAGAGGCATCTTCCGATGACGAAAGTCAACATGAAGATTTCCCTGTTCCTCAAAAGGATCAAGTCGATGACGGAGAGTACTTACACGCTAATGACAATAGTAGGAAAAAACAAACTGATGAATCTTCTCCAGTTTTATCTAGCGCTATAGATTTAAATCTAGATACGCCAGTAGTTTCAAATGTCGAAGAATATTTCATTAAAGAAAATGACATTCTGGAGGCAGACGGTCCAGTCGTGAAAGATGTAGACGAGTACTTTATCAAAGACAAAGAAAAGAAGACTAATAGGAAAACATCAATAACAGTGCCAAATGTAGATGATTTCTTCATAAAGCACAAGTTACCTGAAGACGACAATTCTAAGTTTCATATACAGCCTGATACGACTCGCAATGTTGAAGATTTTTTAGTAATTGAAAAGAACATTAATGAAAAATCTGAAAAGTTAATGATTCCTAAGAAAGAAGTAGTAAATGAAGAAGTAACTTACGAAGACGATGAAAGAAATGTAACACCTGAAAACAACGCTGAAGTTTTAGATGAATCTGATTTGACAGAAGTGTTGCCGAATATTGAAGATTTGAAACGGTACTTTTTAGAAGAGATGTCTTACTCTAGGTTCAAGAGTATAGAACGCTCATGTTCTTTGCCACAATCGCCAATGCAAAACATCTGCATGGATGTAGATGATGCCAAAACATGTCTGAGCTTTGAAGATCTGAACCTTGATTTGTCAGATTTGACTTTTGAAAATGACAAGGACAAATCTGACAGTGCCAATAAAAGTGACGATGTTCCTCGTACTTTAACGGAGGAAGATGTTAACAGCTTTTTGATCACAAAGCCAAGTCAACGTAATACAATGTCTGTGAAGGATGACGATAACTTTGACCCTGAAGACATGGAAATCGAGGGGACAATACAATCACCTAAAATTGATGTCATAGTGCCGCCAATTGAAGACCCCTTCAGGCAATTAGCCTCGACACCTATCCCAGCGACGAATTTTTCTGGAAATATCCTTGATTTCTGCATAGAAAAAAGTCCTGTGAAGAATGAAATACCTACCAAAAAAGAGATTACACCCATAAAAAAGATTATTCCCATAAAAAGAGAACACCCCATTAAGAAAGAACCCCCTATAAAGAAAGAGCCTCCACCTAAAGCTAAGATGATAGTCATTAACCCGAAAAAGCTAACGGAGTCTAAACTTATTGCTGATGTGAAACCTGTTATTGATATAGATGATTTTGTCGATGTGGAATCATGCAATGATTCAGTGATACCAGTGCTTGCGGCTAACAACTTAAACTCTCTTCTGGAGCAATTTGAAGCAAGTGAGAAGCTGAACAAAAGTAAGAAACCTTCTCGAATAGTGCCAGTTGTTTCGGAAGAACATAAGAAACCCATAATCAGGAACAGTCTGACCAATGGAATGCGACTACAGGATGCCGGCGTACAACTAAATAAGAATAAAATGCGGCAAATATTGGTAAGTACCAGCTTTTTCCTATAGGTATTCCTCAGATCCAGTTAAAGGGCAAATTCAATCTCTGTTGACATTCTTGCAGATGCCGTCGACGATTAATACCGCTATCAAGCGGTCGCCAAGTCCTGTCCATTCAGATCACGACTACTGTTCGTCCAAAAAACGCCATAGTTTGCACATCTTGAAAGGAGGGCAGAGCCTCCTTAAACCCGAGGTCTTATCTAGCAACAGTAGGATACTTAGTTCTAGACATAGATCATGTAAAAATAAGAAGATCGTATACAACCTCAGCAGTGACGACGAAAGCGAATATAAAACTAAAATCAAGAAAGAATCGAGTGATAGTGAATTGAAAAAGAAGACTAGCATAAAGCCGGCTGTGAAACCTCCCGCGCAGTCGAACTGTCGCAAAAAACTTTCTCCGACGCACAGTGTATCTAACGATGTAGTTATTAAAGATAAAAGCAACAATTCTGTGATTAACAAATGTGCTTCTAAAGCAAGTGATACTCCTTGTAGTCAAAATTCAAACGGTAGCATTAAGTTAACTATTAAAAATAAATCTGAAGTTATTCTTAACTGTGATCCAAAAGACTCTCAGAAAGATAAACATAATAATAATGTAGACAAGTGTAAGATTAGTAGTAGTGTTAGTGATGTTTTGAACATTGTAACTAATATAAAACAAGAGAAACCAGAGAAAAATATTGAGAAGAGCATTGAGAAAAATATTAAGCATGTAGATAGGAATAAAAATAAATGCGTAAATAATGTAGAAGCTGTTACTAACAGTATAAGTGTTAAAGAAGAACCCCGTCCGAAAGATGAGAATTTTTATACTACGCTTTTTAATAACAAACAAGATGTAAAGATGCCACTAGTGCAAGTCAAGATAGAAAAGAATGCATTTGAAGAGGAATTGAACCGGGCTATGGAAGTGAAAAAGGAGGAGCCCAAGAAAAAGAAATTGAATCTTCAAGAGTACAAGTTGCGAAGAAATAATAGCTCAAACAATAGTTCGGCAACTGTTAGTCCCGAGGCTATATTCCCTGATATGCCACACCCACTATTGAATTCAGACAAGACTGCTAAATTGCTTAACCAAATGCCTGTAAATGGCTTAGCTAAAATTGCACACATTGAAACCAGTGATGCCCCTAAAAAGATTTTCGATCCCATTAGAGAGGCTTCTAGAAAGATTCTTATGAACTCCAAAAAGCAAAAGGCTGAAGCTTTGAGGAAAAGGGACGAAGATATAGTAATGAGCAAGATACCTAAAGTTGACAATTTACAACTGCAACCTCTGATAAGTGAGGCTGAGATGTTGAAAATAGTCGGCATGAGTCAGCCGGAGCCGACGCATGTCGTTGAAAAGCCGCAATTGCCAGCTGATTATGTTGAAATAATCCTTGTAAGTGTCGGAACCAACACAGATGAAAACCTAATTAAGAAATTAGAGGCTGATCTTAAACGTATTGAAAATGCTAGTAGAAAATCAATGACGCCTCCTTTAGATCCGAAATCGCACATCAATTTTAAAATTAAGAAATCTGAACACGTTCTCAAACATAACGTTTTTGACACGAAAGATAAAAGAGATAAACGCAGCCCCGTTGACGATAAGAAAGTCTCGGAATCTAGGATAGATAAAGAGAGATACAAAGATATAACGGCTACGTTGAAGAGTGTGGGTAAACAGGTTGATAATAAAATGTCTAGTAACTCCCTATTCGCTAGCATACAAGATGTTGTAATGAAGAAAGCGCCGGAAGAGAAGCAAGATGCTAAAAAATTGAAATCTCCAATGGAAAAACGCGAAGTCTTCACATTCGGAAGACCGACAATTGTGAGAGAATACGATGAGAAGGCTGAGCATGGGGAAGATAAAATCATTCTTCATCTGGGGAAGGATAGAAACAAGCCCGTCTCTGCTAGCATTGTTGTCCAAACAGATCCGATTCCAGAATGTCCGGAACTGTCCAAAGCCAAAACGATAGCTAAAGAAAAATCGTCAGTGAACCGTCGGAGAAACGACAGCGACATGTCAATGTCCAGTGGAAGCGGCGGCAGTCCGACTAGCAAACAATCGAAGCCAAAATCCGACGATAAAGTTGCCATTAAAGCAAAAACCGAAACCCAGCCGGATAAACATTCGACTGCCAAAGTAAAGCGATCGCGGTCCAGAGAGCGTTTCGAGAAATACAGACGGCGATCTAGATCCGTATCACGAAACAAGAGAAGACGCCGCTCTCCTTCTAGATCTAGACGTTCTCCTTCTAGAAGTAGATCTAGAAGCAAATCACGCGGCCGATATCACAGACGTTCTTACAGAAGATCCGATCGATCAATGACTCCGTACAAGCGAAAACGTAGAACGCGATCCCGATCTAGATCGTATAATAAAAGGCGATCGCCGACGCCTAAAAGAGACCATAGATCTAATAGAACGAGGTCAAAATCAAGGCCTGTGTCGCGATCTAAGAGCCCGGTGGCAAAAAAATTTAAACCAAGCCCTCAGAAGATCGTCGAGAAAAAGTTTGAGAAATCTATGACGCCTCCATTAAGACAGCCTACTGTGTCGGAAAGCTCGGATTCGTCGACTAGGTGAGTAGGAATGTACCTAAAGGCGAAACAGCAAAAGGAATGTCTAATACATAGTATTTTTTCTCCTAGAAATGCGTAACTATTTTGCTTAGCTTTTGTCTGTTTCGTCCTTATTCGACTCTGTATCTTGTACCTAAACAAGAGCATCTTCTTCGATAGAAAAAATGAATCAATCAGTTGACAAAATTCGCACACAGTGGGGCTCATTCTGAAGGTGTAATTCAAAACTAACTGAACCATCCTAGGGTTTTCCCTCTCTATTTTAACTTGTCTAAAAATAAAGAAATGGCAAACAATGAGAATTTTAGAAATGCCGCTTAAAACTTTTAGAGTCGTACTCATTGCTTGTACCTATAAGAAAAGTGACCAGCTCTGGAGTTTCCATCCAACTATTTTCCTCGATGTCCGCTCAGGTTTAAACATTTTCTTCCAATGATATTGACCTCCCTAGTGTTAAACCATTTTGTTGTTTTGGATAAATTGCTTCATATATGTAAATACATCTTTTATGTTGTAAAGGGTTAAGTTTAAAATATTTCTTATTAAAGGAAATAGAGGCCCAGACCCGATTTGTCATACTAAAAAGAAAGAAAGGAATATGTTTGTATAGAGTCTGAACTGATCAACCTTCTTAAAAATTGAAAAACCGATTCTTGACTAATTTCTTTTGGAAAGAGTGTAAAATTGTTATAATTTATTTATTTATTTTAATTGATTACTTAAATAGGTATGTGTCTAATAATATTTTCTTATACATATGTAATTAAATCTACAATCCTTTAACACGGATCTGAGCGAATACCAACACAGTGTACCCCAAGCTAACCTCTCGCCTTGGCCTTTCCAGCTCGTCTTCATCGTCATCATCGTCATCCTCGTCGTCATCTAGCAGTTCATCATCAGGCAGGTCGCGGCAATCGAGACGTTCGAGCAGTCCTTACCAAAGAGACGAGTTTAGGAAGAAGTATAGGAGCTTCAGTTCGGAAGATAGGTATGTATACTGAGTGATTATTTAGTAATTATATAGGTCAAAAAGACGGCGTGGCCAATATATATTGCCGGTCAATAAGACTATCCCGCCCCGCCGTCTGCATAGCCCTTTAGAGTTCTGCTTAGAGAGTTTTTTTAATTTCTCACCCATTTTGTTTCATAATCTAATAGATGGACTGACTGTTATTAGCTATGAATCAACGCAGAGCCTAAATCCATGCACCTAAACACTAAGAAAGGATTTTTGAGAATTAAACCTCTAAGGGAGACAAATAGGCGTAGACTTGACGGAGGGCACCGGGATATCAGTAGAATGCACAGATTGATTGTTTATAAGCCTTGTACTTTCTTTAAAATGTAAATACGAGGGCGGCACTGAAAATTTCGGCAATCAAGGAAGTGACACAACATTACTATTTAAAAATGTATTTATTGCTTTTCAAAGTATTCTCCGCGAAATTGGACACATTTTTCCCACACACACCCACATTGGGGTCTCCAAAATGGCCGTTTTGTAGGCGTCCACAGCTTCTTCAGGTGATGAAAATCTCTGACTACGCAATTTATTCTTTATTTTAGGGAAAGTAGAAGAATTCTATGTTTTCTTGCTCTAAAAACTCTTTTGTTCTGTGCGCGGTGTGAGTACTCGGCGGTTGCAGTTCTCTTTACGGAGTTCAGAAACGATGTGGCAAACAAATGCTAGCATACCATTCTGCATTAACCGTTCTTTGTCCCTTTAGAGGAATAGTCGCAACATGGCCGGTTTTGGAGACAAACGTGGCTACCATTTTTGCACCACTCCATGATCGAACAATTTTTGTTGGCTTTAACTCATTTTTGAACACCCAAACTCGTGACTGGTTTTTTGTTTCGGGTTCGTACGCGTATATCCAATATTCGTCACCTGTACGATGTTGTATACAGCATTTGAGGATCCCGCGTGGAATCTTTCCAGAGTTCTGACGCACCAAGTAACGCGAGCCGCTTTTTGCTCTTCACAGAGCGAATGCGGTATCCATCGGGAAAATAACTTTTTTACACCTAATTGTTCATGCAAGATTTGACTCATGCCAATGTCAAAAGTTGCCTGAATTTCGCGGTATGTCACATGTCGATCTTCTTCAATCAGCTTACGCACAGCATCAACGTTTTCTTGGGTGACTGCAGTTTTTGGACGACCTTGACGGGGATCATCACTGAGCTTGACACGTCCACGTTGAAATTCAGTAAACCAGCGATAAATTGTGGTTTTGGATGGGGCTTCATTACCAAATGCAGAAATCTTCCGGTCAATACACTGTTGTCGTGTTAGACCACTTCGAAAGTCATAATAAATCATCGCTCTTGAATTTTGTCGAGTCAATTCCATTTTTTCAACGACTAAACAAGTTTGACAAAACCTTGTGACAAGACCAAGAATCTTTTTTTAAATAAATAAATGGTATTCGATTTTTTAAACCAAAGAGTTTTCAATTCAAAATATTTTAATATGACAGGAACAGTGGAAATATTCCATTCCCGATACTTTTAGTGCCGCCCTCGTAATCTTCGCAATTCGCCATTAAAGAAACAACAATCTGTATGGCAACATTTTATTTTTATTTGGGAATTTAGCCAACAATAGCGTGACAGTCGTATCTTAACCTACATTTGAACCATACTCATGTTGTACGCCATGCTCACGTGATAATTATGCCAAAGGTTCAGCTAATATAAAAAATGAAACTAAAATAAAAACAAGAAATCATATCTTTACTTCCGTGTGCATACCATAAAACAAGTTTAGTGAGATGTGTAGATATATAGATATTCTTTACTTCGACATATCTCGCAATTTGGAGAAGAACTAAATCTAAAAACGAGAAAGACTTCTTACTCTCTCTTAATCTGTTATACCCATAACACTAATCAGCCAGAACTATAACACATGTGTTCGTTTCCGCATCTTTGTTATTTTTATACATTTAGGTCACACAGATGTCCAGTAGGTAATGTCGTTGCTATTTAAATACGTTCGTCTTTAAATCATTTATTGTCGAAGCTTGTCTGTTCAAGTATATTTGATTAGAAAAATTGTTCTTAAATGTAAAAAAACTAAATTGTTTTAATAGTCACGACGTTTTTGTAATTTTTTTTTTAAATCACACGGTTTACTAAATGATTTTAGTGCCTTTATTAAAAAAAAATGACTTCATCAAATCTACATCAAAAAAATAACAAATAATCCAAATGCTCCAACCCACAACCAGAGGGCAGCGTGCCCAGAACGCAAACGGCATTGCCACATTATTAGCTTACATAAAGCAAAGTTATATAATGACCATATAAAGTCGAAGCTGTTACTTGATTGATAATCTTGCTTTTTACACAGGGTATTCCCTAGGCTAGGAAACAAACATAACGCGGACAAAGTCTTGGTTAAAAACTAGTGTACAGAAAATAATTAAATTTACACTCAATTTAATTATCTACAAAATTCAGTTTTATATTAGAAAGAAAGAAAGAACCATATATAAATAGATATATAGGCATATTTGAAAATGTACTTTGAACAACAAATACAATAAAGTATAAATTGCGGCCTTACAGGCAACTATGTTCACATTGTACTTACTTACAATTAGCTTATATCGTAGGACTATAATTTGTTCTGTGCTTATACTAGAATATTATAATTTTTACAGGGATAACGATACGCCCGTGGAAGAGAGACGGATAGTGTTTGTGGGGAAGTTAGAGCGGGACATCACTAAAGCTGCGTTGCGGACACAATTCTCTAAGTTCGGCCCTGTTATTGAAGTACGTTTGCACAGCAAGGAGGATGGGTAAGTTCATTTTTCTTTAGTTTTTTTTCGTATGCAGTGGTTCGTCGTAGTGAGTTTATAGGCCATCAGTTTAAAGGCCTCTGACACGGTTCATACTCACGGATTGACAGATACTAAACAAAAAGTGAAATACCGACCCAAACGATTTTCGTCATATATTCTGTCATTTTAATTTATAAACCCCTAACTACAAGACCGATTTTGATAAAGATAGAGAAGTATACACCTTCAAACAGAAAAAGAATGTTTGAAATTGGCCCAGGTGTTGATGAGAAATCAGGAAACACATACATAAAAAAGAAGAATCCTTTAATACAATTAAAATAAAACTGCAATATTTATATATTATTTAATACGTAGGACAATAATTAGCTACATATAATGTATCATTAATGTTATAACGTTCACTCACTCTCTCGTTCACTCGTTCCAGTTCTCGGTACGGGTTCGTGACGTACCAACGCGCCCGCGACGCTTGGACCGCGGTAGACCAGGCGGCCATTTTCCCACAGTATGACGTCGGCTTCGGAGGGCGCAGGGCGTTCTGCAGGCAGAGCTACGCCGATCTGGGTAAGTTAAATTGTCAAAGAATCATAATCATTGACCGAGCGAGCGAAGCGTCTCTGCTTCGAGTCTGGCAAATGTGCTTTCGTCTTTCAATAATTAATAATTTAATTATTATTTCTAGGAGACAAACTTCGTACTCGCGTAAAGGTCGTAGTTTCCATACAATCTTGATGAAACTTTGTGTCAACGATTTTTTTACTAACATTCTTAATTCTTGTAGTAGAAATGTTGACAGATTGTACTATTCTCTCAAAATAAAATAATGGATTCACTCTATGCCTCATAAGAATATTTTCTGTGTACAGATGGTCTCGAGGCAAAATACACTGAGAGTGCTTTCCACGGGGCCGGCGCAATACCCACACGTCGCAATAACGACTTGAGCTTCGAACAAATGCTGCTCGAAATGAAGAAAAAACTCAGCCAACGCAAGAGCGACCAAAAACAAGACAACCCTTGACGATGGCTCGACTTACTCTGGCCGCCATCTTGTCCCACAGACATTGACAGTGACAGCCAGGGTGACGTATCTTTTCGTGTTGTGGCTTTGGCGGGTTGATCGATGAAATATTTTTGTTTTTTTATATTTGTTTCAATCAGTAATTGTGTTTTTATTAGTGTCGTAGTTTCGTGCAATAAACCCGAATTATAATCATCAACTTATCAGTACAGTTGGGTAAAAAATGTTTTCTATAACATTTTTGAACATAATTGCAAGGACCTATTGTATAGAAAATTGCTGGTAATTAGCTGTTAAAATTATCATAGTGCTGTTCCAATGGCAGCTTTAAGTGTAAATGACAGAAAACGTCAAAAGAGTCTTCCTACTTTGAAAAAAGCAATGCCAAAAGTGATTTTGTCTTGGGAATGTCTTGCATTGCAGTCTTGATATATTTTCAAATTGGTGTGTCTATATTTTCGTGCATTCCCAAGTCTTTATTTTGATCCAACCATAAGTTCTTATATCCTTTATTTCTTAGTCGTCGAATGCCAAGTATATACTTTTGAATGTTGGAAATTTTCAATTTAAAAAAGTGCAGTTTTTTAATAAATTTGTGCAGTTATTAGAACAAAACCATCCAGTTATTTGGAGAAAATTGTGCAGTTATATGAACAAATCGTGCGATTATTTTAAATATAATTGTGCAATTTTTACGAGCAAGATTGTGCAGTTAATTTTTGGTGTGACTAATTTCGGTTGCATATTATTGAGGTTGTTTCTTTAGATAAATTTGCTCACTCTGTACCTAGTAAAATGTAGGTTTAGATTATTAGTTTATAAATTCTGTTGTAGGTAAATAAATATGTCTTTAAAATTGCGTATTTTGTTGATTACAGAAAGAAAAATCTGTGTGTATAAAAATACCTAACAACGCATGACGTATATGACTAAAGTTGATGATTTACCCTCTACTGAATTTTCGTGTATAACTTAGTATTTAGTATGAATACCTCACTGATGTAAATATGATTTGTTTTGTGGTATATTTTCTTGTAAATAATTTAGGTTTAAGCTCAAATATTACTAATATGCTCTTAGGAGCATCGTTCACGTATTTTGAACACTCCGCTCTGTCACATAAGTGTTTTGGAATCGTGATAGCTCCGTGTCTTGGTTAGTTTGTATTATGTCACGTTTCCCGTCACGTTGCGCTGTTAAAGCGCTTCACTAGGATTTCTCACGTATTGGGGATTGTAAGGAAACATTCACATGCACATCGCCCAGACCCGTAAACA
Organism: Ligdia adustata; assembly: GCA_947049295.1. Taxonomy (NCBI): domain Eukaryota; kingdom Metazoa; phylum Arthropoda; class Insecta; order Lepidoptera; family Geometridae; genus Ligdia; species Ligdia adustata. The sequence goes on along the minus strand of OX346236.1, from coordinate 5,269,875 downwards.
GATGATCTAACTTATCTTTCAAATACCTGCCGCGGTCTGGAAATGAACTCGTGGCCGTCAAGCTCGTGCCAAGTATGCCAATGAATTGGTCACAGCCACGGCGGTCGCTTAACCAAAATGCGGAACCCACACAATCTATTAAAGCTTATATAGTATACACTGTTAAATATATATATTTACTACTTGCCCAACTAATACAAGAACAGAAAACACTTGACAGTACAATAATTTTAGGTAAGTATATTCTATTAGTTACGTTTTGAAAACAAGGTTATTCTACAAAAAAAACATTTTTGTTCGGAAAATCTGAACCTATTGTTTATGCTTACTCGCTCGGTCTAATATTTATTTGATTCAATTAAAAAAAAAAATATCTTGTCTTAAAAATACAAAATTTGTCTACGGGATCAGTCAATCTAGATAATTCCCGATAGTTATTAATCTGTGTTTTTTGTAATCGCGAATGAATCTGTTTCTACTAGCGTGCTACATCCTAGACCGCCTTCTTACTTTGCACCAGATTATAAAATAAACTTATCCTACGTTATAAACCTATAACTGTTAGAAACAAAGCGCAAATATGGCACAATGTAAAATGGATATTAAAATTAATTGTGTACTTTAATATGTGCACTCAAAAACTTCTTCAAATTGATATACTTCTGATTAATAACTTTCTTGACCTTAACACTTTAATTTGTAAATAAAAATGCTATTATACTGATAAAGTTACGCTCCGTCCACAAGTGAATTGGATAGTTTGCGTTTATACAAAACGGTTTTTGTAAGTAAAACAATATATATTAAGTAGCCTTTTTTTACCCTACTTAGCAAAAGACGGGCATACATTTTATTACGTACGTGTTAAAAGTTGACGAGTTACGTTACCCGAGAAACATTTAAAAATGTTGATTTATCATAAATCTTGATAATAATAAAACAAAGATCATGCTCAAGATTTTTAGATATGTTTTTTTAAATCTACGATTGACTTTAAAGTAGGTATAGGCTTTTATCCCCAGGGAAAGGGAAAGACAAAATGGAACACGGCTATATTGAAATGTCATAACGATGCTTGCTGAGAGGCGCAATTAATACCGTTTTTTAACTGGAAATATTCTACTTTTGTCCCCCGAAATTGGATAAAAACTATTATATCCACTACCCATGCTAGCGCCCGCAGGGTTAAGTATTGATTACCATAATATAAAAAATACTTCTTCATTTCGCATAGAGGCTTATTATGTAGGATTTTCGCTTCGAAAGTCTGTAATTTTTGTATATAGTTATAGTTTTTAAACAGTACATAAGTAGATATTCTATGTTACCATTGCTTATACTTTGCTTTAAGAAAAAAATTAAATAAATTTCTTTTGAGATAATTACATAAAATGAGATTGCAAGTGCCAAAATTTAAAAAAATAAACTGTTCCTATGTCGTGTACTTTACTAACAATATGAAATTAGAACCGCATTATATTATACATATAATTCTATAAATTTAACTAAAATGTCACTACTGTGTCCGCCGCCAAACGGAATATACAAATTGTAATTAAAGTTTTAAATGCAATTTAAATATCTACGATTAATTAGATTGCTATGATTTCCATTCGAGAAAAATCGCATTTGGTATGAAAAAAAAACTAAATGGCCGATATTAGACGAAGGTAAAAAAGGATCTTAAAATAAAACTGACATTTAATGTTTACGTTAACTGCTTTCTTTTACTATAAAAAAGTTTTTGTCCCGAGACCTTAAGAGAGAATGCTCTTGAGTTATTCTCTGTAAGAGTGCGAGCTCTTCGATAATTTATGAGATATAAAATTTAATTTTTTGTTGCTGCCTATTTATTGTTTAAATTTCACTGCAGATGTTTTATTTTATTACTCCAATCTAATTAAGTATCAAACTGCGACGGAATTGTTAGTTTTTAACAAAAATACTCGATATTCTTTTTAAGGCGATCCCGAACAGCTTTTTCAAATTATTTAATGAAATTATACTCATGAATTATATACATTATAAAATTAAAGCAAAAGCGTCCATATAATCAAATTCCCCAAAAGCAAAAACTGAATACAGAATAAATTTAACAAAAGTAGTACTTTAAGCGAGATTTTCGTCAAAAGTGATTTCTTCCAGGCAACGTTCTAAATTCAAATTCTATGTGGTATACTTTAGCGAACAGAGTTTTTCAATTATTTTTTTTGTTTATTTTGGTTATCGGGCACATTGTGTCGTTTAATAGAATTAATGTTAAAAAAAAAACCTAAATCACAGACGTGACTTCCAAAATCTGAAATAAATAGCACATAATTGTGTTCTATTCATTATCATTATCACTATGTAAATCAATTTTAAGCGTACCTACGTACATTTGTAAAAAATTAAAACAATCACTAAAAAAGCGAAATATAATTATGTAATGTAATTAAAAATAAAAATTAAATACAGTAATTATTTTTAAGCACTCTAAAACAGTTAAGTAGTTGTCAATAAAAAGCTTTTTAGTTGTGTAAGTAACAAAAAATACTTAAATCCGCGTTTAAAATAACTTTATCACGCAACATTAGGAGTACACTTTATTGTCTATGAACTAAAAATTATTTTGCGATGACTAGTCAGTTACTGATATTATGCGTTGGGATATCATTTTGTTGTATTTTGATTAATAAAAATAAACTTTAAGTAGTTCCCGGAAATTAGCACATAACGTTAACGACAGTAAAACGAATTTTTTTTTATAGCTAAAATTTGTTTTTTTTTTCTATTAGTTCAAAATCCATGTTTATGATAACCCAATAGAAGTATGCGACAATACGATTTGAATCACCGTGTCTTAAAAAACTTTTGATTAGTTATAATTAATCAAAGGTTTTTTTTTAAGGCAAAACGCAGGTAGCAATTGTAAATTTAAGCTTACACTTTGCCTAATTGATCAATAGGTAAAATTTGTTTTGTGTATTTTGTCTTGTATTCGCGTGATTTCTGTCGAACAAAAGACGCTCAAAGTTTAGATGCGTTCATTAATAAGGCTGATACTAAACTATAGGTGGTATCACGTAAAGTTAGCGTTGAAAGAAGTGAAACAATGTAAACAATCTTGGTTTTTTTATGACAGAGTCGAAGAAGCGAACTGTCTAAACGAAATCAAGTTTGCAAGTTGTTACTTCAACAGGTTTAAATTCGAATAAAGAACGAAAATTTCCTCTATTCACATTTCGAATAAAGAACATTTTTGTTTTTAATTCCAAATTTGAACAGGCACTATTTCCTTTTTTGACAAATGAACCGGAAATTGAGTTTTTGAAAATGATCGTGTTGTCGTATTGCAAGAAACGGGTTAGGAGCTTTATGACTACATCTCGATTGGACCAGTTAGCATGTATGACTAGATCGCTTCATGACTGAATCTTTATATGACTACATTGCGTTAGGAATAAAGCAAAGAGTTGACGAGTAATTATTTTTTCGTGATTATTTTTGTTATCCCTAACGCAATGTAGTCGTATAGAGATTCAGTCATAATGCGATCTAGTCATACCTGCTAACTAGTCCAATCGAGATGTAGTCTTAAAGCTTCTAACCCCAAGAAACTATTGTGTTTATATTTTGTGATGATAATTTATTGCACGTAAAAATTAGGCACATGTAAAATTAATGATTTTAAGTTTTTGAAATTTTATGTCAGTAAAATTAGGGCGAGCAATTTTATGTTTAGTAAGTTATGTATAAATACAACCTGTTTAGGTTACAAATATTACACATGTTTAGGTTACATGTTTCAAACCTTTTTTTTTCATAATATAAAATTTTAAATACATAAACTTGGTTTCTATTTATAATCCCATAAAAGACATTTTAAGGTATTTCAAAAAGGAAGAGGTTCTAGGTTCGTCAGAATATTGTTTTTGATGCATGCTTTTCGATTCTCGCTGACCGCTGCGCTGGACGGATATGTAAAATTCTTCTTTTTTGTTCGGAAAGGACGAATTACTTTCTAGTTAGTCCTATAAATGTTTTATCAGAATCGGTCCGACATTTTGGTTCATATATCAAAATTACTCCATCATTATTCAGAATGAGTTTCAGATCTGATTTCATAACATTGCGAAGCTTTAATGTGTAAAGTGTAGTTGAGATTTACAATCGATTTTTAATATAATAATTTAGTATATTTTAACAAGTGTTGCATAGTTTCCTTATCCGCCCGGAAACTCATTGTGAATTGAGCTGCTGAAAAACATTGCCGGCAGAATCGAAATTGATAGGTATATACATTGCTATACACATTCGAGACTTTCCCTGCTCTAATTTTCTACTACGCTCAAATCATGAAATTCAGTAATATTCAGCTGGGAGTACGCATATACAGTTGTTGCTTTTTACCCGACTGCGAAAGAAAGGAGAGTTATGTTTTTCGAATGTATGTATGTACCTACATATGTAAGTATTTTTGTTTGGCGCACCCTAGACCCTAATTGTATTTTTATGTGAGTGGTGTCAATAGATTCGTCTTAGTCGTGAGAGTGCCAGTGTCAGTGTCGCTCACACGACTCCACGTCACGTTACATCAAAATTAAAAAAAGAATATGAATTAAAAATATGATACACAGGTTAAAACCACGTACTACGTAACCAGGTATAAGGGACCATGCCTCACCAAGTCAAGCGAAAAATAACTAATATCCAGTAAAGTAAAGTAATATTTATTGACCTTTAAATAACGTTCGTTACAGGCAAGTCTTATTACATTTGAATTAAGAATTACTTAAAAAATTTAACTTACAAATCTCATTTATATACGATTACTTAATATTAGTTCCTAGTTTAACAGTTCTGTTGACAAATATTTACATTATGATTGCTTTGTTTAGTTATTAGTGATATTTTATTATGGTTTTTCGTTACACAAGAACGATGATTCTACAAGCTGCATTGACATATATTCGCTGAGTTTATAAAAAGGATTGCTTTCAAAAAAATACTTCAATTTTTGTTTAAATGTAATAAAATTGAGATCCATTACACTATTAGGTAATTTATTATACATCAGTATTTTGGTATAAAGCCCCTGCTTCTTACATTTAGCTAATCTATTTATTGGTAGGATTCGCCCTTTTTTATTATTGCGTGAAATTCTTTTTTCCGGAAATTGAAAATTTTTTTTTTTTAGAGAAATAATTCTATCCTCGTGTACTTCTAATAAACAACTATAAATATAAAGTGATATAACTGTCATTATTTTATCTTTTTTAAAGTGTTTTCTCGCAGTATGAATATGTGGATAGATGGTATACACATTGGACTTACTGGTATCATCCAGGTGATTTATACGTCTTCGAAAATATCTATTTACCAATTACGTCATCAGAGAACACAATTGGTCAAAATTCTAAAGAATCTCGTACCTATTTCCTTCCTACAGCAAAAACCCCTCTACAAAACAAAAAAACATCCCGGAAAACTCTTTACAAACAGTTCCAAATTAACCAAGCGTCTAAGTATAAGTACGTACCCAATAGGGTTGCAACCCTTAAGTCTACAAGGGCAATTATAGTCAGGGGTGGCAGCCGGAAGGCCCGCGGCTACCACACTAATTTGCCAGTTAGACTCAGCTCGGGGCTGGAGAGATGGTGGATAGAAGCAATTTTATGGATACCCGAGTGCAATGTTATGCTTGAATTGATAATATGTGTTAATCTATTAATTAAATATACAGGGTAACTGGTTACAGAAAAATACTTACATTTATGTTTTATATAGGTACTTGGTTATTTGAACAACCTAAAGTAGCTTACCTACTACTTCTTAGGTTGTTCAAATTGGAAGTTACTTGGTAATTATTTTGATAAAAATGATTTGGAACCACTTGAAAAGTTAACTTACTCGAGGACGCGTGGACTGATATGAAAAATTATTTTTATATTGGAAAGAGACCTTTCAAGTAAGATAACATTTTACTTGCTTTTTATTCTATTTTTCGAGTAACCTATAACATACCTATGACTGGCCGGTTGGCGCAGTTGGTAGCAACCCTGCCTTCTGCGCCGCTGGTCCCGGGTTCGATCCCCGGACAGGTCAAACATTTGTGTGCATGAACATGTCTGTTTGACCTGTGTCTGGGTGTTTATTAAATATATATATAAGTATGTATATATGTATTTCTAAGTATGTATATACGTCATCAGGTTACCATAGCACAGGCTTTGCCTAGTTTGGGACTTGAAGACTTTGTGTGGATGTTGTCCCATATAATTATTATTATTATTACTTACATAAAAAAAATATTCGGACGAATAAAGAACTTCCCCTTTTTTGAAGCTAATTCAAAAAATAACAAGTGCCTATTGTGTAGAGTATCTCTATAGCACTCGCCTCTGTGCGCCAGAAACTACGACACTACCTTTAAATTTGTATCAATAAATAACTGCCTTATTAATAAACGCGTCTTAACTTTGAACATCTTTTGTCTTGTTCTATCCAATGGAGAACGTCACGAGCCAAAACAAGACAAATGACGATTAAAGTTAAGACGCGTTTATTATATAAGGCTGTAGGTACCTATCTTTACGGATTGCAGGTGATTCATCGTGCTTAAGTATAGGTACATACCGCTTATCTTGTAGCTTAGATTTCCTTCTTGGTAGGTATAATATGTTATATTATGTTTCTTACGCTACATGTGACCGTTGATATTGCGTTTGATTTACCAGTCACTCTGTATAGGCAGCCGTAGTTTTGTAAACATCAAGTGGGTCAAGTTAAAAGCTATTGAAGAATTGAAGACTAACGACGAATTCGCGTATAACTTGCAGTAGGTACGCTTTTGCAATTTGTGAAAGGTGAGGTACCTTAGCTATGTTTTACTTTATCGTATCGTATAAACCCATAACGTCGTATGGCTGGGCTTCGGTCACTCCTATGAAAGGGGTGTAGGTATATCATAGTCAACCTCGCTTCACAAACGGCAGGTATGAGATGTCTCACTTATCTTGTAAACTATTAACTTTCTATTAACTTTACCGTGCTAATGACAATTTTATTTTACTAATATGCACTTGAACGAAACACTCAAAAAGCATCGTAGGTGCACCTAACACTAAAATATAGTTAATTTTATAATAAAGAAGTTAAAATTCTTTAAATTAAGTAATCATTTTATATCCTTTTTATGTAAGTAAGCTCAATTTCATTTTACTGTTGAAATGTTATTAATACGCATATTAATTACTTGAATCTTTTTATAGACTTGGTAGTCTGTTAATAAGTATTAAAGCACCGTTATCATGTTCAATACTATAAGTCTGACGTATTCTATGGCGAAGCCACCATTATGGCACAATGCTAGTGTAATTATTAAACAATTCAATAACGGGCTTGTGGCCCTGGGGTCACCGAGGTCCAAAATGTTGCGAGTATTATTCTTTAAGTTTTCTCTATTTGTAATTGACGAAAATGTACTCATTTTGTTTCGAGTACCTACATAGAAAAATATCCGTGCCCATCCGAAATGTCTGGTCTTGAATTATGAAAAATGGTATTATGTAAAAAGGTTAAATCATTTAGAACTATAGTACCATGAATTATAGGCAAATGGATTGTTTTGCATATTATGCAATTTTAATAAATGTCGAGTTCCGTAGTTCCGAGTCTATTTATGCCTATGACACGGTGTCACGGCAAATCTGCAGTAAAAAATCAAGATGACTTCAGTGTGCATCACGATGGTGTGTTAGGCCCATAACTATTTTTACCTGACTGCGAAAGAAGGAGGGTTATGTTTTTCGAGTGTATTGTAGATATGTATATTTCTTTGGCACGCCCTAGAGCCTAAACGACTTGTCGTATTTTTATGTGAGTGGTGTCAATGGATTCGTCTTCAACTGCAGATGTTCATACTTGTAGGCTACGTATACTAGGTACATCCCGCGATTTCTCTTGTTAAGATACGTGGGTCTAAAGTTCTTGCAGTCGGGTTTATATTCACTTTTAACTACTTGACATATATTTACGACCTCTGCAATTTAAAACTGTCCTAAACAAGCAATTTAGCTTTCGTCCATGACACTGCTCTACTATTTTATGGAAAAGACCGGACAGCGAGGATGCTGATGTGGCAAAAAGAAGATTTGCGACATCCGCTAGAAGTTTACAAGTGAATCTAATTAGGTGCTTTGAACATAAACAAAACGAAGTTCATGATATTCCGTTCAAGTTAAGTTCATGATATGTTTCGAACGTTTAAGACTTGATCCCGCAACACACCTTAGGCTTTCCTAGTGATGGATCTTGGGTAAGTAGTATCTTATAAATATCATCTTATATATCATAAACTTCCGACGAACGGCAAATTAGTATAATCTATAAATACACCAAGTTTCAAGATCAAGATTGGTTTGAAATTACGAGTAGGAAATTTCAGGTGCAATATATGAATAAATAATTGACCATTAGCAGAAACTTTACGCTCGCACAATCGCTCGTTTTTCGTACAGCGTGTTTTTAAGTTAAAAGGTAAGTGAAAAAGTCATATCGGTGTATATTGAACTGCAGTAGATAATAGGTACTGTATCGACAAAAAATTAATAATAATTCAGTAATACATAATTATCATACTCATATTGCGCGTTGCAATGCAGCTGCGAATATTGTGCGACGTTGGTTTTACTAAGGTTTACTATACTAGGCTCTAGGCGCTGAAGAAGCCGCCTGCCTGTGTGTTTCCAGCCTTAACGTACTTATTTATTCATAACTAGCTGACCCGACAAACTTCGTACCGCATAACAGTCGATTCTTCTTTTTTTAGTACTTATCTGCCTTATATGTTTTGCCGTATGGTATTAAAGTTCAAATTTAGACTTTAAAGTATTATTAGGTACTTTATGTATAAAATACTTTTAAGTATTATTACGAATCGATTGTATGGGAGTATAGAAAAGCGTTGTATATAAAAGAAAACCGTCCTCGTACTTCAAGGAATATTCTAAAAAAAGAATAAGCAAAATCGGTTCATCTGCGCTCGAGATTTGCGCTTAGCAACACATTCAGCGATTCATTTTTATATTACAGTAGATAATAGTAAATGTTATTCTTATCGTTCTATAACGTAAGAGTAGCTTTATTGTAGTTTTATATGTTAATTATATAATAGTTACTAGCTGGGATTCACAGTGTGTGTTACCCGCGGATCTATATTTTTTATAGCATAAGTATTCCGTGATAAAGTAGCTATATAACGGAGAAAAATTTTTTGAAACCGGTCCATTAGTTTTTAAATTTGTTCGTTACCTACAACAATATTAATATTTCCTCTTTGTAATATATATGATAGACGATATACTCGTAGATATAGATTCTTCATACTCTTTGGTTAGAACGGATATAATATTTTTTCCCCTATCAAATCTTAAAAATTCACACATAACTTTTTTTCGGCTGATTAATATCGTACTTTAAATTGTAATTAATCCTTAATTATATGAACAATTCGTTTATTTTATTTGTTCATCACATAAAACATATTTCAAATATTCCATCAATACTTATCATCTGCGTTCCCGAACACTGCTAGTAGATACGTATTACACCTAGAATACTGCCGAGTGAGAAAGAAGGCATTCTGCTATTGATGGTACCCAGCATTTAATTATTTTATTTTATTTACTTGTATACTAATAATTCAGCAACTGTTGGCCATACAGACACAATCATTCTGCAAACAAGTGGTTAGAAGTGACCTGTGTATCATCCTTATTTTATTTTTATTTTGATGTAGCTATAGTGTCTCTCTCACGACTAAAACAAAATTATTGACATCACTCACATAATAATACGACAAGCCGTTTAGGCTCTAGGGCGCGCCAGAGAAATATACATACACTCGAAAAATATTATCCTTCTTCTATCGCAGTCGAGTCAAAGATAACGTCTTAACCGTTTTTTTTCATATTTTTAGTCCTTGCCAAATTCAGGTCAAATCTGCCGATAAATGGAGCCACAGAAAACCTCCTTCAGTTTAAAAAATAGCATATCCCCCGAAACTGGAGACGAAAATTTCAAATAGGTTGCCTGGAAGAGATAGCTTTTTAGCGTTATGACCGCCACTTGTGGCACCGTATTATGTAAGAAGAATTGTTATTTAATATTTTAAGTGTCTACAGTAAATAATCATCTATATCTATCTATTTAATTATGCAGTGATATAATTTTTGCATACCTACTCCTAAATCTGAAGGTACCTACTGATAGAGCAAGTACTTTTTTCTTCATAACATAGGTACTTGTAGACTTCGAAAATCCCTCTATAAAGCCGAAGCTTCATTAGATAATATTAGCGGACTCTGTATATTACCTTTTAATTCTCTAACAGTGGCTAAAAGAACATCATTCCACGTAGTTACTAACATTATAGGCATGTACTTATACCTACATTATATCAAAGCTAAATACATAGTGTACTATAGTAATATAAGTCAACAGAACAACCTCACTGCTTGCCAAATTCCAGCTCCAAACCAACACATTAAAACTAAAATACCACTCCATTTTTACAACCACGAAATTTCCATCCCAGAAGCATTAAGCGGGCCACCATAATAATCAACATTCAACAAATTTCACATAAACACCTAAGTAGTTTCAACGATTTGCCAGTAAAGCACCTACCCTTAATTGTGTTAGACTTAACGTCGCGGTCTCACTTTTACAATCGATTATCTTCCCCTAAAACTACCACTTACATTACTACCACCTACCACCTTATTACTTATATCATAAAGTTGATTTTTCAGTTAGCAAAGGCTGTCGATAAGTTGGTTTTTCCGTACGAAAAGGATGGGGAGACAGGGTGAACGGTTGGTTGAAGCGGTAAGGGGTGGTTCTGCTGAAGAGTGACGCCCCAAAATCTAAGGGTAGTTGTCAGTTTGTTAAGTAAACTTCAAGCGAACTAACGCAAAGGGACGCGGTTGTAACGTTTCGCTAACTCGATACCAGAAATTGGCGCGTCTAGCCGATTCGAATATTTGAATTAAAAACAGGTGTTTTTTAAACTATTTTTTATGATTTTTAATATTCGTTGTTTATGGCCAGTGTCGGATTGTTAGTGATGTGAAAATGTTGCCAAGAATTTATATGTGAAATGGAACACTGCAGAATCGATTTCGTATGAGGTAAGTTTACGTAAATTAAAAAAAATATATATGAGATAAAAAATTAAGACATTGCTTGACAATACGATAGAACATCTGTCAGTTCTCAAATTTTAGATAGGTACATTGTGTAACTATTTGGTTTTGTGATAAATTTAATCTTATACACACCTCTAGAAAATTAAGTTGACAATTTAGCATGCTTTATTAAATGATTAGATTTTTTAACTTTGATAGTTAAAAGTTTCATTTTTATATATATTAGTCATACGTAGCTGTATGTACGTACCGTACAGCACACGTACGCCGTAGGTAATCATAACATCAAATCAGTGACGCAAAATCCATACCTTACTGTTGTGTCATTATCCATTTATAGTTGAAACAATTAGGTGTGTATATTTCCTGTAGCAGGGGAACCTCTACATCTTCAGGCCAGACAGACTTTGCATATCTATAGGTATATCTTATACCTACATCTTATACTAGTATATGTACAAACCTACCTAGCTAGTATCTACTGATATTATATTTTATTTTGCGATTTTCTTGAAATAGGTGAAACGATCTTATCGCTTGGAAATGTGTTATAATGGTAGGTACCGAGTTGCCTAGTTAAAAAATATGTATACCTATTATATTATATTAGGTCCTTACATATGAAATTGGCGTTTTGTTGTACTGGCCACTTTGATCTCGAATATCTCTTCTTTGGTTAGTGATTCCAATTTCAAATTTATACAGCTATTTACTCATACATTTGTATTTCGAAAACCGTAATTCATTTGTTTTGTCCTCGTTTGGTTTTTTCTTTGCGTCACGCAGTTTACAAAATGGAAAAACTTGAAATATCGCGTTATTTACGAGTTGTTGTGTTTTTTGTTGATGTTTTTATCTTAGGTAATCATAAGACATTACAAGTTTATGTCTTTTTTGTCTTGAGCATCATTCAACTAAAGCTAAAAAAAGTAGTAATAAGTAGGTACTATGCCTATCTCTAGCCGATAGCCCTGCTTGGTTTATTGGCGATTTAGTGCAAATGCAATGTAAATCTAATCTGACAGACAAAACCAGGCTTATGACTCTTACATGCATGCATCCTAAAGTAGCTTGGAAGAGATTGCTGTTAGCGATAAGGCCGCCACTTGTACACTCGATTTCAAAAAATTCAGCAAGGATCGTTAATTCCTTCATTCCTGTAGTTGGACTTAGGTATAAAAATACGATTCGTTACAATAGTGAATAAATAATTTTGAGATTTCCCAAGAAATTCCAAGATTTTGGATATACAATTTTTATGTAAGGTACCTAGTACCTAGTAGTATTTATTTTCGAAAGCTAATGACAAATGTACCTACTACAAATCTTTGCATGAAAGGAAACTACTGTATTATACGGAAGTCACGACAAAAGGGATAGGTATATCACATCATCTTTCTAATAAAGTATTTTACAATTAAATTAGTTTTCTAAAATAAATAGTTACTAATAAATTTAAGACACTAATAGCCTACTAAATTTATTATGGGCACTTAAGTAGGTAAATATGTAGTAGGTATCACATACATACATACAGGACTATAACATAGCACTACTTTAAAAAAAGTAGTAACAAACTCCGATTCAGAAGCCTTATAATTATTTTTGTTGGTTAATACTTACCGAGTTTGATCAATCTATATGGTATCCTGGAAATTCAATCAAACAAAAGAAGAATTTTCTACAAAGAGTCCTGGCGTTATTAAGTTATAGTTCTTGTTTTGAAGTAGGTGTATAGTTTCAAAAGATTCATATATTAGTAAGAATAAAATTGATACCTTTGACGAAACTTCGAAAATTAACGCAATCAATCAAAACCCTCAAATAAATTCAAAACGTTCATAACCTTAAGTAATAAATTAACGACAGGCAGACTGAAATAAACATAAATAATTAAACAGCAAATGCTCAAAATTAATTTTCATTTTAATGCTGATGGTGTATTTGACGTTTTTGTTAATTCGATGTTATGTCCGATGGACAATTTGACGTTAATCGTTAACGTTATGTAAATTTTTCCCATCCCTAATTTAAATATACATAGTAGAGGCTTATACATGTCACATGCGCGTTTTTTTATTTTATTGCTACTTTATATTCATAGATCTAAAAGAATAAACATCAAACACAATTTAAAAGTGAAGTAATCAAGGTTCATATACTTTTTAAACGACTTTTAAAAGAGGAGGTTCCTAATTCGTCGGAATCATAGGTTTGTTCGAAAATGTATACTATCCAATTCGTCCCATTTTTATCAGAATCGGTCTAGTAATTTTTGTAATTAAAAAAAACTTTAATTTTATTACTTCTTAGAAATTTTGTATTGCCTGCCAAATTGAAAACGGTTTTAACTTTTTTTTAATATTATATTACATTTTACTCATTTCAGCTCGACTCATTTCATACTACTTTCCATTCCAAAGCCATTTAATTCTCAGTTTGGCTGCTCAAATTCTACAATGAATAGAAAATTCCGAATTTGAAATAAAATCTATCGAACCCTCCTACATAGCTCCTAAGTAATATTCTAGTGAAGCCTTCAAAATTAATAAATAAAAATTGGTACCTTTACCAGACAGACAGATTACCTATACACCATTTCAGATCTACAGATAATCCAAATGCTCCAACCTACCACCAGATGGCAGCGTGCCCAGCATGCTTTCATGCTTCATGATACATTGTGTTCCCTATTAATTGAATTGTCGTCGGTTTAATTATGAAAATTTTTGGTTAAAATTCAATGGTGCCCGTAAATAAAATTACAAAGTCAAATGTAACAACCCTTTTATGACATAAGATGCACTTCGATGTTACTTCGCGGCGGTAACACGCGCGCCCGCGCCGGCTGTTAAAAATAAAAGTAGGTTTTAGTTACATACGTGTAAAAGTTCTTTAAAACTTTATAAAGTGACACCCGGCCGCTATCCGGCGGTCAATATTTTCGGTTATTTTTATGTATAAATTAAAATTAGTGGATAGCTTTCAATGAAATGTAGGTACCTATTCATAACCACGTGTAGAATGACCACCACTTTAAATCAAATGAGTTAGGTTTAGGAAGAAGCAACAAAATAGATAATAATAACAAAAATTTACGGCAGGCGCCCATAGAACTTGGTTTGGTTATATCGACGTAACAACGCTTGTTGCGAATAATACATTTTCTTAACGGCTCATCTGTTAAAACATGGCAACGTCATTTATTTAATTTAATAACATTACTCTATTTTGTAGTAATTAAATATTATATTGAATCTACAAAAATAAACTTAAACATCAACTGTTACGAGTATATACATTAACTGCATAAACTCACTTGACAATTTAAAACCAATTTTTTTTTATTCTTTCTTGATTGGCCACCACACTCTGTGTATTGTGCCAGTTCTCAAGTTCTTATTAAAACCAATTATACACTTATTATTTATTTTTATTGCAATATAAAACCTCTTTACTCAGCTGTTGTACCTATACTACTCAAACATCATGTCAATGTCAACCTAATCTTATCAGAGCACTAAACGAAAACATAATTAATTATAAAATCAAACGGGGCAATTACCGTACAGTGTAACAAACGGCGTAATTATGCAAAGGGTTAGGTTTCCACAAAGTTTACTGTCAGATTATATCGCGAGTGAACATCTGTCGCAATCGGCGCTGGCTGAACCGCGCTGGCTGAACCGCGACCACCATTGCCTTGTTTTAAACATTAAGAGAGGAAAAAACTGTTTTTTAAGTTGGCTTTGTAAGTTTAGCTCTACTTTCTTAACAGTTAAATTTAATTAAAATTTAAGTCTGTTCGAAAAAACTGCTCTACAAATTCAGAAGCACCTTTTTTAAATTTGGGTGTTGATTAGTTTAATCGTTTTTTAGGGTTCCGTACCCAAAGGGTAGAAACGGGACGTTATTACAAAAACTTCGCTGTCCGTCTGTCCGTCCGTCTGTTTGTCACCAGGCTGTATCTCCAGAACCGTGATAGCTACAAAGCTGAAATTTTCACAAATTATATTTTTTCTGTTCGTGCTATAACAACAACTACTTAGATTAATCAATAAAACATTTTATTTTATGTCTATTTTGCGATTTTATGATCGAAATTAATTTTTAGAAATTATTTGAGTTTGATTTTGAGCTGATTTGGAAACCGGTTCGCAGGTCTGGCTCAACTCCTTGAACCGTGAGCTGAGCCGCAGCTCACGAAGATCTGTTGAGTTACCCAAGATTAGTCGGACCTTACCAGCAATCAACTACGCGTGAAAACCCGTCTTCTTAAACAATATGAATCAAACACGCGTTATGTTTAATCTATTAATTAAACTAGGTACCTACCTTATACCATTCGAGTAGACCTTAAATATCTTTGAATATTCTATAGCAGCTATGCCTTCAAATTTAAACTTTAGAAAAAAAACCAGACGCTTGAATACTTTAGGTATCGATACTTCTTTGTATTTGCTTGCTTACATCTCTGTTTATTTTTTACATTCAATAACGTCCGTCCGTACCTGCTATAGCAACAATGAAAATATTTTGAAAGCAGCAAAAGCGACTAATTACTAGATAAAACCGAATAAAAGCTGGTATCGGGTGTGGTCGTATAAAGTTAATCGATTCAAAAACTATCGGTTGCCCGTTTCGATTGCGCCTCATTGAATCACAAACACCCGGCGGTGGCGTGTGATTACTATCTCTCAAACATATTCGATTACCAAATGTACAAAAAATGGTTTTCATGTGATACGATTTCTCATCACTAAAAACTACGTGAGGAAATTAAAAAATCGAATAAATCATTTAATTTTTTGTTGTACGAGTATCATTTGATCTTCAAGACCAAGCGTTTTATGTATAAATTTCCTTAATTGAAAAATATTATAGTAAATAATAATTTTGTTAATCGACCACTATTGCAAAATGATATTTATTCTGCATTATTATGATGTACTTATATATTTTTTGGCAAGGCTGACTTCAGTCTACGTAAGATATACCTATTTGAGTGAAAAGATTATTAAATCACTAGGTACTTCAAATACTTCGGTATGTAACCAAAGAGCAGTTTTCATTGTTTAATGTTTTACCTGTTTATGTTCCTGTATATGGTAGATACCTACATTCATATACTGATATTAAATATTTATGTTTTTACCTTTTCCTAGGAACGGCAAAGCAAAGGTTAGTAAATAAAAAATTGAGTTCGCATGAAATCGTTCCATTATATAAATAAACTACCAACTTTTTAAAATCAATAATCTTGTTTTCCTTGTATCATAAGTAAATAGACAAAAATAAGTTAAATTTCAATTATAGAACATATTCTATAATTATAATTTCCATAAGATGGTATATACAAAATATTTAGTGTTTTTCCGCCTCGTCTTGATGTCAGCGTGAGAAATCGAAAAATATTTTTGTTTTTATGGTGTGGTTCCTCCTCACTACCGCCACACCTCACCTTATTATTTCTCTTTCACTCTTCAAGCGCTCGCTTCAACATCTCCTAAGGATGCCTTGTGCTAAGGCGAAACACGTGTCGAGGAAGTCGAATTCTGAGAGAAAGAGAAATAATAAGGATGAGGTGGAACCACACCATAAAAACAAAAATATTTTTCGATTTCTCACGCTGACATCAAGATGAGGCGGAAAAACACTAAATATTTTGTATATACCATCTTATTATAAATGGATTTCCGCAAAATAACGCCTGACTCCATCAATTATTATAATTTCCCTTAAGTTATATCACTTTAATAGAGATAGGTAGGTAGATACACAGTTTAAGTTTCGTAGTCTGGAATATTTCAATAGTTACTCGTATATTGTCATTAACCAAATATGAAATAGCTTTTCAGATCAATGAATTTTGGTCATAAATCAATAATGATTAGGTATTTGTTATTTACTTAAATTTTATTTAGGTACCTTATGTATGAAAAATTCAATTAAAAGTCTGCCTAGCTTTTATCTTAACTAAGTAGATTTTTATAAAGCTTGCTCAAAACATGTTGTATTTTTAACTATCGTAATGCCCACGGACAAAAAGACGTGAAGTTTTCCTTAGTTAGTTTAGTATATAAATAATCAAGGGTTAGTTTAGGCAGTTGGATCATTTTCTTTATAAATAGTTCACGAATGCTGGTAAAAACACCTACTTGATAGACATAAAACTATATTGTTACGTTGTGCTTGCATAGAAAGTAGTAGAATTTCATTCGATACCTATTTATTACATAAATTTTTAGAAAAACTTTTGTCTGACTGTAAAATTTACAAAAAGCTTAGACTCTATCGGAAGCGATTAATAATCAATTTATATTATTTTTTATCAGAGTACCTAGATGAAATTTTACGAAGACATTATTAAAATTATATATATACCATCAACATAGGTCCAGGTTTAATTTTCAAGTCTATTGGCGCCTGCCATAATAAGTCGTTAAGTAATCGCTTAAAGAACTTGTTTTTACTTCCGCATAGCGCCTAAGTAAAATAAGGCCTCAAACGTTTACTCGTAGGTCATAAACTTAACCTTTTTACAGCATATAGGAGTGGCCTAAACGCGACTGCTAAACGCAAACTATTCATATTAAGTACTTCGTTACACGAACCGTGGAATAAAACTATTTCTGACGTTAATAGCTTATCTCTAGGGAGTTTGTCCTTTTAGTCGCACGTAAAGTTGTAATAATCGAAATAAGGTCGGATGTATAGTGCCTCGACCAACAACCATAAAATTATTACTAATAACTAAACAAAGCCAAAAAAATCTAAATAAAACGAGTATATCATGAGAACTATTAAACTAATATTAACTACTCGTATATAAATAAGATTTATAAATTTAATAAGATATTTATTAATTCAAATGTAATAAGACTTACCTGTAACGAACGTTATTTAAAGGTCAATAAATATTAATTTCCCTATATTTTACTAGATTCGTTGTTACTTAAATTGCAACGCATAACGCCCCAGTGCTGGGCACGGGTTTCCTCTACGAGGTAGTGTAGTTCACCACGCGGTACGATTAGCAGGGAGGCGACTTAACTTATCTTCGAAAGCTTATTAACCTTCACCGACAAGCAGGTCTTTTCACGATGATTTCCTTTACCGCTTAAACATGCAAAATTAGTTATAATTTGCACATTAGTAAAAACACTGAGGTGTTTAGGAGTGGTACTATTCGCAATATCCCACTGAAACACTTTAGGCTCATATAGGTAGGTATACCTAATAATATAAATTGTCCTATACTTCGTTGTATATACTTCGTTTAGGCTGTTTCATCTAATAACTGAGAAAACACAAAGTCTTTAAATGATAGGCACGTAAGTACCAAGAAGCAATGTAAACAAACTACAGAAATAAAATAAAGAACTATCCCATCGAATGTTTAAATTCAGAACGCGCCGCCATTTTTGCTTCGGCGATACTTATCGTCCGTCCGACGGTAAACACGCACAACTCAACATTTCGAATTTTGCGTAAAATTTCCCGCAAACATCACTCCCGACGCGAATTGCCCGTTCGATTGCCACTTCGCGTATTAAATTGACGCATTGTAAATAACCGTTCTGGTTAAACGTAATGTATAGTTTTCGTTTTGTGACACCAATGCACGAGCGTCGGTTCATTTTGTATTTAAATCATTTAGGTATAAATGTTCGGATCGTAGTTAATTGATGATTGAGTTTTTGTATTTGAAAGTATGGTAGGTACACATTAAGTGATATGTATTTCAACTTATAAAATGACATATCACAAATATCGCATTTTACAAATCTTTTACTTCGTAGCTACATTAAAATATTAGTCACAATAATATGTAAAAAATTGTTAATGTTAATGCTTTTATTTATTTTATGTCTTAGTAATGATTTCAGTATAATAATTCTAAATCAAATATTCCGTGCAGTATTATCTGATAAAATTAGTAGACGTAATTTACGATTTCAAAAACGCTTGGCAAATGAAATAGAAGAAAAGAAAATGCTATCAGATTACGTCAAAAGATTCCTTCTACCCATATCCGATTACGGAATAAAAGCCAAAAAGCGCTGCAAATGCTATAATGTACCGCAAGCAAGAGATTTCTTCACTCCCTTATTTATTATTAACATCTCAGACAATAGGGGTGCGCCTCCCCCGTAATATTAGCTAATGCCTTAGGGACATCCCTAAATAACGCTAAGAACAATAAAGCACTTAAATATGCTGAATTATAAATACGCTAAACGTCTTAAGTAGGTGGGATCAATATGGTTTATCCGTTTTGTGCGTTTAGAAGGCATAATAATATTAGTTTCTATAGATACTAGCCTTTTTTCTATCAAAAAGTTCTAGTAACTTGAATAATTTTTCCATTAACTTTTAGAAGTATTTTTAACCTTTATGTAGAACGCTATTGATTCCAAAAAAGATACTGAACCTAGTACCATCGACGAGAAAAAAATGTTATACTATCTGATATCGATGACCTAGTACAAAGTTTATACTCTGTTACATAATATTCTCTTTCATTAATTGTTGATTTACAGAAAAAAATGTGCTGGAAATTAGTAGAGCTAAATTATTTCTTACAATTTTGCGGCGTAGTAGGTACCTAATTCGCAAAGAAACCTAAAAGCATTAAGATTTCTAATTGACATTAGTACTTAATTCCATCGCAACAGAGACATAGCGTTGATTTTTCCTACTATCGTTGGCTATAATATAAACATTTCCAAATTTAGCTTTAGAAATTCGATTTAGTTTTAAATTCACATCATCATCATCTTCCGCAGCCTTCTTTATCTCAATGTTGGGTATAGGCTTTTCTCATTTTAAACCAACTGCCTCGGTCCTGTGCAAAATAAATTGATTTAAATTCACATATTTTAGTTATTTTAGTTCAACACATTTTTAAACCTATTTTTAAGTTTTCAACTGTTATTCAAAAAAATAAATAAATTCTATTTGTATCTATTCCAGACTATACAAGTCATGAAGATTTAACCACAATGGACTCCCCTATATCATCACAGGACGAGCGCGACATAGAAGTAAACGTAGTCTCCGGTGCAAGTAGCCCAGACATACCCTCATCTCCATCTAGAAAAGAACAGAAGAGCCCGTTCTACGAATTGAAGAAGGATAAAGAAGAGAAGGCGACTGGCAGCGCGCCGTATACTAGTTTCTCCATTAGTTCAATTTTGAATAGGACAGAGCCTAGAAGGGAGTCGAATGTTCTGGAAGCGGCGCTCGCGGCGAATCATTTTGGGAATGCAAATGATGCTATGCTGTCTAGGTAAGTTATATATATCAATTCATACGCACAAGGCATTCTTTATTTGGTTGTGAACCAACCGTAATATCATTTATCTCGCTTATGTTTCAATCATGCCTAAATATTTTATAGTCGAATATTACTTTGGTAAACTGCTGTAAACCTTACAAGGTTTAAAAATATTAAAAAATATAAAGTTCATCTTGCTAATCCTACTTAATAAAATTATGAAATAGCTGTATTTCCTAATTTAATTTAAATATCGTGTTCTGTATGATTTTATAATATGTGTTATTGCTACTGAGACGTTCATATTAAATAAATAAATAATAAATAATAATATTAAAAACGCCAACGTTTGTATCTATGTTGCTACTCTTTGACGCAAAAACTGCAAAACTTATTAGGATGAAATTTAGCACCAATATAGTTTACTTTTGTCTTGGTTTAACACATAGGCTACTTGTTGTCCCTGAAAAATTTAATATTACGTGGTTAAGTCAAATTTCCGTGGGTTCCGTAGGTGGCTACGGAGCGCAAAATATATGTGAAATTTTTTAGTAAAGAATTTCCTATCGCTTACCTTTCAGTTCTGTCAAGCTATTCATTTACTCGCCATTCAACTTGCCCATTCTAGTAGCTATCCCAAACCAATTCAGCACTTATCTAAAGGCTAAGTTCCGTAATGACCGCTGGGGTTGTCTAATCGATGAGAGCGACTATCCTTGGTTAGAGGCAGGCAAGTGGTCAAGCGATACCTTATGCTACAAGGGTTAGCCTCAAAGTTATTTCTACCTATACTTAGATGGGATATAATCTCTTTGGAGTAGGTACATAATTCAAATCACTACTTATTAAGTTAATATGAGTGGTTATATTTCTTTATACATTTTAACCAGCTTGGGTAGCCTGATAAACGTTGGATTAATTATTTATAATTACTTTATGGATCAATAATGAAGTTGAAAAAGCGATTAGATATTTTGCCGAATTATTTTTTATTTCTATGGAACAGATTGTTTAATTTCTAAATAGCTTTTTTTATTATTGTTTATGAATCATACTTAACCACGATAACCACAAAAAGATTTCAAATAATAGAGCAATTAAGCCATAGTCTAAGTTAGCTGATAGCGCTAAGTCAAGTAAGGCTAAGTTAGTCTAAGCTACAGAGCATAGCCAGTCTACCAGATTATATGGCTTTTTTCCACAAAGCTATAGTTAACTTGTACCGCATATTGATTAATATGAATTCTCGGACTAAACAGGTATTAATGTAAAACTATGTCCAGAGGTTGACTGGATGAAATAGCTTGTTCTTATAAGGCTCTATCTACCAAAATAAAGAGTTCATTTATGAATCATGTAATACGTAGGTACCTAACTTTAGTTTTTCTGCTACCAAATAGAACCAAACAAATTAAAAACAAATAAACTCTGTAAATTTAATTTTCTTTCTTGTTAACAAAAATAATATAATCTCGCATCGAAACTGAAATTACAAACAAAATTTGTCATTTTCCTCTTAAAAACAGATTTGTAAACCAAATCTATCAAGTAGCTGTCTTCGCAAAACGTCAACGTTCCGACATCTTACATAAGTAGTACATCAGTCGCCGCAGTCCCCAATTTGTTACCCTATCCGGCCACTCGTTTACCCCATTCTGTCCGGTTTTACTGCCCAGTGTTGCCAGATAAGGGTCGTTGGTTTCCTTAACTCCTTGTAAGTCGGGCCTGATTAGATGTCTGTAATGATGGTTGGAATGAAATGCGTGTAGGTAGTTTCTTGAGGTTTTATTAGGTAGCTTCTAGTTTTTGTGGGATTATACGGCCTTGTGGATTTGTATGGGCTTTGTATCACTTCCGTAACAACATTGGGAGATTGGTCTAGGACAATGGGAGCTTTGATAGAGTTATGTCCGACTGCAAGAAGATTAGATTGGCTGCAATCACAGTTATCAATGTATATAATCTGTGGCAGTTATATGATAGGTACCTATGTAAGCATGAGATAGCAATATTGAAGCATTCTTGTGTGATACATAGTCTTGAATTTAATTAAAGCTATATCACAACCTACATTTATGGTTATACATCAAATTAATAGAAATTAACTAGATAGAGAATTAGGAGAATTTTAAATGAAAATATTATTTGAAAACTTGTAAAATAATTTTAAGCATTACAATAGTGCCGACGCGGCGACGTCAGAAAGGCTGCTAGTTAGAGCCTCGTACAGCCTGAGGGTTAAATCATCATGTTATACTGTCCCGCCTAGGATGTAAGGACACAGAGACCATTCAAAATTTAGAGTAAATTCGTCTTGTACATATATATATAAGAAATACAACCGCCTGCTGCAAAACAGACTCTTATTAAATGTAGCTTTAATTTAATTAGAAAGAATCAAGATTTTTGTTATTTAAAACCATTTTCTAAACACGCCGTCTCTAAACTTCTCCCTATTTTCCCTAATTAAGAAAGTCCGGAGTGACAGGCCGACATTTTGTTACGCTTGTAAACGATCTGTCACCGCTGCCGCGTTTTTCACATTTTATTTTATTTTTACCTTTTCATTCTTGAAGCTGTTTATCCTTAATCAGTCTGTTCCTTGTGTTGTTTTGTTGTATAATTAACTACAAAAAAAATTATAATTTAAACGCAAGTACCCACGAAAAATCAAATTATGTTAGACCATAATAAATAAGTTATGACTAACTGAAATCAACAGTCGCCTAAATACTTACGTAGTTTAACAGTCAGTTTCATTTAAAAACCAATCCAATTTTTCTACAATAATAATAATAATATAATATAATAATATGGGACAACATCCACACACAGGTTTTTAAATCCCAAACTAGGCAAAGCCTGTGCTATGGAAACCTGATGACTGATATACATACTTATTATATATACATACATACTTATATATATAATAAACACCCAGACTCAGGTCAAACAGACATGTTCATGCACACAAATGTTTGACCTGTCCGGGGATCGAACCCGGGACCAGCGGCGCAACTGCGCCAACCGGCCAGTCATGTAGGTATATTTAAACAACAAAGAAGTACTTATATCGTCCCGTTCAAACCAAAAAATATTTTTTCATATCAGTCCATTTATGACATAAACGAAAATTTAGATTAAGCTAGTAATTACAGAAGAAAAATCTTTCGTGTCATGAGAACTCTACTTTTATTTCCTTGCCTAAAACGGCTGAAATCGTGAGAATTATACAGCTACTTTTAAAGAAACAATTTGCTTAATTATCCCAATCTACAATCCGTTTAAAATAAATCAAAGCTAAGCCAAAGAGTAATGGCGCAAGTTAATAATACTAAATAACACGAGTGCCCGCCTTAAATCTTTTGGGATTTTCGGTAGGGGCCTTAAAGAAGGGGAGTCTTTTTCAAAGGATCCTTTTCTGGGCAAGCTATCTTGCTTTCACATTTTTACGCAGAAATAATATTAGTTAAGCTTAGTTAAATGTCTAACTTCTAAAGTACTTAAATGTCAGTCTATGGTCACAAAACATAAATAGGTACAGAAGTAAATCTACATACGAAGTGCGCTCGAGCAACGCACACCGCACACGGACACGATATCTCGGACCGGATGGGACCAGCGACTGCGATTTGCGTATGGGAAGTTTTTCAAATTCAAATATAACTAATTGCACCAAAAGACAAAATACACATAACAATCATTGCCAGTACGGTGTTTGTATCGCTTAAAGTGATTTTTCCAGGCATTTTTAGATTGATCGAGTGAGAAAAATCACATCAGTGGTGAACTAATACAAACTTACAAAATAAATATACACAGTAACCTTTGCAACAAGGTAAAGGTATTTAAAAACAAATAAAATGAAACAGATTACTTGTGCAAAAATTAAAATAATTTAGCTATAATTGGTTAGTATTGGGTTCCTGTTTCATTCACAAAAGTAAATCAAACGGCTAGATATTAGAGCCATTACTACGATAAAGTTTATTGTGCATAAGCCAAAGTTGATAACTCTAGCGTGAACGCCGAGCGTAGTTATGAAAAGTGAAGAACTTCATACATGTGATTGCCTTAATTGATTCTGTACCTGTCTGTTCTGTGCTATGGTCTTATACTAGATGCACACAAACATACCTACTTATTAATTATGTGATTGTTTTTTCTTGTACCTAAGTATGTTTTGTGTGTGTAGCAAATTAAACTGATTTAGATTTGTACATTTAATGCTAAAAATATAATTATTAGAAACTAGCACAGTACAATTATCAAGAAATGTTATGATAGTAAGAAGGAATTTAGCTGATACAGATTTATGTAGAAATTAAAAGAAACATAAAAATGACTTTGCAGGTAGATTTATTTTGACTACAATAAAAAATCAGAATCATTTACGAATCTTAAGAACTTAAGTAATTTTATAATAAGATTAGGTAAGGTGTACCTAGGTAAGGTACACACATGTTTTAATCATTTATCATGTATGTAGGTCTGTGTATCATCGAAAAGAAATTTTTTTTTTTGGTCGGTGATGTAAATATACTCATGAAAACATTATTACTTTGAATAAAATTTTTTTCATCAACGAACGGACTTCGAAAAAAATGAGCATTTATTAAGTAGATAATAAATAATTAACACATTTCAAACACCACATAAAACACTATAATTTATCTACGTTTAGGTAAAAAACCGTGTAAGGGAGACAGCTATAAGGGACGGTTTTCTTAAGAAATGATCTTGAAGGGGTCCAAGGAGTTTTGTACCGAGGGGAGATCTGGCAAAATCTGGCCCTTCTGAGTTTGCCCGTAAATATAAATAAGTTAATGGTGAGGTGCAAGGGTGCAAGGGACAAAATAATCGCTGTTCGATGATGGATAGCTTTTTAGCTTATTGTGATGACCTTTATAAGCATCCGTCTTAGTTTAGGCAAAATGCTTACCTATGGCAGTTCGGATCTCTGGCTGTGATTTTTTACTCTTCATTGATCAGGACAGCATTTTTCAACCTATTCTCGTGAAAATATGTGAGGAGGGTCGATAATTATTACTTTTGCGAGCTGTTCCCCGCAACCACAATAATTTTGTGAATAAAAATATACATCCTTCTTGACCGTTTTTTTTTTGCGTATTTTAAACTCTTATTTTATGAATATGTTCCATACAAAGATAATTATGTTCATAGCGCTAAAGCTTAATTTATCAATTTAAAAAACTCAAAGTTTAAAAAATCTATAAAGTTGTACCTAGATCCTATTTTGTTTATAAGTATATATTAGGAAATCAAACACCAAACAGGAAGGCAAACATTATTTTAAATTCTAGCAATTCGCTTATAACTTACACCATTCATAAACTTACAATGTGCTCCATCTTGTGTGTAAGGGCACTTACTCACTTATCGGTTTATACCTACCTACTCGAAACGCCCTCTTGCGACGGAATGTTTGTTTTGAGGGTGCCAGTGTGTACTCTGCTTTGTGGTGAGATTTATGAGTTTATGTACATATACCACTGTTTTATGTTATAGGTGTAAAATTTTTAGAAATCATTTACTATTTTAAATCCTAACTAATATTATAAATGCGAAAGTAACTCTGTCTGTCTGTCTGTTTCGCTTTCCCGCCAAAACCACTAAACCGATCTGGATGAAATTTGGTGCACAGGTAGATTGGACCCCGGGAAAGGACATATAATACTTTTTAACCGACTTCAAAAAAGTAGTTCCCCCATTATCTCGACAATCCAATGGGGAACTACGCGGGTGAAACCGCGGGGCACAGCTAGTACCTAATAAAAAAAATATAAAAATATATATACGTACAAACGACTATTACAACGGTCTATTGGTAGTGCGTATAGTTAGAGTGGTAGTGCGTATAGTTAGAGTGGTAGTGCGTATAGTTAGAGTGGTAGTGCGTATAGTTAGAGTGGTAATGCGTATAGTTAGAGTGGTAGTGCGTATAGTTAGAGTGGTAGTGCGTATAGTTAGAGTGGTAGTGCGTATAGTTAGAGTGGTAATGCGTATAGTTAGAGTGGTAGTGCGTATAGTTAGAGTGGTAGTGCGTATAGTTAGAGTGGTAGTGCGTATAGTTAGAGCGGTAGTGCGTATAGTTAGAGTGGTAGTGCGTATAGTTAGAGTGGTAGTGCGTATAGTTAGAGTGGTAGTGCGTATAGTTAGAGCGGTAGTGCGTATAGTTAGAGTGGTAGTGCGTATAGTTAGAGTGGTAGTGCGTATAGTTAGAGTGGTAGTGCGTATAGTTAAGAGTGGTAGTGCGTATAGTTAGAGTGGTAGTGCGTATAGTTAGAGTGGTAGTGCGTATAGTTAGAGTGGTAGTGCGTATAGTTAGAGTGGTAGTGCGTATAGTTAGAGTGGTAGTGCGTATAGTTAGAGTGGTAGGGGATCCTAATTCAATTCCGGCTGGAATAAGTGATCGCAGGGTGGTTTAGAATATTATGAGTTGTGCTAGTATCATCACTTCAAAATCCTATAAAAATGATCTCTATTCAAAACATTATTTTGCTGGTTATACTTTTATACTAATTTTACGTCGACCTTAGCATATAAACCTAAATCTTTAACTATTACAGAAACAAATTAACTGTTTAGAGTTTCTATTCTATTTGCACTTGGAAAACTTTAGGTATAGGCAGTAAGACGAACGAATCTCAGTGAACAAATCATAATAAACAAATCGTACTGTGGACTAACCTGCAATGAATGCTAAAGCTACTCTTTCCGCTATTTATGGCTCTACAAGGACATCGGTAAATAGTGTACTGAGCCAAAATAGTATTAATTTATATGTTCAATATTCATTATGGGGCTAATCGGAAATCAATACTTACTAAGAATTTAGCTGCCTTATACATTTTGTTGACAGCCGATGACTATGTCTACGAAACTGTTGTTCTGAGATGGTCCCATTGTGAAAGTTGGGCATAACAATGAGTACAGTTCGCTTACAGTATTTATTAATTTACTAGTAGCTACATCTCTTTCCGGTAACTATTTAAAGATATAAATAAGAAAACGTTAGAAAAATCATCTCTGAAATACGCAAAATCGCCTTCAACTATATTTAGCTACATCGCATAGTGAGCTCGCTTACAGCCAGCGACATCCCATCTCAAAAGCGTCCATAACACGCCCGGGAGTGTCATCCAAGAAAATAGAAAAGACATGCTTTTTAACGTAGAAATACCCTATCTAAACTAACAAAAGAGCCCCGCGTCGCTTGCACGGACAACGGATACAACTAAACACTTTAAGCCATAAAAGAAAGCACAAATGCCATTATTAGTAACAAGTGAAAAGTGTCTGACTACGCGCCGCGGCAAAAAGAAGCTTCGGAGTGCCGCGCATCGATTTTTATACCCCCAGAGGGAGGCGGGGTTACGGAGACAGCCAATCACGGCGTGGTGAGCCGACCAATCACACCGCGGCTGGCGTATTCCGTTTTCAAACAGCGCTTTGCTCTGTAATGGAATTTTCGAAGTTCACGCGGTGGATTACGGCCATTCGTACCGTAGGATTCGAACGTAGTCGTTTTGCCGTAGCGATGCAAATTGGTCCCTAATACGGTCGCTTCTTTATTATTTTTCTAAGGAGTCAGATTCTTAATAGTATCTTATTGATTTTTTTGAAGCTTAATTACTTTTTGCTTTAGAAAGAGTTATAGAATCGAATTACTCGCCTGAGGGTGGAGGTGATGAAATTAACAGCTTATAAAAACCTGTGTCGGGGTTATAATGACTGTTTGAGATTTGTTTTTAGTTGAGTTTTCGTTCGTTTTTACGTTAATTAATCAATTTGATTGTTTTGGAAATGTAACCTTGGTAACTTATAATTTTGATAACAAAGTCGCTAAGAAGTATAGGTTAACTATGAATTACATTTATAATGTTATATGTCACACACTCTACTTGTGTAGTCATCCATCCAAACACTGATACAGCTTTAGGGATCTGTTATGCTTTTTAAAGTAATTAGTATGAATTATTTTAGCCACCTTAAAGCCTCATCTCATTATAAATGTGTAAAAAGTATTTTTGTGTAGTTATATTAGTTTTACAATGAACAAAGAGTGATATTGATTATCTTATTTGGATGTTTTGAAGTAGAAATATTTTAGTAACAATAATGACATTTGGTTAATATTTTAAACGCCGCGATATTACTATATTTTCTGTGAGCAATTCTTCCTGTTTTATTTTTTAAATTCTAACTTAAAATATCTTCACTGAATAAAATATTTCCTGCTGTAAAAGATTACAAAAGAGGTATGGAAGCAGCTATTTTTCCCTGAGCTCACATTAGCGGTTTCAGCGCTTCAAAATAAACAGCCGATAAAGCGCTATCGCCGCTGTTATTTCGAATATCGATAAAAATAAAACTTTTCGTACAATGGGAATAGATGAGCTTGATAGAGGTGGGAAAGTGTCGATATTTTTTTAAATTATATTTATTTACAGTAACTCATTGAATCGTATAACTGAAAATCTTAATAGAGATTGAATGGAAACGCTTAGTGGGTCACAATTAAATTCATGCATTGATGAACATGAAGATGCTACGAGATCTACGAGAAATCTGATGTATGGCTACGTAGCGTAGTAATTCGTAGCATAAGCGTAGCACTGGCTCACAGTATCCAAACAATGCTGTAGAAATTTTAGACATCGAAAATAAGATGTTAAGTTTATTTTACGCTAAGAAAGAGAGTATACATCTGATTGAGTACTAAAACAGGACACGATTTTCGGTTATCATGTCAATGTCAAACAAATATTTATGTGATTATATGTTGATTTTTAACATATTTACCACGGATTCTGTCTTTATGGAGTAGCATAATATTTATCGTAACTACGTTGTATTAAATTTAAAATTATTTGTACATTTATTCACCATATAGAGACAACCGAGAGTTTTTACTAGAAAGCAGCTGGTTTATTTGCACGAATTTTTGTTTATTACATAATGAAAGCCATTTATCATGATGAGTACAGTGACTCCCTTTCGGGTAAGTATACCCCTAATCAATAATCTTGTAAATAAATATCACTATGTGGCGGCATGCAGCACAGTTTTTATTTGTTTTGTTTTAGGATTTTATAATTGGGGTGGTATTTCTCCCAAAATGGGAAAAAGTTTGCTTAGGTGCCTGGCCTTTTGAAAATATTAGGCTCAGACAACCTTAATCATTAATTAATTTATAATTCAGATAAAAGACAGTAGTTTTTTTTGTAGTCGCAAATAAACTGTAATCGGAAGGTTAATAGTTAGTTATTTTTAGCCGATAGCTAAACGCCCATCCCTATAGATAGCCCTATCCCATGAGCGCACTAGGTATTGCAATCCTCTTTGTCGCACCGATCGATATTTATACAGATAGCGATCGAGTGGTAAGTGAGAAAGCTTGTACCACAATGGAAACTACCCTGAATCTATCACTTACTTCTCTACGCTCTGGATTGCTTTGGAAAAGTGTGGCGAACGCGAGTTTGTTGCGATTTATTGCAATAAAACGTTGGGTAAAAGGAATTAGAAAAATAGCAATTGTTAGAAAGAAATAAAGTGTTTTTTTTTTCTTGTGGTTGTCGTGCAATTAAAATATAAATAACTAGGAATTATAGACAAAATTTTGACATATTTAATCACTTGATAACATTGATTGTCTTAAAAATTAAAAGATGTTGCGAATTAATTTTCAGTAAAAATAACTTTAGGTTTTTAGAATATTAATTATAATGTTCTGTTTAATTTTTGAACCTTGGGAAAGCGGAAAAGCAAAAGACAAAATAAAACACGGCCGGTTTGATATTTCCTATGACGGGAAATGAATTATTGTTTTTAAACAATAACTTAGAACTAATAAAATTTAGTTCTATAATGGATCAAAAACATTAAATTCATTGCAAAGCGAGGATCTGCTTGTGGAGTTCAATATCTCGTATGCAAAATGGCAATAGATGTGCATGTTCATATATGAATATGAAAGATTTTTTAAATATAGCCATCATAAAAAGCCTATAAATTAATATATAACTAAAGGTACTTTTTATTGGTACAGATATCAGAAAGATGGGTACAACAGTAAGCGAAAAAGCTTGTTCGATAAAAGGCACTTCGATTTGTCATGATTTATCACTTCTGTTGCTCTGTGAATGTTTCGACTGCTATCATGTAGCGGGAAAAGTAGAAAAACTGGTGAAAAGATTATAAAGAACAACAATTTGGGCATTTCGGCAGCCTTAATTCAACCTCAGCTTAGGTAGAGAGGGCGAGATATAATTTACCGTAACCAAGGATTGAATTTCCGTATATAAATTCTAAAATCTATTAAAAAAGTGTTGCCGACTTCAATTCGTCAGGTGCGCATCATTTTTTTTTGTTTTCGATGTAAAAACTGAAGTGCTTCTCCGATTTCGATAAAATGTAAATAGGACCACATCGGAGGCAATAACGCATACAAACAAAAATATATATTTTTCAAAATGGTTATGTCAAAAAATAATGTAACATATATTAACATGTGGTCAAAAGTGACTTCTAAAACCCGACTGCAAGAAGTTTAGACCCACGTATCTTAAATAAGTGCATGCAGCTAGCCTATGACCTCTGCAGGTGAAGACGGATATATTGACACCACTCTCATAAAAAAGACTCTATTGCGTGCCAAAGAAATATACATACGTACGTACGCACATACATACACTCGAAAAACAAAAAACCTGTCGCTAAATTCTTCCAAAACTGACTAATGCATTGCACTCTTCCTACATGACTATACAACATGCTTAGGACGACTTGCAGAAAATCAAAATAAATAATAATTTTATTATGCAAACAGGCCCTACGTTACTTTTAAAATAAACAAAATTAAGGTTGTATTACATAACGAATGGAGAACAGAAAAGCCTATTTTGGGAAGTCAGTAAAAAGATACAATACATCGTGGATTTTCCTGTGAATTTTAGTCTATTTATTACTCTGGAGTGAATACTTAGGTATCTTCAAGGGTGCATGCTTAATCTTCTGACACATCATTATCTGCTACTATTTTTTTCGTTTAAGTATATTCATAATATTTTTTCAGTGACAGTTCTGACATACCTGAAACAATCGGAAGCCATCGGCGCAGCTCGTTTTCTTTGTGCGGTGCTTAGTCAAGGGATTTTAATACCTGAGGGTGGGAGGGTGAAGTGTCGGATTGAAGGGCTTAGAAGCTTCCACTCTAAACAGTTTTGACAGCTTTATAGCATTAAGATGTTTGATTTTTGAAAATAGAAATGGATTTTAAAATAATACATAATTCAGGGTGACAACCAGGAATAAATCTTATGTTTAAGGATAGCGCAAATGACTGTATGTGTTTGTAATGTTTTTTTTTCTAATAGAACTCATAGTAGGTTTCATAGTGAAAGTCGACCATTAGGACGAATATAGAAGCTTCCTTTCAATTTATTGATTGATTTTAAAAAAACAAATAAATGTAAATGTTCTATCGGTGCCTGACGTAATATAAGAAAGTAATCACTTTTTTTAAAGATTTTTTTAATATATAGATTATTTGTTCCAGATTGGGTCTAATATCACAATGGAGTGCGTTAGCCGGGAGATACGGAGGTCTGGTACCGGCTCCGTGGTACTGGCAAAGGAATTCTCCACCACCTAGAGGTAAAACTACCGCTTCTTCTTTTGTCAGTTATTGGCAGCTGCTGTTTTATGGTAATTATTAATCGACCTCAAGAAAGGAGGAAGTTCTCCGTCGGAATCATTTTCATTTTCTTATTTATGTTCTCCAATTTCTCGGAGACTTTTGGATTAACTTGAGTGTTTTTTGATTGAAAGAGTTTTTGGTTTACATTCTAGTCGGTTCCATATGATTTTTTTGGAAATCGGTTAAGAAGTTTCTATTATATATCAAAATAACTGAAGAATTACCTTCCCGAACAGTCAAGTGCCCTGATTTGATATGTGATATCACCTATTCGCAATAAGTCCACGGTGAATTGGGGACACTTGTAATTTTACTCTGTTCACCCAGGTGAACAAAGTTTAATATGCCAAACTGAATAAATCTATAGATGGATCTTTCCATAAGATCACGTATAAGTGTGAGGAATCGTATTGTAAAACAAAAATAACCTCTTGACATTAGCTGAAATGTATCCGGAATATTCGTTTAAATACTATATAATTCAAGCTACTAAACAAATAATAAATACCCATAAATCAAGTTTTTGCTCGCAACCGTAGCTTCCTAAATCAAATTAAATGGTTTAGGTATTACAAAAACATTAGGTCTATGTTTTTTAGGAGGTAGGCATTATTTACTTTAAGTAATTAACCTACAGGAAAAACTCCGATACCTAAGTTAAGGTATGATTATTATAGGTAGTAATTATTACGATTTCCATAATCAGATACATAGGTTAATTACTTAAGATTACCTATCATTAAATAAAACGGCCTAATTTATGGCTTCATGGGTTTCAAACATAAATCCTGTATAACTAAACGCTTGCAATATTCAATAAGTTTGCTGCACCGCTAAGGCTTGTGTGCAATCGATTGGTGTCGCGTAACGCACCGATTTCATCAACAACTAAGTACTTGACACTGGCTAAATGCGTTCCCCGTGCAAAGGACTAAATTACGAGTTTTTTTAGGATAGACAAGCCTAGAGTACCAGAGAGTTGAAACTCTGTATCACAAACTTTTTTTGCTATAAAATAATACATTAGCTTAGCCGAGGACGATAACTAGCTGTCGATATTGTTTATACTATCGCTTATCAGTTTCAGTTCGTTCATTCTAATGTAGCACAAACCTATTCACCGCTAACTACACAAACATTGACGGCAAACAAGTAATCGCCATCACATCGCAACCCCGCTTTAATATCCGAAATCCCTCCGCAGAAACAAAGAGAACGCCGTTTCACGCGGCCCAAACCGACCGAACAATGCTTTTCTACCATCCTACTAGGAGTTTATACGTATAGCAACACCGACTTCTGTCTCTCTCGCACGTACTCAAAAAAGCTTTGAAAAACTGTCTCCATCTCGTTCTATCTTTCCCGCCAAAGCGTCGCTACTATGTGCCAGGAGACATGTCGCGCGCTCGTTTTAATTTTCGAATGCGGTTTATTCGGCGTGCCGTTTTGTGTGATTGCTTTGCTTGGCCTTTTAGCATTTTTTTAATTTGGTGGATAGTGATGCGGGTAAGCGCTACCTGATTAAAATGTTATCGGTGGATTGAATCTACTCGTATTTGTGTTGTAGATTTAAATTGCGATTAAAATATTTAAATTGAGTTTGGAGTAGATTGACGAATGGGTCCAATTTCCTTAGTGTTGAACCTTAGAATATTTCTACGCATTTAACCATTCCTTTGCAGTTGAATAATGGCATTTTTAAGCATTTTGTTTTAAAAATTATAATAAAACATTGCTCTATTTACAGTCGATCATAAGTAATAGATAACCTACTTACAAAACGGTTAAAAGTGCAATGGATAGAGCTAAAGTAATTATCAATACAAATTAAACGAACTAATTAAGGTGAACTTACCCAATCCCTTAATTACTGATCACATTCCTATTGATATGAACTTTATAAAAACTACTAAACCTACTATAATTTAAACCTACGTATATAGTATTTTTCTTCACGCGTAGCGGCTTACAACGTAACGTTTATTATGCCAAATCGGCATGTCAGTTATTAACCTAATATTACGAAATGAGGCGTCATAATCACATTAAACAATACCTAGTTAGAGTGAACGTTGCGAACTAGTAAACTGCTTAACTAGTAAGCGTTTGTTAACAGGGAACGGCACACAAAGGATTATGCGTACGGCTTCGAAAATCGATGGAAATCAGTGCCGGGAAGTAAAACAGTAGGAGCTACGCAGTATACGTTATTAGTATTAGGTACTACTAATAACAGTTCCATAGAGTAAGACAAGGGCGAACTTGCGGATTAAAGATGATCCTACCAAAGAGTGTCAGCCAACACGGTTGACTCTTCAGATGACTTAGATACCAAAGAGTTGTTTTATTGATGTTTTATTACATTGGGAATAAAGAAGCTCATATTTCCTACCGACTTTTTAAAAAGAGGACGAGCTCAATTCGACTGTTTGTTTATGTTCTTTTTTATTGATGTTAATTGTTTCTTTTTTACTAATAATGATTGATTTTATTCTTGATTTCTTGGAGACGTTTGGACCGATTTTAATTATTTTTTGATAGTGATACTTCTAATATAGTCCTATTAAATTTTTATCTAAATGCGTGCTAAGGTTTGATTATAAATCGAAATAACTAAAAGAGTAATATCGGCGCCTGCCGTAACGGAAGTTATCACTTTTATTTTAATAAAAAGGAACCTGTTTTGAACCTCAATATGACCTACTGCTTTCAGTTTGTATGTTGAGTGTTGAACGGCCGACGAGCTTTGAAATGTATACTCTTACGTTAGCACATATCGATACAACGGTCTTTGTGCACTCTGATTAGAAATGAAGACCATGCGATTTATGCAAAGAAGTAATTCTTAAAGATAGTGACTATATCACCACGAAGAATTTATTATACGCTATAACCGACGCCAAATATTCAAGCGCAAACCTCAGTTTTGATTAAAAAATTTAATAGCATTTATAATTTTGTTCCATGATAAATGTTATTAAATCGTACGGTCTATTAATTTTCACTAGCTATATCCACGTCGGTAAGCATCGTGTGGAAATGACTCCTATAAGGATACCAATAATCGATTGACCAGCGTAATTGTGAACTATATCTTCACATCTTCGAAGATGCTTACACGTATCTAGCAAAGGAACGCATTAGAGTTAGACTTAGACTTTAGAGGTACTATTTAATCTACTTCAAAAGATTAAGATTCTCAATTCGTTTGAATCTTTTATTTTATATTAGTTAAAGCTTTGTTGACTACGCATATTTATTAAAGATATACAAAAGTTATTTAAAAGTTATTACCGTTTTCTTAGAAAACTTCGGGTTGGAAAATCATTTCTTATCTGAAAAGGTCTTCCTAGCATAAACTATACATAACAAAAACAATCTAGTACTTTGGTTTGAAAATAAAAATCAATATAAGTAACTGAATAAAAATATATAGCTTGACAAATTCTTGGTTCAGGTAACTAAATAAATGATTAAGGTATTGCTTTTATAGCATCTATTTCACCATCATACTAGAAATCAGTGATATTCAAACGCAGTATTATCGCCCTTGTTTCACTAATCTCAGCCACTACCCACATATTATAAGGCTTCCGGAGGCATCAGGTCGTCACATGGGCTCAGATTACATTACGATTGAGTTCTATCAAACCGTATAAATACAATCACTTCAACGCGTCCAGTGGATAACGTCACGCTATCGAAACGTATTTTAAGGGAATGGTAGTTGGCTCTTATCACACCTAGCCTAGACACATCTAATTAAATCTTTGCGAAATCAGATACCTGATCTTTAATTTAAGTTTAAATGATTAAATAAGTTAATTATTACTTTTTGTTTAGTTAGTCATTACTCAGGGTATATTGGGAAGTGCCCGGCGTTGAATGATTGATCTTATAATCAACATATTTTTTTCTTTATAGTATAATGATTGTGTATTGTATTATAGATGGCATTGTACGAGTACGTATATTGTACGCTTACCTACTCTCTTAATCTGGATTACCTATCGAATTTTAACTTCTAGAGAAGCTAACTCCACTATCTTTTGTTCTAGAAGATTCGACAACCAATGAAGATGGATCAGCTGGTGGCTCTCCTCGACCGCGATCCCCACCGCGAGCACCTACCCCTCCTTCGCCTTCCCGTTCCTCTCCCCGCTCCCCTCGCCTTCACCCCGCTCTCTACCCTC
This sequence comes from Ligdia adustata, assembly GCA_947049295.1. Taxonomy (NCBI): domain Eukaryota; kingdom Metazoa; phylum Arthropoda; class Insecta; order Lepidoptera; family Geometridae; genus Ligdia; species Ligdia adustata. The sequence goes on along the minus strand of OX346236.1, from coordinate 5,233,485 downwards.
AGCAACAAGACCCACAAGACTCAGACCCGGACGTAGACGAAAGCGACGATTTTGACAAAGACGAGAAACGAGACCCAAACGCGAATCTAGGGAAAAGGAAGAAAAAAACGCGAACCGTCTTCTCCCGCTCTCAAGTCTTCCAACTCGAATCTACTTTCGACATGAAGAGATATCTTAGCAGTTCTGAACGCGCTGGCTTAGCTGCCAGCTTACATCTGACGGAGACGCAGGTCAAGATCTGGTTTCAGAACAGGAGGAATAAGTGGAAAAGACAGTTGGCAGCAGAATTGGAAGCTGCTAATATGGCGCATGCTGCTCAGAGATTGGTCCGTGTTCCGATATTGTATCACGAGTCACGGCCGACGACGATGCCTCACACTCCTTTGCCGATGCATCCCCAGTTCACTAATGAGCCAGGAGTGTACTTCCAGCCTCAAGCGCCTCAGCAAATGCAGCCGTTACCTGCGTCGCCAGTTACATCCCGCGCTCCGCTCTCTAGTCTTGTGTAGTGCTCGCTCGACGTCGCGCGATCGACTGACGCCGACGGACAATTTTGATTAGAAATTCGAGCATTAACTTTTAAAGACTACCCTGAATTCGCAACATTGATTGCAGCCATTTTGCCGTGAATGCGTATCTTGGGACTAGTCATTTATGAGTGTCAAATGCCAAATCGTTCAAAACTAAATGTTAGCTGATTTAGATTATTTTACATGTGTCTATCTATGTAAGACTAGCGTATAAATGTAACGTACAAAAATCATTGTCATTCCATGCTGTATATTAATGTAAATAAGAATGTTTTAATGCAAATTCTCTTGTAATTAATAATTTATTTATTATGATGATTTTGTAAATAATAATATCTAGGTTAAAGAACTGAATAAGTTTAATCATAATTATAGAAATTGATTGATAAATAAATTATATAAGTGATTTTTAACCTAAATAGAAGATTTATACGCTTGTGGTATTTTTAGGCAGCACTTTAACATAATTTTATGTAAAAAAATAATTTTAAAACAATAGATCAATAATATTTTTTTTATAATTTTCATATGTTACATAAATTGTCATGATTGAATGAAAAACATTAACTTTTAGATGATATATGATCATTCCATCTCCTTAATTTTTATAACACTAATCACACTTGAGCTACAAGTTGTCGATAACTTAATTTGTAATGTTTGAAAGTAATAAAAAGTTATTTATGAATTTATGGTGAACGGCAGGTAATTTTTGGCCCGTGGTTTTACCCGTTGGTTTTACCCCGTGAAACTTGTTTTTACTGTCTTCTCAAAAAAGAGAAGGAGTTACTCAAGTTAACAATATATTTTATTTTTTATTTGTGGCTTGATTTCTCAGCTACGGCTGGCCCGATTTGATATAATCCTGTTTTGTTCGAAGGTTTCCACATGAGATCCTATTTAAATTTTTATCAAAATCGTCCCAGTAGTTTTCAAATAAAAATTACTAATAAATTGTAGGGCGTTCGAAGAATTTAAGTCAATACTCCCAAGTTATTAGAATGATTCTTACCTAATTCTGTAATGTTGCTAGCCTAAATAAATACCTAAATACTCAATGCTTATTTCTATAAATATTAATGTTATTTATTGATAGTAGTTGAAATTCGTCGATGCATTGTAATATTATAATTATGCTGTGGTACATAAGGCGGGAATAAAAAAATATGCATATAAATGTTATTTCATTCATTTTAATTCACCTTTAGGATTTATTGTTTTAGTTAAGCAATTGACGTATACATTATTGTCCCATAATTTATTTGTCGGTAGTAGTGTTTTTTATTAATATTTCAGTTAGCACTTTTCATACGAATTGAGAATATATTAGGATAGAGCCAGCATTATGTTTGTTTGTCAGCAATAAAGAGTTAATTAATCATTCACTGAGGTAGGCCAATCAGGGTTTAGTAGGTACAATTAATACATAATCCGACTGAACTGCTAATGTGGCCGTTAAGATGTTCACCTCGTGAAAAGAAAGGATAACGTCGCGTCGAGCGGCGTACCATAGTAGAGTTATGTTCAGCAGTGAAGGTGAGTAAGCTGATTATGGTGATGAGAATATTGAGATTAACCTCGTTTTTCTACCGAATTTCAAAAAAGAAGAGGCACTCAATTCGAGGTAATGTTTTTTATTTTTGTTAACTGATTCTCGGAGATTGCTGGACCGATTAAAAACATTCTCGAGTGGGTCCCATTTAAATTTTATGGAAATCGGTCTAGAAGTTCGGTTTTAAATTTAAATAATTGGAAAAGTTCTATCGGCACCCGCCGTAATGGAAGTAATAATAATAAATAATAATGATTTTTTTATAAATAAATAAATAAATACTTTGACTTAAGTCAATATTGGATTAAATTACGCTTAGAGAAGATGGGACGGTTAAGTATTATATTAAGTAAATCTAAACATAATTATGTACGCAAATGTTAAATCGCTAACTGCCGCGGTAGGATACCCTGTGTTGCGGCAGTTAGTTCTCTTCCATTAGTATCTTTTTAATTGATTCTATGCATCAGGTAATAATTAAGTAATCACTTTGCTTAAAAGAACTTGTTTTGAAGCCAACCACTTACGATTCTCAATTTTTTTTGAAGTTGTCAAATATTAACGTTAGCTTCGCAAAACTAAAAGCTTGATATACAAGTATAAGTAAGTCTTCATTGAAAATAGTTTATAGGTAATCCATCTGCTATATTTTTTGTTGTATTTAGACATATCATGTTTAGTAATAAAAACACTTGCTCGGTAGTTAAGTAAGTAGGTACAATGTCGTATATGAAAACAACACCTCCCGCACCGCACGTCCGGCTTCCGGTCCGGAAGCGGGCTGGATGCGGTCACTCGCCGACGCACGTGCCGCCGTTTACACGCACCCTTATATTAACTTAGTCAACCTCTATCTGATGTTTATCACTCGTTATACATTTAGGAGTAAATATTGCTTGTATTTGAATAAATTAGTCAAGTGCACGTCGTGGCGTCGTCGTGACTCCCTATAACGTTATGTCCGAGCTTATTTTCATACAACTATTTTGCCTTTATACATATTTTTGCTAGGGTTTCTTTAAATACTCAGAAAATGATTGTTAAACAATCAAAAACATTTTTTTCTAAAACAGTTATGAAAGGTCTTTGGTTCAAAAAAAAGTTTCATTGCTTTAGACCCTTTATTTTAAATTATATGAGTGACTACCACAGTACAATTTTATAGGCAATGCGTATTGTTTAGAGAATCACTGCCTTCAGTATACGACTTGATCCAACCATCTAACGAAAGCGTCTTAAGGCGTTGGTCGAGGTTCTTTGCTATCATTCCGTTCAGCGATACGGCTATCATAGATATTTCTTTTATAAATATAGTAACTTAGCAATCGCACACACTCGCGTAAATTTCTCCCATATATATATATATATGAAATGAAATGAAATGAAATGAAATGAAATTATTTATTGGCCTTATAACCCACCTATGTTATACTAGGCAAGTCTCATTACAATATTTCACACAATATTTGATTTAGTAAATTTCAAATGTACCTATGTAAAAATTTTACAATACACTTAATTACAAAATTTAAACAAGATTATGTAGTATCGATTAATAGATAAATTACTGATATAATAATACTTCTAAAATAGTTTACATTAATGTGAGTACAACTTAATAAAGTCATTATATAATAAGATACTTTAATGTCATTATTAGTTTGTGAGTTTTGACTATAATTGTTTATAATTGATAATATGTTATATAAGTTAAGTATTAAAATTAAAATTATTAATAATAAAAAACAATGACGATAAGTCTTATTAAAAATTTAGCTATCATCTACTTATAAAATTATGTGTGCTCACTCACGAACGAAGGTATATTATGCTAGTTTAACAGCGCCTCATGATCAATGAGTATAAGACGGAAGGGGGTTACTATACTCAACCTAAGGAACGGTTATTACAATGGAACCAACTATAAATACAAACAAAAACAACTGTTACATCTTGTCCACGGTCGATAGACTTTTTTCATGGAACGGTTAATTTATTTTCCCGAATTCAGAGTCGGTCCCATTGTAAAATTTGTTTGTAATAATGAGTTTAGTGACCCTCTTTAAGCTTAGTACGCCCTTAGCCTAGAACACTGTACACTAGCCATATGTTTTTACATCATACACAGCACAGGCCGTCCATCTTCAACTCAAATTACTAGTTCCAACTATGCGGACCATTAACTCGGTTAATTGTAACTTGGAGCCATTAAACACGTCATTAAATGCTTTGTCGCGGTCCGAGAAGTTGAAATGTATAACTAATGTATACGTTGCGGGTAGAATATGAAAGATGGTAATGGGGATTGACCGGTCAAAGTTGATCATGAAAAACCTAGATGGTGAACGAAATAAAATAAAAAAATTACTAGTCACAGTTAGAGCCTGATGGACTATGAATACGGAACAGTCCGGGAAATCCTAAGACACGTGGAAACAAAAGACAAATGGAAACAAAAAAAAAATTTTCGTTATGTGGCAAAGAATAGAAAAGCGTAGGTATATAATGTTAAAAAGTAGTAAATAGCTACTAGCTGTCACAAAATTAGTGAACGCTTTTACTTTAGTTAAAAAACAACGACAATGATATTTATATATTGATTACAAACAAAATGGAAAAGATCTAGAATCCACCTGGAAAGGGGTGTCATGTTTTGTAGTTGACTTAAACGCTCTCAAGCGTTGTTGGACTCGATCAAAAAGTTTCTAAACATCCGAGTGTTTTTGCTTTGCTTGCCTCATTTTTAAACTAATTCTTAATGAAGATTGCCCATCCATACCGAACAAATCCTTTAGTGAGATCAAGTTTGTTTCATAAAGTGTTATATCGTATGTTAATCCTGACTTTGAGTTTGTGAAAATTCTACAGAGTGCGTATCTACCTAGTTGTTTTTTAACGCTTCGATGTTTGGGATATTCCTGTAACATACAAACAAACTGCACTTAGGAAATGGACCCTTAATTAAAAGGGCACGTTAAATTTTAACGAGTTTTTGATGTGACTATTGTGTAGATAAGGTTGATAGCTGATAAGCTATGTGATACTTTAAATAATGCCAAATTTTGAATGTAAAGTATGAGTAGGTAACATAGGATATCGGATTTATCATAAAAAAAATATGTAAGTATTTTACTCAGTATAAAGTACCAACTAGCAGTTTCTAGCGCGCGACCACGATATTTTTGCGACTTTAAAAACACGATAACCACTTAACCGTTTTTTGCTATTCAGAATTATTAATCACTAAGCAATATTCCGGAATATGAAAAGTGGCTGTCGTGTTATTTTGTCTAATTAATAAAAAAATATTATGTGTTCCGCTCTTGTGTACCAAATATTAGTAGTAAATCGGCCAATGACGATGCCCCAGCAAACTTCCTCTAATTTTGGGACAGATACCTAGTAAAAAATTCTAGACGACTAAAATGCTGAAAAAACGTAGAACTACAAGTTTCTATGACCCATACCTACGCTAGTTCGAAAGATGTGATAGCGTAAGTATAGATAAAGATCCTAATAGCTGAACAAATCCACAAAGAAAAACCAATAAAATATTCCTAAATTATAATAATAAGGGTCAGCATTTAACGATCGGTATGTTTAAAAAGATTGCGTAAATAATACTTATTTGGTGTATTAGTAGATTTAAAACTGAATTCGACATGAGCATCTGCTGTAATTTAAATAATTGTGACAAACAAACACGTTGGCCACGGTGCCTATCTTTAAGTGAGTTTCGAGGTCTTCCACATTAACCATCAATTGAACAATTTAGTTTAATTAATATTATTATTCACAGTTTTATTTTATCCAAATATAAATTTTGACCAGTTTTGTAAGTTTAAGTTTCAATAATAGTAGAAATAACAAGTAGGTAATATAGTAAACAATATTTTTTCCGAAACTTATTGACTTATAAACCAGGCTCTTGGACTGATTTTGATGACATATGTCATCAATTGGAAAATATAACCTTTCGAACCATTTTCTTTTTATTAAATCGGTCTAGAAGTATGTGTAAAATCTGTGAAAATATTTTATTTAAAAAAATAGTCCGATGATGAAGAACCTCCTTCATATTCAAATCGATTAAAAATTTAATTACGTTTCAACTGCTCCATTGATGTGACAGCGATTAATTAACTAAGCGAGAAAACATTTCAAACAGAAAAAAGTCCATTACAGTAGTTTATTTTTGATAAAAATTGCTAAAATGAATTCCGGAACGTAACGGAAAATATAACTCCAAAGTCATATTCCAATATTTCTTTTTACAGAGTGGAGTCAGTGTAGTGTAATAAATCCATTACCTTTATTTTACCGAAAAAACTATACAAAGTGACGTTTCACGTAAATTATCTGGCATCTTTGTTATTAATTGATATGATACCGAGAAGCCTTAATTTGAATTAAACGAGCGCGCGTCAGTTTTTGGCAGAAGCTTAATTTACGTTTCGTCACACGCGGACGATGTCGTATTTAATTTGGAAAGTCATTTGTTTTGTAAAAAGTTTGTTTAATAGCACGAGGGTGATTATACGAGTATATCAACATCTACACTAATATTATAAGGCGGAAAGATTTGTATTTATGTACATAACGAATAACTTAAAAATACTGACGAAAAAATACTGGACCGATTTCATAAATTCTTTTACCGTTACTTCTAACGGTAATAGTTATTTGTTATACAAAAGTGCAAAGTTGCTTTTTAACCGCGTGCTCATTTTTGATTACCGAGCAAGCGAAGGATTCTAATTTCAAAAATTGTAAACCTGAGATATCGAATAGCAAAAATACTCTTTTCGAGATGGTGGGATGAAAAAGAATTTTTGATTTACTGAGTACTTAACAAGTTATATTTGTAACTAGAAAAAATATAGATATCCTTACAAATCAATACTAAAACCAACCGAAGGTGTAAGAAATAAGCACTAAAATGTATTTCTTCGCATGAACTGCGAAAAGTTTTGATGATAAAAATAAAAAAAATATATATTCAATAATATAGAAAATAATTATCAATATGCACAAAAAACAACGTGAGACCACTTAGTTAGACAGTACGAAGTTAACCAGGTTAGCTGGTTGAAATATTAAGTACTTACATACCTACACACAGTGTACACGGTCGGTCAATAATATGTATTTGTATGTTTAGCGGAATGTTAGTAGGTACTCGCGTACAGCAGAGCCGTTCACAATACGTTTAGATCAGATTAGATTAAACTTAGTGTACTGTTTTTTTTTGTCGTAGGTAAGTAGGTAGGTAATTTTTTATACCTTTAATTTTTAATCGTGTTAAAAAGTTTGCTGTTATTTCATTTACTATTTATATTTGATTTGGTATTTGATTTCAATAATATTTTAAATTCGCCAAATTATTGTGATTTGCAGAAATATAAGTTGTAAAATTTTGATGTTTTTATAATTTTATTCAGAAACCTAGCGCGTGTTTAATTTATAGTTGAACCTTTACAACAATGTGCCTACGCGTGAAAACAAAACTTTAATACAATTTATGTTGTTAACCAAAATAAATTTAACTAAATAAAATCTATGTCTAGAACTCGTTACATATTTCCTACCTATACCTGACAGACATAGGTATACCTGAGTATAAGTAACTAGGTATGCACTATAAAATGCTGTAAACCGTACGTGGAGACATTTTAAGTAGGTACCTACCTTTATTTTCAAGGCACTCGCATTATTCATTAATAAACCTCATTTGCAAATTGAAATCAATCAAAGAAACAGCTGCATTCTAAAAAAGCTAAACGTCACCCTCGTGTTCCGAATTCAATTTCGATAATTAAGTGACAGTTGATAACGCCAAACCTCCCAGGGTTATAGCGGGACAATCGAAGCGTGGCTACACTCAGCCGCACGCGCGATCGAGTGATAAAAAACATTCCATTTTTAATTAAATTGAGATTCCGTAACTCTGAAACGCACAAACTTGATCTAATAACGAGATAGATGTCACTACTGTACAAAGTTAAGGCAACCAATCGATTTTTTAACTTAGATCTTTAAAATAAAGTATGAAATCGCGTGTGTGTCATGCAGTACTTATGACGTAATTAACAAATAGCGCCAACATGCACAATTTAAATCGTATTGTTAAACAATTAAGGTCGATATTCGCCTGATATAAGCCTGATAGCGTGTTAATTCTGTACGACTGACAGTTATTAAGAGATTGTGGTGTTAAACCAATGTAAGTTCTAAGTCGTGGTAATAAAAGTGAAATTGTAAGTGGTTATAATAATTTCCGTGATGGCGCATCGTTTGCGCGGCAAAACGACTGTTGTGTAAGTATTTTTACGAGGAATAATCGAATTAATACGGCATCACTTAATTGAATTGGTTTATCCGTGAAGTGTGGGCATAGTTGCGGTTTTTAGTATGTCTAACTAAAGTAAGTAGATTTTTTACGGTTACTCGTAATTAATGAGAAACCTCTCGATGGAGACTCAAGCGCACCAAGGCTGACAACTTTTCTACTGAGATTTTAAATTGCAGAAGAAAAAAACACCTCGTTCTAGATTTGAAAGCAATTTACCGGTTAAAAATGTAAAGATTAGTACTTATTGGTTTCCAATAATCCCGGCATAAGATCAAGTTATGGTTATCGGGCAATAGAGACCCTACAGCGAATTTCACCAGCTGTCGGCTAGTTCGCACAATAAAATAGGACGCTTTGCGTTTTGAGTAAAGTATAGTACGCGGAAAATAACTAGAGCCCGAAATAGATAGAAATATGATGGAGGCATTGTCCCTTTCACTCTCACCAGTTTAGTAAGTGGGAACAGTACAACACGTCTCGCGCAAGGTCAAGTTGTTTGCCGACAAAGCAACCTTTGAATCGACGATTAGCTTTGTAAAGTCTACCGAAGCTTGCTAAATCAAGCTGCAAGGAACTTGTATCATGTATCTCCAGTAGCGTACAATTTACCATGTGTAAGTAATTTATACACTAAGTACTTACTTATTTACCGTTATAATAATCTCCTCCGTTAATTATAAGTACTTTTCTCAAGTTCCAGTAAATCTAAAAGGGACCCGACTAACCTGCTGCAACATAAGTACCTAATTAAGTATGAATGTGACTAAAGCGCTACACAGAAAAGTCATAGCGATTTTGGCGAAAATAGTGCAAGGGCCGTAAATGTGAAAAGCATGAGTTTCTTGCTGGTATGTTGAATCTGAGATAGTCCTGCACCTATATTCACAACGAGTTTCCGATGGGATTCGAAAACTTTGCAACACGAATTACGAAAAACTTTGTAGAAGATCCTAAATTATTACTTTGAAAATAGATTCTAGATCTAAACTAAAATAATAATCACCATTTAATATTTTCGATTACGTAACAAACTTCGCGTATTTCGTGTTGCAAAGTTTTCGAATCCGATTGGAAACTCATTGTGAATCTGGCAGCTGGACTTGTTGATTGAATGTATCTCCCCCCGTGGGTGCCCGCATTGTCGAGGCAGGGGGCTCAGTAGCCGTGGCCTTGCCACCCACGGTGCTAAGAGGCACCCGGGATGGGCCGCTCCACTGGGTTTTGCCCTCTAAGCCCATGTAAGAGCGGCTACACGAGGTAGGTTGCAGTGTTTTATGGGGACACCGCTACTGAGGCGGGCTGCAAAGTCGCAAGACGGCGCAGCCGAGGATGGCGGCAGGAGATGACTGTCGGTATTGAGGTGCGCCGCTCTCCCTACCTTCCGCGGCCTCGACAGGGTCACCACCGTTTAATGGTGACTTGGTGGGGCCGCAGGACTTTCTGCGGCCGAAGTAGCAGGCGGCGGGGCCATTAATGACCCGTCCAGGAAGACCTCGGGCGCCTAGACACGGGCTCGTCTGACCTACATGGTGGTCCTCGAACTGGTTGCAGTGCGTCATGGTGTCTGGCGCACTGCAAGCGGGGGTAACCCCGAGGGATGGGTCCGGTGACGGACAGCCGTGGTGGGTTGCGGATGAGTGCTACAGCGTTTCCGTGTCCTGCCAGTTATCGGCAGGGAGTGACACCGTGGAGTTTTAGTGGGTAAGAGTCTCACATAACCGCTCTGCCTCCCCGTGGAAGAGCAGTACCTATGCATGCAGCATTTCTCCACGTTAAAAGAAAAGGTTGAATGTATCTTTCGACAATCAATTTGGAGCTAATCGATTATAGATATGTACAAGAAAAAACCCTTATTTAAAATATTAAAGTTTTATATCGAGCTTTCTGTAATTTGTGGTAGGTAAAAATTCGAATTCGGTCAAAAAGCTTCCTGAATCAAACTGTTAAAACTAAAATCTTGAAATTCAATTTCAAGATTTTAGTCGAAATTATTATACTGGGTCTATTAGCTGGACCACTCATGCCTTTTTTAAAAAAACTTCCATTTTCCAATCTTAACTAACAATTATTATTAACAACCAAAATAATTACATAGGTAACCTGAATTGCACTAAAAAAATATTTGACCGGGACTTAATGGTTGAACCGTACGAAGACATGCAATAAAGGGAAAAGGTCGGTTGGCTTGACACTCTTGTTGACATGACTGACTGACATAAGGCTTTACATTGAAAGACATGAAAATGAAACAAAATAAATTGTTTATTTACCTACCTTGCAAGTGCGAGGATACTTACCTGCCTATTTAAAAATTGAAAAAGTACTACTCTGTAAAAGTGATAGTTTAAATACCTAATGGGTATAAACTAAAATAATACTGTAAAATTGAGATTAATACACAGGAAAAACTATCACAAAGAAAATCGCATACAAACACTTTCTCCCTGCTACAGCGGCTAAATACTCCTTCGCATTAGGTTTCCAGCTTGGCAGCCTGTACTGTGACTAATCTCCTCAGGCTTTATGGCTGCGAAGTCACCGACGACGCGTTGAACACGGCGTGTACCGTCAGAAACAAGCACAAACTTTGTTTCCCTTGCTTGTCCAACATTTTGAGACTCGACAAAACGTTGGTGAGTCGCGACAAGCTATGATCAATTCATCGGGCTAGCTAAATGATCTGATTCTGGACAACGTGGAAAGTAATTATCACAAACTTAAATGCAAAACTCTTCGGACTGCCTAGTGTAGTGGGTAGCTAACCCTAAATAGAATCCAGGCCTGAAAATTCTTCCATCATCATTAAGTGATTCCAGGACTGCTTCTATAGTGTTGATTTCAAATTATATATGTGTACATATGTAGAGAAATTTAAAAAATGTGTTATGATGTGGAAAATGTGAGTAATTAAGAGAGATAATGATAACAGTAAAATTGGAAATATAACTGTATGCATGTATGCATATGTCACTCATGTAAGTCAATTTCAAGAACTTTTCACATAATTTAAACTTTATAAACAAATTTAAAAATGATTTTTTGCTGCGCCACCCTAAAATTCTTGTCGAGATTAAGTGGAGAATCAACCAACACTACAAACAATAATAGTGCAGCCTTATATGTTGACAAGCTTATTGACTCAGTTATTATGTTAATATTTTAACTCTTATGTATGTTTAAGGCAAGTAGATAGAAAATATTTCTAAAATCAGCTGATCAATGGTGCCATATAGCAAAACCTCCAATCTGGAAATAATCCAAAATCTATATTCCATAACTTCAAAGATCGTATTAAATTTCGTCAAGACTTCATGGAAACTACAACCTATAAAGCAAACATGCTTTGCTCACTCACACATTAAAGTTGGTACTAACAATAGAATCGATAAAAAAAGAACAAAGAAAATTCGTGCAAAATAAATGCAAATTTATTATCCCCAACACTGTCAAAAAGTATGTATACATGTACAAAGAACCGTGTCTGAGCCTAGCCTCCATGTCTGAGTCTATTTATAAAATTGAAGGTCATATACAAATTCACAAACTACACAAGCGACTCTGCAAAAATTTAAAGGTGCTAATCTATGTGTATCGGTGAATGTAATAGTAACAATTTGTTATAGATCCTAAATACTTTACTACTTTAAAATTTCTATCTACAAAATTTTGAAACCTGACATTAGCACTGAGCTTTCATACAACTAAATCATCAATTTCCTCAAATTATTTTATTTATAGGTAAAGACAATTCAAACTGTTATGTTATTCAGCTTACAGTCTCGACTTTATTCATAATATAAAATTCTTATAATTAATTAGTTCTCAAATCACATTAACCTCATAAATCAACTTATATCATATAAAGAAATACGTAAAAATTATTTGTTAAATAAAAAAAACTAAAACACTGGGTATGAAAGAGTATGCACTCTAGTGTCAATGACCAAAAAGGTTATTTACACTATTTGACAATGACCAAAAAGGTTATTCTTTTTCTATAATTAGACATAAACTACAAAATGTTTTAGACATAATACATACACTTTTAGTTTCTAAGAGAACTTAGAAAAAAAAGCTACTCTTATCTCTATAGTTTGCAGTATTAGAAATGAAATGGTCTCAGAATTCAACTGTATTTAAACCAGAATCGAGGGATAAGATTGTATGAAAACTGGGTGCTACAGTCATCAATAGATTATTAATAAAATATTTGTAATATTACAGTATTATTTGAAATGTTTGTAAATAGGTCTTGGTCAACATCTTCATTTATTTAATGTATACAAAAATAACTGCACTTACAAGATGTTGCATACCTGAGTTACCATGGCACTCTGTTGAAAAACTAAAACTACGAGAAGTATATTAATATATAAAACAAATAAAAACTGAGTTTCTTAAGTACCTATATGCTTATATATGTAGACATGACTCAACCTTGAATACTTTTAGTTGAAAGTCACATGTGAGTAAACAAAACATTCAATGAGAAGGTTTGAGAGTAAGACTAGTATTTTTAAAATGCAAATTACAACTGTGAATTATCATAACTCATCAAAAGTAGCTTATTCTTATTTCTGTGTATATAGATCAATGTAAACATTGTTTGTTAAGTTAAGTAATAACCTTAAAAAAGCTTAGAGGTAGCACACATGATTACAACTTTTCTATAATATTTCTAATATAAAACAAAAACAAGAGCTGACAGAATCAATATGACCGAAGACTTCACTAGCATATCTGACCCATTATGCAAAGATGAGATAGCATATGTCTCCAGCAAGCCACAAGGTACTTCCTTCGACATGAGGCGGAAGCTGTGATCTCTACTGATGGTGCATACCATATCACGAGTCACATGCACAGGGTATCCGATAAAACGAGAATCTGTGTAAGAAACCGGGTGTAAACTTGACATAGAATGCACATCAGTGGTAACCTTTTTCAATCTTGCATCAATCCCTGCAAACATCGCATTTGTATCGGGTATCACTATTCCATTGACGACGTTGTTCGGATTGACTGGTGGATGTTCTAATTCATATATATAGTAGGAGATGGATTTGCAGTCGATACCCATCTCGTCAGTATTTCCGTTACTGTATTTAACGCTGAATGTGCATCGTTCAGTCGCAAAAGGTTTATATCCGTCGCTCCACTGTTTGGCTTGATAATTTTCAGTCAGGTTCCCCAAATTGTAAAGAGCTAATCCAGCTAAAAGATTGCTGTACTTGCTGTTTGATGATTTGTATTCATAAACGTATGATGGCAGTGTCCCTCTGAAGATTGGACTGTAACCGTCTTTTCCGTGCTGAATATTGGATGGTGGGCTGTAAACATATTTCTTTGGAGTGCTGCTAGTTCCACTTTGCTTGTTGCCAGATAATCCATTAGACGGTGGATAGGCAGCTTTATCTTGCTGACCGAGTGGCTTAAAACTAATAGTCATCGTATTATCACTATTGGTTTTATTATCCAGATTAATAGTGATGTTTTTAGGTGTGAAAGCAGATGCGAAATTTTCCAAACCTGAAGCCAAACCTGAACCGAAGTCTGATCTCCTGGCGTTTGGCGAACTGGAGCTAGGGAAGTCATCTTTGGAGTGGTCAAAGTTTCCGAAAGACGAATCTCTTCCAAAAGACGAATCACCGAAGGACGATCCTCTACCGAAGGACGAATCACTTCCGAACGACGACCCACTACCGAACGAAGACCCACTTCCGAACGGCGAATCCCTTCCCGATCCGAAAGAGCTTGATGACGAAAAGCCCGGTGAATTACCAAAGCCGGAGAATGAAGATGGGTTCGAGTTCTGTTGGCTTGTTGAACTTCCAAAGCTGCCGAAGTCAGAAGGATACGGGGAGTTGCCAAAGCTCGAATGTCCGTTGTAGTTAGAGTGCAAATCACGAGCAGCCCGATCAACGGACCTCTTGACCGCTTTTGCGTTCACATCACTCGCGAGAATTAATGCCGTAATAGCACATAACATGAAAATAATTGCTTTCCTCGTCATTTCGGGCGCGGATTTCGTGCGCTTGTGTGGAGGCGATAGCGAACACTAAGTCCTAGTGCGCTATTTCGTCGGTCAGGGTTACAACAGGCGTAGTCGAATTTGTGTGCGTGTTTATCGTATAGAACTGGGATGGGCTATAATTGGCGCCTGTCTGACCGGTCACCTTGAAACTGGTTGGATAGCATGCGGAATTGCGGACAGTATGACATCATACTCCCAAACACTAATAATAATTTAGGTCTACTCTTACAATAGGCTTTAACAATGGAATACATTTTTTTTATAGATTGAGGCTCTATTATGCATCGATCTTCTCACAGTTTATACAGGCTTATGGGTTATGGGCTAGGCCGAAAGGGGGTCACTATACTTATCTTTAGGAACATTTTTTACTATGGAACCTAGTCTGAATTCGAGAAAAAAAACGCCTATTTAATATAGATTCCGACAGACGGCCGATAAACTTTTTCTATGGAACATTTCTGTCCCAGTGTAAAAGTATTTTTGTGTTAGGAGATTTCATATATATAGTTGTACTTATTATAATTTCGGGATTGAACCCTCTTGTTGGTACCTATTGGACGCTAAATTATCATCTAAAGTTAATTAAGACTCATTTGCAGTCTGGGCGAAACTACTAGCCTGTTCAAGCCGTTTGAAGCGCTTAAAACTCAACCCAGCGCACCTTATCATAATAATGTAAGCTACAAATTCTATTAAGATAGAAATTTCTAAAAATCTAAAAAAAAAACAATTATTTCGATTTACTCGAGACAAACGAGAGAACGAAAATTATTAACAATTTTTTTTTTTCAAATCTTTCTAGGCTTCTCTGAGAAATCTGTTAGCTCGCATAAAAAAGTAATGCCTAATTGATTACCTTCACCTATTTTAGGATGTCGGTTAATAAAATACGGCTCTTGTTCAAAGAATCATATCACAATTATCATTAATATTTTCTTGATTGAACAAAGCATAACAATAATTACCTAACGAAAATGTTATTATTTTAAAAAATCCGTAGATAAAGCCCCTATTGTTGACCTAGATTGATGACCTGATATTGAGTGACGCTAGGTCTGGTTTTAATAACAGAGAAAAAAAAAGTAACGACTAGTTATTTAAATAAAAAGTGTTGTTGATCAGAACAACATAATTAAGACGTATTTATAGCAATTAAACCTACAATATATAAGTATGTTGTCAACAATATACAAAAATTTAAAAAATTAGGTTCTCCATACAAAAGTTCACGTGATCGGTCAATTTGTAAAAACGCATTTTTTGTAGAATTTGCAATATCATCTAAATGGGTTTACTTTGATGGGTAGACTAACATCCTTAATAGTAGGGGAGCCCACGATGCGAAATGGGTATTTACTCGAGCGTCATAGAGACGTATTGCGTTGCAAAGCTTGGATGATAGGAAGTAGAAAATATTATAGGTGTTTCCCATTTTAGTGGTGGAGGAAGCATCTGGAAGGATATACATTTTTTTTCTAAGGAAATCAAAACATGTAAATGTTCGAGCGTGTCAGATTATAATATTTTCTATGCTCCATCATGCTTCTGATAACAAATATATGTTAAACTGACAATTTGCATGGTGGGGGTGGCCACACAGGTTGAAAATAGTTAAGAAAAAAGAAATCCCCCCACTCCCTAACATTCCATTCAAATCATTTAATATTGACATGCACACTGTTTAGCTAGTAATAAACCTACCGTATCTTAATCTGACGCATTTGATTATTTCAGGCAAACAAAGTTTTTTTTTTTAATTTTGCGGGCTGCTCTATTACCTCGGCTCTTTATTGAGAGCTTATATTTGGTAGATACACTCAACAGGACCTAAGAAATCTCCCATGTGTTAATCTGCCACACTCGAGTATGTCACAAAATCCCCTCTTGGGCTCCCCTACTATAAGTATTGTCACACCTTGTTACACGTTGTATATACTTAGGCAGGTAGGTAAGCCAATACAAGAAAAACATAAATATTGCTTTACTAAAACTACATTGAAATTAGACAGGTATGTGTACAATATCGTTTCAATCAACAACTAAAGATTCAACAAAAGTTACATTGTTTGTGATTTAACATGGTCTAGGAGGATTTTATTTCAAATAATTTAAAAAATTTGAGTTCTTACTGTCCACAATTTTTAGTATGAAAAGTGACAACTGACTGCAATGCGGCGGGCGTCTAAATATATTTTTCTGGATTTTAAATTACCAACTAATTTCTCTTGGAACTATTTTAATAATATGTACTTCCTGCTTCAGAAGTAACAGTAAAGGATTACACAAAAAAAAATGCCTTTTCCATAAAAACATTCCTACGAATTGAGAAAGTCTTCCTATCTAATCATTGATTTACCAAAATAAGGTTAAGTACCTACGTTACAATATTTAACAGTTCTGCCTATTTTGCCTTAGCTAGGCGTGTGAAAATGCTTAAAAGTAAAGTTATTTCGATTGTCAATTATATAGTTTTTTTTTTTTAAATATGTTATTTTAGACAATTCATATAAGAGAATATCTTTCCTGCGAACCAAAAAAGTAAAAAACAGCAGAATATATTATAAATAGTATATTGGGCGGTCTTTATACGTAAATCAATGCCACTTTTCGTTGTAATTTTATAACTCAAGAACGGGCTCACCTATCCAAACCAAATGTTTAGTCTTTGTTCGGAATATTTAGTACATGGTTTATGTAAAGTTTGTGCAAAATCAACGGTTCATCATTTATTAAATTTTTTGTAACAAATGAATTCAATAAATGGTGGATCATTTTGTTTATGGGGATTTTGCTGTCAATTTGAAACTTTTTTCAGTGTTGACGTACCTACAAGCATGTTTATACGTAGCGAAGTAAATAAAAAAATTTAGTTATTAGAATTAAGTACCTACACGATTTACATTTTAAAATGGATACTTTCTAATGTAGGATTTAGTTACATAAAATCGACACATTTTGAATCATCATTCCACTAAATAGAAGGCCATTTTTTGCACAATATACAGGCCCAGTTTTTTGCTGTACCTGCAAAATACTAATGATTAGTATTTTGATCACGTGCAAAGCGCACGTGATCAAAGAGCTAGTCTAGAAAAAGTCTAGCATCACAACGCTCGAATAATGACTGCGGAGTTATACCTACAGCTAAAACTTCAAGGTCATGGTACACAAAAAAGCTGGAGCCCTAAACTACTAGCTTTTTAAGTTTAGTTAGGTACTTCCTACGGTTGTATGGAACTGTGACGTCATAGAACTGTATACTATCTCCTAGTAATATACTCCTATTATACTAAATGCTGCATGCATACCGCTCCACCACGCCAGACACCATGACGCACCGCAACCAGCTCGAGGACTATACCACCATGTGGGCGTCAGACGATCCCGTGTCTAGACGCCCGAGATCCTCCTGCGACGGGTCATCAGTGACCCTGCCGCTTCCACTTCAGCCGCAGAAGTTCCCGCGAGCCTGCCATATCACCATCAAACGGTGGTGATTCCGTCAGGGAATCCGCGGAAAGTAGGGAGAGCGGCGCACCTCAATACCGACGACAGTCCTCTCCTGGCCCCGTCCTCGGCTGCGCCGTCTTGCAACATTGCAGCCCGCCTCAGTTGTGGTGTCCCCGTAAAACACTGCAACCTACCTCCTGTAGCCGCTCCAACATGGGGCTTAGAGGGCAAAGCCCTGTTCCGTCCCGGGTGTTTCCTGGCTTCGATGTGGCTTTTTTTACCGACTGCCAGAAAAGGAGTAGGTACCTACTCAAATTGATGGGTATGTTTCTTTTTAATGTTTGCTACCTGATTTCCCGGCGACAACTTGTCCGAGTTGAAAAAGTGTTAATACTAAAATTTCGTCAAAATCGGTCCAGAGCTTTGATTGTTAAATCGGAATAACTGTCAAGTTCTATCGGCGCCTGCCGTAATGGATGTCGGTAGACTTTTTTTTAAAAGAAGTTAGTTCAGTACGAGATTTGGTGATAAGAATTCATCAGCTCAGAATTCTAGTGTTAGGCATTATCAGCTAAAGTAAGTATTAGCTCATTATTATGAATGCAAAGTGCGTTTGTTGGTTTATTTCCTTCTCTTTCAGCAACTGAGCGTCGGATAGATAAGTTTGATTTTCTGCACAGAGATAATTTGAGATCCTGATAGTGACCAGAACGGTCATGGGCTACTTTTTCCCCACTAAAACAAACATGACGCGGGCAACGACGCGCAGTAGGCAAAAGCTAGTTTGTGATATAACTTACTTATCAACAAAAATAAATATGCCCGTGCGAGCTAGTTATTTATTTTCAAAATTAGTAGGAGTGCTCAGTTACTTGGACGAGGCGTGACTGGAATGCTGGTGTTTAATGAATTATATTATTATTGTTATGTAACGTATAAGGATTGTTATTCGTGGTAATGTAGCTAGCATGCTAATTGCTAATATACTATCTGCTTTAATAGTGAGTATTATTTTAAAATTTTAACCGAACGAGGGAAGCGAGCGAGTGATTAATTCTGTCTTCTGTCAAGTCTGTATTTTGCTTTCACTTGCCCCCTGACTCCTGACTCCTGACTCCTGTAGGGACCTGACTGACAGGCTTATTACACAAACACATTTGGTTGTGCTCGCAGAATTGTACAACTTATTTTTTCATGATGAAAGTGTAGATCTGTGGATCAAGTTTTTATTTTATTTCAAGACATATTTTTTACCACTAGCATGTCGTATGAGCACGGAAGTCAGCTACATTGTTAGACCATTGTAGATGCCTTTAAAAATAATAAAAAGTGTAAAAATAATAATGGTAGGATGAAACCCATTAGAAAGGAGGAGAATATTATAAAATTAAAGGAAAAATAATTTAAGGGCGATCTGAGGTCGGGAAGGGGAGGGGGAGGGTTTAAGGGTAAAAAAAGGGTTTATCATGATTTCCGGCAAAATTAAAAGTCCTATGGAAAAAATAATTACATGGCATAGTTAACAAATAAACAAAATTGATACTTATTTAATAAGACATCTACAATATTTTCTGGAAAGATTTACTATAGTATGATATTTTTTATTTTTTCGGAAAGTAGAGATTTCAACGTACAGGAATCATACCAACTTTTTGAAAAAAGCTGATATTTTGACGGGTGAATTTTGGATTGAAAATTAGGAATTTTTTTCGATATTCATTCAAAATCAGATGAAAAAACAAATATATCAAATCACTTAAATTACAGCGTATTTGGGACATATAAAGGTAAGTTTTCAACAAATTTCGAAAAAAAAAATGTTTTGTAAAAGATAAAAAAAATACAAAATCTTGGTTTTTTGAATTTTTCACATAAACTTTATGTTATGTGAAAACAAAAGTTTTAGATC
The DNA here is from genome assembly GCA_947049295.1 of Ligdia adustata. NCBI lineage: Eukaryota > Metazoa > Arthropoda > Insecta > Lepidoptera > Geometridae > Ligdia > Ligdia adustata. The sequence continues at coordinate 5,213,655 of OX346236.1, read as the reverse complement.
TTTTTATTACCTACAACTTTGCGATATAATTATTTTCCATATGACTTCTACTTTTGCCTGAAATTGAGATAAACCGTTTTTTACCCTCACCCCTCACCCCTCTCTTCTTCCCGACCTCGGATCGCCCGCAAATTATTTTTCATTTCATTTTTATAATATTCTCCTCCTTTTCACACTACTTTTTTTTTTTGATTTCAAAAATTATCTACCATGGTCCATGTGGCCTTAGATAGAGCACGCCTAGACATGAATACACTTTTTAAGAATTTAGTCACTCAGCAGATTGTAATTATTTATCGACCTTATTATATAACAATTTACCTCATTAGATGATAAGTAATTCTTAATATTTATTTTTTTAATATTTCTATATTACTTACTTATTACTATCGACATAGTGATAATGTTATAATTCTTTTAATTTAAGAGTATTATTTATGCTTATTTGTATTAATTTATTGTAATTACTATACGATGATTATGATAATGAATACACTGGCTTTCAAAAAAGGCTGCCGGAACACACCGTTGCTTATAAACATCGACTTGATACCCATAAACTACGACCAGGTGGTCAAGTCTGTTATTTGAATCGTCTCAGAATTACAATTGCGTTGTGCCAAAATGCGTTTCGACGTAGAATAGATCAGATTTAGTATTAAAAATTATACTTTGTTTAATACAAACTGTGGCTTATTCTATGACAAAGTCAAAATTGTAATTTTGGCACAATCCAATTGTAATTCTGAGACGATTCAAATAACAGACTTGACCTCCTGTACGCGACTGCTAACACCCAAATAGACCAAAGAATATTCTGACTCCAAAGCAACGACGCTTCGCTCGGTCAATAGTATATACTGAACCTGTTATGGTCATTTAAGCGATTGTATCTAGTTAAATAGGCATTTGTTTAATGGACTATACAAGGCTGAATTAATATTCTGAATTATACAGGGTTATTTTGTAAATATTGTACTAATAATTAAGTATGGGACTAATCATGAGAAAAAAATGGTGGTAAAAAGCTACTTTAAAGAACCCGACTGATAAATCTGTAAACCAGTGTATCATCCTTATTTTTTTTTATATGCGAGGTTTGTTTGGATTTGTTTTTATTTGCAGATGGTCATAGTCTGTACTGGTTAAGTCCCGCGGGTTCACTCATTAAGATACAGTGATCTAAGTTTTTCCAGCGGGTATTTATTAAGTGGATTCTAACCGTTTGTCATGGTTGGTGATTTCTTAACATCATTTTCATTTATCCGTATAAAAGAAGATCACCTGATGATTAAAAAAAATAAATTACTATGAAGAAAGACGAAAAAAATTTTTTTAAACAAAAGAGAGTCTTCTAAATAAAAAAATAATAATTAAAGACACATTGATGGCATTGTGATATTTTCCCGAGTGTATTATTGTTGTAGGTACTTTTATCACATAGCCCTGTATAAGCTACTCGATGTTTAACGACCACATATCGTGTTTGACGACGAATCAGAATCCATTTCCAACTGCATATTCAAAAGGAATATTGTAATTGAATCCTTTAATCTTCTCTAGTTGCCAGGAATCCTATTGTCAGGTATTTTATAGAAAATTAGCATTCTTATGACAGGCATTTTTTTTTCGACTTACGACCTTTTACTACTGACTTCCAAAAAAGAGGAGGTCGACTGCATATTTTTTGTTCGTTACCTGATTTCTCCGGGGACGGGTAGACCGATTTGAAAAATTTGTTGTTTTTTTGTCAAAAAGCGTGTATAGCGTAATTTTATAAAAATCGGTAAAGAGGTTTGATTTTTAAATCGGAATAACTGTAAAAGTTCTATCTATCTCTATCTATGTACAGTCGAATGTGTATACTGAATAAATTGTACTAAAGTTTTGTACAGTCGAATGTGTATACTGAATAAATTGTACTAAAGTTTTGTAGTCGAATGTGTATACTGAATAAATTGTAATAAAGTTTTGTACAGTCAAATGTGTATACTGAATAAATTGTACTAAAGTTTTGTACAGTCGAATGTGTATACTGATGTACTAAAGTTTTGTACAGTCGAATGTGTATACTGAATAAATTGTACTAAAGTTTTGTACAGTCGAATGTGTATACTGAATAAATTGTACTAAAGTTTTGTACAGTCGAATGTGTATACTGAATAAATTGTACTAAAGTTTTGTACAGTCGAATGTGTATACTGAATAAATTGTACTAAAGTTTTGTACAGTCGAATGTGTATACTGAATAAATTGTACTAAAGTTTTGTACAGTCGAATGTGTATACTGAATAAATTGTACTAAAGTTTTGGATTGAAAGAAATAGACTCCCATTTTCTGTATCGCTGCCTATCATACTCGTATTGAACTCGACAAACAATTTGTTTTAAAGAACTTGACTGTGTTCTATAAAGATTATTTCGCGCCAATGCAAGACAAAATACGCTCAACATTATAACACGCATTTTATAATAAGTTCTAAAGTTACTGGACACTATGATGACATCAAACGTCAACATATAAAATGCCAGTATAAGCTACTCATCAATTTGTGCTTCAATTCAACGTTAATTCTTCGTTCATTTTATAATGCAAACACAGTGCGTAAAGACCGTTATTACGTTACTATCAGCTATCGAGAGGTTAGATCGCTAATTTTCGATCCTCAAGCGATAATGGACTTTTTTAAGGGCGAGCGATGCGCAGGGGCAACTATATTAGTTTTAGGCAGTAAGGAGGTTATAATGATAAACACCTATTAATTATTGTTACTAATAAGTAAATAAATAAATCACAATGTACCTACTATATTAAATATTTGTTATGAGAACTATAAAAGTTAAGTTGAGTATTTAAAATAGTTTTGTATGTTTAATTTTCTTAAGTAATTATTATTATTAATTGAAATGTAACGAGAACTGAGTAACGATCGTTAGCTAAAGGCCATTAAATATTTCTTATTCTATTATTATTCTTAATAAAATTAAAAATCAATCCACTGGGCCTTGCGAAACTTTGAATGGGACCACATCAGAATTGTTGAATGACTCAGAAATATTTCCTTTCGAACTAAAATATTTTTTTTTTCAAATTATATTATAAAAATATACTTGGATTGTAACAAAATGTTTGAGAATATTGATATTCTTTGTATAAGAAGTCTTTTTTTTCTGTGTACTTCGCGCCATGAAATGTCATAGGCGTTTGACATAAGTTGCGCTACTGTTATAGTTCTGTACTGTGTATCCCACGATGCGTATGAGCGTTGTTTTGGGCGAATTTTAATTAATACTCCGATAACTACGGGGCCGAATTAAAAATGTTATTTTCGGTAATTTATGGATAATCATCACGATACGGCGTGTTTGGGGGTGTAATGGCGGACAGACGGCGCGGTTAGGACATCGTTACGATTAGGTACATATTATTTGCTAACCGACTTCAAAAATAGAAGGAAATTCGCAATTTTAATGTAATTTTTACGTGTGACAAAACATTTTATAGGCACTTTTGAAGGCACACAGATTTGGAAAAATATTTATGTTTGTTTGGTAAATTGTCGTGTTGTGAAGTCTTATAATCAAACTTTATTAAAATCGCTCAAGTAATTTGGTTTTCAAATCAAAATGGGTGAAACATTTGTACCTGACGAATGAAAGTCGGTAGTAAAAAAATAACAAGTTAGATCAACAGTCGTTATTAGAACTACTGTTTATTTCTATAAGATTATGTAAATATGATCAACTGTACTTAAGGAAGAGTACAGTTCATACCCGACTTATACGAAAAATAGAAAACTTCCTAAGCGTAGGTAGAGTTGGTAGAGGTTTTTTTTTTTTATATCGTTTCTTGGCAACTGGATACAAAATCCTTAATGCCTCAGTAAAGGTTTTTTAACTGTAATATTGCCAACATAAAACACTTAATATTCAAACAGTGCGTAATTTGTGTGGGTCGTGTTTTAGTGTACATCTGTATATATTAACATACATTAATGTGGGACAGATATACGTGTAATTGGGATATAAATTAACTAACATACAAACGATGCGTGGGTACATTGCTGACGTGTGCGGCCTTTTTTATTTTAATTTAAAGTTTATACGGTAAAAAATTGTGCGATCATTAGATAAAATATTTTTTTTTTTTTTTACTAGGAATGTGATTACTGATTGAAAAAGAAGGTGCTTCTCAATTATTCGGATATTTTTAAAAGTTTTTTTTTGTCTCATGTAATAAATTTATTACTAAACTAAATAAATGACATATATTTTTTTAAATAGAGTTATTTAAAATAAAAAATATAACACACGAAATTACCGATGCCACGAATTGTAAAATGAACAGTGCAAGTCTCGAAGGTGAGAAAAGTCAGAACCCGTCATTTGGCATGCCTTTCACACCCTTCGCAGGGAAGACCCGTGATCAGTATTGATACGTTAGGGTTGATATGTAAAAGAAGTCAGAGGTATTAAGGGAAAAGCCCTAACTGCTGTGTTCCCGCTTTAATACATTATAAAAAGTTAATCCAGGGTCTAAGCTATATCCGTACAAAATTTCATCCACATCAGTTTAGTAGTTTTTGCGTTAACAAACATACTAACAAAGTTTCGCGTTTATAATATTAGTAGGATTAAAAAGGTGCTTCCTGTTTTATCGTATTACCTCGTAGGTCGAGTGCGATGCTTACTAATGCTTATTTTATGTAAACCGTGCCTCGCCGTGACGAATTAGTCAAATCCAATTATATACGGAGTCCGCCAATATGTCAAAAGTGTGTGCCGGCATTTATTCTAATTATATTAGGTCCTTACATATGAAATTGGCGTTTTGTCGTACTGGCCACTTTGATCTCGAATATCTCTTCTTTGGTTAGGGATTCCAATTTCAAATTTATACAGCTATTTATTCATACATTTGTATTTCGAACGAATACTGTGTTTTCTTTTGCGACACCGCCGCCTTACACATCATTAATCCTTCGAGCCGTTTCTGCAGCACTGGTACCACGGTGGAGTTTTCCATTTTGTAAACTGCGTGACGCAAAGAAAAAACCAAACGAGGACAAAACAAATGAATTACGGTTTTCGAAATACAAATGTATGAATAAATAGCTGTATAAATTTGAAATTGGAATCCCTAACCAAAGAAGAGATATTTGAGATCAAAGTGGCCAGTACGACAAAACGCCAATTTCATATGTAAGGACCTTAATACTTAGTACTTACTCGGTAGTAAGTAGTGGACGCCTAGGTGGGGAAGTGCTTGCCTCTTTAGCGAGAACCGTCTTCATCACAACCAAAGATCTCTATATTTAAATATTATACCTATGTATACATCGTGATTCTAAATTGATTGCGTAAATTTAATATACAGAAAGAATATTGAAAAATAAAATACTCGTGCTGTAATACTTTTTTTGTTTAACCCACTTTAAGCCCAATTTAAGTCATGCAGAGTGACCGCGAAATTCATGGACTAAGCCTAAATCGCATCGCCACCCCGGTGCGAAAATAGGTCACGTCGACGTCACACGCGTTCGCATGACTCTGATTTGTGTAATCGCGCTTAGGTAAGATATTTCCTAGTTACTTGTAAAAAAATATGCAAAATAGGGGTTTTTTGGCGAAATATGTTGTATTAACGATGCTGATTGCGTAGTAAAAATATACGTGATGAATTAAAAATCACCTCGTATCGTCCCTTTATCCTAACTTACCGTACACGTGACGTAGTAAGTAAATAGGTAAGTTAATAAATCTAGCCAATGGGGAGTTTGATTAACCCTAATAATAATTCCTCTGTCGCCGAAACTTTGCTACCTGATAGAATAGTGCTAATGGATCAATCCTATAAAAAAAATATTAATTTGTACATTAACGTGACCGAATAAAAAAAGAAGTTGTATTCGTGGTCAACCACAAAAATACAACACATAAAAAACAAATGACATGGCACAAAAGGCGGTCATATCGCTAAAAAGAAATCTCTTCCAGACAACCTTTATAGGATTGGAATAATAACGCTAATAATTAATTATAACGCGGTAATTTATAAACGCTTTTTTTGTTAGGCTGCAAAGTTATATGTTATAGTGTCGCCATGGTCTCGTTTTTGTCTTCACAGGGCACCGCGGTATCTGTCAAGCTCAGCGCTGTCACTCAGGAGTCGGGGACGGGCGAGCGACCTCCGTCGGCGCCGATGTGGTGTCTTGTCTGGTATGTGTGGTTACGCCCTCCTTTTTAACGTCGGCTGGTCCAGTCGCGAGGAGATCACGGGGATGCGCCTTCCAGGTACGCGCGTCAGGGGAACGTGCGTGATGAGGGGCAATGTTATTCAAGTGAGGGTGCGGGCTATTGTCGGCGCGGTCGTACATGCCCCGCGCTAGCCGCACCACAAACTTATCTATGGACTCGATCCTCACGTCCCTGGCGCTAACGTCGTTACGCAAGTACCATCCAGCTCCGGTGATCATCCTCAAGGCAATGTTCTGGACTTTCTAAATCCGTGAAACAAGAGTTGTTAGTCTTCATTTAACAATATTTCTTTGAGCGTTTCTTTAGTTACTAGTACATACCTAATCTTGAATATCGTTAATATATTTCTCGCAAACATTTTACTTATCCCAAGGATACGTATTAACTCCGATTTAAGTCGTTTATCTGAAGATTGAATCAATTTAAAAAATACAAGTGTACAATTACACCCCATCTCATGCTATACCATTACAAACCTTAACACAAGACAATAAAACACTAAATAAGTTGACTACACGTAGCTAAGATTATAGCGAACTTATGTCACCATTTAATGCGTTTTGAAATACGAAGTGTTAAGTAGGCGACGAATTCAAACGCCATTTACGCATAGAATTTAAAAACATTCGATTCCAATTTCAAAATTTTCGGGTACGGCTGCGCGAAAGTGTAAAGAGAATATGACAATGTGGACATGACATTGTTTTAGCAAGATATTTGGGTGGAATGAATTTAATTTAAAAAAAGAGATTAAAAAAGTATAGTTTTTTAGTATAGATTTTTAATAGATAACGATATAATGACTCGTCCAGTTATTATACTACTGTACTAAATTAAAATCTAATCTATTTTCTGAAAGTTTTAAATAATCTCCAGCAATACTTTGATAATAAAACTAAGGACGCAATTGGACTTGTTATTATTTAACCTGTTATTATTTAACCTGTTATTATTTAAACTGTTATTAATAAACCTGTTATTATTTAACCTGTTATTATTTAAACTGTTATTATTTAACCTGTTATAGACTTACAGCTATTGAAAGTTTGCTTTACAGAAAGTTCTAAAGCGAAATAAATATTATTTTTTATAGGTATTTCAACTATATTGAATACACCTCGCCAAATTAGCTTAAATTTAGCGTTTCTTATTACTGAAATTCTACGATACATAAAACTTAATCAGTGTTTCTGAAATTTTCTCTAATTTCAAACAAATTATAGTTATAATTGAACGGTTGTTATCGTAGGTAGCTTCTGTTATTCTTATAATTTGTGTAGCTCAGACAATATCTTCTGAAATCTTCGTTAAGGTTTATTGTTGCTTACAAAAATATAAATAAATGTACAATAAACTTTTGCCTGGCTATGTAACCCGAACGGGTCGTATTTAATCTGTCTGGCTTATAAATGTTGGTAAAACCTCTCGTAAATATATTTGATATTATCTGGTAATTGGAAGAATATGTGGTATAATTTCGTTGGTTTATCTGTATTATTTCTACGTTCTTATTAATTATAGTGTTTAGTAATTTACGTAATTATTAACGTAGCTTTGATTTTAGCTTCTAAAAATGATTATTACTTTCAGGGCGTCGTGAATTCTTGTTCTTTTGTTATATTCTTTAGACCAGACCGAGACTAAATTAATATGTCTTAGATTTTACATAACTACACCCATTCAAATTAATGCATCGCTTGCTCTATTTGGGTTTAAGATGTTTGTAATTAATTGACTGGAATTTTTAACCCGGTGGCATAAAATAAGCGTTTCCACTCTAAACTTTCAAATGATTATTTTATAATTTCTTCTATCCGTACTCGAATAGGAGTGTCCTGTGACACCTCCGATATTTTGAAATAAGAACGCCGCATTTGCAATTTGAAACTACGAATTACAAGTTTAAAAAAGTAGGGAGCTTTTTTGTTACATGACTTTATTTGTAGCTGTTGTTACAAAAAGCTATTTTTAACAATTTCAACTCTAGTTTTATAGGCATAAAGACGATACTTATTTTGTGATTTATTTGCTAAGCGCAATTTAATATTATGTCGAATTATACAAAGCAGTTTATTTTTCTTTTTGTCCAGTATTATGCGTCGATTTGGGCGTTAAGTTCCTTTTTTGAAAAATGAATAGGTAAATACAGGCGCGTCGTGTTACAAAGCTTTGAAATCATAGATATTTTTCGAGTGTTTCATTTTTTACGTTTCTTATAAATTGAACTGAGAGCTCTTAGAATTAGAGCGTATTTTGGATTGAATATACTCTATTAATAGACTGTTTAAAAATAAATTGCGGATCAAAAGATTTTTAATAGAGTCAAGCTTTCGATCGAAATTTAAATCGTGAAGTTCCATATCAATGTTGACTTTTTCGAATATTTACAGAAGTTCGCTGAAAAGTACCTAGTTCTAGAACTGTTGATATTTTTTCTCTGAATAGATCCTATTATGAGAAAGTTGTGTACCGTTTACTTAACCGTTTACTTTTGGCTTGTCCATTTTTTACTCAACACACTCAGGCATCAGACCGCGACCACGGAAGTCATAGACACTGTGTCCCTAGTTGTAGCATGCCTAGTCTGATATTCACTCACTCTCAAGGAAGACTACTTGTTCCTATTGTCCGATATCATTCAATCGGTACGAAAATTAAAAATGACCCATTATTTAATCGAACAATTAAAACATTAGAGTATTTCCGTTACGGTCGCCGAATTCGAACTCAAATGACGATTAATTTGTGAAGCACATTAACGCACGCAATTAGATACAGAATAACAATTAATGTGTTGTCACAGAGTAGAGTTAGGGTGGTACTTGTCTTATTTATGCGAGTGTCGTTCTCGAGCATCTGTTGTTTTGGGTGACTGGTACATTTATAACTTGTCTACATATCTAATATTTTTATCTATATATGTATATAAAAGAAAGTCTCATTTTTAACTCAAGAACGGCTGAACCGATTTGGCTGAAAATTGTTGGGGAGGTAGCTTAGAACCAGGAGAAGGACATGGAATACGTTTTAACCGACTTCAAAAAAAGTAGTTTTATATCAGTTTTAGAAGAACTTCGCGGGTGAAACCGCGGGGCACAGCTAGTTCTTTTATAAGTCAAGAATTCCAAAATATGTGTGTAATTAAATTCAAGAAATATTGTATAAGTTCATAAATGACATGGACCAAAGCATCTGTGGAGTGTAATGTAAATATATTTTTAAAAAATAATTGTCGTTGTCAAGTAAAATATAAAGAACTTTGATAAAATTTAAATAAACACGCCTGATAAGTGTTAAATATTGAATAATAAAAGAATTGCCTAAATCTGTCGGAGCGTCTTGATATCAAGAAACATACATAAGATTCGACATAAAAATACAAACAAACAATTAGTTTGAATAAGAGAAAATGAGTACACCGAGTTCAATTTTTAAACTCAGAAAAGAAGTTAAAAAAAAGTAGCTATAAACCCAGACAGACGACAAAAGTTAATTTTTAAGCTAAGCCCTTAGAGTTCATACTCTAAGAACCGTCATTAAGCAAAGCTCGTTAAGCTCTTGAGCCATTTTTTACTATATTTTTATCAATTTAATATGTTATCAATTCTTCGTCAATCTAACGCGTGGTCAAAACATGCTCAGATGTGTTTAATTGTATATTTATTTAAATTTAAATGAAGTTATTTTGGGGTTGCTTAGGAAGGGGTGTGCTCACACCTTTACGACTTTTAGGGGTTTAAAGATAATGTTGAGTTTAATTAAATTTAAAATTTTTCATGTTTATCGATTTAATATCTTTAAATTTAACACTGCACATATGACTTTACTTCTATTTTTGTTGTGTTTTTGAATTTATCAAGAATTTTTTGTAATATTGAATGGATAGGCTTATAAATTTAGGCTTTTTCTTACGTTTGATACGTCCTCTAGACAAAAATAATTTAAAGTTGTAATCTTAGGCCTATATATATATAAAAGTGTGCGCTTTTGGACGTCATGTACAATCTTTGTAACTCAATTATATAACAGCAAAAACAAACATTCAAAGGGATTACGAAAGACGCTACCATGGTCCTGGTTGTTCGCCTTAAGATAACAATTGTAGGCCATGTGAGAATAGAGGGGGATCTTGGATTTAATTTTGGTTTTCAGTTTAGGACATATCCCTTTCCACTTTACTTCATACCGCTACCCGCTACTTCCGCATAATTACTTATTACTAACCCGCGTATTAATTTTGACATGTTTGTATAAGGAGGTAAGATCTTTTTGGTGAGGGAGAGGGGGTAAGACAAGAAGTTTCACATACTGAGTTTAGTAAGTTTTCAAATTTGATAGCAAGAAATATGTTAAAATCGTTAAAATATCTTGGTCGCGTGATCGACACTTTGTAAAACTACTACTATATTACAGTTGGAAAATAGCAGTAACCCTACGTGTGCAAAATATTAAATCATTCTCACCGAAAACTTCCCTTTTAGACTCGACGGGCGTCACTTAGGCTAGGTTCACACCTCACCCCTAGGTAGCCTGTACTTAGGCCGAGAGCACACTGTTACTAACCCCTGTCCATGTCCCCGTAAATAAAACGCCACGTCTGTACGCGGACTAATGACTGTATAACTGATATTTACGCGTTTGCAAAAGAGGTGTTATTCGCGTTAATGCCACTGCAGTAGATAGCGTTTGGACATACAGCAAGTTTTGGTTGCTGTCAAAAGTATTCACGAAAATAGCTGTTTTATTTATTTCTAACTAAACGAACGGAATCAATCACGATGCTAACATCGTACTGTAAATTCTTCTGTGCAACATTGGCTAATCAATTAGACTACTGTCATAAATTTACCGCATTCACTGAGCTTGGATGTAGCATTCGCACTAGTACATATATTTAGCATTGCTCACTAAATAGTAATTAAGTACCTATATTGCTAGTAACTAAAAAATAAAAATATTAAATAGTAGATAGATAAAGAGATAGGAAGCTTATTGTATGCATATAAAAATAAAACAGTAAACTTTAAATACTTATTTTTTAGTGCAATTGCAAGCGGCGGCCTTATCTATCTGGGAAATATTTAGATGACACACCAATATTTTTTTACCACAATAATTTCAAGACTTGAAATCTCTTGACTGATTTTTAATAGTAACTTTTTTTTTTAAAGATTTTAAGATACCCATGAATATGCACGCATGTATAATGACTAGCGTTAAATCAATCTGTCATCAACTGGAGTGCACCATTACACCGAAACCATACAGCAACGAAAGTAATATTCGACGAATAAAAAAGCAGCTTTCAGTTATCATTGTAAAACGAATTAAAAAGAGTCTAAAAGTACGCCCCGTATGGTTTCGGCAAAGGATTGGGCGAACGGAAAAAATGGAATATGATGGAGCGAGCGAGTGTGGGCTTATAGCGATGTGAAATTATAGGCAGAATTGTATCGATTGTCGATAACAATCGATAACAAATAAGAATTGTGTAACGTAAGTAGTAATAATCCAATATGAATTTTAAATATTCTACTGGTTTATCTATTTGCCTTGGTTTAAAATAAATAAGCTAAAAGAATGTCTATGGTGTAATATTACAGCCTATCTCTTTATCTATCTACTATTTAATATTTTTATTTTTAGTTAGTAATATGCATTAAATCAGAAACAAGCTCGTTAAGATATCAAGAAACTGACTCTTAATTATTTTAGGTTTTCTTAACTTTTGTAAATCTCTCATATCTCCAACTTATACAAAAAGTCTAACCCTCACAAACAAAATAAAAGGAAGATAATAAAACGTTAAAACGATATATACGAAACAGCACATATACCATGCCCCAACACTACTCCCGCACACAGAAACGAGATTCAAAAGAATTAAAAAATGGTTCACTCCAAATGGGTAGCAAAAAGTCGATGAGACTGAAAAACGAAAGTTACTGCATAACGCCGGATTACACCCTTTTGATAAAGGCCAGATTTAAGGACATCACTACTTTGATTAAAGATTTTTTAAAGGCGATTAGTATTTTATGTAAAGTAGTAGGTACTTGTGATTCTTGTTCATTTGTTTTTCTACTCGTTGTTAATTTAGGTATTGTTGTGGAGTTTATAGTATTTATTATATATCAGGACTAGCTTCTGCTCGCGGTTTCGCCCGCGTTATTTTTACTATCTTGCGAAAAAAATAGCCTGTGGGAAAATTTTCGCATATCGAACTACTCGTATAACTGTGCCGAAAACTAAGTCAATCCGTCCCTTAATTTCTGAGGAGAACATAGACGAACAAACAAACCTACAAACACTTTCGCGTGTAAACAAAATATTGTGTGTGGGAATTGTCTAATTGTAAGTGCATAAAGTAGGTACTCTAGGTACATACACAAGTATGTACCTAGAGTAAGTTCCGCACACTGTTAATCAATTACAGCCTTATTAATAAATGCGTCTTAACTTTAATCGTTATTTGTCTTGTTTTGTCCCGTGACTTTCTCCATTGGATAGAACAAGACAAACGATGCTCTAAGTTAAGACGAGTTTATTAATAAGGCAGTCATCATTTATTCCACTATAGCACTGAACTAGGTGCAATGATATAACTGTACTTTGGGGTTTTAGATCTTTCAGGTACTCGTGTTACAATTTTTTTTACTATTGACCTTATGACCACTGTATTTTTTGCGACTTGGAAAAAAAACGACAAACACTAGATGTTTCTTTTTTATATTCTAGGAATTTTAATTAAAGTAGTTTTCCGCATGTCTGTATTATTAAAATCAGCCAGTAAATGGCACCATAGTAATTTTCCATTATTATTGGACACAATACCCCATACTTGAAAATTCCCGACGACGAATAAACTCGTAAAAATATCGTAGAAAGTAAATGACTTCTGTATACTTAGAGGATAAAAGTGATTGAAGATCTAAGGCTGATCCTACCAAAGTGTGCCACAGTGTCACAGTTGGGCATCCAAAGAGTATTTTCTTCTAAATCGGAAATAATGAATTTCAAATTTTCATATATTACATTTAGAAAGTCACCTGTCTACCTCTCTGTACAAAACTGTCATTATAGAAAGTATGATAAGAAATTTTGGGAACTGTTCATAAAACGTTTTTAATCATGTAAGTATATTTTATTACATTTTTTTTACCTTAAGACCTTTTCCATATCCGATAAATATTATTAATCATTCCCTAACGTCTATTTATATCCCTGAGAATATTTTGCTTTTAATTTTCATAAAAATAACCTATCAGTTACAGTTTGATAATTCCAAATACAACAAAACCCTGCCTCTCAGCAAGTTCAACAATCCATAGCAAAACAATTGATTTCTACAACAGCAAAAAATTCACACAGCAAAAAAAAACTATTCATACCAAAAAAAAAATGGCAGACGCCACTAGAAAAAAAAAACTAAACAAGAGCATAGACAAAACTTGCCGACCGACAAAGGAATTATTGATTGTACTATAGATAAATAATATTTTTATACACACCGCTTCTTAGATTTGGTTTAAGAATTAACATTTTGGCGGCTAAATATTGGGTCGTTTTAACAGTGCTTATGTTATTAATTACATATCCAAAAATCAAGAATTTTCATATTACCAAAAGGTAAAATCCTACCGCTATTGGTCTATATATCTTTACTTGTTTGCATTGCTGTCACCCACGGCTTTGCCTGCGACCTAAAATGGAATATAAAGAAAATTCTAATTTTGACCCCCATTTTTGTACCTTTTGGGGCTGAAATCCATAAATCTTTTCTTACTACACTCCTAAACCCTATAATACAAGGGCCAATGTGTCGGTGTCTAGGTTTAGGCTCTGCGTTATTTCCTGGCATGTATCAGACAGTCTGTCAGGACTAACTCATATCAAAATTTGTAAAATTAATAAATAATAACAAAATACGAATACCAACGCAAACGTCGCGTTGTATAGTAGTCTCAATAAATTGAAGGAAGCATTGCTAAATTACGTACACGCGTTGATGTCTTTTGAAGGGCAGTTTTTTTTATTCGTTGGATACATTTCTTGTAAATGTAAATCATATTTTTAGAATTATTATATAAGTGGGGAGTGCCCTAAATCAATATACATATGATGAACACAGTCGCATAAAGTGAAGTATACATGTACGCTACGGATTTATCTTCCGTTCTGCACTCTTGTGTAATAATAATAAAGTTAAATTTATTATTTAAGTAAGAATAAAGAAGATTAACAAAGTGCGCCCTGGGCCATAATATTTTTAAGGAAGTTTTGCAAATTTACGCCACTTATTATTAAGATATCTTATGGGAAGGTAAGGCATCTGCACGAGTATTTATTTTTTATACTACTATATCATCAATATACTATATCAAAACTAAATATTTAACAAACTATCTGTAAACAAGTGGTTAGAAGCGACTTGCTAAATCTATAAGCCTGTGTATCATTCTTATATTTTTATTTATCTAGTATCACTTTCACTAGAATCTATTGACACCGCTCACATAAAATACGACAAGCCGGTTACATACATACACTCAAAAAACATAAGCCTCCTTCTTTCGCATTCGGATAAAAAGTAAAAATGTTTACACGTATACTTGTATAAGGATCCTCATCTGTAACATTATCAGTACCAGATGGCTCTAATTATCAGCCACATAGAATTGTTCTATCGCTATCGCTTATACCTTACACCTAGCCCCGATCGTGCGTTAGGGGTGCTTCACACGAGTTATTAGCCCTTTTGTAGAGTGCTCGTATATTTCACGGGCTGCTGCCGCCGGCCGTATGGACCGGCCTTACGAAATACTATAGGTACAAGAATTTATAGCAGTTTTGTATGTGTAATATGTCTTAAGCCAAAGCATTCGATAAAATTCAAGCTACTCGAGTATTGCATTGTACAAAACCTGTTTTTTCTTATTTTTTCCAGACAGGCAAGCATGACCACGGAAGTCAGCGATGCTGTGGCTGTAATAAAAAGGAGCATGCCTAGTCTGGATTACACTGTTAGTGTTCTGGACAAGGAGGTTCCTTTCCGATTATTTCTTTTATTGTCCTTTATTTCGTAAAAACGAGAAGATTTGTTTAGCTAGGTTTAATGGTTCATCCTAGTATCATATGATGGAGTCCAGAGGCTGGCCACCGTCACCTAAAACTTAACGTAGTACGTACGTAGTTACGAGTAGTAACGGTTTTTTCTATTTTATTCACCTAGACGAAGTCACTTATGTGAGCAAAGCAGAATAGTTCTCGGTCATCCAATGCCTGATCGAGCCACTATTTAAACTTGGAAATCAGTTAGAGACAAATAGTTAGCTATTTCACAAGCGCTAATACATTTACAAGTCTGTACTTATATACTTTCGTACAGCCATAGGTCCTATACTGCGTATCTCTTCTCTACTGATTTCTTTTATATTTATGTATTGCCAAGTATTTCCAAAGCGAGCAGCATTGACTGGTAATTACACGATTCGCCAAAGACGTGTGTGTTGTATACCCTTTCCTTTATCTTTGACTCCTATTAGCCGAAGCCCCGAAGCGTTTGGATTTTATTGAAAGGAAATCTTTAGAACTTTGTTCAACGTTGGAAGTTGTAAACGAAATATTATGTACTTGGCTTTTCTTTGTAATTAATTTTAGATCTAATATCTGGTTCTAATAATGTTAAATGAAGTTTGGTGAGTTTTATGATCATTTTGCAATCAGAAGTAGGTATTTGGAAGGTAGGCGTTAATTTATATTGTTATTCATCGATATTGCTTACTCCAGTTTCGAGTTTCTAGGAAACCATAATATTCTATAGGTACCTATATGATTGTTATCCTAAGACTAACGTTTGAGACATAAATGTTGAACTATTGGCATATTTATTTCACCGCTGTTTTTTTCAATTGCAATCAACCAGCAGTTTTTTTTTAAACCGGCAGTTCATTAAATTTAAACTCTTTGGTATCAAAGAACTATTTAATCTGAAAATGCACTTACTAATCTAATTCTTAAAAGAAAAAAGTTATAACCAACTTCCATTGGGCAGGCGCTGATAGAACTTTTTCAGTTACTTTGATTTTTGATAAAATTTAAATGGAACCACTTTAAAAGAGTTTTTCTTTTCAAACATAAAAAAGGAATATATCGAATCGTCCAGCCGTCTTGGAGAAATCAAGTAACAAACAAAACACTAGATCTGAGTATCTCTTCCTTTTTTGGCTAGTCGGTAAGTTACCATAACTTACTGCAAATTCATTTTTTAAGTTTTATTCCAAATCAGTTAACCACATCTCGCTGTTTTTTGTTTTTCCCAAATTACTTTCACTAATATAAACTTCAGTTAAGAACTCGATAATAAATAAATTATGCCAACTTTACAATTAAAAAAAAAACAAACGAGATACATTCCGCCTAATTTGCTACCTTTGAAATCAATGGCGCGGAAAATTGCAAATTTGTCTATGGTTTCAAAATGGCCGCTTGTTCTGATGCGCGCCAAAACCCTTTGGGACGTTAGAATTAAGCAGATGGCGGCAATTTTCGATTTTGTTGACAATTTTATTGTTGTTTGGTGTTGTGTGATAATTATTTGGACAGTTTAACGGGCTGCATGATCCTCGGAGGAGCAGTAAACTAATTATTGTGTTAGGCACAGTTATTGCTTGCTGTTGAGGTGGCAGATGCGATTACGGTACTTGAAACTATTTTCTACCGAGTACCAAAATAAGAGGTACTTAAATCAACTGTATATTTTATTATATTTGTTAGGTATCTGATTTCTCGGAGACGGGTGGACCGATTCGAAAACATTTTATTCTGTTTGAATGGGTATTTCTCCAATGTGGTCTCATTTTAATTCAATGGAAATCGGTCAAGAGGTTTGATTCATAAATGGAAATAACTGGAAAAGGCGCTCTCTACTCTCGGCGCTTGCCGTAATGAAAGTCTGTAATCACTTTTTTTTTAATTGTACAAATACCATTTATTTTTAAATGTAGCTCCGTGAAGACTTGGAAATGTATGGCGTAAGTTTTGTTGTTAGGAATGAAGCATGATAAATTAGGGCTAGAGAAGAAGCTTATGAAATAAAATATATTTATTGCTAATAATGTAAACAATAGGATCTTACTCAATGAATGGTTTCTTCTCATGATATGATAAATACCTACCTAGTAAACGGAACTGATGTTACTCTCATTAAATAAAATACTTCATCAGAATTGATAATAGCTTCACTAGAACAATTTAGGAGGTACCTGATATATTAAATATAATAATACTCCCTTAAGTTTTTTCTAGAGAGCCCATGAGTTGTACAAGAGGTGGTAAAGCAAAAGTGATATTTGTATTGCTTCTGACAAATTTTTCATTCGATTTAGGTAGTTGGACCAGTTTAATGCTGAATTAATCAAAAATAAAAAAAGTGTTTTACCGACTTAGTTGAAGTATATATGTACTACCGAAGCAAGTACAAAATTTTAGTAACATCTTAGAAAAGGAAGATCTCTGGTTTTTTGGTTCACCTGATTTTTTGGAAACGGCTGGGCATGGATTTAACAGATTGTTTATTTGTTTCAAAGGTTCTAAAGTGATCTCATTTATATTTTATCATATCGGTCCTGCAGTGAAGTACAGTTATATAGGTATGTTTATTACGGCCGGTATGAAACGTTATGCTATAACTTCTTTTGCAAGTATCTTGCCATCGATAACTGTTTTATGTCAATTTGATTAGAAATCTATTTAATCGATTTGACATCAAACGTCACTTTCACGGTTTTTGAGTCCTCGCGTTCAATATTTATATCCAGTGTAAGTACGAGTATTAAGCTTTCGATAATGATCGGAATGAGCGTTTATACCGGCTCGAATTAATAACTAACACACGATTAATGGAGAACCGTACTTGCGATGCAGGTATTAACTGTATAATCTGTCGGTGCCTGCCGTATTAAATGTCGTTCATCATTTTTTTAAATATCTTGAAATGTTTCCTTTGCTATTTTTACAAATAGCACAAAAGGATCGTAACCTCTCTTCTACCCACACGTCCATCTATTCACCATTTACCAGATACCTATAGTGAGCCCTAGTGTGTCACAGATTAAATAATAGTGCTTTATGGGCTTTGAAGTGCTCGTTAATTACAGCACTAGGGTCAGATTACGTATATGACCCCTTCGCGACCACTTGTACACTGCAAGACAAACTAAAGTAACAATTTACCTTTCTAAGTATCTCTTCATAAAAAAGATACGTTCAATAAACTGTTTAACAACCATTAGTTAGTTATATAACAATAAGCAGTAATTAATGTATGTAATATTCAAATGTATAACATGCTAAAATATAAAAATGATTGTCAAGTAATACTAGCAATAGATTTCCTTTAAAATTTAAAAGATGATGTCTTGAATCTTAGTTCATAAGTTTTTATTGTATGTTCGGAATGGACGAACTGTTGATACTAGTATACATTAGAATAAGAATAAATTTATTCACAAAGAAAACGTACAATAAGTTTATATAACACTGAATTCCGCACTAGGCGAGCCTGTGTCGCGGTATCTAGTCTCAATCGTTCCAGTTCATTAAATTTACTTTTACATGTATCAAACACTGCTACAAAATATGACATATACATATATTAGGTCCTTACATATGAAATTGGCGTTTTGTCGTACTGGCCACTTTGATCTCAAATATCTCTTCTTTGGTTAGGGATTCCAATTTCAAATTTATACAGCTATTTATTCATACATTTGTATTTCGAAAACCGTAATTCATTTGTTTCGTCCTCGTTTGGTTTTTTCTTTGCGTCAGTTTACAAAATGGAAAACTTGAAATATCGCGTTATTTACGAGTATGAGTTCCACCGTACCACCACCACCAGTGCTGCAGAAACGGCTCGAAGGATTAATGATGTGTATGGCGGCGGTGTCGCAAAAGAAAACACAGTGCGTTTTTGGTTCCAACGTTTTCGTTCTAGAAATTTGGACCTGCAGAACAAGCCCCGTGGACGGCCGGAGACTAAAGTTGCTAATGAAGAATTGAAAGCTATTGTGGAAGCAGATCCATCGTAAACCACGTCCGAGTTAGCTGCAGGCTGCGGTCTTAGTGATAAAACTGTTTCAATCCACTTGAAGCAAATTGGAAAGGTGAAATAGCTTGAAAGGTACCTCATGAATTGAGTGCAGCAAACCGACAAACGCGCGTCAACTGCTGCGTTACATTACTCAACCGGCACAATAATGAAGGGATTTTAAATCGGATCATTACCTGTGATGAAAAGTGGATTCCGTATGATAATCGGAAACGCTCATTGCAATGGCTGAATCCTGGCGAACCAGCCAAGCCCTGCCCCAAGCGAAAATTGACTCAAAAAAGTTACTTGTGAGGGTTTGGTGGACTAGTGCCGGTGTCGTTCACTACAGCTTTCTTAAATCTGACGATTACAGCAGATATCTATTGTCAGCAACTGCAAACCATGATGGAAAAGCTAGCTGCTAAACAACCGAGGTTGGTCAATCGCTCTAGGCCACTGCTGCTTCAGGACAACGCTAGATCACACACTGCACAACAGACGGCTGCCAAATTAGAGGAGCTTCAATTGGAATGTCTAAGACATCCACCGTACTCCCCGGACCTGGCTCCAACAGATTACCATTTTTTTCGAAATTTAGATAACTTCTTGCAAGGGAAAAAATTCAACTCCGATGGGGCAGTCCAAAGCGCCTTCAAAGATTTCATTGATTCTCGTCCTGATGGTTTTTTTAGTAAAGGGATCAATGAACTACCTATGAGATGGCAAAAAAGGTTAGATAGCAATGGTACATACTTTGATTAAATAAATATATTATTATTAAAAAAAAGACTTTGTGTTCCTCCCTTACAAAACGCCAATTTCATATGTAATGACCTAATTTATATATATATAGGATTATCTATGTATATAAGTGTGTAAAGGTATGTGTCATTTCAGTAGCGTTTCAATGATTACCAGCCAGCCCATTTTGGGAGAATAGTTGACATGATTCAAGTGCATCCAAAAGTATCCATATCAATCGCATTCGAAACACTTTAAGTTAACATCTTGTAAATACAATTAAACATTAAATACATTTATATTTCATACAGATAAGTAAAATTCTCGATAACTAGATAGGTTTAATAACAAAGTTCAATTTCGACATGTTCTGTCTAAATTATAATGACCATCGTGACAGCATTTATTTCTTTCACGCCTCGTCTCGCCTGTTTAAAATATCATACAAACTCAACTAATGAGAGAGTAAAACAGATCACCTTTAGATGGTGTATTTCGTACGCATTATAATATATTACTAAGTGATTCCGAGCAAATCGGTATAATTAAATATATACTAATTGCGGTGCGCCGTAAATCATGTAAATAAAATAAAATAAAATAAAATAAAATCAGCCTTTATTCAACTACACACCGTATGAGTGGCGTCACATGCATAAGGATTCAATTTCACTACTTCACTATTTTATATAATAATAATGAGTCACTTGAATTAATTAGTAATGTGAAGTAATTAAAATTTAAAGAATTATAATGTCATGTGTATTATAAGATTATGTCAAGGTTACTGTCTGTGAAGTTTTCGCCTCTTTGGCGTAGGCCTCCCCCAGTGTCGACCAATCATGTATAAGTGACTAAAGTGTCCTATAAAGTTTGGCAAACATTAGAGAAGTCACGTTTCCCTTTACTGAGAGTTAGATATTGTAATTAATTGTGTCTACTTATGAGGAGATTCAAACTGATGAGGTACACCATCAAAATATTATGTTTCCTCAAATAATTAATTATAAAATTGTATTTTTTGAAGTTTGTTAGATATGTCTGCTACCATAAATTAAGGAAATGCTACGCTATAAACCACTACGTGATAGTTGGTTGAACTTCAGATTGTAATCAAAGGAACTAGGATCCGTCCGTCGGTGTTGGTACGAGTGTATCCGCCTTCGGTTCCGGGTACTAGCGGTACAAAATAATAACAAATACCTACCTACCGCTGTTATCGTGAAGGATACAACAAGCGTGGTAGTACTAGTAAAACTACTTTAGCGCTATCATCATTTGTATATAGGTATTTTTTTAGCATTGTATATACTGTTTGTTTGAAGCGTAGCCTACGTACGTGTAAAGTGGGATAGAAACCTCTAATTTTTCAGGATGAAAGGCTTGTTAAAAACTCTTTAGGAAAATAGTTTTGGTCAAAATTTGACTTTTTAAGTCCTATAAAACCTAAAACTTGAATTTGTGTTAAAATAAACTCCGACTTGATGCTACTGCTAACTTTTTGTAAAGTTAAACGAACGACTAACACGTATTCTATAAAAAAAATTTTTTTTAGCTGTTAAAAAATTATTTTTTGTACCTGTAAGATGTGGAGTGGTTTAATGCAATAAAGCCCACGGAAAAATACTAACCCCTGGAACTAATCTTATATAGGTATATAATTCTACTGTACGTGTGTATGTCACTGAACTCCTCCTAAACGGCTGGACCGATTTAAATTAACTTTTTTTGTGTGCGTTTGGGAGGGACCCTTGATGGTTCACAAATCAGCCCGGCAGGTGGCGCTGTAGTCGGAATCTAGGTTTTTGCAGGACAACGTCTGCAAAGGTCCGCTAGTCTAATATAATTGTAAATCCCAAGTAAACCAAGGAAGAAGAAAAATCCCGTGGTACAGCCCGGTGACCTGTTTTGGTGAATCACTGACAGGGACCGCCTTATCTTTGTAATCTTCATTTGCATTATAGCAACATTGACCAAATAATCATAACACACCCCACAGGCAGCCAGCATCCCCAAAACAACAAACAAATTGGCAACCCCTCCCACTCCCTGTCCGAGGGTAGGGTTACATGATTTGGCAA
This sequence comes from Ligdia adustata, assembly GCA_947049295.1. Lineage (NCBI taxonomy): Eukaryota > Metazoa > Arthropoda > Insecta > Lepidoptera > Geometridae > Ligdia > Ligdia adustata. The sequence goes on along the minus strand of OX346236.1, from coordinate 5,191,482 downwards.
TTACCAACTCTACTGAGCGGGTGATTTTTAATCTGTGTTTAATGTGGAGTTAAGGGAGATTCATTATCATATGTGTGTGTGAGTGTGTTTGTTAAAGTTTATGTGTGATTTAATGTGTTTTGATATGGTTACTTAACAATTGGGTATAAAAAAATAGGTCTATGAACAGGTGTAGTAATATGTAATGTATATTTTAGTTATTAATATAATTATTAACTTAGTAATATTATAAAGTAGCATTTCCGTAAAGTAAGCAACAACGATCCGTAAAGCTCTTTCGTCTTACGAAACATCACGAACTTAACACATCCAGTGCCGACGACTCGCCTGGCGAGTCGACTTAAATTTCGTTCATGTGCCGGCGACTCGCCTGGAGAGTCAATATTTATCGCTAATATTTCCAAAATGCGTCCATATTCTCTACTGAAAATCAAAATGTATACTAAATAAATGCTAATATGAACATTTACACTATGGCTCGTATATATGACTTATTTTATAATTTAAGAAACAAATGCATTCAACTCGCCTTGAACTCACTAGGCGAGTTCACTGACGCAGGTCCTCAACCTTTTATTTCAAAACTCAAAAATATGTTTTTTTGTTCTATGAATCACACTAAAATTATAAAGGCGAAAGTTAGTAAGTATGTTAGTTCCTCCTTCACACTCTAAAGGGTAGACCGATTATGATGAAATTTGGTATGGATATAGCTTAGACCCTGAAAATGAACATAAGCTACTTTTAATCTCGGATTGACGCGGGTAACACCGCGGGGCAGCTAGTAACGTAATAAATTACTACAGCGCCACTACTACACTTTAACACAAGATTATAGCTACATTTACAAAATGGGAATCTTTTTTCATATAAATAGAAGTTGCACGAGTTAAACTTTTAATCAATTTCTTATACTAAACTTTAAAAATACAAAATTTAACCTCAAAAATAGAATTTTATCCAAAGATCCCTGCATAAATTACGTAAAACACCTATTTTTTTAATTTGATGGGTTTTCAGTCATTTTAATACGTGGATATATATTAAACTCTTGCCAAACTATTTTTTATACCAACATAAAGGTTATAGAGACTGCGACGGCCACAATAATGACAAATTATTAAGTTTACCTATATATTATGCCAGTGAACTCGCCTAGCGAGTCCATTTAAATTAGTATGCAGTGCCGGCGACTCGCCTGGCGAGTCCATAATAATAAAGGTGGCACCTCAGAAGGAATTAAAAAAATCATAGTGGCAGGATAACATGAAAATGTAACAAAATAGGCATTGATTTTATCACCTAAACCAATTCAATATACATAAAGAACTGTGTTTTGGTACATAGGTTAATTAAGCAAATACTTAAATTATTTAAGCTCGACTTACCTTAACTGAAGAATTAATACATTTTCCCAATTCATATCATACAAGCTGGGACGCGTGGTATTAACCGCTGAAATTGGATTAATCCGCAGGACCTGCATTATTCGAAATTAAAAGTATCTTTCGTGTTAATCCAGGATATCTAGCTATCTCGTTGCCAAATTTCATCCAAATCCGTTCTTCACTTTATGTGTGACAAAGTATCAAACATATACATACATACATACTAACATTAACGTTTTTATAATCAGTAGAATAATAGGATAACCAAAATCATTGAAAGTACCGATTCGGCCGCTATAGAAACCGAAGTTTGGAAACTGGTTTCCTAAAAGGCTTCTTTTATACCTCTACTTAACTGGTTTCCTTACATATTAATGCAAAGAAGTGATACTATAGTATACTCGTAGTTTACTAGTATATTAACATTTAACTTCTTGTCTGTGACTGTACCATTATAAATAAATACAATAAATAGTAATTAAAACACATTTACTAAGCTTTAAGTAATGTCATTTTGAACATCCATATTTATATAAACACACAACGACTAGCAAGTAAGTGATACCAAAAGCACTTAGCAAATCCGGGCACTTGCTCACTCAATCATTTAACTAGTGTTTATAATCATTACGCGACCCCACAACTGTGGGGTACAGGGTCTCTCTGGACCCATCATAGTCCCACGGGTGGGTCGCATCTGGGACACCAGTTGTTTGCTCGATCTTTTTATTAAACTCTTATGATTATTTGTGGTTTGATGCGCTGCTAGTTTTAAGGGTGTGTTTATTATGAGTGTTGGGTATGCGCTTTTTGGTTTATGACAGTCGTTTTTTTGTGTGGTTAGTGATTGATAGCGTTAACCGTATTAGATATTTCTAAATAGCGAAATAAATTAAAAAAATAATATTCCGAATATTCGAGCCCTATTATTGAGATCGCTCGTATGACTACAATTTTTCAGGTGCAAAAGAATTCTCCGGTGGATTTGCATTATCAAGAATGCGATTTTATTGCATAAGTTCGTAAGTGACGTCAGTTAGCGAGTGATTAATTCATTCGAATGATTAAAAAATGAGGACCCAGGCAATACCTGATCTTTTCTACACAGTTAAAATTGAATCTTACAAAACTCATTGCGCGCATTAAAAAGAGTTGTCGTTATCTATGATCTATAATAGAATAATAACGAATCTATCGATGAACCTTTGATGATTATTTGAACCCTCATTTGACCCCCTTAGGGCACGAATTTCCTACTCCCTATAATAAATACATCTTCCATCACATTCGAATTTCATGTCTCTTCAGTAGTTCAAATTCTACGTTAATTCCTAGCAAATATCAGTCAATCAGGACTTACTTTTTTATATATATACTCATAGATTGTACCCCACAAATCTTACTACACTAATATTTCTGAACATCTAAACACCCTCCGTTTTATGCGACGGGCAAATAATTACTCCATTAGAGACCATAGACAACATAAGACGCTTTTTGTTCGGACAATGGTACGCGCGTAATTGGAACAGTAGTGATGCCCCCGGGCCGTAGGGATGGGGTACTCTAGTGGTGGGGTAAAGTGGACGGCGTTTTTGATGGAAATGGGGATTAGCCGGCTCAATAGACTTGTATCTCGCAAAATTGTTGCCGTACTCTGATACGCGATGTTTGCGTTTGAATGCTTTTAACTTACTGGTTTACTCTAAATTGATATTATATGCATATATTGTCTAAAATTAAATAACTATGTAATATTGAAATATAATAAACAGTTCGAGATTAATAGTACTTAGCTTTGATTGGTATTTTGAACTAAGAGCATGATTACGACATTTAAATGCACCATCGTGCTAAGAACAATAGTTGGTAACTTATATAAATATTACTATATTACTGATTCATTAATTTGTTTAAACTTAGTACTAATTATAATTATGTTGACACTCATATTTTTTTTATTTTATCTTAACATTAATTAATCTTCATAACCCGATAAGAAACAACACTGCAACGATAACAACTTTATGCCATGAGAGAACAAATTCAAATTAGGAACAGCCAATATTCTCCCGCCAATCGGATACACGACACCCACTCAACTGGTAACACTGACGAATCAAATTTAACCATCGAATCATAAACAAACATCTCAATTCAAATTTCGAACAGGCTTATTCTAAATTCAAATAGACATTGCCGGCTGGAGAAGAACATTTGGGATCATTAAGGGCAGCTTACACCGGAGATTACTGACATTCCTGCCTCATTTTCTGCGAAAATATTTCAATTAACATATAGGTTTTAAACCCTTTTAAGTCATGACATTTACGATGTCAAGTATTTAAAAAAATATCATTTACCAATAAACAGAAATTAACCTTAGCTGAAGTTTGTACTGAGACGATAAGAATCGTTAATCCTGTGGCAGTTTTTACGTGCTGGGACGATTACCCTAATTATCTTATTAATAAATTAATAAGTATTAAGTTTTAAATTAGGGTTAAAGTTTATATTACTAAAAATTAAACAGCTTTATTTCATATTAAGTGTTACGTTAACGTCTTGGCAATGAGCAGTTTATATAAAAACTTCTTCATAACGCAAATAAAATAAGTGCCCAAAAAGGCAATCAACTAAGTGGTCTGCAAGCACCGCTGTGTGCGCCGCGCCTAACAGGGCTATTACACGACCGGTTGGCCAAATGGCGCGAAATCCGACCCTCGACTCGAGCCGAAAACTCGGGGGCGGCTAACCATAGACTAAGGCACTCTATTGTTCAAAGATAAAACATCAGCAACTCTTTCCTAAGAGGATGCAAGATCTTAACTGTTTGCTTTAACTTTTGTACACGTCAAATTAGAAATGTTGGCTAAATATTCGAATTTACTATTGCCGGTAGTCTAGGCTAGATTTATATCGATTAAAAACCAACACAAAAGCTGTTTTCGACAACTTTTAAAAGCGCTGATAAACGGACTTCAATTCGGCATAAAAATTTTTGAGTGATTATATTTTTCAAATCGTAATGACTGATTATAATAAAGTGTATATGGACCAAAGTTATAGAAAGTATATTCTTTCAAATAAAATAATTATAATTTTCCAGATCTATCCAGATGTCACTGATATACGAGTATCGATACTCATTATGACATCTGAATACTCAAAAGTTATACCTAGTTAATTAAAGTAGCCTTGTACAGTTTTGTGATGTTAAGACCAAATAGTGAATGTTCAAGGTCTGAAATGAAAAACTGAGGTGGTCAATCCCAGCAAATTACTGATGATCTAGAAAATTGTAGAGGGCAGGCAAATATGAAATGTGAAATATCTAAAACAAATAGAAAAACTATTTTATATTGGAGTAGCTGCGCCCCGCGGTTTTGCCCGCGGTGGATTTTTGATGATCATGGGATCAACAAAAATCCACCCAATGTTCATATGGATAAACACTTCAGTTTTCCAAGATGAAAAGTATTATGTTAGGTACTAGGTATATTTATTTCAAATGACTTTCCTATCTGTTTCTATTTCTTCTATGAGAAACATTAAGCTACTGTAGTAGCCGCGGGACCGCTAATGGCCCCAACACATATTTTCAATTCGTTTCTCGTATTGTGGATATATTTTTTGTTATAATTGCGCAGGTTTGCATTTAAGGGTTCATCACCATTTAAGGGGTCGCGCGCGATGAGTGAAGATGGTTAAAATGTTTTTGAGTTTAGCGGTAAGACCGCTTTGCCATTAATATTTTGAGGTCTATTTAAATATAACTATTAATTATTCTGCTTTTTGACTGTATTAAATTATATGTATTATTTTAATAATAATTACGAAAACTTTTTGTCACTTTATAAAAGACTCAGGGTCAAAAGATACTATGGAATTGTAATTTGAAACATTCAAATTAGTTTTTTTATATATTGACTATAAGATATTATTATAAACAAAGACAAAAATCGATTTTTTTAACTCTTAAGAAAACCCTGAGATAACTAATTACTACTTAGAGTACTGGCACAAAATAATACCCTCTAAAAACAGTTTACTTTGTATTTGGAATGCTACAGGACCATCTGCCACCACAATGGGGCACTTTCATGAGTATTTCGAATCGAATTTTAAAAAATTGGAATGTCAAGAATTCAGACAATCCTTATTACATTTCCATAAAGTTGGTTTCAGTGTGACAATAACCAAAAAAACTCCCCCATTTCTGTACGGATTAAGTATAATGAATCGTAAATTTGATCTTTGACACCTTTTCCATTCGCATCCGAGTGATTTCTATGATTGTATCAGGCGAAGATTTCATCCCGCCATTTTGAAATGAACTTTTTTTCGTTATAGTAAGGTAGAATTCGGCTTACAAGGAAAGTTCTATATGTGTAAATTAAAATGTCTATTTGATAGCTTTTCGAGGGTGGTGAATGGAGTGATTTTTAGCTTAGCTTTATTATGTTGGTAGCAATGTAATTGTGATCAATTTTACTGTAATAGAGAACGTATTTGTTAATTTGAGGGCTAAGGTTTTGATTTATATTATTTTGCTAGTTCACGCATACTTTATAATGAAGTGCGAGTATACTACGATGAAAGCTGTCTATTACTTGTTAATTTGGCATTTACGATCAGATACCCTTAATATATCATTTTCAAAAATATAATTATTAAACTTGTGTTTTTAACTCATGTAACAAAGTGAATATATGCTATATTTGTTTAGTAACTAAATGACCAGGTAACTACAATAGCAAAAAATTATAGCAAAAAGATTACCTAGAGACCATTTAAAAAAAACCATTTCCTAAATAAATGTTTGGTTAAGTCTTATATTTGGTATACACTATTCACATTACTCTCACGTTTTCTTCGTTATAATTTGTCTATAACTTCAAGTTATTTGTAAAATTAGAGCGGCATATCATAATGTTATATGTTAATCATGGCGTACTCGTAACTTCTAAAGGATAAAAACATGCCTGTAAATTAAATGTATACTTACAAAATAACTGCCAGTTAGTTTTAATTACTTTTTATACGAATAAAAAATAACGATTTTCGAAATCGGACAGTGAGAAAATGATAAAAGCTTCGAAATTCAAAATTCATCGAGTGCTCAGAACACTGTCCGGAGGTGTTTCCGTGCAAATTCAAAACGTGAATTGGAACGTTGTCGCGGACTCGCTCGCGGCAAGACGCAGTTAAATAAAAGCAGTATGTCCATATGAAATATCAGTAGGTAATTGCTTTTTAAAAGTAACTTTTAAGGGTAAAGCAGACCGCACGCAGCACAGCCCAGCACAGCATGGCTTTTAACGTTGTAATGTAGGACATTACGGCGAATGACATACTTAAAGCACGATGCTATGCAACTACACGCACCACCGTAAGTCAAGCCAGATTACGTCACTACGCACGTATACGTCAGTCTAGTTTGACGTTAGTTAGTCAACAACGTTGCAGCAGTGCAAAATACGACAAACAAAAATGGTCGGTGTGACATCCTACGCAAAGCGCTGAGGCACAACTCCTATTACGTAACATGTGCGGAATGCTCCAAACTTTATTGTCCTGCGTTTAGCAGTGCAGGTTTTGGTTCAACTCATAACAAATCGAAGCTCGCGATACGATGTAGGTAGGACGTTTTGCTATCACCTTTAAGATCCTTTAATCGACTGCCCGTGATAAAATGGCTGCCTCGACTTCGTGATACATTATAGCCCGAGTTTATATATTATATATATAGGTCAAGTAGAAGTAAGTATTATGCGCTACTTACGCAGTCTATGTAGAGTCCTGTGACTGTACCTTAAAAATAAGCTTCGTATCTCACTATGATGCAAATCCCTAGATACTAGGTATATTCTATGTGAGTATTATGTGTCAAAACATTACACATAATATTTGACTTATAGGTATATTCGATGTCAGCATCGAATATACCTATAAGTCAAATAAATGGACTATAACTAAGAAGTAGACCGATAAGCTACTGTCGTCACTACACTGTGGCAATGGAGATGACATTTTTTTTAAATGCCAAAATAATCTAGAATAAAAATGAGAAGAACTGTGAAAAAAATACCTGAGAAAATTAAGATGAAAGTGCGCATTTTATCATAATTTCAAAACGTACTCGGCATTCTAAGGCGTGATGACCGGGCTAGCGGGGCGTTCGTTTGCTTAAGTAGCAATAATAACGCGCATCTTGTTAGTGGCTAATAATCGTCTAATAGTGATAAAAAATACAATTTATTGTGATTTAATTCCAATTAGAAACACTAGAATAGCCATTTTTTAACATGTCGAGGGATCCAAAACGCTGAAAGAAATTAGATTTAAAACTACTGCATACCGTTGTGAAGATCCTTTTTTATTTTTTCGTCGTTGGGGTATTTCTTCCAAAAAAGGGCGAAACTTGCTACGGCATCTTTGACTGGCAGATTTCAATAATATTCGGTATTACAAACATACAGAACTCCACATTATTCATATTAACAGATTGTCTGTCTTTGATTTAATGTCTTTTTTTACCCGACTGCGAAAAAAGGAGTTTTATGTCTTTCGAGTATATGTATGTGTGCATGTAACTTTGTATGTATGTATTTATATTTCTTTGGCACGCCCTAGAGCCTAAACGGCTTGTTGTTTTTTTACGTGAATAGTATTTATAGATTTGTCTCAGTCGTGAAAGTGATTCAGGGTTCAACAAAATAAAAAAAAACAAAAGTAGGTATGATACACACGATTAAAATTTTGCAGTCGGGTTGTTTTGAAGTGGCTACAAATCCCTTTGTTTACAGTTGTAAAAATATCGCGGTACCTACCTAACTATACAACGACACGTCGGTATATTGCCGATTACTTAAGTGAATGTATATTATTAAATCAACAGAATAGGTTTCATATTAAATTAGTAGGTATTTTAGGTGAGGCACTAACCCGCCAACCTTAGAAAATGGTACCTAAATAACAAAATTTTACAAATTCATAGATTACCAATGAAGAGAGATTTTATTATTTATTTATGAGTTTCTTACTTATCGTATTTGTAATAAATATTGCTTAAAAGACAGTAGCCGTAAAATACTTATTTTTTATAAAAAATGTTAAGCTTTCATCAAGCTATCCACTCTTAGTATATTGTTTATATGGCTTTAAGGGAATTTTTCCATGAACGCAAACAATAACAACAAACTATCTGACGCATACAAGTATTATTTAAGCAACAGAATCCAAACAAAGAGCGCGAGAGTGTCTTTATCTGTACGAGATTCAGTACTGGCGAGTGGCGCGCGGGCGTGTTACTCGACCAACGACGTCATCACACGTTGGCGGGAAGCTCGGCAGTTTAAAAAAGTGGTCTAATTTTCTCGTAGTGATAACTTTTTGTACATAATCTTTTGTGTTCTACATTAGTAGGTCAGTTTGGCACGAGTATTGCGCAATGTTTTGAGTATATGACTAGGACTATAAAAAAATAAGCTACTGACTTCTCTACACTGTGTCTCGCGGTGTTAGGTCGGTGACGGTGAGGCGCGAGTATGCGCGATGATTTCCCCGCGGCGCGCGATTCGTGGCGCCCAATCACGGCTCTCCCCCGCCCCGCCCCGACTGTCATACCGCAGGGTTATCTAAGACATTTTTACTATTGTTGCTAATATTAGAGACAAAAAACAGAAGTAAACAAAATATATAAGTTCTTCAAACCAATGCTACAAATAGTATTGTAGCATAAGAGTTTGCTAATAGGTTTTCTATAATATGGAAAATCCTTCAATTGCTTTTCAGCAGAACATCTACTTCAGCATATTTATATGCAGCTTATTTATTTACTATTACGTTAATTATGAGAAATGGTTAAAGAAAAAAAGGTTTACTTTTATTGTTTCATCGTCACTTGCAAGCCTCTCGTCAAATGTCTCGTCACCACTATGCCACTTGCGCAGTTTTATTATAATAATTATTCACTTCACTTTTATTTTTAAAAGCAAACAAAAACAAAAATGTATAAATGGGACAAAAATACTTACGTAAGCCAGTCTTATTACAAGGTAATGGCTCGCACTCACATGGTAATGGCTCGCACTCACATGGTAATGGCTCGCACTCACATGGTAATGACTCGCACTCACATGGTAATGGCTCGCACTCACATGGTAATGGCTCGCACTCACATGGTAATGGCTCGCACTCACATGGTAACGATCTGACCGACTTACTTTGGTGTGAATGTGTGCGTGTGTACTCGTAAGTACTTGCGATGCCGATTTCAGATGGATGCTTCAGTGTTTGTTTTGGTAAAGTTCCATCTACATTTTTTCAGGTCCATGTGTGCTCTTAAATTGATTTGATCTATTATAACAGTTTCAGTTTACAAATACTTCAGTACGTAAAATAGCTTAAGTTACAATACAACAAAGTTGTTAAACAGACTAAAAATATATCTTAAAAAATAAACAATATATATACATATCGATGGTTTCCAGCCAAAAGGTGATAAGCGAATTTTTTGGCAAATGGACTTATATTATGGTTGGAATCGTCTTTTTTTCTGCGTCAAATGGTTTAAGTGACATGTCTCTACGAGCAACTTTGATGTCGCTTAGACGGTAGAAAAATCAGCAAGATTAGCAATTTTTTTCGTTATAAACGCTAGAAATTTTAGAGTTTTGCCTTTTTTGGGTGTTCTACAATTTTTTTTTCTTAAGAAAAGATACTTACGATTTTTGAGCTGTCTGTTACGTTTTATTGTTTGTACCTTAACTAATTTTAACTGAAAGTAAACATTCACAAATTTGTGTTTACGTTTATTAGCCTCTCAATAATTTGGTGTAGAATTCCGTTTAGTACTCTTTGCCTGTTATTTTGAAAACTATATTTGTCGTTTATAGCGATTCAGCCGCATTTTTAAGCCTTTTTTGGTGTATAGGGTGTTATTCCCCGATAATAAACAATTAGACAATTGGCGGTTAATATATATTGCATCTACAAATAATTCACTATAGTTTGTCGCTTATCCCTTTTTTCCCCTCCGATACTTAAATAATTTTGGCGCTTAGATAAAATAGTAGGACTAAAAGTTATCGGCATTTGTCGCTTACCTATTCATAAATAATTGAAAATTTCGGATACCTACATCGGTTTCTCGGAACTACGTGCGCAAGCGACAACGCGACGAGCTTCAGTAGCCAGGTGACGCGAGCCATTTTCTCAGCTTTCTATATCTAAAGCAAAAAACGATGATTTACTTAAACTTTGTCGAACTAATGTTATAAACTGTTCGCTAATTTTAAGATGACTTGTTTATTTTTTTTTTCATTTTAACTTGTTTGTACTTTTGTATACTTAGATTTTACAAAATAGATTGATGAACATTTGATCTCAATTTGATATTTCTAAATGTTGTACACAGTTCTATGCTGATTTGATCTCTGTTACTACGTTATAATTTATAATAGTACTAAGAGCTTTTATTACGAATGTTATTTTTAGTAATTAATATATTAGATTTAATTAGCATGTGCCAAACGTCAATTAATAAAGACTGATTCAATTCCTAAAAGTCTATTGTTTTAATCTTTAATTACTCCGGGACAAACCTGAAATCGTTTCAATACGTTATTTTGTAATTATGAAGAATCACTGAAAATACACTGCAGACAAACTAATTTTCAATCAAAATTGGTTCAAATTTGGTTCAAAGGTTGGCCTTAGCCATACAGCGCGGTAATGCCGCCAGTGTTATGGGCACCTTTGCTCCAGAACTGAGTCAGAACGGGTAATTTAGTTAACATGCTTACCTATTTATGTAAGTTGTATTTCTATTTCATTATACACATTATATACATAGATCCGAATAAAATTCTAATGTATCAAAATTGAACTTAATACAATTTTGCACTTTGTAAATTTTTATTCAATAGTTGGTTGTACCACATTTCTCCATTTTTATTTCTCAAAAACTTAAACTCATGCCATTTTTCTTCAATTTAAATGATACCTGAAATGCAGTTAAGCAATTTTTGCTAGAAATGCCTAATTATGTATATTGATTTTGGCTGTTTGTAAAATTAAGACCTTTTGGGATAAGCGACAGAAAATAATGTTTGCAGGCTGAATTTCAAAAAAGTAATGATGACATTCAATAAAAAGTGTATTAAATACTATATAGATACATTTCCAGCTTTTCAGAAGCTATACTCCGTTTTTTATGGCCGTTTTTAAAGTTTTTAAATCTTTAAATCACTCTCCTGTAAAGTTTGTACAGTGGCGCTTATCACCTTTTGGCTGGAAACCATCGACATATATAAATGACGGCGCGTTCAAACCATCGACAGTGAACGGCTATGATAATGTCAGTTATCATCGTCAGTGGGATCGGGATGTCATTGCCGTTGACTCTGACGCAACACCGTCCGTCACTGTATCACGAGACGGCAATCGGTTTGCACCGCGTGTTACGTGTTTGGTGGAGCGTAGGCAGATTAAGTGATATTATTGATTGAACATTACATTCCGCAACATATTTTGTGTCGATTATTGTAATTGACCTGAAAATTATAACGAATAACCACATACCTTGGTTTTACTCTCCTCGCTCGACTACCCGCGCCCGCCTGTACTGAAATACACGATGACGGACATTTCTGATAAGCAGGGCCCTCTTCTTGTCTTATATAGTTTTATTTTTTCGTTGGTAGCAACCCTACTACACCTAATACCTCACCACACCTCCCTAATCAACGCGCCTCAAGCAACCGTCTTTGCGATTCCCTGTTTCAAGTTTTAAATTTAGATATCCTATGTGTTCAGATGTATCTGTACAAAATTGAATATGGAATAGAATTTCGAATAACGAACTGCTCATCATGTAGCTATTTAACAACAAAAAGGTTTTGCACAATTTACAGAGGCTATTGTTTCTTATGCAAATAGGTTAACCACACTGTTCCATATTTAAATCAATATTTTAATAGTAAATTGCTGTTATTATGTGTAATTAATAATGTAATTAATAATATATTACGTGCATATTATTTTTATTGGCTGAGTCCGTTGTTACCAATCCAATCCTAATTAACTCCATTGCTACAATTGCCGTAGCAATGTCTACACTCGTAGACTGCTACGAAATTCGTAGCACTAGACTACTAACGATATCGATTGCACAAAATGCTGCTGAAATCGTGTTTGAAAATCCGAAATATTTATCATTTCGTATCAGCACATTTAAATCGTGCTTTCCGCGGGCAAACGCGATGACATTTCACTCGATGATTTTTTCCATTTCACCACACTCTCGAATGACTGAGTTCTCATTTGTGCAATGGCATTTTGACGGCTATGCTCTTTGTCAGGCTAGAGAAAAAAATATGACGTTCCATTTTCGATTGAAGTTGACGCGCTTTTGTGGTTATGGTTCTTTTAAATGTCTGGCTTATGATTGAGGAGATGATGATTTTTTAAATCAATATAGTAAAAATCATATTAAATATTATGTATTCTATTCTTTTGCTGATGTCATTTACTTAGAATTCCAAATATAGAACAATTAAAGTTTTGATACTGACTCACAAATTCAGGGTCATAGTTAAAAAAACTCAACCATCAGCCAGAATTTGTAATATATTATGCAGTTTATTGCTTTTCTTGACAGTAGGTAAAAAAAAAAAACATTTTTAGGAAACCTACTTGCTGTTGCAAGATAAAGGTTGCGAAGATAAATGAAGACTCCTTTCTTGTAATACGAATAATATAGACGTATGTTCAGCTATCAATTGAATTAACTCATTTATTTACTTAATCAATAATTATTTACTTTTTATTTACATAACTGAAATATACAATAAATATTATTTAAAAACATTAAAAGGTTCCGCTATATATACTTTTTGTGGTAGTAGTTAGTCTTCGATTTTGGTAATAAAGGTGCTTGTCCTGTAGTTTTTTTGATGATATATTTGAGAGGGCTAAATAATAAATCCAATATCCAATAGCATCAATCTCATTAATATTTATCGAAAAAAAGAATCTTTAACTGAATGTTAAACAACTTCGCTGGTAGAAGTGTCAACTTAGGTGAAAGGTATAGTTTATAACAAATTTACAACCACTGTATATAAACCTCTATTGTATATGAGATACGGTCGAAATTGGTTTGTATTGTAAATAAAAGTTTGTGTAACGGAATTTTTTCGACAAACTTTTTTATTCGCCAGTCTTTCGATTTATGAACCTTATAGTAAGATCGATAGAGTTCAATTCTGAATGTTTGTAGTTTTAGAACATTTTGTTTGGTTTGCATTATGATAATACCATTTTTCATATTAAAACTTGGTGTTGCCATTTTCAATACTCTCTCCCGTGTGCTTTGTTCAGCTTCGGATCTATCGACTTGGAAAATAGGTGTTTCGTATTATGAATATCAATATTTTGATAGAATTTTTCTTTTGTGAAAAGATATCATACTTTTTGTCAGTGGATTGGAGAAGAGCTTATTAAGTAGGTATTACATATTTCGCATTTTTTCTTTGATTTGACTTGATGCGTTGTTTTAGTCATTTAATTATTAACGGTAATTAGTTCAGTTCATATTTTAATATTTTATTTGAGAATACGAATTAACTTTTTTATAATTTTTAGTATAACAAGTTAGTTTCAGATTTCGGGTTGTCTCAATTAACAGTGAGGGACATCTATCTCTATTTATCGTATCGGCTGGCATCGATTCTACTTTAATACTCCTGCTCGTCGCCTAATTTTCTTACGCTATCTTATAAAGGCAAGGGATGAAGATAATGATACTCAAACATTATGCTGAGAACTGCAAAACTGTGTAGGCACATTTAGAAATCGTATAACTATTACAAACCAGTTCTGTACCCAATCCCCCATCACTATTCAGTACTTAATCATCCACAAAAGGTCCGCGTACGACTCTACTCATACGTTGAGACTTATTCAAAACTGACAAAGGAAAAAAAGCAATCTTGTCAGATTGGCATTTGGGGCGCGCGCAGAATGGGCTCCTTTGGCGCGCTTTTGGGGGAATATATTGTTAGTACAGATTGAAAAGCGTTTTGTCGTTGGGTTGGTACGGCTAGGTCTTGCCAGTATGGGTAATAAATAACTTTGAGTTTTAACCAGCCTTAATTTTATTCTTAACAATAAAAGTAGCCTTAGTAGTAGTCACCGGAAGAAGTAGCTGTCAATCGCGGCACGACATTAAATAGAATATAAAAAAGTTTCAAACTTTAAGCCACTTTTAATCTTTATATTTCCAAAAAAAAAACGTTTTTAGTACACCTCTGAAATTTGGAGGCTGTATTCATTATAGAGTGTTCTCCAAATTTCATGTCTCTAGGTTCAGCGGTTTAGGCTCCGCGTTGTTCGTTGTCAGTCAGTCAGGACTTACCCTTTAATATATATAGATAAAGTTCCACTGCTGGACATGGATCTCACCTATGAAAGGAGTGTAGCCCACAATGGCTAACCGGAACTTAATTTACATTCCAATGCTGTTACCCTCTTTCGACCAACAGATTTTTTCACGATGTTGTAGGAGGCATGTCTGGCAAATACGTGCACAAATCGTATAATGCCTCAAATAAAAAAATATAAGCTTATTTAAATTAAAATCACAGAACTGACACTGTTCTAATATCTATCAAACCTCTCTTACTGACAGCACTACAAAGTACATGTTTCGGTAATTTAGTGTTGCCCGATGCGAATAAACGAGGGCCGTAATTGGAGAGGAGGTTTTAAGTCGCATATGTCGCTGATTGATTGCTTTTTGATGCCGTCTTACGGTTTACTGTTGTTGTATGGGTTACATTCATTATTGCTATTGCTTTTTTTAAAGTGAGATTTATCAAAATAATTTCAGCACATATTTTAAAAAACTAGTACTAAATACTCGCAAAGTACAAGGTTTATTACGTTATTAACTTGTGTTTTTGTTTAAAAATTTACTGAACTACGATTATATAGATTATTTATAAACTAAAATCTTTCTCTTGTTAGAGATTTATGCTATCTTATTATTACAAATATTCTTAAACCTGTATAAAATAATACGACTTCGTTTACTTTTTGGGTAGAAATTACAAAACCCCAGATTACATAATAATACAGATAAAAAAATAACGTTAAAAATCCAAATACTTAATTATCATCTCTATTAATAGCGACACAGTACGTAACATAGTCTATGCAAGATAGGTACCAAATTCAAAAATGGAACACTGATATTTGAAGTTCGAATACGTAGCAAAGTTCGCAAAATAGAAGTTGCTTACAATAGCGTAGCAGCTATTCATTTCGAATTTCGAACTCTTTGATAGTGATGTACTGATGTGAAAAGATTAGTCTCAGTCTCGTATGCAGGGATCAACCAAGTCTGTTATTTAAATTGTTTTAGAATTAAGATTGCTTTGCGTCATAATGGTAGTTTTTGACAGATTTGATTAACACAAAGTTTAATACTAACTCTGACTCTAATATAGCAAAACGACTACGAGTAGTAGGACGCAAAGCAATTTTAATTTAAAACAATTATTTTTATCCTATATAGCTAGGCATTTGACCACAAGTTCGCACGACCATGGAAGCCAGCGATACTGTAGCCCTAGATGGAGCATGCCTAGGACTACCAGAACACACCGTTAGGTGCTTGGTGACAGATTTTACAACTTGAGTGTGGTAGACAGCCAGGCGAGCGATAGGAAAAGTCCTACCACAATGCTATGGTTTCCTCGCGATGTGTTCCTTCAGTAGCTCACGCTCTTTTTGAATGTTTCGAGGGATCTCGTACTTTTTGCATAGCAATCGACCCCACCAATCTACCTTCATTTCTACAAAATGATAACTTTAAAAATCACCTTAGGCCCCTGCATGAAATACTTAAAGAAGCAATAAACATATTGATCATCATCCCATCACTAGTGATGATTCTCATCGAACCCGAGCATAGAGCGTACGAACGTTGCGTTCCGTTCTTTGCAGACCTCTGTACCTACAATTTGGCTGATTGACGGTCGGTTCCGATTACAAACAACCTCAAAGACTGCGTTCGATGCAAGGAAACGCGTGAACGGGAACGGAATGATGACTAGTTGATTGGTTGTTGAAAATGCTTCTACTTAACATGTCATCTCTTTGGGTATTTAACTGACCTAGAAATGTAATAGGAAGTCAGTATTTACATAAATATACTTAGATAGTTCATTAATAATAATTAGGTTAACCGGTTAGCTAACTTACAAGTTTTAACTTGTAAGTTAGGCATCTGTAAAACGACACAAATGTTAAAATAGTAATATTATTTTTGCATTATTAAGTGTGATTTTTAAGCACTTCTATTTAACTCTACATCAGCTAGAATACGGCCACTCCTGAACATAGGTTTTCCCCTAAGAGGGCCTTAGGGGGAACTTTGACCTTGTGACTTATCACGACGGTTCGTGGTCGTCACCCAAGAACATTAAAATTTCTTCTCCAACGGCTATCAGTTGTCTACTTAAATAAATATTCTAAGATGATATTATTTTTTACCGTGAAATGTAAGTCTCGTTATGAAACAAAAAAATAAACATGTAATTATTTGCTTTGACGTTAAACCAGTGATATAAAAAAAAAACATTTCTACGTTGGATAATAAAATCTTCAAATCACAAATAAGTAATTTCCTAGCAAAGTCGATCTATCTCCTCAACGTGACGCTACGAATGGAGTGACACATTCAAAATGGCACGAGAATGGAGTGGCGTGTCATTTAGCGCGAGAGGAACGGAGTAACATGGGAAACCCATCTCGACTGTCGGGATACCTACGCGATGTGCCGATGCGGGTTTTGTACGGATTTACCGATCGACAACATATCTATGTGTATATAGATAAAATACTTTTAAAAAAAGTAAGTTGACTCTAGTGAATTACTGATATTTGGTAAGAGTCGACGTAAAACCGAATCCGCTGAGCCTAGAAATCCGATATCTCCATTCTACAATCGGACAAGTAGAGATACTGAACTGGTTCATCGTTGAGGTTCCACGGACTCGCACAAAACGCTTCGCGTCTAGTTTTATTGTGCGAATTGCCAGGTTGTGGAATTCGTTGCCAAATTCTCTATTTCTCGATAGCTATAATCTCGGTCTTCAAATCGCGAGTGAATCGGTTTCTTCTAGGCAAGCGAGCTGCATCCTAGACCGCATCGTCACTTAATTTACATCAGGTGAGTTGGGGTCAAGCGCAAAACTAAAAAAAAAAAATTTGGAGGAATATCCAGTAAAGGGTGTGTAGGGATGTACTAAGTAAGGATTCTTGGAAATGCAACCGCTGAGGGGTCAAGTGGGGATTCAAAATTTGAAACATCTTTTTGTTTCATGTATATCGCGGTCAACGCCGCGGGCGACAGCTAGTAGTCCTACTTTCCTACTAATATTATAAACGCGAACGTTTGTGAGAATGGATGTAAGATATTTGATCGTGAATCAGTAACAAACAAACTTTACATTATTACAACCATTTAAGTTTAATTCGAATATTTAACTTATGTCTTAGAAAGTTTCCTAAAAACAAGTGGTTAGAAGGGAGTTTGATAAAACCCGACTGCTAAATCGCTAAATGATATATTTTTTGTAATAGCTTTTTTATGTACCCAGATCACTCTACACGTCTAAGACGAATCTATTGACACTAATAAATAAATAAATAATAAATAAATTAGGCTCTACGGCGTGCCAAAGAAATATACATACATACATACACTCAAAGAACTTAACCCTCCGTCTTGCAGTCGGGTAACAAGCCACTCTAACTTTTTTTGTGTTAGGAAGGAGCTATAATCTCGGTCTCGGTTAATAATAAATATTGTTTGGGAGGCTCCCAAACAATATTTATATAGAATAAGTATATAATATCCAATCTTTTGCTAAAAATACCTTGTAATAAATATCTAAGTAGCTAATCCAATTATTCTCTTCTGCTTTTACTTAGAATATTCAAAGCTGAAACCTTTCTAGACCGTTTAACTTGAAACTTTAAGTTATAACATATAATTGGCGCTAACTTTATAAAACTGTTCATTGTAAGTGCAAAGTTCGCGACCCGACCAACCTCTTTATTAACTTTCCTATGATTTATTTTATGAAAGAGGTTTTATAAAGAATAGTGAAATAAAATAGAATACTCCGTGGTTATCAAAGTTGTATGATTCTCCTGATTCGTTTTCACTAGTTTGATCGTCGAACTAGTGAGATATTTTTTTCTCAATTGTTCGATCGTCGAAGTAATGAACCTTTTTTACTCATTTTCTACTGAATTCCAAAATAAGATGCAGGTACTCAATTCGACTGATTTTTTTTTTAATCGGCAGTGGCAGGATAAAAAATAAAATTGGTAGTATGTAAGAATAAGAATAAGAAATATTTATTGGCCTTTAAATAACATTCGTTACAGGCAAGTCTTCTTACATTTTAATAATTAATTAATTGATGGAGTCAGGCGTTACTTTGCGGAAATTCATTTATAATAAGATGGTATATACAAAATATTTAGTGTTTTTCCGCCGCGTCTTGATGTCAGCGTGAGAAATCGAAACATATTTTTGTTTTTATGGTGTGGTTCCACCTCACCTTATTATTTCTCTTTCTCTCAGTATCCGACTTCCTCGACACGTGTTTCGCCTTAGCACAAGGCATCCTCAGGAGATGTTGACTCCTCAAGCGCTCGCTCTTATTTACCATCTTATATACCATCTTATTTATTATTAATTACTTTAAAAAGAATATTAACTTATAAATACTTTAATAGTTCTAAGAACAAATATATAAGTTATATATATATATATATATATATATATATATATATATATATATATTATACATTTACATTGTCATTTATTTCTTTACCTATTACTAACATTTTGTAATGGTTGTTCGTCACACAAGAACGATGATTCCACAAGCTGCTGCATTGACATATATTCACTGAGTTTATAAAAAGGATTTCTATCAAAAAAATATTTTAATTTTTGTTTAAATATGTACTTTTCGCGTGATTCTATATATGGAATTGTTTTACCGACTTCCAATAAAGAGGCATTTTTGGATGGACCGGTTTGAAAAATTATTTTATTATTGGTCCTCATGTAAGTTCCTTTATAAATATTATTAGAATCAGTCAAGAGGTTGGATGTTTAAATCGAAATAACTGAAATAGTTATATCTGCGGCTGCCGTAATGAAAGTCACTTATCCCTTTTGCATCACATTCACAGTTATCTTTAAAGAACTTGTGTCGACGCTCGATCTTATTTTAATCGAGAAACAAAGCGCAATATAACTAATTAAAGGTGTTTATTTCATTAAAAACGTTTATACATAACATATGTACCATATATATGATCAAATACAATGCAAATAATCATAAGCTGCCTAACTTTTGACACAGCTAAGTAAAAAAAAAGGCTTGAAAATATCCTACAATTTCAGCTACCCAGTTAATTTTTGTGACATATCTCGATAACATCATACGTACGATGACCGCATTTCTCTGCTAAATAAAATAAAATAAATAAATAAATATGGGACAACATCCACACAAAGGTCTTCAGATCTCAAACTAGGCAAAGCCTGTACTATGGTAACCTGATGACTTATATACATAAATGCATACTTATATATGTAATAAACACCCAGACAAAGGTCAAACAGACATATTCATGCTCACAAATGTTTGACCTGTACGGGGATCGAACCCGGGACCAGCGGCGCAGAAGGCAGGGTTGCTACCAACTGTGCCAACCGACCAGTGGAAAAATATTTTAAAATCAACAAGTAAATGGCACCGTAGCAAACGTTCTTTCGAAGATATATTTGAAATTTGTTATTACAAACATTGCACTATCGTTAGAACGTTAAAAAAAATTGTATACAAGTGGTAAGAAGCAACTTTGAAAAACCCGTCAGCAAAATTCTCGCCCAATGTATCTTAACCAGTGAAGCCGCGGGATGTAATTAGTATAGCCCATGTCCATCTACGGATGAAGTCTGATCCAATGACGTCTAAATCGGCCTATCAGTTTAGTCTGTCGCTGAGTTACACATCATAGATATTTACAAATGTACAATCGAAAAACATAACCCGCCTATTTGGACAATCGGGTAAAAACGCAAGTGATGAAGCTTAAAATGTATGTTATGAGGTTGAATGCGCATCCCTTCCTTTGCCTCGAGCGAAGAGCGGCGGGAAAGCAGCTAATTATTTCCCGCGCTTTCCGCGCTACCCGCCATCCGTTTCCGAGCGCCCGATCGAGGCGTTTCCGAGATTTTTCTAGATTTGAATTTCGAATTGGATTAGCGGAGAATTTTCTCGGAATTCAATGTTGGATGGCGTTCCAAGAATTTAAAATAATTTTTGCTTCACTAAAATTCATGCAAGGTTTAGTTATTTTCTTCAGTGCTGATACGAAAAATAGACCATTCAATTTTCGAACGTTTGGAATGTTATTGAACAAACGAGCAAAACGTTTGTGCAAAAGTTTTGGATTTATTTGTCTGGATGATGGTACGCGCAGTATAGGTTGTAGTTTTGATGCAATCCTGACCAACTTGATATAAAGATAAAAGGAGATTAAAAGTTGTTAAAGAGTCTTTTATATCTCATCGGTATATCTAAATATAAGGTAGGTTTTCCCAAACGGTATTTTCCAAAGATTCTTAATTTTAGCACAGAAACTATTTCTAAAAAGTAAATTTTTTAGTTGCCGCCATCTTGGATTTAAAATTTATCATGGTGTATAATATTCTACTAGTCACGCTCTTACTTTTGATACTCAATTGGAGGAGTTGTGATCATCTTGGACCAAAAACATAGTCAAAGAACTTCCAAGTTGAAACGATGGCAAGCACGACGAAGTCCAAACTCCTTCCTCCAGAAATGTATGATTAAAGCAGAGAAGCTTTGACAACTCATTGGAAAGCTGCGATTGCTTTTCACTTCACTTATATTTCGAGAACATTCTGTTTGTTGGTAAGTTAGTGACTGGTTATGTAAGACTCTTGAACATGTTTAAAAGAAATATATAATTTACATCAAAATAGAAAGAGCTGGTACATTTATTAACTACTAGCTGTTACCCGCGACTTCGTCCGCGTAGACAATTTTTAATATCTTTCCGTAATAATATTTTTTTTCTATAAAATTATTGTATGATTTTTCTAATACCAGTCTTATACAAGTAGTCACATTCACTTTATTAGTAGGGATATAACTAGTACTATCATAAAATATGACAATCATTTGAAGTTTGTCATGCACGCACCTAGGTATAAAAAAATACAATTATTTGAAGTTAGAAACCGATTTAAATATATTTTATTTCGACCACCTGTGAAGAGTCCGTTTCAAAATAACATTTAAGTTACAAAAGACAATATTTTAAAATGACAACGTTGTCAATTACGTGGATGTAAAATGATATGAAAATATACCATTACCTCAAACAAATAAAGAATTTTCTAAATCAGTTTAGATGTCTTTGAGAGATCGGGATACTTATACAAAAAAAAACAACGAGCTGAGAACCTCCATACGTAAAAGTCAAGTATACAAAATCTACTAGATTTTAGCAAAATTTTAATATATTTTATCTGTGTGTACGCTACATATAATTGGGTTGACAAGTTTAACTTTCACATATAACTCACACATGCATGTGTGTATACATATCGGGGTAAGTTAGTGTGCATGTATGTGGGTGTAAGTAATTAGCAAGTCCCTCTCTCATAACAACTTTATTTATTTCGTAGAGTCGCCTTCATTTAAGACATTTTCAAGCTAACTGAGCTGAGGTGTCTTGGTACTTTAATAATATACAGTACAAGGCGAAAAGGTCTAAAACTATGTATGTATATAACTAAATTTATTATGTACTGTAGATTATCATAATCAATACTCAATACATAAAATATACATTACATCTAATGAAAATGAAAGTTTAGGAAATTAAATCTTAATATCTTCTCGGAGAAAATTCCGCAATGCCTAAAGACAAGGATCTTCAACAAGTGTGCCAGTGATGACACATGCACTGAGACGTGGTCTTTATATGTTGGCCTGTTAAATAAACTCGACTCGAATCGACGGGGAAGAAAGGTACGAACTAGAAGACGCAGCATAATTAAACCGTGGTATGCAGTGGACGTCTCCTGGCTGATAATGTTAAATACCAATAAAGCACTAAGAAGACCAATAGCGTCCCCGCTGTTCACCGGACTCCCCTATAATTATTTTTTTTCGGCAAGCAGATCTCTTTACGATGTTATTCTTTCATTGTTAAATTAAGTGGTAAACAATTACAATGTGTACATGAGTGGAAAACTTACAGATACATGCCTGAACCTAGGATCGACACTCACTTGAGTAGCTTAAGAGTATCACCGACTCTTCACTGTTTTCGTGTTTCTGATAGAATTTTCGTTCCGAGGCCTACCTCTTTTCACTTCCTAAATTGTAACATATTTTTGTGTTATTGGTGTCAATCGCTTCACTATGACGCATTTGAGGCCCACACGTTTTATTATATTGAAAAAAGTTATTGTATTCTACATAACAAAGGCTTCTAATAGGCATCGGATACGAAAATTCTATCAGATACAGGAAAACAGTGAAAAGTCCTACTCAAGTGACCATAAATATGACTGCTTAGGAAGCTTGTAACTTTAAAGTGATCTAAAAGACAGAAAAAAATAAAACGGTAAAGCCTAGTAAATAATGTATTAGCTATGTGAATAAAAACCACTGAAATCGGACAACATCAAAAGGTAGAAAAGAGCTATATCTTATTGTATGGACAAGTTGGCGGTCTATAGCTGTCTTAAGCACTAACTTTTATTATTCAGTCGGCTTGAGTACCTCTTTCTATTTTTGGGAATTCGTGAAGAATATGATTTGAACTTATTACCTTTCCAAGTACCAAGATCTGCAAATAGTAGTCTCGGAGTTTATTCATTCTCTTAGAAAATATCTCAAAGGTGTAGCTAAGTTACACTGCGTGGTATCGTTACTTGCAAAAGTGGTTCATATTATGAGAGACTGGATTTGACGCATTTACTTATTTTTTTATTTCTTTCTTTAAAGATTTATTGCTAACAAATACTTATAGCTTATATAGACTAGCCTACTTTTGCTAGATTTATAAAAAATATTAAAAAAACAGGCAACGTGACCCAAAAATACATAAAAATTAATAAAAGTAGTTTACAATACATATAAAGTCGATTTCTGAATTAAGAAGACTATCGTATCAACCAATAGCGTCCCCGCTGGGCACCGGACTCCCCTATAAAGATTTTTTTTCCGGCAAGCAGGTCTCTTCACGATGTTATTCTTTCATTGTTAAATAATGTGGTAAACAATTATAATGTGTACATGAGTTTCTGCCGAATTCGGCACCAAAGCAAAATATAACAGCACTTCTTACTACAGATTACAGTATATACTTCCTAGTATTTAGCTATAATGGCTTTCCCGCTTTGTTTTGGCTTAAGAATAGAGGGAGACATCAAAAATAGTATTATTATTATAGTGTTGTTCCGCCTTCAGCGCTCACCTTCGAGCGAGCACTTGATAAATTAACATCTCATGTTCATAGTCAGTAATACACATTTAAATTCATAAGCTAAAGAACAAAAAATGAGAAGCTAAACACTACACTGTATATATTTTAGCGAATAAAATATATACAGCGGGTTGGTTTGAAAAAAATAGATTATATTTAGAACTTTATCATGTATTTTTCTCGACATTTGGTCTGCATAACCAAATATAATAATAATATAATATTAAAACATCCACACAAGGTCTTCAGATCTCAAACTAGGCAAAGCCTGTACTATGGTAACCTGATGACTGATATACATACTTATAAACATAAATACGTACTTATATATGTAATAAACACCCAGACAAAGGTCAAACAGACATTTTCATGCATACAAATGTTTGATCACTCCGAGGATCTAACCCGGAACCAGGCAGGGTTGCTACCAACTGCGCCAACTGGCCAGTCGAAAAGACTTAACATTTCAAATTCAAATTCAAATTCAAATTAACTTTATTTGCTAGGAACATGGTTATAAGCAATGTACAAGATCTTAAGGTAAGTAAGTGTGCACATGTCCTTGCCTATCAGCATGCAAAATAGAAATACTGAAATAAAATATTACTAACATTACATTACAAAACTTACTTCAAATACAAATGTGAGTAGGTACCTACCTGATACTGGCTGGCTAGTATTCCAACAAACTAAACACTCTTGTTTGTTCCATAAATAGGATACATTGCATACTAACTTATTTCATACAATACTAAAATGCGAGTTGAATACTAATTACTAAAGGAATCGAAAAAAAAACTTTAACTTTTACATTAAATTAAATTAGTTTCACTACTTATCAAAATGTCAAAGAAATAAACAAACCTAGCAGAACATTAATATGTCATTGTCAAACGCAATGTAAGGACATCTATTCACAGCCATCTCATTATAAATATTTACATGTCAGTAATTTAATTTATTGTAGGATTGTTAAATATAATACGAGTATAATAATGAATAAATTAAAAATGTCAATTTATTTACAATAACGTCATAATAAATCAATAGAAATTCATGTCGTACACTTGTTTCTCATATCAGTAAAAAATTCAGTCACACTGTAGTACGGCTTCTCTTGCAAGAAACTTTTTAGTTTGTATTTGTATATATGAGTATACTCCAAGTCTTTTATACACGTAGGCAAACTATTATAAATTAAAGGAGCCATACATAAAACACTATCATGAAGTTGTGCTGAGTTACATACAGGTAGTTTAACATTACGTTTATACCGTTCGCTTTTAACATTAGCAAAAATATTACTATTATTTCGTACAAACATTGCACATTCAAAAATGTACATAGACGGCACTGTTAAAATTTTTAAACTTTTAAAAAATGGTTTACAGCTTTCTCTAGGTCGTAAACCGCAAATAGCACGAACACATTTCTTTTGTGCTTTTAAGACAGAATCAATTCCTGTACAATTACCCCAAAATACAACGCCATATCTAAGTAACGATGAGACTTGACCATGATATGATGTAAGGGCTGTGTCTTTGCTGGCTATCTTAGTAAGCATGTATAGTGCATATGAACATTGGTTGAGCTTTATAATCAATTTTCCAATATGTTCTTTCCACTTTAATTGGCAATATAATGTATAGATGGCTTGGTTAATTGTCCTGTTTCTTCGAAATCCAACCTGTTCTTTCGCAAATAAGTGCTTTTCCTCGAAATAACTAGATAAACTTTTATAAATATATCGTTCTATTATTTTAGAAAAAACTGGAACTAAAGCAATGGGCCTGTAGCAGCTAATGTCATTTTTGTCTCTATTTTTGAAAAGAGGTTTTACTATAGTTTTTTTAAGCTTTTCAGGAAAAACCCCATTCAAAATACACTTATTAATTACATAACTCAACACAGGAGATATACTATTGGACACTTGTTTGATTATTTGTGTAGAAACACCATCGTATCCAGTAGCACCTGTGTTTTTTAAAGCCATAATTATATTAACTATATCGGAAGGAATACTTGGAGCCATAAAAAGAGAGCCAACGCTAGATGGTCCATGTAACAAAGTATCATGATCCATGTCATTTCCAGATACTTGGTCAATAAAGAAATTATTAAACAGGTTTGCTAATTCCAGGGGATCACTAATAAGATTACCTTCAATATTTAGCTCTATAGTGTTTTGGCAATTCTTATGACTTTTCCCATTTATCACCTCCCACATAGCTTTGCTTTTATTTTGTGCTTTTTTTATAAAATTTTCATTTTGTGACTTTAAATGCCAAGATAAATAAATTATTTAGTGGTTAAATAAATTTAAACTAAATTGCGCTCGACTGTATCTGCGAAGCAAATAAGTACACCCGCTAAGATGTCCTCCCGCAGATTCGGGCGTTGCTTAACATTTAAATGTTAAATCATACTCGGTATCACCCGGGGGCCTTACGAACTAACAGTGGATAAGACTTTATAATCTACACCATTTTTGTTCACTATAAAAGTAAATACCTATTTCTTTGCATTCCAACATAAACAAAAAAATATGTTCAGCAATAGAAATTGAAAATGGAAAAAATAGCTATACTTTTGACAGCGCATCGTTAATTTTTTATCTAGATCAGCAGTTTTTTCTTTTGAAGTTTGAAAAGCAAAATTAATAGGTATTGGTTACCAAAAGGTAAGAAATATAGGTATTCACATTTCGGTTAAAGAGAGTGTTGACTGATTACCGTGCATATATTTGGTTTGGTTGGTATTATTCCATCGCTATATAATTATCTCCTATTTTTAAATGGCCTCGGTTTCCAACAGATAATTCCTAGTCACATCCACTTTATGCTCCCTCACAGCAGCCCCTAGCCACCCCAAAAGTGTCATCAAGAAAGTAAACACAAGTAAACTCGGAGTAATAAGGAGCCGCTAATCAGAGAGTAATCGCACTAATCACGATTAATGCGGCCGAATGTCCGAGGGGACGATGCTATCGTTTTAAATTTCGAATTTGGTGTCTTAGCATTTGAATTTCGAAGCCAAATCTTACAGTTTGAATTTGAGTTCTCGGATTCATGTCTTATGATGAATTTGTGGTATATTAAAATAGTGGTAACGCTTTAGACAGTTAGAATTATTTATATAATACCTTGGTAATTAATTATCCGTTTTTGCTTTGCAGAAAAGCATTATGAAAAGCAAATTAGTTTGGTTGAACTAATTATCTTCCAGGAAAGCAGATTAAGATTCAGATTAATTTATTGATAAATACAAATACGATTTACGTCAGACATTTATTTATTTGGATAAACACAGTAATAACATCATGACAGTAAAACCAAGGCGATGCTACACTAAACTATTTTATGAAACGTGAACTTTTAAATACAAAATTTTCACAGAGTCTATTTGCAGCCTCTGTGAATTTTGCCAGGTTACAATTAGAAACGTCAATATCTTCCGCTATAATATTTAACAAAGCTATTGCGCGTGATGTGGGAGCAAACCTAAGCAAATTAGTTCTGTTCTCAGACACCCTGAATGTAATAAATGACCTCCTACGGCTAGTGGCTTCCTCGGGCGCGCGCAGGCACAGCGCCTCCAGCACCTCAGGTTGGAAGTAATAATCAAGTACAGATGTAGGTCTAATGTAGCAAAGCAACAAACAAACAAAGCATTTTAAGTAGTAGGTGTACTATTTTTTAAAGCACCTACCTATATAGCCAATTCAAAAAGAATAGGTACCTATTATTTTAATGTTATATCATAACTAACTATATTCTTACGCCAGAAACCGACCCCTATGCTATCAGAAAAAAAATAAGCCGAGGAAAACAAGGCGGATAATTTCCACAAATCCATCTCAATAGTCTTACAAAAATATAACAAAATCTTCTCGGATTATGTGGAACACAACGATCCGATTTCATACTACGTAGCGAAGCCACCGAAATACTGAAAACGAAAAAGGGCGAACTGTCACAAAATGGCGCGCTATTATCTTAGCTAATAAAAATTCAGCGCGCGAAAATTTGCGCTCCCCCATTGGCTGACGCTCCCTCGCGCAGCTCTATGATTGGTCGGTATGTTTATTTCATTTTCAAATTAACTTTCGCTGTCACCGCGCTTTCCAGTTAGCCCCTGAATTTATTTATTTCATTTCCCGCTTTATTACACGCTGTGCAAGTGTGCGACTGATGTCTGGTAAATGGATTCTGTGAGAGGAATAATTTTAGGAGCGTTTTTCCATTACGCTTGTATTGTTTTGGGTATTGTCTGTGGAAGGAGGATTTTGCAAGATTCGGAGCCTTTTATCTTGGTAATATTTTTTATGTCGGTAAGTTGAAGTAGAAAAAGGTAACTGAAATTGTACGCAATTTCGTTCAAAAACTTATTTTGTATTTAGGTTGCAGAAAAATAAATTATTTATCAACGTAGTGTCTATATAGCTAGGTACTAGTACCACGGTTTGTTGGCAGGTTCTTTAGCATTTTTTGAAGACTTTAGTTGTACATTTTATTAGTACCTGTCACTGAGTATCTTTTTCAGTGCCTAGGTAAAAAATGTAGGTAACTTATCTACAATATCCAACGCAAACTAAGGTAACGCGCTCGGGCCCTGAAAGGTCTCCAAATCTTTGAAATGTATCACAAAATATTCCTTACAATAATTATGTGATAAATTCTTAACCTTACTTTTGATATCGTTTGATAATTATATTTATTTGTATAGAGTGGCATCTATTTATGATAATATTATGGTTATATTTTTACCTCATTTATACAGACGCTAGTTCCTCTTGCGAATTTGTACTGCGTTAAGTACCAAGTATAGGTTTAGAAATAATATAAGTGCATTTTTGTATATTAATTACTATCCGCACTAAAACCCAGACAAATTACCTATCCTAAGCTTTTGAAAGACAAATAAACAGCCATAAGTTATTTGAAAACTAAGAAAAGTTCATATATTTAAAAAAAAATAAGGCACAGCACACACATTCAGCCAAACACGCTAATACTTATTTGTGTCAACCAACAACGTTCATTTCCCTCAAACATTACAGTTAATGGAAAGGCTTCTGGAAAATTCGTACGCGAGAAAGGTAAACCCTCTTTAAATATATCGCAGTAATAAAACTGGTTACAGCGACGATCTCTGTGCGGTTCCATTTATATCTACTGTTTCGGGGGGAAACTAAATTGAGGTTTTATTACTTTTTTGTGATTGGATTTTTTGCGCGTTTACTATACATAGTTCTTTTTATTGGTGTGGTCTTTATCACACTAATAAAAAAAACTAAGGCGTGAAATAGAATAAATGGTTTTCTGCTTTTGATTATAATAATATCATTATAGCTAAGAGTGTTTTTTCCTGCTAATAATTTCGGAAGTAGTTACCTCTGTCTCGGTATTTTAATTACCCAATATACTTAGATTTTGCTACAATTTAGATTTTTATCATAATCGTAGTCAATAGTTAAACCAAAAAAATCATCCACAAATTTAACCACAATTTTCGTTCTCAAAACAAACATATCCTCCTGTAGACATATATAATAATCAAATCAGCATATCTCCCACAACGCACTAAGCATCGTTAACCCTGCAGCGCTCGAGTAGCACGCGGCACCCATTACGCGTTTAATTAAATAAAACGACGGAATATGCCCCGTGCCGCCCGCGCGCGCGCCGTGCGAAACGGACCTATGTGACGTGACCAGTGTGCCAGTAAGAAGGTTTGGAATTGGCACTGAAAATTGGCAGTGTCAAAATAACTAAATAATAAATATAGCTTGTCTTTCACAATATCTTGCTTAACCTTATGATAATGTGTTCTGTTAAAAAGAAAGGTTTACGTAGATAATTAACAATTGCATTAACTATTAAAGAGTGTTTAGGATTGTTTTCCTTTTTGTTTTTTGACCTCTGATATTTAGCGTAATGAACAGATTATATCGTCTATAAGCTACTCACATAGTTAAAATCTAGTGTAAAATTGTGAATAATTTTAATGGTTTTTCTATTTCTTCCATGTTTTTCGGCAGTTGCCAGCTATTTACGATATCCTACTAAACTCTGTACTGTAGAGACAATGATTTTAAAACGAGGTCGAGTATTCTGTCGATAAGCAAGCTGAGGTACACGAATACAATTCTACCTGTGCAGACAATTTTAAAGACAAAATTATATCTGTTTAAAAATTTATACTGTACAGCCGTGTCTAATACTACACTGATCTACTCGGTAAGAGCATTTCACGGCGCGTGGCGCATTGATACGGCACTCCAACCCGTGTAGCCGTAGCTCTTCACTTTTGAACGCCACTGTATAGTCTGTATACGGTACTTTATTAAGTACACTTTATTGTACTTGTGACCATAAGGGTTAACGCAGTAAGGGTTTTTAGAACGGAATATATGATGAAGCAATTTTTGTTGACAAATTTATTTAAAGTTTTAGGATTTTTTTTTGTGGAATTTTCTGTTGTGGAATTACAATTAAACGGATTGTTTGTAAAAGAGTACCTATGTGTAGAGCTAGACTTTTGGAAATAATTGCACCATCTTTGATTGATTTTTACTATCGAACAACTTTAAATTTTAGAAGAAAAAACTCTAGGCTGATGAAAAATTCGGTAACATAATGAAAAAAAAACAAGTTGTTCCATAGTGATAATTGTTATTGTTGTTGAATAGCAACAATGACCTTCTTTAAATTAAGTACATCTGTTACAATATAATATATTAATTTATATGGAAAGACTTTCAATATCTCAATTTCAGTAATAAAAAGTTAAAGCTTAATCAGGGCCTTCCCAAAGTGTCATTATTTCGCTATAAACATTATTTTTGCTTTTGCCTGAATATACTCTACTGTACACTTGAATGTATTACGACACTATAAAAGGTACAGTACAATGTAAAAACTTCAACGGTAGGCATTGCTATGAAAGCGATTCTTTTAACATTTTTAGTATAATTATAATCGACACGGGTTTGCTTACAAATTACACACGAGGGGTGAGAGTCCTTTAACAAGAGACTCCTGTTAAAGGATAAAGAATTTCACATGAATTTTACTACGAAGCGCTTTTAACGAGCATTGATATTTAAATATCTTTATTAGAGTGAGTTGTGGGATGCGATCATTTATTACGAATGTAATAAATACTTACATAAATGCATTATTTGGATAATTTTATGAATGATACGATAATTTTAGTCATATTTTTAATTGATACTTCATCCTGCTGAGATATTTTTGAAAATACAAGATACAATACTCCCAAAAGGGTGGGAAATTTCCTACTGCACCATTCATTTGCTGATTTCAATAATATTTAGTACAAGCAAGCGGAACACAATAATAATTAAGATTACTGAATATGAAAAAATCAGTCAAGTGGTTGCTGTTCTTTAATAGTCTGAAAAAAAAATTCTGTCGCAGTGGCGAGGTCAACAATTCGCGTAACTACTAGTTTAAAATGTAGTCCATTTCGCAGGTTAGCAGGCAGATTAGCGCTAACGTCCTCTACGTTATATTGATAATTTTGCAGTCGGTTCAAAAGCAACAAATACATCTTCATGACAGTATGTGTCACAACACTCCACCCCAACCCTAAGAAGACATTATGATAATTAAGACCATAACAGTAATAGTGGGCGCGTGGCACCCCCGCGTGTTTGGAGGGTTAACTCGGGTTATTTGTATTTAGGAAATAATGAACTGATTCGATGTAATCATTTAATTTACGTTGTTTATTTGTATGTTGGTTAGTACTCGTAGTTTTAACAGTTATGTTTATCTGTCTGACTTGCACTTGACTGTTTTTTATGTTTCATATACCTCCTTAAAAAAATTTATGTTCAACCGAAACCCAAAATTCAAAAAATAATCACTCAGTATGACAAAGTACACTTCTAATCTGTAATCCCAAAAAAACGTTACGTAAGTAGGTAGCTTCATCGGGACCAATCACTTTGTCTCCTAAATGTATTGTTAATTCCATTCAATGGTACAAACAAGCGTCTAATGTTACCAAAATAATGGCACCGAAAGTGTTTCTGGCAACACCGATCATGAGATAGATGGTCGATGATAAATGGAGTAGGGATGGGGTGAAGATGTCGATAGTATCTACTTAATACCTACAGAGAGGGAGAGGGACTTTCTACTCTCTTTCTATAGGTATTAAGTCTCTCTTCTCTAGGCTCTGTTGGCTAAGAGAGAGAGAGAGACAGAAAGAGTTTCTACTCTCTCTCACCCTCTCTCACACTCTATGAGTACGTTCAGTTAATTCGGTTAAAATTGACAAAAAAATGTTGCCTTATTTAAATGCTTAGAAATTTTATTTTATGGAATGATTGCCGGTTCCCATTAAACCTATAAGTGCGTTGCTAAATTTTTTATTCATGAGCGGATCTTCATGTAAAGTTGTTTAGTAAAAATGTATTTCTGACTCTGTTCCCCAATTAATATTTTAGTAGATTTCTTTGACTTCTAAAGATATGTATTTTGAAACAGTTCTTCTTTAAACTATAAAGTAATGTGGAAAAAAGAACCTTTGTGTACATACAAATTTAAGTCGCTAAAATTAAAAGTATCGATAAAAGTTCTCTCCGTTTTAGAGACCCATACTATCGCTTTAGGAAATTAAAAAGAAAACGTGGTCATTGTAATCGCGACATTCAGCCAGTGTTTTGTCCGTGTGCGATAGAGCGTTCGCAATGTTTTCGAAATTCGAACGCGCGCAATGAACTAAAGCTTTTTTTCTAAAAGCTTTCGAACCTCCTTGATTAAGAACTATTCACAAAGAGGATTAGAAAAGAGAAGTGTCCTTTGCGTCACATTCTGGGAACATGTTTACTTTAATCGATAATAATCTCTAGATCTCAAATAACTTGGCGACGACGCAAGGCGACGTAAAAAATAGAAATGAAAATGTTTATATGAAAAAATCTAATTTTGTAGTTTTATCAGTGAGATATGAGCTTTATTGACATTACCTTCGCTTGTGATTTTAGTCATATCTTTTGACAGAAGGTTCTCTGACTAGAATTGGGGATTGCCCTAATTTCGAGATAATATTACAACGTAAAACATTAAGTATAACCTAAAAATATTCAATCCAATAAATACAAATGTAAAACTGTCTTTCTTGTCATCAAAAGTGTTTATTTTATAAAATAATCAAATATTTTATGCAAAGTCTCTCAAAACAATAACTTTATTTAAAAAAGAAGGAAGTTTCTTTTATAAAGAATCCAATGCTCTTTGGAAAACCATGCCAAAACTGAGTACAATAAATAATTCGAACATCACTTTTTGACCCAGATACCTAACAATAAACTTATCGAAACCATAACCTACAGCCAAATCAGTTACTGGAGCAAAGCGCAAATCCCCTAAGAACTCTTATAAGTACTTTATCGTATTAAAATCACACTCGAGTGGTCTTCTTCATAAATAAACGACAATAGAGGCCTTTACAAAGACTGTTACGTAATTCAAAGGAATTTGAGGATTAAATACTTAAGTGTGAGGTGAAGTAGCCGACACGGGAGCAAAATGGAGATCGACAAAAAATATCGATAGTTCACGGGTACATCTCCATCTTGTAAGTACCTACTTGAAGAGAATGATAAAAATATCATACCACAACTGTTTTGTCGGCTTTTTTTGACTGTATAAGGACTTAAAAAATATAACAGTTTAAAAAATATAACCTCTTCCTAGTGGAAGAGGTTATATTTTTTAAACGCAAATTTTTATTAAACTGTCTTGCTCGTGCACTCGGTCTTTTTAAATTATGGTTTACTTAACAGATCTAATTACCAAATATAACTTATTTATTTCATGTACTAGGTTAAGGCTGCCACAGAAAATTCCTAAATATATTTTTAACTGAGTCACGCTATCATGATGTACCTAACAGTGTTGTCAATGTAATAAAAACGTCAATAAATTTAAATAAATGTTTATTGTATATTATATTACATTACATATATTATTGTCTAAGATTTGCCTTATGACGGTTTTCGCATTTTCCTTTTCGCACAGACAATTTACATTTTACATAATAAACCTAGTATCATCCAAGAGCACCTATTTTTTGCTACACTTGAATAAAATGTAAGTAAGTACCTACACACATTTTTCTCATGAACCTTTTTCAGAAATAATGTGCTTTGGAGTACAATACTTTGCTTTGGCGGTCACCATTGACCCATTCCGTTTTTTAACTTCAATGTTGTCTATAAGTAGGTACTATTACAAAGAGTTTTAGAGGGTTACATTATTACGTGCTGAATAATGACCCAAATATCTAGGTAAATACAAATAGAGCCGATGCAAGGTGTATAGATAATATATCTAGCAATTTATTTTTATACCTACATGCCAACTTTTGATGTAGTCGCGATACTCACAATAGATACTTAATTAAACAGTAATTAGGTAAGTAAATTTTAAAAATATAGTCTAATCAAGCTTTATTAACTCTTAGGCTGTAAAGCAAGCAAGGCCTTCGTTCCTACGCGACTCAAGGTACTATGTCTTCCATCGTCTAGTAATACCAAAATTATATTTTTTTTAACTCAGAAGAAGTACTACTAGAATTGTAATAAGGTACGTCGCAGCTTTCGAAGAGATACTATCAGTAAAAAATAGATAGAGCAATATGATGTTCAGTCTTTATTGTCATGGCCGGATTTTTTGTTTGGCCAACTGTCTAATCTGACAGAAGTTAGCCAAACAACTCGAGCCTTTCTAAACCGATTTTCCCAAATCTCCATTTTGTCAGAGGCTGAACCGTGAGTCAGATCAGTCAATGGTAAAAATAAGTTACGTAGTAGGCGTTATAAAATTCATGAGTATCTACTCATACGAGGCATATCCCTGATTAAATCGAATTTCTTGGGAGAATTTCACAATGTAATAAAAAAATGTCTCATGTGCGATCAAGCTATGTCTCATTCGGAGATAAATTGTTTACAATACAGGGGCTGAATTGATAAAAAAGCAGCACTAAATTACCTTTATAAAGGTGAATTATTTTTTTATGGGGATGCCTTTTAGAAGAACGGGAAGCACTCTAGTCTAGTAGTATTTTTTCTGAGCTTAACAACATTTAGCATAATTACTTACCTATAGGATATTATTTTATGTATGTGGTCCTTTACGTTAATATAAAGCATAGGCAATTCTCGTCGTCTGCAGGCACTAACGGAAGATCAGTACTAGTTGTTTACAACCAGCATTAAGCTGAGTTGAAGAAAGTATCTGCCAGGAAACTATGCTGTGATATATTGTCTTAGGATTTCAGAAACAAAATAAATTTTATTTTTTCAAACCAGATATTCTTGATACCATGGAGGACCAATCAGTCTATAAAATGCTGATGAACAGCTAACTAACTATATGTACTCTAAGTCATCAATCCATTATATCCTCCCATATATTTACCATAATTCGTTCAGATAGAAAGCGTAATAATATTTTCGCCACAAAGGGCGGCGGATCTCGTCTTTTGACGGAGGAAGCGCTAAGAGCTGCGATCAATTACTTTGCCAAATCTATTTCGAATACATCATCTTATAAATACTAAGTTAGATGTGAATATGAACGTTTGTTTGTATATACCAACTTAGAAAGAGCTTTTTTATAGCTTGCGCTTGCCCGCCTATGTAGTAGAAAAAGATCTTTAATCAAATACACAAGAATTTAAAATTCTTGATAGCAATACGAGTATCGGCTGGAGTAATATGTAACTACTTACTCGTTATTAATGCTATAAGAACGTATCATATATAAGTAAATAAATACAATTATATTCTATTATACTTATTTCTATTCAAAAAACATAATACAGCGTAGTAACATACCACACAT
Source organism: Ligdia adustata (assembly GCA_947049295.1). Classification (NCBI taxonomy): domain Eukaryota; kingdom Metazoa; phylum Arthropoda; class Insecta; order Lepidoptera; family Geometridae; genus Ligdia; species Ligdia adustata. Next base: position 5,155,577 of record OX346236.1, on the reverse strand, counting down.
GTATACGTTGCAGGTACATTACAAGCAAATCCACATACAACTAGTAGTCTGCCACACACATAAAAAGAAAGCTTTTGAGATCAAAGCGAGTATTTTCATACGAAATCAGTAATAATACGTCTATTACAAAATTGGATTTGTATGTTATGATTCGCTAGGGACTTGCCGCGGCGGTGGTTCTGATTCCAAAGGTTTTCCCAATATTTTCTAAAAAGTAATGTCAGGTTGTAAATAACGGTAAGTTTAAGAATAAATACTGAGTTTGATTACATATAGGTATTTATTTTATTTTTTCTTACGTTATTTTTCGGAGATGGCTGATCGAATTGTTTTTTTTTTTTTATTTGTATTGGCATACCTCCGCAGTGTTCAGTGTTTCTATTTAGGTAATTATATCGAAATAAGGCCAGTGATTTGATTGAAAATCGAAATAACTGAAAAAAAAAATATCAGTACTATTTTAAGCGCTTATTTTCAAAAGAAAATTTCAGTGAATCGGGGAATTCTGACCTACACCTCCTCGGTAAGACCCGTGCCCAGCAGTGAGACTTATATGGGATTCTAGTAGTAGATAGTCTAGTTATCCTTAGCAATAATATTAGGTATATGTCATCTAGGTACCTTTACCTACCTATATTATACCTAGTAGTACTTAGTATAGTAGTATAGTACCTAGGTATAGTTAGACGAACTGTTGCTCACCAAGAATGACCAGAATGCCGATGCTTCAGTGTGGTAATGCTGCTAGCATGCCGAGTACGCCGCCGTCTGGTGGTGGGTTGGAGCAATTGAATTATCTGTAGATCTTAAGTATATCCATCAATCCATCTGCATTTTTTTAGATAGGCTAATTTTTTTTTATGCTAAAACGTCACTCTTAAATCTAAGAGTCAAATTACCTATCAGTCTAACAAAAAATCCTTTCGAAACAAACAAACCGTCAAATAGCTATGGGTAGAGATACGTTATTAGGAAGCTACTTAGCGGATTTCTTAGGGGTAGGGGGTGCGCCGGGGTGTATCATTGTATCATGTTGGATAAGAAAAATGGGGTAACTAAGTGTGGATAACACTTAAAATACCTAATCATAAAAGAACCAAACAAATATTTTTTGTCAGCATAAGTCATCATTTAAGTGGCTGTTTCATCCGGGTGAGCAGTCGAATTAAATGAAATTTTTCGGATGTTGATTGATAGTTGATTAAAATTAATAGGAATTGGTTCAGCCAATTGTTGATTATCAACTCTATTTTTAACCTCAGACGCAATAAGAGGAGTGTTAAAATAAATATGAAGAGTAAGTTTAACCGTTATATTTATACCTGGCTGTGTTTGTGGCAACCCTATTAGTTGAGAATTCGATGCGGTTTTTTACCCGACTGCGAAAGAAGGAAGGTTATGTTTTACGAGTGTATGAAGGTATGTATATTTCTTTGGCACGCCCTGGAGCCTAAACGGCTTGTCGTATTTTTATGTGAGTGGTGTCAATAGATTCGTCTTAGTCGTGAGAGTGACACTAGATACATCAAAACAAATATTAAGATATATTAAGGATAATACACAGGTTTAACGATTTAGCAGTCGAGTTTTTTCGAACTCGCTTTTACCACTTGTTTTATATTTTGTAAGGAGTTTTTCTTGGTTGATACAGTATTAATCTTTTGTTCATTTTATTTACGTTGAAGCAAAATTTGTGATTGTGACCCAAAAGCTTTCTCCCTACTTATCCAGCACGTTATAAAATCTCCGCTAGGTGTCGGCACCGAACCCGCCATACATTATCCGCTAAGCTGGTAAATATAATAAAAAACCACTCCCCTTCTTGGAGTATTCAATGCGTCTCATTTATTTTTAAATTTGGTAACATTTTTGGGGTGGTAATGCTGAGGTACCCAGCTATGTATATAATAATATTTATTTATTTATTACAATTCAATTCGTTTAAATCCTATGTATGTTAAGATATGACAACTATTTATTAAAAACCAGATAATAAAGGCAGATTAATTAAAAAAAAATACAAGAATATACATACTAGATTTCTAATAGCGGTCTTATCGTGTCGAAAGTTTAAAGCTACACATACCTACCTACATGATTATTATCGAAGTGAAGCGAAGCTCTCAGAGTCTATCGAAGCACAGCAATAAGAGTTCATATATTTATTTATGTCTTCGGAACAATATGCGATAGAACGAACCGATAGGTAAGTTTAACTTATTTGTTTAAACTCTTATAAGTTAAAAGTGCCAAGAGCTTATTGAGAAATCGCAAAGAAACTATACTAGTACTAGCTGCGCCCTAACCCGCGTTAATACAGGATAAAAAGCAGTAGCTTATGTGTTAGTCCAAGGTCTAAGCTATCTCCGTACCAAATTTTATCCTTATCGGTCCAGTAGTTTCGGCGTGAAAGAGTAACAAACATACACACATACATTGTTACAAACTTTCGCGTTTATATTAGTAGGATAATTTTTAAGCAAAAGTTATCATCGCTGTCATAAACTAAAAGTATCCACTTCAACTGTTTAGACGATAAACCGTAAAAAATTAAGCAACTAATCGCCGAAGCGAATCCCTAGCCGCGTTTATTTTGTAAAAGATCTTACTTTAGGTAGCTGTTCGACTCATTGGCTTTCAATAAGCTTTTGTTACAGACAAAATACAGAAAAACCACCCTTACGCTGATAAATATAGGGGTTGAATATTGTAGGATAGTGTAATTGTTTCAAAATCAATGTTTATAGGGAAGAATGAATGCAGCGTACGTTGCCACCCGCGGTGTGTTTTGAGTTGCCGCCTTTTTATCGAAGTTTGTTTTTTTTTTGCCTTTGTACGTATTACACAGTGGGGCCTAAATACCGATGATAATGAGAGTGAACATTGGATAAGGCATTGTGAGGCTGTCATGATTTTTTTATACAGAATTTGTTTGGTAATTGAATTTATCTATCAGTGTTTATAAAATAAATTAAAATGGTTTTAGATGATGCGCAGCCAGTGGCTTGCGACTTTAAACTCGGATTTAATCTCGGTATTTCCGTTTTCGTATAAAAAATCGTTTTCGTGTAAAATGCTTCTATAATGTATAGTGTCACACTTAAGGAACATTACATGTTACATTGTGGCCTTTGTAACATAACTCTAAGTCTATTATAATCCACTAGCTGCGCTCTGCGGTGTTACCCGCGTTAATACAAAATATATAGTAGACTATGTGTTAATCCAAGGTCTAAGCTATCGCCGTACCAATTTTCATCCAAATCAGTTCAGCAGTTTTTTTTTGCGTGAGAAAGCAACAAACATACCTACATCCATACGTTCTTACAAAGTTTCGCGTTTATAATATTAGTAGAAAAGTAGGACTAAATTGACGTGCGATGCACCATATACTAACAAAAACCTCAATTCCATTTTCATGCCTCGTAATGCCATCTAGGTAGACTGATGTGAAATGGAAGACTTGGCGACGTGGCACTGGCAACAGAGGTGCGAAAATTGAAACAAGTGTTCACAACGTAAATACGCCAGCCTGTTAGTTCCTTATAAAATGAACAGATGGTGCTTACAAGCAAAACCATACCTACCGTTTTACTTTTAGCTGACTTTAAAAAGAAAGTTCTCAGTAAACCAAGGCCTTTTCCCATACGTATATTGCCTGATATCTTAAAAATAGCTTCACCGATTTTTAATTCTATTGGTATTTTAAAAAAAGACAAGGAAATTAAGGATGATACACAGGTTTAACGATTTAGCAGTCGGGTTTATTCAAACTCGCTTCTAACCACTTGTTTTATGAAAAGCACTGGTGCAAACAGCCACGCAGCGCAAGTTATATTGGGGGAATAGCATTGACGTGATCAACTTGGAAATGGAAGCATATAATGTTTCACCAGAATAATCATAGATGGCGTTAACTATGAATCGAATTTAGTTAAGATCTCTGCTTGATTACTTGATACTTGACTTTCATTATACTAACTTGTTTATTCATAAAATAAGTTACGCTCAGTTAAACCCAAAAAATACCTCATTTATTAACAAAAATAGGAACATCTCACTTAATTTCTATTTACCTACACTAATATTTTAAGGACGAAAGATTTGTATGTAAAGAATAAGCCACTGAAGAAGAAGAACTGATTTCAAAAATTCTTTTTGCGTTAGAAAGCTACATTATTACTGAGTAACATAGGCATAATCTATTACGAAAAATGACGACCTGTGCGGAACGGGAACTGTTGCTTGTAATACATATATTTAATACTATTAGCTTAATAACTAGATATTAGTTTAGCTTAGAAAAAATACTAGATTTTTACTAGTCCTTTCATATAATGAACAGACTGTGCTTACAATCAAAACCATACCTATCGTTTTATTTTTAACCGACTTCAAAAAGAAGAAGGTTCTCAATTATTCAAGGCCTTTTCTCATATTTATGCTCCATGACTTCTCAGAGAAAGCTTTACCGATTTATAATTTAAAAAAATATTGCCGATTTTTATTATATTTTAATAAAATCGGACGCTGTTTTAAACATATTTTTGTTTGTTTTAATATTAGATTTTTTTCTTGTATTTTCTATTTTATTCTAGTATTTTTTGTAACGTTATAGCTCTGTATTAGTTTTCCTCCGTCGCTCTGAGATGGTCATCTGTAGGTTGTCCGGCTTCCACTGATCGTCTACATCTCTAGACTCGATGATATGTTTGTAGACGAGCGCAGAGAGCCGCGCTGTGCGAGACTTATTCGGGGAGTTGAAGTCTACTTGGTATAAGCCAAAGCGTTCGCTGTTGGACAAACAAGAATTAATTACATTAAAATAAAATCTCAAATAAAATATGTGATACGCCATTTTGTTATTGCCGTCTTGGATTTGAAATTTACCATAGTGTTTACTAAGTTTTAGTAATATTTCTCAGTTTTTTGTAACCTAATATAATGCTATAAAAAAGTATGTTTTTTGCGAAACATGTTATATTAACGATGCTGATTGCGTGGTAAAAATATACGCAGTCAATTTAGAATCACTTCTTATACAGGGTTATCGGCTAGAGGTGTGCTAACCCAAAGGGGGTCTATAGACTCGTCCTAAGGAACAACTTTCACTACGGGACCAACTCTGAATTCGAGAAATAAGAAATCAAGTGTTTCATACATTTTGTCAACGACCAATCAACTTTTTGTATGGAACAGCTGATATTTACACTGAATATAATTAAAATTATAAAAAAAACACATTAGTCATGGGTTTATAATACCCGTTAAGTCTCATGAGCCTAATTAATGTAACATACCTAGTTCCAAAGTTCCACTCGACGTTGTCCATGAGACTCCAAGCAGTGTAGCCCTTCATGTCGGTACCGTCTACAAACAAACAAACATGATGAATTTTTTTTTAGTTAGAAAATATATAGGGTTATCGGTTAGGGGTGTACTAAGCAGAAAAGGGGTTACTATAGTCGTCCTAAGGAACAATTTTCATAATGGGACAAACTCTGAATTCAAGAACCCTATACAGAGTTATCAGTCAAGGGTGTACCGAAAGGGACTCACTATAGTCATCCAAAGGAACAACTTTCAGAATGGGACCCGCTCTAAATTCAAGAACCCTATACAGAGTTATCAGTCAACGGTGTACCGAAAGGGACTCACTATACTCATCCAAAGGAACAACTTTCAGAATGGGACCAACTCTGAATTCGAGAACCCTATACCTACAGAGTGATCAGTCAAGGGTGTACCAAAAGGGACTCACTATACACATCCAAAGGAACAACTTTCAGAATGGGACCAACTCTGAATTCAAGAACCCTATACAGAGTTATCAGTCAAGGGTGTACCAAAAGGGACTCACTATACTCATCCAAAGGAACAACTTTCAGAATGGGACCAACTCTGAATTTAGGAACCCTATACAGAGTTATCAGTCAAGGGTGTACCAAAAGGGACTCACTATACTCATCCAAAGGAACAACTTTCAGAATGGGACCAACTCTGAATTCGAGAACCCTATACCTACAGAGTGATCAGTCAAGGGTGTACCAAAAGGGACTCACTATACTCATCCAAAGGAACAACTTTCAGAATGGGACCAACTCTGAATTCAAGAACCCTATACAGAGTTATCAGTCAAGGGTGTACCGAAAGGGACTCACTATAGTCATCCAAAGGAACAACTTTCAGAATGGGACCCGCTCTAAATTCAAGAACCCTATACAGAGTTATCAGTCAAGGGTGTACCGAAAGGGACCCACTATACTCATCCAAAGGAACAACTTTCAGAATGGGACCAACTCTGAATTCGAGAACCCTATACCTACAGAGTGATCAGTCAAGGGTGTACCGAAAGGGACTCACTATACTCATCCAAAGGAACAACTTTCAGAATGGGACCAACTCTGAATTTAGGAACCCTATACAGAGTTATCAGTCAAGGGTGTACCAAAAGGGACTCACTATACTCATCCAAAGGAACAACTTTCAGAATGGGACCAACTCTGAATTCGAGAACCCTATACCTACAGAGTGATCAGTCAAGGGTGTACCAAAAGGGACTCACTATACTCATCCAAAGGAACAACTTTCAGAATGGGACCAACTCTGAATTCGAGAACCCTATACCTACAGAGTGATCAGTCAAGGGTGTACCAAAAGGGACTCACTATACTCATCCAAAGGAACAACTTTCAGAATGGGACCAACTCTGAATTCAAGAACCCTATACAGAGTTATCAGTCAAGGGTGTACCGAAAGGGACTCACTATAGTCATCCAAAGGAACAACTTTCAGAATGGGACCCGCTCTAAATTCAAGAACCCTATACAGAGTTATCAGTCAAGGGTGTACCGAAAGGGACCCACTATACTCATCCAAAGGAACAACTTTCAGAATGGGACCAACTCTGAATTCGAGAACCCTATACCTACAGAGTGATCAGTCAAGGGTGTACCGAAAGGGACTCACTATACTCATCCAAAGGAACAACTTTCAGAATGGGACCAACTCTGAATTTAGGAACCCTATACAGAGTTATCAGTCAAGGGTGTACCAAAAGGGACTCACTATACTCATCCAAAGGAACAACTTTCAGAATGGGACCAACTCTGAATTCGAGAACCCTATACCTACAGAGTGATCAGTCAAGGGTGTACCAAAAGGGACTCACTATACTCATCCAAAGGAACAACTTTCAGAATGGGACCAACTCTGAATTCGAGAACCCTATACCTACAGAGTGATCAGTCAAGGGTGTACCAAAAGGGACTCACTATACTCATCCAAAGGAACAACTTTCAGAATGGGACCAACTCTGAATTCGAGAACCCTATACCTACAGAGTGATCAGTCAAGGGTGTACCGAAAGGGACTCACTATACTCATCCAAAGGAACAACTTTCAGAATGGGACCAACTCTGAATTTAGGAACCCTATACAGAGTTAACAGTCAAGGGTGTACCAAAAGGGACTCACTTTACTCATCCAAAGGAACAACTTTCAGAATGGGACCAACTCTGAATTCGAGAACCCTATACCTACAGAGTGATCAGTCAAGGGTGTACCAAAAGGGACTCACTATACTCATCCAAAGGAACAACTTTCAGAATGGGACCAACTCTGAATTCAAGAACCCTATACAGAGTTATCAGTCAAGGGTGTACCAAAAGGGACTCACTATACTCATCCAAAGGAACAACTTTCAGAATGGGACCAACTCTGAATTCGAGAACCCTATACCTACAGAGTGATCAGTCAAGGGTGTACCGAAAGGGACTCACTATACTCATCCAAAGGAACAACTTTCAGAATGGGACCAACTCTGAATTTAGGAACCCTATACAGAGTTAACAGTCAAGGGTGTACCAAAAGGGACCCACTATACTCATCCAAAGGAACAACTTTCAGAATGGGACCCGCTCTGAATTCGAGAACCCTATACAGAGTTATCAGTCAAGGGTGTACCAAAAGGGACTCACTATACTCATCCAAAGGAACAACTTTCAGAATGGGACCAACTCTGAATTCGAGAACCCTATACCTACAGAGTGATCAGTCAAGGGTGTACCGAAAGGGACTCACTATACTCATCCAAAGGAACAACTTTCAGAATGGGACCAACTCTGAATTTAGGAACCCTATACAGAGTTAACAGTCAAGGGTGTACCGAAAGGGACTCACTATACTCATCCAAAGGAACAACTTTCAGAATGGGACCAACTCTGAATTTAGGAACCCTATACAGAGTTAACAGTCAAGGGTGTACCGAAAGGGACTCACTATACTCATCCAAAGGAACAACTTTCAGAATGGGACCAACTCTGAATTTAGGAACCCTATACAGAGTTAACAGTCAAGGGTGTACCAAAAGGGACCCACTATACTCATCCAAAGGAACAACTTTCAGAATGGGACCCGCTCTGAATTCGAGAACCCTATACAGAGTTATCAGTCAAGGGTGTACCAAAAGGGACTCACTATACTCATCCAAAGGAACAACTTTCAGAATGGGACCAACTCTGAATTCGAGAACCCTATACCTACAGAGTGATCAGTCAAGGGTGTACCGAAAGGGACTCACTATACTCATCCAAAGGAACAACTTTCAGAATGGGACCAACTCTGAATTTAGGAACCCTATACAGAGTTAACAGTCAAGGGTGTACCGAAAGGGACTCACTATACTCATCCAAAGGAACAACTTTCAGAATGGGACCAACTCTGAATTTAGGAACCCTATACAGAGTTAACAGTCAAGGGTGTACCGAAAGGGACTCACTATACTCATCCAAAGGAACAACTTTCAGAATGGGACCAACTCTGAATTTAGGAACCCTATACAGAGTTAACAGTCAAGGGTGTACCAAAAGGGACCCACTATACTCATCCAAAGGAACAACTTTCAGAATGGGACCCGCTCTGAATTCAAGAAAAAAAATGACCTGTTTCTTACATTTTGACGACTGATGGACTTTTTGTATGAAACAACTCTCAAAGTCTCAACACAAAGTTGGTTTCGTAACGAAATTTGCTCGTAATAACCTCATTAAACCATTAACCGATAACCCTATATATTGCCACTTAGTTACATAACGGAATTGTTGTTTACCTTCTAAAGCAAGAAGTAAAGCTGCCAAGTATTTCCTCAGGTTGTCAACCCTGGAGTGGTCTCTTAGTCCAGCGTCAGTAGACCATCCGTGCTCGGTTATTATTATCGGCGGATAATCGTAGTTCGTATTTAAATATATACAAGCCTTGTACAGACCGTACGGAGCACTCTGTAATAAATAAATATACAAAAAACAATCATGGCAGATACATTTTCATCCAAAAAAATTAAGTTCTTTATTCGTCAATTTTTTGTGCGAATTTCCCGACGATATAGAATGCGAATATTTCATGAATACTTACACGTCGCAAAAATAACTAAATATGACACGACTCTACAAAAAAATGTTCGTTCTTTGTCCTAAAGTTTATACTATTATTTTCCAGTTAGTTTTGCACAAAAACGAAAAGAAAATACCTTTTTTCGGTATAAAGTTTGCTTTTGTGATAGTTATAATAATAATACTCATTTTTTTCTCTATTATCAAACAGTAGCTATGAACATAAAAGAAAAAGTAAAAGTGTGCACAAGTTATTTTCCACTTTTCTGTAAGCTAATTTGGTAGTAAAACTTAATAAAAATAATAAACATTTATTTCAATAGTTTTATTTTCAATCAAAAATTAAAAACCGAGATTTTTAAAAATTTCGTTCAATCAGTCTTCTAAGCACAAAAGCAAAGTTTTTCATGCCATATATTTTTTTTCCGTCTTATTACGACCTAAACTACCGAAATTTAATGCTTTGCAATGAAAGTCAAATTTCATGTTGACCCGTGTTATCAATGTCGGTACAATAGCTTGAATCTTCTTTCTTATATATAAAAATCAATTGCTGTCTCGCAAAAACTCGAGTATAGCTCGGCTGATTTAGCTGATTTTAGTCTTGAAATGTTTGTCGTACTCCAGGGAAGGTTTAAAAGGCGAGGAACATAGATAACGGGCGGTACGAAGTTCTCCAGGTCAGCTAGTCATAAATAAAAATTACGGAAGAAATTCTTCAAGCGTCCCTGCCAATGATGAAGAGTTAATCGGTTGTCACCTTCTTAAGAGTATCACCGATCCCTCACTGTTTTCGTGTTTCTGATACAATTTTCGTACCGGGGCCTACATCTTTTCCACCCCGAAATGGTAACGTAATTTTTGTTTTTGGTGTTAATCGCTTCAATATGATGTATTTGAGGTCAATACGCTTAATTATTTTGAAAAAAAGTTATTGCAATTTTTATAATAAAGTCTTTTAATAGGCATCATATCAGCGCAAAAATATGACTGCTTAGGAAGCTTGTAACTTTAAAGTGATATAAAGTACAGAAATAATGAAACGGTAAAGCCTAGTGGGGGCTATGTGAAAAAAAAACCACTGGAATCAGACAACAATAAAAGGTAGAAAAGAGCTATATCTTAAGTTGGCGGTCTATAGCTGTGTTAAGGTCTATAGTCAACATATCTCAAGTTTGTTAATTACCTTTTACTATACGGTAATGTAGTATTTATGATACTAGTAGAATAATGAGGCTGTTACCTTAAGCCAGGTGGATCGCGCCTGCGTCCATTGCTCGCCCTGTGTGAAACTCACTCCCACGTCGTCTTCGTAAGACGGTATTGGATACGATTCGCTCGAGGCCGGCTGTGCGAGCATCGACGTATAATGGTTCATGCCTAAGAAATCCGCCGATCCTGTCACATATATATCACTTATAATAATTTATGTCAGTTCTCTCCATCCAAAGGTTGCCTGGAAGAAATTGCTTTAGGCAAAAAGGACCATTGTATTGGTGTGCAATAAAACTATATTCATTTATTCATTCATTCACTCACTTCCTTAGAAGCAAAGAAGAATGAGTATATTAATACTTTTATTTCTGTTAATTTAATCACCTGGGTGATCCACCTAGGTGCAATAAGTCCAAGATGAATTGAGGACTGCAATTTCCATTTTGTTTACTCAGGTGAACTAAGTGGAATATACTACAATAACGATAACTTTAAATTTTAAATTCATCGTTTTAGAATAAAAGAATGCATAATTTGTAATCATTTTTTAGACGCGTTCGTTACTAAGGCAGTAAATAGTAAAGCGCTGCTTTATGTTAAGAATGTCTTAATGTCTTAATTTATTTATGCATTATTTGTCTTATCTTATTATTGTTATAGTGTATTGTGTGCTTGTATAAATGTCTTATTTCTTTCTTAATTTAAAACATAACACAACATTATGTTAATTAAATGAATACGATATTTACTTATGTCTGTTTGTTAGGCATACGTACAATTTATTTATGGTTTAGAATCTAATAAAAAAATACTCCTTTTTGAGAACTTAAAAGAGTAATATATCTGAAGCTATTTATTTTGTCTATTTATATTAAAAAGTATGTAAATATAAATATATATTTTACCTTTAATTAATTTAATATCTTCCGCTGTTAACGCAGGCAGTCTCGATCTAGGGAACCCTTGCTCGGCACTCTTTTTAGCTACGGTTTCCTTTACTACTCGAGGGAAATCACCCGATTTGGAAAAGATCGGGTCTAGATATAAACCTAGCTGGAAATTAAATAGGACATTATATTACTTGTAGTTGTGGGAATGGTTGATATAAGAACCAAAATAATTCTGGGCTTTAAAATTATTTCCGAATTTCAAACATTGATTTAGGTCAGTGGTTCACAATGGCTTCAAAAAATGTAAAAGAATTAAATTTATTTCGGTTTATTATTTTAGTTTTATTATTTGTATTTTCTATAATTTTATTAATTATTAGTCCTAATATAATTAGAATTTTATTAGGTTAAATGGAATGCTGTTGAAGGGAATAACAATGGTATCCATGGATACTAACATCTTTGATTTGATTTGTTGCTGGTTGTTATGCAAAGAATTTTACACCTTGTTCCACGAGTAATAAAGCCTACTTTTACAGATTTGTCGTGGTTTTTGCATTTTCAAGAACATTTTCCTCTTTAATGCAAAAATACTAATCCTCTACTAAAAAAATATACTTAATGAATTTTAGAACTAATACACCATAAGTATGGGTCTTATGGTGTATTAGTTCTCACCAAGTTTCGTCAAGATTGGAAGAAAACCAGGACTTATATGTGAGTACATACATAAACTTGCGGACAGACATCCATACATACAAACTGACAGACTGTGACTGACAATGATATGTTTTTCATTTAATATTTTATAATTATAATTACGCAAAACCTGCCGAAGAGTTTTTTGTTAATACTCAAGTTATTATTAATTTTTAATTTATCAACCAAATTCAAAATAACCTAACTTATCGCAGTGTACAAAATTAATTTCGAATCAAAATATTACCAAAATTGCAAAAATGTGATTTTGCGTTTTTGTTGTGTCAATCTTGACATTTGTTGAGGGCGGTACAATTTATAGACCAAAGTGACCATTTGAGTCAACCTAGGATACATAAATCTTCCAGCGATTCCATAATTCCACTAAAATTCACAGAATTTAGATATTTTTGTACACAATGAAGGAGGCGACTGTCTGTGAACAAGTCTTTTAATATACTCACATGAAAGGCCCGCGCTTTATTAGCCGCTTCTACATTTTTAGTTTTATTATTGTACGGGTCTATCCAATTGATAGCTATAACGATGCCCACTTGGCCTGAAACAATGAGTTAAATATTTTAAACATTACACTTAAACAACTGGTTAGAAGCGAGTTCAAATAAACCCGACTACTAAATAGTTAAACCTGTGTATCATCCTAAATTTCTTTTTTTTTTATTTGTTTTATCCAGTCGCATATAAATCCGACAAGCCGTTTAGGCTCTAGGGCGTGCCAAAAAAATGTACATACATACATTCTAAAATCATAATCATCCTGCTTTCGCAGTCGGGTAAAAAGCAGTCGAATTGAGATACTCCATTTTTAAGGTTTTAAGGCAGTAATTCTATCCAATGTCGTTTTGTCATTTAAACGGAACATACCAGTACTATGACCCACTCAAGTGGGGGGAAGGTCTTCAAAATACCAAGACGCTTGGTCGCAGTAGAGTAAGTGGGCTTAGGTTTTCGGTACGTAGATATCCTATAGTTAAATTCCACTTCTTGAGCACATGAGCACCTGTCCTTTGTCTCGTTCTATCCCATAGAGATCATCATACGACATAACAAGACAAAAGACGTTTAACTTTAAGACGCGTTTATTAATACGACTGTAAATGTTAAAATACGATGATAACGAAATAATATAAATATTATCAAATTGACTTTAATCTTTGTTTACAAAAAAATATTAGAAGCCAAAAAACTACGGTTGAAAAATGTAAAAGGGGAGGATGGGGGAAGAGGTGAAAAAGGGTCACGATGATTTGGGAACGTTTCCTAGACGTGTTGAGTTCAAGGGAAAGACAGACAACTGTCTTCCAGCGAACAAACGGCTCCCGCTCCGGCTCGTATCTGATGCAAATATTAGCTATTGCGATTCAGCGTCGAAATGCGGCTAGCGTAGTGGACACCTTTGCGCCGGGGTGCGTTATTAGATTAGTTAATTGTTTTGACGTACTTTGTTAATATAATAATATAAAGTTATATAAAGTTCAATAAAAAAATATATAAAAGGTTTACAGGTTTGATTGGAGACCCTGCCTTCTGCGCCGCTGAATGCATGAACAAGTCTGTTCGACCTGTGTCTGAGAGTCTATTATATATATATATATACATATATATATAAGTTTGTATATCAGTCATCAGTTTACCATAGCACAGGCTTTGTCTAGTTTGGGACCTGAGGACCTTTGTGTTGATGTTATCCCAGATTATTATTATTCCTCTTATTTAATTCTATACACGGCTCATAGCCGGACCTTTATTGAGACATCGGTGGAGCCATGACCAACAATGAGAGGTCTTTTACAATAGACAGATGTACAGAAATACATAAAAGGTATAAACGGAAAATGCCAATTTTTTTCTTATTACCTTTATATTTGTTTCTAAATTGGTCAGTATAGACACGGTAAGCCCTAGCATGTGCGAGCAGTACATGTCTCACACACAGGTAGTCAGCCACCCCGCGCGACTCCACGCCGGGCGCTATGTCTCCTGTGTAACTCTCCATGCAAATGCTGTTAGGCTGGTTCACTGTAAGCCAGTATTTTACCTGGAGAATATGACGAGGAAAATTAAAAAAAAATGATACATCCGACATTTTGTGGAGGCAGCCAACTTGGATTTGAAATTTGTCGTAGTACGAGCTGCGCCCCGCGGTATTACCCGCGGTGAATATTTGTCCGTCTCATGGGATCACTTCAATGTTCTGGGATAGAAAGAACCTTTGTGTTAATCCAGGTATAAGCTATCTGCGTTCTAAATTTTATCCAAAGCCGTTCAGCCGTGTAATAGTGAAGGAGGAACACACATACAAACTTTAGCCTTAATCTTAGAAAAATTACAAGATATTTGCCTTTATAATATTAGTGTGATCGTATAATACTAATCGAGCCGTTTCAACTGATGATTATATCTTTTATATATTGTGAGAGTAAAAATAAAAAATATTTATAATATCTAGTGACTTATATTACGGCAGGCGCCAATAAAACTATTTCAGTAATTTCTATTTAAAAATCAAATCTCTGGATCTGGACCCCTTTCAAATACCCATAAAATATTGCGTGGAAAAATTAGTTGTACCATAAATATTTCGGTTTCTATCATGCAAATATAAGGGTTATCAAACCTCAGAAACACTTACCCTGTCTCCAAAAACCTCGAACATTAATCTAGCGTAATCCTCGAACCATTGTATGGACAGTGGACTCGCCCATCCTCCCAAGTCTTGCAGATACTGGGGCAAGTCGAAGTGGTACAACGTTACCATTGGTTCAATGTTGTACTTTAGCAATTCATCGATAAGATTATTGTAGAATTTTACACCTGCTTCGTTAACCTGGTTTGTGAGACCTGAGAATATACAGGGTTATCGGTTAGTGGTGTGGTAAGTCGAAATGACTGAATACTCT
The DNA here is from genome assembly GCA_947049295.1 of Ligdia adustata. Taxonomy (NCBI): domain Eukaryota; kingdom Metazoa; phylum Arthropoda; class Insecta; order Lepidoptera; family Geometridae; genus Ligdia; species Ligdia adustata. The sequence continues at coordinate 5,140,463 of OX346236.1, read as the reverse complement.
TCATTGAGAACAACTTTCAATATCGCACCAAGCCTAAATTCGAGAAAAAAAAATTAGATGTTTCATACAAAAGTTAATCAGTCGTCGACAAAATGAATGATACAGCTGATTTTTTTTCGCGAATTCGGAGTTGGTCTTATTGTGAAAGTTGTTCCTTAGGATGTATAGTGACCCCCTTCAGCTAAGAACACAGCTAACCGATAACCCACATAGTTAAACTATAATTAGGGGTCCAAGTGATAAAAGTGATGAGTGAATGAGAGTGAAAAAAAATTATTAAGTCCTCCATACAACTTGGCCGATCACGTGAACTTATATTTTTATCTCGAATTTTGCAAAATTCTCTTCTACAATGGGTTCACCTTGATTGGTAGACTTACTGTATTGTCACACTTTTTTGTTACACGATTAATAATTGGGTATGAAATTAATAGTAAGTTTGTTAATAATTATTCCTAGCAGATAATTAACACAGGAGCTATCGATAATGATTCGTCAGTTATATACAAGTACCTATGTAAATTGGAGGTTCATTTCACATTGTATTCTTACGTTTTTTCTAACCCATCGAATACTTCTCAATAACTTCTGCGTGAAATCCCTGCTAGGATATCTGATGACAATTATTACCTCCAAGTTATTTTTAAAGGTTATTTTCGCCAATATCAAATCTTGTGAAATGACACTTTATTACCTCCAAGTTAAAGGTTATTTTCACCAATATCAAATCTTGTGAAATGACACTTTTGCTAACCAGTCCTACTAAGCATATCGTCAGTCATACAGACTAAGAAGCTCTTTCGGTCTCTGATAATAATATCAAATAGTGATTATATTGCTAACACTAGTGATGATGAAGACTAAATTATGATGATGAAGTAAGTAGTGATGATATACTGAAAAGAGTGTAATGGATCAAATTAAGCAAAATAGCGCGATAAAACTGTTAGAAACACGTAAAATTAATTATTTAATTTTAATTGTCATTAAAATGAATGAAGGTAAAGGCTTTATGCCAATGAAAGACAATAAACATAGGTAATTAAATTATTTGGTGACCGCAATGGCTTAGTGGATAACATACGCTTAGGGAGCCAGCGGTTCCAGGTTCGATTGTCTGTCAGGGCAGTTCGAAAGATGAGTTTGAATGTCTGTCTTTGTGTTGTTAAGACATCCTAAAGAGGAGCTTTGAATTCGAAACATTATTGACCGAGCGAGCGAAGCATCTCTGTTCCGAATCTGGCTAAATGTTCCTTCGTCTGTCAGTTTGTATGTTTGTATGTACGGATGTTTGTTAGCAGGAAATGTCGTACTAGCGTACAGGTCGTAGTTTGTAACCTATCTTGACGAAACTTGGTGTACTGGTTCTACGAATTTTCAGAAATTTTTAGCCGTCAGATTTTCTGGCCTATTTCAATAATATTTGATACAAACATGTGTTATAACACAACATTAGTTGGGATTCCTGCATTTAAAAAAAACGGACAAGTATTTTTTTTATATTTTAACAAAGTTATAAAAAAATTGTGTTGGCGAGATAAGACTGTTTTTTTTTTCTCCGGACTACTATAGCTATTTAATATTTTACCATTTGGTAGCACTCTGGTCCAAGATATAGAAAATCTGTAGAAGTCTACACCGAGTTCTCTCAGCATCTCTACATCTCGCTTGTACTGATGGTAGGAATCAGCTGCATCATCTCCGTTGGGTATATCTAACATTCTCGAGTCGGAGTGCATGAATCTATCCCATATGCTTTCACCTTTGCCTAAAAATAGACATATAGATAATAAATGCATAGTAAATTGATATTTATAACTAAACACACCTCTGTTATTTTTATATCAGTTTAAATTACCATAGATATTTTATGAGTAAATGTGAAAGTGTATTTGTTTATCTCCTCAGCAGCTGTTTGCTGAATAACTTGACGTTTTGCAAAGTGTTAAAGCGATAGACTAAAATGACCACAGTCAATTTGACTTCTTATGACTACTCGGTGGTGACAAACTTACTGTGGTCATTTTAGCAATTTGTTTAGCCGGAGTGACTGACCCTGATTAATATTTATTTATTTATTCATTAGATGATAAATACAACATTACAGATTAACCTATGTCACTACATTATTTACTTATAATATTATCATACTAAACATATAGAACACATGTACATAGTGTCATTTTGATTTACCTACAGATGTCTGAAATGGCTTATACTAAGCATGCTTAGGGCTGAAAACCATGACCTACATTTGAAAGTGACTTCTAAGACAATACATTGATAAGTTATTAAATCTGCTCGTCAGTCAATCAACAAAAATCTGCGGAGGCTTGACTGGTGGTAAATACCTCATCTAACTATACTACAAGCACTTTATTAGCTTTTGTTTTTAACCTCCGAAGCGAAAACAATTTTGTGTTATAAGAATGACATATCTCTGTGAGTGTGTTTATGTCTGTGGCATCGTAGCACTTGAACAGGTGAACTGATTCAGATCAATTTTTTTTAATTAGTTAAGAGTGATCTTCTATTTTATGAAGATCAGTCCAACATGGCAGCTATGTTAGACAGCATTTCATATCACGCCCATATTGAGAGATTTGTGTAAAAATATGTAATCTCCCATTTAGAAATGGAAGAAATGAAATGAAAAGGCCTGACTAGTAGTATACTATACACTATGATAACTTCAAATACATCATACCATCTTCATTCCACGCTCCTTCAACTTGGTAAGCAGCTGATGCTGCGCCAAACAGAAACCCAGTAGGGAAGCTTCTCTTCTTCGTATCCGTCCACCCATTAGCTATTGCTATAAACCTGGAAATAATAATTACCTAATTAAATTTAGCTTTATGCTACAGTAAATGAAGTATTAATGATATTGTCTAGTGTTTTAATTACAAATCTACAGCATTTTGATAAAAATTCAATTGTTTGTACTAAAGCAAAACTTTCTAGAAACATTAAGTTATAACTCCATGTTCTTAATAACAACTCAAACTAAAAATAAAATTTCAATAAAAAGAGTCTGAAAAACAGTGTAAAGGTTATTTGTAAATGAATAACAGCTGTGCCTTCTCTGAATGTCATCTAATTTTAACCAAAAATTACATAGGTAGTTTGGTTCAAGAAACATTTGACAAAGAATTTTTTTTTTGTCTGTAATATCATTTATAGGACATAATCTTAAATTAAAACTACATTATCAACACAAACGTTTTTCACTGACTGACTTACTGTATATATAATTATTAATAGATTGACAGACATTACAGTAAGAAATGCATAGGTCTCAAAATCTAGTTTAATGTTTTTGTAAAAAAGTATATACTTGGTCAAAGTTACAAAACTTTGTATAAAGTCTTTTGAGTAATACTTGGAGGGTTAATTGCAAATACTCGTAGTTAGTGAATTATTTGACCACACATTGTGTTTGACCTTACAAACTTAACTCTCTGAATTTATACTTAAATACTTATTTATACTTAGTTTATGGTAAGTAGTAACAAGTAGGAATAACTTCTAAGGGGAAAATGTAATGGTGGATATTTTAAATGCTTCAATGCTCGCTATTATTATTATTATCATTGTGACTACAAACAATGCTTAAAACTAATTGCATGGCTGATTATACAATAAACGACCGACGTCATTCCAAAATAAATATTTTATAGCAATATTAATTACTATAAACTTACCCCAGAAAAGAAGTAAAGTAAAGGTACTGCATGTTATAATAACCGCATTTAACTTCACAAACGTGTAATCAACTCAAAAAGACGTACTGTAATGTGATAAATTGATAACGTCACGTTATCTGATAATTATAATAATCCTTAAGTGTGATTTTATATAATTATAAATTTTAACAAGCGCACAAAACTCCCGCATTTTTTCAAAGTGGCTGTCTGTCGTTCATCTGTCGTTACAATCGATGTCAATGACAACTAAAGAAACATGACAGTGACAGTTTTGACAGTAACAATAGAAATGTCAATGACAATTTTTTTTATAGTATTGCGCTATACAATTTGTATATTCACCAGAGATAAATATAAGATTTTACAGACTTCAATAAATAGAAAAGGTTCGTCGATTTTTTTATGTTTGTTTCTTGATTTCTTGGATATAGCAGAACCAATTTGAAAAATGTTTTCTTTTCGTTTTCGTTATCATAATTGGTCCAGTAGTTTGGTTTTAAATCAAAAGTAGGTAACTGAATAAATCTGTATCAGTGCCTGTCAAATTGAATAACTATTAACTAAAGATTTGTACCTATGTTTCAACCTATAACGTCTTACTGCTGGAAACGGGTCTCCCCTACAAAGCAAGCAGTGTCGGATCCAGTAATCAAGCTAAGTAGTCACGAAGGATATTATGCATCTAACTCTTTCTTGTTAGGATTCTTCCAGTCATCCTACTACCACACGCGCTCGGGTATCAGTCAAGGATCGTCTCTTGGACCACTCATGTTTACAATAATGATTAATGATCTCCCCCAATGCCTATGTCTACTTTATGCGGACGACTTAAACTTATTTATGGACCTTGATTATTTAACCACATAGATAAACAATGTCATACTCGGGTCCATTAGTTAAAAAAAAACCTACAGATGGCGTTACTGGTTTCAAATGAGTAAACATTTAAAATAAATTACTCGAAAAGAGTCAATTTACAATATTCATGGAGTGACTTTATAAAATTAATTTATTATAAGATCAGAATAACTATTTTATGTGGTAATAAGCTATGAAATTCATGAAAAAAATATAATAAAATTTTTTATTCGATTTCTTGAACCAAACCGAACCTTGCGCCCAATAAAGTTAAGTGACGCAACTAGAAAAACGCTAGATGGCTCTGAATATGCAAACATCAGTGTTCACTATATTGCCAGATATAAATGAATGTTACAGAATTCGGAATTTTGTTTTGCTACTTTTAATAAAACCGAGTGTTGAGCTGTAATTTAGAATACGAGAGATTATGACTCGGGATTTTTTGTCGGAGGTTATACAAACGGAATAGATGTGTTCAGTGACCCATTTATTTACACGATAGTTACACGTTGGGCAAAAAACCCAGTCCTCGAAATAACAACTAAACGAAATTAAACGTATTTAGTACCACAACGTAAAAATCCTTTTTTACCCAAGTGTCTAAAAAGAAAAAGAAGAGAGTGTCTTTATTTTAGTTACCTACGGAATAAACCGTAGAAAAGTAACATAGACTTTGATGTGGGACTTGGATTCGTATTGTTACGAGCTACGGGTTCGGGATAAAAATAGAAAAATGTCAATTCACACCAATGACGATTTATTCCTCTAAACACTCAGAAACTGTCACACAAAAAACACTACACAACACTTTCACTCACAATCACACTACACTGAGCACTTCGATTCGCACAAGGTTCGCACTAGAACTGTTCGCGGTTATAGCTTCCGAATAACTGACTCCCCGGGCCCACAGTCTGTCCCTTTATATACCTCAGAGCCGTAATTCTGTAATTATCCAGAATATTCCTCTAATTGCTGGACACCGAGAACAATAGATGTTTACAAATAAGAAGGTACTTGAATTCGAGAGAGATCCCTTTTTTTCTATGCGCGATAAACAATAGCGCGGGCGACGCTTACTATGTCTTATTCTGTGCATAGGGGCGCCGGTTCACAACTACTGCGTATTCTGTGGTACGGTCGTAACAGTATTATAGCCATGCAATATCGTAACATTACACAAACAATATTGTAATACTTATCCAAAGTTACGCTGCGATGCGTGCAGTTGATCGATAGCTTACCTTTGATCGAACTGTCGCTAACCGTACTCAGTAGATGGCGCTTAAAAAAACAAAATGCAAAAAATAATAATGCACACCAACGCCATCTAACATAGTGTAACTACGAGGTACCAGCGAACTTAATAAGTTTTACGCGATATTTTTTGGTTGTATGACATGATTTATCTAGGCGTTAGCATATAAATAATCAATGTTTATGGAGTTAAAAACAGAAAACGACTGTAAAATTCTCCAAAAAGATATAAATAGCATTTTCTCGTGGTGTAATGACAACAGGCTACAGCTTAATGTAACTAAATGTCAAACTATGAGTTTCACTCGTTCCAACTGCTCCATCAATGCACAGACCACCTAAATGGAATTACTATTACCCGTCACCAATCAGTAAAAGACTAAGGAGTTATTTTTGATACGAAACTAATCTTCCATGATCACTTACTAGCTCTTACAACTGACTGTTTCCGCAAGTTAAGTTTTGTTACCAAAAACTGTAAAGACTTCTCAAATATACAAGTAATTATGGCTTTATATGAAAACTTTATAATTATAATATAGATGAAAATGAAAAAGTAGTTTATTTAGTAACTTTATACATTTTGGTCACCTTAGGTCAGGGATTCTTATTAAGCAATCTTTACCTTTTGTTAAGAATCCCTGCTCTTCCTTAACTTAGGGTATAAGATTCAAGTTACATAAAATTAATCAAGTAAAAAAGTTTACAATACAAACTTATTTATTAGATATGGATATGAATTTGTATGAGTGTGCGTGTAAGAGAGAGTGTATGTTTGAGGATGTACGTGTGCGTGTGTGTGTGTGTGTGTGTGGGTGTTTGTAAGAGAGTGTATGTATGAGGATGTACGTGTGCGTGTGTATGTGTGTGTGAGTGTTTTGAAACCCTTGCAACACCCACCTGTCTACTTTTTGTTGATTTTCTATAATAGCATCAAATAGTAGGCATTTGTGTTTTTTTAGTGTTAAATTTACCAAATAAAATTTTCTTACAGAGAGCAATCCACTAATCGAATATATAGCTTCTGTTGAGAATAGTTTTTTTAAATACATGACTTTTACTAACGCTCTTTGAGCACGTTCCACTTGTATAAATTTTGTTTTCGGTGCTCCTTCCCATACTGGGATACAGTAGGTTAAGATAAATTGAGCCAGAACTACATATATATCATTAAGTAGATTACGGCTAGAAGGACCACTCTTTTTGGGAACGACGTGTCTTAGAGCTTTAAATATCCATATCATCTTTCTGATTCGAGTTGATACCTGCTCTAATTGATCATACCATGACAATTTCTGATCTATCATAATACCCAGATACTTAATTTTAGAAACCTTATTGATTGCAGGGCAGAAACAATTTGGATCTTTGAAATCTGCCCGCGGTTAGGTTCGATTTGTGAAACTGAAGCACATGTTATGTGCCTTGTTTGTATTTAAAGTGAACAGTGAACAGATTAGCTTTAAGCCAGTCAGCTACTTGTTCCATCGCTGTTTCTGCCTCAGTTTTTACAGCAACCCACGATTTCACTGAGAAGACTATGGCTGTATCGTCAGCAAATTAAAAAAAGTTGGCGTTTTTCAACTTAATGTTGTAGAGGTCATGTATATAAATTAAGAATAATGTAGGGCTTAAAACGCTTCCCTGAGGAACTCCAAATGTTACTTCTAGATCATCACTGTAGACTCTAACTCTCTGATTTCTATTGAATAAATAGTCTATAAGTAGTCGTAAGGCAAAGTCTCTAATTCCTAGGGATTCCAGTTTGTTCACAAAGATAGGGATTAAAATTGTCGAGGGGATAATATTTCGAAAGATTCCAAATAGTTAGTAGTTTTTCGAGAATTTTGGATATTGAGTGCAATAATGATATAGGGCGATAGTTATTTATATCGTGTACATCTCCACCCTTGTGTACTGGAATTACAATAGACTGTTTTAGGGGAGCAGGAAAAACTCCAAAACAAAAACAATTATTGGCGAGATAAATCATAATAGGTATAAATTCCCTTCTAATAAATTTTATAAATCTAGTTGAGACACCATCCCATCCAGGTGAGCTCTCAGATTTCGAATTCATTAAAATTCTATCAACTTCGTCTTCATTTGTATCAGTGAGTACGAAGGCGTTAATTTGTCGTTTCATAGTATTAGTACAAAGAGTTGGATTTATTTTGAGGGAAAGTGATTTTCCAACATTTACAAAATAATTATTTATATAATTTACCGATTCTCGATGGGAAGATTTAATGTTCAACGGATATGTATTCTGGTTATTTATTTTGCTAGTAAATGTAATATTTCTCCAATTTGTCTTTAATAGATTTTTGTAATACTCGTAGCTCTCTTTCATGTTTTCTTTTCAGTTTTTTATCAGGTTATTACAAAAATTCCTGTATCTTTTATATGTAATTTTTAAAACCTCGTTATATGGATCAGCTCTTATTTTTTGTAGTTTATGTATCTGGTTGATGCAGTGACGAATACACTCTGTAATCCATGGTTTCATGGTACTTTTAATTGCTTGGAATCTTTATGATATTTGCGCTGACTTCAATTGCGTTCATCAATTTTTTTATAAGCAGGTCAACCAAAGTATTTGGATCTTGACAGTGAAGTAAGTCAGAGAATTTATTTTCTTTTATATGTCTTGAAGCATATTCAAAGTCAACTTTTTTATTTATTTTATATGCGTTACTATGTGTGTGGACTGAGGACCAATCCAGCAAAGGCTCAAACGAAATATGCACAGCTGTATACCACTGTCTAAACAACTTGAATTTGGAAGGCAAGACAGTTATCCGAATAGTGGCCGATGGATGTGGGTGCCAAAATTAAAAATTATATGATTATAGCAATGGTGATAAAATGGTTGCAACAATCAAATCTAATATCAGAGATTCAATTAATTTATCCTGTGACTGGCCACTCATTTATACCGCCAGACCGCGTCTTTGCGTTGACTGAGAAAAAAATACGAGAAAAAGAAATTCAACCAGACGAATATTGTCAAACAATATCGCAACATGCAACGGAAAAAAGAAAATCTATCTGGTTAAAGATATACCAGTTCTTAATTCTTAATTCGGCCCTTAAGCTACAACGGAGATTGTTATTTTTTAAACAACACTAAGTCCATACAATTTAAATCAAAGTACCATAAGTGCATGTATGGGCATATCAATTGTCAATAAGTCCAGTATTAACAAGATGGTATATACAAAATATTTAGTGTTTTTCCGCCTCGTCTTGATGACAGCGTGAGAAATCGAAAAATATTTTTCGATTTCTCACGCTGACATCAAGACGAGGCGGAAAAACACTAAATATCATCTATATCAAATACCATCTTGTTAAAAATGGATTTCCGCAAGGTGACGCCTGACTCCATCAATTAAGTCCAATATTAGTCCGAGTTTCTATGAATGTTATGATTATAATATTGGTGAATGCAAGTACAAATAGTCAATAACTAATTGTTTAACTCTGTTTTATCACACTATTCCCTAACACATATTTGAAACTCAAAACATCAATTTCCCAAATTTAACAAACAGTGGACATACAGCAGTTTGAAATTTATCTACTCAATTGATAGTAGTGAATTGATTTGCGAGGTTACAAGACTAAGCGTACCAGAAAATCGTGCCAGGTTTCGTAGTAGGATCGTTCCCCTTGTTGCGCCCGGCGCGAACGGTGGCGCTTGAATGAAGTGTGTAAAATAAGAGTACCTACTACTAAAATGATTAGTAGAAAAAGTTTAATAATTATTAGTATAAGTATAATGGCTGTTTATTATATATATATATATATAAGGCGAATTAGGTTTATTTTATTGCACACATAGGTATTTGAATTGAATACTTAGTCTAATTTTAGTTATATTAAATTTAGTACTTCGACCGTGTGTGTGTGTTTAAAGGCGTAACAGCGCCATTTACATTTGTGTAGACAAACTAATATTTATTTATACAATATACTACCTAATTTTAACTAATGCATGTTATTTAATTACTAAGTGCAAGTCACAAATTATTTTGACCCATATAAGGTCACGTTAACATTAAAGAGTCCCCATGCCCAAACGTACCCATCAGGCTAGCAGCGTTCCCCCTCTGAATGGCCAACGAGATATGTTGTGCTAAAAAGTATAAGTTGTATGTAAGTGTTATATTTTTGTTTTTATTGGTGTAGGTAAGTTGTTTTTTAATTTTATTATTATTGTACACACATTTAACGAATTGGTATTGTAAACTGTAACGTTAATTGTATATTTATGAGTAAATAAATAAATAAATAAATTGTCATCTCATCCATACGCAAAACGAACAAAATAACCTTATGACTCGCACATCTATCAACCATGAAAGACATAATATGTTTTTTTTTACATTTTAATTAACAAAGAATAACAGATGACATAATGTGTTTCTTCAGTCTCCGTATATCCAATCAACTCGTTTTGAATTTTCAGAACTTACGCGCTACTTACGCAAGTATGAGTTGTACGCCAGTGACTTGCTCTAAGTACTTTCTTAAAATAAGCTTGCCTGCAGTCCATTCGGACTAGCGAAGATACATACATAATTCTATGGAAGATAACAATATATACAGTTATAACTGTAAGCGCAACTATCCTTCGAACCGTCAGAAACATTAAATTAGCGTACTATTAGTACTATAGCCATGTTACAGCTAGGACTAGGGTATTTAGGTAATTCATGTATTAGATTACCTATTTATTAGGGTTAGGTGATATTAATTTATTTCACATGTCTACACTAAAATTAATTTATAAAACGTACACTAAACATTCAAAAACTTGTTAGACACTTAAGTATCTAATAAATTATTTACATTTTCATTTACTTACTACAACCAAGTACTTAATCATTTACATTAAAATTTTTGCTTGTCTTTTACAATATAATCAATGTCCCTCGTCGATAGTCATTGTCATTGATGGTGGTTCGTAGGAGTGGTCGATGGCTCGTTCCTTGATGATCTGCTTGTAGACGAAGGCAGACTTCCTGGGAGTGCGAGTCCGGGCTGGAGACTCGAAGTCTACTTCGTACAGACCGAAACGCTCTCTGAGAATTAAATAAAAATTGTTATTACTAATTCATTTATTTCAATTAAAATCATATATTAAAAATATCATATCTAACTACAGTAAAAACTACACCAATCCAGTAAAGGTGTTGATAGTAATTTCGTCTTAGAAGAAAATATATTCTTGGGATACAGATTACACAATTACTCAATCAAAGCATATTGCTAAATTGTGTAAAAAGATGTCAAGTGCTAATTATGCATTGGTGAAATTAAAGCCAATATTAGATAGGTCTGCAATATTGTCAGTGTATTACGCTTACACACATTCTATAATTAGATACGCAATAACTGTCTGGGGAAATAGTACAGATGTAATAAAAGTACTAATTTAGTTTAGTTAGTTTGGTTTGGTTTGGTTCGGTTCGGTTCGGTTCGGTTCGGTTCGGTTTGGTTCGGTTCGGTTCGGTTCGGTTCGGTTCGGTTATGTTTGGCTCGGCTCGGGTCGGCTCGGCTCGGTTCGGTTCGGTTCGGTTTCGTTTCGTTTCGTTTCATTTCATTTCATAAAAATAATACAATAATAAAACTTGTAAATGACAAAACTAAACAATTTACAAAAATTATGGCTTGTCACCAAAAATAATACAAATTTAAAATTATTACATATTAGATATGTATCTTCAACCAACAGGGTCTTTTTACTCTGAGGCATTTTTTACAAGCTATACATAGGTAGGTACTAAGTAGGTACTTTATAAAAATATGTATGTTTAACAGTAACTAACACCAATTATGACTAAAGCAAGTGGATAAGCGGGCAAATATTTTTGGTAATTCCCAGTGGCGCAATGCGTATAGAATCCACACTAATGAATCTGTAGTTCAATATGCGTTCGAGTTGTCAGGCTAATCAATTCCTCACTCGAGGTAAGTTTATAAGCTTCGTATTATTATTTCAAATGAAATACACACTTTTTATTACAAAATGCAAGTCACAAATTATTTTGACCCATATAAGGTCACGTTAACATTAAAGAGTCCCCATGCCCAAACGTACCCATCAGGCTAGCAGCGTTACACCTCTGAATGGCCAACAAGATATGTTGGGCCGAACGGGAGTCATGCCCACAGCTCCGCAAATCAGAAGGAGAATCCCCCTCTGAATGGCCAACGAGATATGTTGGGCCGAACGGGGGTCATGCCCACAGCTCCGCAAATCAGAAGGAGAAATGAATATATATAGATATTTATAATCCCCTTCTGATTATTAGTTCTTTGAACTGTTGAACTCGTGATCACAATAATATTTTTGTTATCCAACAAATATAATGTAGATCAATTTCTAAGGCGCTTCTACGAGTATTTATTGCTTGGCTTGGTTATTTATCTATGAATCTATATAATAAAAACTTTGAACGTGATTTTCATCGCCTAATAACGTTAGATTGGATAGAAATTTTGATAGGCAGTATTAGCAAATACCATTAATCAATACATATCATGGGCCATGACAAAACAATAATATAAATGCTTAATAATGCAGTGAGTTTTTTGGAAACTTTAATTTTTGATTGAGAGTTTTGCGTTTCGTGCTACGAAATATTTTTTAAATTGGCAGGTAAATGGTGACACAGAAAACTTTGAAATTCGTAGAACCTGTGTAACTAACAACCGTAAAGATTGGTTGGAAACTACGATTTTAACCTGTAGGTACGACACTAGGTAGGTAGGTACTGACAGACAGACAAGTTTTGCTAGATTCGTATGACAGATACTTCGCTCGCTCAGACTATATCGAAACGTTACGTTTAGGCATGTTGAGTATACATAATAGCTAGGTACTCACAAATATCCCTCCATCCACTCAAAGTTGTCCATCAAACTCCAGGCCATATAACCCTTGAGTCTGACTCCAGCATCAATGGCATCCAGAACGCTCTCTAGGGCTGCTCTGTAATATTGTCCATAAAAATAGTAAGTGAATATAACTATAACAAGTTTTAAACACAATCTTTATTACAAAATACACTCAATACGCGTCTGCCATGCGGTTGGCTGGCATACTATATAGATCCAACATATTTGATAAGAAAAAATATCAAACCTTTGTGGCACATAAACATGAACACACAATTTAAAAAAAGGGTGTGAAAGAATTCAAGTAATAAAAAAAATAGTTCAAGTAATAAAAATTGTATTTTTATTATAATTTAAGTTCAATTTCCTCATTATTGGCCTGAGGCCTCTACTCTCTTTTCCAAATTACTCTCGGTCTGTTGCATTGGTTAAGGAATGGAAAGTCCTTCGAGTATTCGGTAAGGTTTTATAAACGGTATAATGAGATAAATACTTACCTATAGTAGGTAACCCTGTCTTCATCAATAAGGTCATCTTCAGGAAATGTAGACCATCCATTTTCGGTGATATAGAGCACGGGATTATTGTATTTCTCTTTTAGGTGAGTTAGGGCGTTCAGGATACTGTTTGGAGCGAGCTGAAATTACAATGGACCCAATACTTACAAATTAAAGATTAGTCGCGTTTCTATCTAGATTTCATATTGAAAAATAATTGATGTATAATGAAATATTTGGTAACTGAACATTTAGGTGATTTGAGATATATTAAAGAATTAGTATTAAAAATAAACTTACGAACAACCAAGTAGTAGCTGACGTGAGCCAATCCTTGGAAACTGTCGTGGCGGTACCAGAGTCAGAATATATATTCGGGTATTCAATTGGATCATCGTTAGCCGGGTAAGCATAAGCTGCAGTGTAATGGTTCACGCCGAAGAAATCGGCTGTTCCTCGTACATAAGCTTTTTCTTCTTCGGAAAACTCTGGCATGCGGGAGCGAGAGTAACCCATAGCTGCACTCTTTTCGGCCACTTTTTGGGAAAGCTCTTTAGGGAAACCACCTTCCTCACTGAATATTGGCTCAGCGTATAAACCCCACTGAAAAATAATGTTATACGTTTAAACCACAGTAAACAAAAATTTTAGATGTCTTGAACTCAAATCCTAGCTACTTATGAAACATCTACAGGAATATACTATAGATACCTATTAGATAACTCTGAGTTGCTCTTTAGTGAATGGATATCAACTGAGGATAAAACGTCACCAAAAACGGCAGACTATCAGCTAGATAGGTCAATGACATCAAATCTTTTTCAAATCTAAAATCGTAGGGATAACGTGCAAAAAATAGAAGGCACAATGGATCAGAGGCGTAAAGTCGGAAGAAGACTAGTACTAGCTGAAGAAGTACATCAGATCTCACCTCAGCTTGTCTCCTAAGTTCAGCAGCCATTTTGTCTTCTTCCGAGTCGGTGAGAGGTCCAAACCAGGGGACACTAATAGTAATACCACACTCTCCGTTCTGCTGAGCCTTAAACTCATTGTTGTACAAATGGTAAGCCTTAGCATGTGCCAAAACAAGGTGTTTAGCACACAGGTAAGTTCCTACAGCAGTGGCATTCAGGATTGGTGCTTTGGTAGCTGCTCCGTAACCTTCTAAACATATTTCTCTAGGCTCATTAATCGTGATCCAAAGCTTGACTCTATCTCCGAAGTTTTCGTAGACAACTCTTGCGTAATCTTCAAACCAATTGGCGACGAGGGGATTTGCAAACCCGCCTAATTCTTGAAGCTTCTGCGGCAAGTCCCAGTGGTACAGAGTGATCATTGGAGTGATGTTATATTTGAGCATTTCGTTGATGTAGTTGTTATAGAAGTCAATGCCAGCTTGATTGACTTTGTGCGACATGCCATCGGGGAGAATTCTTGACCAGGATAAAGAGAAGCGGTAGGCATCGAGGCCTAATTCACGCATCATCTCGACATCTCGTTTGTAATTGTGGTAGGAATCAGCAGCGATGTCACCGTTTCTTTGATCCCGAATAACGTGTGGGTAGTTGTGGGTCATGTGGTCCCAAATGTTTTCGCCTTTTCCTAAAAAAAATAGTACTATTAAGAAGAATAGTGTGCCATAAACTAAAATTAATACAGATGAACTTTTAAAAATTTCAAATTAATAACATCATACTACGTTAATATCTCATAACGTACGAGTATTTGAATTATCTATCTACTTTTAAATATTTTACAATGCGCAGAACTACTAGCTGTAATAACTACTAACCATCTTCATTCCAGGCGCCCTCGATCTGGTACGAAGCAGTAGCTGTACCAAACAGAAAGTCGTCTGGGAACTTTCTACTCTGCCGCGCTGAATCAGCGTTACAGGCCACCACCGACGCTAATAAACTATAGAACAAAAATGTTTAAAAAAAGAGTATAGAAACATAACTATATTTTTGAGTGACTTCAAAGGAGACGATTCTCAATGCGTCGGTATATGTTCTTCGATTAATCAGAGGAGAGTGGATCAATTTATAAGAAAAAAATTTTTTGTAAAGGCCAAACCCTTGAAAGCTTTAGTATAACTTCTAATTATCAGTTCTCACTTTTTTTAAGTGTTACTTGTTATATTATAATTACTATTCTATTTTCATTTCACAGCTTCACACAATGAAACAAGTTTTCTGGTAACATTTAGGCAATTATTACATTTTAATTAATGATAGTAGTCTAGAATAGGTGCGAATACAGGTAAATGAAAGAAATTGGAGAATGTCAGAAAATTAAATTATGTAAAAAGGACATTAAATTGGCTGACAGTGTCAGAACGGTGCCATAGGAATATAAAAGTAGAAATCAACCATTAAGCGCCAAAACATAAGAATAAATATTACTTTACAAGATAAATTTAGATAAGCACTTAACTACGTTTCAATTCATTAAATTTATCACTAAAAAAACAATAGGCAGTTATTTACGAACTACGAGTATATAAATAGATGTTTACGTTTGTAAATAAAGTATTGCACAACATGATGAAATTGGAAAACAAAATGTAATAATCTATAATTATAATAAAACTGTAACAGGTCAAATTCTGTACATTGAATATATTTTAAAAATTTCTTTTGCGGGGGGTGTTAATAACGAGACCCCAAATCTATAATTTATTTCATATTTGTCTGTCTGTCTGTTTCTTTCCATAACTCTGGAACTGCTGGATAGATTCTAATGAAACTTGGTATGCGTAAGGTTCTTATCATGAGGCAGGATTCTTACAATTTTTTATCCCGTAAATCCCAAGGGGCTCCCGTGGGAGGAGGGATGAAAGTCGTACTTAATTATAACTTAGTAACGCGTGCTATGATTTGAATGATTCTTTTTTTGTTGGAAAGGTAAAACTGAAATAATGTCATACCAAAATATTGTGGGGGTTCCCGTGGGAAAGGGGGATGAAAGTCGTATTTAGTTATAACTCAGTAACGCGTGTTTTGATATGAATGATTCTGTTTTTGTTGGAAAGGTCAAACTGAAATGATGTTATAACGAAAATTAGTGGGGGTTCCCGTGGGAGGGGGGATTAAAGTTGTATTAAATTATAACTCAGTAACGCGAGCTTTGATTTGAAAGATTCTTTTTTTGTTGGAAAGGAATAACTTAAATGATGTTATACCGAAAATTAATAGGGGTTCCGGTGGGAGGGGGGATGAAAGTCATACTTAATTATAACTCAGTAACGCGTGCTATGATTTGAATGTTTCTTTTATGTTGGAAAAGTCTCACTAAAATGATGTTATCCCAAAATTATTGGGGGTTTCATGAAAGTCGCATTTAGCTATAACACGAGATTTGGATGATTATTTTTTGTTAGAAAGGTCTTCCTGAAATGATGTTATCGCGAAAATAAGTGGAGATTCCCGTGAGAGAGGGGATGAAAGTCGTTTTTAACAATAGCTCGGTAACGCTTTTTTGTAGCGATGGTGACTGAGTAGCTAATGGGAGTAGATGTCCGTGCGAAAGGTACGAGGTTCAATCCTACGTAATACGCAAGAAGAGCTTCAAATTCCGTTGAAGGAAAACATCGTGGGGAAACATAGCATGATGGCAGGGCATTTTGAACACTTGCATGGCTAGCAGTCAAAAAAATATGTCGGCAAGCAACTAACGGTATGTTGCGGCGGCCTTCTCTGAGAGACTATAGACGTGTTCCAGGCTAGGCATGCTTCATGTATTCCATACTGTCGCTGACTTCTGTGATCGTGGGAGCTGGTAGTCAAATGCCTACCAGGCTTGAATAAAACATAAAAGGACAATCGGGATGAATACGTTAGCAAAAAAAATAACTATGGGATAAAATAAGTGCTGAATTTGCAAAATGAAATAGGCGTTAATGCTATGCATAATCTTTAGTTCTTAAAAATTGTCCACTCATGGTGAACATAATTGTGCAAACTTCTGTATTGCTTTAATTAATCAAATTTAATTATAAAGGCTTTCAAAAGGACCGCTAATATACATTTTCTAAAGTCCCACTGATATTTTTATGCAAGGTTAGCAACCGCGACCGAAGTTGCAGGTACAGCTAGTGTAAGTAATAATTTTAAATGGTCTATAAGTAATCTTTCTGCTATATCTTCTTGGTGCTGTTGTAGTTAGTAATTTTGTTTTTGGTAATATAGGCACTTGTTTATTATATTGTACAATATTATGAAATTGGAAAACATAATTTAATCATAGATACAAAAAACCGTAAAAAAATATTTCATTGACAAAATTAATAATTATTAAATTTTTCAATTTAAAGTTCTTCTTACCATAGTACTACTCCCGGGTTCATCGTATAAACAACTGCGTTCTTTGGTCTCCATCTCAAAATATTTATAGATGTCAGAAGTGGTACTTTATCACCATTGCCGGGTCACTAGGGGGACAACTTGAGATTTTATATCTCCATGTAAGATGTAATCTGAGTAAGAGGCTTAACCTCAGAAAGATAGAAGTATGTACCTCAAATCTCCTTAAAACACCGGAATCGATCAAACGCTCCGATAAATTTTGGAAAATAAGGTGAGCTCATGTCCTGCCCCGAAGTCTCGACTCCAAATAAGTATGTAACCTCTATGTATTATTTATGTACTTTGCTGTGTTATGTGTGAAAACTACAAACTTTGTAGCGTCGTATATCCTATTAGCTACGTAAGTAAATATATACATATAAAGAAATTGCATATGAAGACGCCTGGAAAAATTCTAATAGCAATGTATTGCTATTGGAATTTTACTTAGTAGACGTCATACTTAGTAGACGTCAGTTATGATCAGAATTTAGAAACATGTAGGGTTATTTGATATAGAAATGCAAAACTAATAATTATAGCGAGTTACAATTTAGTAAATGGCTGGTTTATAAATAGTAGACGTAAGTTGCGAACTGAGTTTGCAACAGGGCCTAATTCCAGGGGGTCCAAGGGCTACCTTAAATTTTTAGGAAAAACCTAAACAGCTCAACATATAGAAGTGAAAAAATGTTTGCAACGATAAAAACTATTGCTTAGAGACGTACCTACTAAGGTGAGAACAACGGAGTGTATATTTGATTGGAAGACTCTTTTTTAACATAAAGAGTTTATTTTTCATTAAGAGGTCATTGAAATAATTCGTCAATTTCTCAATTGATATGTTAATTGGATGGAGTCTGTTTAAAAAGTAATTCACTAAAAATGCGTCAAAGCGCAAAAAGCCGTACGTATCGGGTGGGCGGACGTATCTATCAAACCATTACGTTTACGCGGCAGTCGTAGTGGGTTTGTAAATGTCCAGCCGAGGATAGATACATCTATATATATAAAAGAAAGTAGTGTTAGTAACACTATTTATAATGAATTTATAATGAACGGCTGAACCGATTTGGCTGAAAATTGTTGGGGAGGTAGCTTAGAACCAGGAGACGGACATAGGATACTTTTAATGATCCCGTGGGAGAATTAAGTTACAGCGGGTAATACCGCCGGGCACAGCTAGTACAATATAAGATATTTATTCTCATTTACGTCTATTATTATCAGTATTTTTTTATTTCGCGCGGACGAATACTCGGGTAGTAGCCTAGTAATAGATAAATAATTTTGTCTCCAGCTTTTATTTTGGCTCTTATAAAAAATAATATGACAACTTACAATTATATTATTTAAGAAAACGGGTTTGCACGCGTACCTGACTGTTGGAAAGGTCCGGTGAACTTCATCAACGATGAATGATGAAGTTCACCGTTTCTTTACCCGTTTTAAATTAAACAAAATGAATGAAACACGCGGTAGTTTTCTAAACAAAACAACTAGCAATTAATTATTAAGCACGACGCAATAAGTTGCTAACTAACATTTTATCATACCAGAGTACATAATAAAGCTTCATTTTATCGATAATTATGTTTTAGAAGTGGTACTTTATCACTACTGTCATTGGAGATACTACTTTAGATATTATCTACCTTCGAGATACATAAACTAAATATTTGTTTACCTTTATCTACTTCTACGTTAGATGCTTATCGCATCAGGTTGGCTGAAAGACCATTGCCTTCGCAATTTTTTTATGACCAAGCATCATTTCCAACCCGTTGCATATGATATTTTGTTTTTTGAAGCGAGTATGATACGTTAAAAATTGAATTCTTATATCTTCTCCTTCTCTACTGTCTCTGTCTTGTTCTAGGCCCTTGGCAGACGGTGTGGCGCGACTGGCGAGGCAGTCTTTTTGACCACGGACCAATTTAGGCATTGGCGATGCGGTCTTTTTGATCTAGTTGGTATTATAGGAATCACTTCGCGCTATCATTAGCGGTCAAACAGACCGGCCCGGCCCGCCCTACCGCCGGTCTTCAATGCGCCTCAGTGATGAGCACTTGTAAACAATGAGTTTATAATATAAACTGCTAAAGAAATTATCACATGTATCTATCTGTACCTTAAGCTTTTAGTTTAGCTCTCGATGTGTAGACTTTTTTATTTTGTGGGCTTTAATTAATAAGTTACGGTAGGTAAGTTTGTAAGTCCTCTATCCTATATCAGAAGTAATATAAAGACTTTATAACAACACTAATTTAATTAGTTTTAGTTAATTTTTTAACTATCAATAAATAACATCCGGAGATAACTGTTTTTTTTCCGTTTCATACAAGTAGGTACAATCAATGTCCCTCGTCGATAGTCATAGTCATTGATGGTGGTTCGTAGGAGTGGTCGATGGCTCGTTCCTTGATGATCTGCTTGTAGACGAAGGCAGACTTCCTGGGAGTGCGAGTCCGGGCTGGAGACTCGAAGTCTACTTCGTACAGACCGAAACGCTCTCTGTGGATTGATGTAGATATTTATATGAAAAAAATTGTATTCCGTACACAAAGGCTAAAAACCGGACTCTAAATATTAGGTACAAACGCTTCACTGTCAGTTTGTCAGTTTTCACCACCAGGCCGTACCTCATAAACCGTGATAGCTAGACAGTTATTTTTTTTTACAGATGATGAATTTCTACTGAACAACAAATACAAAAAACTAAATATAATAAACATGTAAATGGGGGCTCCCATGCTTTATTTTGTTGCCGTCTTTTGCTTGATATAAATAACGACAATGTTTAATAGATAAACCATTCATGCATGAATCCGATACGTACTTGGTCGAATAGTCAGATCATAATAGGTACTAGTTTGACTGATTTTTCTAAATACGAACATATACTCAAAGAAACCTCGTGGGATCCTCTCTAGATCCAAACACGAAGTTCTAATATTGTCAACATACACTAAGATAATTTTGCATCCCTATATATGAAACGATATTATAATTGGCAGTAGAAAATATTAAAAACTTACATGTATCCTTCCATCCATTCAAAGTTATCCATAAGGCTCCACGCCATGTAGCCCTTCAGCTTTACTCCAGCATCGAGGGTATCTAAAACGCTCTCCAGAGCAGCCCTGGAAGTTAATATTAAATTAGTATGTACCTAGTTAACTCACTGAAAAACATGATCTCTGATCACACTAATATTATAAAGGCGAATATTATTCTACAGTATTTTTGTTACTGTACTTCTTCACGCTTGAACGGTTGAACGGATTAGGATGAAAACTAGCACCAGGATAGCTTATGACCTAGAATAAAATACTTGTAGGCTACTTTTAATCGAGCATATATTTTTTCACTAATTTTGGTCCAATCCTCCATTCCAAAATTACTAATACCAGGCTATACTACTATAGCAAAAGATAGTATAGAGAAGAAGTGTGGGTCAGAGCTAGCACTGTTGGTTGAATAATTCTCAAAATCTTTTTGATTTGTAGTTTGGCAGTTTTGTTTAACAATAAACCTTTTTAGCTACAGTTACAACTGCTGCTAAAAGCAACAGCTGACAAAATAAGAATATTTCTGATGTTATCCGACCAAATATTACAGGATATTGTATTATAGGACCAGGAATATTCGACAAGAGAAGAACAATAATACTGTTGTATACGAGTATGCAGGTAATATAGTGTAATAATGAATATTCTTGCCTGTAGTACGTAATTCTGTTATCATCGATAAGGGTTTCTTCAGGGAAGCTCGAAAAGCCATTTTCAGTGATGTAAAATACAGGGTCATTATATTTCTCCCTAAGATGAGTCAGGGCATTGAAGATACTGTTAGGCGCGAGCTGGAAAATAATTAAATAATACATCACATATATACGAGTAAAGTATAGCCGAGTTGGAAGATATGGTGTCTCCCTTGCCGAATACGGTTCGTATTCTGCCTGTCGTGTGAGTATTTTCTGCTTTACAATATAGGATATATTAACAAAATAATAAATCGAAGGAATAATACATTTGAAACTTGATTTTAGTTTCAAATAAAGACGTCTAGTTAGTAAATAAGCCATTGGATTTAACTAGACGGTTTATGTGTATGATTGATAAAAAGATCGATTCAGAGACAGACAGAGCTGATCAGTCCAAAATTGATATTTTTAACATTAAGTATCGATATAAAGTGTTAAATTTATTCTTCAAAATGACTTACAGTCAACCAAACAGAAGCTGACGTGAGCCAATCTTCTGAAACTGTCGTGGCGGTTCCAGAGTCGGTAAATAGGGTAGGATTTTCTATTGGATCGTCATTTGTCGGGTAGGCGTAATAAGCAGTGTAATGGTTTACACCGAAGAAATCAGCAGTTCCGCGTGCGAAAGCTTTTTCTTCTTCAGAGAACTCTGGCATGCGGGAGCGAGAGTAGCCCATGGCTGCACTCTTCTCGGCTACTTTCTGGGCAAGCTCTTTAGGAAAACCACCTTCACCGAAAATCGGTTCAGCGTAAAGACCCCACTGTAATAAAATAAAGATAGGTAAGCTTAGGCAACAAATATTGACATACTTAAAGAATATATTTGTCAAGTACATGTCGATACTAAAGAGTTCCGTAACTTATATTGAAAGTAATATTAATTTAATTATCTTGACTTTATACATATTTAAGATTTAGGTTTTTACTAGCTTTTATTTAGTTTTACCTATCCCATTGTTCTATTAGGCTCAAAGGTAAACTTATGTCTCGTTATATGAAAATACGAAGTCAAAGTACCACGATGCTGGCTGTTGCTATTGATGAAGACGAAAGATTGAATAAATATGACTGTTTTAGAAATATCTGAGATAAGCAAGATAAATCCATAGAATTTGTTTTTCTTACGATTGGTTCGTCTTGAAAAGAACTTTACAATACTTATCATATTAATTCATTGTTCTAGACAAAAAAATTGTTTCTAAAAATATTTATTAAAGTATTACTTGTTTTTCAATTTCTCAAAAAGTTGCGATTTGATTTCGTCAATACTATTTTCTTATAAAGTATTTTTCGAGACATAAATGAGACAGGGTAGACACAGCAACACTATATAGTTGTTCCTTGTAATACCACTGAACCCTAGAAACGCTGAAAACAATACCAAATACCTATTTGGATTGGATAAGATAGCGTCAATCACACAAAATATTTTAAAGATCAAGGTCAACATTACCTACTTCAATCAGTCTAATGATCTTATCAAACATCAGCATGACTTCTGGATTCTTCAAGAAATAAAATATAACTGTGTAGTAATAAATAAGAAGACGAAAATTTAATATTTTGTGCAAGTTTAAAATTGTGTAGGTAAACTACACAAAAAAGTGTTACCTCTGCTTGTCTCCTTAATTCTGCAGCTAACTTATCTTCTTCAGAGTCAGTCAGAGGTCCGAACCAGTTAACACTGATTGTGATACCACACTGTCCGTTCTGCTGTGCCTTGAACTCATTATTATATAAATGGTAAGCCTTAGCGTGAGCCAAAACTAGACTCTTTGCACACAGGTAAGTTCCCACAGCAGTTGCATTCACGATTGGAGCTTTGGTTGCTGCTCCATAACCTTCGTAACAAATCTCTCTAGGCTCATTAAACGTGATCCAAAGCTTGACTCTATCCCCAAAGTTTTCAAAAACAACTCTTGCGTAATCTTCAAACCATTCGGGGAAGAGAGGGCTCGCAAATCCACCTAGATCTTGAAGCTTTAACGGCAAGTCCCAATGGTACAGAGTAATCATCGGGGTAATGTTATACTTGAGCATTTCGTTGATGTAGTTATTGTAGAAGTCAATGCCAGCTTGGTTGACTTTATGCGACATGCCATCGGGAAGAATTCTGGCCCACGATAAGGAGAAGCGGTAGGCATCGAGGCCTAGTTCACGCATCATCTCGACATCTCGTTTGTAATTGTGGTATGAGTCAGCAGCGATGTCGCCGTTGGTTTGGTCTCTGATAACGTACGGGTAGTTATGGGTCATGTAGTCCCAAATATTCTCGCCCTTTCCTAGATAGTAACAAAATAAAATTATTGAGTATGCTATCAAACTATTTACGAGGAACTACAAATTGAGGAAACTGTTAAAAATGTAAATATAAGCTATTTAATGCTGTTAAATAAGCTAAGCTGGTCGCGGTCCTCTAATATCTGTCCTAAAGATCCATCGATAAATCTTTTTGTACATTAGCTAACAGAAATAAATAACAAATGACAAATGATATCTTTAAAATTATTTCTAATGTTTTATTGCTAAATTGCTAAACAAAAACTAACCATCTTCATTCCAGGCGCCTTCGATCTGGTACGAAGCAGTAGCTGTACCGAACAGGAAGTCATCTGGGAACTTCCTACTCTGCCTCGCTGAATCAGCGTTACAGGCCACCACCGCTGACAATAAACTATAAATAATATTTAGTTCAATTTAATAATGAAATAGATGCTCTTTGGACTGCCTACTTCTAAGCATACTTTTGCTACAGCGTAGTGAACACTTTGAAAGAAATAGTCTAATACACATCTCTAAAGACATCTATACTTATCCATACTCCTTATAATAAAACTGTAACAGGTCGAATTCTGTACATTAGATACATATATTTCGAAAATTGTACCATGTAGTTACATGGCCCCTAATAGATCGATGCTAAACCTGAATCTGCAACTTTTTTTATTTTATCTGTCTGTATGTCTGTCTGTATCTTGACTAGGCATCACTCTGAAACTACTGGATGGATTCAAATGAAACTCGGGGTACATATAGTTTGTACCATGATGTAACATCACATCAACTTTATATCCCAAAATTGACCGAAGTTCTTGTGAGAGGGGTATGAAAGACACAGTGATGTATTAAGTGATAACTCAGTAATGCGGACTTTGAATGATTAGAAAGTAATGTTATCACGAAAATTGGTGGGAGTTCCCGCGGGAGGGGGATGAAAGTTGCCTTTGACTATAACTCTGTAACGCGTGCTTCGATTTGTGTCATTCTTTCTTTGTTAGAAAGAAATTACTGAAATTAATATTGTCCCTAAATTATAATGGTTCCCGTAGGAGGGGGGATGAAAGTCTTACTTAACTTACTAACTTTACTTAGTTGGTTTCGTCCTATTTACTGTATTGACTTTAACTCCGGTAAGAAAGAAGACGTTTATTAAGACACTACAATAATAACAACAAAGATAAGACACATAAAAACATTAACGGTAAGCGTTCTTCGATTAGGATAATTCTTTTTTTAGAAAGGATTAACTAAAATTAATGTACGCCCGAAAATTTGTATGGGGTCAGGGAATGGGAGAGGGAATTAATGTCGTATTTAACTATAACTTGGTAACGCTTGCTTCGATAATTATTTTTCGTTAGAAAATACTAACTAAATGTCATCGCTATTAGTTTTTACAAAAATCTATTATTGGCCGCCTACCTACATAAATAAACGTAATTTTTGTCATGGAAATCAAATAAGAATATCATTTTTTTATTACAAATGACTAACTGTAATTATTTTTCAGTCATAAAAATTTTCCTTCGGTTTTGAGGTTTTGAAAAAAAACTATTATTGGATCTACATAAAACGTTACAGCAAAGAAGTTTTTTATAGTTAACAAGTAATATGCATAGTAATTTTTTTGTTAGAAAGAACTTCATTGTAGTTATTTTTAATCTATTGACAAGGGTTTTATAAATTTAATCTGCTTAAATTGTTCCATAGAAATCATACGAGTAACTTTGCAATAGTATACCACCACAACATATTAGATAAGTAGGTTCATTATACTTACATTAATTTAATTATTAATGTGACATAATTTTAGACTTAACATGTTATAACATTAAAAAAAAAACGGTTGTACTGTAAAGTCGGTTTACTGACGATAGTTGAACGTCACAACGTCGTAAGAAAATACTGATGGAATGGTTTCATTTATCAAAAGAAAATTTAAATTTTATTTGTTTGATAGACATTTTGTATCGAAATAATCATTACCTTTATCGCCGCAATTATCGTTGTTATGAACAATTGACATCACATTCACTTTTCACTGCACTTCATACTTGACGACAACATGTACTAATAGTTATTTGTTCTACAAGAGTGCTAAGTTGCTTTTTAACCGCGTGCTCACTTTTGATGACCGAGCAAGCGAAGGATTCTAAAATTAATCTAATTAAAATATTCTATATGTGATTACACATGTGATGTACATAATATTTAGGTACGTATTTTTAAAAGACATAAAAGTATTTTTGTTTTTGACGTGACAACGTCTTAAATAATTAAAATAAGTGAACTAAAAAAAATAGGTAGGTTACAACAAAAAAACATTTACATACCATAGTAATACGACCGACTTCATGGTGTCTAGAAATACAACAGTAAGCAAATATGTCTCTTATTTATACATATAGATTAGAGATTAGAAGTGGATCTTTGTCAGCATTTTGACACTCGAGATAAAATACATTAGGTATGCGCGTCAAGGGCGTCACCACCCAATAAACCAGGGGGGCAAGATTATTAAAATATGCACCAACCTAATGTGGTTCTATATATTATGCAGTTTAAATATCGTCATATTGATAATTAGGTTACTAAACAAGTGATAAGTACTTTATTATTAATGAAAACCGGGTTCGTTACCACTCACAGTTCCATGATGGAACTACTCAAAATAATTTACAACATTACAACGTTAGTTCTATTAAAATGGATCTCTAAATAATGGAACTAGTGTCGATTTTGAGTTGCCACTGGTACCATTCAATTGATTACAATTGATTTTAATTTCTGAAATGACAAATTGTTTCTTCAACCTTTCTTAACTGCTTGTGAAGTGCGCGACTTCACCTCCCGCTTTCAACGGCAGATCAGCGCTGGTTGTTTCAGCCCGCATTATGTTGAGTTGGGGCTGGTTTGTGACAGAAAACAGTAATGAAATATAAATTTTTTTTTTAAAGTTGTGTGCATTGTTGTTTTTGTTACAAATAAAAAAAAATATTCTATTCTATTCATTCATAGTTTCATGATGGAACAAATATCACCGGTCCATCCATCTCTGAGAGATCGGAGTAGGTACATAGTATATAAGAAAAGGCTCACGCGAATTTGGGAACCTCCTCTTTTCAATTAATAAGGTATTTATATTTTGGCTGGCAATCTTGACGAAATTTGGTATACACCTACGGCAGTTATACATATCGCCACAGATCTATCTTTATTGGTAGGGACGATCTTTTTCCACTTATTAGGTACCTACCAGTGGGGATACTTTTTCACTTATATGAACTGTAACAATCATTCAAGAGTGACTAAGAAGAAGGAGGTACTTATCATCATATTTAAAATATATTAGTGTTGATTCTAAGAATTAAAAATATATATTGTCAATATGGAAAAAATTGCCAAGTGGTGGTCGTTTATAATAATTTTAGTAGCAAATAAATGTGTTCAAGCGTTCTAATACCAGTAGAATTCCTACTACGTAATTCATTCTCTTATATGTGTTAACATTCGGACCTATCTTAGGTATTAGGTAGACAAAATGTTCTCTTACAAATTAACAGCATCGAAGATAACATAGTGCATGCCTAATCGATGGGTATTCAACTCCATCTCTTGCACACCTCACTATTTCTGTGCCGTGCCTTGTTGCCGTGTTTCACCTCATAATCTCATACTTACAACCGTTTTGAACTGTCTCGATAATTTGAAACGTTGATTGATTGAAGCTTACCTATCCTACCCTGTTTTTGAAGACGAGTTATATGAACATACCTAAGTAGGTATCTACTTCTCCATTTTACCTACTAAATGTGTAGTGCGAAGGAGTGCGACTTAACCATAGTATGCGCGAGCCTAAAAGCTAAGTCAGTGTGTAAGTTCCTATGTACTGCTTAAAAAAATAAGATTTTTAGCGGGACGGTGTTTTGTGTAGTTAATTGCTAAGGTAGTAAGTAATAACATTTTTATTTCACTAACTTATAAATTATGATAATAATTTAACTAAAACTTACACGATAAAAATATATATTTAACTATATGTACAAAAGCTAATAAGTAATGTTCGGGCCGTCTTCATTCATCCATTCATTTGTCCATTCATTCATTCAATAGTTTCATTCGTTCTTACACTTCTTTCTGTCATATAATCGAAAATGGAGTCTTTTTTACTGAATCAATAATTATTTTTATAAAAACTACAAAAAACCTTCTTTTACTTGTTTGTACTAGACAAGTAATTAAAACTAACTTAAATCCAAACCGCTGCCAGTTGGTAGAGTACCCAAAATGCTGGCCACATTGCCTCAGGTAGTAATAATGTATCCTATTCTACTAATATTATTAACTCCAAAGTTTCTAAGAATGTGACTTTCACGCTCAAGCAAAAACCACTGAACCGATTTGGATAAAATTTGGTACGGAGATAGCTTAGATCCTGGATTAACGCATAGGCTAGTTTTTATCCGGTACTAACGCGGGTAAGACCGCACGGCGCAGCCGGTTAGTTTATATGGCAAAAGCCTGTAGCCTAGCCCATCCTAGCCTGTAACAAACACACACTTTACACGTTCACATTATTTATTAATTATCAATATATAGGAACGCCAAGCAATATACCTACTAGTTTTATATTTTACGTACCTACTTAGTAAAAATAATATATTTATAAGTATTTGAAATCATTCGAACACCATTTATGCCCAGCAATTCTCAACCAGCTTGAAATATGACGAAGCATTTAATTTATTTTATCAATGCCAACTGAAAGCTGATAAAACGAAATGAAATCTTCCATGGAAAACCAAAGTGCTTCTGATAGATAGCTAAATTCAGGGCCGTAGCCAGGACTGAATTCAGATATCTATAAATAAACGCTAACAATACTATTGAAGCTAACAAGTATTTAAACTTCAAATAGAACTTTGAATGTCATAATATCGTATTGTACCATATTTTAATCACTGTTAATACTATTTTTTAAAAGTACTAAGTAACTCTTCATTCTTCTTAAAATATATGAGCAAAATGTATCTGATCAATCGAGTTGTTTTACTTTTGAACTGTGACAAGATTGTACTTCTGGTGGTCAAGTCTTTTATTTGAATTGTCTGAGAATTACAATTGGATTGTGCCAAAATATGCGACATAGAACAGATAGAGTTGTTTAATACTAACTGTGGCCATTCTGGCACAATCCAATTGTAATTCTGAGACAATTCAAATAACAGACTTGACCACCTGGATCTATGTAGGTAGGTAATATAGAGCAAGCCTTTATGCTTGTGTAAGCTAGACCTAGCTATTTTCTTATTTAAATATGTAAATGGTATGCAAATAATTTAGGTGTCCATAGACAATGTACTCGTGTAAGTATATCAAAGCCAATATTTGAATACTTACACGAGTACATACCTACTGTATTAAAATGATCATATCGACTTTATTGTGCATCCCACTAAGCAGGTATTTTTAATACTGAAAGATATAAGTTATCTGGACTGATTTATTATTTATCCGGTCGCACTGATATTAGTCGTTTGTAAACTAATGGTAAGGAAGGACTGGTAATGACTATCCGCAATAAGAAACATTATTTCAAAATGGAAATTCAGAGAACAATTTATCGAATAAATAGCTGATTTTATTTTCTCACATTCTGCGTTAAAGAGACTAACAAAAAACCATTATTATTGAATTTAACATTTATAACCCTTGTGGTAAGCAGGCTCATTTATTTGTACTTTGTATCCTGATCAAAGAAAATTCAATAATACCCCTGGATGCATACGTTCCGACTACGACCCTGTCTAAATCTTCGAATGAAACATAATAAACAATACACTTATAAATGTCAACTATCAGATAATTTAAGACGATATTATAACACACAAACAGTTTTTTCTATAGTATCCTAGTAACCAGATAATGCAGGTATGACCCAAGATAAAAATAACACGTATGGATTCGTGTAATTACACACACATTGTAAATCTTATCTACCTAAGTAGGTAACGTACGTTAATAATCTTATATATAAAAATCAATTGCTGTTCGTTTGTCTTGCAAAAACTCTAGAACTGTTGGACCGATTTAGCTGATTCCGGTCTTGAAATGTTTGTCGTACTCCAGGGAAGGTTTAATATGTGAGAAACATGTATAACTATTAGGCGGTACGAAGTTCGCCGGGTCAGCTAGTTATAAATAAAAGCATTGGTTCCATTTCTTTCAATATGATATCAACTTGCCTTAGTCTCTAATATTTTATTTTTTCTCTTATGTGTATCGTTGCTTTCTCCCAATGCTGACGGGTACCTACCTTTATTACCTAACCATCTACATCTAATACAGTTAACGCGTTGACAAGAAAAAAATATTGGTTTCTTAATGGTACAATAACCAATAAACTTTATTTCTAATTATCTGTACCTGCGACTTTCTTCGCGATTGCTATCCTTGTATAATTTATGTCAGTATATATATTTCAGTGATTCTTCTAAAATTATTTTTTGTAAAAGATACCCATGAATAACATAGCAGTATTTTGAACTGTCAATTTGATTAATTGAAGCGATACAGAAAAGTTTGCGTAACGATATTTAGTAGATATGAGTGGACAATTCTGAAGAGCTAAAGTTTCTGCATAGCATTAACGCCTATTTATTGATAAAATTCAGACTTCAAAAATGAGGACTTCACTTTTATTTTTTTGTCGGATTTTTTTTTTATTAAGGTTTCGTATTCCAAGGAGTACAAACAGGACCCTATTTCCCAGATTTCGCTATCCGAACGCCCGTTGTCTGTCACCAGGCTGTATCTCATAAAATATAGGCAGTTGAAATTATTTAGGTTCAAACACCAAATGAGAATAAAATAAATGTTTATCGAGCAAAAACGGCAAAAAAAGTGACGTCTGTTTTTGTTGTTCCCATTAAAATCGATACAGTACCTTCTTTTTACCAAAATAACGTTTAATATTCTTGTAACTTAACGACTCGGTTTTCACTTTTTTACTTGTGTTTATTTGCGGATTTTAAAAGTATTGACTAAGTTTACCCCATACTTCGTAGACCGGGTTAGATTAGATTTCTTCTTTGACTATTGAGGCCTGATCCCGCCTTTGACTCCCTAGCGCTTTCTCTCTCTCGCGAGGCAATCCACCACCTTAACCAAATCAAACAACCGAGTAATAGTGAAATACGCAATTCATACTCACTCGTAAACAAAAAAAAAGAATCATAAAATCTAAGCACGCGATACCGAGCCAAATACGACTTTACTCCACCTCCCACGGGAACCTCTACTAATATTCGGGATAACATTAATTTCAGTTAGTTCTTACTAACAAAAAAAGAACTATGAAAATCAAAGTAGGTACGCGTTACTGAGTTATAGTCAAATACGACTTTCATCCTCCCTCCCACGGGATCAATTACTTATTTTAGGAATAACATTAATTTTAGTTAGTCCATTCCAACAAAAAAGAAATATCCAAATCTTAACACGCGTTACCGAGTTATAGTCAAATAAATTTTTCATCGCCCTTCCCAAGGTAACCCCGGTGAATTTGGGGATAAAAAGTTGATACCTATGATGCTACATCATGGTACAAACTATATGCATCCCGAGTTTTATTTGAATCTCATGTACAGAATTCGACCTGTTACAGTTTTATTATAAGTATTTCAGTTCTGCGCGATACTTTTTCCAGTTTTGAAAATTGTTATCTTGTCTGTTAGTAAATTGTATGTTACGTAGGAATTTCGTAAACATTCAGGTCATAGTATATGGACTCTACCAATTTTTATATTTTATGTAGTAAGGGAATTCTTGTTTAGCGAATTGAAAAACTGGACATACCCGAGAACGAATCATTCCCGCTACGTCGCGTTCCACCATTGTGCGTACAGGTAGGCATCCCGTTATGCAGCTTTACAACCATGGCTTACCAC
Organism: Ligdia adustata; assembly: GCA_947049295.1. NCBI lineage: Eukaryota > Metazoa > Arthropoda > Insecta > Lepidoptera > Geometridae > Ligdia > Ligdia adustata. The sequence continues at coordinate 5,108,891 of OX346236.1, read as the reverse complement.
CCACGGGAAAGCCAAGAGACACTAGAGGTGGGACGCTCCTCGTCACATCATCATCTTTGCCCTCATACATGCATTTCGAAGGTGTGCCTTGTAATTACATGAATAAATTCCCCCATCTCTACAATCGAACAAGTAGATAGAGTAAGGCGCCACCGGTTCATGGTAGAGGTCCAACTGACTCGCACAAAACGCTTCGCGTCTACTTTTATTGTGCGATCTGCTAAGTTGTGGAATTCGCTGCCAAGTTCTCTATTTCCCGCTAGGTGTATCCTAAGCCGCATCGTCACAACATCTGGTGGTCAAATCTGTAATTTAATGCCAAAATGGCCGTTTTGACATAGAATAGGCCCCAGTTAGTATGCAACAAAACATAATTTTTAATACTAACTCTGATCTGTTCTATGTCGAACGGCCATTTTGGCACAATGCTGAAACAATTCAAATAACAGACTTGACCACCGGGTGAGTTGCGGCCAAGCGCAAGCCAATAGACTGTATAAAAAAAGAGAACTGGCACAATACACACAGGGCAGAGTATGGTGGCCAATCAATCAACGAAAAAGAAATAAAAACATAACCTAACCTATAAACCTGTTGACTAAATAATGAACAAAGTTAGTAAAAATCGTGTAAAAATAAAGTATATTCTATTACTCTGTACACATAGATAAAAAACATTATTATTGTGGTAAACATTAATCATTTAATATGACAGAAAATCAGCTAGGATTTTTGTACCAAATATCGTCGAGTTTTTCTTCAAAAATTAAGACATACAAAATTTTGAAAAGCTACTACCTGTGAGTATTTATAAAACTGCTAAGTACCTACTACATACTTTAGATACCGCGAACACAGTTTAGTCCACGGACTGGGAGGATGTACAAATGACCTTCCAGTATAGATATAACACTTCCAAGCTAAGTAGGAACTAGTTCAACTGAGCATGGTAAATTTACTTGTTTCAAAAAGGCAAATGAATATCTACAGAGATATATATCTTATCCAAATGCAACTGTAATAACGTTTTTATGACTATGAGTTAATACAATTATTTTAATTATTCTGCCCTACATCTTACCTTTACCTGAACAGGATGCGGTGCAATGATATAACTAAAGGTTATGGGCTGCCAGCAAAGCATTTCTCGTCAAGAGCAAGATGTCCACATTGTTGTTTAGAATGGACTAGAGACTCGGATGTGAAAGTAAGTAACATCTTAAATTCTGACTAAGCTTTACCAACATGATTAAAGTTGTTATTGTCCATCTGTCTGACTTACTAATTATTTTTATTTTTTTCAGGTCAAACCCTTAAATCTTAGTCACAAGAAGCTACAACGAATAAGGTCTAGGAAAAAATCCCAATTTAAAAACAAACTTGAGAAGCAATCCAACCTATCATTACAAGTAAATGAAATGGTGAGTACAGCTATAGGCAAAACACTTATTTACTATGCTAAAGCTTATTCACTTCAACAAGTGCATCGGTTTCTTCTAAGCAAGTGTGCCAAATCACTGGCCGTATAGTCGTTTCGCATCAGGTGATATGTAGTGAAAAAAAGCCTATCTCTTATTTAAAAAAAATCAAGCTAATATCCTTGGCTACCCTATAACAATATTTAGATCTGTTTAGCAGATTGTACAGTAGATATTTTGCCGAGACACAACTTATGATTTGTCAGTCAATAGTGATCAATAAAGCACTTTAACCTCTTGATATCTTGATATATCACTAACATTGGCATTGTACAGGGTCATCGGTTAGGGGTGTACTAAGCAGAAAAAGGGTCAAAATAGGGGACAAAAAATAATTAGCTGTTCAATATAAAAAGTCAATCGGTGGAGGTAGAGTCAGCATGACTTTAATATTTTTTAAAAAATTTAAAAAAATTATTGATATCTTTACAGATCCAAACATGTACATTCTGTACACATAGTACAACAACAAAGTTGGTGAAACCGGAAAGAGAATATATAAAGTCTGTAAATACAAAAGAACCAACACTTTCAAAGGCTAATAATCAGAAACAACAAGAAAATAAGACTGCTGTAAAGAAACCAGTCGGCAATAAAGGATCAAAAAATATAAAGCAAGCAAAGAAGAATGAACCTATCACAAACCTTTACTCAAATGCCTTTGAAGTGTTTTCCTTGAAAAATGCTGAAAATACTATCTCAAGTTCAATCAAAGAACCTGTCAAAGTGATTAAAAACAATAAAAAAAGGAAAGACAAATTTGCTGGTCTCTGCCAAAAAGCAGTGCTAGCATCTGCTACATTAAAACAAAAAAAAGAAACTCTACAACAACCACAAAATAAATTGAATTTGTTCCTAAAACCATCATCAGGTTAAAATTAAATATTTGGAGAAAATATAAGTATATTTTATTTCATAACTAGAATATATAAAACATAGGTATAAAAACAATACATTTTAGAAATAACACTGTAGTAACTTATTATACCTTGTGACTTAGTTATTCTGAACACTGAAATAAATTTCACATAATGAAATAAAATAATAGTTTTCCCAAACCTCAGTTACAAGTAGGTAATAAGTAAGTCTAATTATAGAATTCATATCCTTACACTAAGAGTATTGTTATTAATATAAACGTTTCTGAATTATTATCAAATGAGTATCCATTACATTGGTGTTAGTATGACCTGTAATAACATGGAATGCACCAGACTGGAAATTCTTATAGAAATTAAAAGAATCATTATTTTCTAGGTACCCTTGGACATCCAAATTAGTTTTTTCACTGTCTGTCACTAAATCTAAATATCCTATAGCACCAGCAGCATTAGTTGGGCCATCAATTCCATCAGTTCCTGCACTTAGCAAGTAAACATCTGTATCTTTAAACTCATCTTTAATTTCGTGGATGTAATTTGAGAATTCTAAAGCGAGATGTTGATTTCTGCCACCTCTTCCTGTACCTTTAACTTCTACTGTGGTTTCACCACCAAGTATCAAGCAAAATTTGACCTGTTCACATTTTGGAGTTGTCAACAGGTTTCCTGTAAAATTATTTGTTAAACCTGGTATTTGTAATATCTCCACTTCAATTTTCAATGTGTCAATATCAATTTTGTCAAGTAAGTAGTTGCTAAAGGCTTTCGATAGGTTAACATATTTCTTTGCAATATCTTTGACATTACCAATGACTGCCCTTGATAGTACAATAGGTGTATAGTTGTTATATTTTGCTTCATCATATGCAGCTGTAACGCTTAATTGATTTGTTCCTATCAAGTAGTTGTCTACTGATTTTTCTATAAAATTAAATGATTTTTCATCTTTTAGTACTTGTTTAATGGATCGGGGTAGATCTTCATACAAGCCATATTTCTTAATAATGTTGACAGCTTTTTCACTGCTATCAGAATCTTCTACTGTAGGACCACTAGCTATTATGTCCAAAGGGTCATTAACAACATCGGAAAGAATGACTGTCACAGTTTGTGCTGGATTAGCAGCTATAGCCAACTTTCCACCCTTGACTGCTGAAATTTTCTTTCTTACAACATTAAGCTCATTTATATCTGCTCCAGAGTTAGCTAACTTTTTTACTAGAATAAGTTTCTCGTCTAATGTTATAGGTAATTTTGGTAAAGGAAGCAAAGCAGAGCCTCCTCCAGATATTAAAACTAAAAGAAAATCATTTTCTGTCAGGTTTGTTGCAAGGTCTTTAATTTTCTTTGTTGTAGCTTCTGCTGCTGCATCGGGCATGTTGTTTTCAGCTCCCTCATAATAATTAAAATTTGAACTCACGTTGTTCTTCATCTCACCGACCAGACTCTTAGCCGGTATGCTTATAATGCCTTTCTTTACTTTGGATCCAAGAATATTATTGACTTCTTTTGCCATATATTGAACTGCCTTGCCGGCTCCAACAACATAAACATCCTTTTTTTCTAAATTATATTTGATCCCACTTATCTTCAATGTATCATGTTCATGATCGTATGTAACACATTTCTTAATAATTTTGTCCGGAAGTACAGCACTGTAACTAGCTCTGAAGATTTTGGATAAGTCCGCTATAATTAACCTTGACATTTTTGTATAAAATAATTCACCATTTGTTTGAAAAGCTACTGTATCTTATTCTGGCTTAAATGTATATTTTTAAATTGATAGCACTTGCAGTTAAGCTAAGTACTGATTAAAAATAACAGTTACAGACTAAGTTTAAATTAATTACTTAGGTTACCCATAAATCGGACTGATATGTTAGTATAGAGATATTATACACAGTTTTATAAAGCATATCGATTACATAACGTATCTAATTCATAATTTACAATAAAACCATAATTACAAACAAACATCGACGTCACGGCGATAACCACAACTAAAGATAACCTCAAAAACTTGTTTATTTATATTATTTTTATTATATATTTTTTTTAATTATTACAATTTTTGACAGTGAGTGAAGGAAGTGACAGTTCAGCGGACTGTTCTATATCTCCTGCCCCGGCATGGATGAAGATGTTTCTTCTGAGCTTAAACCAGTAGTTCCAAGTTCCAAGTACTTAACGAAGTAAGTAATGTTTTTGTTGCTCAGTTTTATAGCATATCAAGCTATGAGTCTCCCTAGGTACTTTCACAAAAGCTTCACTAGTTTCCCAGATTTAGATTTTTATAATTTCTGCAGTACAGTCATCATCTGCTGTTACGATGTAGGTTCCCTGGACATGGTGATAAGTTATGTCGTCCATACAATTTTGGGTGAGTATAAGGATGTTTTTAGAGAAAACTAGCCACCTGTTGCTCTGTATCTTCTCTACTTTTACGTCTTCCAGATCCACTAGGATTGGGTGGCATTGTGTTATATCTGCGGCAAAGCTGATCAGGTTGGTGACAGTTTGGTTAAGGGTATTGGTGATAGGCAAGGGGAGAATTCTATAATATGTGTATATATCGTCTTCAACTAAGGGTATATCCATGATAAACGTTATTTGATTTTCCTTAGCGTAAGCTTTCATGTCTATACATAGTTCTAGCTTTAACAAATTTTCGGAATTTACTGGAAACATAAGTTTATTTTGTAGTTCAATATCCTTCAGTATCAATAATAATTCGTTAGTCTAAAATAGATTGATGTAACATTCATAGTTTACTAAACGCAACAATGGTTTCATTTTCGTCCAATCTAGTATAAAGAGTTTGGAAGTTGTGTAAGAATAGGTGATAAACGTTAATGATCTTAGAAATTTCTCGAATTTCTTTGTGTCATTTAGTTGTTTTCTGATTTCCCAAATTGCTTTATCCAATTGAATGAAATTGTATTTAGTACTATTTGTAATGTTCATTAATGGTTCCATCATTTCGGCTACCACAGTTATCTTTTTATTCATTGCATTCTGTTTTGTCTTTACATCACTTATTAACGCATCATACTTAATGGCATCGTTATTGTCTAAATTACCCGAAACTAACTTAATAATATAACCTAAAGGATTTAAAATTCCACGTTTACTTCTTTTTACCGGTAATAATTGGCTGAACTTTTGCACTGTTATATTTTTTATGAAATCTGTTTGAGTTCTCAAATCGCTGATATCAGAGTCAATGGGTTTCTTTCCAAAGTAGTTTAATAAATGTTTATTAAAGTTTGAATACCTATTTAAGTTAAAATCTAAATCGTCTCTAACTAAACTTAAATCTAATATCTTAATAATAGACCACTTATCGCTACTTATCAGGGCTTGGCCTTCTCTAATTGGGAGAACTCCAGGATTGTTCCTGATTCGCTGAAGTAGAAGGGCCAGGACAGCTGTAGCCTGTACCAGGATCAGGAGGCACCTGTGAAGGACGTTTAATGTCTTTAATTGGCGCTTTTGTTTCGCGGCCTTTGATGTTAAGTGGTACTATGTTTCTAACTATATTTCCTTTTACTTCCGCTTTCTTGTAACGGGGTTTATCCTTACTTCTTCTTTCATTCACACCTTTCACATATACTGCGTCTCCTTCATGCACGTTAAACTGTTTCTCGCCTCCATGCATTTCCTTGATCTTTCCTTTTCTACCTATTGTCCTGTTTGTTATATATTCATATAGGTATTTTGTTCGTTTTTATGGTCTTGGACTAGTTTTTGACTGTAACCTTATTAAACTGTACATTGAAAGGGGTTGTGGCATCGGTGTGCCAAAAACAACCTCGAAGGGAGTTAAGCCAGTTGTATTATGTATAGTTTGATTATAAGACATGATGACATACGTAATTACGGATGCTGCATCGGTGAATTTGTGTTCGTAGCTAGCTAGTCGATAAATTTATATTATTGTTGAGTGGAAATGTTCAACTATACCCATGGAATTAGGATTGTGGGGCGTGCCAATGTGTAAATCTATTTCGTAGAAATTTAAGGTTTCCTTGAGTAGGGCGTTATTGAACTCAGCCCCTGAATCGACACTGATTCTATGTGGTACTCCATAAATCGAAAAATACTTGATAAGGGCTCTGATGACTTCTGGTGTTCTTTTGCTATTAATTTCGATTGCCTGTCCAAGCTTGCTAATAGGGTTTACTATAGTTAAGTAGGTGTTTCCTTCTATACTGAAAATGACCATGAAGAGTTCCTGAAACGGTTTTGTCTGGGTTTGCGTAAGCTGTAGTTCAGGCTTAAGAGGTTTTCTGTCTTATTTCATTTTTTAGCATCCATCGCAAGAGTTTATAACTGTTGCTACGATTAGTTCCATATTAGTCCAGTAGTAGATTCGCTTGATGTGAGGTAGCGTCTCTTTAATTCCTCGATGACAAGTTTTTCCTATGTGGTATTTTGTAATTATTTCTTTTTGCTCGTTTTCATCTTCTTTCTTCTTTTCTTTCTTCTTCTTTTCATCAAACTACTCTTTCTGTACATTCCATGATTTTAACTGTATCCTTTTTGAACAGAGCTATGGTTGCTTCAGCGAACTGTTTCCTGTGTGTTTTGTCTTCGAAATATATAAAATGCTTAGTTTTTGAATTTATGTATTCTTTCAGGATTTTTTTTCACTAAATCTGATCTGTTTAGTGATAGATGAAGTTCTAAAATCTTCTGCTTCTGATTTGATGTGTCTTTTACGGACAGTTCGTTTCTAAACCAAGTGTGTCAATAGCCTCGTGTAAAATGGGAATTCCTGTGGTGTCCGTTTCGAATACCGAATGTTTAGTTTGGGAATTCGTTAAAGCTGTTAAAGTGCTACTATTATGGATGGAATAGAATAGGGTGACCTTGGGTCATCGGCAGCTGTTATTGACATAGTTTTTCTGAATCTGATGACAGAATTATGGTGCTATTGGTCTCGTCATTATGTAATTGTTGACCTTTTTGCAGCCTCTCAATGTCTTTCATTACTTCGACTATTTCTCTTTGTAATTTGTTGTCGTCAACGTTTACTTTCATAGATAAGTCATCGTTATCTATGGCGTTCACTTTTATTCGGGACAGGGCGTCTGCGACTACATTTTGTTTTCCATTTTTGTATTGAATGTCGTAGTCGAATTCAGCAAGTCTGAGTTTCCAACACGTCAGTTTGCTATTGTGTTCTTTCATAATATTTAGCCAAGCGAGTGGGCGATGGTCTGTATATATAGTAAAACATATAAAAAAATGTTTTACTGCCCGCCCAAACGATTGCGAGTAATTCTTTTTCTACAGTGCTGTATCGTGTTTCCGCATCATTTAAAGTCCTGCTAGAGTAAGCGATTGGTTTGTCGCTGCGTAAAAGGCCTTGGGAGATTACAGCGCCGATAGCGTAATCGGAAGCATCGGTTGTCAGGATGAACGGTTTTTCAAAATCCGGGAACTGTAGAATTGGAGCGTTTACTAACAACTCCTTACACATCTCGAATGCTGCTACGTATTCTTCGGTAATTTCTATCTTGTAACGTTTTTTTTAAGCATTTTGTAAGTGGTCGTGTTATTTTGGCGAAATCTTTAATGAATTTGCGATAATAGCCGACTAGTCCTAAAAAACTTTTTATTTCGGTTGTAGTTTTTGGAATAGGGAAGTTAAGTACTGCCTGAATTTTATCGTTGTTCGGTTTTAGACCTTCTTTTGTTATCATGTGTCCAAGATAGAGGACTTCCTTGCGGAAGAATTCGCATTTATCTAAGTTTACTTTCAAATTTGTGGCTCTGAGTCTGTCGAAAACCATGCGCAATTTCTCTATGTGTTCTTGTAAGCTTGCTGAGTTGACAATTATGTCATCAAGGTAAACTAGGCAATGCGGGCCTTGTAAGCCTCTCAGGACATTATCCATGGCCCTCTGGAAAGTAGCGGGGGCTGTCTTGAGGCCAAATGGCATACGGGTAAACTCATAAAGTCCTGATTGCGTAGAAAAAGCTGTCTTTTGTCTATCCTCTTCCTTAACTTCTATTTGATGGTAACCACTCGCTAAATCAATGGTAATGGTAATGGACTTTCCTAGTTTATTAAACAAGCCTGAAATGTTGGGCAGAGGGTACTTATCGTCGGTGGTAATTTCGTTCAAACGTCTATAATCAATCACCATTCTAATGTTTGTCTCTCCGGAAGCGTCAACCTTTTTAGGGACTAGATGGACGGGTGCACTCCAAGGTGAATGCGATTCACATATTACGTCATTTTGTAGTAATTTATAGACTTGTTAAGATAAGATAAGATAAGACAACTCTTTATTAAAAAATCAGCTTAATTATAAAAAATTAAAGCAAATAAAAACTTACAAATATATACTAGGTTTCATAATGGCGGCCTTATCGCTTAGAGCGATCTCTTCCAGGCAACCATGCACGTAATTGAATATTATAAAATTAGAGAGGCCTTAAAATAATACATTGAACAAACATATTTGAAAAATGAACAAATTATACATACAAATGGATACACAGATAAACAAATACATATAACATACGATACAAATTAGGAGCATGGAAATACATAATATATAAATTACAAATTAAAAGAAGAAGACACAAATTTTAATGCTGTAGTGATAGGTAATGGACTATGACTCGATGCTTAAAGATATTAATTGATGGAGCACGCCTAATGTCAATCGGTGGACTGTTCCACAGCAAGACAGCATTCATAGTGAAAGAAGACTTATAGGAAACGGTGTGATGTGGTGAGATTGATAATATGAGATTGTCAGATGACTTTAAGGTATAGGAATGCGTAGTGTGACAATATTTGAAATATTTCTGAAGATACCGCGGAGAAGAAGGGTTAAATAATATATTATAAAGGAGAGACAGTATATGAACATCCCGGCGACGGCGGATAGGGAGCCACTTGAGCTTAGTGCGATATTTAGAGACATGGTCATATTTACGTAAACCAAATATAAACCGTATGCAGAAATTTTGGAGGCGCTCAAGTTTGTCGAACTGCTCCTGAGTTAGATCAAGTTAACGAACGTCAGCATAATCGAGAATCGGCAGCAAGAGAGATATAAAAGATCTCTTGTTTTTGAATTTCAGCTGTGTACGCTGGAGGGTGTCTATATGGTCTTACATAATTATATGGGGTCTTCGTTTTTAGTTCTTATCTCATGTTTTACTCCGCTCGTAAAAGAGAGTCGAATGTCGTCACAATAAAAATGTCTCTATACTCATAGCATAATTTTTTATGCTTTCCTTTTCTTCCTTGTTAGCGTGGTCTAAACGCGGTTTCCGCAAATTTTCTTTTAATAATTCATCAATCTCACATTCATTCGTCGTAAAATTCACTTTACATTCTTCTCTTTCATACTTAGTAACTCTTAGTGGTTTTGCAAAGGTCATGGTTATTTTATGTTCGGATGCATTTTGAATAACGACACATGCATACGAGTCAACGCAAGATACTAAAGCGCTGGGCATCCTTACACCTTGACCAAAATCTACGTAGTCTATTATGGCTTCGCCATTTTGTAAGTCCGTTGGAACTTTTACACGTGTCTCTGTTCTTGGTTCTAGAGTTATTTCATACGGTGGACTATATATAATCGGTATTTCTGTATTAGGTGTTTGTAATATTCGGTTTGGCATGTCAATGTTAGCTTTTAATTTAGATAGGAGGTCGGAACCTATCGGCTGTCAACATTATATACGTACAATTTATGTTCTCCAACACTTTTGAAAGTTTTTAGTAGTGGTATCCGAATGGCTTCATTATGTTGGCTACGGGCATGAATGCTGACTACTTCAAAAGGCTCGTGGTATTTGTAAGCGGTGAAGTATTCGTCTGCCTTTGCGGGGCTTATAAAAGATCTTGTACTTCCGGTGTCAATCATAAAACGTGATTTAATTTCGGGTATTTCTATGTAAGGTAGCTTCAAAAGATAATCACAATTTAGCTCTATTAGCTCGGATTCGAGGCTGGTAGATGAAAATTTTCTTCAGCATTTGGTCCCTGGTCATAAACATCTGAAATTGTTTCATAATTTTGGGAATCTGGCATTTCCAAGTTGTAAGTATAATTTTCGTCATAGTAATCATAATTTTGTTCACAGGCTTGTTCCGGTGAAGCCTCGACAAGTTCGTTGTTAAAGAACATATTTTCACTATCAGGGGAAGCGTTTAGCATGTTCTGTCTCAACGGGCGGGCTGTGCGCATTGAAACGTCGGTATCCTCAATTGGTTTAGGTCGCTGTACATTTTGGTTCGGGATGCCGATTTTGAATCTTTGTTGGGGTTGCATAAAAGGTAGGGCTGGTCTAGCAAAATTTTTGGTTCATTAGAGGTCTGAAGTCTTGACCTTGTTGGTAGTTACCAAAATTAAAACCTGGTTGTGGTCGAGGTATACCAAATAAAGTTTTGTTGTCCCTGACTTGGGTTAAATCTGAATCCAGTAGGTGGATTTTGGGGCTGATGACCAAATCTAAAACCTTGCGGTTGGTGCTGTTGTTGCTGCTGCTGCGGTATGCCGAACCTAAAGTTATGACTAGGCATTGCGAATTTATTTTGTGGGTTAAAAGAAGGATTTCCAAATTTAAAGTTATTGTAACCAATATTATTAGCCATTGGAATTTGTGGCTTATGAGGCACTAGAGCCTGACGTTGCTTATGTTTTGCATTAAATTGAGTTATGAAATTTACTTCTTCTGTCACTATAGCTAAAGCGTTTTCTAACACAGTGCACCCTTTCAGACGCATGCGAATTAATTCCTCACTCAGATTGTATAAAAATACATTCAGTGCTATATTGTTGTAGACTATAATTTTTGCGGCCTTTATCCCTTCGTCGGTAAGTAAATTGACCTTAGCAAATAGCGGTTTACGCATATGCTGGATGCGATGGCAGAAGTCGATGAAAGACTCACCAGAATTTATTTTCATTTGCTCTAGCTCTATCGTGATACATTCTTCAGAACGTGGGTCACCAAAATGTTGAACTAGAACCTCCTTAAGTGTTATCCACGAGTGCTGCGGCTCTACCGTGAAGCCTACTTGTAATTCCGTGAAATACATATGTTTGTTGCGCCAAGTTATTAGGAGGTGTATAGGAGTTATAGATGTACTGTGCTTTCCTAATGAATAAATTTAAAAGGTTTTCTTCACCTTAAAATTTTGGTATTAAACATAAAAGGTTTTTTGGTATTATCCTAATATTTTGCTCCATTGTTATTTCTTATTAATAACTAGTTACTTTTATAATTATCAATTAAATGTACTTAACTTAATAATAGATTTAACACAAAAATTTAACGACGATATTAGTACGTTAAAGGAAATCAAATAACGATTATTTGTCTAACAAACGGAAATAGATGGGAACGGAACGGAAACGTTAAAAGGTTTACACACAGAACACTCGTCCTCATCCTTATATTGTAGTTAGGTCGTCTTCTTAAAACTCGCCGCGCACCACAAATGACAGATTTATTTGGTTCGTATGGATTGCTGTCAGACACGATTACTTAAGTTGAGAAACCGTGGCTCGTTAGGTTCACAGGAACGAATGGCAGGAACTTCGATAGTAACTTTCGCGAACGTACGGAACCCCAGCAATCCTACCGGCTGCGCCAGTCAAGATTGGGGAACGCGAGATTTTTTAATGTCCGATACATTGCTAGCTATGCGTCCGGGACGACCACCGTGAAGCCAGACGTAACCACAAACTAATAAGAAGATACTACGTAACTCGGCAGTTCTAACGCCTACGCCGGTATCTATATAGTTTCGGTACCTACGGGTTCCAGGATGCATAACTATCTATACTTTTATCAAGGAACGTAAATATGAACGCCCCATAACTTATTATTAACCACGTACAAAGAAACGTTTCAAATACTGAACTTGTCAGAACAAGTCGCCGCAAAATTTCAAACCATCTTTCAAAATTAGAAAGTGATAGTTATTCTTTTTCTTATGTTTTGCACTATTTTGCGACATCAGCGTATGTAGCTAGATTTTGAAAATGGAAAGCCCGGTTTGTTTATCACAGTATTTCGTAAACAAGCAAAATGTGAGAACTTACAAAAATGTTATAAAGTGCGACTTGAAGTGTAAAGACACTGAATTTCTGGAGATACTCTTCAGTGATGGTAAAGATTTAGTAAAATATTTACCTAATGAACTTGTTTCTGTCCTTCTATCAATCAAGACAAATGCAAAAGAAAAAGCTAAAGAAGATTTTAAAATTGAAGCCAAAGGCCTTAGTACTTTGCAAGCTGTAAAAAAAGAAATAGTTTTTGATAACTGCTGGGCCATATTAAATAAGATAGTACCCAGAAATATGATGGGTTCTAATAAAAATTTGAATGTGTTTAGGAGCCTAATCCAATCTGTAGTCTACAGTATGAGACGTCAACATATTTTATTGTCAAAATTTATAGAAAAATGGGACTTCTCGGTATCTATATGGGCCAGCCTTCAATGCTCTAAAGTCAAAGACACTTTGTATCATATTTTGATCTGGATAGTAAAGAACATCCTAGCAGCTATTGTTTCCCTGAATTTTTATGTTACAACATGCAAAGTGGATGCCGATGAAAATAAGTTGCATTACTTTTGGAAAGCTCAATGGCAAAGTTTCTATGATAGAAAAATCTCAGATATGATATTTACTAAAGTTATTAAGAAATGTGAACCACTAAGCTTAAGTAGGAAAATTAAAAAGAGACTCAGTTTACTTGAGAGACGGAAACTAAAATCATTTAGGAAAGAAATACCAAAGCTACATTTGATTCTCAAAGCAAATAATGATTGCAGACCAATTGTTCGATACAGAACAGAACCACAAAAGCATCCAGAAAAATATAGAATGAAAGAGAGACTAAAACTTTTAAAAACTCTAACAGACAAACCTGTTATAAAGATAGAATCAGAATTTAAAGACTTCTACCAGAAATGGTTAAATTCCGATAAGCCAAAATTATATTTTGTAAAGGCAGACTTGAGCAATGCCTTCGGTGCGGTGAATAGAGAGAAACTGTTGAAAATATTAAGTGTAAAGCATATGAAGTTCCAAAAATGTGAGATGAACATTAATTTCAAGAAAAAAATTGCTCAACAATACAAAGAAATGATCACAGAACTCAGAAAGCCACTTTTAGTCCGTGCAGGATCCACAGTCTTTGAATGGAAAGAAGGTCTTGTCCAAGGATACAAATATTCTCCAGCTTTATCAGAACTTTATTATAACCAAATGGATGAGTTGTACTTATCAAACCATTTAAAAAAAACACAATTGCAAATTAAACTTTTTTTGAGGGTAGTCGATGACTATCTGTACATCACAGACTCTTTGGTTGATGCCCAGTCCTTTTTAGATGCACTTTCGAACTATAGAAATGTAAATTACAGAAAAACGGTTGTTAATTTTAAACATACCACCATCAAATTTAGCGAAGAAATTACTTTCTTGGGATACAGTTACAATACAGAAAAGTTGGAAGTGAGCAGAGCAAGTAATGTATTTTTTGGACAAATGTGTTACAAAATCGCTTTCACAGGTGCTATTGAAAACATACCGAAGTTCCTCGAAAACCGGATAGGACAATCTGGCATCCAAATCAATGGTCACATCTTTAACTTGGTTCATAACCCGGAAGAACTAATCTGGCGACACATTTTCACGACCTTTTGCTTATCCGCGAACAAATTCTGCACAATATTAGCAATTCTATGTGAAGAAAAGGAAATGGTTCAATATATTGATATGTACAAAAAGAGGGTAGTCATGAAATTGAGTAATGCCATTTTGGAGATGCTGTCAAAGAACAAACCTGCAGGTTACTGGTTTGCATATTGCATAAATCATTTACAGTATTTGTCGTGGAAAGCTTTGTATTTATGTGCCAAAGGTACTCCTAAATGCAGTGGTCTGGTGCCTGTGATAAACGGCGAATTAGCTAAAACCAATTGCTTGTTTGGCAAATGGAGAGATCATGCAAGTGGTATAAACTCTAATGGAGAACCATTCAGACCAGCTATAAAAGAAATATGTCGCAAATCAGATTTGAGAACCATTGTTAAGTTTCTTAATCAACTTCCTGAAGGTTTTGAATGTTATAATCATAAAAAAAGGAAATAAAACCAAATAATTAGCACATCTTGTTTTACTTCTTGTACAAAAAACTATTAAAGCTCATACATTTTTACATGGACGGAATGAAATGCGATTTCAATAATACATCATTAAGACTTATTAAAACTAAGGCACATATTGGACGGATAACTTAAATCATTATTTACATCTCTCATATTCGGTAAGTAGGTCCTTATTACCCCCAAATGGGGCTTGAAGGTGACCAATTAGCGCTCTAGGGTAATAATGTAGCTAGAAAAGCCCCAGGGCGGTAAGTAATTTAAAAAAAAAACTTCACTCTTTCAAAAAGTTCGCGTAAATCTAACCATCATACTGGCAATAGACATCATGCATTCAGCCCAATGACAAAAGAGGTCACTTCGCTATTCAGCCTTGTCTTCGTATGAATATAATAGTCATCAATTTTAAATATCGAACGGCGAAGCTCAATTACGTTCTTGAATAAAATAATAAAAAAAAGATGAAAAAGGCGGGAATAGAAAACTTATACTTTAAATATCGTTTGTTTTTGGGATTTTTGTATAATTACGTGCTAATTAGGAAAAAAACATGAGTTCTGCAAGTGATGAAAATATAAGCTGCACTCCTGATTCAATGAAAATGTAAGCTGAAGCAGCAATTAAAATGTTTTATTATTGTAATGTCGGTTTTTTTCTACTTACCTCACAATCGAGATGTAAAGCAGAGTAGTTAGCTCGGGCTTAAGCATCAATTGCACGCCTTAATATCTCGGGCTGCAATTGATGCCTTACAGCCCTTGGCTACTAATCTTCTATTAAAATACTTTCAGGTAGAAATAAGACATATAAAAATGAAAATTAGTAAATACAAAAATGTAAATAATAATTGCTCGTATTAGAATTCTATAAAAATATCATTATCATACGAGTACCAAATCATTACATATCATATAAGTGAGATTCACTAGACACTTAAAACTATATTTTTATTACAATTATGATCTACGAGTAGAAATAGTCTAGACCATCAATGAAATCACTGTTATAATATATCTAAATAATAAAATATAGTGTACCAGGTGAAATCACAAGTGATATATGTTATATAATTATATGAAAAAAGAGGAAGAATCCTTAGCCAGTATGATGTATTTTGCTTTGTGAAATAACAATATTTAGATTGCTTTGCTTAGTTCATAATTATCATTACCTAAACATTAATTATATTTATGTGTCAATTATAGCAACACCAACTGAGCTGCTCCAGTTAAAACATGACCAGGTATAGTGTACATTTTGAAAGTTTAGTGCTCCTATAATTACCTACTTTTTTATGAATAGTAGGTATGTTTGCGTTTGACCGCAAATCACCTGATACAAAAATGCGGCCTAATATTAGCACTTAATATAACACACATTTTAAGTTTAATCTTAGCAACACCAACTTAGCTGCACAGTTCATAGATAGATTTTGAAAATTTTTGCTACTATATCATCATTACCAATTTTTTTATCGATAATAAGTTTTGCGTTTCACCGCAAATCACCTGATACAAAGGATGCGGCTTAATATGTAGCACTTAATAATTCTAATCTATGCTAATCTTAGCAACACCAAAATAGCTGCCCCGAATAACACTAAAACATCAATATTTAGTACACTTGCACTGGACAAAAAGTCCGGGTCAGCGGCGACATAGTATGCGGCTTGCGGAGCGTCACAAGACACGATGCGTGCGGCTCGCATGAGCGCTGGGCCTGCAATGAGTTCGGCGGAACGTTGAGCGTGAGGAATGACCTTCAGACGGACAGCCACATCGCTGAAGATTAGATCCGAGTATGGGGCCGGCGATGTAAACATGCTGAAACTGATTTGGAAAAACAAGTGGTTAGAAGCGAGATCGAAAAAACCTAAATCTAAATCATTAAACCTATGCATCATGCTTTTTTTTTCAATTTTGATGTTCTTAGTGTCACTCTCACGACTTAAGACGAATGTATTGACACCACTCACATAAAAAATATGACAAGCCGTTTAGGCTCTAGGGCGTGCAAAGAAATAATTATTTATATAACTAACTGTGAAACGCGGTTTCACCCGCGTAGTTCCCCATTGGATTGTCGAGATAATGAGGGAACTACTTTTTTGAAGTCGGTTAAAAAGTATCTTATGTCCTTTCCCGGGGTCCAATCTACCTGTGCACCAAATTACATCCAGATCGGTTTAGTGGTTTTGGCGTGAAAGCGAAACAGACAGACAGACAGAGTTACTTTCGCATTTATAATATTAAATATAACCCTTCTTCTTTCGCAGTCGGGTAATTATGGTATTGCAAGACTTAAAAAACTTAACAACAAACGCAATTTTAAGTAACTTTAAAATAAGAAGGTTTTTAATTCGTTGTTTATGATTATTGACTCTTGAACACATTTGGGAAGTTCTTAAATTTTTCTTTCTTTTTGTTTCAAAGGGTTTTTATTTAATAGGTGGTCCCATACAATTTTTTACAAAATCTTTCGAGCACTTTAGTTTATAAATCAAGATACCTGAAAATATGAATATAGTAATAAGTTTTTCACTTTACTAAAGTATTACTTGTTGTATTTGATGTTTTGTGTGCCTGCAATGAAGAGTTAAATTTATTGACCGAGCGAGCGAAACGTCTCTGCTTAGAGCACGAAAAATGTTCTTTTGTCTGTCAGTTTGTATGTATGGATGTTTGTCAGAGAGAAAATTTGTAACCGCGTACAGATCGTAGTTTCCAATCTTGAAGAAACTTGGTTTATGGGTTCTACGAGTTTTTGGAATTTTTTAGACGTGGAGAAATATCCTCATATGTCTTATTCATAGGAATTTAAATAATATTTGGTACAGGCATACAGAACACAACATTAAGATTACCGAATATGATAAAATCGGTCAAGTATTAGTTATCTCTATTTTACAAGGTTGTAAAAAATATTGTGGTCATGAGGTCAACTGTTAGTGGAAACTACTACTATGAGTAAAAACCATTAAAAATGTGTTAGGCATAAAATATAAATTATTTTAAGTATCATTTAGTGAATTTCTTTATGTATGACTTACTCCTTGTATCTTTTATATTTTCTCGAAAAACACATTATTATTATGATTCTACTACTACTACTCTAGTGAGCAAAGTATCAATAGGGCGATATTATTAAAAAAAAATATCGTTTAGCTTACCTATAACTAATTTCAGTTATCCTATAACCGATTTCACTTATTCTACATACGATTTCACTTATCCTATAACCAGTTTCACTTATTCTATAACCAGTTTCACTTATCCTACAACCGATTTCACTTAACCTATAACCGATTTCACTTATTCTACATTCGATTTCATTTATCCTATAACCAGTTTATACCTGAAATCATCAGTAGTCTGCGCCCCGTAGAACTGCTGAGCGTAGAGCATGAGGTTAGCGAACGTATCCAACTCAGTATGGTTGGGACGACCGACCAACACCGCGCCCGGGACTTTACCCAGGTTGCAGTGCGCGTACTCGGTCGATTGGGCGCGGGTACCTGGAAAAAAATTGGTGGAATTTAAATCACTTGTTTGATTTTCGGCCAGCACGGTAAACGTCTACCAAATAATGCCTAAAGATGTGGTAAATACTGTGTATTAATGAAAAATGCGTCACCTTCTTCATTGTGTACAGAAATATCTAAATTCTGTGAATTGTAGTGGTATTATGACATCTCTGGAAGATTTATGTATCCTAGGTTGATTCCAATGGTCACATTGGTCTATAAATTGTACCGCCCGTCACAAATATCAAAATTGACACAATAAAAACGCGTAAATCACTTTATTGCGAAATAACATGAAAACATTTTGATTCGAAATTAATTTTGTACACTGCGATAAGTTACGTTATTTTGAATTTGGTTGATATATCAAAGATTCCTAACATACTATGGTATCATGTACTGTCCTGGCCGGAGCTGCATACATTTTTGAAAGAACTCTTTTACACAATATTAAGTTTTTTAAACTCTTGCCATTAGAACATAGCAGTTTCAACCATTCTCGCTCACCACTGAGCCACGCCTCCCTGCGAGACACCGCAGTCTCGCGGAGGGCTCCTACGTGCCCGAATTAGTTCACTGATACTCAATTTCACATGCAGCTTTCTTTTGTAAAGTAGATACTAAATTAATTTGAGAAGCACACAACGACTATTTGCAAATTATAGTTTATGGAGCTTGATAGAAATATTTGTTTAAAAACTGTAGCCTTTGAGAAAACTTGAAAATTGAATTGATTTGTTATTTTGTTGATCTTGGATTTTTATTAGAAGCCTGGTTTATGACACTAACAGAAGTAATTCTGCGGATTGCGACGTGCGTGACGTCGTGTGTCGGTTCCAACGGAAGATCAACGCTGGCTGTTTCAGCCGGCGCTGTTTTGAATTGGGACCGGCTTGTCACAGATTCAGTGATTCATAATATTATGATTTGAGTTTTTGTCTAAGTTATGTTTTCTGTTAATAAATTATATATTTATATTTTGTAGTTCTCACTCATTTACCAGTCACAAATGACAACAAAACGTATATTTCAAGTGTTACCGTCAGGACATAGCAGCTGTAACACTCCCGGTAGCAGATCTCTCGCCCACCACTCGCGTCGTCTCCCAGCGGTCACTTCAGCTGGCGCTGTGTGACGCACGAACGCGGCTTCGCCCCCGCCCTCCACGAGACACCGTAGGGCTCCCACGTGCCCGTAGTAGGGCTCGCTGGCATCGCGACGGCAACGTCTGTCAATCAAGTTGTTTTATTTATGACTAAGAAAATATTAGGTCATTACATATGAAATTGGCGTTTTGTAAGGGAGGAACATAAAGTCTTTTTTTTATAATAATATATTTATTTAATCAAAGTATGTACCATTGCTATCTACGCACTTTTGCCATCTCATAGGTAGTTGATTGATCCCTTTACTAAAAAACCATTAGGACGAGAATCAATGAAATCTTTGAAGGCGCTTTGGAGTGCCCCATCGGAGTTGAATTTTTTCCCTTGCAAGAAGTTATCCAAATTTCGAAAAAAATAGTAATCTGTTGGAGCCAGGTCCGGGGAGTACTGTGGATATCTTAGACATTCCAATTGAAGCTCCTCTAATTTGGCAGCCGTCTGTTGTGCAGTGTGTGGTTTAGCGTTGTCCTGAAGCAGCAGTGGCCTAGAGCGATTGACCAACCTCGGTTGTTTAGCAGCTAGCTTTTCCATCATGGTTTGCAGTTGCTGACAATAGATATCTGCTGTAATCGTCTGGCCAGATATAAGAAAGCTGTAGTGAACGACACCGGCACTAGTCCACCAAACGCTCACAAGTAACTTTTTTTGAGTCAATTTTCGCTTGGGGCAGGGTTTGGCAGGTTCGCCAGGATTCAGCCATTGCGATGAGCGTTTCCGATTATCGTACAGGATCCACTTTTCATCACAGGTAATAATCCGATTTAAAATCCCTTCATTATTGTGCCGGTTGAGTAATGTAACGCAGCAGTTGACGCGCGTTTGTCGGTTTGCTGCACTCAATTCATGAGGTACCCACCTTTCAAGCTTTTTCACCATTCCAATTTGCTTCAAGTGGATTAAAACAGTTTTATCACTAACACCGCAGCCTGCAGCTAACTCGGACGTGGTTTGCGATGGATCTGCTTCTACAATAGCTTTCAATTCTTCATTAGCAACTTTAGTCTCCGGCCGTCCACGGGGCTTGTTCTGCAGGTCGAAATTTCCAGAACGAAAACGAACCAAAAACGCACTGTGTTTTCTTTTGCGACACCGCCGCCATACACTTTATTAATCCTTGGTACCACGGTGGAACTCATACTCGTAAATAACGCTATATTTCAAGTTTTCCATTTTGTAAACTGCGTGACGCAAAGAAAAAACCAAACGAGGACAAAACAAATGAATTACGGTTTTCGAAATGCAAATGTATGAATAAATAGCTGTATAAATTTGAAATTGGAATCACTAACCAAAGAAGAGATATTTGAGATCAAAGTGGCCAGTACGACAAAACGCCAATTTCATATGTAAGGACCTAATACATAGTTTACAAAACGACAAACTACCAGATGTCACGCAAACAATAACACGTTTAAAATGGAATTGGGCAGGACATCTCTGTAAATTGGAAAACTCCAGATGGACCTAGAAAGTCACTGAGTGGATACCACGCGATGGAAAGAGGAAACCAGGAAGCCAGAGGAAAAGACGAAGAGGTATTTTTTTACGAAAATAGCCGGTCTAGATTGGATGACGAAAGCAAGGAATAGAGAAAAATTGAGAAATTTAGGTGAGGCCTATGTCGTGGAGACGATTTCTACAGATTTTTTTTAGAAATTATATGTTTTATTTCATAATAATGTAAATTTAAATTATTACTTGAAATTATGGCTTTTTTTATTAATTAGTAAAATAAAGGCTTTTTTATTTTATTTATTATTATTTTTTAACTTAATTTGTTAAAAGTACGAAATACTTGTTTTTACTACTGAAAACCATGAAATAATTCCGACCAAACCAGACCGACCACACGTAGATTTGTTAGCTTAAGTACGATTAAGTTGTTGGTAACAATAATTAATTAATTGGACTAAACAGTTGACTAGGCCAGGTAGACTGGTCGTGCTAGGATTTGTACACTGGTAATACATTTATCCTTATTAATCCTAACTAATATTATAAATGCGAAAGTAACTCTGTCTGTCTGTCTCGCTTTCACGCCAAAACCACTGATGATGATTAAATATGGTACACAGGCAGATTGGACCACGGGAAAGGACAGTGGATAACCGACTTCAAAAAAAGTAGTTCCCTATTATCTTGATAATAAAATGGGGAACTACGAGGGTGAAACCGCGGAGCACAGCTAGTAATTAATAATAAAGAAATTTAAAATTGAATAATTTTGACTAACCTGAAGGAAGCTCCGTGGCACAGATGGCAGAGGTTATCGTGAGGCACAGTTCCCGAGTCCACGTACTCGGAGCTGAGTGCGCCGGGCGCGCACGACTTGGTAAAATATTCCGCGGCCGCGTGCGCGCCGTCGCAACCGTATGACCTGACAAACGTAACAAAAAACAAGTGGTAGAAGCGACTACGAAAAATCCGACTCCTAAATCTTTAAACAATAACAATAAACTTTAACAATAACAATACCGCATTAAAAAAATTTCACTCACATCATTATACAACAAGCCGTTTAGGCTCTAGGGCGTGCTAAAGAAATAAACACACAGACATACATACATACACTCGAAAAACATAAACCTTCTTCTGTCGCAGTCGGGTAAAAAAAAAAACATTTTGAAATTGGTCTAGGCGTGGCTAACAATACATTTCCGACAGATTGAGAACCATTATTTTAAGGTCGGTTAAAAGTTAATTGACATTGATACATCTGGGCACCAGACCGCCAGACGCCTTGCCCCTTTCTTATTCACTTCAACGGGGATCACGCCCACAGCTCCACAAACGACGGCCACAAAACTCTTCGCTTCAGAGCCCCAAGGTCTCAACTGTATAAGGGAATGCGATACATACCGTATCCAACCGTTAGATATGAGATAAGCGAGCGGGTACACCCAGCCGGCCGCCTTTCCTATGCCGGTGTGACAGGTGTTCTTGCCTCGGAGATATGTCAGATCTGTGTCGGGATCTTGTTCCTTAGCGACCGCCACTGCGTAGTACCAACTGTCACCGCTTGAATATACCTAGGAACGAAGTTATAATACTAATTATTCAATGGTATAAAGATGTGAGTAGCGCACACAAAAGTTGATTAAAAATATGTTTTTAACAGTTTCTGCTTTGATTTTAATGAAACTTTGCGATATTGCTACTTCTGGATTTTGCGTTGTTGCGGTGGTTGGATGAACGCCACATGTGTATGAGCCCATTCGAACTTCAGTACTAATATAGCAGCATACATAGTAGCAGTAGTGACACATACGAGTAGAGGGTATAAGCTATTTTGGACAGTCTTGTACAATGTGGCCTTACTTCCTGCATGAAGAGCTTGAGGTGGTGTTTTAGGAGGAACTTTTCTTATTTAATAATAATATGGGACAACATCCACACAAACATATTCAGGTCCCAACTAGGCAAAGCCGTGCTATGGTAACCTGATGACTGATATAAATACTTAAATACATACTTATATATACAATAAACACCCAGACACAGATCAAACAGACACGTTCATGCACACAAATGTTTGACCTATCCGGATATCGAACCCGGGACCAGCGGTGCAGAAGGCAGGGTTGCTACCAACTGCGCCAACCGGCCAGTCATAAGTCACCAGTAGCAATAGATGGAAAGTAAAACGGATTCTTGGACAGCGGTTTATGATGTGACCTCACCTCCTGCATGAAGGGCACGAGGCGGATGAAAAAACGCCGCTGGTAGTGTACCACCATTACAAATGGTAACACATGGATGGTAAAATCTATTGTTCGAGTGGTTTCCAATATGTCATGAACTTCTACATCAAGAGCATGAGGCGGTGTTGTACGGAGGAACACTGGGAGGGTATAAACTATCTTGGACAGTAGTTTGTGATGTGTCCTTACCTCGTCCATGAATGGCACGAGGCGGTATTATTCGACGAACTTCACTTGTACACTACAGTCATATGCTTTTTTGTTCGTACCTTCTGCATGTAAGGCACGAGGCGATATTGCTGCAAAAATGCCGCTAGTATTGTACCAATAGCGACATTTTTATAGTACAAATAGTGACACATGGACGGTATATCTTGGACAGTGGTTTGTGATGTGTCCTTACCTCCTGCATGAAGGGCACGAGGCGGTGTTGTTGCGCCGCGGTTAGCATGTCTGCCGCGTCCAGTGGCGTCCAGTCAGCGGAGCCGGCGGCCACGGCGCGCGCGCAGTGGCGCCCGCTGTGACCGCGCAGACACACCAGCGTCGGCTGGAGGAACGCCGCTTTTAACGCTATCTGGACAAACGAAAATGCAGTATTAACACAACTACTGCTACGGTGTTTTTTATTGACATGTTGGCGTAAAATAGGTTTATGATCAAATAGTCAATATTACGCTATAATTGAAAGTGAGAAACAAGTAAGTAAGCAAGTAACCTTTTGGGAGCTTTAAACACTTTTTATACTTATCTAATAGTTACATTTAAATTTAATCATAGGTTTCATATTTGTTCAGTTTGCAGTAGAAACTTTAGGGACATGGGGGCCGAGCGCTTTAAAATTATTATTAAAGAATATCAAAACGTCTAGTGCAAGCGACATAATATGACCATAATGCATGCTCTGCATTGCCATTAAATGTGGCAATTTTTTTCCTTTGCTTATGTGTTTTAATAAAATATATCCTTGGTGTTTTATAATATATATCCTTGCTATTTCGGACAGTCGTGTACAATGTGGCCTTACTTCCTGCATGAAGAGCTCCAGGTGGTTTTTTTGAGAGGAACTTTTCTTATAAGACAGAACTGCGCAAATTCACTCGTGTTTTTTCAGTGTGTTTGCGCCTCAACCATGCAGCCATACTAGCGTAAGAATCATATAACCTGCGTGTTTTCAGCAATAAAGTAAAAATATATTGTAAATAGGATCAGTTTTTCCTTAATTTTAAATGTAGATATTTTCATTTCACTGCATTTTTTACAAAACCTTTGGATTTATTAGATCTATACAACGTCTAACAGAAAAGTGTGATAATAGTAAAGGGTGTTAGTCTACCCATCAAAAAGAACTGATTGCAGAACAAAACTTAAGCAAAATTAAATAATTGCTTCCTCCATACAACTTGAATAAGAATAAGAAATATTTATTAGCTTTTGAATAACGTTCGTTACAGGCAAGTTTTGTTACATTTGAATTACTAATTACTTAAAAAAAACTGAATATTTTAAAATTGAGTTCCATAATGCTATCTGGTCATTTATTGTACATTAATATTTTGGTGTAAAGTCCCTGTTTCTTACACTTAGCTAATCTATTTACGGGCAGGACCCACCCTTTTTTATTATTGCGTGCAATCCTTTTTTCCGGTATTTCCCTTTGCTCATGTTCTTCTAATAAACTAGTAAAAATATAAAAGATAGATCCTTGATAAATCATGTGACCAATTTTTGTATGGAGAACCTTTTTTTTAGATTTATCGCACCTTTCTGTTACTCGTTTTATACGCCAACGTCCAACGCGCAACGACCACCAAATCACCTAACAACCAATCACTTCAAGCGTAATTACCCTCATTTTGTTGCACTTGTCCATCTCAGGTTCGCTGGTAACGCAAAGAACAGATCGCTTGACCGGACAGTCTCTGATGCCGAGGACAGCTCTCTCCGCTTGATCACCCACAAACTGGTTGTTCAATATGTGCCGGGCTACTTGCTCGTCCTCTTTGAGCACGCGGAAGTTTACTGTTGCGTCCTGTATCACAACATTTTATATAAAGTAATAAGAAATTACAAATTTATACATAAAATTTCGAATAAAGTTTCACACTCATAGCTCCCCACTAGGATTTCTCCTGTGTCGGGGATAAAATGCAACATTCACAAAAACATACACAAATACACCCAGACCCGAAGACAGATGTTCAAATTTATCCTTAGAACACCCACCCCGACCGGGAACTAAAGCCGGGACCGTCGGAACTCGAAGCAATACTAGCCACTAGACTACGGCAGTCGGCGGCGGTATTAGGTCAGATGAACTGAAAAGTTCTCAGTTCATCCGACCGATTCGAAATATTATTTGTTTGTTCGATTGGGTCCAGTATACAGGATGTCCCAGAACTCAACGTCAAGCGGGCACGGGGCAAGAGGGGGGGTCATACCAGTTCCAGGAAAAATAAAATAAAAAATCTATATCAGTCATATCTTTTTTTTTACTGGACCATCAAAGTTAGGTGATATTATTTTTTCAACTACAACTCAAAGAAAATGCGATAATTTTAACGAACATAGCTACTCTTATTGTTTGATTTGTTATTGTAATTGATAGCATGTTTATTAAAGACCACATTAGTAAAAAAAACATTGTGAAATAGTTAGCTTTGTGACCAGAATAACTAAAGATATGTATAAAGGTGTCGATATTCTTCTTTTTCATAAATTTGTCAATTATAACTTAACCAACTGATATAGATTTTTTATTTTATTTTTCCTGGAACTGGTATAACCCCCTCTCTTGCCCCGCGCCCGCTTGACGTTGAGTTCTGGGACACCCTGTATTCAACAGCAATATAAATTGAATTACAATCGGTCCACTACTTAGTTTTCTGGTTAATACTTGTATATCAAAATATGTAGTATAACAATGTTTGCCAAACTAAAGTCGGTTTTTTACTATTTGAAAATATTAGATGTAGACTAGATGTAATATTAGAATATTAGAGTATGATAAAAAATAAACGTACTTGCAACAGTAAATCCGTGGTTCCGTTGGACGAGAAGAGCTTGAATGTAGACTCGATCGGTCTTCCGGACGCGTCTTCGCGCGGTCTGAACGGGGGAAGCGTGCTAACTCTGTAAAAAAATAATTAAAAAGGTAGTAAATATGAATATTATTTAGTTAGGTTACGACCTAATTTTTAATCGATTTCTCAACGGCACCTAGAATGATTAGAAAAATACTTTCTTTTGTTTGAAACGGTTACAGGTGATTGAATTTAATCAAAATTAGTCTAGTAGTATGGTTTGTAAAACAAATTAACTGAAAAAATTATGACAGATGATGAAGTGACCTAAGAACAATCAAGCACGCAGTCCTAGAAGATACTGATTCACTCTAGACTTTGAGAATACCTTTCAGTTCTCAGAAAGCAAGATGGCAGAAAGTTTATACTATTGTGTATGCTGTATGTCACACCTGCCCGCTATAGAAAACACCTGTTCCCATCATATCCTTTTTCAGTCTGTTAATACAGGCTCTCACTAGTCCTACTATAGGTTTCACCGGTTTCTACAAACCTGTCTCGGTATATATCTCACCTGCCCCGCAATAGACAACATGTGTCCCGCTATAGACAACATGTGTCCTGCTATTTAGCACACCTGCCTCGCTATAGACAACATGTGTCCCGCTATAGATCACACCTGTCCCGCTATCAACAACACGTGTCCCGCTATAGACAACACCTGCCCCGCTATAGATCACACCCATCCCACTATAGATCCCAACCTGTTCCACTATAGATCCCACCTGTTCCACTATAGAACTCACCTATTCCCGTCATATCCCTCGTCAGTCTGTTGATACTGGTTATTGTTGTACTGGTACGGATATCTCTCTGTGCTGGTGGAAGAGTAAAGGTTTCCAAAGGGATCCCGCGCTCGATACGACGAGGTGCGGTTAGAGTTGCGATTCAGTGGGTTCAACGAGCCATACAGTTGGACAAGTTTTTGCAAGTATTTTTGGTATCTGGAAGAAAAAAGTACATTACAGTATGGTAAAGGTTTTTATAGGGGAGTAGTCGCAAAGTAAGACGATGGTAGGATGTGAGACTTTATCCTTCTGGGTAACACTCTTGGATGCCTTGACCATTCGACTACTGTCGATATACCTCCACTCGATATATGTAGCGATGATGGTCGAGTGGTTAGTGGCCGTGCAAAAGGTAACGAGGTTTGATCCCACGAAACATGCAAAAAGAGCCTGAGCTACCGTCAAAGGAAAACATCGTGAAGAAACCATAGCATGGTGCTAGAACGTTTCTTATCGCTCGCCTGGCTAGCTAACACCCTCAAGTTGTAAAATTTGTCGCCAAGCACCTAACGGTTTGCTTCGGCAGCCTTCCTAGAGATAGTGCAATAATAACAATAATCTATCGGGAAGACTCCCACTCCTTACCTGGCCCTTTGGTCCGGAGAAGCGGCGCTAGTGGTGAGTATAGCGTCCGCGGGTGCTCTGCCCCAATTGCACCTCTCCCACTCAGTGACCGCGCCGCGGGACCCGTCGCGACACAACAGTTCGAATTGATCCTCACTAAGACCGCCTGGAGAAACGATTTAGGAACATTAGGCATATCAAAGTCGTTTATATCTGGGCAAAAGAAAGACAAGAAATACAGCTAAATAATAATATTTAAGTCATACTTTAAAAAAAGTGAAATCTGATTCCCATTCGGTAAGCAAAAGTCTAAGTACCAATAATGTCCTCTTAGAAAATTTAAAGTTACTTCTTGAATTAAAAAAAGCAACTGGACTGAAAATTATAATGGGACCCGGGAGTATACCCCGTCGCACTAACAACGGTTTTTTAATCGATTCACAATTGGCAATGATATTGATGAACATACACAAAACGAAATACATATAGACGAACATGGACTATGTTCGTCTGTATATATTTTATTCCTCAATTTTGGAAGTCGATTTTTTGTTTCATCATCTTTAAGCTCTCAATTTTTTTTTTCTTATTTATCTTACCCAGTACAGTGTGTGAGAGCAAGGCGTGCTGTATGGTAGTGTCCCGTACGAAGGCTATGTCCCCGCCGCCGTCGCTAGCCAGGCAGCGCAGTGCACCCTCGTAACCCGCGTGAGGGTCGGCTAGAGTGCATCGAACGCCGGGACCGCCTACGCACAGTCGGCATAACCTACACACAGAAAAAAAAAACTTAATCAAGATGGTTGGTTTTTTGATTGCACCAGTGACTGCTTGGTAACCAAAAATATATGACATAGTTTGACAACTATATTTTTATTTTATTAGTAGTTTATTTTTTTTTATTTTTAGAAGTTAGGAGATAATGCGTCTTAATTATCGTGATATTTAGGTAAAATCTACTTATATGATTCTGTATTCCTTTATTAAAACAAAAAAACTAAGAAGATTTATATAGGAAATAAGTAGTTACTTGTCAGAATTATCACCAATGGGGTTGTACATATCCTTCAAAGAGTTTGGTGCGCAGGATTCTCCAAAGAAGTGGGTCGCAGACTTCACATGATTATTGCAATCTCTGATCTTTAGACCGCCTTCTTGCATTAGCTGCCAACAAATATTCATGTCAGATAAGCTCTTTAGATTGATAAATGGATAGATATATTATATATCTAATGTGTACTACTACTAAATTAATAAAACATTAATTATTGTAATTGGGCTGTGTTATTAATTATTTAGAAAATATATACACATTGAAGAAATAAATTCGACCACTGCTCTCAAAATAACAAAATTTTAAAGCCTTTTTCTTATAAATATGACTACTAATCTATTACTATGCCAAGCTATAAATCTTAGATTAGCATTGATGTAACATTGTGTACATGACATACACACACATGTACTCACACATATACATGTCATGTATACATCATAAAATGATAAATGATTTTTTATTGAGATAAAAACGATTATAAATGTCAGTTACAATTATCTCACATATTAAGTATACATAGTTAATTATACTACAAAAACAAGAGAAAACTAAAGAAAAGAAAATAATAGCATGCACAAATAGAATTAAATATGAAACCAAGTATTAAGTAGGTATATTAAAACATTGATGTCAAATTATTAAAAACAATTGTCATACGAGTCCGCCTCCGTAATTTTCATTATAAACAATCCTTGTTGTATATAATCAGGCTATGTTTGGATTGGTTTATACATTGTAAAATAGGACAAATTCTGTTTGTCAATCGTATTGTTGTATGTTACGTAAATTATTTTTCTTTTTAATTATTAAATTATCTGTATACAACAGTAGCACGAGCATTTGCATCTCCTAACTTTGTAACTTACCACATGTATAGGCATGACCCAGCCGGCCAGCGCGCCTACGCCCGGGAAGCAAGCACGCACGCCGCGCAGTGCGTGGAGCCCCGTGCCCGGCTGCAGCTGTGGTACTCCGCCCTTCTTTATCACGGCCACCGCATACTGGTACGGCTCATCTCGACCATATAGCTACAAATTAACGGTGTAGTCTACTGATTTGGAGTGTAATGAAGGGATATATCTACCTATTAAATTCCTAACTCAGTATGCTGATGGATAGGTTCACTCTGGTCTTTCATAGTAGTAAGTAGGGAATTTATAAAAAATAACTAAATAAAAATATTGTTATAAAATATATTTACAAATGTAATCATCATAGCAGTAGAGGAACTTATAGTACACATACTTAACAACAATGATTGTTGCTTGAAGAGTAGTGGTGCCTATATATAGTTATATTCACCAATTATAAAGTTATATACAGTAAAGTTAGTTAAGGTTAGTTGTCATACACTCAATAAATAAATAAATAATATGGGATAACATCCGCACAAAGGTCTTCAGGTCCCAATCTAGGCAAAGCCTGTACTATGGTAACCTGATGACTGATATACATACTTATATATATAATATCCAGACGCAGGTCAAACAGACATGTTCATGCACACAAATGTTTGACCTGTACTGGGATCGTACCTGGGACCAGTGACGCAGAAGGCAGGGCTGCTACCAACTGCGCCAACTGGCCAGTCAATATCTCATGTTTTATTGATGATGAAAGACAGGTATTTGAATATGTATGTTCTTGTTATTTGTTTTTAATCTTCAATCTTACCTCTTGCATAATGGGCACTAGTGAATGGTACCGTCCAGCGACATACACCTCCCCTGCGTCTAAAGCCAGGATGGTGGCTTCTCCTCGGTCCACCCAGTTCATGCATTCCTCACTGTCAAATGCCTGCAATTCAATATTAGTTTTAAACTAGTAATAAAAAACCAGATCCAAAATAATGTAACACTTGTAGATAAATATCTCCACATTTGTGATCTAGTAATGGTTTAGAAGCTTCTTTACACACATTTCAACTTTTTACCAATACAGTCAATATATTCTTGTAACTTTGCTAAATCTTTTATTACACAAGTTCTTTACTTTAGCATGCATACCCTTTTGCATTTGAGTTCCAAATATAAATCTTCATAGCCTCGCCCTTCCATGGTCTCGTTGGAAAACAATCCTTTGTCCAGCAATGTAGTGTTTGCTAACTTCTCACATTTCTCTTGCTCCAAAATTGAAGTAGTACACCAAGTGATAACATTTTCTGTGTTTATTTCTACTGCACAAGTATCTAGAATAGTAGAAATATGTGATTATATGCTAAGGGGAAACCATAGAATGATCAAAGCCCATCTGAGGTAGCTGATCAATTAATATTACCTAATTGAAACGATTTCAATTGTTTCAGGTTTTTGGACACCGCAACAGCAGCGTAAAGTAGTAGAGCTAACTTAAATGTCCGCAATTATTCTGAGCAGAGAATGAATATGACGAAAAACTGTAGGTTCCTACTTATTGGAATCCTACATTTATATTCTTATTACGATTACTAACCTTAACAAAACAAATTGCATATTCCAGCGTAGGCATTTATCATATTAGGCTAACTTACCAATAAATGTGTGAAGAATCGCAATAATAACAATAGCAGTTTTTGATTTATCCATCATAATTTTTTTATTTTATCATTTCATTAAATCAAAAATTCGCGGACACCACACCCAAAACCGGTGAACAATAAATCTTTCGTCGCACCTCGTAGCCTAAAACAAAACACTTGTCGATTCGATCACAAAGCAATGGAAGCAATTTGAAAGAAAACTTTTTTCTTTTGATATATGGCACCATACGATTTGTATATTAGGCAGTGTAAAGTTCATGAATTAATCAAGTTATATATATATAAAAATATCAATTAAAATAAGTCGTGGCCAAGTTCAAGTCCTATCATGTACCTTAGTGAAACGGTAGAGACTTTACTAGGGTTTCTATGAGAAACGAAAACCACGTTATTCTGTCTTTAAATCGCTTGCACACACTTATGCATATATACAAGACATTAATGGTTTATATTCGAGCAAATCGCTAATTTAGCATAAATATAATATATAAGACGCCATATTAACGGCGAGCGCAAGAATACAGTACTCAGACTTAAGAAACACACTGCGTAATCTAATCATTTATGTAGCATTGCATTGTAACTCTATAAAACTCTTCTGGCCTCTTTAGGACCCTGCAGGGTCCTAAATGCCCGAAGCTTAACCGTACTGCCTGCTAAAGGAGAGAGAAAAGTAGACGGTTAGGGATGTTATGTTTAATACTAACTGTAGCCTATTCACTAACTGTGAATCGATTCAATAGAGAATTCTGAGACAATTCAAATAAGAGACTTGACCACGTGTTTTGTATCGTTACTTTGGATCATAATACCAAATATCTTGATAATATATTTTAGTACATTTTTAGGTATTACAATGTATTGTTCCAAGTATTGATCTTATTGATTCAATACGATATTTAAATCGTTTTTTTTTTATTTAATTATTCGAGTTCCGAATTTTTTATAAAACATTGTTTTTTTGTAGCATCAATGTTTATTTTAGTAGAGATACAAAACGATTTCTTTACATTGGGTATTCTTTGAATAGTTGTGTATGTACAAATAATAATTTTGATAGGCACTCTGGATCTAAGTGATTGCGTACGGATGTGATAAATCTTACAAGAAAGAGGTTAAAATTTTTCGATCCGATCCTCATTTTACATATTTTGATCCACTACTAACGGATCGAAAGCCAATAAATATAAGAACCGTATGGATAAAAAGAGTTTTCTATTGTATCGATCCACACTAGTATTGAATCGGATCAGACATCCCTATACAACACAAAAACAAAAAAAAAACATCGATATCCATCCAACCAAATTACCTAAACTAAAATCTCTAAAGTTCGGTCTTTCCTCAATTTTTTTGAAATTTTTATTCACGGTGGTATAAAATCCTCCAGCTTATCGTATGTAGAATTATTACAATCATTAATTATTCTCGGCTGATCATGCATATGGATGAAGGGGGCATTAAAGTGTTCCGTTTATTGCAGGTTTTGAGGTTGTAAATAATCCACACCAGTGTTTATTTTGTGAGACCGTAAACACGTGGAATTTGCTCACTTTGAACAATGGTTGTATTCACTTGTGGCTACTGTGGGGAGTCGGTTCAAAAGCCGAAAGTGGAAAAACATTACACTGCAACGAAATGTAGAAACAGGAGCCCAAATCTGTCTTGCATGGATTGCTTCAAAGATTTCCTGTAAGTGTTAAGAAGTTTTAAAATTTACATGTGAAATTATAATATTTATAGCTGTCGCTATCTATAGTTCGATTATACTGAGAAATGCTTTTTAAGGTTCTCACTTCACTAGATCACTAATGACTTGGAAACTTTCCATTAGGTGACATAGAGGTCAAATTATTACCGATATATTAGCTGATTATAATGTTTTTACTCGCTATTTTCAGAGGTAATGCTTACGAAGAGCATACAAAATGTATAACAGAAGAGGAACGGTATTCTGGAAAAGGTTTTGTTGCAAAAGAGAAAAAAGGTGAGCGAAAACAAAACACATGGATTGATTTAGTACAATCTGTGTTAGATGAACAGAAAAATGCTCCGAGAAATGTTCTCAGGATCATTGAAACTATCAGTAAACATAACAATACTCCACGTAAGAAGCCTAAGTTCTTCAACTTTGTTAAAAATGTGTGCGGAGCCAAAACAGGTGCAAAGGAGATTGAGCAAGCTTGGGAATTAATTTCCCCAAAACTTGCAGCACTCTCTAATGCAAATCAAAATCAGGCTAACAACTCTAATAAAAATGTAGAAACACAAGAAAATGGACACAATGTTACCGAAAGTCAAGACAGCCAAGAAGAAACTAATCAGGATGAGAATAGTCAAGCACAGGAGAATGGTGACAAAGAAAATGAAGAAAACCCATCTGTAGACGAGAAAAAGCTATCTAAAAAGCAACGCAAAGAAGAAAAGAAAAGACAGAAGTATGAAGCAGAGCTGAAGAACGCTGAAGCACCGCCTGAAGATACTTCAGAAGAGGAAATAGAAGGTAAAAAAGGCAAAAAGAAGAAGAACAGAACAGAATCCGTAAACGGTGATACAGAAAATGTAGATAGTAAGAAAAACAAGCGTAAACGGCAAGATACAGTAAACAGTGTCTCAAGCAACCAAGAAGTGACTGAAAATGGTACAGAAACAGTTCAAAATGGTACGGCTAAGACTCAGAAAAAGAAAGCCAAAGTTGACGAGGAAGCTGAAGAAAGTTTGTGCCTTCATGATCAAAACGTAGCTAAAATCAGTGAACTTGCCATGAGCGACAAATTCAACTGGCATGCGGTGATTATGTCTGTCCTACAGAAAAAAGGCAATGAGCTACCATTCAAACGCTTACAAAAAAAAGTACTCTCGGAATATTCAGAGACTACCGGCAGAGAAATTGATGATAGAATTGCTGATAAGTTTATTAAGAAACTCAAAAGTGCTCCAAACGTAAGAGTCGACAAGAACCGAGTAATGCTTATAGATTAAATCAAAACTTTTTTATATCAAGACTCATGTAATCTATATAATTTTAAACCAACAATAACCAGAAGCAATGAGAACAATCGCTATTACAGAAATTTGTACAATATTCATATTAATATTCTTTATTTTAGCATTTTACGGTAATGCTTTAGTGTCCTGTGGCAGAAGAGAGACGAAGGGGGAGGGTCAAAATTTTTCAAAAATTATGATATTCCTCACAATAACCAGCTAGATTATGATTTAGGCCATCAATGCCTATCGATTAGAACCAAAATCACCCAGAAAATCGTGTTGCAGGATATTGATAAGCTGACCCCATTTTTCTTTGCCTATATAATAATATGCTATCATAGTCCACTTCAAGCGATCGTAATATCCATATCTGAGAAATTATTATTTTTTTTCTCTTTGGTTTCGACGCCAATTTAAGGCTCAATTCTATATCCATATCACATTTTAGTAGGATCAGCCTGAAGTCAATTAGTCCACCCTCTGTAGAACAGCCACGTTTTTACTTATTAACTTAAAAAAAATTGGAATTTACCGTCACCCTAATGCACCCCTAAATGTCGTTTTGTTTTAATATCTTATCAGTGTATTGCGAACAAACAATCCAAAATCGTCTTCTTATAAAAGGTACTAATGGCCGTTACCCACGGCTTTGGACGCGATATAAAATGAAATACACAGAGGTTTCATACTTTGGACCTCTTTTTAACCCTTTAAAGGGTATAATTTCCAAAATTCTTTATTAGTTCTGCAGCCTAGGCTCTGCGTTGATGCCTAGCTTATATCAGTCAGTCAGCCAGTCAGAACTAACTCTTTTATATATACAGGGTTCTCGGCTAGGGGTTTGTTTACTAAGGCAAAAGGGTGACACTATACCCATCCATCATGACGACCTTCACTATGGGACCAACTCTGATTTCGAGAAAAAATAGTCAGCTGTTTCATACATTTTGTCGACGACCAATCAACTTTTTGTATTGAACGGCTGATTTTTTTCTCGAATTCTGAGTTGTTCCCATAATGAAAGTTGTTCCTTATTCCAGTAACGCCTTTTGGCTTAGTAAATCCCTAGCCGAAAACCCTGTATAGTTTTCTTACTTTATATCATTTACCAAGTACCTTCAATATTGTGCAAATGTAGATTCTTACCACATGTTCTATTAGTTATTTCCTAATTAAAATGTGTTTGCTACTACTAATATAATCATAATTCTATGCTCGAATTTATTATATTTTATGTTTAAAATTACATTAGTTTTGACAGATGGAACCTATTTTGCTCCATTGTTGGGGCAGCTGGGAATATACCCATGTTACATTATCAAAAAAAAAAGTTATTTATCAAATATAAACGCCTCTGGTATTTAGGTGAGGCCTAACTTTGAAGTGCTGTCATATTGGGTACCTACCTACCTGTTAAATTACTTAATTTTAATAATATAGCATGTCAGAAATAAATTTACTGTCTATTTGAATACAATTATGTGTACATCTTAATTAAAAGATTTCAGTACCTAGGTAATTAAATGAAATCCTATGTCATTCGCTCATTTTTATAAATAAGATACTCCGCCAAGTAAAAATTGTTACTTTTAACAAAGAAGAAAATTTGAGTTTTATTTTATATTTTCATAAGACACCTGCGGTCTTATTTATAACCGCGTCTTAACTTTAAACGTCTTTTCTCTTGTTTTATCCGATCGAGAAAGTCACGCGTCAAAACAAGACAAAAGACGTTAAAAGTTAAGACGCGTTTATTACGAGTAATAAGACCGTTGGTGAACATCATTTCACTTTTGCCTAGCTGGATCCTTATTATATAAATGCCTGTGTTTATATGTATAGCTATACAAAACTACCGGGTTCGCTTCCTAATCGTGGCCGTTGTTCGAAAGATGAGTTTGATCTTCGAAAGATGAGTCTTCGAGTCTGGGTGTATTTGTGAGCGTGTTTTAAAATGTTGCATGGCACCTCTGATAGGTAAGTACAAGAGAAATCTTTGTGGGGAGCTATGAGTGTCATACGTTATTTATTTTATTTATAAAACTTTCGTAAGTGTGCTTCGATGCTGGCCTCCAAGCTTGGTCAGCATTGTAGCTCTTGCTGTTCGCGCTGTAAAGGCCTTGCCCTTTGGTATCGGCCCTTATTCCAGCTTGGCCATTAGGAAAGCTGACCGCGTTGTGATTGCCTGGACATACGCTAATCAGCGTTCTTATCATCACTGCCAGATGCAGATATGCAGATATTAATTACCACTTGTTTTAACATGAAGATATCTTGAGGAAACCTGCTTGTCTTAGAAGCTGAGTAGCTTTCGGTGATAGTGAAGTCTCCAAGTCGTAATGGCCAGCGTGGTGGACGAAGGGCTACATCCCCTTAGTAAGGGGATCTATGCTCATCAGTGGGACACTGGGTTAATATAATATTATTTTACGTCGAGGCAGGTGAAGTGGGTGAATTAACTTAGAATTAAAAAAAATATCAAACCGTGACGTGCCGCTAGTCATTGTCCCGGCTTCGCACAGATGGATATATTTTTTTAAAAAGTAGGTATAGCATATGTTATTCTGTGATAAATGTAGCATTCTAATGCAAAAATATTTTTTGAAACCGATCCAGTAGTTTTTAAGTTTAAACGTTACATACAAAAACACAAATCTTTCCTCTTTATTACCCGACTGCGAAAGAAGGAGGGTTATGTTTTTCGAGTGTATGCGTGTATGTATGTATAATATTTCTTTTGCACGCCGCCGTAGAGCCTAAACGGCTTGTCGTATTTTGATGTGAGTGGTGTCAATAGATTCGTCTTAGTCGTGAGAGTGACAATGAGTACCTACATCAAAATAAAAAAAAAATTAAGGATGATACACAGGTTTAATGATTTAGATGTCGGGCTTTTTCAAACTCGCTTCTAACCACTTGTAATATTAATGTAGATAAGTTAACTGGTTGACTATTGCCTACACCCCATAAAAGAATCCTGCCGAGCAGATCAACGTATATCGACTCATACGTAATTAAAATAGAGGTTACAAGTAGATACATAATTAGCATGACCAATATTGATGGAAAGATAACACCTAAGTAGTATATATCAGGCCATTATTACCTACCTAGCTCTCAAATAAGATTGAGTCTAAGTCATCATCGCCAGTCTGCCATCGGTTTACATAATGAAGAGGAAGTTAATTTCTAGATTTGTAATCGGTTCGTGCATAATATACTGTAAGTAGATATCTACGTATAATCCCTGACTTCTCTATCTTTAGACGCTTAGAGGGTGAAAAAGATACATTTGAATCCTGCGCTCTGTCCTCATCAACAGGTAGGTACCATTTTAGTAGATCTATGAAACCGTAAATATGAAAGGTACCTACCATAAACCACATGACCAATTTTCTTATTTTTTTTTACCGTCCCCCCGTTTGTGAGTATATATGAGAAGAACCCCCCGACCCTCTAGTTGTGTATCATAATTCTTCATAATACAGTTTTCAATATTTTTTTCTAAATAAAGACTCAAAATAATGGTTCAAATATGGCACACAGCGTTCAGCACTTTCAAAATGGTGAAAGTACTGAACGCTATGCGCCATATTTGAAAATATTTTGTAGATGTAGCTCAAAAACCGAGTATTTACTTTAAGTAAATTGACTACTTGATAAAAACCTAAGTCTCCCCCTTGTTACCAAACGTGTTATTTTGAAATCCTCTCTCCTTCTCAATGTGTCTCTGTCTTGTTCTAGATATTTGGCCATATGCACTAAGTCAGTATTTAGAAGACCCTACAGTTTACTACAAGCCTATGAAATTCGACCTCCTGCTTAGAGGCCAATACAATATTTCAAAATGCTTGGCAGATTTATTGGAATGTTGGGAACATATGAGGTGGGTAATTTTAGGGTTTCGTGGTACCTATATATTACAATTAATCTATACAGTTTCGCTATGTCCCCAAATTATAGTTATAGATCTAAATGTGAGAAATTTAGCACAGTTATACTTTCCGTATAGATTTCATTCTAAGCATTATGAAATAATAATAATTTTATATTTTGACGGTAGTAGGTACCCATAATGGTGAAATTGTATGGGAATGAACAATTTTTTAACCAAACCGTGTCGTATCGTGTGCGTATCACCGAAGAGGTGTTTCAAAATTAAGGTAGGGTTTTATACATAGGTATATATAAAAGTAAGTCCGGTCTGACTGACTGATTTAACCTAGGAATCAATGCAGAGCCTAAATCGCTGAACCTAGAGACATGAAATATGGAGCGTGTACTTACCTACTAAAAAGGAGTTTTGGAAAGTCTACCCCTAAAGAGCGGTGACAGCAACTAGTTTTTTCAAATATATATATTTTTTTAATGGGCCTTGATATTGTATTGCGAGGCGACCTTGGATTAAAACTGTAGGATAATATACAATTGAATTTTTCCAGGCTGAAAGGCTTCGCTGTGCTTACATTAGGTATAGCTAATTATAAGTGAAGGGTTAAAGGTCTTTTCAGCAGAGTATTTATCGTAACAGTTCTTCATTTTAAACACTATAATCAGTCATAACGCAAGACACAATATAATTTCAACATTCACAGCAGCCATATTTTTAATAGAGAGAGAGAGAGAGAATCACAGACAATATATATACGTGTAGGTAGAGGTGTAACACAAAATGATGCCATACAATATTATTTTTATATAATAATGAGGTATTCTATGTAGATCTAGTTGACGTTTTATTTACAGGGCTGACGTTATATGCGACCATAAAAGAATAGAATTCGAGACCTATTGTGCTATAAATAAAAAATATTGTCATGTATTGTACAGCGACTTCGACAGTAAGTTTACCTAACTATGTATTAATAATTGCCTGTATTTTATTCTCGACTGCGAAAGCAAGAGCGTTATGTTTTTCGAGTGTATGTATGTATATTTCTTTGGCACGCCGTAGGCCCTTAAAGGCTTGTCGTATTTTATGTGAATGGTGTCAATAGATCTTTACCCGCAGTTAGTCATAAGCTATACTAGTTGCGTCAAACAATTTCACTTGTTAAGATACTCGTACCTGGGTCTAAAGTTCTTGGAGACGAGTTTTTTGAAGTTACTTTTAACCACTTGTATAAGTTTTAATTTATTAACTCATATGCTTACGTAACTACTTACCTACAAATTATAAGTGTGTCATGGTGAAATCTTGCATACAATTTAAGTTTGCAGCCAGCTAAGCAACAACATTAAAAATCCAATATGGTGGATAGCCTAATATGGCGAATTAGTTATTATTTGTGTCCATGAGATGAGATATTAAACAAGTAACGGTGCGATTGTATAATAGATGTCAATGTAGGTGGTCGCAATTCCGACAGCGAAGTGGATACACGTGTTGTTGTGATTGTGCTGCGATTTACGGATTTTTGGCTGTGTTTTTACCTTCCAGAGCTTATTTTTGTACTAACATTGGGCTTCGGTAAGGGTTTTATTATTTATGTTTAGGGGAAATGGATCCCATTTCCCCTGAACCGGTCGAACCGCCGGACCTTCCTCCGGTGGTGATGCCAATAGCATCGAAGCCAGGCGGCAAGCGTCCTGCACAACCTATGGAGGAGGGCCTGGGCGCTCTTCGTGGAAAGGTAGTGTTGACAGATAGGGAGTCAGCGAACGCCTCCATACAAACTATATTTACACACCCGGAACTCACTGTCATGGGCATTAAATCTTACATTACAAGTGATACTGGCCCATTTATAGTTCATGTCAGTAAGATTGAGGTTGAACCTACAACAGGCACCACATTCAGACCCATTAAATTCGGTCAATTTTTATACGCTAACAAAATTGAAGACATTTGCCGCGACGGAATTAAAAAAGTTGGTCGGAATAGAATGGCTATACAATTCAAATCTGCTGCAGGTGCTAATAAATTTGTGGAAAACCCCGTTTTGATCGCCCACAAGTATGAAGCGAATATACCCACGTATAATGTCACACGAATGGGTGTAGTCCGCGGCGTCCCCGTTGACTGGTCCATGGACGAATTTATTGCTTCAGTAGAAATACCAAGCAACTCAACATATATCTTAAAAGCTCGCCGGTTAAATAGAAAAGTGAAACAAAACGATATAGTAACTTGGGTTCCAACGCAAACGGTGGTGCTAACTTTCAGGGGTCAACGAATGCCTGACAAAATATATAGTTTTTATTCTGCTCTGAGTGTAGAGACGTACGAATATCCCACCATACAATGTATGGCCTGCTGTCGGTTTGGCCATATTAAAACACAGTGTAGATCCCAGCCCAGGTGTTACAGATGTGCACAGCCCCACAGAGGAGATGAGTGCAGTGTCCCGGAGGCATCAGCCACCTGTATATTTTGTTATATCAACCATTTTGCGACCAACAAGTCTTGCCCAGAACAGTCCAGGCAAAAGGCCATTAAAGCTACTATGGCCAGAGATGGTATCTCATACTATGAGGCATCATCTAAATGCAGGCCTTCTAGATCCTTTAATGAGGTAGCTAGATCTGTCCCTTCTTCCTCGGTTCCTTCTCCTCCTACCTCTACCCCAATATCAAGAGGCGCGCAACCACTACCATCTCACAAAAAAACAATCTTACGCAATCCTCCCTCTAAAGTCCCACTGGGGAAATCATATGACAAAGTTGCCCATCAGGCTATTATAAGAGATCCGCAATCCTCTCTACCTAATGGTTCTTCCTTTCAAATGCTGCAATCATCCCAGCCCTCCTCTAAACCCCAGAATGATATGCTAGTTCAATTATTATCTATAATTATCAACATAGTTTCTCAAAATTCCCTCTATTTACCGGACCACGTTGCCCAACTGATCTCTCAACTTACTTCTATTTCTACCCATAATGGATCTGTTCCCAATAATTCAGTGGAACTCCAGGAGCCTTCGAAAGAAGATTCCTGAACTCCGCTCACTTATTAAAAAGTATGGCCCTGCCTTGGTGGCCGTTTCTGAGACTTGGTTTGTCCCTGGGACTCGGTATCGAGTCCCGGGGTTCATCTGTCTCCGGGACGACCGCCAAGATGGTGCGGCCGGTTGTGCTATATTTTTAAAACGTAACCTGATTTTCTCACAGGTTATGCTTCCTGCATTCAGCCCAGAGATTAATGCTGTTGCTGTTCGCACATGTAATATATCTTTTATCTCAATATATATTCCCCATCCCAACTCCTCCCATATCCCTGATATTAGTTTAATCCTATCCTCTGTTCCCCTTCCCATTGTTGTTTTGGGAGATTTTAATGCCCACCATACTTCTTGGGGCTCCTATCATTGTGACACAATGGGACGTCTTTTGCTTGAGACTTTTAACGACTTAGACTTATGTGTGGTCAATAGTGGATCCCCCACACGCAGGCCATATCCTCACCAGAACCCCAATTCGGCTGTAGACCTTACCCTATGCTCCCCATCACTTCTTTCCTCCCTTACCTGGAATATCCATCCTTTTACACATGAAAGTGATCATTTCCCGATAGTTGTCCAATTGAAACTTACATTCTCGCTCCCCCCTCCTCCTCCCCCTCTATTAAAGTACAGGCTGTCTGGTGCTGACTGGGACACTTACTCGTCTTCTCTTGAGAACAAAATTTTATTAGACAATACCATAAATCATGTAAGCCCCCTGATGTCTTACAGCAAATTCATTGAGCATGTCCAAAATGTTGCAAACACTTATATTCCTATCAAAAAACCTAAGCAACACTATTCATCTCCACCTTGGTGGGATTCTGAGTGCACTGAAGCTGTAAAGGAAAGGAATTTGGCTGAAAACAGTTACAATAGGTGCATGTCATTACATAATTTCCTCAATTTTCAAAGAACTGCAGCTAAATGTCGGAAAACACTCTCAACCAAGAAGAAGCTTGGCTGGATGAAATACTGTGAAAGTCTGTCGCCAACCACGCCTTCAGCTATTGTCTGGAGACAAATAAGAAGATATAGAAGCTCTTCTAACTATTCTGATATCTCCTCAAATGACCCTTCTGCTTGGCTAGAAACTTTTGCAAACAAGTTAGCACCCCCCTTTGTCCAACAGATGCCTCCTTCTAACGTATTAAATCCTAATCTTTCATCAACACATTTCGATTCCCCTTTCTCTTATGATGAATTATTGTTGTCTTTGAATGGTTTAACAGATTCAACTCCTGGTTTTGATGGTATTCCATATTCTTTCATTACTAAAGCTAGTGATCATACAAAACACTTCTTCCTT
Organism: Ligdia adustata; assembly: GCA_947049295.1. Lineage (NCBI taxonomy): Eukaryota > Metazoa > Arthropoda > Insecta > Lepidoptera > Geometridae > Ligdia > Ligdia adustata. The sequence continues at coordinate 5,066,738 of OX346236.1, read as the reverse complement.
AACCTAATAAACTCTTTTTTCGAAAATGGCCACATCCCCGACTCATGGAAAACTCAGATAGTTATCCCAATTCTCAAACCCGGTAAAGATCTTTCTGATCCTAATTCTCGTCGCCCTATCGCCCTCTCATGTGTAGCAGCCAAGATCACAGAAATTCTCATCAAAAACCGACTAGAATGGTATGTTGAAAACAAGGGTCTCCTCTCTAAATCCCAGTTCGGTTATAGAAAGGGACTAAGCACATTAGACAGCCTCAGTATTATCACTACAGATATACATACTTCTTTCAAAAATAATGAATACCTTGTAGCGGTCTTTCTTGATGTTGCATCAGCATATGACAACGTCCTTCTTCCGATACTCAGAAACAAACTGTTGCAGCTGAGTATTTCAGCGAAGATGGTACAATTTATCTGCTGCTTCTTAATGGAGAGACACATTATCATTAGAAGTCAGAACTCTGTTTCAACATCTAGATTCACTTGGAAAGGTCTCCCCCAGGGGTCGGTGCTTAGCCCACTTCTCTATAGTCTCTACACAGTAGACTTAGAAGACTCCGTCAATCCCTACTGCCACATTCTGCAATATGCCGATGATCTTGTCTTATATACTTCTTCTAAATTTTTATCTACAGCCGAAGATAACGTTAATAATTCTCTAGTATACCTCGATTCTTGGCTTATTGATCACGGCTTATCAATTTCTCCTTCTAAAAGCAATGTGGTGGTTTTCACAAGGAAAAGAATTATTCCTGACATTACTATTACATATGGTGACGAAAACATCCCTCTAAAAAAATCCGTGAAATTCCTGGGAATATGGCTAGATTCAAAGCTCACTGGCATCCCTCACTTTAAATATGTTCAAGAGAAATGTGAAAAAAATATTAATGTTCTCCGCTCCCTTGCTGGTGTCTGGTGGGGCTCTCATCCTTTTTCACAAAAACTTCTTTATAATGCCATTATCCGAAGCCACTTAGATTATGGTTCCTTCCTTCTAGACCCAGGCAATAACGCTGCCCTATCTAAACTCTCAAATATCCAGTCCAAATGCCTCCGAATAATCTTAGGAGCTATGAAATGTTCCCCCATTAATGCCATGCAAGTCGAATGTGTTGACCCTCCTCTTCATCTGCGCAGACAATTTTTATCTGATCGTTTCATATGTAGGGTCTTTCAAAATTCAGCACATCCCCTCTTGCATAAACTTGAAACCTTACACAACCTCATTTATTCGCACAATGTTAGATTTGAAAATAATGTCCCTTGTGTTGTCTTAAGCTTTACTAAGTATATGTACGTACTCCCATTCCCAATAGCTCAGTTCCCTATCAATCCACTGTTCTCTACAGAATATAATGCACTAACTTTCCAGCCCACTGTTTTACTTGATCTTGGAATAACCAAGGATTCTATTGAACCAGCTATTCTCTTCAGTAGTATTATCCAAAGTGGATGGAATGACTGGGTGACAGTATTTACTGATGCATCTAAATTAAATAGCAATAGTGACGTAGGAGCTGCTGTTTGGATCCCTAAATATCATATAGCTCTTAGCTTTAAATGCCCATCTCTTACTTCTGTATTTACTGGGGAAGCCACTGCAATCCTTGAAGCAATTTCTTACATTCTTTCTCATAACATAAAGAAATCCATCATCCTATCAGATTCCAAGAGCTGCCTACAAGCCATCATGTCTAACTTCTTCAGATCTAAAACAAAATTCCCTATCATTCTCAGAATTAAAGAAGAGCTGTTAAAGTGTCATCGCCAAAATCTTGAGATAGTTCTTGGTTGGATTCCGGGCCACGTTGGGATTCCAGGGAATGAATACGTAGATAAATTCGCTAAACAGGCATCAAGTTCTGGTAATCTAGAGCACTATCAAATTTACTGCCACGACCTAGCAATTACTTGTCAATCGCAACTTTATAGTGCTTGGGATAATGTTTGGCAAAAATCTAGAAAGATAAAAGGTAAGTTCTATGGTGAGATACAACCATCTATTCCGACCAAACCTTGGTTTTTTAAATTCAAAAAAATTAATAAACACACTACAACAACTATTTGTCGACTACGGTTGGGCCAAGCTTGTACCCCAGTGTTTTTAGCGAAAATTAAAGTCCGTGACCACTCCCTGTGTGAATGCGGTCTTGACATAGGTTCCACCGACCATATCTTTTTTAATTGCTCAAAGCGTCGCTGCTCCCTTTATGACTTATTACCAGAGGAAATCCCCCGTCCCACTAACTTCCCTACTCTTCTTTCCCATGTGCCCTCTCCCTTTGTGTATGTCCTAAGTAGATTTATAATTACTAACAATATTAAACTATAATAATATTACTGTTCAAATGTATTATATTATTACTAACCCATGTATATATTTTGTGTGTGTCCTGTTTGTTTCAGATTTTATATCGGGATCAAAAATAAGCTCGGATTCAAATTATTACCGATCACCCGCGCGCGACTTATTTGAATATTATGTTTTTACTGACCAATCCTCAACGTTTATCTTCTTAGCTAATCACGCGACATTGGCAAAGTTGTGGCTCAGTCACAGAGGCCATAAACAAAGATAGAATAGAATAGAAGTAACGGTGCCTATTTAAAAAGTGATACAACGAATAACGATAATTAATGAATTGTATTTATTAGTAAACGAAATTACTGGACCGATTAATATAAAATTTGGGACCAACTGAAAAGTAACTATTCCGGAAAAAATAATCTAATTGGTCCAGAAAATGAACCAAGATAAGAAAAAAGGTTTCGACGTAACTGAGAACCTCCTTTTTCTCATAGAAATTAAAAACATAATTGACTATAATAAATGCTTGTGTTTAAGCATGATTATACGAGGTATACCTTGGTTAGGTACCTGTTTACTCGACTGCCAAATTTTTTTATGATAAGTCTGATAAAAGAAGACGTGTTTAATTTATTTTCGTTATGTTTTCAGGCTATAAACACAGATTTATAGCATATACTGGTTTCTGCGAGAAATGGAACTACAATGCCAATTACAATCATTACTGGGGCAGTCCTAGAGGAAATTATACAAAGAAATAATTATCATTGAGGTACAGTTCTTTTCAGATACTTACATTAAAACTTATAAGTACCTAGTTTAAATATGTGTAATGATAATCCATGTAAATAACTATAAAGGCTAGACAAATATTTATTTTTATTCAAATCCGATAGATTTTATTCCTGGAGTAAACAGGCTTAGAGTATATAATCCCTACGGGTTAATAGGAATATATAAATTATAAATGGGAAAGCAACAATATTTTTTTGTTTACTAGTACTATGCTGTCACGCCTGAATCACTTAATCGATTTTGATTAAATTTATTAGAAAATTGACTACCTACACATTAAGAAAGGACATCATAGGCTAACTTTGATTGCGAAAAAAGTGAAAAATAAATACCTGACAAAATTTCAACATATCGCGCAATTGGACGTCTACATGAAACTTTACATATTTTATGAAAAACTCGATATCCAGCGGATAATGTCGCGGGTAACAGCTTGTGCTTTATACAGGGTCACTATACTCATTCCAAGTAACAACTTTTACAATGGGCCTACTCTAAATTCGCAAAAAAAATACAAAATGAGCTGTTTTACACAATTATCGACCACGGATATTTTTTCTATAGCATAGCAATGTTTTTTCTCGATTTATGAGTTTGTTGCATAATAAAATTTGTTTGTAATGATGATAAGGTAGGTACAGTGACCCCCTTTCGGCTTAGTACACTGATTACCTTATATGAACCTGTGGAAACAGTACAGTACCTACAGAACCGTACATTACATTACCGTAGAGACATAATTATACGCTGTCATTACAGGTAGGTAGCTATTTACCAGCTTATCACGTTTGCTCACTCGCTCAATGTAAACAAAGCCTTATGTTGAAATTAAGTTAGAACGCACGCGTGGATAGGTGAGTAAATATAATTTCAATTTTGTTCTGGTATATAATGTTTTTCTTGCTCTTAGATGGAGTCGGAGTGCAGGGGATAGATTTGTTTTTACCTTGTCCTCTACTCCGTACTCGTTTTCGAAATAAACTATTTAAAAATATTCCAACAGCTGAATAGTCTGATTCAGTTAGCGTTTCTGACTGGAAAATCTCAAATTACTAACGACTATGTTTTTTCTTGTATAATCGATTTTCAATGTCATAATTTTGGTTCTTCGATCAAGCTTTACGTAATTCAGGCTGCAGGTGATGCAATTCAATAAGCATCAATAGTGTCAATGAAAGTAGTTTCTAATAAACCAACGCTTTTTGGCGTCGATTATTTTTTAACCAAGACAGCTAGGCATTTGGCCACTAGCTCCCACGACTATGGATGTCAGCGACACTGTGGCCCTCGATGGAGCATTTCTAGTCAGGAATACACTGGCTCTCAAGGAAGGCTGCCGGATCACACCGTTGTGTTGCGACTTGGTGCCAGTTTTATCAACTTGAGGGTGGTAGCTAGCCCAGGGAGCGTTAGAAAATACTACAATGCAAAACTTGAACGGACTTGTATCTGTTCTGAGGGTTAGGTGTGACCTACCTAGTTACCGACTCTCGGCCTCCTTAATAAACATGTCTCAGTGTTAACTATCTTTTATCTTGTTGTGGCGCGAGACGTTCTCTATGGGTTAAAACGAGACAAAAGATACGCGTTTAATAACAAGACAGTCTATGTCTATTATTGTAATTATAGTAGGTACTTAGGTAGGGCTAGTCAAAATTATCTAAATAGCAAAAGTTTGCTCACTTCATAGGCATCGTCGCGCCCTCTTTAGTATAAAATTGCTTAATTCCTCTGAAAATAATTCATCATCTTGTAATATACGCCAGCGTAATTCTCCCGTGTGTTTTTCTTAGGTTAATGTGGAGAGACTGAATAACCGAAATTGTAGTGGCTATTACTCACTGCTCTACTTGAGGTTAGGTGAGGTACTACACCTCACCTAACAGTGCAGGGAGCAGTGGGGAAGAAGAACTTTGTAATATGATGACCTACTGATATATTAAGTTGAACAACACATAGTTGAGCTTTAGGGCATAAAATGTCCTATTCAGCTCAGCTAATTAAGCGATAAAGTTGAACAGCGGGGTAGTAGCTGCTATTTCACTGCTTTGTAGAGTTGAATAGATGTAATTAATTAAAGGAACGAATTAAGCGAGTGATGCATCTCTGTTTCTAATGAATAAAATTGTTCTTTCGTCTGTCATATTTAATTTTGATACACATATACACTTTGCAGTTTCCAACCATTCTTGATGAAGCTCGATGTACGGATTCTACGAATTTTTAGATATTTTAATAAAATAATAAATAACTTTTAGTTTTTGAGAATTTTTAAATGGGAAGGGGTTTCAAATTTAGAAGAGAGACGTAGGCTTCGGTTCCTTTACTGACCGATTTCGATAATTATTGGTAAAGACACGAAGAAAACAACTTGTATATATATATGTATGTATATTTCTTTAGCACGTCCTAGAGCCTAAACGGATTGTCGTATTTTGATGTGAGTGGTGCCAATAGATTCGTCTTAGTCGTGAGAGTGACACTGGGTACATTAAAATTTTAAAAATAATAAGGATGATACACAGGTTTAATGATTTAGCAGTCGGGCTTTTTTCGAATTGGCTTCTAACAACTTGTTTTGGTTTTTGGCAATATGATTTTATTCACATTTAATTTTTGTGAAAAATTGTTAAGTAGGTAGGTACTAAATATGGATATTAAATTAATGTACTTAAATAAAACATTTGTATCAGCATCTGCTGAAATGAAATCAGTGGTCAGTTTTTTAAATTACATGTTATTTATTTAAATGATAGGTATATATTCTCTGTGATGTCTCAAGGTAGGTACATCACTAACAACCTTTTGACTTAGTATAAGGCAAACCATGCAATAAAACCTAGTAACTAAAATACCGGTTTAGGGGTTTTACCGGTTTATGTTTTTAATGTAAAAATGTTCAGCTCGGATCTGTAGGGAGGATTACCTTGCTGGAATTCGTTTGATGTTACTTACTCCGTAAATATTTTAATTCAGAGGGCTTTACCTTGTTATTAAACCTCGTCTAATTTTATTCTCTTTGTATATTTTTTTGGCTGCTTACTTTTTATGGATATTTGAATAATGGCTTAAACCATTTCGGTTCAAGATAAAATGTATAGATACAAATCATAAGAAATATTTCGGCATAAGTTCTTTATTTGAGATATGTAAGGCTTGTTAGGTAGAGTTATCATAGAGAAATATTATCTTATACGATAAATAATTAGATTACCTAGGAGTACATGAAGAATGTATTTAACAATGTGTAATGATACAGATTTATTACATAATTTCACAAGATAATCACACAATATATTCACACAATATAATTATATATATTTATTAATTCATTCAAAATAATAAGCATTACGTTATAATTAATTACCTCTAATCAAATAACTCACCCCTGACCGTTCCTGGTGCAAAAGTACCCATAACACCCGCAGCATTGCCACGTTGAATAGCAATGGCCATCCACTGCACCAGGAACGAACCGGAGCGGGAGTCACCAGTCTAAATGTGTAATTATATGAAAATTTACTTTCATTAACATATAAGCATTATGCCTTTAGGACACACATCCAAAAACTGACCGCGGGCTGACAGTATATTTATTTATTTTTTTATCTAACACAGCTAGTCCTTTGACCACAAGCTCGCATGACCATGGAAGTCAACGAAACTGTGGCCCTATATGGGGCATGCCTAGTCATCAATACACTGGCTCTCAGGGAAGGCTGCCGGAACACACCGTTAAGTGCTTGCCGGCAGATTTTACACCTTGATGGTGGTAGCTAGCCAGACGAGCGTAAGAAAATGCCCTATGCCCTATCAACATATGGTTTCCTCACGATGTTTTTGTTTCAGCACCGAGGCTCTTTTACATATTTCGTGGGACCGAACCCCGTACCTTTCGCAAGGCAATCGACCCCACTAACCCAATCGGCCATCATCGCTTCTACTTAGGTGACCGTTTGGTGTGAAACTTATTTACACTTTGCTATAAGTAATTTATAAAGATCTACAATTTAAATCCTGTATTAGCATAAATTCTAAGTATATTCGTCAGTGGTTTAGTGGTGACGGCAAAATATATTTAAAGCTAAGTCTGAATAAAATTCGAATTACGTACTTAGGCGTTGCTTCGTTTACATCAATCGAGCTACTCTTTATCTTTAACACTTGTCTTCGCAACCGCTCTTACAGTATATTCGTCCGCGATAACGAATCATTCCAGTCATGTCGTGTTTTGTCGTGCCGGCATTGCGCATAGCTCGATCACGCGTTCCCGCTATGCCGTACAGCGTTTGTTCGCTATTGGACAGATTCTGGATTGGATAGATCTAGGTACGTGAGCCTCGTTTAGGTGTTGTCTTCCTTAGGTAAGTACGTGACTAGGTACGTGTGGCGTTATTCTTAAATCTACCCAAAAATCTCTGAGCCCGTTTGAGTCTCATTTTAAGAACTAAGTACATGCTACGGTGCTATTTAGCTGATATTAATAATGTAATGCACAGATATGTAAAAAGCAATCTTATCTAAGAATTGTAAATACAAAAGACATTGGTGAAGGGGTTGCCTTTTTTTTATTAAGTTGCGTATGTTCGCTTTGGTGAACTGAAATGAAATTCTGGCAAGTGGGTACTTGCCAGAATTTCATTTGCCATAATTTCATCAGCTATACTCGTACTAGGCAACAGACAATACTGTTTCTCATAATGTTATTATGTCATACTCATTGTTTACTATATTAATTACGTGCTAGAAACTTTGTTTCCCATAAAGGCAATTTCAATAATATAATTTGTCATCATCATTGTAAGCCGTAATTATAACCATAACATCATTTGCCATCGAAATACTTTTAGAAAAAATATTAAAATCGATTTAAACTAAACAATCAATAGGTTTAATTTAGGTTAAGTTAGAACATGAAAAACATTGCACGAGACGAGCGAGCGTAGCGAGCGTGCCGCGGTAGCGGCCGGCGAAATAATATTATTGCAATTAATAAAATGGATAACAATACGGTTGGCACTCGTATCATTATGGAATCTAATGTACGGGCAAACAAGAGAGTGTCAATTGAATTTTTCAACAACAACAAAACAATTCGGGCAAATGAAATTCGGGCTAGTAAAACTCGGGCATATGAGTATTATTGTTTATATCTTTCGGGCAAACAATAGACAACCGTTAGCGTGGTCTACTACCAGGAGGCTATAAATGCAGTTACCAAATTGTACTTTTAAACTAAGCGTGAATGTTTTTTTTCTACTTATTTTAATAAACTCTCCCTAAGTAAACGAGCACAAAGGTCTTACATATAGTTTAAGCGGATGATTACTCCGAATTTATATTACGGACTGAAGCTTAATTTACTAAAGGTTAAATCTGCTTATATTTACTCCATTGCTTCGAAGATTCGATGAAATATATAGAAAAGACGAAAAATACTTACAGAATGTATTTAAGAGTAAAAAACAGTTTAGATATTATATGGCACAAAAATTTTAAAACGTAATAATCAGATAATTCCGGAAAAACATTATTATATTTTATACACTTATAAAAGTTAACATAGTATGTTTTCGCCACTTGTGCTGTTCCTATGAATATGCCGCTTTTTTATTATATTTATTTAATATTTAATAATTTGGTGTATTTCTAGTGCACACTAAATAAATATAACAGTTACAAAACACATAAATAAAGTACTTGGCAGAAGAATTATTTTGGTAGATATTTAATGTTAATTTTCTAAGCACGAACAGCAAAAACATTACATAAAACTGAGATTTTCTAAAACACGGGTTCATAAACAAAAATTAATCATACCCTGTGATCTTTTCTGTTTTATTGTACTCGTGACATTTTTAATCTTTACCCAAAATCCAGTAATTAATGATAAAGTAATCCAAGAGTAGGCTGTACTCAAAACAATGGCTTCCCGTCCTCACTTTCAAAGAAAGAGATTTGAATACCCTGTAGACATTGCAAGGAAAAATGTGCCTTAAATACTACTTACTTCTTATTAAAATAGCTTAATTAATGACGTCATAAATTATAAATGATGTGTCTATGGAAGGTGACGATTCGAAAAAATGCATGGTGAGACTATTTTTGTAGCCTTATAGCAAACATCGTCATTAAATCTGTTGACGAAGCAGTTTAATAGATTTTGAAAGTAATGTAGCCCTTAGTAAAAAAACAATAATATTAGTAATACTTTAAGTATACTATAAAAAATCACCTTTGATATATCATAATTCAAATAAATTGCTCTCGCACATTTTTTTACTTCGCAGCAAACATCCAACTCTTACTTTTTACGTGTATCCATCATTCGGGACACGAATAAAACTTCGTACTTAGGTATTAGGACTCAGTTGAACAGTTGAATCCGCCCTTATTTTCTTTTTACAGACTTTTAAAAGGAATTCCATAAATCAAGTCGACAGCATTTTTTTAATGTTTATTACCTGATTTCTCGAAGATTGCAGAACATAAATGCCTACTTGACTGTTTTTTATAAAATTTGTACGAGACTAATTCAAATGACTCTTAATAATTTTAGTAATGTAACTAAAAAGAAAAAAGTCAGATGAGTTCATAATTCTTTAAAATGCGATGTGTTTCATAAATACCGCTTCGCGGGCCTGTAGATTAATTAATCTAATGACTACCCAAAAAATAATAAAATTTGTTTTGTAATGTACCGAGTTTTATATTTTTTACCCAACTGTGAAAGAAGGCGGGTTATGTCTTCCGAGTATGTATGTAAATTTCTTTGTCATGCCCTTTGAGCCTAAACGGCATGTCGTATTGGTGTCAATAGATACGTCTTAGTCATGAGTGTGACAAGGGGTACATCAATATAAAAAAAAAATTAAGGATGATACACAGGTTTTACAATTTAGCAGTCGGGTTTCTCGAACTAGCTTCTAACCACTTGTTACAGTTCTGTAACGCGTTTCAGTACACGCGTCCCTTAACAAACGGTGTGACTTAACCCTTAGAAAAGAAACATTTTCAGCCATGTCGCTTTTTCAAGTCGTTAAACCGCTTACCTGTGTGCTGACGGAGCGTTAAGTAGTCCAGGAGCGGGGCGTCACTATTTACGACTGGTCGGTTGGCGCAGTTGGTAGCAACCCTGCCTTCTGCGCCGCTGGTCCCGGGTTCGATCCCCGGACGTTTGTGTGCATGAACATGTCTGCTTGACTTGTGTCTGGGTGTTTATTATATATATATAGGTATATATATATATATATATATAAAATATGTATAAGTATGTCTATGAGTCATCAGGTTACCATAGCACAGGCATTGACTAGTGTGGGACCTGAAGACCTTTGTGTGATTGTAAAAAAACATACATTGTAGAATTTAGACCGTCTAATTTTATTTTGGTTGAAATTGTTATTTACATTTATTCTTGAAAATCGTAGTCTGTGCCGTAATTAATGTGTGTTCAAATACTAAACAACCACATTGCTTATGTCAGCATAGGTACTTGATGTTAGCCACACCGGTAAACCTTTTAACATATTGTTTTTGTCTAACAAAACAATATAGAATATATTACCCAACCGTTTTTGAACCATGTTTAGGTAACTAAAAGATATGGCATACGAGAAGTTCGTATAATATGTACCTACTCTTTCAAACAAACAAAATATTTCTCAAATCAGTTGAGGCATCTCTGAGCAACTGAGTAACACATAAAAAACATTCATATTGAGAACCTCCTCGTTTTTAAAGTCAGTTGATAATTGTGTTTGATTAATGGACTGAACATCATCATCATCATCATAAGCCAGAAGACGTCCACTGTTGAACATAGGTCTCCCTTAAGAACGCCATTCCGAACGACAAAGCATATTTAATTACAATTAAATATAAACAATATGCTTATATGTGACAGATCCTCATCTCCTCGACTACAATATTTGGTAATATCCTTATGATTGATGGATCACCTGCTCTGGCAAGTTTACCCATTCAAGTGGCTCATCTCAAGTGTTGCGCATTTGTCTTGTTTCGTTGACTCTGAAGCTTACATTAACGAACATTAATTATAAGGAACAATTTTGGAACATATATTGCAGATCGCAATCGCAATTTTACTAATAACTGGAACATAGCGACTTATAATATGTGTCTCGTATTTGGTACTTATATTATTTTGATCATAATTTCTAAACCGCGACTATGTTTTATTATATAAGAACTGGTTACGAACTTTGGTTTCGAAAGCGGCCGAAGAGGTTTTAATTCGTAAAAATAATATTTGTTGTGCTTCAAGGTTTGCATTTGCAGCAAGACTAAATTTTACCGGCGGCATCGACCGCGTTATGTTGGTTTACCCGTGAAAAAAGTAGCTCGAAATACTCACGACTTCAAACACTCTGTGCAAAAAATTTAATCGATCCGTTAACTAAGCTGAAAAGATGAACAAACAAAGAAACAAACACATTTTCGCATTTATGATATCATAATGTCTGGAGATATTTTGCATAGCGACAGTACTTTTGTCACGGTAGGTAGCAGACTAGTCAATAAACTAATCAGAATTAGAACAGCCAGATTTGTTAGTAAGTTCCCGTAGATCCTACGGCGTAGCACTTTGACGTAACAGTGCTACAACCGTAGGCTATGTTCTACGGACTAGCATTCAAATACTAAAATTTGTATAGCAAGTAGCACTTTGAATTGAAATTACATACCGACCCATAACGTACCACTGCAGTTCTCGGGTCTTCCCTATGAAGGAAGTGTAGGACATAGTCCACCACGCTTCACTTACGAGTATCACCGTAAACTATTATAATCTTCTACGATAAGTAGCTTTTCTCACGACGTTTTCCTTCACCGTGTGAGCTTGTAGTGATTAATAATAAAATTCTAAAAAATAAGAGATGCATGCCTGAACCCGGGATTGAACCCGAGCCCTTTCGCTTTTGAGGCAAGGTAATTACCGACTAGGCTACCCTACCATAACTAAACTAAATAGAATTGAAATTAAGGTGGATTTGATCCAACGATTAACAATCAAAATATTATCTGTAAGTCTTCCTTCATACCATATTGTCAAGTCCTGACCTTAGGTAAATAATGCCAGAATAATCAAACTACACATATATACGATTTCAATCACAGTCTATTGTATGAAATAGAACAATAGGGATCATTCCAAATACTGTGTCAATCGTCAACTGAATTAGTAACTGGATACTAGTGAGTTGTGCCATTTACTCGCCTGAGTGGTTGAGGAGAATAGAGTAACCATAAAAAACAACGAGATTTTATTGACTGAGCGAGCAAATTGCTCTGCTTCGAGATTGGCAGGATGTTCTTTCATCAGTTTGTATGCATGGATTTTGTTCCGCAAGAAATTTCGTACACGCGTACAGGTTGTAGTTACTTGATTAGGGTTGTATACTCACGAAAAAAGAGACACATTTCCTTAAAAATTTAAAATCACGACAAATCCGTAAAAGTAGACATTATTACTCGTGGAACTAGGTCTAAAATACTTTGGCAGCAATTACACGAATCGAAATGTTTGTTTCAATAGTTACTGACTGTTATTTGGGCTTTATTACGAGTATTATATAAATTCTGTTATGGAGTCATATTTTTATGTGAGTGGTATCAATAGAATCGACTGAGTCGAGAGAGTGACACTCGATAATAAAAATGAAATAATTAATATTAAGGATGATACACAGGTTTAAAGATTTAACAGTCGGGTTTTCTTGAAGGCGCTTCTAATCACTTATTTATGAAGTTATTAAAACATCGTGGTCGAGAGGTCGACGGTTCATGGATCTACAATTAATATAGTAATATCCTTAAAAAACCAAATGCATATGCAACCTTACCTCTGTAAATGTGTTTGCGAACCCTTATCCGAGGCTCTGCGGTTAGTCGCAGCTTTTTGTGGCCCTTAGATACTGTAAAATGATCCGCTCATTTTGGCCTCTACGTGACAGATTGTTATTTTTAGGCCCAAGTTTTTTACAGGCTACCTAAAATACCTACATTGTAGGTTTTATTCCCTACTACCCCAATTTTAAGGCACCTGGCAGATGATTGATGGTGCCGAGGGGAATATTTTATTTATACAGTTATACCTTTAGAAAAGGTATAACTAACTGACTTCAGTTCGGCAGGCGCCACACTCAATTATTTCTATTTTTCGCGACCAATTTTGATATAATTTATATAGAACCTGAGTCTGTCTTGTCATACCACATAGTACCAAATCCGCTGGAAGATTTTATGAATATTTATCCTGTCATATGTATGATAAATTGAATAAAGAAATTCATATTAGGTCCTTACATATAAAATTGGCATTTTGTCGTACTGGCCACTTTGATCTCAAATATCTCTTCTTTGGTTAGGGATTCCAATTTCAAATTTATACAGCTATTTATTCATACATTTGTATTTCGAACACCGTAATTCATTTGTTTTGTCCTCGTTTGGTTTTTTTCTTTGCGTCACGCAGTTTAAAAAATGGAAAACTTGAAATATCGCGTTATTTACGAGTACGAGTTCCACCGTGGTACCAGTGCTGCAGAAACGCCTGGAAGGATTAAGGTTCCAACGTTTTCGTTCTGGAAATTTCGACCTGCAGAACAAGCCCCGTAGACGGTCGGAGACTAAAGTTGCTAATGAAGAATTGAAAGCTATTGTGGAAGCAGATCCATCGCAAACCACGTCCGAGTTAGCTCCAGGCTGCGGTGTTAGTGATAAAACTGTTTTAATCCACTTGAAGCAAATTGGAAAGGAGAAAAAGCTTGAAAGGTGTACCCACCTTTCAAGCTTTTTCATTCAAGCCTCATGAATTGAGTGCAGCAAACCGACAAACGCGCGTCAACTGCTGCGTTACATTACTCAACCGGCACAATAATGAAGGGATTTTAAATCGGATCATTACCTGTGATGAAAAGTGGATCCTGTACGATAATCGGAAACGCTCATCGCAATGGCTGAATCCTGGCAAACCAGCCAAACCATGCCCCAAGCGAAAATTTACTCAAAAAAAGTTACTTGTGAGCGTTTGGTGGACTAGTGCCGGTGTCGTTCACTACAGCTTTCTTAAATCTGGCCAGACGATTACAGCAGATATCTATTGTCAGCAACTGCAAACCATGATGGACCATGATGGATGATGAAGCTAGCTGCTAAACAACCGAGGTTGGTCAATCGCTCTAGGCCACTGCTGACACACTGCACAACAGACGGCTGCCAAATTAGAGGAGCTTCAATTGGAATGTCTAAGACATCCAACGTACTCCCCGGACCTGGCTCCAACAGATTACCATTTTTTTCGAAATTTGGATAACTTCTTGCAAGGGAAAAAACTCAACTCCGATGGGGCAGTCCAAAGCGCCTTCAAAGATTTCATTGATTCTCGTCCTGATGGTTTTTTTAGTAAAGGGATCAATGAACTACCTATGAGATGGCAAAAAAGGTTAGATAGCAATGGTACATACTTTGATTAAATAAATATATTATTATGAAAAAAGAGACTTTATGTTCCTCCCTTACAAAACGCCAATTTCATATGTAATGACCTAATTTATATTTATCCTCTGGTACTTAAAAAGTGAAACCAGTTGTCAGTGACTGGCTCCAACGACTATCCTAAGATGAGACAGAAGATTTGCTTGCAATTACCAGCTAGTATTGTTATTTGTCCCTCAGTAACATATAAATAATATGTTTGTAACATTATTTGCATTATGAATATTACAAGACTACTTTAAGTTAATATTACTAAAACTACCTAACAAAAAAAAAAACAATTTCCTTCACTAACTCAACATACATTAACACGCACACACTTGCACACGATTCGACAAACACACTTTATATTTTTCTTGTTTGTTGATGCTTGAACTTGTTTTAGATTTATTTCTAGACCACATAAAATCGATCGTACATACCATATATACGAGTAAGAGTTATACAAATATTTGATCTTTGTCTGTATCTTGTATTGTTGAATGTGTCTATTCTAGTAATTATCTTTGTTACTTTATATAGTATCCTCTAAAACGGAAGGCTCTGACAGCCGTAACACAGTTTCATTACTAGTGCGAGCATGGCTGCCAGCCGGCTATACTTTAAACCATTATGTTAGTTCCAAAGTGTAAGTCTTTAGATAAGTACCTAAAGTGTTTATTGTAGTGTAACGTGTATTGTTTTAATGTCAATAAATGTTTTTATTATTATAATAGATACATACTATTTAAAAACTATTATATTTCCAAGCGTTTCCAAGCCACTCAATAACTTAAAATATATTTCGTAAATAACTACCAAAGATGACTTTTTGTGTGTTGTATGTATGTTTATACCCGTACGTAGCGCCGGGCCGCTAGTCTTTTATAAGCCGGGAAAATGCTTTTAAAAAATACACTTAATTCTTTTTAAAAGTAAGTAAAATGTATTGACGTCAGCATTTCGAAGATCCTTATAAATAGTCCCCATTGCTGTAAAGCCTCCGCTTATCTTATCTCCCTTCGAGATCGGATAATCTGTCACGAGACAGATACTTATCTCGTTTCTGAAGTAATGCACCACAAAATAACATCTCACAAGCCTTAGCAAGAATTCCCTGGGTTCGCATTTGATAGAGAAATAAGTATTTACTTTATAACCGACTTAAAAAAGGAGGAAAAGCTCAATGCTTTTTTTATGTCACCCGATTTCACAACGACCAATCTTAAAAAATCTGTTTTTATGTGAATTTTTTAAGTCCCACATACGTACATTTTAAGAAAATTTGTCTAGTAGTTTGGTTTGTCAATTAAAGTAACTGAAAAAAGGTTTTTATTCTATTTCATTTTCAAACCTAAAACGGCTTTAGTCTCATTTGTTTTTTTGACTTGAAAAATTTTAGGACACTTATTTTAAGATATAAAACACTGATAGATGTCCCGCGGCATTGCACGCGGCATAAATTGGCATATGAAGAATTTTCAAATTTTGAACCCTCATTTGACCCTATGGGTTAAATGTCCTAAAATTCATAGCAGCCCCTCGAACCTACACTGACTCTCAAAATTTCATATCACTAGTTTCAGCGGCTTTGGCTATATGTTCAAATGAAATCAAAAAAAAACTGTTCTCCTGAATTACTTTTTTTTATCCTACACAGCTAGGCATTTGACCACAAGTTCGCACGACCACAGAAGTCAGCGATAGGTAGCCCTAGATGGAGCATGCCTAGTCTGGAATACACTGGCTCTCAAGGAAGGCTGCCGGAACACACCGTTAGGTGCTTGGCTAAAGATTTTACAACTTGAGGGTGGTAGCTAGCCAGGCGAGCGATAGGAAACGCCCTACCACCATGCTATGGTTTCCCCACGATGTTTTCCTTCACCGGTAGTTCAGACTCTTTTTGCTTGTATCGTGGGATCGAACCTCGAATACCTTTTGCTCGGCAACCTCACGAAGCACTTGACCATCATCATCAGATTTTATATTTGTTTTAGATGTCATTGATGTCAATGTCGTATTGCTTACCTGCCAATGTCCACGTGTCAAAGTGCCAAACAAAAAGTCAAACTTTTTCTTCTTATATGGTACCTTACAGCCTGTTTTGCCAGCGTCGAGCTAAATTTTACGTGGATATGACCCTATCTTAACTGCTATGTGACGTGCGTGACGTCACCTCCCGGTTCAAACGGAAGATCAGCGCTATTTGTTTCAGCCAGCATTATGTTATGTTGAGTTTGAATCGGTTTGTGACAGAGAGCAGTATAAAGTGTAAATATTTTTTTTAAGTTGTGTGGGTTGTGCTACCTAGTTATGCATCCTGGAACCCGTACCGAAACTATACAGATACCAGCGTAGGCGTAAGAACTGCTGAGTTACGTCTGGCTTCACGGTGGTCGTCCCGGACGCATAGCTGATAAGGAGAATGCTCCTGCTCAGTTTTAAGTTAGATTTAAGTTAGTTATAATTCAACTCGCCAATGTATCGGACATTAAATAATTATTAAACAATTTTTAATCTTTTTAAAAAACAAATCTCGCGTTCCCGAATCTTGACTGGCGCAGCCGGTAGGATTGCTGGGGTTCCGTACGTTCGCGAAAGTTACTATCGAAGTTCCTGCGATTCGTTCCTGTGAACCTAACAAGCCACGGTTTCTCAACCTAAGTGATCGTGTCGTGCAATCCATACGAACCAAATAAATCTGTCATTTGTGGTGCGCGGCGAGTTTTAAGAAGACGACCTAACTACAATAGAAGGATGAGGACGAGTGTTCTGTGAGTAAACCTTTTCACATTTCCGTTCCGTTCCCATCTATTTCCGTTTGTTAGACAAATAATCGTTATTTGATTTCCTTTAACGTACTAATATCGTCGTAAAATTTTTGTGTTAAATCTATTATTAAGTTAAGTACATTTAATTGATAATTATAAAAGTAACTAGTTATTATTAAGAAATGGCAATGGAGCAAAATATTAGGATAATACCAAAAGACCTTTTATGTTTAATACCAAAATTTGAAGGTGAAGAAAACCTTTTAAATTTATTCATTAGGAAAGCACAGTACATCTATAACTCCTATACACCTCCTAATAACTTGGCGCAACAAACATATGTATTTCACGGAATTACAAGTAGGCTTCATGGTAAAGCCGCAGCGCTTCTAAGCGAGCGAGAAGATATTAACTCGTGGATAACACTTAAGGAGGTTCTAGTTCAACATTTTGGTGACCCACGTTCCGAAGAATGTATCGCGATAGAGCTAGAGCAAATGAAAATAAATTCTGGTGAGTCTTACATCGACTTCTGCCATCGCATCCAGCATATGCGTAGTACGCTTTTTGCTAAGGTCAATTTACTTACCGATGAAGGGGTAAAGGCCGCAAAAATGATAGTCTACAACAATATGGCACTGAATGTATTTTTATATAATCTGAGTGAGGACTTAATTCGCATAGTGCGTCTGAAAGGGTGCACTGTGTTAGAAAACGCTTTAGCTATAGTGACAGAAGAAGTAAATTTCATAACTCAATTTAATGCAAAACATAAGCAACGTCAGGCTCTGGCGCCTCATAAGCCACAAATTCCAATGGCTAATAATATTGGTAACAACAACTTTAAATTTGGAAATCCTTCTTTTAACCCACAAAATAAATTCGCAATGCCTAGTCATAACTTTAGGTTCGGCATACCACAGCAGCAGCAACAACAGCACCAACCGCAAGGTTTTAGATTTGGCCATCAGCCCCAAAATCCACCTACTGGATTCAGATTTAACCCAAGTCAGGGACAACAAAACTTTAGGTTTGGTATACCGCGACCACAACCAGGTTTTAATTTTGGTAATTACCAACAAGGTCAAGGCTTCAGACCTCCAATGAACCAAAATTTTGCTAGACCAGCCCTACCTTTTATGCAACCCCAACAAACATTCAAATTCGGCATCCCGAACCAAAATGTACAGCGACCTAAACCAATTGAGGATACTGACGTTTCAATGCGTACAGCCCGCCCGTTGAGACAGAACATGTTAAACGCTTCCCCTGATAGTGAAAACATGTTCTTTAACAACGAACTTGTTGAGGCTTCGCCGGAACAAGCCTGTGAACAAAATTATGATTACTATGACGAAAATTATACTTACAACTTGGAAATGCCAGATTCCCAAAATTATGAAACAGTATCAGATGTTTATGACCAGGGACCGAATGCTGAAGAAAATTTTCATCTACCAGCCTCGAATCCCCATCCGAGCTAATAGAGCTAAATTGTGATTCTCTTTTGAAGCTACCTTACATAGAAATACCCGAAATTAAATCACGTTTTATGATTGACACCGGAAGTACAAGATCTTTTATAAGCCCCGCAAAGGCAGACGAATACTTCACCGCTTACAAATACTACGAGCCTTTCGAAGTAGTCAGCACTCATGCTCGCAGCCAACATAATGAAGCCATTCGGATACCACTACTGAAAACTTTTAAAAGTGTTGGAGAACATAAATTTTACATATATAATGTTGACAGCCGATATGACGGCTTGATAGGTTCCGACCTCTTATCTAAATTAAAAGCTAACATTGATATGCGAAACCGAATATTACAAACACCTAATACAGAAATACCGATTATATATAGTCCACCGTATGAAATAACTCTAGAACCAAGAACAGAGACACGTGTAAAAGTACCAACGGACTTACGAAATGGCGAATCCATAATAGACTACGTAGATTTTGGTCAAGGTGTAAGGATGCCCAGCGCTTTAGTATCTTGCGTTGACTCGTATGCATGTATCGTTATTCAAAATGCATCCGAAGATAAAATAACCATGACCTTTGCAAAACCACTAAGAGTTACTAAGTATGAAAGAGAAGAATGTAAAGTGAATTTTACGACGAATGAATGTGAGATTGATGAATTGTTAAAAGAAAATTTGCGGAAACTGCGTCTAGACCACGCTAACAAGGAAGAAAAGGAAAGCATAAAAAAATTATGCTATGAGTATAGAGACATCTTTTATTGTGACGACATTCCCCTCTCTTTTACGAGCGGAGTAAAACATGAGATAAGAACTAAAAACGAAGACCCCATATATGTAAGACCATATAGACACCCTCCAGCGTACACAGCTGAAATTCAAAAACAAGTCGATAAATTACTACAAAACGACGTAATACGTGAATCGCATTCACCTTGGAGTGCGCCCGTCCATCTAGTCCCTAAAAAGGTTGACGCTTCCGGAGAGACAAAATTTAGAATGGTGATTGATTATAGACGTTTGAACGAAATTACCACCGACGACAAGTACCCTCTGCCCAACATTTCAGACTTGTTTGATAAACTAGGAAAGTCCGTGTATTTCAGCACCATTGATTTAGCGAGTGGTTACCATCAAATAGAAGTTAAGGAAGAGGATAGACAAAAGACAGCTTTTTCTACGCAATCAGGACTTTATGAGTTTACCCGTATGCCATTTGGCCTCAAGACAGCCCCCGCTACTTTCCAGAGGGCCATGGATAATGTCCTGAGAGGCTTACAAGGCCTGCATTGCCTAGTTTACCTTGACGACATAATTGTCTACTCAGCAAGCTTACAAGAACACATAGAGAAATTGCGCATGGTTTTCGACAGACTCAGAGCCACAAATTTGAAAGTAACCTTAGATAAATGCGAATTCTTCCGCAAGGAAGTCCTCTATCTTGGACACATGATAACAAAAGAAGGTCTAAAACCGAACAACAATAAAATTCAGGCAGTACTTAACTTCCCTATTCCAAAAACTACAACCGAAATAAAAAGTTTTTTAGGACTAGTCGGTTATTATCGCAAATTCATTAAAGATTTCGCCAAAATAACACGACCACTTACAAAATGCTTAAAAAAATGCTACAAGATAGAAATTACCGAAGAATACGTAGCAGCATTCGAGATGTGTAAGGAGTTATTAGTAAACGCTCCGATTCTACAGTTCCCGGATTTCGAAAAACAGTTCATCCTGACAACCGATGCTTCCGATTACACTATCGGCGCTGTCATTTCACAAGGCCTTTTACACAGCGACAAACCAATTACTTACGCTAGCAGGACTTTAAATGATGCGGAAACGCGATACAGCACTGTAGAAAAAGAATTACTCGCAATCGTTTGGGCAGTAAAACATTTCCGTCCGTACCTCTACGGCAGGCGTTTTACTATATATACAGACCATCGCCCACTCGCCTGGCTAAATAATATGAAAGAACACAATAGCAAACTGACGCGTTGGAAACTCAGACTTGCAGAATTCGACTACGACATTCAATACAAAAATGGAAAACAAAATGTTGTCGCAGACGCCCTGTCCCGAATAAAAGTGAACGCCATAGATAACGATGACTTATCTATGAAAGTAAACGTTGACGACAACAAATTACAAAGAGAAATAGACGAAGTAATGAAAGACATTGAAAGGATGCGAAAAAGTCAACAAATACATAATGACGAGACCAATAGCACCATAATTCTGTCATCAGATTCAGAAAAAACTATGTCAATAATAGCTGCCGATGACCCAAGGTCACCCTATTCTATTCCATCCCCAAATAGTAGCACTTTATCAGCTTCAACGAATTCCCAAACTAAACATTCAGTATTCGAAACAGACACCACAGGAATTCCCATTTTACACGAGGCTATTGACACAAAACCTAACCAAATACTAGTACACACTTAGTTTAGGAACGAACTGTCCGTAAAAGACACATCAAATCAGAAGCAGAAGATTTAAGAACTTCATCTACCACTAAACAGACCAGATTTAGTGAAAAAATTCCTGAAAGAATACATAAATCCAAAAACTAAGTATTTTATATATTTCGAAGATAAAACACACAGGAAACAGTTCGCTGAAGCAACCATAGCTCTGTTCAAAAAAGATACAGTTAAAATCATGGAATGTGCAAAGAGAGTAGTTTATGTGGAAGATGAAAACGAGCAAAAAGAAATAATTACAAAATACCACATAGGAAAAACTTGTCATCGAGGAATTAAAGAGACGCTACTTCACATCAAGCGAATCTACTACTGGACTAATATGGAACTAACCATAGCAACAGTTATAAACTCTTGCGATGGATGCAAAAAAATGAAATACGACAGAAAACCACTTAAACCTGAACTACAGCTTACACAAACCCAGACAAAACCGTTTCAGGAACTCTTCATGGACATTTTCAGTATAGAAGGAAAAACCTACTTAACAATAGTAGACGCTTTTAGCAAGCTTGGACAGGCAATCGAAATTCATAGCAAAACAACACCAGAAGTCATCAGAGCCCTTATCAAGTATTTTTCGATTTATGGAGTACCACATAGAATTAGTGCAGATTCAGGGGCTGAGTTCAATAACGCCCTACTCAAGGAAACCTTAAATTTCTACAAAATAGATTTACACATTGGCACGCCCCACAATCCAAATTCCATGGGAATAGTTGAACGTTTCCACTCAACAATAATAGAAATTTATCGACTAGCTAGCTACGAACACAAATTCACCGATGCAGCATCCGTAATGACGTATGCCCTCATGTCTTATAATCAAACTATACATAATACAACTGGCTTAACTCCCTTCGAGGTTGTTTTTGGGCACACCGATGCCACAACCCCTTTCAATGTACAGTTTAATAAAGATTACAGTCAAAAACTGGTCCAAGACCATAAAAAACGAACAAAATACCTATATGAATATATAACAAACAGGACAATAGGTAGAAAAGAAAAGATCAAGGAAATGCATGGAGGCGAGAAACAGTTTAACGTACATGAAGGAGACGCAGTATATGTGAAAGGCGTGAATGAAAGAAGAAGTAAGGATAAACCGTTACAAGAAAGCTGAAGTAAAAGGAAATATAGTTAGAAACATAGTACCACTTAACATCAAAGGCCGCGAAACAAAAGCGCCAATTAAAGACATTAAACGTCCTTCACAGGTGCCTCCTGATCCTGGTACAGGCTACAGCTGTCCTGGCCCTTCTACTTCAGCGAATCAGGAACAATCCTGGAGTTCTCCCAATTAGAGAAGGCCAAGCCCTGATAAGTAGCGATAAGTGGTCTATTATTAAGATATTAGATTTAAGTTTAGTTAGAGACGATTTAGATTTTAACTTAAATAGGTATTCAAACTTGAATAAACATTTATTAAACTACTTTGGAAAGAAACCCATTGACTCTGATGTCAGGGATTTGAGAACTCAAACAGATTTCATAAAAAATATAACAGTGCAAAAGTTGAGCCAATTATTACCGGTAAAAAGAAGTAAACGTGGAATTTTAAATCCTTTAGGTTCTATTATTAAGTTAGTCTCGGGTAATTTAGACAATAACGATGCCATTAAGTATGATGCGTTAATAAGTGACGTAAAGACAAAACAGAATGCAATGAATAAAAAGATAACTGTGGTCGTCGAAATGATGGAATCATTAATGAACATTACTAATAGTACTAAATACAATTTCATTCAATTGGATAAAGCAATTTGGGAAATCAGAAAACAACTAAATGACACAAATAAAATTCGAGAAATTTCTAAGACCATTAACGTTTATCACCTATTCCTACACAACTTCCAAACTCTTTATACTAGATTGGACGAAATTGAAACCATTGTTGCGTTTAGTAAACTAGGAATGTTACATCAATCTATTTTAGACTCTAATGAATTATTATTGATACTGAAGGATATTGAACTACAAAATAAACTTATGTTTCCAGTAAACTCCGAAAATTTGTTAAAGTTAGAACTATGTATAGAAATGAAAGCTTACGCTAAGGAAAATCAAATAACGTTTATCATGGATATACCCTTAGTTGAAGACGATATATACACATATTATAGAATTCTCCCCTTGCCTGTCACCAATACCCTTAACCAAACTCACATTATTTTACCCCAATTCCCTTACCTGTTAACGAAAAGGTTGAAAACAGTGTCACTCTTACGTCCCTGCAAGGAAATCGAAGACTCCCTGTTCCTTTGTGAAGAAGATTACGCACCCGCGCTGGTCAACGATGCCTGCGTAACCAACCTGATCAGCTTTGCCGCAGATATAACACAATGCCACCCAATCCTAGTGGATCTGGAAGACGTAAAAGTAGAGAAGATACAGAGCAACAGGTGGATAGTTTTCTCTAAAAACATCCTTATACTCACCCAAAACTGTAAGGACGACATAACTTATCACCATGTCCAGGGAACCTACATCGTAACAGCAGATGATGACTGTACAGCAGAAATTATAAAAATTACCATGAAAAGACAACGAAGAAGTTATGAACAAATGAGTTTGCCAAACTTACCGATAATAAATCTACCGGCGGTAATCCCATCGAAGACGGCGTATCCCGAAGTTCCAGTAAGCCTAAAAGGGGTGGACCTGACTAACCTGCAACATCTGGCTAATGTGCTAAGAAAAAGTGATAGTGATTTGGTCAAAAATAGTGAGAGTGCCGTAAATGTGAAAAGTATGAGTATCGGAACATTGATTTTATATGTAATTTTAGGGATAGTTTTTAGTTATCTTATGTTAAAATGTTATAATCGAAATTATCGGAGTCAGCATTCTTCTAATCCGTCCGCTAATTTCGATCTTGCGATGGGAGGAGTTATGCATCCTGGAACCCGTACCGAAACTATACAGATACCAGCGTAGGCGTAAGAACTGCTGAGTTACGTCTGGCTTCACGGTGGTCGTCCCGGACGCATAGCTGATAAGGAGAATGCTCCTGCTCAGTTTTAAGTTAGATTTATGTTAGTTATAATTCAACTCGCCAATGTATCGGACATTAAATAATTATTAAACAATTTTTAATCTTTTTAAAAAACAAATCTCGCGTTCCCGAATCTTGACTACCTACCTACCTACAGTGTTGTTTTCTGTGACATAAAAATGTATTATATTCTATTTTGATTCATAGTGAATATCAGTCACTCAAGACTTGCTCTTTTATTTATGTACACAGAAGATAGATATATAAAGAACCGTAAAGTAGTATTAAAATTAATTAGTATTACAAGCAAAGTTAGAAGCAAGTTCGATAAAACCCGACGCCTAAATTCATCAAACCTGTGTATCATCCTTGATTTATTTATTTTTCAATTTTGATGTACTCAGTGTCACTCTCACGACTAAGACGAATCTATTGACACAACTCACATAAAAATACGACAAGCCGTTTATTCTCTAGGGTGTGCCAAAGAAATATACATATATACATACACTCGAAAAACATAACCGACCTTCTTTCGCAGTCGGGTAAAAATACAAACGTAATTAAACAAGTTGTTATTCTAATTACACACAAATTTCCGCTCTTCCATTCCTATATCTTAAAATCTATATTACCCGATGTAACTAACCAGTTCCCACAAATTTATCACCGCTAGTAATACCAATGCCAATAATGCTTAAGGCGATATCTAATTATTATTTCATACAATATCTACAGAGTATTGCAATATCATAATAATTATACACAATCTATTGTTGTCTGTGTTCGTATGCTTAAGATCTTTCACTCACACGGTGCGATACGATCAGGATTTAAACTAATATAAGGTTATTATGGTAATGTTGTTTTATGGAAAAACGAAAACTTTAGCCAAATAAAAAAAAACATTAACGTAAATTTTACTATAAATAAAAAAACAAGATAGAAGACTTTTGCGGGCCCATTAAAATTCCTTAACCTTTTTTATCGGATTGTATGTCAGATGATTTTGTTTGAAGTATAAGCTCGCGGAATCGCTTACAGCTTATAGACTTTAACGATCGGTATGTCTGTGCTTCACACGAATCACACATAAGAATCAAGTGTTTTAGAAACTTTGTAATTGCCTTTAACTATAAACTATAGAAGCCTAAACGTACTTCTGAATCATTTTAAAATTGATCATCGCTAGTTTTATGTTTCCTGTTTTTGGGGACTGAGAAGTTAATTTGAAGAATCTTGACGAAGAAGAAGATGCAAAATAATAAAAATTAGATTATTTTGGTGATAATCACTTACTTGTGAAGCCTAAAATAGTCGTAGCGTGTGTGTGCGAGTAATAAATCAGTATTGTGGTTAATTAGTAGCGGAATGCGATCGCTACCCTCGTTCGAGGTGTTGTTTGGCGAATAGAGGATTATCACATGCCCAATATTCTAATACGTTTTAGTCGACCGCACTAAATTACTTCCTAAGTAAAAATGTAAAATATAAATATATTTATTTGCACCAAAATCTTTATGAAATTAAACTACAGTTATAAATTACTGCTTTCTGTCACAAATCGGTCCCAATGATATAATGCCGATTCAAACAACCAAGTGGTAGAGCAAATATGAAAAATTTAATTTGTACAAAATACAACTGTCCAGTCAAAAAAGTTATTTTTAACAACTTCCCACAATAAGAAAAGGTACTTAATTCAACAGTTTTTTTCCATATATCTAAGTAACAGAAGACTGATTAGAAAATAGTTATATCAAAACTAGTTTAGTATTTAAATTAAAATCCCAAAAAAATTGTAACGTTGCGTCCCTACTAAAGTCGGTAATCACTTTAAAAAAGCGAGAGCTTTAGAGAAATTAAAAAAACACACACATATATTATATAAAGCTGAATATATATATATGTATATATATATTTAAAGTAGGACCTGCCTAACGGACAGGTCACAATCAACTTAGAGCCTAAACCGCTGAACTTAGAGACATTAAATTTGGAGCGTGTTTTTTATGTTTTTTTTATATATATTTTTTAATGAAATATTGTCAAGGCTGTATATTCGGTGCTCTATTGTAATCAATACACCTACTTTTACCCCAAAAAATGACTTCTAAAACTAAACTTTGTTTATACATTCTGAAAATCTTGACAGCGGTTTTCCATGGCGAGCCTAAATACACACACTTCTGTTTATCTTTAATTTGTACACTTTCTAACTGAGTAGGGTTTGGGCGGTAAACGAAACTGAAAGAACTTCCTTTACTTCTATAGGTAGGTCCAGTAGGGTTGCCTTAGGTAGTGAATAACATTTAAAAAATTGGTTAGGAGCGACGAACAAAGATTCCGTCGAGTTGAGGACAAAAGTCGAGGCAGTCCATCTCCTCGACCACACTGACATTGCAAGAAGACTTAGAGAAGGAAACCGTTTAAATTGGTGTTCAAAAATAGTAACAGTGAAATAGTGAAGAATTATAGTGATACAAGAAAAGTGCCGGTGGACAAATTATGAGAGACATTATTGTGTAGAATTTAAATTTAAATTACTTATTAGCCCTAGTCTAGGCACAACGCGACTTTGGAAAACCCGGCTGCAAGAACTTTGACCACTGTATCTTAACAAGTGAAAGCGTGGGATGAGACTTATATAGCCTATGACTATTTGCATATAAAGACAAATCTAATGACCTCGAAAAATAAAATTACATGACCTAAACAAAAGACCGAAATAAAATGACCCTCTACAACCTAAGCCAGTGTATACTGGCTTAGGTTGTAGAGGGTCAAAAGGCAAGAATTATTAATAACTACTTGTGTATAAATAAAATTATAAATTATTATTTTTTAAAGTAATTATTAATTCAAATGTAATAAGACTTGCCTGTAACGAACGTTATTTAAAGGTCAATAAATATGACTTTTACTTTAAGAGTTTAGATACACATACAACTTACATATAAATATACAAACACACCATACCCGTCTGTCTGGCTGTCGGGTAAAATGAAGGTTCCGACGAATAAGAACTTTCTTAATTATTGAGTTGGTTAAAAACGACTAGAAAGTGTATTGAAAATTAATTAATTTTACAAGCGGTACATTCAATTTTGAGTACCTACTGTTACTAATTTATAATAGCAAAACTTTTGGGAAACCTTAGCAGAGATAACTCTAATATTTTCTTAGGTCAGGTACTGAGATTCTTGGACATAGAAATAAAACTATTTTTACCTGATTTATACTCGTAATATATATATATATATATATAATGAAAAGTATCCAGAGCATCAGGCACATAAGAGTTATATTATGTACGAAATAATTTTACCCGACTGCCCAAAAGTTTGGTGATATGTTCCGAGTGAATGTTTGCATAATTGAATGTTTGTATGTTTTATATATGTATGTCTAACTTTTTGTGACTCTATAAATATGTACAATAATTTTGAAGTGCAAGGTGTCAATGGATTTGTCTTTTTCAGTAGATAGTCATGGGCTATACTAGTCATATAACGCTTTGTAGTGGTATAAAGATTTTGCTGCCGGGTTTTGTTGAAATCGTTTCTAACCATTGGTTAGTGTTACAAGGAACAATTGGCTTTAATACGATAAAAAAAATATTTGTTACTTTCATTTACAAATCAACTTGTTAGACCTATTTTGATGAAAATTAAATATGACCTGGAAAATATACATACCGTTTTAAACGAGTAAAAAAAATCCCATATCGATGATTTCCCGGGCGGCTTCAAGAATCGGATTTTTTTTTAATACACATAATAGAGTAAGCCTTTTTTGTTGGTCCCATATAAATATTATCTAAACTGGTCTGGTAGGCCTGTAAATTAATATAACTGTAAGTTTGTACTTTGTATTGAAGTCAATTGTATTTTTTTTTACCAACTTCCAAAATCGAGTAGATTCGACTGTTTTTTTTTATGTTTGGTACCTGATATCTCATAGACGGGTGAACGTTTTTTTTAAAGTGTATATTTTCCATGTAATCCCATTTTATTTTATCAAAATCAGTTGCGGGGTTTTATTTTAAAATCGAAATAATTTAGTTAAATTCTATATATCTATCTATCTGAAAAAAATACTAAAACAGTGACTAATTAGTTACATTACGGCGCCTGTCGTAAGAAAGTATGTCGTAGTCACTTTTTAAAATAATTATCACATGTACTCGTTCATACCCAAATTTTGAACACTGTTATAAAAAAAAAACTTGCTCATAAATAAAATAAAATAAAATAAAAGAAATCGTAGCTTCAAAAACTCAAGTGAAATTTCCGTAGGCAAAGAGCCTTTACCATTTCCACTTGTATGTTGATGGCTCCTGATTTCCCGCGTCGAAGGATCTGGAAGGCTTTGTAAATAAATAAACGCGTTGTGTACGTGTTGCTGACTTTTTACTGACTTCCCAAAAAAGGAAGAGCTCAATTGAATTGCCTTTTTTAAAGTTGTTCCTCGATTGCATGACGAAACGGCTGAACACACTAGAAAAATTCTTTATTGGTTTAAAAGTGTTATAAGCGTCCGAAGTTAACCATCATAATTTCTGTTTCAGTCCACTAGTTTGGTTTTTAAAACAAGGTAATTAAGAGCGTGCCGAATTGAAGTCGGTTATCGCTTTTTTCTATGAAGACTTGTTCTTATTTCATTGACATTAACGTATTATAATATAATATATAATGAATATAAATCATTTAAACATACAACAAAAACCAACAAACAAATACAAATTAACTATACAGTTAACTCTACTATATGTGTTTAAAAATTTAGTTACAAAATGAATTATTATTTATACTTATTCATACAGTTTACCTATTAATTAGTCAATTTTAAATGACAACTGAAATACCGAAGATCCCTTTTGGTAAATTTATACATGGGACCTCGTATAAGATCTAACAAAAAAAATATCTTAAATAAAAACTTTAACCAAATTGTATAAAGAAACTTATAACACTCAGTAGTTTTCGCGACGGAGGATAAAATTTAATTTTAAGATTCCGACGAATTATTAACTCTTGTGTTGAAGTTGGGTATATATGTATAGCAAACTATCCTACAAGCTCCAAAGTAAGCTGACTGTCGACAATAGATTGACAGAAACGCGTTGTACAAAAGGAAACCAAAAAACTATTATTCGATAGTATGTGATTGCAGTATGGATTCTCTGTACAATCGCATCAGGACCAGCATGGGCGATCATCCTCGGCTGAGGAAATTAGACGAATATAAAATAAGTAATAACTTATTTCAATTCAGCAGGGTTTTAGTTATTTTGATTTATTAACCCAATCACTGGACTGAAAGTTTATTATAATCGAAAGCTTTTATACTTGGACTTTTCCAACACATACCCGTGAAAGCACGTACAGTTAAACAAAAAGTAATGTAATGCTCAAATATTCTTGACTAGCTTCGCCTCGCGGTTTTACCCGCGGTAGATAATTGTTCATCCCGCGGGAACATTTAAATTTTTCGGGATAAAGAGTAGCTTATATATTAATTCTGCGTCTAAAAAAGATATCTTCGTACAAAATTTCATCCAAATTGGTTCAGTAGTTTTTACGTGAAAGAGTAACAAACATACTCACATACATTCTTGCTAACATTCGTTTGTAATATTAGTAGGATATTATTATGTACTGTATAAATTATTTTTTTTTAGCAAAAATAAAATGATTAAATACAACAGCAAAACTAAATATAGCAAAAAGATTATTGTTTTATAAGATTATCATTTTTCTATGTACTTAGCTCTCAGGTATGTTCTAGTATAATCATCACAGCACAATAAAGGTGTTAAATAATAAAAAAAAAAGATACTATTTTTGTCCTATAAAAATTACATATTTTCAACTTGATCTACTGTTCATACTATAGTCTTTTTATAGTGTTGCACTGTGCACATAAAAGCTTGTCACAGGTCCCGAACGCCTGTGCGAACGCGCCCTTACTACAGCCGCTTTCACACTGTCACTGGCACTTTCAACACTACTGTGGAAATTGACTTTATTTTTTAAAACTTTAAAACTCGTTTTGAACGTACAATCTTTTGAACGCAGAGAGCTCAGGCTGGTCTGTCTGTGGGGATAAAAAGGAAAAATTGTTATGCGAGAATTTTAGAATGAACTAATCGAACCTTAGTGTGGATTTTAATTTGTATCGAAATTCAAATTCCTAGACAAATTGATAGACGTAAGAATATTTTGCCACGCTTGGAGCAGAGATGCTTCGCTGGTCGGCCAATTATGGAGATATTAAATAAGGTACATTTACAGCGAAACTCGTTTAAACCTATACGCTCCGGTTTTGATTAGGTACGTCAAAATTAAATGAAAAATGGATATTGAAACCAAATCGATTTTCAGGATATGTTATGTTCATATAACCGGCTTCTTAATTTATAGGCGCGTGCAGAATTGACCACAGATTAATTATTATGTAAAAAATATGATACTTTATGTAAAAAATATGATACTTTCAAAATTTTTTTTTATAGAAATTACTTGCATTACTTCAGGCGCCGATAGAACTATTACAGTTATTTCAAATTAAAAATCAAACCTCTGAACCGATTTTGAGAAAATTTATATTGGACCACATTGTATACTATAGGTACTAACATTCAAACAAAAAAAAAAACAATTTCAAATTTGTCCAGCCTTCTTCGAGAAATCAAGTGCCATACATTAAAAAAAACATACCCGTCGAATTGAGTACCTCCACTTGTTTGGAAGTCGGTAGAAGAAGTGCTCTTGTATAAAAATACGAATGAAAATATTTCGATGAGCATTTATGTGAACGACCTATGTACTCGTATATTGCAGGTTATAATTGATGGAGTCAGGCGTTACTTTGCGGAAATCCATTTATAATAAGATGGTATATACAGGATATTTAGTGTTTTTCCGCCTCGTCTTGATGTCAGCGTGAGAAATCGAAAAATATTTTTCTCTTCAACATCTCTTGAGGATGCCTTGTGCTAAGGCAAAACACGTGTCGAGGAAATCGGATACTGAGAGAAAGTGGCGGTGGTGAGGAGGAACCACACCATAAAAACAAAAATATTTTTCGATTTCTCACGCTGACATCAAAACGAGGCGGAAAAACACTAAATATCCTGTATATACCATCTTATTGCAGGCTATAATTAAACAGGGTAGATTTTCATTAGATAAGTACATATATTTCTTTCAATGTACAATCACTGTCAGCTTAGACTACGGCCTCGACGTATACCTCGCTCCGCGTTGCCTCAGAGTTGCCAGTACGGTAACAGTAAAAATACTTAAATTAATCCCATAAAATGAGTAAAATTACCGGAACCCTTACACATATCAAAAGAAAATCGCTGTAATCAAACACTTCAAAAACAAGTGGTTAGAAGCAATTTCAAGAAAACTGCTAAATCTTTAGACCTGTGAAAGATCCTTAATTATAATTTGTGTTTTGTTGTGTCCAGTGTCACTCTCTCACTCTCACGACAAAAAAGAATCTATTGACAGCACTCACATAAAAATACGACAAGCCATTTAGGCTCTAGGGCGTGCATAAGACACACCTTAATAAATAGTCACAGTCGGGTAATAAGAAAATGAAAAGCAATTTGATGTTTTTCAGAACCTAGGTAACAAATCTAGGTAGGATCTAGATTGTCGCCGGATTGCCATTGTGACGTCACAAGTGCTCTAACGACTCGCCCGGTTCTGTATCCGCTCAGATGATTCTACATGCCACAGTCTAGTTACATACGTAGTGAGCTGTGTGAGAAAACAAAAATATACTTTAAGTTATTCTAATATGTCTCTAGCATATGTTCTATCTAGGTAGCTTATGCTCAGCGGTGCCACCTTGGGAAGTAGAATAATATTTTTATCAACCTTCAAGGGACTAAATTTTATATTCAATTACACACTTCTCATTTAAATCATCGTTCATTGCGCCTGAAAGCATACGTAGCTCTGTTTTCTTTCCGTTTATCCTTTTTATAAATTATTTTATCGTTGGTGACACGATGGGCGCCGTGAGCGTACGGGGCGCTGTCGTACTCGTTTCATAAAATAGTATCTTTCGTAGATAAATAAAACGCGGGGAAATAAGCTTCTTACTTATTCTGTGTCCTTTATTCGTTCATACGTTTCCACCGAGGTTACCACCCCGCAGTTTCATTTGATATGCATGCATACACTTTATTTTTACTCCAATGCCGTATGGGTTTTGTACTCTTATATTTATTTTCGCTATGTCATTAATGTCATTGTAAAACTACTAGTGCAATATGACTCGTGATTCTGAAAACTTTGAATCACAATCCCTAACTTACTACTAGGTACTTAAAGTTGTTGCCACTACTTGACAGTTCGCAAAACCTGACAGTTCGCACAGTAAAAGTAGATGCAAAACGTTTCGTTTAAGTTGATGGAACCTCTACGAAGTACCGCTGGCGTATTGCAATGCCCTGTAGTTGATTGTGGGCCAAGACCTTATAAGCAGTAATTTTGTACAGGGCAGCGAAGAAAATAAATATTATCTACACTATGTGTGTGCTTGTTTGTGACATCTTAGCTCCCTAAGGGTTAAAACGGCTTTTGATTACGTTTTTTTTATTATGGTTTTTATGTTTGAAAATTGAATTAGTCGGGAGTGTGTTTGATTAAAATCGGCCCAATATGGCCACCATCACAAAAATGGTGGATTACATATTTTTAAACAACTTCCTCAATACGGATATCAAATGATATTGACAAGTAAAATATAATACACCATGAGAAATTACAAATACAAGATACAAGAAGATGGCTGACACCATAATGTGGCATTTTACATATTTTTTATTATTCAATGTCAGAGGCTTATAAATTTAAAATTTTACAACTATTGTATTGCACTTTAACTTTGTATTTGATAATAAAGGCATTACGTGGTAGTTTAATTCCTGTTTAAACCTACCAATTGCTAAACCTACGTAAACATAATTTCAAACAATACATAACAAAATATCCGTCTATACGAAACAGCCGTTTATTGGGTCATAAATAACCCATAAATATTCATTGCGCTATTTCCAGGTTTAACCCTTCGACGGCCGAGGCGAGCGCTGTTACAATATTTTGTCGGGTCTCAACGTGCTATAAACGGTGAATAAAGACTGTAAATTTTACACTGAAAAAAGTATGATGGTGAAGAAAGGTTCTTTAGTGGCGACCATAAACCGGAAGAAGCCTTCCTTTGCGAGGGAGGCCGTAGCGGCGTGGAGTAGGCAGGGCTGGTTGTGGAACGACGACATAGTAAAAGTAAATAACCACTGGATGCAATGATAATTCATAATGGTGCCCTAAGAGGGAGGCCTATGTTCAGCAGTTGGCGTCTTCTGGCTTATGATGATGAAAAAGTATTATAGTCACCTCGATTTGAGCGCGACACACCTTAGAACCTTACTTCTTTAATGGTTTTTCTTTTACAATATTCAACGCTCTGCCAGATTAACAAAACTGATGGTTTTTTATAAAGATCCAACGCTCAATGAAAAGCATTGCTCTATATTTTGACTGATCATCATCATTAGCCAGAAGACATCCACTGTATGTGAATTTAGTAAGTCTTTGGTGTCTGCTGTGCCCAATTTGCTATTATGTCTATTTTATTACCCAATTCAAAAAAGCGTAGGTATGTTATAGGTTTGACGTACGAACTTGTATATTTATGTAAAAATAAATTAAGCTTAATGTTTTTATTTAAAATATTATTATTTTACGAGATATAATTTTTTGTCTTTATAGGTTGAATATATTTAAGGTAACCTAGAGATGATATATAATTACTCGGTGAATCATAAACATAGGCCAAAATATTTAATGAATTTTCCTTCAGAACAGCAACCTATAAGGAGTTTATTTTTAAAAAAGGCCACGCCTCTTGCGTTTTCCTAATAACTGGCTAGGCTCATCATTGTGATTCCATTACAAATCAACTACGAATAAAAGTAGGTCTTGACCACAGATCTACGGAATCGCCCTCGGGCTCTCGTGGCTTTGAGGTCAATTAAAATTAATCCGAATCAAAATTCAAATGGCGTCTCCATCGTCTGTCGACCCGCAAAATAAATCTGAGATCGTATTGAAACTTTTTGATATCAGTCCCAACCAGAGAAATTATGATTTAATCTATATAGAATGGAAATCACAGCTTGTAAGATAAGCTTAAATTTTCATCATGCTTAATGCTCATACTACATCTGTATTCAATTTTGTTTAAAAAAGTTTAAGGCGCTGCTAATAAATTGGAATTCGATAAAAATTATATATCTTGTTTTGCATCAAGAAATAATTCTACATATTTAAGTGCTTGCTATGTTTTAATTTTAGCGACAAGTTAGCTGCATTACTACGTTAAATAGCAAGAATAATAGTAGGTATAGTTGTTTAGTGGTCTATAGTAGATCTAACTGTTTATTTTTTTGTTGTAGTTTGTCATTTAATTTTAATATTTGTAAAATTGTTCAAATCGCTTACGGGCCAGTAGTTAGGTTTCTAAATCAAATTAACTGCAAAAGAAGTATCGGTGCCTACCATGTTCAAGTCGGTAATTTTTTTATTTCCACCACTCTTCTTTTTTTACATCTGTGGATTAAGAGCTCGAGGATTAAAATTCAAGCCGGCATTAGAATAATGTTGAGTTATTTATATTTCTGTTATTTTATGTTTTTGAACGATAGATACCTTTTGATTATGCAAATGATGGATTTAGCAGAAATTCTGTACGTGATCTTATTATACATGTATTGCTAAAAACATAATATGGTGCTATTATTAAAGACATCAAGCAGGATTCCTCACGATGTTTTCTGTCACCGTTAAAACGATTGGTAATGAATTCTAAAATGTACATGATTTGAATACTCAGAGGCACGCTTAAAATCTTGTCTAGAAACCAGTGTATGTCTTTTTTGGTTCCCGACTCAAAAACGACGGGGTGTTCTAAGTTTGTCATATGTCTGCGTGTGTGTGTCTGTCTGTGGCATTGCAGATCCCTAATAGATGAACCGATTTTGGTATTTTTTTGAAAGGTGTACTCGTATACACATGAGTATCCTGAGCTATTTGTTATGAAATCAGTGTAAGCTTTGTATTATCGAATCGGTTCAAGATTGCTGCCGCCACAAAATGGCGGATTATTTATTTTTTACCGTTTTTTGTTAATTTTTAATTTTATCTTGTTATTTTCCTTTGGCCCAATCTAGATGATCGTCATTTTCTAATTTTTCCTGTTTAATAAAGTCAAACTAAAATAAACAAAGGAATATAATAAAGACGCCACAACACTAAGTACCTAAAAGCTTTTAATGAAGAATAAATTTTAACAAAATACCTTAACGAGGCACGATTGACAAATTGGAGTTAACCACTAAGATGAGAACGTAAATTTCATCCATCCATTCCATTATATTTTTGTGTCGAAGCAAATTGTATCAGATTATGCCGTAATTTGTGTACATTATAACGGAGGAGATGTCATTTGACGTAAAGATTGAAGAGCAAAAAGCTTGCCGGTTTGTTGACATGTTGTTTAGGTTGTAAAAGAATGAACAACTGGCATTATTATAACTATAAGACTGTGTGCAGAAAATATGTAATTTATTAGTCACTGAAAATTTGAGCTTCAAGTTTCTCCCGCAATGAAGCTACAGTGAGTCGAAAATCGCTCGAACGGCTACAAGTAAAAGATTTTACGGCCATGCCTTTCTTTTACTCTACTTGGCGGGGGCACTGTCGTACCCCAGATAAAGAAACTAGTGATAGATAGATAAATTCTTTATCGCAGATACACAAGTCTGCAGAACACAGAAGTCTAATGTGAGTTGAGAACATTTAATTTCCCTTATGTTCTCCTAGGTCACTAAAGTAGAATATGGGTATATTACTCCAAAGTTGAAATACCACCTCTCTCCACTCCACCGATATTTCAAGAACTGATGACTCTGTACCCGGTTTCGAACCTTCTGTTTGGAATACCAGCGTTCTTCTATTGAACGCCAGTTTCGTGCAGTTGAAATATATTGCAAGGCAGTAAGTGCCGTGTTATAAACAATCACGTTGGTTTTATGATAGCAAATTACAGACGTCGATCGGCGAGCACGGAAACCGGTAATCAAAGCAGCGGCACTACGTCCTATCGGTGGATTCGTGAGTTGTAAGCAGTAGCGTCTTACTGGTACGTCTTAGAAAGTCACCATAGCTTTACAGACGAATTAAAACATGTAACAGTAGTTTCAAAGTGAGTGTGACTGGAAACTTTATCTTATTGCGTAAATATGCGAGGCCATTCACATAAAACGACACTTTCAACGACACTGTCATACTGAATAAACCATCAACACTGACGGGTTCTTCATCTCTTCCCAGTAGTTGATTAAGATACGCGCCTCCAAGTCTTTCTGTTCTTAATTTCCCGGAAAAAAATAATTTAGTATTGCCAAAAAAAAACACATTAATGTACTCGTAGTGCATGTTACTAATGCGCGATTACATGATGTTCCAGTCCAGGTTATGGATATATGAATAGTCTATCTAGTTCTCCGTTCTATCTTCAGTTGTCTGAGACGCCCTAGTGTTTGTCACCTCCAATAACTCTCTGCCCAGTTTGCCAACCGATAGGTGAAGCTGTACCGAACGCCACCGGTCATCGACTACGTCCTTAAAAGGTCACTGGTTCCAAAAAATCGTGACCTCTGTCCTCTTATGACCGAAACCGTTCGCAACTCGTAGTGCAAGGGGCAGTCTGCAATGCAGGGAATTATGACCGTCGGTAATACGGTACATGCGAGCTTATCCGAGCTCCATCTAGCTCGATAGCCGTGCCTTACTCTTCGGATGCTAAGAAATGATAGGACGGACTGATCAGACCTATTGATTATTGGAGTTTGCTGAAAGAGTTACTTTGGAATTAGCACAAAAAATAACGTCTACGCGTATAATAACGATTATCGTGCTTTGCAAATATAACGCCTGAAAATTATGTGAAATATTGATCAAAGCGAATCATTCATCAATTAGTCAATCGATTCATATTGATCTCCGTCAATTAACATAAAGATATGGTTATTCCGGCGTTCGCCGAGAAGTCGTAGCGATGATAATCGAGTGGTGAGTAGGGTCGATTGCCGTGCAAAAGGTACGAGGTTCGATCCTACGAAACATGCAAAAAGAGCCTGAGCTACCGTTGAAGGAAAACATCGTGAGTAAACCATAGAAATAAAGAAAGAAAGAACACATTTATTTTAAACACACAGGACACTACTACTACAGCGAATTACTTAAAAGTAGACAAACATTTAAAATGATAAATTAGGTCGAGTTGCAGTGTCCCGTGCGTCAAACAAGGTCAGCGCTCAGCATGATGCTGGGGATTGCTCTTCAGCGCTGATTTTCAGCGTGAACCTTTAGAGACGCGCGGGGTCACAAAAAAAAACTAAAAAAAACATAGCATGGTGGTAGGGCGTTTCCTATCGCTCGTCTGGCTAGCTACCACCCTCAAGTTGTAAAATCTGTCGCCAAGCACCTAACGGTGTGTTACGGCAGCCTTTCTTGAGAGCCAGTGTATTCCAGGCTTGGCATGCTCCATCTAGGGCTACAGAATCGCTGACTTCCGTAGTCGTGCGAACTTGTGGTCAAATGCCTAGCTGTGTAGGATAAAAAAAGTACTTCATGGGTAGATCTTCCATCATCACGTCGCTTTTAGTTTAAGAAGTTTGCTGAGAGCATTTAACACTAATGACTGTGTCGAAACAAAGCGTAAATCAGAGGCAGTAGAACCCCTGCATGCTTAGTTCAATAGCCTGGGAGAAAGCAATATTAATGATATACAGCTAATTGTCAAAAAGAGAATAAGCATATAGTTTTCTTTGTTAAAATTATTTGGTTTTTCGAGGATGGATAAACACCAATGTAGCTTGTGATAATTCAAGACCAAATTACTACAATGTTACCTAATTCAATTAATAGATTAGGTCATTAGGTTCTAATGACCCCACCATAACACACGTTTAATAATAATGTATTTACACAGCACTCCTAAAATAATGTGTTATTTTATAACTTATTTTTAATATTGGTATGATGATACTCTATCTACACTATGAATTTACATAACAAAATTTATGTTAAACACAAGAAAATTCACATGAAAGCGAAATATCACGACGCATTCTTCCGGGTAATAGGCACAGATGCCTGCCAATTCCGCCAATATTTTCGTTCGCTTTCCTATAAATTTAATAAAAACATTGTGGTTCAACTGTTGAAAAAATGGGTTAAAGGAAAGTCTCTCAAACATGCCTTAACGGGCTGACATTTCCTTCCAGATGGGCTTTTATTGTACGTCGTAAATATTTAAAATGACTCCCTTGATGCGGATGTTTCTCGTGCGGTAATGTGCTGTAGCAAAGTACAAATACTATGTACTTACGGCTTAGGTAAGATTTTAGTTAGGCCCATATAGACCAACGAAATTATTTGCCGAAAACGCGCGCGAAAATGCATGACGTGATTAACGTTATGTTCACGCAATACGTTATACACTACTCACTATTAACAATTTCGACATGTAATGCGGCTGCGTTATATTAAGCACGTAGAATTCACGTGGTATGGTGGTGGTATTCACTATATGACGTACCGCAGCACGGAACGTGCTTATTCTGCATCATCAGAATAACGTACTGTGTCAACATTACGTTAAACACATAACGCGTTATCAGAAAGAAATCTCTTTTTCTGTATGAGAATAAGAGTGTAGTGTATATCCAATTACCGTATATATATGATTATATATATTTTTTTTTTATTACTTTGATACAATAACACTTAACAAATTAAAACTTTTATAAAAGACAAAATTCAATATGACAACGTGGTATATTTGCTAAATCAACTTTTGTACACATCATAATATATATATATATATATATATATATATATATATATATATATATATTAAATCCTACACATCTAGGCATTTGGCCACAAGATCGCACGACCACGGAAGACAGCGATACTGTAGCCCTAGATGGAGCATGCCTAGTCTGGAATATACTGGCTCTCAAGGAAGGCTGCCGCAGTAAATCGTTAGGTGCTTGGGAACAAATTTTACAACTTAAGGGTGGTAGCTAGCCAGGCGAGCGATAAGGAACGTCCTAGCACCATGCTATGGTTTCCTCACGATGTTTTCCTTCACCGGTAGCTCAGGCTCTTTAGCTTGATAGATTTTAGATAGATAGATTTTTTGAAAGAGTAAATATAAACATTCTAGCCATTCCGATAGGTAGGTACACATTTTACCAAAAACGGGTATGTAGTTTTATGTTTCAATCAAAATAACTAAATTTTCTTATACATACGAGTGGATGATATTTTTTTGAAAATTTTGTGTGTCTCATTGACTCGGCTTTAACTTATTCTAAAGTATTCTTTAATAGTATTCTTGTGTAAAAATTGAGATAAATTATTTCTTGACCCCAAAAAAATGTATGTATATAAACTACAATTCAAAAAAAATTTGTATGTCATATAATTATAATATGTGAAGTATATTTATGTTAATTATTTGTGCCTAAACTCAAATATCGACAGAAGGACAGAGCGTATCTATTAAGTAGAGGTTTTCTGTCGCCTACAAAACCTTAAAGATTCTAGTTAAATATCTCAAAAACTCAAATATCTAGACGATGAACTTTCACGTATTTAAAGTGACAAAATAAAGTCACAGGTTAAAAATTGGGCAATTCATGCTGCCCTTATAAAAAGTCGAACCACAAAGTGAATTGCCCCACTGAGAGAGATTTTATTACGGTCGGTGGCAGCATGTCAATTAAATTACATGTTTAACAGTGAAAAAAAAGTTCAGGGACTTTCATGGCACGTGTATTTTCAGTGTTATAATGTTGTACAAAAAAAATGTACAAGAGACGTAAAAGGGTCTCCGAATCGAGGACCTATTCACCGGTTTTTCAATTAATGAAAGTACTTATTCGTATATTCTGCGTATTAAAATTCACATGGAAGCATAAAAGATATTGATATCGGATTTTTTAAGCAAAAGGCTTTTCAGTCAACAATTTGGTATGAAAAGAATCGCTTATGGTAAGATCTATTGAAATTAATTTGGCTTTGACATAAGGCAGATCCTTTCGCATTTATGGATTTTTGCTCATAGGCTTTTGAAGGCTTTCGCAAGGCTTTTTACGGCAAAGATATACATACATACTTCTAATATCTGTTAGCATTCCATAAACTGTTCCAGAAATATTAAATTGCGTATCTCTTGAAGATCGCTACCACCAAGGTCAAGTACTAATTCATAACTCAAGATTAGCAAAAACATTTGGAGGCTTGAACTTAAGAACATAACTAAATTCTTTAAAAAAAAAATAAGTGTTTACCTACCGACGTTAATTACGGCAATCGCCGAAAAAAAAATCAAACTTCTGGACCATATTGTGATAACATTTAAATGAGACTACTCCAGAAATATTTTTCTAGGATATAACCTTATAAAAAAATTGGCGCGACCTTCTCTTAGAAATCAGGTAACAAACATAAGAAAACATACCAGTCGAATTGTTTTTATTTTTTGGAAGACGGCAGAAAATGAAGTTATTCCATTTAAAAAAGATCAAAAATTCTATGACTAGGCTTTATAAATCCAGGACGTAAAATCCTTCAGGCTAAAATGCCATCCATCCATTTCCCTAGCCAAATTTTACCGAGTAATGCTCCTTGAAATGACCGGCATGTACCATATTAATCCAAGGGTCTGACAGGATGCCCGCGACACTGATAAACAACCTGGTCACGCCAGAAACCACTTGTCATCCAGTCTAATAGGATCCCACTTTATTAAGTGGATATTACGTTTCAGAGGTCAACATTTTGTTTTGTTGTCGCTGGATTTTGTGTTGCGTGTGTCGTTCCTTATTCGTTGATATGTTGATATATGAAGTTTGCATAACATAAATTGTTATGCAAACTTCATATAAAGTAAACTATGAGATGAACCGTCGTTGTGGACACGAACGACTTCATTTTGTCCCTGATGAAGTTATTTTTTTTTTTCTAATCTTGACCGCAACTCGCCTGATGCAATCGACGATGCGGCTTAGGATATGGCACGCTTGCCTACAAGAAATCGATTCACTTCATTAGAAAAGACCGAGATAATAGCTATCGGGAAAGAAAAGTTCACTGAATGTAACTATACTTGGACTTTACGCGGGTACGCGTGAAAACCTGTTTCGTAAAATAAAATTAATCAAACACGCGTTAGTTTTCTAAATAAAGTAATCTAAGTAGGATCACTACCACTTTTCCAACCAAGACTTTAAAACTTTTTGGACCAATTGCCAATCTATATACTATATAATAGCACTTATGATAGATCCGGATAATTAGCCCTAGGAAAAAGTTCTGCCAGTTCGGCTAACAACGCTATTAACCAAACTATATTTTGCTAAATTAAACTAGCTTGACCTGGAATACCTAATACAAGTTAATTTAAGATGTGTCCTATTAATGTTACGTATAATTTTTCATGTATTGTTTGTCATATCTTATCATTTGTAGTGTCTTGTGTGCCTTAATAAACGTCTTCTTTCTATTTTTTTATAAGGAACACTCTTAACCATACAATGTTCTGTCTTCTGTTTACCAAACAAGATAAAAGGCCGTCATAAAAAAAAAAACTTTAATTTTTTAGTTATATAATCGTTGTTTTTTGTAAAGCTCGCGCTTTGTGTCTACTATTAATATGCGAAGTTGATGCCAGGTTGTGTATTTTGCTGCCCCCAATAACTATCATCTGGGTCTTTTTAAGTGGCGTCTGAATAGGAAGCACGTATCGTCGTTTTATATGAGGCGAGTTGCGCCCAAACGCAAGCCCGAGGAAAAAAAAAGAGTTTTATCTTATACTTACGATCGGATTTAGGAAAAAAACTTTTGCTTATAGACTGACTGTTTATTCCTGAACAAATATTCACTAACATTCCTCTTGTATGAATATCAAAAATATGCACACTAATCGTCCTTCATTATAACCTCCCCAATCTTTATCCCTCTACACTTCAGTGTATGTTGAAAGCAGCTATTGTTTCCCAGGAGTCATTTGTCAGTGACAAGGGGCACCCACAATGGTGTTTCAAGGTCGGGCTGCCATTTGAAATAGTGTTTCGAATCATCGATATTCTGACAATCGCTGATATCGATAATCTGGTTCAAATCCATTGATCGTCCCAAACTTTTGTTAGTCTGTGACACAAAAATTTTGGAAATATCAATAGCTCAATACAACATATACATCATATCGCTAAAAGTAACAAGTAGTTCTACGAACTGTCGATCACTTTATTTTTTTTTATTGCTTGCATAAAAATATATAAATGTCGGTAATTTTCAAATTTAGAACTGTTTATAAATGTTGTGTTATATATTTAGCTCGCTCAGTTAACAAAATATTGGGTCATCAACGTTAGCAAAATAATGTATGGTTCGACGAATGAAGGCAGTTAAAATTAACGCCGAAATCTTTAGTAAATTTTGTCTGCAATATGACAATAAGACCTCTCTGATAATGTCTTCAATGGATATATTCTAGTCGGACTTTATACATACACCATGACACCTGTCAATATTTGTGGTATTGTCGATAGTTTATCATTAGACTATCGGCAGGAATGGTACTGCCGATTTGTCGATAGAACTATATACACGCATCACTAGATTTGAAGCGCATTGTGACGCGATTCCACCAATAGATAAAACTTCACGCTTTTGATTTCTTGCCAAATCGAGGTATGACTTCACATTTTACTAATGACGTCAAACTGGGGGAAAGATCTTGAAGATTAGAATTAGAATATAAAGTTGCCCATCAACTGTAAGAGGACGTACCAAGCAAATTTCGCATCCTATATATATCTATATGATAGAAGAAACAATCTTTTATACTTCTTACTTGGATTTATCCTGTGTCAAGGTTGCTTAACAACAATCATACTCAAACCCGATAATAAAACTCATTGTTTACATCCGCCCCCGACCGGGAGTCGAACCTAGGAGCTCCGTCACTCGAACCGAGTATGCTATTCACTGAACCACAGCAGTAATCGTATATAAATGAGATTTGTAAGTTAAATTTTTTAAGTAATTATTCATTCAAATGTAATAAGACTTGCCTGTAACGAACGTTATTTAAAGGTCAATAAATATTACTTTACTTTGCTTTACTTTGCAGTCGTTAGTAACATATATACTTATTTAGATACAGACATTGCATATATACAATAGGTGATAGCCGGATCATTTGTGTGGAACGCGACATGCATTGACACATTAGCTCCAGCTACGACTAGAATGCAGTATTACATATATCGAAATTGACAAATAAATTAAAAAAATAACAATATTAAAGCAGACACGTTTCGCTCGCTAGGTCAAATACTGACAGAGGTTATTCTTAGGCTTGCGCTTTATTCACACGACGCGACGCACAGCATCTTTTCAGCGAATAAGGAGCGCTTTTTGCTTTAATGTTTTTCATTAAAAGATCACTTAGCAGCGGTGTCTATACTTAAGCATTGCTTCAACCCTTCTGTCTGCTTAATTAATCAAATTTAACGACCCGTATAAAGCTTTTACAACTTGCAACACTGTTACGGGTCCATACTACGTCTAGTGATGGACATTGCAGCCGAAAGAAATTCGGTTCTGAATACCAAGAAGTTATACCAAGAAGTACGGTTCTGGTTTTCATGTGTAATAGATTTTTTTATTTTATTTTTATATTTGTATGCTTATATATTTGTGTCACACAGTTTCATTTGTTAAGAAACAGTGGTTTAAAGTTTTTGCAGTCGGGCTTTTTGAAGTCGCATTTAACCACTTGTTTCTAGAATTAGTACTGTGGTCAAAGTTAGTATTAAACAAAACATAATATTTTATACTAACTTTAAATTATTCAGTATCGATATTTTGACACAATGCAATTTTAATTCAAAAATAATTTAAATAACGGACCTTGGGGCCCAATTGTAAAAAATATTCGTAGAGAAATGATATGAGCCTTACTTGTCTTATAGCAGCGAGAACGCTAATACACGAGTATATGTTCGAATCCTCCAGCTCGAGCTTTTAACTCGAGCGATTGCGATTCCCTTAACAATAACTTTTTCCGCAAATAACAGAATTCGGCCCCGCGCAGAGTGCCGAAACCTCTAAGTCAACACTATTCTTAGATTTTATTAAAACAGACCGCGTCGAAAATGTTGAAATTCAGATTACAGCCCCTAATGGATCGTGCCCTTCT
Organism: Ligdia adustata; assembly: GCA_947049295.1. NCBI lineage: Eukaryota > Metazoa > Arthropoda > Insecta > Lepidoptera > Geometridae > Ligdia > Ligdia adustata. The sequence goes on along the minus strand of OX346236.1, from coordinate 5,022,017 downwards.
ATTGTGTGTAATGATAACATCTCCGAGGGTCTGATTTCTTAGAACTTTTACGAGTAACTAAGAAATCCCAAGTGTTTCGAATACTGAGCCTAAGTATTTGGAAACGTTGAAAAATACAGACACAGAATTCCGAAGGTAATTAAATAGGAATTGAATATTTTAAATTATGAGTAACGTAATTTTTGATGTTAATCCTAATAAAATACAGAAGTTTTATATTCTGTGGATATAATTAGAAAGGGGTACCATTTTTGACTGACTATAAATGAATGTGATGAAGAATATGCAGTAACAATTTAAAACTGTACATTTTTGTACTTGTAAAGTCTTTGTTGGTCCCAACTCAGCAAGTTGCTAGTAACTAGTAGTAATTGGGTAACAATTCAACCATAATTATTTTTATTTGTTTTACCCAATTTTTCAGATATGATTGAGAATATAAAAGATTGATATAGAAAATTGGAAGATCAAAAATATAGTGACCCATCTCGGCTATATATATCAATATATATTATATATATATATATTTCCTGATAGCTATAATTCCGGTCTCTTTAAGTTGTGAATGAATCTGTTTCTTCTAGGTAACCGCGCTACATCCTAGGCCACATCGTCACTTTACGTCTGGTAAATTGCGGTCAAGTGCATGCCTATGGTCTATATATAAAAAAAAACATAATATTGAGTTTTGTTATTTGAAAGATTTGACAGACTACGAGTAGAAGCAGATACCTTTAAATTACAACTTTATAAATAATAAAATATACCGTTGGCCTCTTGCAGTATCTTTACCAATCGTAGATATGGGATGGGGGAATTAAATTATGTGTAGGAATTAAATTATGGCAGTGTTCCTTGGAATTCTAAGATACATTCTCCGAAAAGTAGCTACTTTTCAGCGATTCTCGACACTTTTAGAGGTTAGTTTTGGCTAGAGTATCGTTGCCTAATAAGTCTCTTAGCTCTCGCAACATGTCTTGATACCTAGTTATCATAGGTTGAAACGGTCAAAACACTTCCACGGCAAGTTTACGGCACCAACATTTCTCCCTCGACACTTCTATAACTAAGTAACTAGTTAAGTTTGTAACTTCACTCTATTAGCGCTAAGTGAAGAGTTCTACCCTTGCTACACGAGTGGCTATATATTTTAGATCTTATTTAATTTAGAATACGGTATAGTTTTGTATGAATATGAGCGGAGTAACTGTTTTCAAGATATGTAATAGTTGATATTTTGTGTGACTATTCAAAGCTTGTAATGTGAGAAATTAAGGACATACCATTGCCGAAATTATTAAAAATGAATGACGCGCCATTGCGTTGTCACAATGACATTTAATTTTGCGACTAAAATTAAAAAGTTTTTCCATAAAACGGGCTAGATGTGGATTATAGGTACCTAGTAGACGTCAGCCAAAAACTGATTTAACGACAGGACCGTATTAAGGCGGCTAAAGAGCTCCCTAAACTTTTGACAAAAGTCCCAAACTACTTAACTAGTTTTGCTGATTTACATTAGTTTTCACTATTTAGAAACCTTGGGCTTTTGTCCGCACGAACTCCGTCAAATTACGTACAATTTTGTTGAATATTCAAAGAGAATTAGGTAAGCAAACAAAATTACACGTAAAATCAAATGTGACTGGGTCAATTTCTTAGAACTAAGTTATGGTGAGTATAGACGGCGTTATCAGTCCAAGTAATCAAGCTGAACTATAAAGGCGAAAGTATACTGGAAAATAGTGATAATTTTGACCGCAAACTATAGAAAAGGAGAACTTTGCGTTTCTTAGCCACATGCTAAATTATAATGGCCAAGATGTAGATATAGAAATTTAATAAATGATGACGTGCTGTACAGAGGAAAAAAGTCTTGCTACGAAACATGTTGATGTTTGAAAAATTTGAAATTTAGTGAATTCCTGTCCTTTGTTCAACAACAAAGGACAGGAATTCACTAAATTTCAAATTTTGGTTCCCCATTTTTATTACGATATAGAAAGACAAATAAAAAATACTCCTATTTTTTAATATATAATTACGTAATAATTACGTTTTTAGAGATTTTTGAAAACATGAGAAATATTCAGCATATTGTTATTTTCGTCAAAAGCTCGTAAAGGAATGATGTTATTAATTATCTGTATTTTTGTTGTTTGTTTTGGTATGGTTCACGGATGACATATACAATAATATTTTTTATTGGTTTCCACTGACTGTCCTAACATAAATACGAACAAATTTTAAATCAGTTTTTTTATAAATAAATCGGAAGAAGTTAATATTTAAAAATCTAGTATTTTTAGTATTCATTACATTATCTCGAAATGGTTTTCGAATTTCTATCACTTTGCAAAAATGAAATGTTGTCCTGCTTGGTAAGACTTAGATAAATTCGGACAAGAAATATTTAATAGAAAGAGAAGCGTATAATAATATACGTTAAATAAGTAAAATTAAAAATTTGAATGTTTCATGAATTTGAAATTTATCATAGTCATCATATCGTTTTTGCGCCAGGAGTTAAAAATTTGGCAGAGTCAGACCCGCGCAGCCTAGGGTTCTTTACCATTATCTTTACAACATTACTTCAAGTTTAACCTGTTGCCGTTATAAATATCGAGCAATTGGCGTGAAAAATCACATTTATTGTATGGGGACTCCTCTGAAATTTACTGTGTTTTTAGTATTTTTTACTATAGCGGCAGCAGAAATATATCAGCTGTGAAAATTTCAACTATCATCGTTCATGAAATACAGCCTGGTGACAGACTGACAGACGGACAGCGAAATCTTAATAATAAGGTCCTATTATAAAACTTTCGCTATAAGAGAGAGAGAGACACACAATATCAGTTAGGGGTGTACCTACTAACCTGAAAGAGAGTAACTGTACTTATCATGAAGATAAATTTCTTAAAACACATAAGCAAAGAAAAAAAAACATTCACAGTTATAAAAACTAATCTAATAACTTATCATTATGAATAACATTCATTATGGAACCAACCCCGAAATAAATAAAGAGGTTCCATAGACATAGTTTATCGATCAGCGACAAAAATTACGAAACAGTTTTTTTCGTCTTAAATTCAGAGATGGTCTTATAATGAAAGTTGTGTGTTGTGCAGCTTAGTATAACCCTCGTCGAATACCCAGTACAGTCATAAACTGCCGAATTGTTAACGTAATATGCATAACTATAAATAAATTATATACATATTTGGTGGTTTCCACCCTTAACGAATAGGTATAATATAAGCTGTGAATACGTTTAACCCCCAAAGTCACCAAACTAGAGCGATTATAACAATATGACTTTAGGGGTCATGAATTATTGAGTTGAGGTATAATTAAAGTTAGGTAAGCTACTACCTAGAGATTGCACGGTGTTTACCATGATAGGCAGTTTTGGCTGATTTTTAATTGACTTCAAATTAGAGGAGGTTTTTAAATCATGGAAATATTGTTTTATTTTGGTTTCTGATTCCTTAAGACAATTCGACTTATTTAGGAAATATTTTGATTCGCCTATTATTATTAGCCCTTACTAAGTCGCCGTTCAAGCCCTTAGAATGATTTTCATTTAGTGACCCTACTAATGTTGAGGAGTTTTGTCACTGAAAAATGGCGTTTTTGTCTGCAAAACTGTTCCGCTGTTTGCCGTGGGGTTACTTTTATGAAAAGCACTCTACTGTACTAATCCGCGAAGAGATTTCCCGTGGTTGTTGAAATGTCTTTGTCTGTATAGTAACGAGTATAGCAAAATAGCGGTTAGTTTTTGCCGCTGTTTGCGTCGGGACTTGTTTAATGAAAATTACTGTTGTTTTACTACTATTTTATTATATTAGTATAATAAATTCTATGTACAAACTAATCTGCCCATAGCAAGTGGTTTCTTCGTCTTTCTTTTGGCTTTAGGCGGAACGTCTCTAAACCAAGCAGCGCTTAAGTCTACCATTTCTATCCTAAAACTGACACCAGGAACCCACAATTTAACGTGCAATTTGGCCTATGGTAGCATTTGGTTGGATATACGATACTACGGTCACTCATCTAAAACCTGTCCGAAGTAACCGTTTCTTAACATCGGTGTTTAGAAACAATTTAGCTAACTGTGTAGTGCTAAACCTAGATATTTTTCTTACACATCTAGTAGCTGTAACCCGTTGATCGGATCATAAAATGAAATATAGAAGATAAAAAATTTGAAGTAGGTACACGAGGATAGGGAAATACCGGAAAAAAGAATTAAGTAATCGTATATAAATGAGATTTGTAAGTTAAATTTCATTAAGTAATTATTAATTCAAAGACTTGCCTGTAACGAACATTATTTAAAGGTCAATAAATATTACTTTACTTTACTTTATAAAGAAACTTCAAACTCCTAACTCCTATTTGACTACTTTAGGTTTTGTGTTTCCAAAACAAATTACTTAGAACACCCCTACACCCTGTAAATAATACCTACACCTTCCAAATTCATGTCTCTAGATTCAGCGGTTTAGGCTCTATGGTGATTCCTAGCGAATATAAGTCAGTCAAGACTTATTCATTTGTATGTATAGATTATTATAAAATTTTTATTTAAAGTCGTTTATCTAGCCACTCGTATAATAAAATTCTCATTCAAAAAAGTGACTAACGACCTTTATTAAGGCAGGCGCCAATAGAACATTTTCAGTTTTTCTATATAAAAATCCATGGGTGGTCTTTGACCCATTCAAACAAAACAAGAATTTTGCAAAGCGATCCCGTCTTGGAGAAATGAGGTAGGTAATAAACATTTAAAAAACAGTCCTAAGTAAGTAAGTACCTTCCCCATTTTGGAAGTCAGCAGAAAATTACGGGCTTTTATACACCAGATATGTACCATCAACTAAAACCTACCTAATTTGTCGAAAGGAACAATCTGGAAATTTCCCATGAAAATATCGTATTTACAACGCGGAAAGTTTGACTTGTTCGGTTGTTATAAAGTTATTGAATTACCTGTAACTTGTTCGTAGTTTGTTTTCTTCTGAAAATGTTTGTACAACGCTCGGGACTTGTATGTTATCTTTCTAAACTACAAATTTGCTTAACAAACTGGTTAACCGTATTCAAAGAGGAAGAGGTTTTCAATTCGATGGAATCTTTCTTTCACTTTTATAAAAAAGGAAAGCAAAGTTTAAAAAAACAAATTCGTTCTTTGAGATGGCTAGACCGATTTGAGTTTTTTTTTGTTCGAATGTTCTTTGCAATTGGTTCTATATATATAAATTGTATCGGTCTGTTGAGTGGTTTTTTGTAATCAAAATAACTTTTAAGGTTTCTTTGTCTACTCAAAGAAGGCGTTCTATTAGTAAGAGTTTTGCCTGCCGCAGTCGTTTTGTTTTTATTTATTATTTGTTCATCTAATAGATTGTTTTACTGAAATATGGCATAAATAGTTTAAATTAAATTAAAAATATTTTTTATTGTTAAACTGCAAACTCATTCAACACCTACCCCTGCCAGGAATCGAACCCGAGACCTGCGGCTTTCGAGACAAGCTTGCTGGCCACTAGACTTCGGCGGTCGTCATACTTTTTGGATTAACATATTTAATCTACTTTATCTAAGCAACAAAAGAAATGTAAAGCGCCAGTGCTGCACGTTACATTAATTCTGTCCATTTCCAGCTGTGAGCATGATTCTAATGAGTTTCTTATGCTAACGGGCTAGCTTGTGCTATTTCTGACTTCTGCTTGACACTGGAAAGGTCATTGTCGTGTTTAGTGCCAGGTAGGGTCACCATCATTTTCTGCCGACTTCCAAAATAATTAATGATAATTTAACCCGGAGATGACCCTATCTTAACTGCTATGTGACGTGCGTGACGTCTCTTCCCGGTTCCAACGCAAGATCAACGCTGGTTGTGTCAGCCAGCATTATGTTGAGTTGGAACCAGTTTGTGACAGAGAGCTCACTGTTGTTTTCCGTGACAAATAAAATTTTATATATAATAGTTAAAACTGTTTAATTTTCTACCGACTTGTGGCTAGTTTCTATGTCTTGTACATATATTTTGGAAATCCGAGGAGGGACCAACTTGCTAACCATTTTCAAGGCCTATAACTTAAAAATCTCTCTCAGCAGAGATCTCCAGACAACCTTTCTAGGCATCGATAGAAATTCAAGGGATAATTAGTTAATGTCCATTCAGGTGTGGTGTGTTATTCCAATGCTTTAACACTGTGACTCATTGGGAATAAAATATTTAAATATCCCAAACCTTTAGTACATAAACAAGTCCTGATGCCAATATGGACTTATGGCATACAGCTGTGGGGTTGTACCGCTCAGAGCAATAAGGCGATAATCCAGAGGTAAGAAACGACGATATATATCGGGACCTAAGAGTGGAGTTTGTTGAATTCGTTATACAAAAGTATGCAGAAGCCCTTGCACTAACAGCGGCTTCATCATGTGAATGTCCAGGCCAGCCAGCTCCTCGACGACATGGACATTGTAAGAAGACTTAAAAGAACGAAACCGTCCGAATTAGTGTAGTGTAATAATAATTCATGATAGTGAAATTTACTGCAAGTGCTACGTGTAAAGAACACATGAACAAAGTGTCTTCCCCTTAATAGAGATTTTAAAACGTTTAAGTTAAATTAAAATTACTTATTAGCATTAGGCTAGATTGTAATATTATTAAGAGATAGGTAAGTAAGATAAAATTAATCAATTGAAAAAATAAAATATCTTAAGCAGTCACACTGTTACTAGCTGGGAATATTTTTCTTACGTAGGTAGTACCCAGTTTTTAATTATAAACACCACAACATATCTACTAATATATGAATATTTGTTTTTACCCACGTAAGCCTATTTTTATAAGTATATCAAAATTTATCCTAAATCAAGTAGATTAATGGTGTCTGTAATTATAGAAGCGTTGAAAGCGTAGTTAAAATCTTCTAGGTAACACGCCATTTGTGGTCTAAAATCAAAAGCGATAGCGGATCATTATACCTACTGTTTTTATAAAGGTCTAATAAAATATAAGATGTACTTACTACATAAGAAATAATTGTATTCATTGTAATCGTCATTATTTCAGCCAGTATTACTTACTAACTTGTTACTCAATTAACAACGTAATTAATTTCCAACAAATAGCAAACAAAACATAACTCATTTTTCTTTTTCAATTATCTTTTTTAATTAGTCAGAATCGTTTCGTATAAAACGCTTCGCTATATACTACAGCCATCTTCCGCTACCATCTATCGGCGCTTCGTGCATGCATGGTAAGGCAGTTGTCCCACCACAATTGTACATCTACCGCTGTCTAGTTACCAACTTTTGTGGAAACACTAGTCAGGTTTTAGATTAAGCTATATTTTAAGTTCGTTTCTTGCACTAGAAAAAACCCGATATCAAATCGCTTGTCCGTAAGTTTTAAGGCACCATAATGGACATTTAATCGCTCGCCGCTTGAATCTTGTCCACATACCACATGATGTGGCTTCGTAAAAAACTCAAGGTAAGACGCATCACTGTCATTAGATTGAACACTAATTTAATTTTTGTATTTTCTGTAATGAGCTAACCGGTGACGCATACAGCGAGCGTTTTCGATCGCTCGTTATGTTTGACATTTGTGGAATGACAGGGAATTTTAGACGGGTTATACCATTTAGTTTATCTGTATAAACTACTATAGTACTATTGTAAAAAAATATATATTGACTTGTAAATGTATATATTTCTTAACAAACGATTCTGAAAATGACTATAAAAGTGATATTTTTGAGCGTATCGTTTTTGTGTATTGATCAATGTTAGTCTCGCAACCGGGCCCGTAAATTGTGTAGGTAGGTGATTTATGAATACTAACTGTGCCCCGGGTGTTACCTGCGTTATTCCAGGATAAAAAGTAACCTATGTGTTAATCTAGAGTCTAATCTATCTCCGTACCAAATTTCATCCAAATCGGTTCGGTAGTGATTGCGTGAAAGAGTAACAAACATTCATACACATATTCATACATCCATTCTTAAAAACTTTCGCGTTTATAATACAAAAGTAGGATAAGTAGGAAGTAGAATAAGGTATAAAACTACTCGTACTCGCACTACTTAACTGAGCTGTCGTTTGACAATGTTCGTAATAAAAAGTATAGAACAAATATGTTTCGATTTCACGTAGGTAACTCATATATTCCGGCTATATTAAGGTTTTCTGGACTCTGAACAATTCGAACCGTCTCCGTTAAGCAGGCTTCCTCACGATGATTTCCTCAGTTTGAGCAATAGCAGCAAAATAGTAATTAAATGCTAATTTTAACAAGAGTGACTTACTTAGCACGAGACTTACACAACCAGGATCACATAGGATTGGCTAGGCTAGCATTTCTTGAGCAATAAGTACATTTAAAAATCTATCGACTACAATAGAGCAAAGGGCAAAATTTATATCCCGAGCAGACGACAATCAGATGGACAAGGCCCTAGCATACTTTTTTGTCTTTAAAATTGATTCTTAATAACTATATCGAATAACACACACATGCAGAGGACTAAAATTAGCCCGTACAAATTATCATAGTTTGTTAGTTAGTTTGTTCTTGCCTGTTTCTTATTGTTTATTTTGTTTTTGGTGTACAATAAAGAAATATTATTTTCTTTTAAAGTTTTATTTGTATTAAGAAACTAGGTATATTTAACAATAACATCCTAATGTACTCGTATAATTCCTGCTAGCTCTATTCCTGCTGAAATCACATCCGAGCTTGAGGGTGCCTTTTCATACTTACTTATCAAACCACTCTCGACTGTTACTGAGTAAAATTCCTACCAGAACACTCCGATGATATTACCTAATAAAAGATGCCAAATAAAAATGCGTTATGAAATCTAATTTTTATTTTTGTCTCTCATTAGACCCTACTTAAGTTTAATACAACGATGCCGAAATACGAAATAAAACATGTTTTTTGATAAGAATAGTTCACTTGTTATACAAATTTACAATACGGGGTAACTATTAGGACTCTTTTAAGTAGGTGTAAAAGGCTTATCTCAGTATTATTATTTAAAAATTATTAATTTAATGTGCTCTAACACGATATAGTAAGAGAAATTAAAAACAAAACAGTTAAATTAAGAAAAACAAAAATGTATTGTAATAACGATTTTACACAAATTATTTCAACTGTTTTTTAAATAAATATTGTTCACTTAAAATGTTAATTAAAATAATATAATGTTGTTAGTGTTAAAGCGGAACAAAGCGAAACCAAGTTTGCGCTTTCTAGCTTTCACCCCTTTCATGCCTAGCTCTAGGCGCTTTAGACTCCAAGTCGTTTGTCTCTATATCTGTATGAATTGTTACTGTTCCTAGCTAATATTATTTGTTCATAATTAATAATACAAAACATAAATCCATTTAAACTATTGTCAAAATCTGCTTTGTCCTGAGGATGTATAGAAATCATCAAACGTAAAAGCTATTTGTACTCTGTGAGCTCTTTCATATTTGTTCTCTAAATTATACCTGTTCATAGCATAAAATTAAGTTTTTATCCAAAAGTACTGCGAAGTACAGATTTTTATCTTAAAAAGAATAAACAAATATTTAGTAATTCTTGCAAAGTATTACGTTAGTTATATTGAATAAAACATTATAATATGTCAGATATAAAAACAAACACTATATAAATAGTAATGAAAGCCTTTTTTAACATAAATAAAGCAATTCTCAAGTAAAAAGGATAATACACAGTAGGTATTTTATGTATTCTACACAAAGATAAAAACTTTTACAACGTCAGAGCCGAATAATGTACATAATGTTGATAGGTTATTATATACTCAAGAATATACAAATATACATATAAGCTTTACCAAAAAATTCACAGAAAACCTATATTGATTTATTAATAAGAATCGTGGTTGAAGAATTTTAAATGTAATATATTACAAAAGTATTATTTCTAATTCAGCTAAAATTAAAATGCTTACATATAAATATATACAATCAACCACACTAGTATACACAACGGTAAGAAACTACACGAAAGAAATTCATCTTTATTCCAATAAAACATCAATTCTGTCAAATTATTTTTTTTCCAAGCGTAGTTTCCCCACACGATTATCTGCCATTAATATTATTAAATTACTTTTAATTACGTGATTAACGATATTTACAACAATTACATATACTGATTTACAAGCACAGTTTTCATTATGTCTGCAAGTTATATACAATAATAATAAAAAAAAATAAAGAAAATAAATTAAAAAAAAACCTAAAAAATGATCAGAAAGCAATGTGAACTTTTTTTGGCTTTCCGACAAAAAATTTTTTTTTTAAAGTAATTCTGAGACTGTTATTTAGTTACTTCCCTAATTTAAACCACAGTTTATAATCAAACATAATGAAACTAGGGCCTAAAATCACCAAAGCCTTTATACATTAAATTTGTAAGTGTGAAAAATAAGAAGAAAGTGATGAAATCATGAAAATACAAAAGAAATAAAATAATCAAATAATGCGTACAACATACTCTACAAATCTAGTGCTAAATATACATTTCAATTAATTATTTGTTCATTATTGTATTTTTTGTATTTTGTAATTAAATCCAATTGTCGGTTTATTTTGTATGAATAACCTTTTTTATTACTTCCATTGGCAGTGCCTATTTATTTCTTTACATTATTTCCAACAAGTTTTATTATATTATATTTAATGCAAAATATAATAAAGAATAAATAAGTTTATTTCAGTTATACAAATGGCATTTGACGAAAGTACAAAAATGTATTGCAATTTAATTTAAAAAAAAATGGAGTCATTGAGACATTTTCTAGTTTGCGACGAGATGTCGTCAAAGCTACAAAAAGTGACGTTAGAAATATTATTATTTAATATGTAATATTAAATGAATTCTAAACCTACTATCACATGGATTAATACTTCTGACTACAATATTTTAAAAAGTTACACTTTAAATTTACATCATAAACTTTATTAAATTCACAACATCTTAACTAAAGTTTTATCTCGCGTTAGGTATCATGAAATCTTAGTTTAAATACTTTAAATATTAACATTACACCTCTTTGGTCATTCTAAACACCTTATTACTAAGTCATCCACCTTTATGAATATACGTACCCTATACAAAAATTTTTACTAATTTACAACAGTAATAATTTACATATTACATTTCAGGGAATCATCGAACCGTGAAGTTTATACATAAGTAACGACTAGTTGTTATCAAACAGCCTTTTTAAATAGAAGTTTATGTTCTAGCACTGTTTAGATCTTGTTTTTTTTTACATTTAAAGTCTTTTTTAGATCACAGTATCCATATCCAGGTCCTGGTGAACCTCGGGCATTGACAATCATAGAAAACTCTCGGATGCTCTGGTCTCCTCGCGGTCTACTGCTGACACTATTTCTACGCCTTCGTCGTAGTTGTGCAGCTTTGTCGTGTTATTGACACAGTAATGCTGATCTGGATCACCGTACTGGCTGTGGTAGAACTCCTCTCGCATCATGTGATTTAAATTCCCACACCTGAAGAATAAGATCTCTTGGAACGGTTTTCTGAAATCCCTATTGAGCGTCGCGTAAATCACAGGGTTGAGTAAGCTATTGAAATAGCCGAGCCAGAGGAATAGAGCGCTTATCGCGTCTGGAATAGCGTCCTCCTCGACGAAAGGTCGGATCACCGCGAGAACGAAGAACGGAAGCCAACAAATCACGAATGCCGACATAATAATCCCGAGAGTCGTGGACGCTTTACGTTCCTTCGCTAGCTGGAACCTTAGTTTCTTTTGATGCGGCGATTGAACGTGCAGTAAGTCTTTGGCGATATGGCTTTTATGAGCAAAAGTTGAAAGGGATGATCGAATTCTGTTCGTTGTCAGCTTCTGATTGCTTTCAGAGGATGGTCTTCTTTTCTCTTTACCCTGAGGTTTTGTGGGAGGGGTTAGTGTTGTGGGTGATTTGTTTATGGTGTGTATGGGTTTGGTAGGAGTCCGGTTCTGTTGTAGCATCGGACATTGTGACTCGTTGGACTTCCGTTGACTGCTGAAGCATCTCCCGATCGTGCTCTCCGTTTTTTCAACGCTACACTGTAATGAAAAAAATTAAATATTAAGTTATTTCATTATCAGGTAACACAAGTTTTGAAAACAAGGCTTTTAAAACAATGTGATTACGGACTTGAATTCGGCACGCATCGACGCGCGATTTTTTCAGTTATTTTGATTTAATAACCGAACTATTAGACCTATTTTAATAAAATTAATAAATGTGACGACACATGTGACGTAAACCACTCCAATAAAGAACATTTTTTAAATCGGTTCAGCCCAGGTAATATATGACTTCAATTCGGTAGGCAAAACTTACTTTACAAAACAGAATATCATCAATGTAGCCGAAAAAATCAAATACATTGAGAATAACTCATAAAGTAATGGATTAGTATTGATACAATTTGTATGGGCTAAATTGGAAGTTATACATAAAATAAAACGTAAAAAAAAAAGATTCCGATGAATTGGGAACCTCTTTATTTTTGAAGTAAATCAAAAATAGGAATACCATTTCATACATATATGTTTATTTAAATAAATGTGTTATAAAATATAATCCGTATTTTATGTACGTTAAAAGATAAGATTTATCACACAAATATCTATTTAACAAAACTTCTATGAGTCCATTGACTCATCTTGAAGTTTTGTTAACTTTGAAGTTAGACTATTCCAATAATAAAAAAAAATATACCAACCGTAGTATTAGTACTGGCTGTAGAACCTCTGGGAGGCACCTGGATCGGAGTCTGACTGCCCAGTAGCTTAGCCTCAGCCGCGCCTCCATTCTTCACATTGATCTCCAAATAACAGTGCGTCTCTAAATGCGACTGAGCTCGCCTCTCATCCTTCACAATTCTCCTCGCCGCCATGAATATCTTATAATACACCACGATCATCACCGTCAACGGCAGGTAGAATGATGCAAACGTTGCGTAAATCTGGTAGGCCTGATTCTGTGACACTGAACACGACGTCTCAGTCTTTTCATTCCCCAGTATCAGGACCGGAGGAAGCGATATAAATGCAGCACCTACCCACACAATAAACACACAGAACAGCATCCGCTTAGGAGTTCGCTTTACACCGTACTCTAAAGGCTTCGTTATCGCATAGTAACGATCCACTGATATCATGCACAGATTCAATATACTAGCTGCACAGGATAGCACGTCACTTGACACCCAGAAATCACAGATGACCGGTCCTAGAGGCCACCTTCCCATGATATCGTACACGGCCGCAACTGGCATCACCAAGCAAGCCACGCAAAGGTCGCTCACTGCCAACGACACTATCAAATAGTTACTTGGTCTTCTCAATTTCCTCACTAATCTTACTGCAACACAGACGAGGACGTTACCGGTTATCGTAACAATAATGACTGCTGAGAATACGATGACGAGGAGTATGGTCACTGGGATGGAGTACTTAGAGTGTTTGATGTGAGAATATGTCTGTAAGGTTGCGTTCGGATCCTGGAGCGTCCAGTTGTCCGATGAATTTGCATTGGTGAAGTTGAATTCCGGGATGGAGTAGTTGAAATTGGCCGTTGTCACTTGAGTTTGCAACAGAAGACACACCAGTGCTAGAAGACACGAAGGTAAAGTAACAAAGCTAGGCAGTGCACGGTGGGAGTTATGACCTGAGGTCGCCATACGAGTCCCTGGATCGGACGGTCAAGTGTCTCACGCTCCAGATTTTACCATGCATTGGGTTTCGTTAACTATGAGCAAACTTGCTAAATAAAGCGCTTTTTCTAGTCAGGTTTGAAAGACCTCGTCGTGCAGTTTTTCGGTTTTGGAGCGTCGTCGATTACGATCTAGGATGGGCTTTAATTGACATATTGCTTGGATTGAGTTTCCAATTCCGATCAGAGCCATTGGATTATGCATGCGTTGATGGGATTTTCGTTCTTCCGCTTTGGTGATACAGTTTGTTATCCTTTCTTACGTCTTTGGTATGAATTGAGGTGTTGTTTTATTGGTCTGGAGGCTTCGAGCGGCTGCTACTTCAATATCCCGTCTGCGGATTGCTTCATTAGTGCCGTTGATTGGCATCGAACATTTCCGCTACCTGCGAAAAAAGGAAATAGTAATTTAGTCGAGTCTCTGAATGAAACTAAATGATATATATTTTTTTAAATTAATAAAACCTATGAGATGGAAAGTGTAGCACCGCATGTAGTACTTTTATTCCCGGTTGTAGAGTTATTTATCTACCCATAATATAGACAATCACGTATAATATGGGTAGGTAGGCATAAATAAGTAGATGCATTGCGGTTCATTCATATTATTAAGAACCATAGAGCATCTTAAAATATAAAACTGGCTCTTGAACATAGATGTTACTAAGCCTACTATGGGAACAACTCTAAATTCTAGAAATTCTCTATCTATCTAAATCTTAAGTAATTTAACTAATCTTTACTAAATAATGTTTTATATTATCTGAAGTTTAAACGAATATTGAGTAATAAATTCAAAACCACTCATGTTTTTCAAAAATACCTAAAGTTCAAATATTATAATTTACGCGAGGCTCAGAAAATGTGCATTGATTTCATTGAAATCACATTCGCTTAATAATACATTTCTATAAATAAACGCAAAAAAGATATGTAACCTACATGCATGTAGGTTAAGGGCTGTTAAGCACTACGCTTCGAATGAATATCGCAATAATATTTGTGTAAGTGTTATACATAAGAGTTTACCTTACCAATCTAATGTTTGGGCTGAGATCAGGATTGATTGAATGTAATCCTGATCTCTTTCGAAACAGATCTTTCGAAAATACTGACCCTTACCGGACTACTTTCAATTTCCTAAATTATTAGCAGTCAAAATTTCCGCAAACTATTAGACTACTACCATCAAACGCAAGCATATCTACTATAAAAAAACTGTAGAACTGGCTACCTTAATTTTTTGGAACGACACGACAATTATTTGACCATATTTTTTCATAATCGCTAATCTTGTTTGATGTTATATACCTACTCTTGACTTTCCCCAGTTTTTGGATGAAATACCAATATCAAAAATCCTCGACGACTAAAAGCCTTAAAATTCGTTAAGATTGGAAAAAACGTTTTGTACGCGAGCACGAATTTTTAAGAGACATAAAAACATTACTACTAAAAATATTGCCAGACCCAAAAGAAAGACACTTCGTCTGGTCAAATATCATAGAAAATAATAACATTTATTTACTTATAGGTAAACTAGCGCACGGCGTCAAGCTATATTTCGTCAGTGACTTTCATCACAGAAATAAAATGAACAAACATACAAGCGCAAATAATAGCTATCTGACTCTGAGATCTTTGCTCGATCAATTAGAAAATTGTCTGAAGCCGTAGAACGTAACTAGTTCATCGGTATAATGTACCAAAGTATCTCTCCAAGTAAGTATCCTGTATAACGAAAACATCAAGGCACTTACGTAAATGGCCATTTAAAGATTAATGACGTCGATAGCCATTCAAGTAGTACATTAATTTAAAGGATCGCTCGCTAACTTTGTCATTATGAAAGTGTTTTCTTGCTCAAAATACCACCGGTTTATGGTGCGATTCGACCACGCGAAGAGTTTTATTTTTTTAGTCGAGATGAGTACTAACTTTTTTTTTATTGACACCCAAAACATAATACAGTCAAACATTTCAAGTAGATAAAGTTTAGATCTAGACTATGTTCCTAAATGTATGTATTAATTGAATATACATAGATATATAAGTAGTTCGTTGTTATTTTTATGTATGATATTATTATATGTACTCTTGTATGTCGTATTCATTAATTTTTTATATAAATTTCTCATATCTGTTTTGCACCACCGTCTATGTCTACGCTAAATTTTATTATTATGTTCCATCCCTGTAAAGGTTGTCTGGAAGAGATCGCTTTTTAGCGATAAGACCGCCTTTTGTGCCATTTTATTTGTTTGTTGTATTCTTTTTTGTGTTGTATTTTTGTGGTGACAATAAAGTATTTTTGTATTGTATTGTATACAACATGAAGCAGTAAATAAATAAATATATTTTTTTTATTTGTGGCGCTTAACCTCTAATATTGAATCAGTTTTTAGTTACCGTTGTCTTTGTATTGAGTTAAAACCTTCAAATACTTTAGCTAGTATTCAAGAATTGTATCAGATTTTTGTATTAACTCGCAACAAGACATTTTCTAAGTCCGGTCAGTCTTACAATGTAGCAGCTCAGAGCTAAAATAATAATGCTGAATGACACAGGTATATTTTTTTTGAAGAATAATTTAGTACGCCATATTAGAAGTCTTTAGACGCTTAGAGTTTTTTTTAGTGTAATACAGCCTAAACGAATAAAGAAAATTATTCTAAATCATTATTGCCATTATTACTTCTGCTTTTATATCAAACTGAGAAAAAGCACTTGTGTGTTTTTACTAAGATAGTCAACCTACCAGAAGTCAATTACGTGTATACGATAAGAATTTAATTCCAAGAGCCACTTAAAGAAAACCCTGCCTTACATAGGGAATTGACGTCAAAACGATTACATTTGCTTTTTAATTATTGCTTTACGACCAACGAAATTGATGTAGCTATTGTAGCGGCAATAAAGGCATGACCAAACATGGACTTAGAAACGCAGAACAAGAGAGCGGCTAGGAGGCGTCTAAGGCGTTTAAAAATGTTGGGTTTGACTTTATTGACAGTTTTTTTGGAGCATTTGGATTGTCTGTAGATCTTAAACGGTCTATAGGTAATCTTTCTGTTATCATTTTTTGTTGTCGTAGTTAGTCCTTTTGTTAATGTTAATAAAAGCACTTGCCCATTAAAAATAAATTTATATGCTATGCTATTGTTTACTTAACACACCTTAACAATAAAAAAAGCCTAATACCCAATTACAACTGTACATAACTTAGGTATGAGTATATTATAGACACACAAAAAAAACAATTTTGAGAATTTAACGAACAAATTTAGATTATATTAAGTTAATTTAAGTTTATTTACTAAGTTTTAGAATGTCTTATCATTCGCATATGCATAACCATTTAAATTAATAATCACAAGTTCTTTTAAAAAAAAGTTTTAAGACTTCTATTGGAACTTTGCAGTTATTTTGATTTATAAATCAAACCTTTTCTTTCAAACCCGTTCTTAAGTCTTAGCACTTTCACTATTATATTTAACTATTTTAAATTTTTTTCAACACTACACTAACTCAAACGGTTTAGTTCTCTTTAGTCTTCTAGTTATGTATGTGTCGAGGAATTTGCCATATTGAATTTTTTAATAACTAATTAATAATTAAAATATAACATGACTTGCCTGTTACAAACGTTATTTAAAAGTTGGTAAATATTTTTATATCTTCTTCATTAAACAATTCGATACTAACAAAGCTCAAAAATACTTGTGTAAATGGATTTAGCCAGAGGTTTGGCCAAAGCCTAACACTTCGTTTCCGTTTCTATTTTCGGGTTGACGAATTCGCCTCATTCGTTTTTGTAACTTTTTGTTTGGGCCAAATGTGTGGGAGGTTACATATTGTACGAGATCGTTTATTTGCTTTTTTAGTGATTAATAGGATATGTTTTTTTTCCAAAATGTGTTTTTAGAGTGTTTTAGTTATTTGAGATTGCTCAGTCATCATTAATATAAAATTGTTGTGATTCGTAATTTAATAGTTAAACTATAAATTGTTGCTAAAAATATATATTTTTAATACATTTATATAAAATATTACTAGAGATGGTGTACGGATGCTAATCATACTCCAGACATGTAAATGTGTCCAGCATACATAAGTTTTTGTTTCAGAACATTATTCTCATCACCAAGTTCTTTAAAAAAAAAGTGATGACCTACCGAATTCCACTATGGCAGGCGCTGATAGAACTATCTCTAGACCGATTCTGATACAATTTAAATCGGACTTCTCTAGAAGTATACCCGTTCAAACAAAATAATTTTTTCAATCCGTCCACCCGTCGCGTCGTAGAGAAATCAGGCAACAAAGATAAAAAACCATACCCGTCGAATAGAGTGCCTCCTCCTTTTTTTAAGTCGTTAAAAATACGAAAACATTCGTGGGTTCGTGTATATATGTATTATAGTATTTTTAGATAGTCGTGAAATATTAAGGTTATTACAAAATTTTACTTTCAAACCATTATTGTGTACCTTAAAGCCAATTAGGCGATAAATACTCATACATTCCGTGTTTGTGTAATTTTATGGCTATGTAAATTGAAAAACATGGTATTTTGCTTTTAAATATCATTGAATTTCGCTTTTCAAACAGAGTTCCGGTAAACAAGGTGTCATATTCGTATACCTATTTGACCTTGTGAATGTCTTTTTCCTGTACAGTAAGACGATCATTACGACCTTCTTCAGCATTCCTAGCATTCCATTAATTCCTTCCAAACAATTTGATTCTACTTTATGATGCGTACTACGATTGTACTAGTAGTATTGCGTATATTATTTGGATTTATTAATTTAAAATAAGTAATATTTAAAAAAGTGATAAATCGACTTCTATTTAGCAAAATTATATGGGACTAACTAAAATGTCTACTCTCAAACAAGAAATAATTTTCCAAATTGTGGTTTAGGCGTTGCTGAGAAGTCGAAAAATATATTCCGAAATATATAAAGAAAATTATATCGATATTTAGTGTAACTCCATTGTTGGGTTTTGCGAAGTTAGCATTAAACGCAAATGGTAATATAAGAATTCGTAATTATAACATTAATATGGCAGTATTATTTATGGTATTGTCCGTCAAAAGGAACTGAGAACCTCTTTTATCAGAACAGTTAATTAGGTAAAGCAAATTAAAATAATCAAGAGTTAGGGAATAGACTATCGAGGTTATCTTAGTATACAGGTTTGCAGGAACATACATTTTCTCACAAACTCTTCCTGGTTTGTACAAAATATTTTAATACCTATCCCAAGGAAAAGTAGAATACGCTTCTAACGCTGCATAGAATTCGCTTTTAACGCTGTACAGACAAAACAAAACGAAATTCCTACCTAATGCTGCCATCAATTCGCAACTGACAGATCAGATACAGTTGAAGTATTGAATACATTTGTAACAGCGATAACACCTAAACGTCTATCCTGCTTGCTTGATTTAAAAGAAGGATCTGTTACTTATCATTTTGTAGGCTAGTTATGTATAAGTTCACAGTTTTGCTTGTAGGTATATCTAAAAATAAACTACGAGCAAAATTGAGAAGTTAATAAATTTTTATAATAAATATAACCTACTTTTGATTATAGCTCTCCTGTGAAAAACCTACCTCAGAGTGACCCGTACCAGTATGTTGAATACAGGTTGATACATGATATTTCTTTACTTTATCAAAGGACTTTGTCGCTAAGTGCCCACACTATCCGGATTAATTACATACAATATTTACAAAACCAAATAAGAAAAAACCGGATTAAATTTCTTGTTGTAATAATTAGGCCATTTCAAACCTAGTTCTGCCGACTCATATACTTATGCCGACTTATATAATTGATAAACCAATAAAAAATTTATTGGTTTATCAATTATTATGATTTTAGATCTTTTGTGGTCTTTAGGTAATCCATGTGCGATATTTGTTGTTCTAGTTAATCATTTAACCTTGTTCTTTATAAAAGCACCTGCCCGTTTAAAATAAATGATTCATTGGATACAAAATGTTGATTCGTTGATACAGAATCCCACATCAAAAATCATGAACTGATTACTACTTAAAATATCCGAAATTTGAGCCGCAACCTCTAACTCAAATAAATGGATAAATTCTTTATTGTAGACAGACAAAACATTAAATACAACAGAAGAATCCTTACATAAGATAGTGTCACTACAGGTGGCCTCATTGCTAATAGGCGATCTCTTTCATGGGATCTTAAGACGGAGACAATCTTAAACAACTGGTTAGAAGCGGCATCAAAAAAACTCAACTGTTAAGAATCTTTGAGCCTGTGTATCAACCTTATTTTTATTTTATTTTCATATTTTTATTTCGAATAAAAATATGACAAGTCGTTTGGGCTCTAGGGCGTGCCAAAAAATAAACATACAAACATATATATATATATATATATGTTTGTATGTTTATTTATATATATATATACATACATACACTCGAAAAAATATAACCCTCCTTCTTTTGCAGTCAGGTAAAAAGGTAATGAAATAGAACGATACATACCATCATGATTTTGAAAAATTATGAATGTACTACATTTATCTAATCTAGTCTAGTTGTAGTACCACTTTGCTTATAACACAAAAAAGCGTCAGTTGGATCTAAACTGCGCCTAATTGATTTTTCGCTAAAGTGTCAAAGGTCATAGAGAGATTGACTTTCTTCGATAAGAAAAGTGTCTTCTTCTTGTCGATGAAAGTAGAACATTTTAAATATGTACTAACCCCAATCTAGTCCTTTAACTTAAGAGTGGATCTTTTGGGTTCCTTTCACATCAAGAACGTAAGAATTCTTGATGCGAAAGGAAGACCGAGCAAATGTACGACAACGAAACGATACGTTAAAGTATAATTTAGTTTTAAATACCAGTTTCGCGGATGTTATCTAAATGTAGATAAACAGTATTTATTATCACAAAAACGATAAAACGAAATAAATTTACCAAAATAACATTATTGTTTCCATACCGGAACGGTTAACTTTCAAAAGCTATCTGAATGATTTGTTGTTTCAGTTATTTTGAATAATTTGCGCAATTGATCCAACAGGGACAATATAGCAGATACCGTATTTACAAAGACCGAAATATACAAAATATGCTAACACATATTTTTGAATGAGCGATAACATGTTTGTCAGGTTGCTGGTCCTCGCGTAGAGGTCGTACTGATAATGTTATGTTAAAAGGACATGGTATAGAAGATATATTTTTTTTGTATGTGTCGGGGACTTTTGTTTGCGGGAGTATTTCCTACAATAGACTCAAAAAATCTGCAACGGCATTATTTACTGGCTGATTTTAATAATATTTGACAGACTTATATCATAAGGAATATTTTTTCTTCTTCTTCGATTGGCCACATAGTTTACCTATACAAACGTACCAAAAAACATTAAACAACAGCTTTTGTCAATTAGACACATAGTTTATCAGTAGAAACATGTTTTGGAAGAATAGAAATGACCTTTGCTTAATTTGGCGGTCATGACTATTACCTACATTACTTGAGTAATGATTATTAAAGTCAATTTTGAATATGATTATGTTTAGGCCCTTTCGTGGCCCAGCTACTAGGTCAAGCGTACCGTACCATAATGTAATATAGCATACCCATATTAAACACAATTCCGTCGTTCCAATTTCAGTCCTGACCCGATCAAACAGATTGGTCTTATCGTGGATTAATTGTGATATCGAATTTAATAATGGCACAATCACGGCGATTAAATAATTCCGGTAGCCTGAACACCGATACCGTTATTAATTTTTTGTATTGCTATTAATATCTATGACAGGAAACTCGAATTTTTCTTTTGATGTGAGGAATTGGCGCTCAAATTAATTGACTAGTCATTTAGAGTGTAAAATTATGCGATACGATTCGTTTGTGTGAGGCTTGTTGTTGTTGATTAGGCTCAACTTTTTGTAAAATAAACTTATTTGCATTATGAAATATGTTTTTGTCCTTAGATACTGATAGTGTTTTAAAGTTCAAAACATTGGAATTTAAAATAGCAAGTTCAACGGAACGATAGTCTTTTTCTTTGTAGCCCAGAAAGTCTCGTCTTCGGTCAGGCGTATTATTATTAAAACCAAAAATTTGATAAACATTAACAGTAAAATACAGCAGCGCATTTACATAAATATAAAATGAAAATTAACAACAGTAGTTTATTATAATATATGCATTTTAATGCGAATAACAATTTACACATGTGATACTTGAAATTATTATTTACTTTTAATACCCCAGCAATTTTTTAAATTATTGCTAAAATTCTGCAAGAGCAATGATAACAAAATGTATATGGAACCACTCTTCAAACTGTTTTTAAACAATATAGATATAATGAAGACGGAGATATGTGACGTTAAAAGTTTTTTTAATAATAAACATATAATTAAGTCGGAGATATCACGAAACAAATAGAATAAATTAATAAACAATGTCCCTCAATTTGAGAACTTCTTCCTTTTGAAGCCGGTCACAAAAGGGTGTAAATACATTCAATCAGTGCCATGCCCAGGCTAAATAAAGAGGTATGGAAAACAAAATATCCATTCACAGTCTTGATGAGGGTCACAACACAAGTCTTGTCCTCCTTGACGTATGCCATAAATCATAAAACGCCCTTCTACGTCGGGTCTTTTGATCCTGACGCCTTTCTGGGTCTGAAACGACCGGAAGATAAGAACCGTGTACTAAGGGTCATTGTCCATTTGTATGCTTGAGAAGCAGATCTAAATACTTTAGCTCGTATACCTTGTTATCAAAACATTTCAGCTACTTAGTTGCGCTGCGTTTTTTCTCAAAATTAGATACAACTAATGTAAAAAACATACTGACTACTGTGCATTTGGATGGAGAAGAGACTTATTTGAAAACACATTTTTTATATTTATTACACCATAACATTTGTTTATCGGCTAGAGTCAAGTTTATTATTAATCAAACAAAAGTAGAGTACAGAAAGAGTCAGGAGTAAACTTGGTTAGGTTAGTTACCACACAAAATATACTTTTTTATTTTTGGAACAAAATTTGTGGAGCGATAAATTACGAAAAAAAATTATTGCTCAAAAACACTATTACGAGGGGAAAAAGCTAAACTGTTTCCAAGCTATCCTAATGAAGAATAACCTTAACAATATTCGGCACAAAATATTTCGTGCCAAATGTTACTGGCGGAAAGCGGAGTGAAAGTGGTGGAAAATAGTATTTTTATGATGAGGTGCTTTCATTCAGGTATAAAATATAAATATGAGATTCATGAAAACAATAAATTTATAATAAATAACTGTTACGGGTGACCACTAAAGACCATACAAGTCAGTTGTTTCAATTGTTGTAGAATTACGATTGCATTGCACCATAGTGGTCAACGAATTGTCAACTTGATTTTTTTCGAATTTGGTTAGAAAATATTTCAGACCACTAAAGATCTAATACGAGTAATCCATTTTTTTTTATTGTTCTTTATTTGGCAGAACGATTTTAAAATGCCTACATATTGCAACTAGGTGTATGATTCGGTTTTGTAGAAATTGTATTGGGCGGTGTGGTTGCTCAGCTTCAAAGGCCTTTTGTTTAGTATTCTGTCGTACTAAATTATATGGTAATCCGTTTACGATTGCAGGCCACAAGCGTTCCTTAAAAAGGTTTCTAATATTTAATTAACGTGTAGTTTAGCCTGTGATTGTAATACACTACTATCTAAAGTTCGACGAAGTGTTTTAATCATTATTTACACTAGGTTAGGTTATAAGTTTAACAGCATAATGAAAAAAAATATCACGTATATCAGCCCACGAGTGACCCACTTGCACGGGTCTCTCTGACAGCCTAATTATATTGTTGCTTTAGTTAAGTTCAAAAAGTATGCAAACATTATGTAACCTATAAGTTACTATTTTAAATTTAAAAACAATTAAAAAAACAAAAAAACTATTCCAAACAACATAAAAAAAAAAACAAATCGTTCTAAGAGTCTGAGATATTAATTAAAAGACATAAAAAGTCGGGAAAAAAAACGTGAACGTAAACTACCTACGTAGTGCTTAGAAAATCTCGCTAATGGTTTTAAGCTTTTCTGCTTACTCACTTATAATCTGAAATTGGGTCAAACCACAAGCTTAGCCACACCCTTTGCTTACTATTCAACTTAAGAGGGCACTCTAAGTTACAACTCTGTCAAGATTTTTGATCAAATCAAGTACTGTTTCTCTCATAAACTAATGCATATTTTTAAAATATAGTTATGTCAGCACGTGGTGACGTATGTGTAATGTAACAAGAAATTGTGTTTTTAGGGTTTTGTACCTCAAGAGGCTATACAGACGGATAACAAAGTGATGCTATAAGGGCGGACCCTTAACCTCTTTCAAGACCCTTTTTCTCAGGAACGCGTGGAGGTGTCAAGCTGAAATTCATATCAAATAGTCAGGTTTACTAGACCTTAGAGCTGTGAAAAAAAAAACAATTTTTAAGCCAACGCAATCAAAAGATCAAGATCGCAAGATACAGGTCGTGTATGCTGCAAATTTTCGACACTCGCGAGGAAACCAAAACCTACTAAGTGGAAACTACTGGAAGGATACTTCCAGTGAACTCAGAATCTTGAAATTTGGTACAAAGCACATTTTATAGCGCAGACAAATGAACATTTGCGTAAAGCATACATTTTTAGTTACATCATTTATAATACAATTATTTTTAATAATTTTAGACTTTATACATACCTACGTGTTTGTACGGAACCCTCGGCACTCGGGACCGGCACTTCGCCGGTTTTTTCGTTATTAATTTCATTAAATACAGTAAATTCTTCATTGCTTTTATAGCCATTGGTATGGCAGCAGACATTAAGAATTTGTCACTCCAACAAAAAATCTCAAATTCGAAAAAGCTTCAAACATTTTCATATTAAAATGTAGCATGTGCATATACTCGTACTATCAGTAGCCGCGGCGGACCAAAGTTCTTTGAGAAAAAACTTATCTTTCAAAGTGAATAGAAAATTAAGCGACCTCTATATGAATAATGGAACAGTTAAATGGTTGCTGGAGGACTCTTGACTTTATGTCAAAGGGAGAGAGCGTAAATTGGCTCGCGAGAACTGTGTTACTGAGACATTCAAGACCCTGCGGTTCGCTTTCGTACTCTCATTTCTAGTTTTACTTTTTGGTTTTAATTTAAGTGTAGCAGCTTGTATTTTATTCACACTGATGACTTTGGACATGTTTTGGTTAACGAATGGATTCACTGAAAGCTCTGAGAGAAACTATTTCCTGCCTTATTTTAGCTTAAGCTCAGGACTAGGTACTATGTGACATTTCTGTTAATATGGTATTAATCTACCATGTATCAATATACTCGTACCAAAATCTTTATTACATACTTAAAAATAAAAAAACCACAAAACGAGTCTTTCTAAGCGACATCACGATTGAGAGATTTATTCCAGATTTTTGATTTGAATAGATCAGAATCAGTAAGACCAGTCACGTCTGTAATGTGAGGTAAAAAATATAATATATAAATATATGTAAAATACTGTGTCGCAGAGATACACTTTTTATGGTGTAAAAGTTCTAATCCTAAAATTAATAATAGGGCGCCACTAGTGGCGCTACATGTAAATTTATAGTTTTGTATTGTTATGTTTTATGTGTCTATAATAAAGCGTTGATCTATCTATCTATTTAAATATTAGCCTGAAATAAATTTATTTATTTAAGTGTAATAAATATATGAAATTTGTATTGACGAGTTCGCTCTTAGTGACAAAGCTGCCACCCAAGTTCGTTGAATTATTGTCAAATCCTCCAATAGCTTTTTAATTTTCAACGCAAACAATCTAGCGCTAGCAACAAAAGCAATATTTGTAATACACATCCAAACTTTCGATGCCACACAAAAATATTTACGAAGTAATCCAATAACATGAGCGCGCTGTGGGACACGAAAACAGTACCAAAACTTCTATACTTTGCAGACTTCAAAAAAAGTCCGGCCGGAATCTTTTTTCTATTTTTATGTATGTTGACAGTTTTTTAGAGACTTAAGTCTGTCCAGGCGTCTTTAAAACCAAAATAACTAAATACGAGACGACTGCCGAATAGAAGTCGATTGTCACGTTTTAAAAGTAGGTATTAATGTTATTTTTAAGTTTTAATGCCATGTTATATCAGTAAAAACATTCCTATTCAAACCGGAACACAATTCGCTAAGGTGCCTATAATAATGTCACGTTAAATCCTAGATTAAAAGCTAAATATCTTAATATCACTCGTGTCACGTAGACTTCGCGTAGCCAAGCTAAGCGTAGCCTTCGTAGAGTCTACTTACGGGGAAACAAACTAAGAGTTGGCGTAAAAAAATAGTATGAAATTTAGTACAAAATTTAGTTCAACATTTTGTAGGTAACAAATTTGATAAGTATGAAATTAAATATAAAATGTAGTATCAAATTTCTTTCGATAGACAGTGGCATGTTTGAATACACGACATTAGATTGTAAATTTGCCATGTCCATTAGTTTTATAATAATTTATTTATCTCTGTATACACCGCTATGACCATTAGCATTAGGACAATATTATGGCAGATCTGATATAAAAATATCATTGAATACTTACTAAGACAATTGAGACCTAGTTGTGGTCGTAGGATTTGTTTACGGCAAAAAAGTATCAAAGTATAGCGTTAAACAAAATCGCGCAAATAGAGGGTAAATAGTATATCTGCTTATAATAAAGTCACGTGTGCTAAAAAACCGGAAGGTCAAGTATCTGTCTACAGCTTCAAAACACCTTTATTAAACCGCTAAGCAAATGAACACCGCTAATTAAATTTATTTTTCAAAAACAATGGCTATCTGTAATATTCATAATCTGAATTTAGGCTGTCTTCTCCGTAGAAGACTTTTACATTATATTCGATTTGAGTATAGGATAATCTGTATGCATGTGCAAAGAATCTACGAAATACGCAAAAAACTGTGAAGGAAAACATCGAGAGGAAACCATAGCATGGTGGTAGGGCCTTTTCTAACGCTTGCTTGGCTACATACCACCCTAAAGTTAAAAAACTGTGGCCAAGGACCTTTATGATGGGGTACTACGGCAGCCTTCCTTGAGAGCCAGTGTTTTCCAGACTAGGCATGTTCCAACTAGTGCCAAAGTGTCGCTGATTTCCGTGATCTTGCGAGCTAATGTTCTAATGCCTTGCTGTCCTGGATAAAATAAATCTACAAACTGTACAGCGCAAGGGCTTAGCTACTGTTCATATACAAACCCCTATCAAAGTAGAGTGAAGCCCCAAACAAGGACGCTTTACCGATATATAAACACCCACTCCAATATTAATTTAATAATTTGATAAAAACGGTCGCATTGCGTGATAAGGCTCCGTAGATTATTGTTATCAGTAGGTTAGGCTTATGAGGTTTGGTAATTGAAATTCGATGTTTTTGTATGTGTCATGTATTTACAAGTATGCTTTTAACACTGCAAAGTTGTATGGTTGCTAAGCTTACTGAAAATGATGACATTTAATAATTACTTATTGGTTTTAACAACAACCCTTTTTGATTCAAATACATAATTTGTATTAAATTTTTTGTTAAGACCACACTTATAATTAATGATTTTGCAGTTTCAAATAACAAACAATAAAAAAAATGTTTATAAGTTACGTGGCAGGTTTAGCGTAATAGGTAATTTTTCAAATAAAAAATATTATATCTAAAAAGATTCAGTAAATTAACTGACGACTTTCATCAATGAAAATAAATAAATCATTGCTTAGAAATAGTATTATATTGTAACACTTTATTGTTACTATAAACAATGCCAAAAATACTAGTCAAGTAAGCAGGACTAATGGCATAGCATTACAAAGGTTTTCGCTAATGAGGGTAGAGCGAAATAATTGAATAAGACATTAGAACTAATTGCAGCGCTTATGTACAACTTTATTTATATCTCTCGCTGAGAATCGTAGTTCAATTATTTTTAATTGTTCATTTGAAAATTTTAAAAGCATTTTGCTTTAATATTTATAACTAGTGGCCCTGTGAGTTGTAAACCTGGCGTGCCAGTGTTCATAGGGTATAATTTAGACAGCCACCAATAATATTTTTAGGTTCCCAAAATTATGACACTCCGATTACTTTCGGCAACAGGGTCCGCATTAGGTTCAGGTAATTTTTTTATGGCAATCCGAATACTTTCCGCAACAAGGTCGGTAGTAGGTTCAGGTTATTTTTATTTGGTGACCAGTTTGGTAACCGTTTAGAATTTTTTTGGTGGTACATTAGAACTTTTTTGTGCGGTGTTTAAACACGAGCCGTATTCATACAATATACGAGCAGACATACGAAAGCATTTTTTTCCTAGATAAAACGTACATTTTTGCTTACATTTACGTTGAGTTAATATTTATTTCTATAAAATAAAGGAGAATTAGTAATTTATCATATTATACTTCCCTTCCTAGGCAAATTTGCTTTTACAATTTATGTTACAAAATCTAATCGAATCTATCTGGTCGCCAGATGTGAATTTTTGATTAATTGCCTGCTTAGAAAATAATATTTTTTACTTGATTCGTTTAAAAACTATAGTATATACACGTATATTGATAATTTAATTTAATTTTAGGTTATCCGAAACAAAATACGGTTTTCTAAAAAAGTAGGCACTTATTTTACACGATCCCAGATGAAATCTTGTACCAGATTGCCATTTATTAATGCTTTTAATAAAAAAGGTATACGAAAGAGATTTCGCGTCTACGAACGAAATGTCTTTCAATTTTCTCTGTATTTATTGTGAAAATAAAAAGTTATTTGTTAAAGGAAATATTGAAGATGGAATTTCATTTTATTTGAGTAACTGGGAATAACCTTAGGTGGTAATTTGTTTACGCGGTCTTTTTAAATGTCTTTTTGTTGATGGAAGAATGCTCGTTTCTTTTACTCTGCTTCCATTTTTTGATATTCTGTTGCTATACCGTGAATTATTAAAATTGGTGTAAATTTAAATTGGAATAGCTTTAAATGATCTGTATTAATACACGGCTTACTCAATTCCACGGGCGCTTGTCTAAATCACGCACTTCTCGAACAGAGCGAATGTCTTATTTATTTACCAGAAAATGTACGAAAAATAGCCGAAAACTAGAACACGTCTCAATCACCCACAAACCAGGGTTGCCAGTGAATATTTTCTAGCAGCAATAGCGGGAGAAATATACAGCGGTGCCTTGCATAATTCATAAGCTTGCACAGAGATGTTACAGCCCTACCTATGCTAGATGTCAGTTATTTACAATGTAAATATACGAATTTGCATATTTGGTCTACAGTTAGGTACAGGTCATACCTATAACGCTTAAATGAAAATAAGGTTAGAAGGTGAGTGTATTATGTTTAATTATAATACTATTAAGGTGCAATTCTGAAGGTATTTGTAAGTGGAATATTATTGAACTGACAGGGGCCACGCTACCCTCGCTATCTTTTTAGAGTTTACACAATCAATTATAGGTACAAAATTCTTCTTTTTGTAAAATCTAAGATGTATGTTAATTCTGTTATAATTATATTTCAAAATTAAGGAAAAACATTTTTATTTTATTTTTTAGCATTCTGAAAATGATAGCTGAAATCGCCAAAGCCAAATAAAAAGAAATTATGCCAGACATTATTATTTATAGCCTAATAGAATAGATCAAACGCAATAAAAATACTATTTGCAGAATAAGAAATCAGTTATCGTTAAGGAAAACTCAACAAAGCTTTGGCGGATGGTTCTGAAATCCGGAAGAATTTCGACGACTTATCGCCTCCCTCCAGAAATTGCCGTAATCTGAAGCAATAAAAGCATGTTTTATGATATGATTGGGAGTGGCCTGCGGTATTCCCTACGTATAATATGGCCAATATATGTGTTAAAATTTACTATTGTTATTTATAATTATCTTATTCGAAATTTCATCGGATTCCGTTCAGCCGTTAATAACCTATGAAGAAGTAACCAATAAAAAAAGATGACATATTCCTTTCGTGATCAGTGTTATACGCATTTTCTCATAGTTTTACGACGTCGCTAACATAATGAATATGCTGCCTCCCTCGTATTGGGTTGCAGCATTTTAATTATCTACATATAAATTTTAAAGTGATCTTTAAAAATCCAAATGCTCTTTTTAGTCTCAAATATTTATAAGAGTATTTTTAAATGGATTTGATTTAAGTAAATCATACGATTTGCATAAATAACTTAAGTTGTATCCATTTTCATCTCCATTTTCATCAAATTGTAATCCATTCAAAATCATTTCGAGAAAAACAGTCTAAATATATTCTCAAGTAATATTTTTACGAATCTCAAGTTGCAAACCTATCAAAGTGTAAGGGGAGAGATTCGATTCCGTTACTCAGTATTAGCAATTGAAATCGGATGAATTTTTCAAACGAATCGAGCGAATACGACACCTTATAGACTGGAGAGGGGATGAATGGCTGGATAAAAAATGCATTTCAACTACTTAAACCTTCTTCATTTAAATTATTGGAAAGTCATTAGTCCTTAATAATTTAACCTTTCAAGGGTGTGAAAATCTCGTTCAAAGGTTCCGTTATATAGATACATGAACAGGTTTTTCACTCTTTAAAATGTGTTGTCGACGACCTGGAAAAGTTGCCCTTTCATAAAAAGAAAGAATTTTCGAATCTGTCCCAGCTTATTTGAGTAATTGGGGAACATACATGGAAAAATCTAACCACCTCCTTTCTTGACGTTGGTTTTATAAACCAGTTTATAAACCGTCTTCAAAAAGGTAAATAGCTATGCATGTGCCCAAGGACTTCCTACTCATTATTTAAATTAACTTTATCTACTGTTAATTTTAAATAAACATATTAAGTAGATGAGTAACTGCTACACCGAGACGAATGGAGTAATTATGTAAAGTTTGAACTTTGCATTAGTCAACTGTTTAAGTTAAGATAGCGGAATATATAATGGGGGAGACAGGGAGGGAATCATAAATCTTTGCAGTAGTGTGAATCAAGCCGTAAGGTGTGAAACAGCACCGCAAATTGGCGGCTCAATACTGCACACATGAATTGCGTCGCTTTTAACCAACTTCAAAAAAGGAAAAGGTTCTCAATTTGCATTTTTTTGTATCTATGTTTCACGATTTGTTCAAGATACTTGGACAGTATTGGACTTATTTTGTTTGTGCATAATTGGTTCTGTAAATCAAAATAATTGAATACAACTGTACGGGAGCCTGACTAATTGAAGTCAGTTATCAATTTTGTATTTATTTTAAAGAATTCTTTGATAAATTACACACGAGATCATATAGCAAAAAAAAAAATGTGGAACTGAGTATTTCTAGCTATTTTAACCGCAATAAGAACATTACAGATAGAGACAAATCCAATGACATCTCGCACATAAAAATTGGTCTACCGATTTTCAAATTTACAAACATTCAAATGTAAAAACATACACACTTACTGTCGAAAACATTACCCTTCTTTTGGGCAGTCAGGTAAAAGCCAAAAGTCGTAAACATTTAGATTATTCTAGCTGGTCTATGTTTTTCTTCTTCTTAGATCTTTACACTTAGAGACCTCGTCTTCATGTCTCGCTTATCATAAGGGACAGGCATCTTGAGATAGAAGTTTCCAAGCTGTGCAATACAAGTCTTACTTTCTCATGTCGACAATTCCCATGCCGTGTGTATTTCTGTCTCAAATTCTACTAGCAGAACGTATAAAGGGGGAAGCGAGGTCGTAAACTTTGTCTAAAAGGAAGGTGGAGCGATAGTTTGAGGAAATTACTTTTGTTACGCGTATGACAAAGTTGTGTGGGTTACTACTTTCTTTGTATGATTACCCAACCACTTTACAGGGTAGTGTAAATCAAACATAACTGTGTTACGAGGGCGGGCTATGACATCCTGCGTTTGGAGCGAGTATACATTATATGGTCGACAAAAGACGTTTCTGAAAATCAGCGCCGTGAAGAAATCCGTCTTTTTTAGCTAAAAATAGTCTATATCACATTTTGTATTAGAGTGAATAGATATTGTTCGCGAGGTCTACCGAGTGTCGTAGACTACTTTTTTCCCGGGTGAACATATATAACGCGAGCAAAGTTGCGGACCAAAGCTATTATTTTATATTGTCAACTTATTGTATTTTAAAATAAGACTTGTTTAGAAGCTTTCAAGCAGTCATAAAACCAACACCGAAGAGACCACACTCCACCTAAACAAATAAGTGTGGGTGTAAAGTACTATTTATAGGTTAAGTAGGTAAGGCATAAGTGGATTTTTACGCCTACAAGCAATCGCATTTGGCGTAAACAAGAGTCTATTTTTGACGTCACATAACTTCAAAGACTCGACGCAATCTCTCCCGAATTTGAAGATTGATTTCACTTTTTTGTCTGAGGACACCTGAACAGTCATTCACCAGAATTAAAACGTATTGAAGATTATTTTTGTACGCTATGAGAGGTCTTTTATTAAAATTCAGCTCACGTTGACGTCAATTTATTTTGCTCTTTTATATGTAAATATTCTATGAAAAAAATTTTAAAAGAGTCTTTTATTTCAACGTTATTACTGTTGGTACGTGTATTTTTTAGACGTAGTTTTTGAGTTGATTTAATAATATTGTCTGCACGTATGTGTTTTTTATTGTATTCACTGTTTTTTATAATCGGGACCAGGTTATTTGAGTATCTATTTTATGCTTTTTGAACAAGTTTAAAAGCACATGTCACATTATCACAATAGCATTATTAAGGCGAAAATTTGTATGAGTGTGTTTGTTTGTTACTTCTACACGCTCAAATGGCTGTACTAGATTAACATATAGGCTGTTTTTGATCTCGGATAGATGTAGTGTTCCCATGAGATGATGAAATCACTGCAGGTAATATCGCGGGGCGTAGCCTGTGTTATATAAAACAATAGTAGCTTACACCAGACACTTTCGCTACTATGTAAAAACCCGATGTCGATAAAGTCCCAGATATTCTGCTTATCTTTACCTAAAATATGTTTAAATTTGAGTTTGTCAGTGTATGTTCTGTTACTTACCCAAGACAAGAAAGATTGTACAAAATGCGTGTTCTATGTTATGTGTGTTCAAACAGACCCATCCCAAATAAAGACGTCACAGACGCTTGTTAATCTGCCTAAACGACACGTAAAGACGTCACGAGTCCTAAGACGTCGCATGGCAGTAGGTACAAATAGCTGTGAGGTAGATACGTGATTAAATAATAATTGTGAATCTTGTCAAATTAACAGGAAACAAGTTAGATAGATATGGAACAAGTAATACTTTTAAATAAATGCTGAAAAGCGACTTTAAAAACCACTGCAAAGACTTTAGACTACTGTATTTTAACGAATCGAACCACGAGATGCAATGAGTATAGCAGATGACCATTTGCAGAAAAAAACCAATCCAATGACACCTTGCAAATCAAAAACGATACAAACAAAAAAAAATATAGTCAGTCCAGGCGTATTGTAAAAAAGTGGGGAGAATCTCCTACATGGATAGGTAAAATTGGTCATACAGTTGATAATGGAATCGAATATTGACTGAAAAATAATAATATTGTTGCAATTAAGTTAAGATATAACATTGTTTCCAGAATTAAATCGAAGGCAATACATTAAAATCATTGGCAATATTATGACACAAAGCGGACTTTATTGATTACCTAAGGAATTGAGTTTGGAGGATTTGCTTGGAGCGGTCGTTTTAGGTCTCCGGCATTCCGGCTCTTGAAGCCGGCGTGTGACCAAAAACTTTGTCAGTTTTTAATATAAATATTTAATATTATCTGATATGTTTTTTCAATCAGTTTTCTTTTAATTCATGCCTTTTTTTAAAGTCGCTTAAAACACTAATAAGAATCGTGATTTCTGCAGGAAATCTGTTACAAGAACCCTACTTAGATCTAACGTTAGCAGAACGTAAGCCAGATTGTAAGCCTATTTTATTCTTAACGAGGATGAAAGTATCCTATGGAAATATCGATAATATTTCTTACGTTATCGTAAAATTCAAGACTGAGTATTAGAAAAATCAGATTTTGCACGTGCTGCTCGGAAATTTCGTTTCATTTCTTTTAAGGCATTTTGGAATATCATCAAGTCATATAATCTTTTTATTTCGAGTACGTTTATGTATTAGGTGTTAAATGTAACGACGTCGCAAAGAGTGAGAAAACGCTTGGAAATAAAGTAGGTATGAAGCAAAAGCGTAGCGAAAGTGGCTTAGATGTCTATGGGATAAGAAACTCTTGAACGATTAATACTAGATTAGGTAGATTTGTTATAGGCCATCACTTGTAAAATTATATTTATGTGTTTTTGTGTTTGTGTCTTTAATGAAGCGTTCAACTATCTATCTATCGAGGTAGTATTTCATGAAAAACAATTCAAAATTATCACATAATATAAGTGCAACAATGAAGAAATGTAGGTAGATGAAAGATAGTTTTTACCTATTTGATATGTATTTGAGATGTAATAAAATGATTTTTGTTTTTACTCTTCCACAAATAGTAATCTATGCGATATTTTCCTGTTATTATCTCTAGATTTAGAAGAACGGACTTGAAAAAGAAAATTACGGTTGCTCCATATAAATTTCATCAGAATTAGTTTTTATTTATACATTAGTTACGGCATATTAATCAATAAACTAAAAATATTGTTTGCCGAATCAGAAGCAGCCTTTTTTAAAGTATAGTACTAACATGTTGTATTCTGAATAATTACCCCTTTCGAATTAACAAATCTACCTCTATTAATTATTATTCAAATTAGCCGTTAAATGGTATAAACCTAATATGTATTCAAAGCTTCAGTAGCGGAAAAACAATATGCGCGATAAACCTACGAAAACTTTATTATAGAAATAAAGACAGCTAAGCTAAGTTAGCATCGTTTAATTCTAAAGGGGTTCGTAGTAGATAAAAGAACATGGCTCTAACAAGTAACAAGGCTCAGGAAACATTAAAACAAGGCTTCAAGAAGCAAACTTTCAACAACTCTCTCCGGCTTTGTGGCCGAACAAACTTTTTATGTATGAAATATCATTCAACATGCTACATTTAAATAATACCAATATAATATAGTTATATAAAAAAGGTGTAGGGATTTACTAAGCAAGGATTTATGGAAATTCAACCCCTCAAGGGGTCAAATGTGGGTTCAAAGATTGGAACTTTTTGAATTCAATTTATTTAACATGCAACGCCTCGGGTGACAGCTAAAAGTATTTTATATTACCTATACGAGGTTCTTGATGCAAATGCGTCATGAATGATACTTTTTGCTATGGTATGCATGTCATCTGACTCACTGTAGAGCTCAGTTTTGAATAATGCCACCTCATGGTCACTCATCGTAGACCTGAATCGGGCCACATCGATTTTTTGAGGATAGGCTAGCAACAACTAAGCTAGCAATTAGAGCGCTACTAAATAATTACTGTAGTAATTTAATATGCAAGCAATGCACAAAAATAACAATATGTAGATGCAATTAATTTGACAACCCGCAATATAGTCTTACATAATAGTGTTTTCATAAAACATAACCGTATATTTTTGTATTCGGTCACATTTGTATGTCCATAAGCCGATAATAAATTCACTACATCTGGGCCCAAAATTACCACGCAAATACGCGTGCATACTCTGTCTATAAAAGGCTTCCACTAAAATGTAACTCTCACTATGTTTCGAGTTTAATTTCTCCACAATAGGGTTGTCCAAACCATAACTCGCATAAATTTCAACTCTAAACAAACACACCCCTGTTTAACCGTAGATTAAATTATTAAGGCAGAACGGACAGAAAGGGAAAGCAGATACATTATAAAGCCCGATTCAGGCGATTCAGGTGACTATAAAGGTAATTTTTCAGTTAAGTATGTAAGAAGCAGGAGCTTTATACATATTTAATTTAGTACACCACTAATGTTATTGACACATTAACACATACAAGCATAATCATCATCATTATAAGCTTAATCTATAGAATACACTACTCTATATTTTTTATGCGCTAAATGCGCTGCCCAACGCGTTGATATTATTTATATTCCTTGAATTTGTCTTCAATCGTTTTTATTAATCTCTTCACTTGAGATTTAATTGCTGAGTGCAGCCTGAATAGCTATAGCTGTGTGTTTCTAATCAAAACTCAACCTAATTTAAAACATAGTTTTGAACCATGGTTTATGTAGCATATACACAAAAGATTACTTTTAGAGTTATAATAACTTCAAAATGTAGCGGTTATTTCAAATCTATCTCAATCGTAAGTAGTTAAGTTATGCAAGTGTGTTCACCGTTGTGAAGTTATTACTTCACAACGGTGAACATAATCTCTTTATGTGTTTATGATGACAAAGGTGTTTGTTATGGCGTCTTTTTGGTATTAAAATGTTTAGGTACCTGAAGCATTTTAGCCTACATCAAATTTACCTCATAAATTAAATATTAAAAATGTTTCGAGGCTTCGACAGATACAAAGTAGATAGATCGGGCTCATTCCTATTTACAATCATTAATGGCAATGAATATTCAACACGATTCTTTTCAGTAACATTTTGTCGTGTTTATAGAACAAAAATAAGTTAAATTTTATTACTTGTTTGTTTCGCCCTCTGGAAGTGCACATGAAGACATATTTTGCCTATTTTTTACTTATAATCTACTTTTCATTTTACTTATAATTTATAAAATACATGAATAAATACCCACATATTTTTCATGAATAATGCTGGACTGAGATAGCGAGCACCGGCGCACACTTTGCAAGCTTCAAAAGTGTCATTAGTCTAGATCATAGATTTTACACTGGTTGATTTTTGGCCACTCTAGCTTGTGCGAAAAATGTTTATCTGCGGTCGTAAGCGAGTTATATCATAGCAATCAAGTTAGGAGCACCTGATACCCCTAAAATATTACCTCTACTGCTCAGGTAGTACTGCACGAAGAGATATTACCCAGCCTCATCTCTCAGCTGGCTACTGAAGTATGAATGTCAGGGGTGATGTATTTTTAGTTTTACGCAATTGTTTTGCCTAGTGAAATATTGGAATAGGAAAACTAATAATGTTACAGAAATAAAATGTGATATACTTGTTCTCATTGTCACAATTATGTGGTATTTATTTTTAAAAATCATCACATTTAACCTAATATTAAAAACATATGACGACTTTAAATTTGTAGGTTAAATAAACATCATTTTGGAAAGAAAAATCACAACATTTGGAGAAACCGAGAATGCACATAGATAAAAAATATTGAGATATCGTTTTATGAAATCAGATAACACTAAATAGCTTAACCGCAATTCTTAATCTCGAATATAAAAAAAAAAAAATATATTAGTTGAGCAAATGTCTTTCTTTACTTTCAGTAAATTATTTAGTATCGAATCTATCATCTCTTTACATCAGCTGAAAACCCGAACCTTTTTTTTTTGTTGACGAGGGGGAAAGCTTCTACAAGATACCCTACTACATTACGGTGCAGCCGAGTTATGTAGGATTGTACCTACTAAAACCCCCCCCGGTGGCCTGCCTCAGTGTTTTATGGTGGGCTACGGGATCTCTAGACGAACTCACTGGTGGGCACAAGTGTTTGCACAATGCTTCAGCACCTCTCTGAACAGCTAGCTGTCTCCTCCTTAACGTCAACGCGAGCCATGCACGTTGACGTCTTCTCGGGGCATGTGTTCAGAATCCTCTGAAACCCCGAACCTTAGTAACCTACATACCAAACAATAACTAGACAGACACACCTTCTTCATCAAATCTATTTATAGACCTCAGAAACAACTTTTCGAGACACCCTCGCTATAATCTCCCTCGATATCGCGATCAATGTGTGACTTTCCCAATTTCCCACCCAGAAAACATTGTTTGTCCCAATTTGTCACTAGAGGCTCAGCCCATCCTACCGACTCTTATTAGGTTCGTAAGTAAGTAATGTCAGTTAGAAACGAAGTAATCCGCACAAATGAACGGAGTGTCCGTCAGTCAGTGTCCGATAGCCGACAAACCAATAAACCGCGAGTAGGGTTACCACAAATGTTGTGATAAAAAGGAGATGTGTAAAATGGTGTGATTAAAAAAGGTTTTGATTGCCAAAACGTGCCAGATTTAGCATTTGCCGTTTTTGATTTAAATAAAATTGGGTGTTTTGTTTAGAATTACAAGTATGAATTATTTTTTTGTAATATTGATTAGGTACTATAATAATCTGTGTGGTGTAATAAAGTTTTTAAAGTGAATACTGAAAACTTAACATCTTTGATAGATTGAATCGAGATATATTTTATTCCATCTAATTTTATTGCATACAAAGAGGCCACGCTATACCTAAATTGCCCGATATCTTGCCAGATTCTTGTCCAATGTATCTATTTAGAACTCAAATTACTTATAGACGCGCTTTCGTGTTCACAATTAATTTTAATTATAGTATTATACAGAAATCAACTGAATCTAATCTTGTCAAGAAGAATCACGGCGGCTGGTAGCCCTGACCACGAGTGACGTGCGAAGGGTACGGGCGGGGGAGGGTTTCTATTACATCCGGTGATGGATGTGACAGGATAAGGCAGCCCTTGTTTTTTTTCTTTTTTTTCGGCCGTCAAGCTGATCCACGCGGACAATATCACCAGTTGGGCAGACGTTGATATCATTCCAATTATTTTCTGAAATTGTGATGAAAACTATTGGTTTTATGGTTTTTTCCCCGATTACACAAAGACGCCTGGAGTGATTTGGAAAATTCCTCTTTTGTTTAAAACGCTATCTTTACAAACAGGTCTGTGTCCTTCGTACTTTCTAGTCTCCAACTGAAATACCCTTTAAAAAAACAAGAAATTTTACCAGGCGCATCTGAGGGAGCACTCATGAAAAAATTCGACAAAGAATCTCTTCCTCTGGGTCAGTTGGAAACTGACCCAGATATTTATAAAACAACACTTACGTCACACATAATGAAATAGCTATGCACGATACACGTTGTTAGGTTGGAGGAAACCCCAAAACTAGCTATTTCGAGATGCGGGTGACGAGCAGCTTTGTTTTTGCTCGTCTTAGCGTAAGGTTTCGACAGAGGCAGCCGTTTTTTGCTTTGTTTACGGTTAAAGTCGGGTATACACATGCTAGTTAGTCTGGTATACGTACAAATAATGTTCTCAGTGCTTAAGTATAAGGGTAAAGTGAGTGGGATGCTTTAAGGTGACGCTTTTCCTCTTTTGGAAAACTATTAGATTGCATTACAATGAAAGTTTGCACCAGATTAGCTTTTGTTCTGGATTAACATATATATTACTTAACACATCGAAAAAAATTAATGTTCCCGTGGGATAGTCAAATATCCGCTGCTCGCGGCTATTAGAGTAATTAAGTTTATTTTAACGTAGCTATTCACTAACTTTTGTATTAAATCTTTAAATAATTGCATTTGTTTTGCAGCTATGGCTAACCAAACATGGCAAAATCGATAAAAAAATCGTTCAAATACTTTATATAATATACCTAATCTAGATCAAGATTATCGGTTTGCGATGCACGAAGCCAAAAAGTGGGGCTTAAAAAAAACCCTGTATAGATAAAATAATGACATTTGCCGTCTTCAAGAATAGCAATTCCTTCTTATCAAGCCTGAAATGCTGTCAAGTACAATGAAACCCAGGTCAAACAATAGGAGATTATCCTTTTGATTTAGATGTCACTAAGTCAGTCTACAGTTGAATTGGTTACTAGCGCAATGTCCTAGAATTCTAAACTATCGGTTAAAGATATCAAAATCTCCGAAGTTCTGAATCTCTGAAGACTGTCGAATTTTCCTAACTAATTTAATTTATAATATTCTTATTTATTATTAACATTATGAGCCTTTATAAATAAATTGAGATCATATTTATCTTAGATGTTCAGACTTTGACATTTGTTATTGGAAAATATTTTGCGTTAAAGTAACACAAATACTTATTTTAAACAAATTCTTAATTATAACTAATGTACCAACTCGTATACTATAATATAGTTGCCCGCGGCAAAGAATGGGATATATAAATAAGTTTAACTTTGAACCCCCATTTGACCCCTTAAGAGTTGAATTTCCAAAAAAAATTACGTCTCTGGGTATAGACCGACCGGTTAAGACTCTATGTTGATTCCTAGAAAATGTCAGTCAGTCAAGACTTACTCTTATATACGTAGTAATTTCACTTCGAAATATTCTAAAATGAAACATGAGGGTAAGCTTAAAATATTATTCAAGCATATATTGTGTAAATGTAAGTTGTAATTTAAGTATTAGCTAATTTCTAGTAAAATATACTTAGGTTATTTGAGTTTTAAAACAAAAAGTAATAGTTTTGACACAAAAAAAAATTGGGCTGCAGCAATAAACAAATATTATTTTTGACAAGGTGAATGTAGTAAAGTAAGTATAACCTGTGAAATATTTATTTGTGTAGAGTTATAATTTCACAAACAGATTATTTGGTGGTTTTTTATTTAGTTGGCAGGCAAAAATGTTATAAACTGCCACTAACTTCAGTAAGTTAACCCAACAATCAACCAAGTAGTGAACAAGGCTTTCAATATTTAATTTGAATTATTTTCGCCCAAAAATTCCTCGAAGAAGACTAAAATAAGATCCATATAATTTATTCACATCCTGAAACTTTTTGAATGACGTCGAAAAGTTTAAAAATATCGCGATAAAAGCGAACTTCTATTTCTAGATCAGACAAAATCGTTTTTAATGTATTTCAAATGACGAGAACCATTTGTGCTTTTACATCGAGACTTGTAGACTTTATCTGATAAAATATTTAAAACTTTTGAAGCGTCACAAATATGTACAAGTCGAGCAAGTCGTTACCCTACTTATATTTCGTAAAATGTTTATGGGATTAATTTGAATGTATACACTTTCAAACACACAATACATACATAAAAAAGTCTGTGACGAAATGATAACCTCCTTCTTTTTGAAGTCGGTTAAAAACCGATAGCGAGCGAGTCTTCTACAACGCGGACAAAGTAGTGGTAAAATCATAAATTATTGTGTAAACGAAGATAATTGCGAATGGACATAATTATTGTGAAACAAAAATATTTAAATTTTAATGTGTGCATGTGTGTTGAAATTTGTGTGCGAATTTCAACACACACAGAAAACCGATTGTGTGTGTGTGATTGAGTGGTTGGTGATTTTAATCTTTTACAAAAATAAAGTTAGAAAACTTCATCATCATTACTGTAAGTGCCTGTTTAACTGTGTAACTGTTTATTTATTCGCGAGAGTAATACGAGAGATTGTTTGAATATGTAATTGAGCATTGATGGTTCTGTATAAACTTTTGAACATAAAAAAATCCATTAGATTCGGATGGTGCTACGTTAAAAATACACCTGTTTATTTACGTTTATGTCATAATTTTTGTTAGACTTCGCTTTGGATTAAAATTGGTGAACACGAAGTGAAATAAGAATGGGAAACGAGCAGTGTTTTATACACTGTCGTATGCTATATACCAAGAGTGACATTTGCGACTGGACATTATATAGAGATATAATTTTAGATGTTTCTTATGGTATTCATGAATACAGACTAATTAGTAGTAGAAACATCAAACATAATAAAAATATGTTAATCAAATATTTAGAAATATTTAAACTTCTGGTGGAAGCGACGTGTGTTGCTCTTATTTTGGGCAAAAATGCATCAACGCATTGCCATTCAACGTGACTACTAGCAGAGGATTTTATAATTGATAGGTCATGTTTTTCTTTTTCTGTCTCTTTTTATGTCTGAATAAATGATTTTGTATAAATCTTGACTTTTATTGTCAAATCTAACTTGAAATCGATTAAACAATTATTATATAGAAAAATCTAATTGATATTGGGGAAAAGGTATAAATAAAACAGTTGACTTTTTTTGCCATTTTACGGTTGCTTCATATGTAAATGCTACGTAGATTAAGTTCAATAAAAGCGTATTAAAGAAATTGTCAACAGCGAATGTTAGTCTGTCTTTCTAGTTCTACTTCTTACAAAGATTGAACAGTGATGTGTGTAGGTATATCACAAATACTGATATAAATGAGAAAATAAAAGTTCTTTTCAAAAAAATTATTACTCACCGTCTTCAGTATCATCAGGCATCGTTAAAATTTTATCAGCTATTTCGATGTTTAAATCGAATCTTATTTATTATTATTTAAACCTCTGGACAAGTTTTGAAAAAAGTTAAAAGGGACTATACTTGATGGAAAACTTTCAAACAATAGAAGATTTTTTTCAAATCAATCTAGTCGTTGACTAACACTAAAAAACCATTAAATTGATTACCGCCGTGTTTTTTTTGGGAGACAGTAAAAAAACTTATTCAATTCTGAATTTGAAACTTTAGTAGCTTTATAAATTCAACTTGCTACTGAAAGTACGTACTTATCCGGCTGTCGTAACGACCTAAAGTTGGTCCGAAGTTGGACACTAACGCCTTCTTAGCCATCTTATACTGTCTTCTGCCCATCACAGCTCAAAATTAGTGCAGTACTTAAGGAATTTTAACAACAGGGTATGAAAAAAAAATAATAGTTTAAAATTGTTTACCAAAAGAATTACTTTAATTTTTTTTTGATTATATTATTATATTTACATACGCCGCATGAATTATATACATCGTAAAGCTACAAAAAAAAAAAAACAAAATTACATGTATACCGGTAAATGAAAAGTTAAGGTTTTCTCTAGAGAATCCCATGAGTGCTTTTGACTAGAGTTGTGTTAAAGTGTTTTAGAGTACTGAGAGTACTAAATAAGGCTCTCACACTTTACTTTCTGTGGAATATCCAAATTTTTCGCAAGTAGTACACAAATTTCAATATTTATCTCAACGACCTTATCCGAAGGGGCGGCTTTGGAATGGAAACGGCAACAGCTAAGAACCAAAGTTTAAAAAAATTACAAAGTGCCTTTGTATAGTCTAGTTGTCAGAATTCTCTTTCTGAAGCTTGTTTTAAAAAACAACATCATTGTACTTGTTGTTGTTATAAGAATTTAATTTTATTATCACTTCTAGGCACAAAAGGTCGCCATAGTCCACCATGTTGCCGATATAACAGACAGACTCCACTCTATTGTTACAGTCACCCGTTTCCTGTAAGCAGGTTTAATTAATTTTATGATATACATGGTAACCTGGGATTGCTGCTTGGAAAATCGTCTAGCTTGACAGGTAAGGGGTTCACTGGAAAGGCTACCACTAACTTTCTATTACTTTTCATAGTAGAGTTTAGCTTGCGAGACTTTTTATGTGCAAGCAATATGACTAAGAATTTTCTTGTATGTTATGTAGGTACATGCCTAAATTTTATGTGATATTTCCGGCTATTTATTTTCGTGACGATTCAATTACATTGATTTAAGATAGCGATAAATGTGACTGCAGCCTATTCAATAAGCGCTAAATAAAATGAATCGGTAATTCGACGATGTACATTATTTATGTTTGCAAAATAAAAGCGCTATCATATACATTAAGATGGCCACACAAGCTTTAAGATCTACTTGGCACTTAAATTTGACTGCAAATATGTTTTATGAAAAAAAAATGTGTTATAAGTATGATTAAAATTGTGCACCAAACAAGTAAATTTATAAAATTTAAGTATACCCCCGACACACAATTATAATAAAAAAATTAATTCGCTATTTTGTGTGCGACGGTCATTATGGATTTGAAATTTGTCATAGTGTAATAGAGTTGATACCCATATTGAGGAAATTGTACAAATATGTAATTCGCCATCTTGGACCGATTCAAAGCTAAGAACACTCCCGATTTATTCTCCTTACGAACAAAAAAAAAAAAACAAAATCTAAATCGTTTTATCTTTTTTCCAGAGATAGACACAAACACACACATACACAGGCAAGTCAAGCCTATAACACTCGTTTTTTTGCAGTTTTTGCGTTAGTCAAAAATGACGAACTATAAAAGATATAGTTTCAACTAAACAAGTGTAGATTATTATCTAATAATATGAAGAAATGATAGCAATAAAATCAAGAAGCGAATAGGTAGAAGCCATTTAAGTATACCTACTACCTGTGCAAAATGTACAGAAACTGTACAAAGTGCCAGAACGAGATCAACAAGTGAACTGAGGCGAATTCAAGGTTTTCAGTTGAAATCTTTAGCCGACAGCATCGGGGTCAGTCTACAGTAAAGCTAGGAAATATAATACAAGTCACATTTAAATCTATATTTTAGTTTGGTATTACAATGGATTAGAATATTATATCTTTTAAATTATTCAACACTGATCTGAATTATAAAAGTATTCAATAACGCTGGACTTCAGATTGTCAAAGTGACAATGAATCCATTTAATTCCCGCCATTTTGGCGCTGATTATAACATCTTGTATACTTCTGTGTATGTATACTCGTATGTTCAAACAAATGAAGTATTTTGATTTTGATGACAACGCGTGAGTACACGACATTATTAAAATTTATTACTGTCAATTTTAGTTCCCGGAACTCACACCAGGCGTTCCAAATCTACATAAAAAACCACTGTCAGTTCCTATTAAATATTTAGTGTATATTATATTATCTGCCTACTGCAGATT
Source organism: Ligdia adustata (assembly GCA_947049295.1). Taxonomy (NCBI): domain Eukaryota; kingdom Metazoa; phylum Arthropoda; class Insecta; order Lepidoptera; family Geometridae; genus Ligdia; species Ligdia adustata. The sequence goes on along the minus strand of OX346236.1, from coordinate 4,977,455 downwards.
TTTATACGGTATTTATGCGACAATTCAGTCAAAGACTGATTCTAAAAGTGCATCTGCCAGTCACAAATAGTTCAATAACAGTTAAAAGACTCAGATTTTTAACCTTCAAAAACCGTATGTTTAATTATTGTTAAAAATGATCTAACAACATATTGCCAGTAAAATACTATGTTACATTTAGTTTTAGTTAACTGACACTATTTAATACTTTCAAAAATTTACAAGTCATCAATTATGCAGCGGAAGGGACTTATCCGAATCGTAAACGCAAAGCCGAGTTTTGCCGAAGTGCTTTCTTGATTGCTAGCTATAGTGTACGTTGCTTCTGTTATACAAATAGGTCAAACTAAATCCTTGACTTGTGTAGGCGAGGATATGACGCTATGATTAATTACTAAAGAAGACTTTTGCCTACATTTTTAATTATATATTCATCATCATCTTCCTGACCTTATGCCACTACGTATGGTCGGCACATCATGTTTTCCTCTTCCATTCTACTCTATACCATCCAGCCATCATCTCTTCATTTACTCTACTTTCAAACATATATATCCCATTTCACGCAACTCATCCTAATAAATGTATTTTGCAACATTGTTGATGGCTTATTTTATCTAAAAATATTTTCTGGTGGTTTTTATTGAAATATAGTACAGAATAGGTATGGGTTTTTTATACATATAACAGTTATAATGTTCAGGTTATTCATTGAAATTAGTAATTTTATTATCATTAATTATTAATAAAATGTGTTAAACAATGTTTTGGTAAAATAATATTACACCAAAATAAAAATGTTAACTTTTTTTTAAAATTATTGCAATATTAAAGAACTTTTATGCTAAATATAAATTTCCGAGAAAACCCGCCAGCTAAGGTTAGTTCTTCTAACTATAAATCATCCCAACCATCATTATCCTACCCATCAATTAGTTACAAGTCGATGTGAGCAGTCTACGCAATTAGACGTACAATCATACCTATTCGTAATTAGATTGTCGCCATCTTAAATACATTCTGGGAACTTCACGAGTAATTAATAATTCCAACGTCTCATCAACTAAAGTTATTAAGTAATTAACTTAGCCTTAAGGGCCTCTTAATAAATTAAGGCATCTCTGAAGAGGCCAGGTGAAAAGTAAATTATGGCTGACTGCGGAGTATCGCTGGTTTTGGTTTAAATAGCCACGGTTTGTTAACTTCAGAGGTATTTAATTGCGGTTCCTTAAATCGTGTATAAAATGATTCTTTTTAAAAAGTGACAACAGACTTTCGTTACGGCAGGCGCCTATACAACTATTTCAGTTATTACGATTTAAAATCAATATTTAAAAAAATAAAATTGGAACTCTTGAGAGGTAAACCCTTTCAAAAATATTTTTTTCAAATTAAAGATTAATATTTATTTTTTATAAATTAGTCCACTCGACTCCGAGAAATTAGGAAACGAATTCACCTAGAACAGCTATTTTTACCGCCATAGCAATGAAGTTTCGTACAAAGAATAAAATTTTGAAATTTGATCTTCGTATCATGGTCCTAATATAGGAATGCCACTCCTCTTACTCAAATTACAGAGAACAACCACTTGAGCGATTTTTTTTATATTCGAGAATGCTAATTAATGTTGTAATCTGCATGTTTGTACCAAATATAATTGAATGTATAAGTCAGTAAATGGCGCCGTAGCAAGCTTCCCCCCTTTTTGGAAGAAATACCCCGTATCAATAATCACCAACGTAAAATATATAAAGATTCACAGAACTCATACAGTCATTTTTGTCAAGATTAGTTTTGGAACTACATACATACAAACATGTAAACTGACAGACAAAAAAACATTTTGCCACTTGAAGCAGAGACACTTTGATCGCTTCGCTCGCTCGGTCAAAAATGTACAAAACTACCGAATCCTATTTCATGGTTGTAAAGAAAAAACGATGCCAACCAACAACTTTGATAATGGTTTCGCAGCCTGGCACTACCACCTCGTGTGTGTTGATGTTTGTGATCGATTTTTATCATACTTTTTACACTAGTAGTTATACCTATGAACTGTTGACCTCGCGATCACAATCAATTTATAAACTTCAAAAAAAAGATTTACAGACTTTATTCACATGTTGACTCTTATATTTAAAGTTGTGTTCCGCTCATTCGTGTGAGAAATACTCCCCCATTAAAAATTACCCAACGACTAAAAAGTTAAAAAAATTGTAAGTAGACCTGTACCAAATTTCGTAAAAAATGTGGGAAATTACGACCTGTACGCGATTACGAAATTATAGATAGACATACAAACTGACAGACTAGAAAAAAAATCGCCAGGTCAAAAATATAGACGCTCCACTCGTTCGGTCAATTATTTGGTACACGAAAACCCCCAGCTGTTTGAGAGTTCGTTGAACTAAAAAAGAAGCAATTAAGTTGGTAATAATGTCATTAGATTTGAAACCAATGATTTTCTATGACCTTGTATTGACCTTGGATATACTCGTTTCAAAATGTACTAAATAATGGGGTTATTAAGTTTTTAATGACTTATTTTGTTTGGAAGTAGCATTTTTACAAAAGATTTGTGGTTTAATTGCTTAGTAATGGGAATCCAATCGTTTCAATGATCTGACTACACGTACTAAGCCATCGGTTAACGAGGCAAAAGCCAAAAAAAGGGGACATTTTACTCAACAGAACAAACAAATTTCACTATTAAATTTCAGAGAGCTTTCGGTATTAAAATATGGCAGAAGTTGTTAGTCATTATGAGTAAAGTAAATACCTCTGTTCGGCTTAGTACCCACATGGTAAAATAATACTTGAATCATGATCTGGGTCTGAAATACCTATAGCTTTTAACTGTACCATAACCCTTTGATATGGTCCACGACGATCAATTTTTTTTTTAATTAACTAATCACGCTAATGGTATGGATGGTAATATCCGAAAATTAGTAAAATTTGACATATACGGTAATATCAAAATTTGAAATTTTATTGTATTGTACGTCAAAAGGTTTGAAATAATGTGCTGATCCAATGTTGTAAGCTATGAGTATGAAAACGTCTAGGAATTGTGTAGTCTTTTCGAGTAACAGAATACGAGTGCTCACTTAGAAAAAAAGTAGTACAAAACCCAACCTTTGAACTTCCTTTGCACACCCACACATTCCTTTGTGTCTCATCATTAACATTTTCAAGCTACTTTCAGCTATATTACAAAGGCACAAGATGTATATTCAAAGAATTGTCAAAGTTACTACGTCCATGAACTTTTTCGCACTTGTGAATTTCCCATGAAAATCCGAGCATTGGTGTACCTTTTATGAAACTTGACGCTTTAGAAAAAGGGCGACGTATCAACTTCAACATTATCATTATTAATTTTCGATAGTAAAAAACCAAGTAATAAATAATAATATCTACGAATACCTTCTATAGGTGTAAATTTTACCAGAAATGTTTAAAAAATTGCCGTTAAGAAATAATCCTGGAATATTGGTGAGATTATCTTTTCAGATATTGCGATACTTTTTGTTTAGAGTTGTTAAAAACTGCGAGTTTAGATTTAGCTCTCAGTCACCTTTCGGCAAATTGTCATCTCATAATTTCAGCGTTTAAAAATTTCAGGGGAAGGGAGAGATTTATGCTGAAAAATTATCCATCTTTAGACATAATAATAAAGACAGACTCTGAACTTTTATTCCCATTTCTTATTTATATATTAGATGAAAAAACAGAAATAAACCGATATTAGTCACATTAAATAGTTATTATTAGCGACTCCGCAAGTAAACTCTGGAAATAGTACTTGTTATTTCTTTAGTCAATTTATAACTGTTAAAATATGGGACTTGAAAAAACAGTAGTTTTAAAGAAACTCTTAAAAAACAAGGACACAATTAATAATAGAAACAGACATACTGTCAACACAAGATACATTGTAACACATGTCCCACATAATGCGGATATTAAAAATAAACAGTTGAGGCCACTTTTCAGTTTTACGAACAAACCAAATCTATGACCACGACGAAAGCAATTTTGTCTATGGTTCCGATTTCGAATGCGACTTTAATCTAAAATCGAAGACAAGATAAAAATAAAGCGCTCGATTTTCCAATTTCAAATTGAATGATTAATAATAAATCAAAAATCCTATAATTGGTTTTGATTTAGAACGTGTTTTTTCAGATTGAAATTTGGAACAGAATTTTCCGTTGGAAAGCGACGCCGACGCTGCCGACGCAATTACAACGTCATTTGTCAGAGTTCGCGGAAATGTCATTGGTGCATTGTCAGTGTCACTTATCCAAGGTTGACACTTATTTATAAAACGCAAGTAATCATCAATAAGTAGTACCTATTTCTTAGTTCTATGTCAAAAAGCCACCAGAGAAATGACTGATTAAAAAAAATGTCTTGCAAAAACAATTCTAAGCTTACGATATACAGGTAAACTACGGGTACATGAGCTTTTAAGGTATAATAACGAGTTATTGTCATATCAACCGAAAATAGAAAAGCTTTTCGGGTATATAATGTTCACTGTGAGACAATAATACAGACAATAAAACCTTATATACAATGTAAATGCTGTTACGAAATAAATTATGAGCAATAAATCGACATCCCTAATCGCCGGTCAATCGAATCTGACCTCGTTTCCACTACATGATGTTTGAGCTCCTCACAGTATAACTACAGTAGGCAATATACCTATAGAACTGGGGTGAATAAAACATGGGACAAGTTCTCTAAGATTAAGATGGGAAAATAACACTTCTCAGCAGTTTATCAATAGCTTAGTAGATGGCGCTAGTAGGCAACCGAATAAGACAAAATTATATTTAGCTTATTTATTGCGTAGCACACTAGAAAATACACATTATGTCTTAGATAAAAAATCACGCAACTTACATGCTATTCACTTTTCCCCATCAAGATAAAAACTATATTATTATAACTATGGTTAATTGAGCCTAATATTTTTGTAAAATACAAACATTTCATAACAAAATATTTCCCTCACTATAGTGTTTCAGACATTTTTAAGACTGAAGCAAAGAACTCTTCTTCCAGGTGGTTTTACATCTGTATTGTTACGTCTACTGTTACAACGAACGATTAACAATTGAAAAAAAACACACAATTATAAAATTATCCTGTCTTCCTGTACCTCAAAAATACAAAAGTAGGTGAGATAAAAAACAGCACACCTATTGAATAGAAAAACTAAGCAGATATTAATATCAAAGTTTCGTGTCTTGTTGGTTATTCGTTTGACAAACGGATACGTAGCCACCGAGGTGTGAACTCTATATCGATTGTTCGATGGCACTCGGCTCGTTCCTTGCGTTCCCTGATACTTTGGTACGTGTTTCTCATACATATTGTAGGTGAAGTTCTCATACGTTTGATTGCTGCTTGCTTTTATTAGTATTGATAGTCTGCTAACCTTTGTACTGGCTACAATTGACAATATATAAAATTTTTGACACCCCGTTTTTATTGAGATAACGAAAAGATGAATAAATATAACGTACACTTATTTTTTTTTTTATTCAAAATGTTAGGTTTTTAAGGATATTTGAAAATATAGGAAAAGTTCAGCATAATGTCGTCAAAAGCTTGTAAAAAAAATTATGTCATTAAATAAATTTTTGTTGTTTGTTTAGGTATGGTTCACTTTAGGTATGGTTCACACATGACAGATACAATAATATTTTTAGTGGCATCTGACGATGTAAACATAAATACGAGATTTTTTCATCCGTTTTTGTAAATAACTCGGAAGAGAAGAGATATAAAAATCTGATATTTTTAGTATGAACTCTTCATTACATTATCTCGAAATGGTTACCGAATTTCTATCACTTTGCAAAAATTGAAGTGGCGATGGTTGGCTATATCTGTAGCAAAACTGATCACTGATGGAGTTAGCAACAGAAGGAGTTGAGACCACGTAACGGTAAATATAGCGAATGAATCCACCTTAGAACAACGGCTTGGTAAAAGGGCTGGAATAAACAGGATCCGCAAAGTGCAAAGGTTGTTTGATAGAGATTGCTTTTCAGCGATAAGACCGCCTTTAGTGCCTGTTTTCTGTGGTAATGTAATTTTCTAATTTTTTTGTGGTGACTATAAGGAGTTTTGTAATTATAATTGCATCAAATCGAGTTGCTTAGAAAAAATCTTCGTCCAGCAGTAGCCTAGTACAAAATAGGCTGATAAAGATGTTAGTGTACAGAAGTCAAGCTATAAACCAAGAAGTTATTTATATATTATACATCACAGACTTTTATACCGAAGATTCTATCTGGATACAAATTTGCATAATCATATCTTACGTGCGATTTCAGACGTGTTTTTGCGTAGCGCAAAGGAATACAACTTCATTGGTAAGTCATATAATAGCGTCAAGTATTTGTTAATATTGTATGAAGACAGACAGATCATTGACAGAGTATTAGTTAGTCTGTAGTATAGTGAATTCGCTTTGAGAGAGAGTACATATTTCAAAATATCAAACTTTTAAAAATGTCTTTATTTCGGTAAACAATTACTACTTCTAGTAGATACTAAAATAGCTTTTAAAAAAATGGTAGGTACATAGTATTTCAATGGAGCTAGCGGCTTCAAATATAATTTTTTAATCAGGTTTGAGCCTTATCGTTCCTGCTGCAGGGACAAGAAAAAAGGGATAAGACTTCCCTATAACTATACCTATATATATATCTCTTATTAAGATGTTTTTAACTTGGTACCTGACTACATAAAAAAGGGTAATGTTTTTTGAGTGTATGTTTGTATGTCTTACTCTTTGTGACCCTCAATAGCTTTAAACGGTTGAGGGATTTAGATATCCGAGGTATCATTGTATTTGTCTCTTTTTTCACATGGGCATAGGCTATACTGATTTTTTCCCGCGGTTTCACTCGTGTTTTAAAGTTATCGCAGTCGGTTTTTTTCAAGTCGTTTCTAACCGCTTGTTGTGATAAGTACTTATTGTACACATTTAAAAATAGTTTATGATAATACAAACATCAGTAAAAATATTACCATATTTTAGTGCTACGAGTATGATGAAGAACGTTATAAACTAGAATTTTATTAAGAGCTAGACATTTTCAAGAATTCACATCGCTGTGCTCGTCTTAGAAGGATTGCAATGGCGATATTCGCTTAGGAGTATACCCCTAGTGGAAAGGGTGCCCCTAAACCCATCCTAAGGAACAACTGTTACTATGGGACTCTGAATTCGAGAAAAAATAACTAGCTTAATCATACATTTTACCGACGAACGATAAACTATTTATATGAAACAGCTGTTTTTTTTTTCTTGTATTTTGAGTTGTTCTCATAGTAGAAGTTGTTTTAGGATGAGTACTGTGACCCCTATTCTGCTTAGCCGATTTCCTAGCCGATAACCCCGTACAATGCTATTTTATATCTTCTTATGTACCATTATTGCTATGTATTAATATAGAAACTTTAGATCGTGCGAGGACTAACAATAGATCAATTCCTGACGTCAAAGTTTCTTGTAAGACGCGAGTGGGAAAGATATGAGTGATTATTAAAGTTAGTTCAATATGATATTATTCTTAGATGTCGCCAGATCAAAATGTTTGTTTTTCTAAGTTAATTCGGAAATTAGTCCGAATCTACATTGTTCGAATTTATATTTTAATATCACTCGCCTCTTTACGATGATACGACTTAAAATATTTGAATTGAATTTAAAATTATCATGACAAATTGGTCCAATCGATTTATCTTCTGACTGACAGACTGACTGACACACAATCAACGCAGTGCCTAAACCGCTGAATCTTAAGCTTTAACCAAAAAATATAACCCTGCAAAAGGTACGAGGTTCGATCCCACGAAACATGCAAAAAGAGCTTGAGCTACCGGTGAAGGAAAACATTGTAAAGGAACCATAGTATAGTGGTAGGGCATTTCGTATCGCTCGCCTGGTTAGCTACTACCCTCAAGTAGTAAAATCTGTCGCCAAGCACCTAACCGTGTGTTACGGCATCATTCCTTTAGAGCCAGAGTATTCCAGACTAGGCATGCTCCATCTAGGGTTACAGTATCCTTGACTTCCGTGGTCGTGCAAACTTGTGGTCAATTGCCTAGCTGTGTAAGATAAAAAAGACATAAAATTTGGAGCGTTTATTCATAATAGTATATGGGGTGTACTAAGAAAGTATAATAAACAATTTATAAATAAACATACACTCGAAAAACACTACCCTCTTCTTGAGCAGTTGGGGAAAACCGACAAATTTATGTAAACACATGTTTCCTTATTTGTTAATTTTATTCAATTTAATCTAATCGTTCCCAATTCAATACTTTTGTTACCGAATTATCAGTATCCGGAGTAAACGCGGGATGTCTTAGTGTTTACATTCTCAAAATAGATTCTCCTTAAAGTGGGATTATTTACTGGCTGATCGGAAAACACTTCGCTCTCATTGACAAGGCGAATTTTCCGACTTCGCTGAACTGTTTTCATCAATTAGTAAGCTGAAGTCAGGTTCAATCAGCATCTCATCTACTCAGAGACAAGAAACACTAAGTAACTTTTAAATTGGAAATAGTGACAAATTATCTATGAGCTTGTTTTTTTTTTGGCTAGGAGGGGTAGTTAGCCCTAGGCTTTTTAGACAGTAAACGCGTTTTATAAAATTATTTAAAAGTTTATGCGTTTACAGCCTAACGTTTTTAGCCGCTGGAAGGAATCTGATGTGGCATACAATATATTAAACAAGTAAAAAAAGACTAACGACCTAAATTCGGTATTTTCCTATATAGTTTTGAGTTTATTTCTTAACAAACCTAACTACCTACTTGACCAATTATGATAAAACTTTAAGGACCACGTGTGAAGTATACTTTAAACAAAACAATCTTGACACAAGTGGTTAGGATCTAGAGGGTGCGTATACATACACTCGAAAAACATAACAGTCCTTCTTTCGCAGTCGGGAAATAACAAATCTTTCCAGGCCACGTCGCTCAACAATAGAGTACATACAAAAAACAAGAAGTAAAAAGAAGATTCCGACTAATTGAAAACCTGCTCGTTTTTTGAAGTCGGTTAAAATCGTTCAGTGATGATTCAGACATTCTAATGCGAGTATTGATGAAGTGCTAACATTCAATTTGCAGTGCATTTAGAATGTTTATTTACAATGCCACTAGTGCTATTTGAATCCCAGTGCCTAAACAAATTGCAGCTACGCAATGGAAACGATATATATCGATATACGTGGTTATCGACTAGGGGTGTATTAAGTCAAGAGACGATCGCTATACTCATTTAAGGAACAATTTTTACTATGAGGCCTACTCTAAAATCGAAAGAAAACCTTTTTGTATGAAACAGTGGTTGTGTCTTGAATTCAGAGTTGGTCTCACAGTGAACGTTGTACGTAATTACGAGTGTAGTGACTTTTTTCGGCTCAACACACCCCTAACAAATGACTCTGTATAAAACATTAAGTCCTGATTGAGCGCAAACCGCTGAATCAATAGAGAAATATAATTTTGAGGGTCTATCCGCTATAGAGAATATAATAATATTTGACAACATCCACACAAAGTTTATTTCCCTCAAAATTTTATTTCTCTATTGATATAGACACTGTGTGTTGGCTGTATATATATTATATATATACACCCAGACACAGGTCAAACAGACATATATATTATGGGTCTACTTGTAATATCCTTCAAAACTGTTAACCTTTTCAAACGACTTTCTTTACCTATGAACCTCTACGTAAGTATGTGGATCTTAATACCTGAAACAAAGATAATTTAATTTTGTATATTAAACTGTATGTTAGACAGATATTGCTGCGAATATTAAATAATCGGCCAAGTGCGAGTCGCACATTACGGGTTCCGTACCTTATACTACATTAGTTCAAGTTTCTAGCGGTTCTCGTTATCAATGACGATCCAAAAATCGGCAATGTTTTTTTTTTGTATGGGAGTCCTCTTTAATATTAATTTTACTCTATTTTTAGTATTTGTTGTTATGACGTCCTCTCTCAAGGTTAATATGATACAGTCTAGTAACAGACGGACGAACGGACAGCAAAATCTTTGCAATAGGGTCCCGTTTTTCCCTTTGGGTACGAAACCCTAACAACGTAGTACTTATAGACTTACACAATACTTGATAATTAAAGTTTTATCTAACATGCGAACTTAGAAAAACATATGAGTTGACAAAAAAATAAGATGGGTTGTATGTCTAACAAAATATTTATGTTGCGCATAAATTATCTCATTCAAAAAACATTAAAAACAGCTCAGCTGATATTGTAATAAACTAACACTAAAATTATATTTTCAGTTCACTTTTCCTGTCAACAAGTTTGTCAAAATAACATTATAATCAGTTCAGTCCAAACACAAACCTAACAAAGTGTGGGCGTAAAATATTCGTTCACATAATCTTTATATATATATAAATGAGTAAGTCCTGTCTGACTACATGATATTTGCTACAAATCAATGTATAGCTTAAGCCGCTGAACTTAGGATACGTGAAACTTGGAGTGTCTTTTATAAGATGTAGGGTAAGTACCAAGAAACTATTTTCGAAAGTTCTACCCATAAGGTTCTGTTTCAAAGTTTCATCTTCTTTATATTCTATTTCATATTGCGGGCAACGCCGCGGGTGACAGATACTTGTATAGGCACATTTAAAAGTTTCAAATAAGTCCCAATTGAATGTCTTACTGACTAATATTTGATAGCCATCGACTGAGCTGCTTTTGATAGAATTGAAGTCGCTGAACCTAGAGACATTAATTTTCAGGGCAATCTTCATAGGGGGTAGGTATATTACAGGGTATAGAGGTGTATTAAGATAGAATTTCGCAATGAGTTTGCTGGAAGGGGATAGAATAAAGGAAGACCAAGAAAAAACCCAAATCGAAGTTCACACTTTAAAACTTATTATATTTTATTTCATGTCGCGTGCAGCGCCGCGGGTATTAGCTACCAGCATAACATATGTGTTTACAAAAATAGGAAACCATTAGTTATCATTTGGTCTGATTAATTTGATTCGGAAAGTACTATTATTTATGACGCTGGGTTAATAAATAGTTGACTCTTTGATTGTTTTGATAAGTTGAAGTTTGATTTATTGATGTATTTAATTAAAGTTCGGCTATGTCGAATAGGACGCCGGTATTTACAAAGCTAGAAATAAATTGTATAATTGACTCGATTTTTAGTAGAACAGATGGTCTCGGTCAATAACGAGCGAGCGAGGCGATCGAAGCGAGCGAAGCGACTCTGCTTCGGATCAGACCAATTTTTCTTAAATGTGTCAATTAGAATGTTTGTACTCGATGAAACTTGATAGGTTCTATGAGTTTTTAGAATTGTTTTGTCTTAGTCTGAACATTTGTATAGGTGCCTGCTGAATCGAAGTTTTACCGACTTTAATAAATGAGGAAGTTTTTTAACCAGTGAAATCTTTTTGTAAGTGTGTTATTCGATTTCTTACTTCTTACCCCTTTTGGTTTATTTTTGTTTGCAGTACACTTTTTACTTGGTCCGATATAACATTTTATCAAAATCAATCCAGTAGTTTGGTATATGAATGAAAATAACTGAAAAGTTGCATAGGCGCGTACAGATTTAAGTTAGTTATCGTTTTTATAAAGGCGGCCGTATACCAATTCAAGATTTTGTTCTTCATGTTGCTCGCAAATGTATGAAACCAGATATCAGTATCTATACCAATAACAGTTTTATATGGGTAGACTGATGACATTCTAACTTTAAAGCTGAAGAATATGAGTTCGTTATTCCCAATTCAATCAAACGAACTCTTTAATTTCTAAGCGAACTGACGGTTCAGCTGTGAAGGCTTTCACACTTTGGTAGAATCAGTTTTAGGTCCGAAGTCATCTTCCTATACAGAATATAAGTTATCTATACTTATAAAAGAATCTTTAAGACTAAAATCAAGAAAATCTATACATCATTGTATCGGAAAAACACCGTAAATTATCACACGCGCGTATATCAGTCAACGAAGTACTAATGACGTTGGTAGCCAAAAATAAACGCTTACTTTTTTACTCAGCCCACTTTTTGGCGGACTATTTTTATAACAATGTTTGGAATTATGCCTGATATGATCTACTGGCGTTTGTTAGCATGACCGCGGTCAAGCCACAGGAACGGTTAGTTAGTAGAGGAATGGATGAGTTAAGATAAATAAAGAATTTTTTTGGAAATATTATCGATGATATTATGTTTTTCTTAAGCTTATTGATGCTACGCTTAAGAAGGCAAGGCTGGCTCGTTCTTTGTTCAAAAAATATCAGTGGCAATAAAAGCGAGAATAAAGCCTTTTTGGGCCAATGCCGTTTGGACGTCAATTTATGGCTTTTAATGAATCTACATATTTTTTTACAGTGTAGTTTCATTTTTTAATAAAATGTTTATATTCATTTTGTTGGAAATTATCAAAATAAATACAAAAATTTTTCTTTTTGTGATACTTTTTAATTTTCCATTTAGTGGTAAGTACATAATTATACAATAGAATACGCTTTTGTTTTTTTGTCTTTGTTCAAATTACCTATGTAACCAATTGACGAATTTATTTACTTCAGTATTATTTGACAGATAATACAAAATAATACTGAATACTGAATATTATATATTTTAACCTACCAACCTAAAATAAGAATTGTACTTAAATACGACAAAAACTCTTTTAATTTTTATGTGAGTTGCAAAAATATACTATTTTTGCAAGCTCACGCAGAATACTTTTCAGTTTCAGAATATTTAGAACAGTTTTTCAATAGTGAAAGTTATGAAGAAAATCAAAATGAAGACACGAATGACGATAACGACGAAGTCATTTGCGGATAAAATTAAAACTTACGGCGTGTAGCTATAATTTCTTCTGTGCTTCTGGTAACAAATGTTGCCATAAAAAAGTAAAAACTTGCCCAAAACTTATAAAACTCATAACTAAGTAAATCAAATTCATTCAAAGTCCTCTACGCGTGTAAAAACCTCCAGTCCCTTTTCGAATATCGGAGGGAGGAAATTAGTTTTTCTGACAGAAATGTCCGTCCGTATAACCGCCATATTGAATATGGTATCAATATTCAATTTTCACTCAAAGAAGCGGTTGAACCCTTTGTAAAACATTACGAATAATGATATGAGGTTGTTAGGTTTTTTTGATGTTATATGTATAAGACTTTATAGATGTATTTTACAGAGTAATATTTTTAGAACATTATTAGGGACCCTGGTAATAAACTGACTCTCGCATTTGACTAATCTTATCGAACAACAACTGATTTAAAAAAAATATTTATTTGTTTGTAAGGTTAAATAACATTTTAGCGGGACCATTCGGAAAGTATACTTTAGTTATCAAAATCAGTAAAGAGGTTTGCTTTTTAAATTGAAATCACTAATAAAGTTGTACTGTACCGTACCGTACTATTACGGCGCGGGTCAGGAATGGCTTTTTAAAAAACAAATTTTATTTAAACACCGTTTATTAGTATTTAGATAAAGATTACAACAAGAGACTTGACCCGACGAATGTCCAAACCGAACTGCTTTCCCATTGCAAAATTAGTATGAAGGTTTCCTATTGCATTGACGTAAATACGATAGGAAACTCAGTAGTTTTATTTTATAAAATAAAACTACTTATCCGCGGAAATTGAGATATAACAGTACGTACCGTGATGGAAATCGTTTTTTTTTAATCTTGATACAAATCGGTTGAATTTTCAATAAAAAAAAATAACTAAGAAAGAACTTTTTAATTCAATTCAAATAAGGAGGAGGTTCGTCGCTTTCTAGTTTTGCTCATATTCACGGTATCTCACAGATGGCTGTTCCCTGTACCAATTACAAAAATTATTTTTTGATTCGAAAGGGTATATATATATATATATATATATATATATATATATATATACGCTCTGATTGGTCTTATATACATTTAATAAAAATATGTTTAGTTGTTTTTTAACTAAATAACGGTTAATTTTCTTGACTATGCTGTTTTGTTAATAGCTGCGGAATTGAAGTCGACTTACACTTTTATATGGTACTAGGTTATGTTTAAATCTTTTCTGAACCTTTACAATCATTTCAAAACCAAAAAAGCTAAATAGGATCAGACAAACGAGAACAGAAATTGTTTTTTTTTATATATAATAGAAGAAGGTAAGAAGTAGAAGAAGATTAGGTGTACTTGTTGATTATAGTATAATGCATAATCTCATTCTCGATATCACATAACTGCGAAACATAAATCTCAAGAACTATTCAAATTACTGAATAATTAAACTACAATCACACTAATATTATAAAGGCGTAGGCGTATGTGTGTTTGTTTGTTAGTCCATCATGCTCAAACGCAGTTGGGTGAAATTTGGCACGAAGGTAGCTTATACATTGGATTAACAGATAGGCTATTTACTATCATGGAAAATTGGAGAGTTTCCATGGGATAAGTAAATATCCGCCGCGGGTAAAACCGCGTGGCGCAGCTATTTAAAGCGTAAAACCAGCATTTCGAAGATTATGTGACCGATACGAGTAATTACACTCACGTAATAAACCTTCAGCCCCAGTTTGTGGTTTTTATTGACTATGCAGGTAACAGTTTCCACACAAGTCGAACTTGGGACTAACAAAAGAAAATGGACGAAAGAAAACCAATTGGTTTCGAAACGATCACTGTTTGCTGAAAAGAACTCGTTTCTACTGAAGTTTTACGAAACCAACAAAGTTTCTTACACTAGCGATAGCTTAATGTATTGTAGAAGAACTATTCTTAACTCTAATTGCATTGTTTTAAGGTTCAAACTGATTGTTAATGAAAAAAACACTGTAGGGTGAAAAATGAAAAATGACAAAACCGATTTAATATGGCAGAAACTCGTAGCAAGTTTTTTAATTTTCTACTAAGACTTTGTTTTATATATAATGTACAATTTCTTTGTGAGCGGGATCTCGGCGTTGTGGATTTATAAATGGTTGAAAGAAAATAATCTTTTGACGTAACTGATGGGAATTTTATTCATACTCACCTGCCGTTCAATTTGAATGTTTCGAGTTATTTATTTTCTGGGTACATTTGATTTTTTTTTATGAAATCTTTGTTATGTAAAACACAAAATATATTTTATTTTGAAAACTAACGCGTGTTGGATTCATTTTGTTTAAGAAGACGGGTTTTCACGCGTACTCGATTGTTGGAAAGGTTCAACTTTAGTTTCGTTGACATTCGGTGAACTTCATCAGGGATAAAATGAGTCGTTCTTGTCCTCAACGATGGCACGTCTCGCAAATTGGACCTTTCTAACAATCAGGAAAAAACCCGTCTTTTTAAATAATTCAAAAACATTCTCATAACCATTTTATTTTTCTGAAAAAAAAAAAAATAGATACTTTACAATGAGTTAGAGGTGTTGTTACCTATTTATTATGACTTGTGCTACTCGTATGTAATCTTGTATAGCGCATACTTATCAACAATAAAAGATATTTCGAACTAAATTCACTAATGATATGAAGTCGGTTTTCTGTTAATGTACCAGAACCGTACGGTTCTTAATACCCCAAAATCGATAACAGGATTGTACGTGACTGGTTCTCTGAATAGTGCAATATATGGACCGTAGAATTGCAAAGGTGCGGAATTGTTGGGAACGATAAATATCAAAAAGTGCTGAAGAATAGGTGCGGAAGTGTTGACCGCTCAAAGGCAAAGACAGAGAGAGAACAGGGGAGAAAATAGAAGTTTCGGGATTGTGAATTCTATTGACGTAAAAGTGCCTTGTGTAAATACGAGTATAGGAATAGAATGCATTTTGCTTTGCTACAGGCTCTTTCTACCGGCCGCTAGTTATTCAAACTAGCACTACTAACTAGTAGACATTTTATGAATATTTTTTAACACTGGGTTGATTTTAGTAAAGTTTTGTATGGATATAATTTCTAGTGATAATATATATAGCCTTTACGTGTTACTCAGTTTGAAATCGGTCCAGTAGTTTTTAAGTTTCTTTACATAAAAACATACAAATCTTTTCTGTTTATAATAACTTTATAAAAATTAGTGTTGATACAGATACAGGCGCTTAATATTTGTCCCTCTAGCATGAGAACCTAAAGTGATAATGCTTGGTATTTAACTAGTTGTCATCAGTTCTCACATATCTATCTGCGGAAGTCACATTAACGGCCTGTATACTAAACTTCAGTACTTTACACACAAATTATACATATAAGAATTGTATAATGATCAATTTTATTTTGTTTTTGACGTGACAACGTCTTATAATTCGATGGAGCCAGCCGAACGCACGAAAAAACATGACTCATGCGGCGTTACCTCCCTCTGAGGCGTTCCATTTAAGGCTTGAAGTGCAAGCGAGAGCGCGGAACGAGCGACAAAGAGGCACAATCGGCCTCCGCGTCCAGCATCTGTCCTACTTGAGTGAGCGATTGCCGCGTGGACAGCTGCTAACAATAAAACATTAACATGTTTTCGTCATGTATGCAGTGCAGTGAAAAGTGAATGTGGTGTCAATTGTTTATAGCAACGATAATTGCGGCGATAAAGGTAATGATTCTTTAGACACAAAATGTCTATCAAACAAATAAAATTAAAATTTTCTTTTGAAAAAGAAACCATTCCATCAGTATTTTCTTATGACGTTGTCAAGTTCAACAATTGTCAGTAAAACGATTTTACAGACAACCTATATTTTTGAATTGTGTTTTACCGTTGATTGAAAATATTATTTAAAACTGCTTGGCGGAGAAGGTATATGTAATAGCTTTTGAAGATAAATGAAGTCCTCCGACACGCGATTAGCCGGCGTAGTAAACTATTACCTACACCTTCTTTAGGGGAGACCTCTGCAGCAGCAGGGGAGCAGTAGGTTATGGATTGATGCAATTTTATCTTGGAAAATCATTGCATTGAATTGGAGTGACACAAATCACACCGTTTCTTCCATAATAACTAAGTAGTTTTGGTTTGAATTAATCTCACCTGACCCTTTGGCCTAGACTCGGCTTCAAATTAGATTAACCTTTTTCCCATCTGACCCGGTACAGTGAAAAGGACAGCCTGGTAAGATGGGGCCAGATTTTATCCCGATAAGCCCTAACTATCTTCCCAAACTGATCAATTCCGGCTATACTTAAACTATAACTCCAAATAGCTAAGGATAAGGCATGAATCGATAAGGAAGTAATAAATCCTCAAGGCTTTCCGAAATATCTTTAGAGGCATTTCTCATAATATAAAACTATTGGATTTCTACGTGACGGTCCGGTTTGATGATATACCATTCAGCAGTGTTCGGTGTCAAATGGGCTATTAAAATAGTCAAGAAAACAATAAAATGAGCCTTAGATATAGCTTCATATTCCTCAACAATATTTATACATTTAAAGAATAAATATTGTTGAGGAATATGTCACACAACAGTAGTAGCTGTTACCCGCGGCATTGCCCTCGACAAAATGCTATGTAAAAAGTAATTTTCGAAAATTGATCCCCATAGAGGTTAATTTTCAAAAATCTTTTCTTAGTACTCTCTATAATATTTGTATAAACACCCTCCCAATTGTATCCCTAGAATCAGTCGCTAAGGCCTTACGGTGATTCCTAGTAAATCAGTCAGCCGGGACTCATTCTATCATATATTGCAGATAGATGGATTATTTTCGGAAATCAATTCTTAATAATATGTTGTTTAACGAATAACTAGTGTTTTTAGCTTTGGTTTGATGTCAGTGTGAGAAAATGATAAATATTTTAGTCTTTATGGTGTGGTTCCTCCTCATAACTTCCATACCGATACTGAAGTCAGATACTGAGATAAAGATGGTGAAGGGGTGGCGCAACTTAAATCTTTATCCTAACCTGTGAAAAAGATTTCAATAGTTTGCATTATGATAAGAAAAAAAGCGTAATTATTCATTAAATTTTATTTATTTATTCATTTATATACATGTCATTGGGTAAGCATTACAGTATTCTCAATGCGCATAACCACGGCTTATTAAAAACACAAACAAGACCAAACTAATATCCAACCTATTTATCGTAACGGTACATTGACAAACTCCTAATAAAACTGTTGTCCCTTAAAAAAAGAATGACCCGTTATATAAACAGATTATGTAAAGCAGAAGGACAACTTTGGTTATTTAGTTTTTAGCGGTAATAGAGTCAATGAGCTTCATCTAAGATCCTTAAGTTTTGGGTTACTTTGTTACATCATCAAGACCAACAATATAGTACGACTTATTGTTGAATAAAATCAACGGTGACCGCCGTATATGCATGGTCTAGTCAAATTTTCTACACATAATTTTCAAAAGTAGTAATAAATGATCAGGTCAAGTAGTCTTGCGTAAATCAAGCATAAATGCTAGTCTGTAAATATAGTTGCAATACTTATCAAATAACTTACGAAATACGAGAACTTTATATGAGTTTGAGCACTGTTAGTCTGAATAAAAAATCTTTATAACGTAAGTCACAAGCGGCATTGCAACATTATGGCTATCAAATAACAATTGCTATTATCAAAATTAAACTTTGACCACGGTAACCCAAAAAATCATTTATTGTCCGAACGAGCAAGTGAATGATGCGTGTCTGCTTCGAGTCTGGCTTTTTTCTTTAGTCTGTCAATTTGTTCTGTTTGCCAGTAAATTTTGCATTCGAGTAACGGGTCGTAGTTTCCAACCAGTCTTGAATATAAGTGTAATATGGGTTTTAAGAATTTACAAAACTTAATAGCCACGGAGATAGATGACTTTCTTAAGTCGTAAAAATTATTATATTCGCAAGATTTATAGGCAATTTATAGGCCTACTATTAGGTTTTATCATTGGAAGGTATTGTATCTAATACAACTATCAGAGAATAATCAAATATGAAAGTTGTATCATCTGCCCTTATCTATTCTTTGCGAGACGAATCCCTTGCGTGTTGAATTTTTTCAGAAATGTTTATGGCTGTTTTTAAAGCTGTTTACAATAGGTAGTTTCAGTAGGTTCAATTTAGATGCAATCTCTTATCTAAATTGCTTTGAAAAGTAACATGAATATTTGAACGGACTTTTATGGTATGTTATGAAAGCACGATGCCTACCAAGAGTGAAGCTACCGTAAAGTATAAAGAGTTATAAGCTTGACGTCGCACAGACGAATTTAGGTTATGTACTTTGCATGGCTGGAAACCATCGACGAGAAAAACATATTTGTGCTAGAAACGCACAGACAGGCGGCTTGCTCAGCGCAGGGAGCTTAGTGGCTTGCATTTCTAGAAAACATGGTGACTAAACGCCAAGCTCGCAGTGCGACCGGCTGCAAAAATTGTACATTGTTTTTCTAAGGGGTGGCTGAATTCTAAGGCCTAGAGCCTAGTAAGTAAGGCACGCAGCAGACGGCTTGCTTAGCGGCGTCTGCTGCCTGTACGTTTCCAGCCCTATAGGCTTATAGGTACCAAGGACTTCCACTAGGTGGACCGAAGACGCGACGTAGTAAACGTTACAAGTAAGCAGTGCAATTGGCAGCTTGTCGTTCGGAATGGAATTCTATGGAGGAGGCCTATGTTCAGCAGTGGACTTCTTCTGGCAGATGATAATGCTGATGTATGCGATAAGTCCTAAGAAAACAAAAAAGTGTTCTCAGTGCCTCGTTTGCATACAACATTTTGGAAGTGACAATGGTTATTAGTTTACTAAGGAGTCAGTAGATTACTTAGGAGACAGGTGTCACTATACTGATCGTAAGGAACAAATTTCACTATGGGCCAACTCTGAATCAAGAAAAAAAAATCTGCTGTTCCATACAAAAAATTGATTGGTCGTCGAAAGAATGTATCAAATAAGTAGCTGGTTTTTTGTTTCTAGAATTTAGAGTTGGTATCTTAGGGAAAGGTGTTTCCTTAGGATGAGTATAATGACCCCCTTTTGGTTCAGTACTCACCTAACCGCTAACCCTGTTAAACAACAGCAGAATTTCTGAACTTATTTTGAATATTCCATTACTTCTAGAAGCTTAATTATTTATAGCTACCCTCTGTTAGCCACAATATGTCCACTCTCAAGAGTGGACTGATGATGATGATTACACAAAACACAAATAACAACTACTTTTTTACAGACTAATAGGGGTTCAATCGCTAGAAGCAATTTATTCCAACCTGAAGGCAACTTTGCGATACTCATCGCAATTCAATCAATGGTAATATGAATACTAAATTAAGCTTAACAAATATACCATTTCCCGAATTCCGGAAACTCTAAATAATTGCAACAGTTCGTATTTGTGCCGAATATCCGGTTTTACAACATAACGGTGAATACTCTTGATTGAAAGCATTCGGCGAACATTGAATTGAACGTTGCGAAAAGCTTTTCAGTTAAATCAAACGCAACTTTCATACAATGCAACTTGCTAACTATAGTGAAACATGAAACTTTTTTTATCAATACAGCTAGTCGTTTCTTAACTACCTGGTCGTATGACCATGGATGCAGGTGATACTGTGTGGCCCTAGATAAAGCCTGGAATACACTGACTTTCAAGAAAGACTGTTGGAACATCCACCAGTGATTGGCAACAAATTTCATCTACATTGAAGGTAGTGGTTACCCAGGCTAGCGTTAATAGAACAAGCCCTACTACCATTTCATATTAATCTACATACTATTTTGTACTACTGATAACCTATAGTATGCTCTCATATAGAAGTAGCCTGAAAAAAATCGCTTTTAGCGATAAGACTTCTGCTTGTTGTGCTACTGTTAAGATGGTTTATATTTTTTAATATTTCTTTCTGTGCATACGATGAAGAGTTTACTATCTCCATATCTGCTATATGGTATGCAAAAACCGATGTGCTTGGCCCAAAAAGGGCTTACTTTACTAGTTATTAACGACAACTTTTCTCCGTTTAACTTCTATGGAATTAAAGAACAAATGCGGTTTTTAATTAACTTTTAAAATTTTAATAGGATGCTAGTATTTTGTATAAGTACATAGTAATTATGCTGTACAAAGCTTCTATTGTTCACTAACCTTAATTAATGTCAGCTGAAGATGATTTAGTACCTGAAAATAAAAATATTAAATGTCAATTACAATATTTTGGTAAATAATATTGAAAATAATTAGGTGAAGTAAAATATTTTATGGAAATCAATGCGCAATTTGCACGGAAGAGGACGAGTATAATATTTCTAATTTTTACGTTACGCGAGCTTATAAGACATTGCTTCATGCAAAATTTGGTTATTCAAGGTCAATGAAAAGTTTTCAATGACTTTGAATCCCGTGTAAGTATAAACCATCGTATCTTTACGTAGTCGTTCTAAGAAATTGTGCACAAATTACTACCAAGTCTGAAAACAACATGTACAACTCCTTTATATTTTCTTTAAGCTTTCTTTAGGAGTTGTTTCACGAAAGTTCCACGGGCAAAGCCTAGGGGCAGACTTTTGTTGTTTAAAACGTGCTATTGTGGTTTCTCAGCCTTACAAACATTACTTTAATAAGTACGCAGTTCAAAATATCAAACCGAAATTTTCCAAAAGGTACACACTTATTAACCTCAAAGACTGGCTTAATGGTACTCGGTCTGAGAAGATTTGATACTTTATTGCAGACCCTATTATTGTGAATCGCTATCTACGGAGTGAACTCTCTCGTTTAGAGGTTTGACCTTTGACATAGGACCTGTATATGTAGTTATAGACAGATACTAAGTAAGCATGATATTCATAACCAAATTCATTTTATACAGTGGGATATAAAAGAGTTCGGGCCTAAAGGTTGTCCTATAAAATGTGCTAGAGATTACAACTTGACCTCATTTAGGTTCAGGTATTCGTCAGGTCACAATACTGACGACTTACTGATTCACTCGCAACTTAAAGAGACCGAGATATTAGCTATTTTAGATATAAAGAACTAGACAGCGAATTACTGAACCCTACAGAATATAAGTGGACGCGTTTTATACGTTTTGCGAGTCCGTGGAACCGCTGCCATAAATCGTTTCCGCCTTATAGTAACTCTACTTATTTTACTGTAGAATAGGGATTAGTGAATAATGTAATGCCAAGGCACACGGCTTAGTTATATGTACGAAATAATGTTCAAATTCTACCGGCAGAGGTGCTTTGCTCAGTGAATAAAATAGTTACTAGGTAAAACTGCAGAAGTTTTGCTACTGTTATAAACTACATACATAGCGGTCAACCCTTTATGAACTTAGGTGGGGTACCTACAACTCTGAGAAAGGAAGGTTACTTTCCTGTTAAAAAGGGAGATGCTTTTGCAAACTTATATTGTTTGTTTATTTTTGTCTCTCCAAAAAAAGGAAAGAAACGACTGCGGTTTACGGTCCCGTGTGTATTTTTTCCCTCGTAATTGCGAGATTCTTTTCCGTGACTGAATTTTTCATGCTTTTATTTACATTACTTTAATACGAGAACATGGGTTGGTTGTTTAACAATCTCATTAGATAGGAAATCCGGAAAGGTTGGGTTTTTAGTTTGAATATTGTTTTATAATTTGTTTTTTATTTTTTGGGGGAAGGAGGAATATATTATTAGCAAACTGAGGTGAAACAAAGTGTTTTAAGCCACAATGTCTTTTTGTAAATACCTTTTTTAACGAAGACACATGAATATCTGATACGAGTATTTTATTCAATTTTTCCTTTATTATTTACCTATCCAAATGTAGGTACAAATTATAGTTCACTGGCGGACCCGGCGAAACTTGTAGCTAGTAGTACCTAACAGCTGATGGTATCGGCTTGGCATCCTAAATTTTTTAAAGTTATTTTTTGAAATGTTTATTTGCATATACATTACATACATACATTATGTTTAGTTTCTTTACTTAAACCAAACATAGCCTATATTTATCGCAAATTTACATGCAGGAAGTAAACTCTGTTATATAACCATAAGATGAAGTTAAATAGGTTTTTTTTCTGTTGATTGTTAATTTTAATACGTACTTTCTTTTTCAAGTTATTTATCATTAAGGTTATTCATGTTTTGTTATATTAACTCAAAAATATATTATGTATTCTCATTATCAGTCTTATATATTTATATACCTATATCAAATTTATATGTTCGCATATGTACTACTTCTAATCCAAGATCCTTGAAGTTGACTGAATAATCTAATATCTGTATTGTATTTATTATCAAAAAGATATCAATAACAATGAATTTTATTATCTTTTGCACTTTGAATGATAAGCTACTGAACGATGCTTGAAACAGGTATATAATACTGTAGGTACTTGAGATTCGCTGTAGAAGATATTTGGCGTGATTTACTTATAAACATTTAGGTAAATTGAGGCGTAATGATGAAAGGTGGAGTAAGATGGTGACGGAATGGTGGCCAAGGCTAAGGAAGTGAAGCGTTGGATGACCGATGGAAAGATGGATCAACGACATATAAAAATTCAGACAGCCTAGACACGATTGACACGGGACTGAGGCAGATAGCACATACCCACCAATGGGATGTAGAAGGCTGTGGATGATGAAGATAGTCATATAAACGTTACTTAATTAACAGGAGTCGAGATACAAGGTTCTTGAAGACTGAGAGCTTATCTTATTTATCAAAACACGTTTTCACATTCAACAATATTGAATGATCTCCTACTACGATTGCTCCTGTGTCGTAAAAGTCAAAGCACGCGTAAGAAATGCATGAAAATACACAAAAACGAGACAATTAATCAAATACAACTTTCTGGTTAGAAACTTAAATGGTTAATTTGCTTATCAGACGAGAATTGAACTTATAACGAGACCCCTTAAAACCATGCTCGGTAGGTCGTCTACGTAAACTATGACTGTTGTAGTTACACAGGGTGATTCTAAATTGAGTGCATGTATTTGGTATACTGAAAAAATTAAAAAACACTTTAGTACAAAAATAAATACGCAGTCAATTTAAAATCACCCCGTATATAATGAAACTTTTATATTAAACGTTTTGAATCAGAACAAAATAGAATATACTAGACTAGACAGCGTTCTGCTGTGTTACTTGCGGATCTCTAATAGCCTACGTGCGCAGCTTTCTAACAGTTTAAGAATTTTTGAAATCGGCCCAGTAGTTTTTAAGTTAAATCGTTACATACAAAACTAAAAATTCTTCCTCTTTATAATGTTAGTGTCGATGTAACGTAAGTAAATAATATCTAGTTTTCACTTTAAAAATGTAAACCACCTGGAAAACCCAATTGTTCCGTTAATCATCAGGAAAAATCAGTCGGTTTAATATTAAGACGGCAAGTGGGCGTCTGATATGAGTGGTGTAAATTAATTACATTAATGAAGCATCTTCGCTTCCCCTCATGTCGTCGTGCCTGTTTTATTACGTTACAAGAAAAGACTTTGTAATAAAGTTGAAAATTATAATCAGAATAATTCCAAGAATTCGTATGAAGCTATCAACTTTGCGTGTATTTTAGTTATGGCTATAAGTAATCTTTCTGCTATATTTATTTTTGTTGTTGTAGCTAGTCATTTTGTTTATGTTGATTAAAGGATTTTAGTTATATTTCAAGCAGACGATACAGTGACAAAGTTTGGTGCAAACGTTGCGTTTTCGTTATACCTAATAATGACAAGAAAGTGAACGTCTCTTGTCGCGTCTGGTAAAGTTTGTATATTTGAATGTTTATATGTTTTTCTAAATGTCACGACTCTTGTACGATTTTTTGAGTCAGTGGGGATCTTTGATTGATGAAGTATTTCCTTTAAAAATCTATTTTGTACGGCACTGTCTGCTACCTTACCTTAATAATACCTGCGATACCTGCCTAATAATACCTGCGAAATAGATGCAAAACATATTTGTTAACATAAGTTCTAATTTGCAAAAAAAAGTCTATAAGTTGTATAAAAACGCGCAAAATATCTTTGGTAGTTAACATTGTAGTAAATTCACCGAAAACAACATTGTCTATAAGTGACACTTAAGCGTAGCAAATAAATACCCTTATCTATTGCTATACGAGTAAAACTGATCCGGCGAGTCGTGTTTAACCGTATTCTCTTTGAGGGCGAATAAGAATCAAACCCGGACGGGTTTGAAATAACTGAGTTACTGCGAAATTAAATATATGCCCGACAAATTTTACCTAATTGTTGAATACGAGTAAACACTATTATGATAAGCCTGGAAATGCATAAAAATATAGTTAAAAATAAATATATTGAGCTCAAAAATGACACGAAACGTAGAGTCTGTAGAGTATTTACAAATATAATAAAATAAACCTAAAATTAAATATTGATAGTAAATAATTAAAAAGTTTACTTAAAACTGTAGGAGTGAAATTGCGAGGTGTAGCTAGTAGTATTACTAATGAGATATTGTAAGAGAACTAATAAAATAAGTTGGACGTCATTACACGGCTCTTAATTAGCAGACCCTTTCAGGTTTTTTGGCTAAAACATATTTAATTTAAGCCCTATGTACGTGACCATCGGAATTAAACAACTTTGGTACGTGACCTTTCGTTTTAATTAAATAAAATAGCTCGTGTATTTCTTTCAAATGAACAAAAAGGGTTTTCATTAGTTTTAACATCGAACAACCCGCTAAAAAAATATACATTAAAAAAACGGTGTCGTCTATGACGTCGTTTTTTCGACCGCATCGTTGTTATAATCGACCGACCGAGTAAAGCGTCTATGCTTGAAGTCTGGCATTTATGTGTGTTAATTGATATTTAAGTAGCGATGCGACCAAATGACAAATCATCATGAAAACACAGCCAACGAGCTCATACAACTCGTCTCTAGTCCCGCTCGAAGTCATGCCACGGGATGATAACGCAAATTGGTCATCTATTTAACTGCATATTAACAGTTACTGACCCAATACTAGCACGTGAAATTTCATACCATATTTTAAAGTTCTCTGGTTGTAGTAACACTAGAGTAACGAAGGGTTATTTCCATTTGACTATATCCCAGGGATATATATAAAAATGGGAATAACAGATGGAAGCACAAGTGTCATAATTATGTCCCCTGTGTGAATGAAAATGTGAAAAAATGAAAATGAGAAATTAAAATGAATTTCAAAAGTAAGGTGTCCTATGAGAATTTGACAGGTCATAAACTCGGTCCATAATATTGTATACTTTGTTTTACATTTAACCGCTCGTAATTTCTACCTCCCAAATCTCCGTAGATTCTCTCACAAAAACGACGAGCCATCATCAACCGCAAGTACCTTTGGGCACAAAACGTTTTTGCCCGTTATATTAATCGGAACCCAGAAACACTCCTAGCCAGGCCTCCCCGACCACAGAATAGCAAACATTACCTTAGTAGGGTTTGCACAGGGTTATTAGCTTTTGAAAGGGAATAAAATGTTTTCGTGAAATATATCAAAGCTATGAAAATAGTTAAATTTTTTAACCTGAATTTGTTGTTTCTAGTTTATAGTGATTGCAGATAATCTATTAAATTAACAAAATGGATTCTCTGATATATATAAAATCCAGTAATAACTGACTGAACGACTGACAGGTTACAATCAACGTTAAGCCATAAATGCTGAACCCAGAAACATGAATTTGGGAAGGCATATGCATTATATTATGTAGGGTGTACTAACAAAGGATTTTTGGATTGTCGTGTCATGTTTCATCAAAAATAATTTCAATATTTTTTTTTGTCTACAAACGTCGTTGGCAGCACAGGACTTGGTAGCGCTTTTTAATTATAGGTCAACAACGTGTTAAGGGACAGCTCTGCAATTGAAATTAAACAATTAACAGCTGCTGTTCAAAATAAAAAAGTAAGAAGGAGGTAAATGTATAGAGCATTAGTCTTGTTTTAATTCACAGTCAGCTACGTTTCTAACAGATTACCGAAGTTAAGGAATGTTAAACCCAGTCCGCGTGACTGCGGAGAATATGTCACAAGTAATCCCGCGAGTCGAATTATTATTCAATTATATTAATTAAATTCAATAGATATTGCAAGACTAAGTATTATAAACTAATAACCTTACAGCTGCGGAGCTTTGGTTTGCATCAACAACGCTAATAACCCTGTATATACTATCACATACTCTGTGGCTACGTGTTAATGAATCAAGAGAAACCTTTCGCCTTGTCGGCGGATCAATTATACCGCGGGAGAAAAACCTGGCAGAAACTGTACCGTGACAGACCCTTATTTATGTGGGCAAGAAGTGATGCCTATCTTGTTAGGGGCAATTTTATGTTCTAATGTTTTTTAACTGTAACAAGGTTAAGTATAGGGTATGATTCGCTGAAACAGTTAAAGCATTGATCAGATTTTAATCATAGATTTATCAAGCTATGATGCATAGGAACTTTATTTATAAGATGAATAATATTCAGAATTACATTAAAACGTGTCTTTATATCTGAAGGAAAACATCGTCAGAAAATTTGAGCTTTTAATTCTCGGAAGGTTTCAAAGATAAGTGTAGTCAACATTTCATAAGTCCAGCGTGGTGGACTATGCACTCCTTTTATAGGGTAAATTTATGTCCAGCATAGCAGGCTATACCTATATAGGTCGATGCAAGTAAGTTCGATTATAAACATTTTGTAATTGTAGGTAAATTATTGTTTCATAATAGTTTTACAAATAAATTTAACTGTATCTAAAAACCGCAAAAACAATCTAAACTTTACAACGTTCAAAAAACTTCAATCAAATCATTTAACAAAACTATAAACTACATATCACAACTACTATTTACAAAATCCGATGTTATCCTAACCGTCAAAGGTGCAACGTTCAAATCCACTCACCGCAAGCGCCCTAAATGGCTCTACGTCCAATTGGACACGCACGGTGGGGCCACAGATGAAACAGAGTTGTTGGCCCAAAATGTCGCGCAGATGGTAAGGGTTAACAGGATTGAGCCCGAATGGCCGCGACTCAAATTGTGTCTAAAACGTTTGTGAATTGTTGGAGGTTGACTAGTCTTTTAAAATTAATTGTTTTTTAAGTCGCCCTGTGATCTTTTAGATACCTTGTATTTACAATTGGGGTTCTGAAATTAATTGGAGATTGTTTTTATAATTTTGCAGGTATTCTGTTTTGTTAATTTGATGTTTTTGTGTTACACGAATAAATTAGAAAATACTTATAAATTTTTTTAGATTCATTTTACAGCACTTTAGGGTGGGTTTTATGAATTAAATCAAGTTCGCTGCAGGTATTTAATTTTTAACACAAGATGCAACATGCAAAAAAATAACTGTAGGTAATTATCATTTTCATAACTGGAATGGAACTGGTCAGCATTTAGCAAGTCATCTAGGCGTGTTACCCAGAAGATGCAAGTTCAAAACTTGACTGTCATGACATTTCGTTCATAGATGTCTAAACGGTACATATGTAGAAATTCAAATTATAATCTGCGTTTACGTTCCCTCTTAACAACGACATCACACAGTGCAGTAAAATCGAACTATCGGATTTGATCGAACGCAGGTGGCACGCTATCTAGGCTAACGAAATTGGGCCCAATTGGCTCACTCGCAATCGCATGGCACTAGTAATGAAAAGGGTTAAACTTCTGCCGGAATTTTTGATGCAAAAGCTTGTTTACAGAAAATCAGAAAATTATTTTTAAAGCTTTTTTTTCTCATTGTTATGTTACATGTTTTAGTTATAATACTGCTGTTTGGTCGAAATGTACTTTAGTAGATTTTAATGTTAAAAATGTAAATAATCTTAAAAAGTATTAATAAATCTTAATCTTTTCTAATTAATCATAATTTAAATGTTCTTTTTATCGTTTTCTTTTTCAAATTAAGATCAATCATTAGGAGTAAGCTCTTAATGTTTACTGTGCTGTTAGTTAAGTAATTTTTAGCAGCTTGTATGATAAAATACGTGTACATATAATTAATACCTACTGTAATTAAATAATCTGAAGATTAATACAACTTAACATTACCAAAAAGAAGGGTTATGTTCTTAACGCCTTACAAATAACCACTTGTATGTAACATAAAAATTCAAACATATTTTTTTTGGTATAGTAAATAAGTACTTGTTTACGAATCCACTTCAGTTCCTTAGTTCGTAAAGCTTATCCTAATTATTTCACCAGACTGCTAACTAAACTTCTTGAGTTAAGTAATACCGAAAATAAATTTAAATGCCATACACTTAATCAGAGCCACCTACAAATTATTAACCTCAGAAAACCATATCACCATGCAAAGCCAGTATCGCACAAAAGAAACGCCGGCGCTTGGTTCGGGCGGGACCATTAAAAATCCACGAAATGCCGTGTCATGGTATCGTATCAATCATAATCATAGCTGTGTAATGCCAGCTGATGGATCCGACCTGGATACTGCCGGACTCGCTTGATGAATGGCCTGCGAATGTGCCCTGGAACTAGGGTTACCAGATAGAACATTGAAATGTCCCGAAAAACGCCAGCTTAGCTTAAAATCTTTCTAAGATCTTAAGAATTAATTAAGTGTTCTGAACCAAAGGAACTGTTACATACATTAAGCCTTTTTTGAGTAATTGTGTTCATTTACTTATTTATTTTACTGAATTAAAAGACAACTCGATACTTACGCTTACATTACGATAACAACTAAGCAACACCAAAAATCCTGCTTATTTTCATTTAAATGTGGCAGAATGTACAGTTTTTTTTTAAAACATAAAACAATATTTTGTTTCTTATCGAAATCTCCAAAATTCCAGTTAAACCTGGGTAAAATTTAACTGGAATTTAGTGGTTATGGGACAGTTCCGGATAAATTGGTAACCCTACTTGGAGCTAGTTTGATGGTTCTTTATCGTTATGGGAACACTAAAAAGCTTCAAAATTTCAAATCACTCATGCTATTTCAGTTTAACTACGACTTATACTGTGACTTAGTTTATTGAAAATGATCCGTAAATACACTTAAATGAAACAAAATGAATCGAATAAGTTATTTTCTTATAAAATTGAACAGTTATTTTTAATATTTTAAGACTAAAATACTTCTTCTACTATTTATAAAATTAGACTGTTTATTAATATAAATAAGGGATATAAATATCTGTATTTGATTACCTATTTGCAGTGACGCGTACTTGTAGTTTTTTATAACAACTGAAAGTTTGTTCCACAAATAATAAATTATATTAAAGATTATGGCCCGAATAGCTGTCTCATTGAATCTCTTCCAGCCAATGTTTACTGCGTTACTTTACTAGCTTTGCAAATACTGTACAAAAATGAAGACTGTAAGGCGACAACTCCAATGTAAGTTCTACCAAAGCTAGTTCACATTCCAAAACCATCTATCATAATGTTGTGTGACAGTTTTTAGATCCGCATTGAAAATACAACCATCTAGACATGAACTAGTTTGTTTGATGAATGTACCGGCGGCATTCACGAAACATTTCGAGCAGTAGAAATTTGTACTTTTAGTTTTTGTTTATAGGTAAAATACAAATTCTTCTTTAAGGAGAAAATTTCTGTTAATTTCGGAGCTAGGTATGTTAATTGATTAGTCTAAAATTCTTTGCTAGGATAAGATCATTTGTTTGATAAGCGCTATGAGTAATCAAAAAATCTTACATCTTTGATTTTTTTCCGAAATAGTTATGAAATAATATAAGTTATTCATTCTTTCGTTATAATATTAGTTGTCATATTCGTAATAAAGCGATAGATATAATATTATTAGGTAGAGAGCTCATTATTGTATTTATAGTCATAATTAGCTTGACTATTTCGTTAAATTATAAAAACTAATATTTATTCCTTTTGGTAATTAGTCATAAGTGATTTAATTTAGGCGTGAGTGGTATATAATTTGTCAAAGCTGGTCTTTTAATCTCCAAGCTGAATTAATAGACTAAATATAACTTAATTAAAGATATAGTTAGAGTGGGAATATAATGCAATATTATTATTATGAAGATCGTTCAGCCATAACTTTAACATAGAAATTGTTTTAAACTCTATACAGTTGTAACGTCCAGTTGACAAAAATACTAAAAAAAAAATTGGTTAGATTTAGAAGTTGTAATTTAATTTATTATTTTTGAACATGCAGTGTTTACATCTAGTAGGTTATGCATATATAAATATATTTTTTTTATATATTTATATATAAAAAAATACGGTCTAGCCGTCGCCTAGAAATCAGGTAATAAAGAAAGAAATGGAGTCCAATTGAGTATTTTTTTTTCTCGTCGATGATTAGAATGTATATTATAAAATATTTGCATGTGTTATAAAAATAATATTTGCAAATAGAATTCTGTGTAGATGCTAAGATATATCAGTTCTTTGTTTCTTTACAAACATTCGTAACAAATAGATTATCTTTTTAGAATTGTTTGTGTTTGACATTTCAATTTGTAAACATCAGCGCGCTTAGTTGCGGTTTACCATAATATTGCAAAATGAAAGCTATGTTGCTTAGATAACTTTTATTCACATAATTTTGTAGTGATTGTTTAATAGGCAGAATTGGACACAAACGCCCTCTCACACAATATAAAACAAAAGGTTTTGTATTTTTTTTTAACAACGATTTTTGGTCAGTTCGACGATGAAGCAGCCGAAATTGACGTGAGTAAGCGGTAAAACGAATACTTAATATGTACTAAGCTTTAATACAGTATTCTTATTCTATGTGACTCTTTTAACAAGATAGCTACGTGTTATCAAAACAAATTATCCAAATTTATGATAATTATCCATTATCTCCATTAGAATTAATCACTCCAATTGAACGAACGTGCCTTAGACAATGGATTTTATTTCACACAAACTCCATGATTAAAATTTTAAAATATTCTTCTCGTGCCTAGTGTTGACTTAATTTTAATGGACAAATGTATGAATTACAAAGTTCAAATATTATTTTTAATTAGTGATGTTTTTGATGATAATAATGTCTGCGTTAATAGGCGTTTTTACGAGAACACCATTAAAGCATTATTACACAGTTAAAATAATTTATTGCAAGCAGTACCTACCTAAATTGAGCAAAAAATTGCAGGTGTTTTTGAACAGGCGTATTTAATGGATTGTACTGAACTTGGATGATTTACTTTTTCTTAATGGCTTAACAGTTCATTATATACTTCTGCAAATGTACAGGTTTTAAAAGCTTGGCTTAAATTTTTTATGTTATGCTAAGTAAATATAAACTATTGTTGGAAGAGAGTTCGAGAGTGGCGGTAGTGCTGCGTTCAGCTCACTTCACTGCGGTCTAAATGTCATCGGCAACGAGCGCCAACTTCACTGCGGGATAGGGACTTGGTGTGATAGATACAGACGTGTGCGTGGATTAGAACTGAACTAGAAAATTACAGAGTTATAATGTCATTTAAAGTAATATTTTTTAATATTCTGTGTCTGGATGTTTATTATATATATAAGTATGTGTTTATGTATATAATTGTTTTTATCAGTCATCAGGTTACCATTAGGCTTTGCCTAGTTTGCGACCTGAAGACCTTCGTGTGGATGTTGACCCATATATATAATAACATAAGCATTTTTCCGCTTTCTGACCAAATGATCTATTACCTACCGCCTTCAAAAAAGAGGAGGTACTCAATACGACTGTATGTTTTTTTTTAATGTTTGATACTTTTTTTCTCGGAGACGGTTAGAACAATTTGAAAATAACTTTTTTTGTTTAAAAAAGTATACCTCCCACGTAGTTATATTTTAATGTTATCAAAATTGGTTAGAAAGTTTGATAAATCGAAATAACTGATTAAGTTCTATCGTGTAAGTTAATAACGTTAATAATTTATACTGGAAAAAAAATTATTAACAATAACTCCGGAATAATACAATGGAGAATAATCGAACAACATCACAACTAGGAATGTATGTCCGCTAAATAACGACTGACTCAATCTTTACTTATTGTATTACACAGAGAGGAAGATCAACGCCGCTTGTGCTTCAACAGCGCCCGTAATGTTTAATTTGGAACAGGTTTGTGACACAAATCAGTTACTGAGTTAGTTTGATTTCATAAAACACGTGTTGTAGTTCTTTTATGAAAATTAATTTAAAACATTTCGATTTCAATTAAATAATTTTTACATTGAAGTATAAGCCTAGGTGCTTAAATAAATGGTCATATTTACACTACGTAAATGTTGTTCAAAACGAATTGAGTACTTCTTCCGCTTTCATTAATTCTGTTAAAATGCTTGTAAACACAAACATGTGCTATGGTAATATGAGTAGAGGTGTGGCTAATAATTAACATTAGTTGAGAACAATTAAAACTGCAATGATGATTAATGATCACTTTTAATAGAAATACGTCGTTGTCATCGTTCTGTTAATGAATTTATACTGACGTGAAATCATTTCAACAATTACAGCCTTATTAATGAACGCGTCTTAACTTTAATCGTCATTTGTTTTTTTTTGACGCATGACGGTCTCCATTGGATGAAACAAGACAAGATGCTCTAAGTTAAGACGCGTTTATTAATAAGGCAGTTATTGTCCAACTTAAAATAGGTAGGTACTTAATTAATTGTGTATTATGTAATTTATTTTTTATATATGTTCCCCGATCGTTTAAAGACGCCTAGACAGATTTTGATTTTGTGTTTTAAAGTTTGTACACTTGCAGCATTAGATATAAAATATATTCATTTGTGTGACTACATGCAATAAAGTGTTTATCTATGTGCATTTTTCAGGTGAACCCATTTTCAATATTAATATCGGCCGGGTTGTTTTGTTTTTTAACCTAATAGACGCCTACACAGATTCCTTTTTTGTTTAAATGGATATACTGTTCATGCAGTCCCATATACATTTTTAAAAGTAATTTTTAAGTCAAAATAACTGAAATAAGGTGTTTGCCGCATTCAAGGCAGTCGTAGTTTTTCTAAAATATAACTTGTTAATACCTAATCTTCCCGTCACCGAGCAACAAGTTCAAGTCACGAACGCGAATAATTTTTCAGTCCAGCAGCCAGGAGTCAGCCATCATTCCGGCTCGTCTGTCAAAGGAGGCGCGACGCCGCACAGCATTTTTCTGCGCCGATAACTAATCTTTCTCTCTCGTTACCTATCTGACGTGAATAAAGTATTAACGTGATGTTTCTGTCACGCGTGTTTATAAAGTGACGTTTTTAACCTGTGACGTAACAATTTTGTTTTAAAAGCCCCTATAGCTAGTCAAGCCCTTGCATTGATACACATATTTAGGTAAGTTTGTAGCGGCAGCAGATTGTCATAAAACATACTCGTAGCTAAGAACACTCTCAACTTATATACCTTTCAAACAAAAAAAAACATACACACACTCACCACACAAACGCAGACGCGTCAAACTTATAACACTCCGTCGTTTTTACGTCGAGGGTTAAAAATGTGGGAGGGTTAATCTGCCCGTGGCATTGCAGTCCCCTCAGAACAATAACCTCCTTAGGTGGTCTAACGAACTTCAGTACGAGTAGCATCCAGTGATTTTAAAAAACGATGGCCTCTGTGACATTTGTTTATACAAATTCGCACATAACACAATCACTTCACATATGTTTGTTTGGATGTGTATGTTGTGTGTGTGTATGCAGGTATGTTCCTATTTCTAAGAAACAATATTTCAAAAGAAAAAAGTCAAATGGTAAAAAACTTTAGTAATATTTTAATTATAAATATTTGAAAATAGAAATAAATACATATAAGCTGGAACTTTTATAGATAAAGTTTAAAAAACACATTACAGATCGTGACATCCATGCAAAATTCAAAGAGTTAGACCTAAAAGATTTGTGAAAACAAGAGCAAGCACACCTTTTGACAGTGTGCCGCTCCAATGCTGTCAACATGAAACCAAGTTTGCTTATTTTCACCTTGCTTTCTCCTGCCGATAGTCCTGCCAGTTAAATTGAAAGCTTGAATGCTGACTGCTAGGGTAATTAAAAAAAAATAGTTGTTCAGAAACACAATAGTTATAACCAATAAGTAATAAGGAAAATAACAAAGAACAAATTTATTTATTCAGAAACGAAATAATTATAACATATAAGTAGGAAGGAAAATAAGAAAGAACAGACTAGATTACAAAAATATTAAGACAATCTTTAGCCTCAGTATAGTTTTAATATAACCTATTTCAGTAATATCAAACATTAAATATAATTATTGTAAATAATTTGAAAAATTGTTATATTCGGACATTGTTTATAACAATGTCCAAATATAACATTTTTTTTTAACAATTTTCATATAGTTATATAATGACAACTGCAACATGCAACATCACGAAACGATCACGCCAGTAGTTGTCAAATTGTACAAGTCGTGATGAATATGTCTCAAACAGCTCTAAATATAAATGTTTAATGTAAATGTCAATCTATATCGGTAATATCGGTCTGGCGACTTATTTGTTTGACTTTTGGCCTTCAACTTACTAATTAATTTTGTGATAATGATCCAATTCGGACTGTTTAAAAACCTGACTGTTGCTATGTGTACTTTATTAATATATTTTGTTACTAAGATATAATTTTAAAATTTTCGTGATTATATTTTAAATGAATCAGGTTCTTCGTAATTTATAACGCTTCGTTTGAGCATATTTTTTATATTTTACTACCGTGGCCCAATAGTTAGCAATAATAATAATATGGGACAACATCCACACAAAGGTCTTCAAGTCCCAAACTAGGCAAAGCCTGTGCTATGGTAACCTGATGACTGATATACATACTTAGTACATACCTATACATACTTATATACTTAATACATACTTATATATATAATAAACACCCAGACACAGGTTAAACAGACATGTTCATGCACACAAATGTTTGACCTGTCCGGGGATCGAACTCGGGACCAGCGGCGCAGAAGACAGGGTTGCTACCAACTGCGCCAGCCGGCCAGTCAAAGCTAACATACTTGTTTCAATATCGGCTTGGAATCGAAACCTATACTATATACATTGTAAAATATGCGTTTTCGTAAGCGTGGATGGATAGTATTCCTGGTGCAGGAGAAATCGGGGGAAGCTAGCTAATAATGTGACGCATAAATGTTATAATATTTTACTATTTACAGAGCGCTATACTTTGTAATAAAATGTTTTTCAATTACATAAACGTGAAGACCAAATAACTCGATAAATCAAAGAATAGACATTAATAAAATACCAACATGTCAAGTAAAATCGAACTCAAACAAACGTCGCTCAGACTGCGATAGCGTGAAATATTTATTTACATTATAGTTCCGTGGTCAGTGAAGGTTTTACTCACTGAATAAAATATGATTATTATCAAAGATCATAGACATTTTAGAATCAATATTATCTCACTTTACTAGTAAAATTATTTGAATACAGGTAGTAAATAAATCAAATAAATAGAAGGTCTTTTTTATTTCTAGTTTCAAAACAATATTTTAACATAAAATGGTATTTACCGTAATTTACAGTATTGACAACAACCAATGACTAAGCGAGCGAAGCGTCTTCGTTTCGAGTCTGGATGTTTTTTTCATCTGTCAGTTTGAATGTTTGTATGTATGTCTGTCCACAAGAAATGTCGAACTTTTATACTACAGGTTCCAGCTCACATCCAAACTTGGTGTATGAGCTTTAGAATGCTTAAAGTTGTCAGGGATTTTAGATTGGATAGGTGTTTACCAAATTATTTAATATTCTGCCATTGGTCCATCTCAACCAACTCATCTCAACCAACTGCTGCGGTTTGGATTTACGTTAGATTAAAAGTTTCTTTGTTTTATTTTTGAATATACTCTAGGCAAACTATTGTTTTATGTTTTTCAATAATTATATAGGGCGATAAGGCCACCCCATGTACTACCAATATTTTGTTTACATTATTATGTTTTGCTGTATTTATTTTTGGTGCGCAATAAAGATATATTGTATTATATGAGTATACTATTTCCTATTATTAATACCTATATATAGTTGAAGTTCTTTGATGATAACTGTACCGTAACCAAATTCATCACTATCTCCTTGTCTAGAAACGTGTATTGAAGTAAATAGTTGCTCACAGTGGTGACGTCACTTGTTGGTTTAGAATGGAAATGTAGTTTTTATTAGTACGTTTGCTTTCTGAAAGTAAAAAAACTTGTTTGACTTTGCCTGACCTGAATTTTTTCTACCTTTGTATTGCTTAAGAATCAAATTTGATGTTTGTGGTTTTGCATATGAAACAAAATACAGGAGTTCTGATTAAAATATGTATTAATTTAAAGTGATATTCTGATTTGAGCGAAGCGACTCTGCTTCGGCGAAAGTGAAGGGGTAATATTATGAAATATTACATCATATTTTGATGATTTTATGTTTACTAGATAGATAGATAAATAGAAAACTTTTTATTGTATGCACACATAAATAATACAATAAACTTAAAAAAAACTTATGATTAAGTGCAAAAAGCGGCGGCCTTATCGCTAACTTGTTTAAGAATCGTTTATAGTGAATTAAAGCATGGTGTACATATAAAGTATATTACGAAATCAAATATAATTTTCACTCCTATGAACGAATTGTTTCAGTCCTCAAGAGAAGCAGCACCTACTGCACAAAGGTACTTAGTGTAGGTGCTGTGTGTACATTGTGATGAGGTTTCGGTACATAATTATTGTAATGAATTAGTGTAATTATATTTTTTTATATATCAATCGTATGTACTTTATAAATAGAGAAATAAATGATTATGATTAATCTATATAAAAAAAACAACGGTGTCAATATGAGCAAGCGCAAATTAGTTAAAATCATAGCGGTTACCGCATTAAACCGCATTTGAGTAATGTGAAGTTATTATTGATTTAATAATTCATCTCACGGATGAACTTTGTAGTTATATTCAAACTAAGAATATTTGAATTTGGTAATGGTAAAATGGTACATTTTGGATAAAATTTGAGATAAGAAGTCAGCTGTTCTATAGATACAAAAAGTTATCGTTCGTCGACAAAATGAATATGAATATTTCTCGAATTCAGAGCTAAGTTGTTCCTAAGAATGAGTATAGCTGCCCCCTTGCGGCTTTGTACACCCTTAACCGTTAGCCCTGTATACAATAACAACATTATATTTATTTCGAATCAAGTACCAATAAATATGTAATTTTTATGAACCCGATTTTTTATAAAATTTCTGTAACAAACGCAACTGTTAATTAATATTTTTGAGCCACAAACGGACAACTGACCTTTTGGATCAAATAGTTTTGAACTCTCGACGTAAAAGCGACGATTTAACGTGTCTGTATGTATTGGTGTGCGTCTGTGTCTGTAGCATCGTAGCTCCTATACGGATGGACCGATGTTAATTTTGATTATTTTGTATGAAAGGTGTATTTGTCTGGGGTTCTTAGCTATATTTGATGAAAATCGGATCAAGATGGCCGCCGTCACAAAATAGGCCGCAATGTCGAAGGATTTCAAAAATTTCAATTTCACTTACAACATTTGCATCAGCGTTATTTGTCACGTAATCGTATATATTATGAACAAATGATAAAAATATTAAAAAAGCATTTTTAATCCTACCTATTTTTTTATTTAATTCGTTGATTGGTTTTCTCCAGGTGTTTAAGTAAATAACGAGTACACTTACTACTACTAGGATTCAATCAACCAAAACCACAAAATCGCGTAACAATATCAGCTGTTAAGATTGCAAAAGTTATTCACAATGATGACTAAGTACAAGGCATGTCCGTGTATAAGAAATAAATAATGCTTTAATGGAATACTGAATAGAAAAACGAAAATCGAATTTCCATTTGACCTTAATTTATATTCCAAATATCAATTAAGAACCAATAGGTACGAGTACTGGTCTGGTGCCATAATGTCTATATTGACAACGAACTCAAACCTTGAACGGATTTTTATTTTAATGACCATTCTTCTATTCTATATTAACCTTTACAACAGTCAAGGCCGTCGTGACATGGAATAGACAATGATGGCTATAACCACAATGACGCCATGCCATGCCTCGTACCACCGGATGTGTGACGTCACTGCAAATGACATTGACATTTGTATTTATATTCACCGTTACGTCATCAATCAACATGCGGGGAAGTGGCTTTGAATGTTTGATTTCTACTTTGATTCATCGCTCAAATTTCTAATGCAAATAGAACATGAGGACTCAGAGTTGCGAAGTTAAACTCGAAGGAAATAAAAGGCCATTAATCTGAGAATTTTATACTAAGAACTTATCTGGCCCCCCACATACCGGATGTAAAATAAAATACCTTGATACTCTGCCGTATCTCTCATTGTTTCTTATGACCAAAATATCTGCGACAATCATTAAACTTATCTTTACAATACATTCTTTAAAGTTATAGCAAACAAACTGGTACAGGATAAAATCTTCATAATATGATATCCGGAAGGAAAAAATATAAAAACTCCTGTGAAATCCTAACTAACCGCAATATTAGTTGGTTAATTAGGTATAATTTTTTAATAGCATTACACCCTCGGTCTATTTTTGTTTGCAAAACTCTCAGGAACTTTCTTGCACTAAGCATGTCCTGCAGTCTATCGAACAAAACGAACGAAATGTGAACGTCAAAGTGCAAGAGATACCTTAATTTTAGTTTGTTATGGGAACTCATACAATCAGGAATCCTTGTATACTTAACTCAAATGTTAATTGTTGGTATTGGAAGTCGATTTTATAGGTTATTTTATTAATATACTGCAAAAAACATTATTATCTTTCATGCTCGGTCGTGTTGTATGCTACGACACCATTTTTATTTCACTTTGAGGTATTTATTTTCTAATAAATATGAAACTTTTTAGCTCATAATGCAGGTAACTTATTTTCGTTCTTTACTATATTTCAAAGTTCTTCACGAAATTTTTTCATTACTAGTGCGGGTGTCAGTCAGCTGTAAAACAGATATATCAAACACTATAGTCAAGTATCTTAGATATAAACCATAGTAATACCTACTCCTAGTATAGTATAGTTTAAGTTCCAATGTTTGAATGTCTAAGTGTGTATATGTAAAAAGTCAATAAACGTTTTTGTATTGTATTTTTATTTTCCACTATTGTATACCTAGCAAAGAATAGGAGTATCTTAGAGTAAATCAACAATGAGTTATTTAGTATTCGTCTTCAATAATCAACACTGAGGTAAGGGAACCATGAAAATTGTTGGCGAAACGCCATTTTTTAGCGAGTATAATTAGTATTTGGACAAGCGAAATGGTTGCCAAACGAGATGTAACCAATTTTATCAATCATTCTAGCTGAAATGCTCTACATTTTAACCTAGTCTTGAGTAAATTCAATTTTATGGGTCGTAAAATAAACGTAACAACTATAAATTACTCTTTACTACCTCACACTGCAAATTGAAATACTTGGATGTGTTCGAGTGTGTATGTGGGAGATTTTTTTTGTTTCACCAGTACAAACGTATGGATAAAATTGTTTAGGTACAACGTACTAACGCTTTTACCCGCGGCTTCGCTGGCGTTTATTTGTTTTCCCGGGAAAAACTAGCCTATGACACTCTTTGGACTTCGAACTATACGAGTATCTATGCAAAAAATCAAATCGATCCGTCAAACAGTTGCTGAGGACAATTATGATAAAAAAATAAAAATAAAGGTACATTTTCGCATTTATAGGTATTATGTGTGTAGAGATTGCATGAAATAAATGTTATAAATTATCTCCCGAGCGCTAATATAAAGCGAAGCGTATACTGAAAACACTTGGTTAGCCCGTAACGGGAAATATCAGCAGTATTGGTTTAGCAAGAAAATTATTAAGGAACTCACTGAACATACTTAGGCCTATACTATAATCACCGATTTATGCAACGTTCATCCCAGTCGAGTCATGTAAGTCTTATGATACATTAAACTGTAGGTTCAGTTTATTTGTCTTTGGACAATGATCATAATAATATTGATTTTAAACTACAGCAATTTATAGCCCTACTGAGAACTTGCTACAGATCATATCTAGGCATGAAAAAGAATTGTATCTTGCAAACTCTGTTTCATTTTAAGAGCGTTGAAGTGGGATTTTCAAAATGAACCTAAGTTTGCTTGCTCTTCTTTTCACTTCTTTCATGCCTAAATCCACCCGATAGCCTTGGTATGTGTAATAATTTACTAACATCAAAATTAGAAGGTTTTCTTGACTGGTTTTTTTTTATCATAATCGGGTCAGGACTTTGGTTATTAAAGTAAAATAACTAAATGATAGGTATAAACTCCGCGGAACTGTAATCAGTAACTTTTAGAAAACAATTTTACCCAAAGAATAAATTTTAGCAACAGCCTTGAAATTATTACAGAATTTTAGTTCCAAACAATAAGTTCGGCATACATCCTTGAACATTACGTAAAAGTAATTTTTGTCGTCGAGTGGTTTTGTAGTAAAAGTTTTATTAATTGGTTGATTATGTATTATACGCCCTTGAGTATTTTAATCGACCCTTAAGTTACCCTCTTTTGTGAGACTAAGTGGCAGCCGCCTGCTAAAGTATCATTCGAAAGACGATACACTGGTATGCCAAAAAAATACTAAATATCTCAGCTGAAGTCTTTATGTCCTTTAAGTCTTGGTGCTTTAGATGTATTTTTCTAAGCCTCTCGGTCCATTCTTATATATAAAAAGATCATTTTTAACGATAAGACTACCTTTATTAACATTGATTTTATATTTTGATGTTTTATTTTTGTGTTGACAGTGATGCCGATTTGAGAAAGCCTCCCTGGATCTCTCTTATTTCTTATTTGACAGTCTTAAAATTATCTTTTCTTATTTTGTTTCAATAAGTGAGAAAAGTATAGATATAATTTTTGGACCTGGAAGTTTAGTTAGTGTAATTGAGGTCAATAATTTTTGTTTGTATTGTCTTCGCTGAATCACGCGATATTGATTAATTTAATATGATACTTTCTTTTAGTATTTATATTACGTCTTACTAAACACTCTAACACTATTTATGCTTACACAATAAAGTTATATTTAGAAACAAGACTATTGAACCTCAAGTACCGTATCGAATCGCGCTGCCGAACATCCGGCAATTTAGACTATGTGGCAATACTGCTTCCTCCGCCATTGACCTTGTTTACTGAGTTTAATCAGGCAGGTGTGGTAATAGTTAAGATAGATAAGACAACGCCAGTATGTGTAGGATTCTTAGAGATATGCTTTATTGTGTGGCAGTCAGATTTTGGTGAATCGCTAAACAAGATTTCAGTCGAGAGAAGCATTACGATTGTAAATGTAAGAATATTTAAAGGTCATGGTAACTTGCGGAGACGTTTTGTTTCTACCTATTATCAGATCAAATCAAAATTAATTCATTTAAAAAATGCGCAGTGATAAAACATGAAAAAGATCTTAATTTTATTTATTTATAATTAGTAAACATAAAATGCTGGTCCATACTAGAGAAGCAAAAAGTTAGGCGATCACCAGCAAGATAGGTTAACGACATAAAATCTAAAGGCAGATAGTATGAAATAAGAAAGGCCTATACTCAACAATGAGAAAATGAATACTGTAGATAATGATGATAAAGTAACCATACATTTACTAAAATGTGCGTCGGTTGCCGTTCTGAGATGCCCGATATTGTAATATAACATAATAATATACTCGTATCTAAATTTAATAAAATCACATAGAAATCATTTTTACTAAATAATTTTACAGTTGCCAGATG
This sequence comes from Ligdia adustata, assembly GCA_947049295.1. NCBI lineage: Eukaryota > Metazoa > Arthropoda > Insecta > Lepidoptera > Geometridae > Ligdia > Ligdia adustata. The sequence goes on along the minus strand of OX346236.1, from coordinate 4,934,593 downwards.
GGAATTGGGAAGTCTGAAATTGAGATTAGAAATAATATATCATGTTTAATGTTAAAAATAATTGATTAGACAAAGTTAATTTGGTGGTTCAGAAATTAAAATTGTAATCGTATGCCAAGTCATAACTACTTATGAAAGGTTACTCTAAATACTTATATAAGAACTAAATTAAAATACATGAATTTAATTAAAATTGTTGTTATTTTGTTATACATAAGAAAGAGTACTACTACCCATTGATTTGTAATCAAATTAAAGCTAACTAACCTTGCAAGAATCTTACGGAAAGAAAGTCCAAACATCAAAACTGCGTAATCCCATAGGGATAACCTCTACGGAGCCGACATAAGGCAAAGTTTAACAGCAGCAGGCTTAGTTTGGGACCAACTTCGTATACTTATATTGTAAAAACTAACACAGATGACCAATTAGTTGTAAGGTCCGTTTTTTATACATTGTCTTTGTAGTTAAAAGTTATATATAATAAAACACAATAACTCTTTACAAAAAACAGTACTATTCTCTAATTTATTAATACTTTAAAAAAAAATATTAGGTATGCCAAAATTACTAAGTATATCAGTTTTTTACTGTTTTGTAGACAATATTTTTTTTTATAAAAACCCATTTTTAAATAAATTTTAAAAAACTAGCCAAAGTGTTACCGAGAAATTAAAGAGGACTTTTAAATTCATGTACCTACGAGCTCGTATCTCGTACCTATATACATAATGTCGACCTCATTGTGTGAAGCGATCTCCTCGAAACAACCAAGCAATATGCAAAAAAACACTTTTAGACGGTCGTATTTGCTATCAAAGACACTATTTTGTGAATCCCAGTGCTATGATTCCAAAATAATATATTATGGTATTATAACACGCTGTTATTAGCTTGGTATGTATCTATGAATTTATGTTACTATAACTATTTAACAGAATCTTTCAACGGGAGTTTTCACCCTCTTAAAAACATCAGAATAATTTGGAACTTGGCACAAAAACTTCGATCTATATACAATAATGAAAATAAAACCAGTTTTTAAACTAAAATTAATTATTTAAAGTTAATGTACTGTTCCTAAATCTACTACGGCAAGGCTGAATAATACATCAGCAGTAATAGACGATGTGTGATCCAAGTCGCTACTAATTATACGTTTATACAACTACCCTCATTAAAAATGAAGGCGGATAAGTTCGGACTAGTTGGGAAGTGTGCCATTTGTGTACTTGAGGGGAGAGGCTGGAGAATGAATGTTTTATTACTTGTTAGAGACTGTTAGTGTAACGAGTATGATTTGAGTTTAATTTTTTTAGGAAATTGGCCTGCGTTTCACCGCATTTTGTTTGACTTTTAGCAATTATGCGGCCCCAAATATAGCTTAATTAGAAGAAAACGATTTATTCGCGATTACAACTATATATTAGTTCGCACAATAAAAGCCTATACAAAGCTTTTTGCAAGCGACCGTGGAGCCTCTATCATGTACTTAATTACTGGTGGCGTCTTGCATCTCTACTAGTCCGATTGTAATATGGTCACTATTTTATAAGGCCCGTGTATTAGCCAACTCAAGCTGCTACTCAGCGATAAGGTGGTGTTGGCGTGGAGGCAGCAACCCCAAGCGGTAAAAAGTACACCAGTCTAGAGTCACAGTACGAGTTCGTTCCGTTTGCTGTCGTGACTTCGAGATCTTGGATCTCCGGTTTGGTTTTTTATGTAATATAATTTTATTAAAATATAATTTTTGACGTTATGATTACAACGCTAATAGCGTTTTGAGACTAAGACAACGCCGAATCACTTGCGGGCTCTCTCGGCCGAAAAAGAAATCTACATCTTAATTGATGTAAACTCAAGAAACGGGAGCAATAATTAAAATGCTTGATCTAACGAGGCATGACCGAAATGCGTAACGTCCATTTGGGCTAATGATAATATTGAAACATAGCTTAGGGAAATGATTATTGAAATAACATTATGTAAAAAATATATAAATCTATAGGTTAATATATTTATTTATAGCATATAGGCTAGCTGAGACCAAGTTGGAAATTGTCTGTGTCTAAAAGAACAATTCAAAAAGATAAACATTATAATATCATAACTAACATTATTGTGACTTTATATTTGCGTTCAGCCAAAATAGCGAAAACACTTGAATTGTTTTTTTTTGAGTTGATAAAGTTTCTAGATTATTTGATCTTATATAATCAAATAAATTTAGTGTAGACCAAATAATTATTACTAGATTAAATTAAATAACATACGTGTTTAATTTTTTATTAATATTATTTATTAATATTTGCGTTTTACTTTTGTCGCCTATTGTAGAGCAGTAAAAACCGATTCAGTCACGATTCAAAAATATGAGTTACTTGAATTCACTAGGATTGTAATATAAAGCGCATAGTGAGATTTGTGTAGAAGAAAAGTTTAAAATAGCAAAATTAATGATCCGAAGAAGATAATTACAAAATTTTTCTTTTTTTCTATTTACAAACTTTCCATTACAGAAAATCAACGCTCTATCTTATAAAATGTTACGTGTAAATATTAAGAGTTTGCAAGGAATACATAATTTTTATTTGTACATCCAAAACGGTCATCGAAGTTTGCTGAGCCGTTTTGGCTTAACAACCCATTCAATATTTTGGTTTGCATTGCAAATTCAATTGTATTTTGGTATGCAAAGTCAAGCGTATTACTTTTGTTTTATTCTTAATCCCTGTCTGTTATGTATTTACTTTAAATCTACAAATAATGATTAATTATTCATTTGTAGCTCAAAGTAGAGACAAGAAAATTTTGAGGGTGTATTATAGGGTGTAGAGGAATACTAAAAATATTCAAAGAGATTAAAAGGGGGTTCAAAGTATTATTAAGCTATTAGAATTATTAAACTTAATATAATTAGTCGATGAAGATAAGCCATGAATATATTATTAGTGTTAGCTATTTCTGTTTTTTATCTCCTTAGTAAAATTGTTGCCGGCAAACCTATGTAATATCAAATTGCCAATAACGATTGGCAAACGGAATACTAATAAGCTAAGGTTGGTTTACAAAGGAAAAAAGGAAGAACTGAACATGACTATGAAAAATCGAAAGGGTTTTAGTTTTAGCCGACCGAAACTGAAGAAGAGGTTCTCAATTCGTAGTAACATTTTTACGTATGGTGTCTGATAAATCAAAGATTGAGACCGATTTAAAAAAACTTAAAGGTGTGTTTTTATAAATCAAATAACTGTTTACTTGTCCGGCACTTGGTAAGTTTAAGTTGATTATACCTTTTTACCTTTTTACCCGACTGCGAAAGAAGGAGCGTTACGTTTTTCGAGAGTATGCAAGTATGTACGAATATAATTCTTTGGCGCGCTTTAGAGCCTAAACGGCTTGTCATATTTTTATGTGAGTGGTGTCGATAGATTAGTCTTAGTTGTAAGAGTGACACTGGGTATATCAAAATATTAAAAATAATTAACGTTCACACACAAGTTTTAAGCTTTAGCATTTCAATTACTGGTTTACAGTATTAATTGTGTAGATCTACTTACTCTTCCATAAGTATACCTTCTTACATGCTTGCCAGTGATAGTTACTTTAAACTTAGTCTTTCTTGGATATATTTTTAAACGCCAGTTATAAAGTCATGACATTTTCACCTACATCGACGTCCTCTATCTCCTCAATTTATATATTTTCAGCTTTCTAAAAGACCATAAATCTAAATTTACCCAAAACATGTCACCTTTTACTCGAGAGGGAAGTTGCCAAATGTGGACCAGGCGTTATCGTGTAGGTGGTAGATAAGAAATGCCAACGTTGATAAGTTAATGCGATAATCCGGCGAGCTTAGGGGTAGTGAAGCGTTGGGGCGGATCGTGACGTATTAGGCGACATCGCTAGCTGTGTTTCTCAAAGTTTATAGCGATTCGCTTGATAATCAATCAGTGTCAGTTACAGATCGAAGACGTGTTCCTCATTTTGATACATTTTTAAAACGACTGTGCGTTTGTCTGTTGCATCGTAGCTCCTGAACCGATGAACAGATTCTGTTTTTTTTTGTTTGCATGGTGTATTAGATAAAAATCGGTCCAAGATAACCGCCGTCACAAAATAGCACATTACATAGTTTTTCTCAACTCTCTGCGAAATGACTACAAGAGAATGTACAATAAAGGGCTACGTGAGATAAAACTCAACATAGATCTGTGAACTGTTAACCTCGGGATCAAATAACTATTGCAAATTTTACAAATGAAAGACAAACGCTTTTCTTTTTTATCACATAGTTAGATATTTTTGTTGTGTTACGTAAGTCCCTGCCAAATATTGAGACAATCGACCAGTAAATATGAGCTCAGAAAATGTTCCTATTTTATAGGGACAACTGGGAAGTCGTGAATCAATACTATTCAACAACATTAAACATTTCAAACGATATAAATAATCTGTGGAATTAAAAATAATAATCATACCATTGGATATTTTTTCTTTCTTTTCTCTTATTCTTTGTCACAGTTATTATACCTTTTCTGACAAAGGTTAAGTGGGTTGCTCTAGTGTCGAAGTTTCTAGGAATAACATGTTATAATAATCATAAAAAACTGTTAAAGCAATCAAATATAGTCCTCTATCTCCTCAACTTATATATTTTCAGCTTTCTAAAAGACCATAAATCTAAATTTACCCAAAACATGTCACCTTTTACTCGAGAGGGAAGTTGCCAAATGTGGACCAGGCGTTATCGTGTAGGTGGTAGATAAGAAATGCCAACGTTGATAAGTTAATGCGATAATCCGGCGAGCTTAGGGGTAGTGAAGCGTTGGGGCGGATCGTGACGTATTAGGCGACATCGCTAGCTGTGTTTCTCAAAGTTTATAGCGATTCGCTTGATAATCAATCAGTGTCAGTTACAGATCGAAGACGTGTTCCTCATTTTGATACATTTTTAAAACGACTGTGCGTTTGTCTGTTGCATCGTAGCTCCTGAACCGATGAACAGATTCTGTTTTTTTTTGTTTGCATGGTGTATTAGATAAAAATCGGTCCAAGATAACCGCCGTCACAAAATAGCACATTACATAGTTTTTCTCAACTCTCTCAATATGAGTATAAAATTTAAATACAATAAATAATTACAAATCTAAGATGGCTCCACCACAAATGTCTTTTAATTTAAATTTTAGCTGTTTACGGTCACAACGGCGCTTCCTCAGTGGCAAAATTAGAAGTATTCGAATCTTTTCTCTCGAAAATGTTTCTATCCGTCTATGCTAGGGGAATAAGGTAAGAATTTATAAAGAACTTATTTCGTTTTCGGCCAGGACGATGTACGTCAAAATAAATAATGTAAAGATGTGGTTAATAATGAGTATTAATGAAAAATGCATCAGTCGCCTCTAGGTAAATTATGTCATCCCTGGAAGATTTAATTTTATGTATCTTCGGTTGACTCCACCGATCACACTGATCTATGACTTGCACCGTTCGTCAGAAATATCAAAATTGAAAACGTAAATCACCTTTTTGTGTAAATATGCGGAAATATTTTGATTTGATAATTAATTTGTATACTGCGATAAGTTACGCTATTTTTAATTTGGTTGATAGATTAAAGATTAATAGTCCCTAAAGTCATCTAATTTTCATATACACTGCCATGGCTGGAGCTCCATACATTTTTGAAACATCTCTTTGCTATCTTCTGTGCTAATATCAATCAATTACATTATTGCTTTGGTAGCTGATTTTACCATACGAACAGATAAACATGGACACACCGAATTAAGTGTGAATAAAACCTTTGAGAACCACTGAGGAAGGTAAGCTTGAGTGAAGATTACTTATTCTGTAGACGTAAATACCATAATTGTTTACCCGCTTGCCACGGTCGCACTGACTATGTAGTTAGACACATAATATGACACATATTTAGGCTTGTTAGGACTACTTAGGATGTGATGATGAATGTGAAAAACATACTGTACAGTTATTTTTTAAAATTTTAAGCCTGTATGATTAATTAAATAAAAAATAATACCGTTTTTTAATTAATATTTCGAACTCATACTCCGCACTATGATTTCTCCTGTATAGGGGATGCCATGCAACATTCACAAACACACGCACAAATACACCTATACCCGAAGATTCCAAACTCACTCGAACACTCGACCAGGAATTGAACTCGGGATCGTCGGATTTTGATACAAACATGCTAGCTACTAGACCACGGCGGCCATCAAATGCCCTGCGAGTAGGTGAAGCAAAGTTAACACGACAAGGGCCTGTTATCATCTGTTATGATCTCTATTGTAATTTTAATTATTTTTTCTAATTTTATCTTTTTGCTTTTCAAAGTATCCTAAGCTATTTTATTCATGCGCCGAGTTTGGTACCCGCCAGCAATCCTCGGTCTTGACGGTTTTAGCACTTCAGCCTATTTAGAAAAGTGCCTACTTTTTCTGTATGTTTTTGTGTACCTTAAGACTTATGTAGGTAATTCTGATTACTTTACTTCTAGATAACAGGCAGAGGGTGCAGACGAAAAGATCAGGATAGGGCCGAGTGGCGTGTTACGAGAGATGTTTATGTCTAGTAGAGGACGAGTGTAAGCTGATGATGATGATGTCTAAAAAACTCGCGTAATAAAATATTACCATCAAAATCAATTTTATAATTTATGATTGATTTTGATCTTGATCTTAGCCGCGTAACATACGTCATACTTGCCGAATAACTTTAACTGTAACAGTTTATGTTTATGATACGAGTACAAGTGCTCAGTAATTCAGTAGTAAAATACTATTTAATAGCCCTCGCAGTTATTCTAATAGATCGTTATAACAATTGGCCAGTTAGGGTGCTGTAACTATAAACCTTGTCCCCCAAAATGGGAGTTTGTATAGGTACTTGACTATAAGGCTATGTACATACAACAAGCTAGAACGTCAAAGATTATACATTTAACTTGATCATTACAAACTTATTCTAATTTTACACATAAATAAATCTATAAGCTCAGGTAGCCTAAGTTTAACTACCTGCTTAAAAAGTGTTGTATTAAAAAGACTAACACTAAACGTTTTATAATTTTACATACTCTTTATTTTTTTAGAGTTGATGCTTAAAATAGTACGTATTATTTTTACAAATATTATAAACACGATGACCACAGTTAAAAGGCCAAGAAATAGGAAGTATCAATTACTATTCATTTCTTAGAATTTAATAGTAAACGTGGCGTTTGACTGTTCTGAAAACTTACAACTACAGTTATACACCACGAGTAAAGTAATATGTTATAGTTTTAGTAGTAGTAATTCAAAGTTATTATAGTAACCTTTTACTAATAGATTTAAAATTTGCCTTTTTGTGTTTTGTATTTAGACAGATATAGACATAGTGATATGAAATCTCAAATAATTATATCAAGATAGATAGATAAATGACTTTAATACAAGTATTATTAAGCTTAGTAATCTATGTATCTTTACTTAATTATTTGAGATAATATCATACCGAACAGCACTGATTGAAGCGGATACAGTTTGTTGTCGAGTGCATATTATGAGCGCGACAAAGCAGCTTCCGCAACGATTTGCTTGTAACCCCGTGACTTTGTTGCTCGCAGTGTGTTCCTAGCTTTAACAACTAAATAGACTAGATTCGCCTGCGACCAATTGGAGGTCAATCACGGGTCCCGCTCCTCAATGTTGAGTTAATTGTGGTCGGTGGTCACCACTTGAGACCGAGTTGGTTAAGACGATTTGAGTCTCTAATAAATAATGCGATATCCAATAAATAGTTTTCGCTCGATTTATTAATTATGTGTGGAAGATGTTTGATAAAATTTTACGTTTTATGAAATTCTAGAATAACTTTTGTTTAATAATCAATAATTTTCACACATGAAAGACATTGATTCCTAATTGTTTACACTTTGGATTGGTTTTAGTAAGGATTTCTAACGATCTCATTTTCTTGTAGTAATAAATATAAACTGCGAGTATGGTGATCAGTGATATCGTAGATTTCAAATGGCAACGAATTACTAATACAGAAAATCGTCCAGTAGCTGCTAAATTTATTTGTAACGTATAATAATACAAATGATTCCTCTTTATAATATTAGTGTAGATATCAAGTCTTATACAAAGGTATTCCTATATTTTTAATGCCATTTTTCTTTTAAGTAAATGGTTTTGTTACTTATGTTCCATTAAATATACCTTAACCATTACGATTAGATTGATTTTGATCATCACAACCACTATAAGAGTTCTATATAACTTCTCGGATGAAACTTTGAAAAGGCGAACATTTTCTTTTTCAATATATTTAAGGAGTACTCAAAAATTAATAAAAAGCTCTGTAAAGTTGTTATTTACGTAAGAAGTTGAGTTGCTGAGATATTACAACTTTATAATACTTAAATATTTTAAAGAGCGAAATGAATCTACTTAAACAGTGCTAAAGAATTTTTACCTCATTATGATCGTTGTCTAGAAAGGTTAAGTGGGTATAAAGTTTTATTTCATTTGTAAAAGTAACAGTCAGCAACAGCAACTTTTACAAAACTTTCGAGACTCCAAATACCCAAATCAATGTTAGCAAAAGGATTGTATCCCACAGCAGCGTAGACGCTTGAACAACTTCAAGAAATAAACTTGAAAATTTGAACAATTACGAATCCTAATTTCTTCACCAGAAGTTAGATTCAACAGATTAGGGTTTCGATGGAGATATCAATGGCAGGAATTCTTTAATGAAATTTTGGAACAATCGTTCAGGAGATAATCGTGTTAGAGATGAATTCATTTTGTGTTAAAGTTGGAAGATAAAAATTTTACTGTAGAAGATTATGGAAGCGTTTAGTCTTTTCATAAAGGATTTTCGAAAGACAGACGTATATTTGAAATATTACAACTCTAATATTAATGTTAAACTTGTACTTGTAATTATGAACTAAGTATTTAAAACTTAAGGTATTATAAAATAGAGAATATCAAAATAAAAGTAATTAATAATTATTTAGACACATTGTAACACACTAAAGTTTTTTTTATCATTTGACAACTAAATATATAACTTCTAAAATTAACTAAATAATTACTAGTTACCGCATATTATCATAGCACGATTAAAATACCACTAACTCAGTAGTGAAAACTGACCGGAGCGATGAAGTCCAAACAAACAATTCAATTAAACCATCCAAAACTTCATAATTCAATTACAGGGGTTCAGTCGAGGGCTAGATAAGGGAAACTTTCGGACAACGGACAATTACAAGTAGCAGTACTTTCTGCGAAATGACTACAAGAGAATGTACAATAAAGGGCTACGTGAGATAAAACTCAACATAGATCTGTGAACTGTTAACCTCGGGATCAAATAACTATTGCAAATTTTACAAATGAAAGACAAACGCTTTTCTTTTTTATCACATAGTTAGATATTTTTGTTGTGTTACGTAAGTCCCTGCCAAATATTGAGACAATCGACCAGTAAATATGAGCTCAGAAAATGTTCCTATTTTATAGGGACAACTGGGAAGTCGTGAATCAATACTATTCAACAACATTAAACATTTCAAACGATATAAATAATCTGTGGAATTAAAAATAATAATCATACCATTGGATATTTTTTCTTTCTTTTCTCTTATTCTTTGTCACAGTTATTATACCTTTTCTGACAAAGGTTAAGTGGGTTGCTCTAGTGTCGAAGTTTCTAGGAATAACATGTTATAATAATCATAAAAAACTGTTAAAGCAATCAAATATAGTCACACTTAATCATTATTCAAAAAATATTCCAACATTTCCTAACCAACTTCTGTACATAAAAAATGAAAAGCAATGTTTCACGTAAGCCACATCTCGCGCCAAATTTAAAGTTTAAAGATCAATCACTGTCTGACAGTTTGTGCACAAAGTTCGAGCATTCTTCACTTCCGACCAACTTTTAATGGCGAGCGGTCGCAGCGAATTTTATTAATTCATTATGGCGACGTTCCGCGTTTATCGATAACGTTAAATCGAGTGCTTGAACCGACAATCGATTCTGTATCGATATTAATCGAATCTGCGTATTGCAAGCGGTCGCGAGTCCTCTCGAGATATAAAATATGCAAGGCATCTGCATGATAAACGAGAAAATTGTTCGATAATATATTTGTTTACAGATCACTTAATGACAATGCCGTGACGAATTTTATTTGTATTCGAGAGATTGAAGAAAATAGTGTTTTTGTTCTTACTGATTTATAGCAAAAATGTACTTACAAAATGTTGAAGATGAACAAGTAAGTCACCACAATTACCTGTAAACAACGAAAAAAGAAAATAATTTATCATTTCCATTGTAGCATACTTAGATTTTTAGTTTATCCCGTACTTAAGCTAAAATAAACTTAGTAGATAGTAATCAAGTGCCAAACATGTTTTAGGGATCCTGGACTATGTTTGTTTGTGAGTTGTAGATTTTGCGAGACAGTCTGATAATATGTTTGTATATTTTATGTTTTTAATCTTTAAAGCTCCTCTTAATCTGAAATAATAGTAACAGCAAAAATACATGCAGTAAAATTATCAGTCCTGCTTATACATTTTTATGAAAAAAAGTTTGAAATATTATGAGACCGGCAGAGGAGAACAGACGGATAAATCACTAGACAGAGATATGCAAGCATTTTTGTTTCAAACGGAAACGCTTTATTTATTTATTTTTCGACAATGAAGCCATAAATAATGGTTAAATCCGAAAATGTAGATGGATGGGGATGTTATTTATCTAATTTATGAACAAAATGCTAATTCGTTAAAAAAATCCTAATTCATTATTATAGTCCTTATCTTTAATTCTTAAAAGTGGCAGCATTTAAATGTCGAAACGATCTCATGCTGACCTACCTTCAACATAAAATAAATTATAGAAAATTTTAGTCACAGTAGTACACGTCTTAAATTATACCAAAAATCTAGAATGAGCAATTAAAATAGCGGCCGGAAAAAAAATTGATGACCTAGAAAACGGGCCGCTTATTATTCAGCCCTTTGCAAACTTCTTTTTGGGACGACATCCTACGTCACATCGCGGTAAAAGCTAACGTGTATGTATTAAATATTCATCATTTATATAGGGTAGGTATAGAAATAAGAGCTGTCAAGACGTCCCACGGTAATACCCGCTACAGGGTGGCCGGAAATTGGTTTCAAACCGCACCGTGTGAGAAAGTAGAGCTTGTGAGGTAATATGTGGAACTTTATAAAATGGAAGCTTATTTGTTCAGGTCAGTAAATATAATATTGTGTTGTTTCTGTAGCAAGCGAATCGTCCTTGCTTCAAGTTTCTCAATATTTGCTTCCGTCTGTCAGTAATTACAAGTTCACAGCTTTTTTTTTTGGTTGAACTTTCTTCGTTGTTTTGTTCTAATTTGTACTCGAGCCGAGTGGGTATGCTACCAATTTATATTTTTGAACGTCTCAAGCCACAATAGATTAGCGTAGTTTTGCTATAGTTAAAACCACGCTGGTAATAAAACTTTATGTTTTACGTCTTATACCATCAAATCTTATACGATTTGATGTCTCAATGACTAATTTTCCCTGTAGCCAAAATACAACACATTTAAAAAAAAACGAATTTATCCACAAAGTAAAAATCAAAACAATAGACTAGACCAGCTACCTGTTAAAACTGGTTCCTTTTTCAAATAATCCCAACGCAAAAACCGTTAGAAAAACACCGCGCAATAATTAATAGTCCGAGCGGGCCAACGTTTTATTTTACGTCAGATATTGGATACAAAATAATAGCAATTGGGTCGACTGACCCATTTTTCGTTAAAGGGTCGCGTCGGGTCAGATTGGACCCACCTGCAATATTAGATGGGGTAACTTTGCCTCGATTTATTTGAAAGGCTTATGAGTAAGTTGGGACAGTTTTGACGTTAAATCCTTGATCTTTTCCTTCCTTTTTGTAGCTGATTTTGGTCAAAAGATAAAAGTGATATCGTAATCGGATGAAAAAGGGTTAAAGAGTGGTCCAGTATTTCACAATCAATCATATTTTTATATTTTAAACTTATTACTTTAAGGTGTATTAGAAAATGATTAGGTATAAGAAAAAGCTAATTTGGTTATGAGTCGTGTTACTCGAAATAAATAAATAAATGGTGTAATTCCTTACTGACTAACTGACTGGAAATATACGCCTCCACTGAAATGGTTTATCTAAATGTTCACAGCATCGAGTTTCAATACTAAAACCAAAACCGAGACAGCAGCTTCGAACTAAAGCGCCTTAATCCTAAACACTTGTATGATACTCCAATATATACGCACACAATATGTACGGCTATACAGTATACAGGGGTACTAGAACTATAAGGGTGTAAACTCACAAGCAAGCTTGCTTTGCTTAGAGACTTGCTTAAAACATAGAGAATAATTAGTACCTTAGTAAACTTAAGTTCTACAATATTCGCGGCCAGTAGCACTGAGAGCTTGTCACCTATCCACAATGCACAATGTTGTGCATGCAATTTTTGGTATCCTACCTAAAGTAAGTATTTCAAGACAAATTAGCTATTCTATATATTTTTTGTAAAATAATTGTCAAATGACTACAGGGCTAAGATACATTGGATTAAAAAAATAAACCAAAAGTAATATATTATTTATTAATTTTAATTTAATTGTATTTATATTAATTTGCCTCTCGTAATTAACGTAGCTACAGAGTCATTAAATTTCTTGACTTTTGACAACTGGAGCAATAATATAAAAAAGTACTTGTTTCATTTTCAGCCAGGGCGGTGTACGTCTACCAAAAACTGAATAAAGATGTGGTTAATACTGTGTATTAATGAAAAATGCGTCAGTCGCCTCCTTCATTGTGTACAAAAATATTTAAAATTATGGCATCTCTGGAAGTTTAATGTAACCTACGTTGACTCCAATGGTCACATTGGTCTATAAATTGTACCGCCCGTCACAAATGTCAAAATTGGCACAATAAAAACGCGTAAATAACCTTTTTGTGTAAATAACATGGAAATATTTTTATTCAAAATTGATTTTGTAAACTGCGATAAGTTACGTTATTTTGAAGTTGGTTGATGTATTAAAGATTAATAGTCCTTAGCGTATTTATGGCATCATGTACACTGACCTGGCCGGGGCTCCATACATTTTTGGGGAACAACTCTTTTGTACTAACTTATATAAACTTATTTTTTCTGGCCGTATATAGATAGGGCAATTCTTTGTTGTAGACACACAAAATATTGAATAATCTTACAAAATATAGTCCTACAAGTGACGGTCTTATCGCTAAAAAGCGATCTCCTCCAGGAAACCTTAGGATAGAGACAATTGTTGAAAAATAAAATAGTAAGTACGGGGTATATTAAAGAAAATTAGCTCAATACACTAATTGTATAATAAATTACAATAAATAAACTTACTAAATAGTAACAATTATGTGCATGTTGATCCATTTGTAAAAATATAAGCTATCTTCAAGTATACCAAGTTAAAACTTAGGCAAGTAACAATGTAAGTAGAATAACTAAAAACCCTGTACATACTGAGCTAAGTTGAATATCGTTTGCAACAAGGTCTACAAGACTACAGCAGTTTGGTTACTCGCTGAGCAAAGTGATCTATTTGCTGTCGACTGAAAACCGCAAACGCTAAATATAGTAAAATATATAAATATATATAAATGATAATTTTAACTTATTGGGTTAAGCTAAGTGTCTTTATTGATAAAAATGAAATAAATAACTGCAGCATAAAAATAGAAAAATCATAGATAATCCAAATTCATCAAGCCACCATTTTTCACAGTTGTAGTAAATTTGTTAATAGTGTCCGCGGAAACAAGTTATAGAAAATTATGGACTCAGTACATCGCATGACGTTACAAATAAAAAAAAACACATGGGTAAGTATTATTATATATTCAATGGTGTATATATAAATTTTAAAATACTTCTTTATGATTGCACAGTAAATAATAACTCAATAAATTGACCAAAAAACTTCAAGTCGACTCATTCTGTCAAAAATTTTACAATATAAAAAAATCTAGTAAATCAACAATCACGAGTAAGCAAATGTTTACTAAATTTGTTAGTGTCACTAAATAAAGTGAACTTGTAATATATTACTAAGTCTGCTAGTTTAGCTTTGACGCGCCCTTTAAGTTAATCATTTTTAGAGTAGATTTTTTCAGATATCATAATTATCTGAAAAAATCTACTCTAAAAACTGATTACATCTCATGTTAAATGAGTAATAAAGTTATTGCTAAATCGGATTATCTTACTGGCACTCCCATGCTGAATAGCAATACATACAAGTAAAATTGAAAATATTGAAAAACATTTGCTGTTTGAGTTGTTGTTGTTCTACCAGTGAAGGTCTTTAATTTTCAATCATATTGAGGTGCGGCGGCAGCCATCTTGAACCGATTTCTATCAAATAGCTAAGAATTCTCCCGACTAATACCTTTCATACAAAAAAATCTAAATTAATCCATTCGTTTGGTAGCTACGATGTCTCTCTATCTCACATATTAACACACACACTTATAACACCCCGTCGTTAATGCGTCGAGGGTTAATTAAACAATGTTATTGTGACTTGCAACAAAGCATGTCCCACTGATTTCATTTTACTATATTTAATCCAATGTGTATGCACATGTGTATTTTATCTCACGTCTATTTCTGGAACGTTCGATGAGCCGTCATTATTGGCTGCCATCCTTGAGATTCCTTCCTTGGATAAATTTTTAAGTACCTAAGTTGTTTTGAAGGCTAGAGATATTTTGTATCGATTTCAAGGTTTGCTTTTTCCGTATAATGTAACTTGATTTGTGAGGAGGGCAAGAAGAAATTCTTTATTTTGTGGGTGTTAATTAAATAAAAGTACTCCCTACTAGCCAAATACTCGTTTTCAAAAAATATATAGAAATATTTATTTAGAGTTATTTTTTGTTTAACCCACCTTAGTACAAAAATATTAAGACTACTTAAGTGTCATGCAAAGTAAACACGATACTTATAGTCACCCTAAGCCGCGGCGCCAACCCGGTGCGAAATTAGGTCACGGCGACTAAAAGCGCGTTTGCATGGCCCATACTTGTGTAATCGCGCTTAAGGGAATATATTTCGCAGTCTTTTGTAAATAAAAATTCAAAAAAAGATGTGGTTTTTATTAGTGAAATATGTTATTTTAATGATGCTGTTTGCGTGGTAAAAATATACGCAGTCAATTTAGAGTCACCTCGTATGTAAGTACATATATTCAGACAGACGGACTGACTTAACAAAAGCATCACGGACTTTAAACCTCTGAACGTGGAACTTACAGTATATAAGTATTTTTGATTTTATCAAATGAGGATAAAATATATCAAAAAATATCTTAGTTTTATTTAATTTTCCAGACAGTGTTTTTAGATATATTTTTATATACCTAACAAACAATTTGTGAAATTATTATTCTATACTCTCTATTAAGTTCTTACACATAGGTAAATGTGTTTAAGAAAGCTGAGTATTTAATTTGAATGATTTTCGGAAATTCAATTCTTGAGGCCCTTCAGACAAAGTCACGACGGCAGCTGCTACGAGTTTACCTAAGTATAAATATTTAATAATAACCCTCTATACATGGTTATCGGTTAGGAGTGTACTAAACCGGAAGGGAGTCACTATACTCATCATTACGAACAACTTATACTACGGGACCAACCATATATTAGAGAAAAAATCACCTGTTTCACACAAAAAGTTTATCGGTCGTTTCAATGAAACAGCTGATTATTTTCTCGTATTCAGTGTCGGTCCCAAAGTGAAAGTTGTTCCTTTGGATGAGCATAATGACATATTTCGACTTTGTACTCCCCTAACTGAAAACCCTGTATTATAGGCATATTATATTATAGTGCATGTGGTATAGTCGACGTAAAGTGCGGCGAGCCTCAAAATTACATTTCCACCGCATGCGGGTATGCCGACAGTTTCACGGAAAATCCTGCTGCTATTTTTTTAGGAGCAGCCTTGTGACAGGAGAATATATTTATATGCAGGCTGCTTGGACGATGTCATGTTTGGTGGTTTGTGCTTGTGTTTATGAACTTTAATTTTTATCTAGCAAGCCCATATTTTTGTTCTATCATCAATACTTTCCGCAGCGCATGCGATGATTTATGGCTAATTTAACTACATCCTGGGTTGATTTTAGTAGGGTTTTCTAAAGATCTCTGATTTTATCTAGTAATAATTATAGCGTATGTTATTCAGTGATATGATTTTAAATATAAAACTTTTAGTAAAAAAATGAATAAGAATAAGAATGTATTTATTTTCAAACTGTGTACAATGTTCTTAAGAAAAGTATAAAGCAAGTATTAAGTATGAAGTCTTAATTTTTGAAAGGTGGTAGATTAAACTTAAAATTACATAAAGATATATATGTACTAATTAGCGATTTCATACACATTTAACAATGACAGATTAATAATAATAGATACATGGTATAATTAGATGTGAAGAATACTCGTACATAAGTTACTCAGTGATACTTTAGATTTCTAAAGATAATAACATTTTTGAACTTGGTCCAGCAGTTTTTGAGGTTGTTAAATTTTTGCAAAAATTTAAATTCATTTTCTCTATTATATTAAAGTGTACTTAGATGAGAACGCGGTGTTTTAAACACAGTATCAATTATGTTCGTAAGCAGATTAACTGTCGATAGACATATTATAACCTGTTACAGATTTGACAACAGAATGTAATTAGATTTTTTCAGTTATTTACAAACTGAACTACGGATTTTGAAATATATAAGACACTCAACACACTCTACACTGGGGCCAGCATTTTAGGTACTCTACCAACTGGCAGTGGTTTAGATTTAAGTTAGTTTTATTTTTGTTGGGTATTGCTTTTGTACATATAGTTTATAACATTGTATAGTTTTAGTAAAAATTTAATCATGTTTTATAAGTTTGTGCAATAAAATATAAATATATAAAAATATTAAAAAAATTAGACATTCAATAAAACAAAAAAAAAAAACAAATCAGGTTTCATTGAGTTATTTCAATGTACAAATAAAAATTAACCACCTAATTTTTTGAAGTCGGTTACAAACGTTCGAAATGTAGAATGGTTAAGTCACTTTAAGCAATCATCGGATTGCTTTCCGAGCTAGTTTATGTGCTTATTAGCATATGTATTATTTCTCTATAATAACCCTTAGCTCGATGTACGTTCAAGTACGTTTGTCCTGACACTGACAATACAAGTGAATTATAGGTTAGCAAACAAAATTGCGCTTTAAGTCATAATTTTCTTTGATTTATTACTTTACAGTTCATAGAATTGTAACATAAAAACTGACCTACAGTATCCGCTACTTATAAGAAATACAATTAGATATATTTTTTTTCATATTTATTTAAGAAAATCGTTTCCAATCCATATTTTAGGGTTCAGTGGCATCATAGTAAAGTTTATTCATACAAATATTTTGACGTTTTACGTAATTCTTGCATGATAACACTTTTTTATAACAGTTACGTATAATCTTTTCTACTCGAAAACATTTACTTCCGAAGTTTTTTTCTTAAATTTATGTTTATTCAACACAATGTCATGTCCAGAAAAACTAACATTATTGTTAAATTTTAATGCATTAAAATTAATTTTTCAAATCTTAAATATGCCATTTACCTACCTAATATTTGTTCTGAAACTTTAACTTTAGTATTACAAAAAAAATGCAATTGAAATAAAATTATTACTTGGACTTATAACATATACATACTTTATTTAATTATTATACATACTTTATTTAATTATATATTACATCTTTATATAACTTTTGTGAGGAAATTTTTACTGAGCAAAACCGCAATAATATACTAGCTATTTTAATAAATACACTGCAATTAAGATCATCAGTGAATGACATATTTCAAAGAGTAAAAATATCACGTGTCAAAATTGAGATCGGCATAAAACAAAGCGAATGGCGTGTGAAAATAACAATAATAATTGTTAGAATTACTTGTTTGATTTATTGACTGGTATGAATCATATGAATTTAACGTTTGACGATTGAAATGCAACACCAGAAGTTTTAAATAGAATTAATATATTACAACAAACATTGTAAAGATAGAAAGAATATAGATAGGCAAGTACCTGTTACCCAGGGTGTATTTAGCACACGATTAAAAATATAATTTAATTAAGTTTAATACTTTGAACCCTTATTTGATTTTGTTGCATTTCTAAAAAACTTTTCTTAGCTTCTTCACCCTGTAACGAATACAACTACACAATTTGATGCCCCCATCCCCATTTCACTATCTGACAAGTAGAGATACGGCCAGACGCCACTGGTAAAAGTTCCCAAGGCTCGCACAAAACGTTTTGCGTCTACTTTTACTGTGCGAACTGCTAGATGGTGGAACGCGCTGCCGGCTTATCTATTTCCTGATAACTTTAATCTGGGTCTTTTCAAGTCGCGAGTGAATCGGTTTCTTCTAGGCAAGCGTGCCCATAATAATTAACGTTGATATATAGAGAGCAATAAAAACTATCAAATATTGCACTTAGATTGTAGTGCCAATATGATATAAATGCATCGTTTAAATACTCGTTACATGAAAAATGCATAAATGTACCCAATTTTCTTACAACAGTTACAATCTGTGAAATAAATTTAATATTATTAACAAAATAACGTTTGCATGTGTTAAATTTAACCGATTAATTAAATCGTTTCAATGCCTAACGCTCCACTGCTAGGTATGGGTCTCCTCTACGAAGGAGGTGTAGACCATAGTCCACGCTGTTCAAATTTCGGCTTTGGGACTTCACTATCTTTGAAAGTTATTAATCTTCTCCGGAAAGCAAGTTTAATCGCAATGTTTTCCTTTACCGTTTAATTATAAGCTAATTAATTCTAATATGCACTTGAGTGAAAACACAGAGGTACACGCTTGAACCCGGATTTGAATTTCGACCGTGAGGCAACGGGCTTTCCGCTAAAGCTACCACTAACTTAATTAATTCAATAAAATAAAATTAAATAGTACGATATAATAACTAGTTATCTCAATACAATCGGTAGATTGGTTATAAGTATATCTAATTTAGTAAGATTGGTCGGAAACTAGGGACCTGCCCTAATATAAACATTGTTTCAGAATGACGATTACATTGCATCATAATGATATTTTTTGACAGATTTGGTAGTCTGGTTAAGTTTAATACTAACTCCTACCTATTCTAAGTCAAAACGAGCACAACGACGCAATGCTATCGTAATTCAGAAACAATTCAAATAACAGATTCCGTTCCGTGGACGCGGCTATATATATATATATACATTAATAAATTCGAAAAACATTTCCTTTTTTCTGGGAAGTCGGATAAAAAGCGCGTTTTGAGGCTAAATTTGTTATAATTAAACTAGCTGACCCGACAGACGTTGTTCTGCAAAAACCTAAAAACCGACCAATGCGCCATCTGCCGGGCTGATTTGCCATGCAGGGTACCACCCAAACGCATACAAAAAAATGCATTCATTCAAAAATCGGTCTAGCTGTTTAGGAGAAGTTTAGTGACATACTCGTGACTACTGTGCGTGTGACAGTAGAATTATATATATGTAAAGATATTGTGAGCCAAATAAATACCTAAACATACAAAATGGCAGTCGAATTAACATTTTACTAGCCTAAAAAGCAGATATGCTTAGCTCACTTGATTAATAAGGCAAAGTATATTCTCGAAGTTATTTCCGACATGATATTTTTAGCTATTGTACTGCTTTTGCAATAGTTTTTGTATAAAATGAATATATGCGTAGGAAGATGCGTCATTTGACAACCAAATCTTTTGATCCGTGCTAACGACCTCGAAACTTATTATTAGATGGGTACTTTACTTTCATATTATTTTTTTGATAAAACCGCCTATTTAGTTATAAATTATGGATTACAATTACATTTCCGTAACTCCATACAAAAATAGAACATCACAGAATTAATGCAACAGAAAAGAGGCGCTAAAGGTGATTTCATACGGACAACCTTCGATGATTTAGGCTGAATATGTTATCAATCTTACTATAAAAGATACTTACACGATTTCAAATTGTGATAACTCATGTTTATTACAGTAATATAAGTTTTTAATGTTATTATGATGACAATACAACACAATACGAGAATTCTTTATTGTCATCACAAAAAATCAAGACAATAAGAATACAACAAACAAATAACATGACAGAAAAAGCAGTCTTATCGCTAAAAAGCAATCTCTTCCAGACAACCTTTATAGGATAGGAATATAATAATAAAATTTAGCGTAGACGGGCAAAACAGAAATGAGAAATTTAAATAAAAAATAGTAATGTACATATAATAATAGCATACATACAATAACAACTAACTACTTATATATATATATATATATATATATTAGTATATTCAATTAAGGAATAACAGGACACTAATAAAAATAGATGATGACCATAAAATAGTTCGTTTTAAATGTGATGTATAAAGTCGAAAAGTTAATCTTAGTATCCTCTGGCATATAATCAGTTATCTTAGGAAGAATAGCTTCAGGACCCTTAAATTACTCCCTTTGTTAACGATCATTGCATTTCACGAAACTATTGTGTCAGAAAAAGAACACAGTATAAGTAAAATAAAAAATTAAAATATCCCTTGACATCGAAATCTAGGATTTGAAATTTGTATGGTATTACACCCCGTAATGAGTCGGAGAAGGGTAACTGTGATTAAATATATTTAAAATTAATTAAAAATTTAAAAAAAAACTCAATTTAAATTGATCAAACGCGGAACACAACCAAATTCCTGATTATTTAATCACAGTTACCACCAAAAAAGCTAAACGATCGACGTTAATTGATTTATTTCACGAGAGTGATTTTAATCTCGATTCAATTTTCCATAATTAATTACTCCATAAAATAAATCTGGGCAATATCCGTAAGGTAATCTACCTAATTAAATATCAAAGAAGATTTTTAGAGGTATTTGGGCGGTGTACTGTAATGCCATAGCCGGGGGCTTAGACTTTCTGACCCGCGTCACACCTGCCCTCTTCAGAAGTCTTAGCTAATAAAGTCGGTAATGAAGTGTAATTATTTTAAGGTGTTAACATACGGGTAATTAATTTAAACAAGCAAGTACAAAAACTATAAGAGTTACAAAATGTTTGGCAAATTCATTCTTACTCGTATATTCGAAATTTTGAATCATAATGCGTGGAAATTAAGCGCAATTTTAGTTTCTGTATTGATTTTATTTTTGGTATCATGACATAATTAAAAATATTTTTGTTTAAGAATTTCAAGTAATACAGCAAAAAAATCGTACTTAAATTAAGTAAAAGACAAGTTAGAAAATCACGCGACATATTCTAATAGCTTTTTTATATGAATATGTGGCGTGATTTTCCTTTTACAAGATATTAATGAATTGGGAATATTAATCATTCTAGAATTTATCTTTGTAATTTTAATAGCACTATTTAACAATCCTAATCCAACAAACAATTTGGCCAGCGTGCTGGACTTTATGAGCTACATTTCCTTCATAAGTGACACCCGAGCCCAGCCCTATTATGGGTTACATTATTTGGCATTCATTCTTTGAGCTCGTGTTTTATGAAATGTAAATTTTCGTTTCAACAACATCATTAAAATGCCTATAATATTTATTCAAAATGCGATTTAGCTACATTGGTATAAAATTTGAACTTTAGAGTTACAAATAGCGATAAGTAATTTTTGTACTGTAGGTAATCACAAGCTTCCATTTTTGTTGATGAAGAAAACCAAATTGATCAGAATCAACCAAATGAAAGTCATTAAGAACGAAACGATTAATAAAATAGATAATAATCTAAAAGAGTAAAAAGCAATTACTCAAAGAGTATAACTATAAATGTAAAAACTAAATGAGAAGTAGTCTGCGAGTAAATCCATTACTCTCGTGCTTTACGACTTGACAGTTTAGGTAATAGGTACTTTCTTCTCTCATAGCGCCATAAATTTTTATTAGTTCCCAATTAAGGCATTTATTCGGATATTCGGGCAAATATCGGACTTTCAGCGAGAGTTTGTGTCCAGAAATAAGTGATCGTTTTGGTTTATTACAGTAATGGACTCGTGATCTAGTTGTGACATAATCATATGGGGCAAGGGTAATATTGCTAATGTTAATAACATTTGAGAAAGACGAAGTATTATAATGATAATGATTTGCTAGAAACGCTCAAGTTTATTTTTAAGCAGTTTTTTTTTTAATTTGGATAGTGTTTTAGGTGAGTATAACACGTAATATTTTAAATACACTGTAATATTATTTGAGCATAGATAAGGATAATTATAATATAAATAAAAAGATACTAAAATTGTATTGTAATTTTGTATGGAACAATGTAACTAATCATTATAATAAGGTATAAAAAATCATGGCGTAATTTTTTTTCTATTAGCATGATCAAAAAAATATATAATATTAATTTATACAGGGTTACTGATTATCAGTTACAATTAATTGTAACAAAATATCAATAAAAATATAAATGGCAAGTATATAACAATAGTGGATTGTATATACATTTAAATGAATTTATACGGCAAATTTAGTTTCAACATAGTTACAAACTTATATTCCAGGACTTCCGAATGTTCGGGATCTGATTATATTCAAACCGCACAAACCACGCGTCAACATTACATTAGTATGATAAATGGAAATGTTTGAATGTTTGTGTGTTTGTTTGTTACTCATTCACGCTCAAACGACTAAATGGATTTGGATCAAATTTAGAAATGAAATGAAATGAAATTATTTATTGGCATTATAACCACTTATGTTATACTAGGCAAGTCACATTACAATAATTCACATAATATTTAATTTAGTAAATTTCAATTCATTTAATTACAAAATTTAAATAAGATTATGTAGTATCGATATTTAGTGCGAAAATAGCTTATATTATATCAACGCATGGGCTATTAGATCCCGAAATTAAATGTTCTCGTGGAATAATAAAATATCCGCCGCAGAAAACAGCTCGCGGGTTCAGCTAGTTTTGTGAAAACGGATGATGACCCGATTCGGTCAGGTCAAACTTACTAAACTAACCTTTGACAGTTCTAAAATTGTCTCCTCACTTTTTGTTTCCACAAGTGAGAAAATGATGGGTACAATTTTAGGAACTTTTAGTTTAGTCAGTGTCACTGGCCGAATTGGGGTTCAAAATTAATAAAATTTTAACAACAAGTTAACAGATTATTACTAACCCTGTATGCCATAAAAATGTTATCTACAGTGTTATAAAACTAAATAGCCTGGAAGATTTTTGCGGATATATAAAAGCGTTCTGCTTTAAATATCTGATTTAGTATGACGATTATTACTTAAAATTTACGTGGAGTGAAATTTTACGACAGTTACGACTTTGACTGAAATATAATTTTAATATATTAATAATATATATTCAAAAATACACTTTTATCAAATACGTTTACGTTCTCTCACAGCTAAATAACATAGCGTATTTTATATTTTTTATTTAGACAGCAAAGCTATCTCAGAGCCTGGTTTGTTTTTCAGTTTGTTTGGTAATTTACCGGTAGTTAAAGCTTGTCTTACGTTTCGTTATGAAATAATTGTATCTTTAGTTTTGCATACATAAATTATATTGCGCAGTAATTAATAATTATTTTAATAAACATAGATTTTTTTTGTTTTTAGTTAGTTTTAGATCAAGACCAAAAAATATTTTGCTTGTTTTGAGACAAAAATAGCTATAACTAGTAGCTTCGCAAACTGTTGACTTCGGGTACAATTTTGTAATAAAAAACGATTGACAACCACTTGACCGATTTGTTATATTTAAAAATCTTAATTAATGTTGTGTGTTACATGATTGTGCCAAATATTATTAAAATCGGCCAGTAAATGGCGTCGTAGCAAACATCCCCCATTTTAAAGAAATGCGTTTTGATTGAGGCGGATGGGGTCCACCAATCAAAAAATCCCGGCGACAAAAAAAAACTGAAAATTCGTAGAACCCATACACTGAGTTTCGTAAAGATTGTTTGGAAACTACGACCTGTACGCGAATACGAAATTTCCTGCAGACAAATATCCATGCATACAAACTGACAAACGAAAAAACATTTTTTTAACGGTGTGTTCCGGCAGCATTCGTTGAAAGCCAGTGTATTCCAGACTAGGCATGCTCCACCTAAGGCTACAGTATCGGTGACTTCCATGGTCGTGCTAATTTGTAGTCAAATGACCTAGCTGTGTTGGATTAAAAAAATACTCGAAGCAGACACGCTTCTCTCGCTTTGCTGGCTCCATCAAATATAGTAATACAACTACTACATTACTTCTGTATATTACTTCTAAGTACCCCACACAATATTGAAGTACTCGCCTAACTAACAATACAGCAAGTAAGTGCCACTTACAAGTCTAGATCGACGCTAACACATCAATATTCTGTGCATAATCATTATTTATTGATAATATTTATTGACGCACGACCAACAATACCACTATGATCGTAAACTCATATCTTTATCGACGTGATTCAAATAATAAAATGCTATAATACTATTATATGATGTTATAGTGCTATAACATAATGTTACGGCCTAGTGTATAAAATGATATTCACAAATTACGATGTTGTACAAATATCTTGTAAAGTACCTACGGCTTATATCGGTTGGAATATTAGGGTCTGGTTATATTCAACGAAAAATCGATTTGAAATATATTTCAAAAATTAAACTGGTAAATTAGATGGTATTTATTTATTTATGTAATAAACTTCAAAAAGAAATGGTTCTACATTCGTCGCATTCAGACGTATGTGTGTGAGTATTTCTTAAATACGCCTCAAGTAGTGCCTATTTGGAAATTAATTTTTATTTCTTTGTGGTCCTAAGTAAATTTCATGAAAATCAATTTATTTCTAAACCAAAATTTTTTTTCTAGTAAAAATCGCAGAGATTATTAAAGAAATTTAATTATTTTGTTATATTGTTTTAATGAACTTTCAGCAGGCGTCTGTACATATCATGGAAATATTCTAATTTAAAAACTAAACTATTGCATCGTGTAAAACAGTCTTTTTATTAAGTTCACCTGTTTGACGTTTGAGTTAAAAAGTTTTAATAAGGAAATAATAGCACGCTACAATTATACTCAGATGTAACTGAAGCCTTATGTTAGTGTTGGAAAATGTATGCGGATATGGGTCGAAACCGTTTGCGCTTGTGGCCATTTTCTAGGGTCGAATAATATTCAAGTTAGGATTGAGAAGAATTTTACCGATTTTAGTTCGCTACAGACAAATTTTTATTACAAATAAAGTGATGTGAAATGAAATAAAAAGCTAGACGAAAGACTTTGCAAAGGTCGAAGAGAGTAATACATTTTTCGAAGTTAATAACAAGGTTATTCTTAAAAATAAAGTGAAAACTGACTTCAATTAAGAACGAAAAACTTAAGTTACAAAAATACCGGGTAGGTATGTATACCTAGGAAAGTATAAGTTTATTTCCCAGTAGTGGGACAATATAATAATGACAGTAGAGGTTCAAAAACAACTGCCTACCGTTTTTTTATTCCCGATAGCTATAATCTATGTGTATATAAGTCGTAAGTGAATAGGTTTTTATTCAAACGTGCCCCATCTTAGGCCACACTGTCACTTTATATAAGGCGATATGATGTCAAACGCAAGCTTATGCTGTTTAAAAAAGTTAAAACAAAGGGCAATTGACGGCAAAAAATATTTAAATCCACTCAGAATAAAAATTATAGTTTCATTTCGAATTTTAATGCGACACTTAAAATTATTCTGCAATAGCTTTTGAAAGCGGCTTCGCCCGCGTTATAGTTTCAAGGAAAAAAATATCACAGAGAAGAAGCAGAACAAACAAACTAACAAACACACTTTTGCATATAAATTACGTGTGGGTATTTTATTACTTACTGGTACATAAAACACAAATAGTTAACAAAACTATTTCGGTCAATCAAATTTCGTGAGTGAAAGTAATAAAGAAGCTTAAATCTTGGCAAAGTCGATCGAATCGAGCTTCACGATTTGGGAAAAACCCAGAAATAAACTAAAAAGGTCTTGTTTATATTTGCGGCGGGAAGAATTGAGTTCTTATTCTTTTGAAAAATCCCTCTTACAAAGTTTTTTCCTTGATTAATTTCGGCTTAGAAATCGAGACAGACTAGAATATTTCTGTTTACAAAAGTTGTCTGTTTTTTGTTCTGTTTCTGTTTTTTTTTTGTAGGGCACTATGAAGGAATCCTAGAGTTGAGCTATGCGTGTGATACGATGTTTACATATTTTTCATTAGTGCCAAAAACAAAATGACAAACAAACAAAAATAAGCAGAAATATTACCTATAGATCATTTAAGATCTACAGATAATCCAAATGCTCCAACTCACCACCAGAGAGCAGCGTGCCCATCATGCTAGCCGCATTACCATTAATTACTAGCTTATTAGTATCTAGCTGACCTGTGCCAACTTCTTCGTCAACATTTTACGAATGTTAGTTTTATGTTACTTCGGGCTTCGCAAGAGTGGAAGTTTATTGTAAATATTGATAAGTTCTATAATATGGTAGAATATTTTTTGTACTACATATGATCAATACTTTCCGCAATGCATGCGATGAAAGACATTTTATGGCTATAATTATATTTTACACCTTGGGTTGGTTTTAGTAGACGTTTCTAAGGATCTATAATTTATTTAGTAACAAATAGTCTATTTTACTAAGTGATAATGTATCATTTTAAGGGCAAAAGAATTTTTGAAATTTGTCCAGTGGTTTTTAAGTCTTACTCCTTAATTACAAAAATATAAATCTTTCCTCTTTATAATAATAATGTAGATGTAGAAGTATAGATATAAGTGCTGTATACAAAAATATCAAAGACAGAAGCTCGTAGCTGTATAGTTAGCGAGTAAGAGGCAATAATCTACGCTACGCCTTCTTACAGCTAATGGCCTCTCCACAAACTCTCACAACCTGGTTGTAAAGGCAGTGCTTAGTAACTTATATTCGAATCTAGAGCCATGTTACAAGTGAGTGAAATTATATCGCATGATACAGTGTGAATAACTAAGCTTAGTAGATGTATGCATTTTAGGACCTCAGAATTTCAGTGGCTAACTTATACTTGGCTCGCAATATTCTATTACTATTTAAATAAACGTAAAGTACATTTTGATGTAAAAAAAACCTGTATATTTTTGATGTTTGTGTGTCTGCAATAAAGAGTTAATTAATTTATTATTTTTTTGTCAGGGTGTTTATTATATATATATAAGTATGTATTTATGTATTTAAATATGTATATCGGTCATCAGGTTACATAGGCTTTGCCTAGTTTGGGACCAGAAGACCTTTGTGTGGATGTTGTGTGGAAATATAATATAAATAATAAATATAATATGGGATTATATTTATTATTTATATTATATTTAACTGTTATGGCAGCGTTTGATATAATCTTACTTCATGCTAATAAAAGACGTGATCAAAGTTATAGCACGTTTAAGTAAAAACCAATTCAAATTACGCATTAATACACCAGGGTCTCATTTATCAAGAAATACAGGTAATCGCAGGACCACAGTCGTGATGTTCTTATGTAAACAGAATTATTCAAAATCTTGTAAGTGATAGCTAAGTCAGTGAACTTGCCTCCAACTGTGAGGACGCGGGTACGATTCCGGGCTTAGGCTTAGTTTTACACTCATGCGTGGATTAGAATGAATCACTACTTACTTTAAGGGTAAAGGAAAACATCGATTTTAAAGATAATTAGCAATCCGACCAGCGTGGTGCACCATAGGCTTACTCTCACTTCATAGGGTGACCCACACCCAGCGATGGGACGCTAGGGATTGATTCGTATTTACCATCGTAAAACAATGAGCTGGACAAGAGCTCAAATGGAAGGGAAATTGTACGTCCCCATAGATTATCTTCGGATCAATAAAAAAAGTCACATCAGGAGCTATTTCCCCAACAACTATATCGCTAAGCGAAACACTTATTCGCGTAGGAACATGAAATAAGAAGAAGATTAGAGTGAAATAAGTTCCTAACAATACATATCGCGTCAATAGCTGCCGGATTCCTAAAGAAACTTACGCGATCCATTCCTGTCTGGTAGCTATCGATTTATAACTGGCATTCAATGGCGTGTTCTATTTATTGTCGAATGCGGAGAGGGGCCCAATGCGTCATCTTAAGTGCCCGACGTGGAGGGAACGATCTTTGGTGCCAACACGTGAAAGCAATGGCAGCTTCAAGATGGAATGGGGCTGGGTTCAGTAAAGAAAATAGGATGATAATTATACAAAGATATTCTGAAGAAATTCTTCATTAGTATGCAACTGCGACAGTGGTTGTTGACGTCATACATGAACCTTAAGAAGAGTACCGTTTTTGATATTCTATTTGAATACAATGAAAAGGAATGTTCATACATAATATTACAATTAGTGATATTTTTAAATTGTTTGTAATCTGACTCTGTTAGCTACTGACGTAATTACGAATAACTAGGTATCTCATAAGAAGCAGTTTTAGAATCGTTTCTGAAAAATTAAACGTTCATTATTACATAACAAAATTTAAAGTTATTCTTCTCAATGCATTGCAAAAATTACACATGCGAGAAAATTACACCCGCATATATGTTTAAATTTAAAGTTTTGTTCATTTTATTGCCAGCTATAATTTTAATAATTGCTAACAATTAATCACAAGTCTTCAAAAATTGGTGGTTTTAGATGGAATGCTAAACTTTTTGTAGTCGCTCCAAAACGAGATGGCGACTTGAATTTCGCAAAAAATGCAACTCTGAGTGCTGTCATAGCAAGGTCAACTACCAGTTCTAAATTTTAAGGATATACCTGTTATGTCACTATTAATTATATATATAGACGGTATAGGTATGGATGAACGCTGGTCTGTAAAAGGCGTGGTAGGATCAAATGCAGATTTAGATCTGCAACTTAGATTGCATATTTAACAGTTCAATAACCTTCTAATAGTAAACGAAGATCAAAACTATCTTTGAACATAATAGCACAATGATTTAAGTAAAAAACTGTGCTAAAATTCAATATGTTTCCGATATCCAACGACAAAAATAGTAACGAAATAAGACGTTCGTGATCAGAATGCCTGTTTTATCTGGACCAACGTATAAGCATTGCCATTCAGCGTGGTAATGTGGCTAACATGCTAGGCACGCTGCCCTCTGGTGGTGAGTTTGAGCGTTTGGATTATCTGTAGATCTTAAATGGTCTATAAGTAATCTTTTATGGTATACCTTTTTGTTAGTGTATTTGTTAGTCAATTTTGTAATGTTAATAAACCAAAAACATACTTGAAGAAAATAAGACGTTTAAAATGACATAATAGCGACTTTAATATCTTTTTTATCATCAATGTCATTCTATCAATAAAAAAAACATTTTTTTTTCTAATACGAACCAAAATGATGTCGTTAAAAACTTTTTGCACAAAGTACACCGTCCCACTTTCTTAATACTTTCCGTGTGTACAAAATCTTTAAACAGATTTGACTAAAGTAAGTGAAACTTTCCCATTTCCACTCGGAATAATCCGCCGAGCTTTACAATTTTCCATAGAGTGGCCTTTGTATAGCTAAATGTATGAGCACTTTCTGCCTCATTATGGCAATATTTTAATAAACCTGTTGTCTTAAGTAAGCCGCTAAAAAATTGCTCAGGCTCTCAGCCTCATTGTCCATTGCCGATGCATCGATATAGTAATTAAAGTTAAATAACTAGTACTAACAAAAAACTAATTAACAATCGCAGATGTAGATTAACAGATGCAATACAGGTCACATTTGAGATATCACTTTACGATTTTGGTAAATTAGTCGTCATCATTATCAGTCAGTCAGGATTTTTGCTTATAACGCGCCATACATACGAGCACGTGGTATACTCGATTGTGTGTGTTAAATAGGTTATAGACTCTGTGAAAAAATTCTACGCCGCGCCCTTCAATTTTTCTTATAAACAAACAATATTTTCCGGTCTACCTATTTTAACAATGGTGTGCCGTAATCCCACTTCATTCCCTGTAACAATTTCCGCTCAAAGAACTTTGAATGGAATACTTAACACAGATCATAATGTTTCCATTGTGGGTTTGGGATGGAACGTTGCTCATTTTTGCTTCGGAAGTCGGCTTTAAATGTATATCCGCGATGTAGTTTAAATATAGAAATGAAATTAGAAAAACGTGTAAAGGGAATATTTAAACTAAATGAAATCTTACTATTTTTGCAACTTTACAAAAGATAAATCTGCAAATTTTTCAAATTACTTTGGTTGTGGGGGTTCAGACTGGGAGGTATTTCGTCAAAAATTAGAGATGTTTTGTATTAGTGGCATATACTTCTAGAATGCAGTGCGCAATATTAGACAAGAATTCTAAATACGAACGAAATCGACATAGAGGGTTGTCAAGATATGAGGACGCAAAAAAGTTTGTGTTCGCGGTGCAAATGTTTGCAGAACCACTATACCATTTCTAACATCTATTAATACACGTACACAACAGAAGTAGGTGCTCAATGCACGCGTAATCTTATAAAAATTTTTACACACTTACCTCACTTGCATGACGTCAGGCTTTAAAAAAGTAGTCTGTAAAAAACAATGATATCGATCCGTTATTTATTTTGAGAACTTTAAATAACTCATATTATTATACTTTATAGTCGTATCTACAAAGCTATGTTGCCTATTGTTTTGCTTGGTTCTCGTCTATAGGAAGCAAAAGCTCTAATAAGGACCAGCACCACTCTGCATAAATTACGGTTTTGGTTTGAGATGAGTAGCAGTTCCGGTAACTGTTGAGCTCAAGACCATTTTTTTTGCTATGTTATAAAAAAAACCTTAAAACCACTTCACCGACTTTTTCTTATTCATAAATCCTATCATATATTATTATTTATAATTCATATTCACAGATATTCATGAGACTCAAGTGGTGATGGGCAGGACGCTTGGTCAGAAAAGATGACGGCAGGTGGACCAAAGCAGTCACAGAGTAGTAGCCACGAAATGGGAAAAGACTACTAGGCAGAACACCTACTAGCTGGGCGAAAGATATAGCAAGGGCGGTAGGATATAGGTGGACGACATTAGCACAGGACGGGAAATGATGGCGCGCGCAGAAGAAGACCTATACCAGCAGTGGGTAGGTAAAGGTTGATGATGATGATGATAAATTCATATTTAATGTTGTGTATTCGCATTTTTATTACAAACATTGTTAAAATCAGGCGTTAAATACTGCTGTAAACTTTATCGTTATCGTTATAAATTGATTAAAGAAACGACCTTAACGCAATTACCGACATACCGACAAACTAAAAAATAAACAAACGTTGTTACGCCAAAGTAAAATTAGAAACAAAAACATATCTCAATACCATTTCAATTGTTTTAAAGATACTATTTCAATTGTTTTAAAGATACTATTTCAATTGTTTTAAAGCTACTATTTCAATTGTTTGAAAGATACTATTTCAATTGTTTTAAAAATACTATTTCAATTGTTTTAAAGATACTGTTTCAATTGTTTTAAAAATACTATTTCAATTGTTTTAAAGATACTGTTTCAATTGTTTTAAAGATACTATTTCAATTGTTTTAAAGATCGATCTAGTCAAATTGTCTCTTAACCGACTTCAGAAAAGAACTAGGTTCTAAATTCGTCGGAATCTGTTTTTACACGACTGACAAAGAGAGAGAGAGTTGTGTTTTCGAGTGTATGTACGATTATGTATGTATATTTCTATAGCACGGCATCTATTAAACGGCTTGTCGTATTTTGATGTGAATGTTGTCAATAGATTCATCTTCACCTGCAGATAGTTATACTAGCTGCATCCCACGATTTCTACAGTTTTTGTAGTCTAGGTTTTTGAAATCACATATAATCAGTTGTTTCTGCAAAATTTTTCAGCGACGCTTTCGATTACGTTTTTTTTTGTTGGAAGAGGTAGGCTTTTATGATATAAAGTAACGTGACAACCTTCTAGTGCGGTCTAGAAGATTTTTGTAAATATAATAGCTGAGTTTTTAGTAGATTACTTGTTTTTTTTCTTATTAATATAAAAATATTTTTGTGAATTTAAATTTTATCATATTTGTGTAGAATACCTATAGTTACAAGTAAGTTTTAAAGAAAAACTCAGCCTATCGAGCATGCGTTATATTCGGGTTAAGAAAATGTTTTAGTTTTATCTGTTAGTAAAGTAAACCAGTGGTTTTCATATACGTTTATACACTCCTTTGTTAGTTTTTCAAACGTTCAATTGTACTGAGAGCTTACACTATAGTTTAATGAAAGCCGCCAAGATTTACGATCAAACAACGTCTAACACTAACATACAATGTATATTTTACTACTCCCAACCCTATTACACTATTAATACAGCTCAATGTTACATGAAGCCTTTTGAACTTTAAGGCAAAACGTAGTACTATTATGAGTTTCAGTCTTAAAACATAGTGGATATAGTAAAAATTTGCAAGTTAGTAACAAAATAGCCTTTATTTGATGACCAATAATAAATCCGCTAAGTAGCTATACTTAAGTTTTTGATTACTACAGGAATTGATTTCCTTTTGTACTATTATAGTAATTTCTTAATTTATTAGTAATTTCAACAGTTTAGTATCTATAGGTAATTTCGATGCATTACCCGGCAATGGGCAAAGCATTGGGCTGATGGGCAATTTTAATAGTTGCATATTGTAAACTATTTTTAATTCAGCAAAAATTCAATGAATTATAAAATTAAATGATTTAGTCTCATTAATTTTTGCATTTTTTCATGGTGATTCAATTTAAGACTTGATTAATAACACTCTATTTATTTGATTTTTTTTTTTATTATTCTCATACGAATAAAGTGAGTTTCTTAGATTATGAACTGACTTAAAAAAAAACCGTCATATAATTCTTTAATTTTTTATATTGCATATTGCCAATTCATTTTCTTACCTCTAGAACTCGTTTGTCACCAAAATAATTTCAAAGCCTCAATTCCTGAGTTCATTTTGTGTTGTCACCAATATTTTTAAGTCCTTTCCCTCCAAAATCTTCTAAAGATAAGCAGAACAATTTCAAGAAATAAAACATTCCTAAAAGAATGCCGGCGTAGAAACATAAAATATCCAATATATCTCGGGTAAATAACGGCCAAGTTGTTCTAACTTCCATTGCAAGGGGCCTGGAGCAATTTATGATATTTTTATTCAGTCCTCAAACGGCCGGCCCACCTGCCACTAAATCTTGCTTCTAATTCATTGTGTAGACCATTTTGTACGTGACTTGAAAACGTATTAGGATTTGGGCTTGTGAAGTTTTGTAAATGAAAGTGTTAAAGGCTCCATACCTACATGCGTCTACAATCGACGATTTGACAAAACTTTCTTTCAGTTTAGCCTGATGGTATAATTATCAAGATATATAACAAATAGCTTTATTTTGAATTAAATGCATATTAAAAAGTTTTAATTTTGTTGTGGCTTGAGCCGAAATTTGTGAAGAAAAATGTATTCCCAGTTTTGGTTTCGATTTTTTGTTGCATCCAAAAGTTCTTTCTTCTTCAAAAGTTTCTAATGAAATCACTGAATATAGTTTACGAAAAAGAAAAACACTTCCAAGTAACAACGCTGGGTGATTTACCTAGTGTACTCACCCTTTTAAGGTTAACATTTGGTCACTAAAAGCCTGGATTTTAGCTGACATTTGGGGTAGAAAAGGGTTGTTGTAGCCGACATACAAACGGACATAGTTACTTTTGTAGGTTTATATTTTTGTATGTTTTGTAGGTAACTAAAAGGTAAAGTGCTATGCTACTTATTTTGTAAGTGCTAAACCAGACGAAGGTTTGATGAAACTTATAAAAATAAATAGAGAAATATAGAAAGAATAGAATGAAGATAAAATAAAATATGTTCGATGTGTTACCTTTTTGCTTTCGCTTTAATTGTTTTTATATGTAAGGTGAAGTTGGTTAAGTGAAACACCGGGGTAATTGAAACATATTCAAATATTTTCAATATTAAACGATTTATTCGGTGATGTACGTGCCGGTAAAGTAGTTTTAGGTATTTTAGTTCCGGGTATAAAACAGAGATTTCGCTAACGTGCTTAAGTAAGAGATGACGCACTGCCAAAATTTTTATCTGTCAAAAATATATTTGCGAGTGGCACGTGTCTCTGAAATTATTATATTTTAATTGGAAAAACGTCTAATCGGGCTGTGTAAAATGTGAGTATAGTTTTATGTTAGTTGATGTGCCCCCCGTACATTATAATTTTGCATGAAATACAAATAGTTTAGCTATAATTTGATGATGAAAAACAATAACCTCAAAATTATATAACGGGGCAAGAGAAACAATGCGGTCCGGGGCAAGTGAAACGTATGTTTCACTTGCCTCGAGTCAGTGGTTCTTAACATTTTTAAGAATTATTTTTTATATTTGTTTCGTTCATTCAGTGTTTTGTTACAGATAATGAAAAATGGTTCGAAACTATAAAAGAAAGACAGATAGGGCTTCTTATTCAAAAGAAAAATTGCTCCAAGCTATAAAAGCTGTCAGAAGTGGCGAGCTGTCGGCTTATAGAGCATCCAAGGTGTATGGAATTCCTAGACCAACGATAGTTAATCGCTTGTATGACAGAAGAGGTTTGAAGTCAAATACTCATCTCGAGGACATTTTGGTTAAATGACCCAGACCAACTATAGGTCGCAGAGGACAAATAACATTTAAAATGTCATTTGCAGGTTACAATATTCAATAGGGTAGCCTAGAAACTGTAAGTAAATGAATAATACAATATGGTACTTACAGGAGTAACTTGTAATAATTCACCTTTGCCATAATAGCGACTTAGTAAATAATAAAGACTATATTAGGTTTTGTTAAACTCTAAGAGCAAAAGACTGATGTTTGTAGTTCCTATTTATACCTATTGTGGTCTATTTAGTATTGCTTTATTTCGAGTAAGTCTTATTTCGAGAAAACGAGAATGCCAATGATTATGTGCCATTTCTTAACAATAACACTGTAATAGTAAGTACGAAAACATTATACTTTCTAACATTTTAAATAAATATTTCTTCTAAATACTTTTAGTCTTATTTTCATCCAATCATAAGTTTTCAAATCGATACAATGTTGAGCACCTCTGGATATTTGTATATGTTTCACTTGCCTCAAATTTATATTTTTACTTTTACAAGCCAAAATGAACTTTATTTTTAATGGAATAGAATTGAAAATGCTGTGAACGCTGTTGAATATATCACCTTTTTGATCAAAAGCACTCTAGTAATACTATTATGATTAAAAAAACAGAATGTTTCACTTGCCTCCTAGTAGAGGGAAGTGAAACAGTTTCTGAACGCGGATATAATTCTGAACTTAAATCGGTTTTAAATGAATCTACGCTATTATTTTGTTATTTATTTTATTATTCATACTTTGCCTAGCACATGCGTCATATTTTCATTACGATAGGACTAATAGTTTAGTCAGGCCAATATAATTTGTACAGAAAAAATAAAAGTATGTTTCACTTAACTAACCTCACCTTATACTAAAAGCGGTTCTTACTTAGTACACCCTCACAGGCTATATTGAATACAAGCCCCAAAGGTCTTTTCTTTAGGTTCAGAGGTTTAGGCTCTACATTGATTCCTAACAAATATCAGTCAGGTACCTATAGATTACTCAATCTTATCTATATCAATCTAAAACGACGACGCTTACCCAGACGCGGAATAAATAATGTTTTAAATTAAAAGTTAGTATTTGATTTTTGAATGGTCTCTTGTTTAAAAGGGTAGGCTAGGGTTGAAGCAAATAGTACCATATCGTTCTTATCAAAACCAGTCTAGCGGAACTAGTCTGTTAATCAAAGTAAATTTACTTAACTCTATTTATAGCTGCCAAATCATAGTTTTTTGCTATTTTTTTTAAGTATTATTAAATTTGTCTTTCTTATTTTTCTCCATTCAAGTTTAATTTTACAAACAAATATAACTAACTAGTTTTAATCAACTTCAAATATTCTAAAATCTAAAAGGTCATACATTTACATGTATAGGGGACGTAGAATAAACGCTACGCAACATGACTTTTAACAATAGAATACTGTCATTTACATACCTGATATATATAATACATAATGTAGTATCACATGACATTGAATTTGTATGTAAATGTTAGAAACAGGGTAATTGGTTACTTGTAAACAACCTCTCAGGAGCGATCGGTTATAAACAACCTCTTAGGTTAGGCCTGATATTTCATTACATTGATTTTTCAGAATGAATAGAAATGGAAAACCTAATACGGGTCTAATTTTGGTCGAGTTACTTGCTCTTTTGCTAGTAGGGCAAGCAACCAAAGGAAGGAATATCTTTTTAATTTCCTTAATAGCTAATGAGTGATAATATTTATAGCAATGAAAAATCGGTTATTAGACAACCAAATTATTACACTAATTTATAGATTATTTGAGAATTTTATAGAACGAGCACAACTTAAAAAAGACTTCACTTCCTCAACTCCGAATTGAAGTCTATTTTAAACTAAATGGCGAACTTCGTACCGCCTAACGGTCGGTCGGCCGGACGCCCGCTCAGCAAATATTGACATTCATATTTATACGATAAAAACGTCACTTAATTGTTTCGCTTTCCAAGAACCTCTACACTTAAACTTTATGGTATGGTATTAAAGTTCAAAGTGATTTTAAGTATTATTACGAATCAATTGTATGGGTGTATAAAAAATGTTGGTTTAGACTTTTTCAGGCAATTTTTTAAGTTTTTCTCTCTAAATTTGCGTTTAGCAATACATTCAGTGATTCATATATATAATATATAGAACCACGTGGAAATTTTATCTATTCAAACAAAAGAAGAATTTTATAAGGCTTTTACCGAATAAATAAATAACGAACCATAAAATGACACATCGTACGTCATAATCAGTTTAGACTGCCGAGGGTAACAAAGAGTTGGACATACATCCATGCAATATTACAAACATACGTACACAAAATATTATATTATTACTAATTGTTATCTTTTTAGGAAGTCGGCTAAAAAATTTATGTTTAACACGCACAATTAATTATGCACTTAAATTAAAAGAAAATTATATAAATTTTACTCCTTTTTTAAATCAAACCAGCCCCGCTAGTATGGGCGTTTATCCCTGAGGACAAGACAGTGACAAAATAAAACACGGCTAAACTGAAATGGTACGATGACAATAAAAGGCGTTTTAAATTAGAATTATATGAATTTTGTCCTTGGAAAATGGATAAAAACAAATTAATTCACTACCCATGTTAGGGGAACAGGCATAGTTGAGTAATTACTCAAATAGTCTTAGGATTTAAAGGTACCAATAACCCTGTATTTTGAGTACTATGCAGGACTGAAGCGCATTTCATATGCTAATCCAATCGTGATGCGGTCACTCCGAATAGGTAATGTTGATTGACAAGTGAGGAAAAGGTCTAAACTAGAATTACTAGAAATCTACGTTGGCTTGATTTTATTGCTGTCATAATTTTAGATCATTATTTAGCTCTTGAAGAAAAGGAAAGACCTAAATGGCGGTCATATAATGTATAGAAGGTTTTTAAGAATTAGTAACGTCTTAGTTAAGTACCTATGCAGTTTCTATGA
The DNA here is from genome assembly GCA_947049295.1 of Ligdia adustata. Classification (NCBI taxonomy): domain Eukaryota; kingdom Metazoa; phylum Arthropoda; class Insecta; order Lepidoptera; family Geometridae; genus Ligdia; species Ligdia adustata. The sequence continues at coordinate 4,896,650 of OX346236.1, read as the reverse complement.
ACAACTTTCCTACCCACTTCCTAATCTATTCGCCTAAATGTTAAGTCAGAGGCGGATGAAACGATTTGAAAAATATATATATATTTAAAGTGTTATACTTTAATTTTAGCATACATATTAGTTTTATCAAATTTGGCTAATTAATTTGGTTTTTGAGACAAAATAACTGAAAAACTAAACAGGCGCCCTTCAAATTAAAGTTGCGTGCCGCCTTTTTTACCCGATTGTGAAAGGAGGGTTATTTTTTCCAGTGAATTTATGTATGTATATTTTTTTGACAAGCCGTAGAGACTAAATAGTTTGTCGTATTTTTAAATAAGTATTGTCTATAGATTTGTCTTAGTAGTGAGAGTGACACTGAGTACATCAAAACTAAATAAATAAATAAATAAATAAGGATGATACAGATTTAGCAGTCGGGTTTTTTCGAACTCGCTTCTAAACACTTGTTCTAAGGATTTTTTAAGTTTCTCAACACATGTTACGAGAACATATTTTTTGTTTGTTTCGCTTTGTAATAATGCTATTTATAATGATGAGTACATTGACCCTGTATTAGCTTAGTTACCTTTACCCTATGATTATAGCTGAGCGAGTCTAGTCACGCAATATCGTTTACAATGTTACATATAGGTAGAACAGTGTTTTGTAAAGTGATTTAGTATCTGATACCTAATAATTATATTCACTTTTTGGTAATAACATGATAAATTTAGAAACAATTTTAAGTATTAAAAACATTTCTATAAAACCACCACTTCCTAACTACTTTACAAACAAATAGTGGTTAGAAGTACCTAAGAGTATAAAGGCATATGACCATCAGCTCGCACGACCACGTAAGTCAAAGACACTATGATCGTAAATGGAGCATGCCTAGTCTAAAATACACTGGCTCTTAAGACTACTTAAAAAACCCAACTGCAAAAAAAATTTAACTAAGAGTGAAACCGTGAGATGCATCCAGTATGAACGTCTGTAGTACATATGGCAATGAATCTCACCGCACACATCAGTCTACTACGGTAATTGTTTTATAACCTGAAAATTGTGTTAAAATCAGTTGTTATTTTTTTGGAAAAAAACATTAAGTAGGTACTTTTTAAGGTACTTACTACCGGGCAAGTGAATTACGAAAAACGAAATGACTAACTACAACAAAAAATATAGCAGATACTTAGATTAGATTATTATTAATTATTTAAGATCTATAGATAATCTAAATACTAAAACCTAACACCAGGGGACAGCATGCCCTGCTAGCTAACCGCATTACGCTTAATTACGTTCTGTCAGATGAAACCAGCATTTATTCTTTTTTCTCGTTAATATCGAATGATTTTTAATCTATATCTCACCCCATTCGTCACGACCGTGAACTAGGTACCAAAACACACGATAAGGCACTAGCTTTAATCCCATAAGATCTGAGCGATGCAAATCTTGGCGCAAATATTGGACCGTATAGCGCCAACGTTATCTTGGAACTGCCTTGTCGTGTTTACATTGTAAACAAGTAGGTACATTGCTACGTACGCACAAAACGATAAAATTGTTTGACGTTTGAGACAGTTTGACAACTAAGACTGCCATCGCTTTTGAAATCTCTAAACTCGTCGGAAAAGATGAGGGATTTGATAAACAACCAGAATTTGTAACGTAAACCTATACTCAGTTTTTTCACACAAATTAAATACAAAAATCATTGAAATTAACATGTACTGCAATTTTTTGCTACTCGTATATTATAAAATGGTTAAAAGTGAATTCAAATACCTGACTGCAAGAACTTTAGAGCCACGTATCTTAACAAATGAAATCGCGAGAGGCAGCTAGTAGAGCTTATAACCATCTGCAGGTAAAGACAGATCTATTGACACCACTCACATAAACAAAAAACGATACGCTAGTTTAGGCTCTAGGGTGTGCCAAAGAAATATACATACATACACACATATATTCCTTAGAAAAACATAGCCCTCCTTTTTTCGCAATCGAGTAAAAAAGGTTACTAGCATTTGACCGGTTATTTTGATATTCAAAATTGTTTTTAAAAGAAATGTTCCGTATGTCTCTACAAATATTATTGAAATCATACAATAAAAGATGTCACAAAAAACTTCTCTCATTTATGGTAAAGATTCCATTATATCCCTGACGATTAAAAATGTAAAACAAAACGTCGAACTAGCATAGCAAGTTTCGTCAAAAATGATTAAACACTACGACTTGTACGCCAGTGTTAACATCCTAATAAACTGACAAACTCGAAGAGATGAAGTACTCTTCCAATCAAAATTCGTATGTCGAATAAAATCCATAATTTGTTAACCTGTTACTCCATATTTCGTCGAGATTATACATACATACTGACAGCCATAAGAAAATTCTGCCATACTTGAATCAGACATGCTTCGCTCGATTTGTTGAATAAATAAAGCAAAAAAGAAGCTTCGCTTGCTTATTCATCAACCAAATGAAAACCCTAAGGCTTTCTTGAAAGAACAGAACCAAATACGTTACAAAGAACAATACGGAGCCCCTAGTCAAAGTCGACAGAACCCGTATTAATCTGTTAGCATAGCAACCCTATTGATACCGATTTATTTGATTGCTATTCCATGTTCAATGTCAATATCATGTCAACTAAATTCACGTAACAAGAAACATAATAACAGCGGAGCAATTTGGGAAAGCGTTTCACGACTCGCTGTCGTTCTGTGGATTTCTGCAATTGTGATAAATAAATTTACTTAAGGCACAGCAAATAATTTGATAAATTTAGGAAGCTACTCTAAAATACACACCAATTCATACATATAGGGTGTCCTTGTTCAGTTTTTGGGCATATATTTGCGGCTCGCGCCCACTCACCATATCTCTTTTTAGTTTCTGAGACCTATGGTTCAGTTAGTTATCTAAACAGCGGAAGAAGTCAATTGATCTGTAAGAAGCGAATTGCACGTAACTAGGCACGCCATGATGGATGCAATTCCATCAATTGTGATCCTTGTTATTGCTATACCATAATGTGACAACTAGCTAGGCAACTACAATTTAAATTTGTCATTGGGATCATTCATAAACGTTTTATCAAAATTGGCTCAAAAGTTTGTTACAAAAAAATAATGAGAATGTTTTAGGCCCTTGCCAATTTAAAATTGATTATAACTTTTTTATGTACAACCACAGCATAAATAATATTAATGTATAACTAGTACAATTTGGTTCTAACAGTTTAGTAGCAGCAAATTATGAAAAATAAAGAATATGCGGAATAAGTTTTATTAACCCCATAAGATTTGATCTTAAAAACTAGAAAGATCAAACAGACGAGTTGCAGTGTCTTGTGCGTCAAAAAATATCAACGGTCAGCATGGCGCTGAGGATTGCTTCTCAACACTGTTTCAAAAACGCGCAGGATCACAAAAAATCTGCGTTCTGAATGAAGATTCTTTGTTTAAACAATCTTTGTGTATCTTTGCATGTGTTTAGGCGTAAGATAAAAACCACATTTAACAAAATCATTCTTGATAACAAAACTGTCGAATCAAAGGTCAGCAGGAAGCAATTGTAATAAAGTTAACGGAGTCATTAACACTGACCCAAAAACCCCATAAACTACTGATATACATTATAAAATGTACTTCGAAATATGCTAACGAAATTTATAACTTGATTTACTGTCTCGTAGTTATGAGTTTATAGGAATACAGAGCTACTACATAAACAATAAAATTTTGTTTAATGAATCTCTAGTGTTCTTCTGGTTCCTTTTGATGTAAGCGTGAGAAAACGAAAAATATTTTTGTCCTTGGCGATCGATCAAAACGAAGCGGATCAAAACGAAACACCCAAATCATTAAAATGAAGAGAAACAACACTAGGTAGCACAACAACTGTATGTATCTGATGACGCTGGGGGTGTTCCGGCGAACAGACGTGGTCGCCTGCACCACTTGTTCTATGTGGATGGTGGTCGTACTGTTGCACGTGCTAGGTCCTAGTCCGCTCTCGCTCGCACTTCAATGCAATCCGTGTCGCCAACACTGATTTTGACATTATGTTTTACAGCTGGAAGTCTATTATTTCTGCTATAATGTCTTATTCTGAAAATCTTATAGACCAGTGGACCAGCAAGGCCAATGATAATGAAGATGCTGATTTTATTTTGTAAATAATTATGATTTAGTGTGATAATTGTTATTGATTGCCTTGGTTATTGTCACAATAAATAAATAAATAAATAATAACATTAAACAACATTTTATTAATAGGAATTAATTTCCGTAAAGTAACGCCTGACCCTATTGATTATTACTACGTAAACATTAGGGGATAAACAGGAGTTTGTCTCCTCAAACTATCTCCTTTAGGAACATAATTTGGCTTATTCACCCTATCGCTTGCACTTTTACTCTATTTAAAAGATAAGTAATAAAAAAACCGCCGTCACCGTGATATAAAATGGAATATAAAGAATTTTTGAACTTTGATCCTCTATTTGATATTAAAATTTCTTAGAGTAAATTTTTAACAAGATACATTTCGGAGAGTGTGCTAGTGAGTTGCACGACCTTATCTTTACATTTCATACATTTCATCATAGGTCAAGCAGAAAGTCGGCCTTTTATCAGCCCCACATCGTGAAAGTTCCTATGTGACGTACAAAACGTTTTTCATCAACGTTTTTAGTCAGGACAGCCAGAGCATGGAATTCACTGCCACCTATCTTGTTTCCTGAGAACTACAATCTGGGTTTGTTCAAGGTCAGTACGAACCAGTATCTTCTAGGTTCTAGGACTGTGTGCTTCATATTCACCCACATCGTCGTCTATTTGTAGGCGAGTTGGCGGCCAGGGGCAGTCCTAAAGTCATGAACCCTGCACCCTATAATGAATACACCCTCCAAAGTATATGTCTGCAGGTTCAGATTCAGATTTGATTTGATATAATAAAGATAATATTGCAAAAACGATCTCTGTCACTAAAGTAAAATAACATTGCATATATTTAAAGAAAAAATGTCAATTGTCATTTCTTTTTCTTTTTACTCGACTGCGAAAGAACATAATCCTCCGGTTATGTTTTCGAGTGTATGTATGTATATATTTCTTTTATTTTATATTTCTTTGGCATGCCCTAGAGTCTAAACGGCATGTCGCATTTTTATGTGAGTGGTATCAATAGACTCGTCTTAGTCGTGAGAGTGACACTGGGTACTTCAAAATAAAAATAAGGATTACACAGGTTTAACAATTTAGCAGTCGGGTTTTTTGTCGCTTCTAACCACTTGTTGAATACTTGTGTGTATTCACAATTACAATTTTATAACGTCCGTAAGTCGATAAAAAACGATACAATATCACTAACAGCAATCGTCACGTGAATGATTGTAAACTGCCCTCATTTAATCCGTGATTTTTCATGACAATTACATGACTTTATCGGAAAACATACCGATAAAAAACTGATACGTATCTTACAGATACGTATCACAGCGCAAAAAAAATTATAACGCATAAGCATGTTCGCTTTATAAATTCTCTAAATCAGATAATCTAAGTACCTAATTTTGATAGCTAATAATTATTATTTTTTTATTCAGATAGGCGCCGACATAACTTTTTTAGTTATTTCGATTTAACAATCTATTTTGTTAATATTAAAATAAGACCATATGGGAGATATAATGGGCATAATATAATACCTTTTCTAACAAGGTGACTTTTTCAAACCTATCTCTAAAAAATCAGATAGCAAGCAAAAAAAAAAAACATTCGAATTGAGTACCTCTTCTTTTTAGAAAATATCGTAAAGCAACCACAGCTGTTCATTAAGTTTTATTATAACTAAAGGTATACATTTTTCTTGGTTTTCTTATGACATGAATAGGATTTGATGACTTTTTGTGTTATATATCGTTCTTATTATAGATATCTGGGGATTTCCTAACCGATCATCAAAGATAAGGAATGTCAGCTAGATCAACTCGTTTTGCTTACCAACTGGAGGACTTAAAAGTCCTAAAAGTCATAAAAATAAAGTAAGCCTTAGTTAAAACTAAGGCTTACTTTATTTTTATTGGTATTAAAATTCGTTATTTTGTATTACTTTGTGACTTACGACATTGAAGTATTATGTCCTTGATTATTGCAAATGACTCAGGTGAATCAAATATTATGTCCTTGATTATTGCAAATGACTCAGGTGAATCAAATATTATGTCCTTGATTATTGCAATTGACTCAGGTGAATCAAATATTATGTCCTTGATTATTGCAAATGACTCAGGTGAATTAAATATTATGTCCTTGATTATTGCAAATGACTCAGGTGAATTAAATATTATGTTCTTGATTATTGCAAATGACTCAGGTTAATCAAAGGTATATTTTCAGCTATGGATAAACACTTTTTTTAAAATTTATTAATGATATTATCATTTCTAAAGAACACAACACTATATGCTAATGCGATGCTTCAACAAACAAAGAAATTTAAAAACAAATAAAATGTCCTCACAGAACGTCCACAACTCAGCAGAATGCTTTACGTTTGAGAATTAACTCGCCTGATGGTAAGTGACGCTTTGGTCGAAGATAGAGCACGTAGAATATAGTTCATTCTAGTTATCTATTCTCGTTTATAGTAAAAGTTATAGTTAGAAAACAAAGAAAGGCAGAAACAATACAACACAAAAATTCTTTATTGGCCAATTTATTCTCTATCACATATGATTGTACTTTATATTAAAAATACAATCATATATGATAAAGCATAAATACATGAATGAAACTGACTCAAAAAGGTCTTATCGCTAACAAGCAATTTCTTCAAGACCATATTTATGAAAATGGAAAATTAAGTAAAACCCTACCTGTAAAAAATAATCTGTAGGTACACTTATTAAATATCAAGTTATTTTCTTAATCTCAAGGTATTTTATGCTGTGAAATGTTACATCAAGTTTTACTGAGCTACGTTAATCTTTCAAGATTGCAGTTCAGTAAACTAACTTGTACCTTTGCTTAAATGTCTACTTAAACGTGTACACACGAAGATTAAGTTAGATATTGCATTTTCGGAGCGCTGGCTAAGATTAAAACTTTGCTGTGGCGACTTGATAGTAAACCGAGTCGATAAAGCCGCATCTAAGTTAGAGCTTACACTGATGGCTATATTGCAGCCAGAAAACATAACTTGAAAATCTTTTTTTCTTCGCATAGCTCTACATTATTGCTCTATTATTATTCTGAGTTTTATAACAAAATCACGATTATTTTTAGTGTAAATAATCCTAAAAAATATCTTAGTTACAATCACTGAAACCTATGACAAGCAGCAACCAATACAACCACGGTAGTGCTCGTTAATACGAGTATGAATCAAAGGTACCTACTTTACCATCCATCCGACACCTAGAATAATTTAAACCCACTGTTGACCCTATTATATTAAAACTCAAAAATATGACTTCTTATATTTCAATTGTACACAGCCGCAAAGTATTTGCATAGAGCAAGTAACTTTCAAATAACTTATGATCTATTATTAGTATATTTGAACTTTGTCCCAGAAAGTAACTAGTGAAGTTAGCCTTGGAGCCTCTTTTTATCTACCAACTTTCAAAAAAGAAGAGGTACTCAATTCGACTGTATATTTTTTGTTTATTATCGGATTTCTCAGCGACGGGATCGATTTGAATTTTTTATTTCAGTTTGAAAGGTCAAGAGGTTTGAGTTTGATATCAAATTACTAAAAATGTTCTTTCGGCGCCTGCCATAATGGAGTTAGTCATATTTATTAAACGAAATATTATACCTATGGCCATAAAGACTGGGGTTATCGGGATACAGATGTAAGGAAATTTGTAGGCTAATTGAGCCCGTAGACTGATTGATGTCACCAATGACTCCCGCTTTGGTTAGTTCTTGATGCAAAGGTCTATTGGAATTCAACGCGGCAATGCTGCGAGTTTGATGGGCGCCTTTGAACCGGGAACGGTGAGGGGCGGGTTATTTGATTAATATACATCTTTTTATATATAACGGCTGGACTGACTTAAATGAATTATTTTTGTATGCCTAGGTGGCACCCTGGATCGTTTAGTTTCACAAATCAGCCCGGCAGATGGCGTTGTAGTCGGTATCTAGATTTTTGCAGGACAACGTCTGTCGGGTCCGCTAGTATGAGTATAACTATTTATTTTATGTTTCGCGAAACATTAAAATTAATAATTCAGTTCAGCGATCCCTGTTGACAAAGTATAAGATTGGTTGAATTAGTACTTATGTATTGGAATAATAAATCATTTCAACACAATTTCAATTACATTTCGCTATTTTAATACTAACTAATTCTAAGATTATTCTAATAAACATTATTACTTAACCACAACCCCTATACAAACCATTTCAATTATTTGTTTTGTTGAACTTGTAAGAGCATTGTAATACCAAATAAGCTGATGCTTTTCTCTAAAACAGAATAAATTAAATTGCTTTTCAAAAGAAACTCAGTTAGTTCAAAATTGCTTGATTAGAATGTTTTAGAATACATTAAAATTTAAAAGGTTTACGTTAAGTCCACAAAAAGGAATTGTCTGTGTTTTTCTAAATAATGTTTAATGTAATAAATCTTGCTACATTTTGTTAAAAGATATTACGCTGATAAGAAATGCGTATGCTTAAAATGTTATTACCATATTTTTAACCAACTTTATAAAAGGAAAAGGTTCTAAATTAACAAATATGAGACTTTCTTTTACGCATGCTCCCGGGTTTTTCAAAATGGCTGGACTTTGGTCCGAAAAAGTAAACTTTAAATATGGTCTCACCTATTTTTGTTTGTGTGCAATTAGTTTATTAAATCAATATAACTTTTAATTTTCTTTGAGTATACAAAGATGACATTCTGTTTTGTAACATACGTTTTGCCTGCCGATTAAAGTCGATTTTCATTTTTTAAAAGTATTATTTATCTACACACACTTTTTTAGAGGAACATAAATATAATGTCGTTAGCCATTAAATTTTATCTAATTTTGACATTAAATGTTAAACACTAACAAAAAAAAACTTTTACATTAAATGGATATATTTAATAGGTTAATAGAAAGAATTAAATTATTTGTTGTATAATTATATCAATATATCTCCTATTATCTTTATAATTACTCTAACAGATTTATTAGATCTTAAAAAACCTCAAGTAATTTCGAAATAATTAATTAATTTCTTGTACACTTTTAGCTGCAAGCAAGCTTATAAGACTTTTAGATAAGATTCAAACCCGAATTTGAATGGAAAATTAAACTGGGTAGAATGGCGGCGCGTACGTATTTACCTTTCGGAAGATTTATTAATTTCCCAGAGGACGAGCAACGACAAGGCATTTTGCCTTTATTTTCTTTGATTAAATTTATTTTTACCCCAAATCCACTAGTTGTTTTAACCTGCCGTGAGGGAGCACTAAGTTATTTATTACACGGACGTCTGTGTATTATACACATTATGTTATAAATTATATCAGCTGACCCGGCAAACTTCGTACCGCCTAACAGTCGATTCTTTAAGAGTAATGTTACCATCGTAAATATCTATACCATACTAACGTCACTTCAACTTTAGGGTATGGTATAAAAGTTCAAATTGACTTTTAAGTTATTATTACGAATTGATTGTATGGGAGTGTAGAAAAGTGTTGCTTTTAGATCTTTACAGGCAATTTTTTTAATTGTTCTTTTCGTAAGAGCCATCTTCATACTTCAAAAATATTCTAAAAAAAGAATTAGCAAAATCGGTTTAGCTGCTCTCGAGATTTGCGCTTAGCAACACATTCAGTGATTCATTTTTGTATTATAGATTTATCTTCCATACACATATAAAAAACAGTAAGTCTTGACTGACAGACTTGCTGACGGAATTACTGACATGATCGACGCAGTGCCTAAACCGCTGAATCTAGCGACACGACATTATTATAGTATGAAAAAAAGAAAATTAAAAGTTGTATTGATAAAAAAGTATAGGACCAATTTACTGCCATAAAATTTAAACATAACTATTTGGGAAGTACAACCCTTGAGCCAAAAAATAATTTTTCCAACTCAGTCCAGCCATCTCTAAAAATCAGGTAACAATCACGTAACAAATTGTATCGAATTGAGAACCTCCTCTTTATCTGAGAAGCCGTTAAAAAACTGCAAAATCTTTCTCTTCGTTGATTTCCAGCATTCCTTTTCTTGAAACGAACACTTCTACAAAATATATTATCCAAAAAGTCAGATAAAATCCAAAGGAAATAAATCGAAGCCGGATTCAGTATCACCACAGACATCTTTGTCTACTTTAAATTAACTCAATAGCTCCGGCGACCTTGTCAAGTCTTAATAAAAACTCCTAAATAAAGAGTAAGATCATTTAGATACCTGCTTATTGTAGTCGAAGAGTAAGTAACGTAAATATGTACGATACCTTGATAATGATTAGTACGTATGAAATGATGGTAATTAGAGTCATTACTGTTGTTTCTAATATTTCCATTTCCACTGTTTTCAAATTCAGTTTAATACTTTTGTGTTAAAATAGTTATAAGAGTTAGAGCTAGTCTCATTAGACTTGAAACCCTCAGTTTTTTATGACATGGCGGACAATAACTTGCAAATTGACAGAATCTTAATTTATTAGAATATGGAAATAGACATTGCAAGTGTTTTAATCATTATTTTTTCTCATTTTACGAAAGATAACAATGCAAATTATTGAATATCGATCGTAAGCGACGTAACTAACGAGTAATGAATTCATTCGATCGTTTCAATAATGACGCTCCTGATTTAAAGCATTTTATTTACAATTGATACAATAAAAATAATAAATTTCTCTATTTACCCATTGTTCTGTATAAATTAATATTTTTCCCGAACTATTTGGTAATTTAGCTATTAGTTATTTGGTAAAGACTTCAAACTGATTATATCATGATAATAATGCAGAATTAGTTTAAATATACATTTTAAATAATAATAAAACTGAGTTAGTCCGACTGACTGACGGGCCATAACTAACATGCGAATTTAGACTCTATTCATATTTTTTACTAAAGAGAGAGCCATCCCCTTTGATGATGCAATTATTTCTTGAAAAAAAAAAACTCCGTGGCTTTCGCTTGTTATTAAATATCGCCATAGCAAGAACTTAGTGAAGTTCCTTTAAAACTTTTCCGCCGTCGTCTCCTAGACTACTCCTAGATTAATCATTCGGATTTGACTCATCTATATTCAATGGACGTTTTTTATCGTTTATGCAAACATTATTTTACAGTATTGTATTATTTAAGTGATGGTGTCTAATGTTGGTTTCTCGGGGAATTCGTGGGCTTGTCTCTAGGCTGTCTTTCTTGTATCATTATAAAATAAATTAATAAAAGAACAATACTAATGTTTAGGTATTTCATTTTTTTGTAAATAAACATTTATTGCATAAATGTAAGGTCCTGTTTACCTGTCTCGCTCTGAATAATCGGGGTAGTGCATGATTTATTTGTTAATAAAACAGATTTCGGTGAATAGAGAACCTATTTTTTTTAAAAACCGGTTAAAACTGCTGATGCTTGCATAGATCCTAATGATGATGATTTTCGGGGTATTCTGTATATATTTACCGTGTTACCATGTTACAAAAGATTTCAACATGCTTTTGATCAGATGTTTTGGTTCATATTTTGCTACAAATCCGCGACTATTGCTTGTTTACAGGTAAACACCGCTTTTAAGTTTATCAACCACATAACCTAGTTTAGTGTCTAAACATCAATTTTGACAATATTTTATGGTAAATCTAATAGAACATAGTATATTTACCATAAAATATTTGTATGGTAAATATACTGTTTAGTAAGGAGTAAGTAATTTGTAGAAAGATATGAATCAACACATCATTTACCAAAACACATTTTACATAAGGTTCGGTTGCCGTAGACAAGTTTTGGCATTATAAATGCCTTTGGAGATCTCTCATCATGTTTCCATCAGTATAATTTTGTAGTTTATTTTATGATCATGAGTAGAATTGTTGTGATTTACCGCGCTTACAATACTTTTGGAAGTTTTATTAGTCTGACCTTGTATGAATTGGTTCGTTTCTTTTAAGGGTTCCGTAGATCTTTGTAAATTCTATCAGCCTTTCGTCTGTCCGCCCTAGCACAAAAGAAATACTGATAGTTAAATATAGATAAAATTTAGTGATACTGATATAGCTTACATAGTTTAGATAGATTTTATACCTTCTTTGATACCTAAATTCAAATCGGTTTAGGCGTCTCTGGGAAATAGGGTCAGCTGGAAATGTATGTCGTAATGATACCGTGTCAAATTTTAAAACCATCAAACTTATACATATATATCTTTTATATTTACCTTCTGTAGGTAGAAACACTGCAAAGCCACGTCAATTGTTTGAACAACACAACGTCAGAGTCGTGTATTCAACATGTATTTACTTACATACGTATTTACTTTAGTATTTACTAGAACAGTTATCTACTATCACTTACGACTTAAATTTAATCATAAATCGACAGTTTTTTTTGTTTGGTTTTTGCTTTTCTTGTGCTTCAGAGAGTCAATGAATCTTAGTAATATTGCGATGTGTCAGTATTTTTTGCTACTTATGTGCCTTTCAATGTTATACAAGGTATGATATTGTTTTATTTGTTTCTGGGTAGGTAAATAAGTTTAGTTTGTGATTGTATTATTAGGTATATTTTTCGAATACATCGACTTCGATGACAGTAGTCATGAACTTTGAGGTAAGTACTTGGAGGCTGCAACTAGTTTTATACATTTTATTCTTGTTTCTTACCTCAATATCTCCCAAAAGGTTAAAAATTTAATTAGTTTCTGCCTCTCTAGACCTAAAAAAGTGACATAGAGGATGAGTTTTTTCTTGTTTATCTTTGCGATTTATTCTTGCGATATTAGTAGTAGGTATTTTAAAGGTTTTGGGTTTTATACCTCTGCTAGTGAGTCGCAATGAATTTAAATAGTCTAGGAATGAAAGAATAAAACTGCCAAATATCCGCAATCGTGTAAAAAATAATACCTAATTCTCCATTTAAGAAATTTTGTCGTGAATTTGTTTAACATTTTAGTCGCCTGGAAACAGAAATAAATGTCGAAAATATTCTATGAGATTAAATATTAATTCTTTGTTGCCATAGAAGTAAAAAATATAAACAGTTTCTTGCAATGAATAAAATAAAAATTGTTTTAAGGTCGTCATTTCGAATTTTTTGTGTAAACAGTTGATTGAACGTGAACGCTCATAAATTACTATGTGAAAGACTAACTTGAATCAGGTTCGTATAATTTTATTAATATTAATTCTGAATATTTTATTTTCTATTTGAACTACGTAGGTACGAGTATACACATATAATTTACTTACTCGGCAACAATTTTTGAAAGGAAATATGTAAAAGTAGACCTTAAAATATAAAAAAAAAAAAAAAATTATGAATACAAAAAAAACATAGCAGTTGTTATCTTATCAGTTATTTTTTGTAGAATAATTAAACTGATTAAAAAAAGGCCCAGACTTTAGCATTGCTTATCTTATCAAACTAAGACTACTACGATACGTTACAAATGTAACATAACTATATATTAATAGAATAATAAAACATATAACATATTTTCAAAAGAAAAAAATCAATAACACCAATCAATTATGCCATAGTATGCTATTATTTTTTCAGTCGCCATAGTTTTTTTTTGTAATCTGGCGTCTAAAGAAATGTATTGAAGAGTTTGAATGGCTTGATAACGCGTACGAAGTCGTCGGTTGAAAAACTAACAACATTATTTACCTTTTGTGTATAGATAATGAGTAAAAAATACAATCAGCAGTAAGTATATGCAAATAGTATTCTAACAGAATAAAATAAATGTAAATAACGTAATTTTATGAAACAGAGTAGGTAATACGATGAAATTATTCTTAGAATAACATTATTTATGTAATGTTAGCCGCCTCCACTGAAAAATATCTCTATTCTTTGCCATTATCAATTTTTACGTATTCAAAGACGGTATACATTTATTTGTTTAGTATTATTAGATAAAAAGAAACTTGTTAAGGAGGCGTATAATTACACATTCACGTTAAAATAAACACATTTACGTAAATTATTTAAATATAATATTTTAATTTAGAAGTGACATATTAAAACGACGCAAACAAGTAATAACCATATATGTAAAATACTAAATAAGATATTAAAATTATAAATGAGTTAAGAGAGAGGTTGAGAGAGGCAGATCAATGAGAAAAGAAATAATTTGCGGCAATGCTAATAACTTCTTTTTATTATTGATATGCATTCTTACTAGGAATGTGTAGTAATTTTTTGTAAAAATATTGTTAACAAACAAATTTAATTATGGAAATATAAATTTATTATACAACATTCATTCCCCCTGCCGTCTCCCCTCTATCGCACAACTCGCAATCAAGCGACGAACTGACGCGGCCTTAAGTCGGTTCTTATTAGCATAGACATAAGTAAGAGTTGATACGTCAGCGTCGGATTTGCTTAATTCTCTGGTAAATATATGCAAAATGATTCTGCCGAGTCTGATGCTCATTTCATTTGCCAGGTTTAGGCATACAACCCACTGGAATAACGATTTCACGATACGAAACAATGATAATGTTAATATATTTTTCATCCCACCATCTCGGAAAGAGTATTTTTGCTATTCGATATCTGAGTGCAAAAGCCGTTTTTATCCGCTAGAGGATAAAGTAAAATTGATTTTTGAATATCGTGTGCACTAAGTTTGTGAATTAAAAACCTCAATCAACATATTTACTTCTACCTATATGGTGCCGAATTCATCATACAACCTTTTTTATTTAAAAACTCAGACTCAAACCTTTTTTCTGTACTTTTTTTTTAATTTGCCATTATCTTTTCAAGTCATATTGTTACAAAACCTTATGTTAAAAGTAAGTAAATAAACTAAAATGAGTGATTCAATTTTTTTTATTTTTGTATCCTACGCTTGCTCGGTCACCAAAAGTGAGCCCGCGGTTAAAAAGCATCTTTACACTCTTGTATAACAAATAACTATTTAATAGGCAAAGTATCGTCACCCAAATGAGCCCAACAGTGATAAACGTGGCAAGCTCGAGGTAGTTACTAAGTTTTGATGGAATATGTCCGGAACCAGGCTGTGAGAAGAAGAGCTTTCTCGGAACTGAACCCAATGTGGAGGTAATACACAGGTTTTTTTTCTAATCTTTATTACGGCAGAACTACGGCACTCTACGGACAGGTAATTCATTTCTCCAAGCCCCGAAGCATTCCAGAATATAAACCTTTGATTTAAAGACCCTTGAATAACACATAATAAAAAAACTTACTGTTAAATACTGAAAATTAACAACGGGTCTAGACGAAACCTAAAAATGGAATCCTATTATAAAAATCACTCGAGCGAATTCTTCAATTTCATTTGACATAGTACTTTGTGTACAAAACTGACGTCATTATTAAACAAAGAAATCAATCATACGTGCGATTCAAAAATAGAGCCCGGGCAAATAAAAAAGCGTATTAAAACGCAAATCATTTGTCATCGAAACTTAAATACGAGTATCTATCTTCTAGATAAAAGTGTACAGCTATGATATCATACATTAGCAATAAATTCGGCCGTAGGTACCCTATCTTATTGACTCAGTTGAGTATGACTTGCAGAAAGTCATGTAGCAAAAACCTAACTTGGCAACGGTAAATCTCATCAGGTTGTATATAATGCTTCATGTACTTACGAAGATTGAACTACAAGTCAAATGAAAATGAGTTCAAAGTCCGAGCAATAATATGAGGACGTCGACGACAATCATTTTTACTCGCATTTTAATATGTTTTGCTTGGCTAGTAAAGTTTCGATTGAAACCTTTGAGATTGGATTGTCATACTGTTGTTTCAAATATTACATGACTGTTATACATAACCTATTCTGTTTTAATCAAATACAAATGACTCAATCACTACTACTTTGATACTTTTGTACTAATGACGGAACTCGGTTAGAAGAGATTATAAGTAAGTTTATACTCTCCATATACATTATTATTCTTTATGTTTGTTCATAATAAAACAGTTTTAATAAAGAGGAAATCTTAATTAGATTCGTATGTTATTTGTATCTGCTCCCAACAAAAGATTCCAGGATCTTTTGTTAGAATTAAATCAATACACCTTAAAAATCATTAGAGCTGTTAAGCAAGCTAAATCCTGTAACAAAAGTGATATTCTCAGTGAGTTTTAGTCCCTTTTTGGATTACAAAGTCTAACTTGACTGTGTGTAATTAATTAGAACTAGAGTTTCTAATTCTAAGTCTATTTCACACACTTGTCATTAAAGCGATAGCTTAACATTTTCATAGATTCTTTATCTTTTGTTATCTACCTACTGTTGCTGCGTTGTCTTATATGCCATTATTAACGTCGTACTTATTTAACTTTATATGCACGTAAAGTTATTATAATAAATAATTATAATTGCGTTATAAATTATTGTCTTTTCGTCTAATATGTCGGACGGAAACTTGTCATTTTCACCAAAAGAACATACTCATTGTATACATTTAATAGGCTGTCTGTGTAATCGGATAATTAATAATACACCTAGTCATTCTATAGAAAATTTAAACATTAACATAATTAAAATTCAGGCCATGTAGAGAGTATGATTTGTTACATAATTTTATTTATCTAGGTATTTTTTTATACAATTACAAACGTAAGACAAAGCGAAAAAATAAACATAATGAAGTGTCAGCATTAAATGATTACTGAGTCATCTGCATTCGGCATAGCGTGTGTTTCAAAATTATTTCAATGGCTATTATATCACAGCAGCTGAAAATTATACCAAGATCTTATCTAGGGTTAATTATCTTCGAAATTTTGTAAGACGTGACTCTCTTTATAAAATTTGGATAAATAGCAAAATTTGTCGGGAACATCATTCAAAAGAATGTATCAAACATGTAGCAGAGCATCCGCATTTGTATAGAATCCCCAAGGGTTGCCGTTCAAATACATTCGCTTTAAACATCCAGCAGATATTTTTTAAATTCCGTATTTTTTTTCTAAATATTTATTTTAACCTGGGGATATAACGAAATGACAGACAAAAATAATAAATTACAGAAAAAGATACCATTTATTTGTTGGGTCGTTTTTCGGCTACTGATATGACATTGAAAGTTTCAGATAGAGTCCGCCTTACTTAAAATTTATCTCTAACTAAGCGGCTAATAAACAACTAAAAATTTCAGATGGTTTTTGAATAATTAAAAAGAAGTTATAGTCGTGCTAAAAACGGCATATTAAAAACGAACTTTTAGCAGCCTTAGAAGATACTGTTCACTCTAGCGTATTCTCGGGCAACACAGCAAGTTGCGCTGTAATCCTTTATGGTACGGATAAGTAGAGTTCTAGCATACTAATAAAGTAACATACTTAGTTACCACATCAATATACCAAATACAGAGCTTTAAAGTTTTTTAACCGGCAAATCTTTGTGTTTTCCGATTATTTAACTCCCTATGTCAATATCGCTGGACCACTTCGCCATCATCACTTACCATTGCTAAGGAAGTTCTATAAATCCAAATCGTAAAAATTAAGAATAAATTTAATTTAACAAACCAAACTGATAAACCTTACTAAGATATAAATAAACGTAATTAGGCTTGCTTTTTTATACATTATTTTATTATGGTTTTAATGAAATAACTTTATTCTGGGATAAGTATTATACCCAATGACTTACTTATCTAATATCCGAATAATATTTTTACCTACTTTTATTTTTTGTCCAAGCTATGGGCAATAACTATAGAGGGCTAGAGATTCTTGACATTTTCATAATTTCCGTTACGCATAAAATTATCAATGATGTGAAAAATAAGCTGAACAAATTAAATTTATTCTCTCATTCATTGTAATTTCTATGGGTTTTAAAATAGATTGCATTCTAAATAATGCGGCCGTTTCCATAATTTTTTACTAATTATACGCTGACGTAGGCGGCACCTATTTGCATGCTTTTGTAAGAGAGATATTAATTTTAACATTATTAATATACTATATTACATTCAACTTCATGCTTAAATTTTTGCCAGTAAAATGGCAAGCGCAATACAATTTTCCTGAAAAAAAAAATATTTTTTTCGCAGACACCAATCTGTTTCATTCATTTTAACGGATCAATTACTCAACCAGGCTTAAATTAAACAAATTCGACGCTAACAAAGATAAATAATTATCATGATTAATGTTGTAAAGTAGGCTAATTTTTTTCAGAATACACAATAAATATATTGCAAGATAACAGGAAGATACATACATTTTTGACAGCTCATCCACGATTAAAAACTTTTCGGCAACAATTAACACTGAAATAATAAATCCGAACAGTAATCCAATGCAAAACTGAGCGAACATCCTTGTTAAATCATATTTCGACGGTTCGGTTTCACTAACACATCACTCCTCGAAGTTTATTTTTATTTTGACGGTTGTACGTATTGCGCGGAGCGATCGTCGAGAAGTCCATGCTCGACGAAGGACGGCGGGCTACTGACGCGCGGACGGAACTGTCAGTCTCTACTGCGCACCTGTGGATTTCCACGGCTGCTATACAAGTATGGGGGTTTCAGATGTTTTTCATTTTTCATAATTATTATTGAAATATTGAAGCCTGGAAACGATCACTCAGACGGTGCTGCTAATTAGAAATCAAGGCATTTTACGGCGAGCGAGCGTACTATTCTACCTTTCGAATTTAATTACCTATTTGTAAAAATAAGTGACTTCTGACTGTAATCGGCAGGCGCCGATACACGCTTTTCAGTTATTTTGACTAAAAAATCCAAAACACTGGATCATTTTTGATGAAGTTATCATGGAACTGATGAGAGGTTATAAAAAATCAATATAGTTTTTACGTTGCTGAAATTAATTTATAATAATATATTCTTACAATTAATAAAAATTAATTAAAAAAAGTTTTTTTTTAAAACGGTTACCCAACCATTACTGAGATATCAGGTAACAAATAAAAAAACATGTAGTCGGATAACTAGGATAACCAAATAACTTACGTCACTAAAAAACAGTAACATTAATCAAATAGATCACCCCCCTCCCCGGACCGTTCCTGTATTATTAATTATTGATATATACTCGTATTTGGTATGTGTGGTGTAATATATTAAGTTATTTTAACTAACTTCCCCAATACCTAGAATGTGCCGCACTTATAATGAAATTAATTCCTCCTAAAGATATCAAGATCTTTCACGACTCTTTAAATATCTTTAAGAACAAACTAGTAAAGTATTTAGATGGATGATGTTCTGTCATTTTCTGTCATATAAGTATTATAAGTATATTTTAAAACACTTATAATTTATTAAATTATACCGTTATTATTTTCTTTGTTTAAAAATGATTTAAAAATTCAAGTTGACTAATTGTATAGTTCAACGAGAATAATGTTCTACTGCTTCTAAGAATGTTGTAAACACCCATAAAGGGTATATATATATATCAAAATCAATATTGGTTATCATGTATTTTCAAATTTTGTAATATATACACTGTTGGTGTTTCGTTGTAAATAAATATATAAATAAACTTCAAAATAATATTAGGTTCTCAATTCTACTCGTACTTTATTATTTTTTAATAGTTTTCTGACTTCTCACAGACGCCTGTAGCAGCAAAAATTTCTTTCGTATTTGAATCTCCAACTTCGTATTTGATCATAAAACTCCCATACTACTTGCATACTGCCAACATTAAAAGACCATTCCAACATCATTTCCTAAAACGGATGTCATTTACATCATTACACATTCACAAAAACGCTTGAAGAGTACCTACAATATAGTAACAGTTCATCGACAGGAAAAAGTACAAAAGTTTCATAACTAAATCGTTACAATACACATGCAATGTCGATATTAGCAACACAGAATATTGCAGATGGTTAAATTTATGTTTTAAGTAATATACCAAAAAGAAACTTTAAATAAGTTCTTTATTACCAAAGCCTAAAAATTTGCAGGTACTCAATTGGACTGTATTTTTTTTAATTAAATGTTTGTTACCAGATTCCTCGTTCCTCGGGGACGGGGGGACCGAGTTGGATGAAAAAATACATCTCCCGTATAGTAATAGAAGTGGGTAGTCACTTTTCTTTATATTGTCTTATTACACATGAAACAATATTTTAAGTTTTATAATTAGTTCTATTTTTACTTAAAAATCAAAGATTACTAGAGATTATATTCTGTGTTAAACTTTATCCTTAAGTAACCAGTACTTTCATCATTTTTGTCACATTATCACACGAAAATGAGTAAATTTGTTCATAAAAGTAAATACGTTAAGATGGTGAACACGATTCTATTTTATCAGCCGACTTCAAATAAGTAATTAGGAGGTGCTCAATTCGATTTAACTTTTTTACTTATTCAGAAGACGTCACCTACTGAACATAGGTCTCCCCTTTAGAACGTCATTCCAAATGAAAAGCTGCCAATTGCACCCAGTGGTTATTTGTGACTTTTATTATGTCGTCAGTCCACCTAGAGGGAGGCCTACGTACACTGCGTCTCCCAGCTCGCAGTCGCCACTAAAATATATTATGTCAAATTGAAA
This sequence comes from Ligdia adustata, assembly GCA_947049295.1. Lineage (NCBI taxonomy): Eukaryota > Metazoa > Arthropoda > Insecta > Lepidoptera > Geometridae > Ligdia > Ligdia adustata. Next base: position 4,875,896 of record OX346236.1, on the reverse strand, counting down.
TACCTAGGTTATCACTTAACAGTTATAATATAACTTCGTTTCAACCCATAGCCTTCTTAATGCTAGGCACAGGTATCTTTTATGAAGACATCTTTCATAAAGTAAGCCTTAGTCCACCACGCTGGCCAAATTGTAGGTTGGGGACTTCACTTATCTTTGAAAGCTGCTGTTCTAGTACTTCTAAGACAAGCGGGTTCCCTCAGCATTTAAGCTTGTGGTAATTCATTATAATATGCATATAAGTGAAAAATACAGAGTTGCATGCCTGAACCTGGATGTGAACCCGAGCCTTTTCGCTTGTGAGGCAAGGGGTTTACCGACTAGGCTACCACTAACAATTTTTATATAAACTTCAACATTTGTTTGACTTATTAGATTTATTAAACATTATCATGTAACAAAAACAAGCTAGAGTTTGTATTTAGCGACGTCCATCTCAATAACGAAACTAGCCATTAGAGCCCGTCTAGCCCATTAGACAAAGCCCAACTTATATTGATGGGGTGGCCTGAAAATGTGCGGCCACTGTCAGGAAATTGGGTAGTGACGCGACGGTACATAATTACTTTGCTCTAGGCAGACTAGCGGACAAGTACCTATACACTATAATGATTATACCTAGCACTTCTGCGAACTGTTGACGTAGATCCCAATATTTTGTGTGATATACCTACTCGAAAAAATATCGTATCAACTAATACCTACCCACTAAAAGACACGGGACTTTCCTATAAAGGAGGTGTAAACTACGACGCTGGCAAAAGATTAAAAGTATAATTAAAAAAAAACCCCAAACTTTGTCATTTTGTGGTGTCAGCCATCTTGTATCTGAAATTTATCTTAGCGTACGTATTCGCGTTATAGAGCGTACGTATTCTACTAGTCAAACCCTTTAATTTTAGAGCCATATAATTTAGAGAGTTGTGAAATAATATACGAACATAGCTAAGAACGCTCCAGAACAATTTTAAAAGAAAAGTAATATATCGATTTATCGACGTTTGACCAGAATGTTGATATTTAATAATTATTTTTAAAAATTAAAGGGAAAATCGACTGGCATCAAATCAAACTTCTGGACTTTTTTTACCCGATCATATAAAAAAGTTCAGCCATCTCTGTTCTTACAGACAGGTCAGGTGACAAATATAAATAAAGCATTTATAGTCGGATTGAGTACAGCCTGTTTTTGAAAGTGAGTAGAACAATTTAACCGACCTGTACCTAGGGTACATGAGAAATTCTTCACTAACCCGCTTGTAAGTATTACAAAAGTATGGTTTAGGATTTTCAAACTTGAAGAATTCACTAAATTTACTGATTACAAAATAATAACAATTGTCACTTGATAGAGTCAATAATCGCTAACTGTAATTAAATAATTCTTTGTTTTTTGAGTAACAAAAAAATATTAAGCCTCCCAAACCATCGATATCAATCTATTCCTTAATGTCAATGTTTAATTATAATTGCTCCCGAAGTCAAACGCTATTTTCAAAAAATCACGGTGTATATGAAGACTAGGGTATTTTGGCATCAAATGTTATGAATTCTTAATGTTTTTAAATCATAAATGCCTGTTTCTACCTTTTTGGGCACACGCCCCCTAAAGCACTACATTCGCAATCTAACTATTGCAATAAACCAAGCGTAATGTGAACTGTAAGCATCTATAATGTTACACAAAGGGTTCCACCCACTGATACATAAAGCATACCCTGAATCATTTAAACCAGCACAGATTGTGATCCATAGTTGAGTAGCTTTAGTCTCCAGAGAGTTACTATAAAGATCTCTGTCCACTACAAAATACAATGTACTTGCTATACTAAAGACTTATCAGGAACGGATAGTAAACGGCATGGCCAACTGGAAAGTACGCAATTTAAACATGAAAGGACACAATTACATCTACTAAAGCAAATAGCGTAGGCAATTTTATATTGATTAATTTAAAAAATAAAATTAATTGGCATATAAAAATTTTGGACCAAATTTTTAAATGCCAATTAGGCTTTATTTGGAAGATTTTTGGCAAAGCACTTTAATTTTAATGTACCTACGGTTCATATGGTTAGGGGTGTCTAATTCAAAATAGAGTCTCTATACTTATTATTACAAACAGCGTTTATTATATTATTAGCCTATAATTAACCCCCGATGCATAAAAGACCGTGTGTTATAAATTTAGCGTGTCTGTGTGTGGCATCGTAACTACCGTAGTGAATGAAACGATTTTGATATTTTTATTTTGTTTCAAAGTTGATTTAGTCGAGAGTGCTCTTAGCCATGTTTAATGAAAATCAGTCAAAGATGGCTACCGTCACAAAATGCCAGAGTACATATTTTATCACAACTCTGTGTATTAAATGAAAAGGCTTGACTAGTAGATTACTATACACGTTGACAACAATTCAAATGCAACATGGCGACCATCACAAAATAGCGTAAGTATTTTTTTTGTCGGGAGTTTATTTAATTTTTACTTTAATCTTGTATTATAAATAACATGTTTTTCCTAACATGTACCTAATACGGCCCTGGCATATACGTTGTAGTGGACAGATACCTTATTTTGTTAGAGACCGAAGTAAGCGAGCGGAACGCTGCTGTCGGATATAATAACGGTTTATCAAACTGCCTCGGAACGATTCTAAGCGCTTTCCTTGAAGAATCGAAAAACTTAACTGGACATTCAGGGAAACGGATATTTGGGAAAGTATGGGGAATTGGACTTTGAGTAATAACAGCCTTACTTACCGGCTTTGTAGATTTAGTCGTTCGTTGATCTTTTTTAATGTTTTCTTGATAAACTTATATTCATTTTAGACCTTGTTTCGTGAGTAATAAATTCTACTTTTATAGAATTGTCGTAGTATTTACATTTTCAACGAAATTTCCCTCTTTTACGATAAACAAACAAAAATCGCCGACGACTAAAAATACGTAGACTTATATAAATAGAAATTTCTTGCGAACAAACATCCATATATACAAATATACAAACTGACAGATGAAAGAACATTTGTCAGCCTCGAAGCAAAGACACTTCGCTCGCTCGGTCAATTTAGAGATAGTCTATGGGTGGGTAGTCTAATTAGTAGTAATATTTTTAAGTAATTTAGGGTATCTAATCACAAATTCCTTTGTACTATGTTTTTAATATCGGGCAAACTTGTTAGGGTTTTTGAGATGGTGTTACAAAGTCGTATACTAGACGTTCTGTGAGCTTATCATAGGAGAAAAGTTTTACACGTTGAAAAGTTTTTTATGAGTTTTTAGATTCAACATTTCGCAAACAACAAGTTCATAAAAAAATATGTGATAACTAACTTCCATTAGGGCAGGTGCAGACAACGTCCTGGACTGATTTCCATATAGGCTTGGTTGAAGACCAACCTTTCAAACAAAAAAATATGTATCCGACAAATCAGATAAACACCCGAATCGAATTGAATACCTTATCCTTTATTGGATAATCGATAAAAAACAAAAACTAAATCGACGAAAAGCTATAGAGCTTTTCGTCGATTTAGTTTCTGTTTTTTAAATAATTATTGAATTTGGCCATGAGTTGAGAAATGTAAACGAGGTATTCGGCACTCGGAATTCCTCGTTCACATTTCTCAACTCATGGCTATGTCACTACATACCCAAGGATCCTTGCCCAAGCTAAATTAGAAGCTTTCAGAATGTACGTTTTTACAAAAAATATATCAAATAAGTTAGCTTTTCTTATAGGTACCTACAACGTGTCACAGAAAGGTGTGATAATACTGAAGGGTCTCAGTCTACCCATCAAAGTAAATCCATTATTAAAGAAAATTCTGCAAAATTAAAAACGTGTGTTCTATACAATATGACCGATGACGCCACCAATTTTTGTATATAAACCTAGTATCTTTTTATTTAAAAAAATATTTTTTTATTTATTTAGTTATTTAATCTGCTCTGGTTTCACTTTGATGGACAGAGCCACAACTTTATCACAACTTTCTCTTACAGGTTATATAAACATATCTGACTTGATGATATACGAGTAGCTGATTATGTTCGATCAATAAACTCGTAGGTATATATTAGTAGAGATATAGAAACAAAATCAAAATGTAACAGAATATAACATCTATTTTGATACCCTTTTTTCCGAAAGCCACTTTGACAAACCATAGCGAATATTTTACGCAAAAAATACACCTCCAAAGCGTGGAAATAAGAAATAACATAGCCGTTTCTCCTGTTTATCATCGTCGGTCGTGTATTTATCATTCGAGATTTACCTCGTAGCAGGGTCTTTATTTTCTTATCACTCGAAATTAAAACGTCTATAGACATTGCTCTTGAACAATATGCAAGACGAATAATAATAATAATATATTTGAAATTTTTTCTCAACTATTTTATTAAAACTTTATGGACAGAATTGTCATTACAAAATTAGTTAATTAATAATATAAAATTATTATTTTTTTAAAACCTCTTTCTATTCTAAAGTCGGTTAAAGATTTTTAAACCAGTATTCTTTAAATGCAATAGAGTGTTGAATTTTCTGCTTTGATTTTCTACGAGTAATTTTAGAATAGAGCCCCAGGTACGAGGAGCTATATCGACGGATAAACCTGTCGGTGATAAGATTTCTAACATTGTCGTCGAACTTGGTCGTATCAGAAGATATCGTTGATTGTGCCTTTGTGTTGCCATTTGACTTTGTGGGAATTACCACCGGCTTATCGTAGGCGTATCTTTTTGTTCAAGATTTTGTTACGAAATTCTATGATTGCGTACAACGCCTAAAATATGTTTAGACCAACTGAAATTATTACCTTTTTGTGCAAATTTTTTAATGTTTGTATGATTTTTACACATTTATTGGTACGACTATGTTAGATAAAAAAGACATTTTAAATATATTTCATTTATTAACTACATTAATTGCGATACCTACATACAAAGAATATATTAATTTTAATCGCTCTCTTCAATATTGTGTATAATACTAAATTCATTGAACGCTGAAATCGACATTAAGACCTTTCGATTCACATTCAGTATATGACTGTGAAGAAAAGTACTTAGTTATGCATCCCCCTCGCCCTTCTGCTCTGATGTAGAGACGGCTTACTTAGCAGTACTTGCACTTCTGTGGATAGCTGACTAAGGTGTCTCTTATCGGACCACCGCTCCCTAAATTTAACTACTTACTTAAATATTTTTCTAACATATTTTTTAGCAAAATTCACTTGCAATGTAACTAAATAAAACACATAACATTTATATCACGATATTTTTTGATTTTGTTATTGATGTGAACAAAATACAGTGATGTGTCTACACATAAGATAGTTTTCCTTTGTCGCGGCTAAGCCAAATTTATGTTGGCTCCCACACATTAAAGAGAGAAGGATGGCGTCCAAAGCCGTTCTGTAGGGAAAACTTACGATAGCGTATAATTTTCACTTTGGTATAGGGACGGACTTTTTGATAATAGCAAATTGATATAGCCCAGTGACTCTGAAGAAAAACAAAAAAGTAAAAAAGACTTCAACTGGGCTTTAATTTGTCAGAAAACACTAATTTTTAGCTATTTATATTAAAAAAAAACAAAGTAATAAAATTAATATAAGAAACCATCTAGACCCATTCAAACATCAACATTCTGGAAATCAGTCCAGGCGTCAAGGAATACAGAACAAATCTCGACGAATTAACAACCTCCTACCCTTTTTCAAATCGAAAATACATTTTAATAAAGCTTAGTTTAAAATCCTTATGTTTGATCAATAAAGAGCTCTTCAATAAGCAAGTTGTAAAAACAAGAAAAAATGCGATGCCAGCGGGGATGCCAACAACGGAAAAAACTCAGAATTGCTTACTGAAGACATCCTTTTTTCTTCAAAGAGAGGAATTCTAAGAGACTTTTTTTAAAACAACGTTGTAGCCTTCTGTTTCTTTTGTTAACTTAGTTTGGAAGGAATTTTTAAACTGTGGAAAATTCTAGAGAAAGTTTCTGCGTTGTTATACGAGTTAGAGAATAGGCCGTGTGAAAAAAAATACGACTGAAACAAGTAAAGTAAAATATTAAATTAATTTAAATTTTTGCCGATGATAAAGCTTGGTAATAGACAGACGGAAGGACGAATGGACGGCCCGATTGATGGACGGAGGTATACAAACTCTGAATTAATTGTAGTGGGGTCGGGGTTTGAGTACGGAACCCTAAAAATATTATACCCGGTGATTGCGGTATCCGTGGCTATTTTTATTGTATTAATAAGAGTAATAATTATTCGTTCACTAAAATTTAATGTATTTATTCGAAATTTGTAACTAGTTTAAGCGTCAAAAACTGTATCGAAATGTTTATAATATTTATGTTATTTCAAACTAATCTCTGAAGATCTTCCCAGTAATGAACACCGTCGGCACCGTTCTGATGCAAAGATGATTGATACGTACGTCAAAATAATTAATCAAACGAGACGTTTCCGTGAGCGTGTGTATGTTAACTGCATGATTATATTCATGTACGTATTACTAGTAACTAATGTTATTATATTGTTTAAAAATGAGCTAGGTACAAATAGCTTCTTCTTATTATATATTAAAAGGGAAAATAAAACTTGCATAAATGAAGATATTCTAATATTATGATTATTTTTTTATTACTTTGGTACAATAACACTTAACAAATTAAATCATAAATAAAAGATAAAGTTCAGTATGACAACGTAGTAAATTTGATAAATCAACTTTTGTATACATCATTATTATAATATCAGAATTAATATGGAGTACAACGTCAAATTAATATAAATCTAACTTGAGAAGTGACTTCTTAAAGTTATACAAGTTCTGGACATATATCAATGCAAGTTTCGTAATAAGATTGACACATTCTTTTAAGTGGATTGTTACTTCCCACGTTATTATTTGAGGAGGGAATATAAAACAGAGACATTGGTTTACGAGTAGCAAATTTCCTAATGACAATTTTAACATTCGCTAATAATTTTTCACTAAAGATGCCATTGACGATCTTGTGAAGAATGCAGAAATCAGTGATTTTGCGTCTCTGTATTAGACTCTGAAACTGGAAATTTAAATGTAAATATACTTAAACTTTGACCAATCTAAAGAAAACCTAGAAAAATATGTAGTTAATATTACTAGGGTTCTAGTAGGTAATAAAAAAATAACACTACAAGGATATATGTTTACATTCAAAGATACAATGGTACTAGTGGAATTACTTCATAAAGCCAATCAAAGGGCCAAAGTTGATCATGTTTAAAGGAAATATTTCATAAAAATACGAGAAATAACTATTTGCATTCATACGATATTATATTATAAGGATTCGTAGTTTGTTTACAGGAAAAAATAAATGAAACTACTGAATCGCTTTTTAACATTTTAACACAAATACATAGCTACACATTCTTATTCTATTCGTAATGGCTAATGTAATTCCGAGGGATAATCAAATCACCGTAAGGTAACACACTACACCTAGCAGCTGATTTATAGTATATATGCACCTAAAAGATTTCACTTGGAATGTAACTTTATCCCCTTAATGTCGTATTTTCATCACGCATTCCTGAATTTAAATACCATTTTGCTGGAGTCTGTATTTTATCTATGTCTGTCTGTCATCGGAGCATTCAATCGTGTACTCAATCCTAATAGACCATGGAACTCTGTAGTTCGCTCCGAATAGAGAAGCCTTGGTTAGAAAATAATGTATGAGCCTGTAGTTTAAGATGTAGGTTTAAGATTATTGCTCATAAATCGTGGTCAATAGTACGCACAGAATATTATTAATATGGCTGTGATAAATAGCTTAAATTATATAACGATTCATTAGGTATTTAACGAGAATGATACACTGTAGATTATGAACAACTAGTGTATCCTTGAGCTGAGGATATAGTTAACTATAGATTACGTACTCGTAAAAGACTAAGTAAGTACTTACATTCTATAAAACATAGTAGCCATTGGTTTTGGACATTGATTTCTAAGGCACATGTTATTAAAAAATTCTATTTTAAACTTTTTTGCTATGTTTATTCAGTTACATTTTTTCAGAATTTTTTAGACTGGTATCATATAATTATATAAGTATTTATACTTTGCTAATTTGCCAATTTCAATTTGGTTTTCTCAAGAAAGAAATGTAAACCGGAAAACTTATAAGAAATCCTATATTCTATCGACGCCTGTATAATGGAAGTTAGTAGTCACTTTTTTCTAAAACGAATTATTTGGGTAAACATCCATTTTTTATAATTTTATATTTTTTACTTAAAACGTGCAAAAATTACCAAGTTAATGTCTTGATAACATTTTCATAAAGGTCGTAGCATCTCTGTTTTATTGAGGAAACGTAATACGTATAACAATGTGCTTACACAATTTTAGAGGTATTGTTATTGAATTTCCGTTCTATCGTTTCTCACTAGCTATGGTTAGGTTAATTCGCTCAACGCAGCGTTTATAGTGAACATAAGCGTAAGCGAGTATCAATCGTCAAGTAAATTTACATTGGTATTTGTATTGATATTCAAATTCGAAGTGCAATTTACGAATTTACATAAAACCGCGGGGAAGTCTTTATTTAATTTGAGTTTGTAAATACATGGTGCAGTTAATATAATAGTGCAAGCCGAATAACGGATTAACTAATTAGTGCGTTCATAATGAATGTTGGTTTAATAAATTTAGTATAAGTAATACATTACTAATGATTCAGTATAGTATATAATATTTAAATTATGAAGCGAGCATTCTAGGCATATTTGAGATATTTTGGTTGACTAAATAAAATTTGAGTTGACGTTCAATATTTTATTAGCTGTCAATTTATGGTTACAAATTGTTATAAGTAACTAATTTGAATTATTGAATTACTATCATCAGCATTCTTATGGTGATTAAATCTCTTAAATTTGTTGATTATATTTATCTTTTAACGAATGGAGAGAACAGATTACAGCCAAAAATTATATTTAGAAAACTATCGAGATAGTTTTCTAAATATAATGTTTGACTCGTTTCCTTTCAACAATCAGATACGCGTGTGAACCCGTCTTAATAAACAAAACTGCTAAATTTTTTTTTAAATTCCTGTACCCTTATTTTTGCCTATGATCCAAAATATTTTTGTTAAAAGAGTAAGAATATTACTTAATATTAGCAAACGGTTGAAAAGTATTATCAAATAAGATTTAGTCTATAAAATAAAATTTATAACTTACTAGTAGCTGTCACCCGTGGTGTTGCCTGCGACATAAAATGGATTATAACGAAGTTTCAAACTTTGAACATTCATTTGACCTTCTTAAAACCCTTTCTTAGTACATCTATATTGAACTTCCAAATTTGATGTGTCTGGGTCTGTTTAGGGTCTGCACTGATTCCTAGCGAATATCGGTCAGTCAGTCAGTTGGGACCTACTCTTTTTTATATATATAAATTTATATATATATATTGAAAATAACGATTTTTTCTTCATGTTTTTAAAAATATACTTAACTTACTCGTATTATGTGGTTATTGAATCATGCAAAGAAATATTCTATATCAACTTTATAAAATAACTTTGAAACACGAAATAGTTCAAATACTTTAGTATCGAAGAATTATTTGTTTTATTTCGGCAAACTTGCAGAAAACTTTGAATTATTTGATTAACTGCTTACTTTGTCTTGGATATTATTTAGTTTTAATTCTAAAATGAAACTCGTTAATTTGAACAAATAGTTTAGTATTTGTTTTATCGTTTGCACTTTGTTGAAACTTTGTTCTTGAAGTACCAATTAACATAAAAACTTTTAATGTTATAAGTTATTTTATTCGAATCCAAAGACTATTTTTTAAGGCACAGAATGAGTTATATTTGCCATCTCGAAGAATATTTGAAAATTTATAAAATCAAATGACAAAACAGGTGCTTGCATCATGATAAAAATGATAAGTTAATATTTATTCACCAAATACGACTAAGTACAGGTAAAAAAATCTTTCTAAATTATAAGTAGTAAATTAGAATTACAAATCACAAGCTTGTACAAAAATAGTTATAAATTGTCTAAATACGAGTACATTACAAAAATCATGAAAATAGAGTTGTAGATGTTTGCCGTTTTTTTACTTCCATCTATTAATTTTTTTATTCCAGAGTTACTCGTATCAAGTTTAAATTTGAAGTAGGTTAATAAAAATAGGACTTACCATTTTTACCAGTATATGAAAACTGGTTGAGAGTGAAATATTTTTTGGATGTATTGACACATTTCTTCTCAACGTGAAGTCCAAAGCCGTTTTTTTTCTACCTGATTTCTCGGAGACGGCTGTACAAATGCAACAAAATCTTTTTTGTTTGAAATGGTACCGGTACTTCTTAAGTAGTTCCATTTAATTTTCTTAAAAATCGTTTGATTTTCAAATCAGCGCCATGGATGTAGGTAATAACTTTTTTTAAAAAAAATGAAGGTGTATTTAACTATTTTATGCATATCAAATAGTGGACAAGATAGATAAACAGATAGATGAACGCTTTATTGAAGATACACTAAACATAACTATACATAAATATTATTTAACATGTAAAGGGTTGAAAACAACCCTTACTGCGCCCGCCGTAAGGGCACGGTTATTGTTATCATATTAAAAATATAACATATTTAAAAAATATGCTGAATTTCACGTATTTTGATCCATAACTGTTAAAACAAAACAGACCGGACATATGGATGAACGGACAAAGCGGTATACGGGGTTGTAGTACTATGGAACCCTAAAAATATAAATATACAATACACCACTATTTCAAAGTCAGTCACTATCGTAGGCCAAAAATTAATAACTTGCAAATTCAAATAACTAGCACAATGCTCAGAGTATGGTGACCAATTAATAAAGAAGAAAAATAATTCTTAACAAAAAATTACGTGAATTGGGCAGACGTCGATGTAGAACTATTTAAGTTATTTCGATTTAAAAATCTAACCTCTCCGACAAATTAAAATGAGACTAAACAAAGAATAATTATTCAAATCGGTCCGAGTAATCAGGTATCAAACATTAAAAAAAAAATCTTTTTGTAAATCAGTAGAAAATTACAAGGTCCATAAAACTTGAACTTAATAACTGAACGAGTATTCAGTCTATTCCCAAATGGAAATGAAATCTAGTGTCGGATCTTTTCAGTTGGCTTCCTTTATATGAATATGAGGGATAATAAAGAGGTTTAAATGGAAAACCTATCGTCCGGAAACGATGGCCATTCCTTTCTATTGTGTGAGATACAATGCAGAGGAAATCATTAGATCCCTCGTGGTCTGTTCGACGTTCGATCAGAATAGGCTCTTCGATCTTTGTTATAAAAATTAAACTTAATTATGAAATTAATCGGACTTTTAATTAAAAATAGCATTTAGCATTTTTTTTAAAACAGAGCAAAAAGCATGCTAGATTTATAATGGCGACCTTATCGCTTAAAGCAAATACCGCACTTACTTACTTACTTGACTGCAAAAGTGAGTTGTATTTATTTATGTTTTTTTTCTATTCTATACTAACTTTAAATCTTGTTTAACTATGAACGGACATAAATAGATCTTTTTTCGTAGTCGGGCCATTTGTTTGGAACGCGGCTATTTAATATTGTTTTCATATTTAGTTATCAAACGAGTGAAACTTATATTCGTAGGCAACAAAGCTCAGTTACCAACTTTGATAATTGAACTAGTTAGAAACGTGGAGAATTTCACTTAGAACAGAATTATAAAAATCACATGTGGATTTTGCATGAAAACGCTAGCAAAACAGGAACAAAAATAGCTTGATCCGTTGCTACGCAAAATAAAAACTATAGTTTTCTGAAAATCAGTCAAGATTTTTAGATCAGTCGACTTTTTTTAACTCGCCACATGTCAAAACAAAACACTGTTTCAGAAGAAACCGTGTAAAACGTCTAGAATGTGTGCTATAAAAATAGAATAAGAAATTGTGTATTTGCTAGCTAACTCTATTTTTTATAAATCCAAAGATACTTTCGTATCTCGTCATTAATTTAGTTGTTAAGGAAAAAATATCATTATTTTGACTAAAAATAAATTAAATCCTTGCGCTTAGCCTTACACTTGCAGCAATGTAAAGATTGAAATAAAGATGGAATGGTGACATTCCACTATCATATTATTATATCCAAAAAAACATTGGACTCTTATAATTGAAACATCAATTTATCCATCTAGGGCTACAGCATCGTTGACTTCTGTCAACTTGTGGCCAAATGTTCGTCAATATGTTAAAGAGTAATAAAGGATCTCCTTATTTCGAACTATCTTTTAAAATAAAGTAAAAGCGAATATTGAGTTCCATTACGAAAGGCGCCGATAGAATAGAATTGTCAGTTATTTCGATTAAAACTAACCTCTGTACGGATTTCGATAAAATTGTAATGGGACTACACAGCAATTTGAAAAACCGAGAATAACCGAGATAAAGAAATTTTCTAAAATAGTCCAGCCGTCTACAAGAAGTAACGTCCAGGTAACAAACATAAAAAAACCAGTCGCACTGTGAACCTCCTTTCTTTGAAAATCGATAGAAAAATAATAAAATGACGCAACAAAACAATCTTTTTTTAAAAGATTTTAATTTATGTCATTCCTTAAGCACGATTGTCCTCACGAAAAATCTTAATTATAGTGACGTTAACTTTTCTGTTTATACTTCGCGTTCCAAACGAATCATCTTAGTAACTAATTTAACTATAATTAAATACCAAAACACACTATCTTTTGGCAGCGCTTCGGATCTCGGAAATATTTCGTCACAAAGTTGTTTTTGAAGACCGAATTTCTTTTGTTCTAATTCTTCACAATGTTTTTTTAGTCTCCCGTGCTTTTTATTATGTAACACTGCTAGGAATTTGACAACATGCTCACATGACCGCGGAAGACAGCTACACTGTGGTCCTAGATGGAGCAGTCTGGAATACTCTGGCTTTCAAAGAAGGCTGCCGGGATATACCGTTAGGTGCTTGCACACGTGGTATAGCTACCATCAGGCAAGCGTTAGAAAACATCCTTCCACCATGCTGTGTTACTATTAGTAGTACTCGTAAGATTTGGGTAACAAAAGCGGGCTGCAATATTAAACAGGAAAAAATAATTCCTTCCTCCCTTTTAGTCGTGAGGTGACAGATAGGAATTTTTATTCCTATTTGTCACCTTGCGGGGACAGATTGGAGTGACAAACAGGAATAAATCTGTTGTTGTGGTCCCGTATTAGACTAATTAGGTACATTACCACCATCAAAAGGCATAATATTAAGCTTGAGCCTTGCCAGGTTGTGGTATATAGGTTTTAATATTGTGGTCAAACCTATAGTTTATAATATTGTGTAGGCATAATCATAACCTGGATCTTTTAAAAGTGCAAGTAAATCCGTTATTCTAGACAAGCGCGTTCTATCTTATATACCATCGATTCATTCGCTTATGTCTGCCGCGTTTTCAATAATACAATATATCTACCTACACATATATCTGTAGAAAACTCATTTGTAACTAAACTTCTGTTGTTGCCATGTCAGAGATTAGATAAATGGTGAAATTGCAGTTTAATGTTTGCCGCTTATTGTTTTCAGGAGCACTTGATTGATCGATATCGTACGGATGGTGCATAATTTGAGTCCAAATTGAAAATAACTTTCCTTCAGCGTTTTATGAAATTATGTATCAAAATAGGCTACCTAGATAATTTATTCATTAAAAGTATTATGATAATTGACATTGATCTCGTCTAGTCCTGGTATTTTAAAGAAATGGTATTATAATGGTATATTCCTGGTATGGAGAGTGGCTACTCTGTTGGTTTTTTATAGGAAAAAATTCAGAGAATGTTCAGCCTTGGAATTATTTTGATTCCTCTCATCCATGTTCCACTATTGAAATAATAGAGATACGACCAGACGCCACTAATACACGGTAGGTAGATATTTTATGCATTCGCACAATTTGCTCTGTATCCGTATCATTGAGCAAACTACAATATTGTTTAATTCATTATCTGACTGTTGTTTTCCGTTACAGAGTAGGTATGTAGTAAAAAAAATTACGTTCATTGAAATCGTGAGTGATTCGGCTTGTTCTAGACAAATATGCTTCATTTTAGGCGGCAGCATTACTCTACTTTTTGTAAGTTCCAGTCAAACGCATGACACAACTATAAAAAAGAAAGAACAAAAAATTTTGTTATTTTACCATGCATAAATAGAACTTCATATTCCATAATTATCTACTATATAAGTAAGCAACGCTTCCATTGTTATTCTGAAAATACGCGATCCGAGCGAGCCAGAGTGCCATTGAGATCTTTCAGGGTCCTGAATAAATAAAATAGCTTTGACGCCGTAAAATATAACACCCTAAAATGTGGACCCTTAGATTATGTGCTGGTTATTTTCAGTCAATGTGTGCGTCAACAATATAGCTGGACGAAAGGTAGGAGTTTCCTGGTTTGTGGATTATAGGATTAAAAGTTACACGTGGTAGTAAAAAAGTGATATGGTTTAACTGCCGTACGTTTTACTGCATTTTCTACGTTGACAGAATGAGCATTGATTCCTTTTTAAAGGTAACTGCTATTAAGATTAATTGAATCAGAGATACATAACTCTCCTGGTCAATATCACTATTATAAATTTTAAATTCATAACCTTCGACTAATATTTCCATTCTGTAGCACAATTTTCATAAACTTATTGGTATAATATTATCTTAACAACTTTGTATTTAGCTGAATCATTAGATGATTGCTAAGGTATATACAATATCCCTTATGCACAATATCTTATGACTTTTAATGGGAAACAATAATAATAGCATTCGAAGCGTTACATCTAGCTGATTGGCAATATTGGAAAATGCTCAAGCAAGCTTTTCCCAGGCGTCTTGCTCTCTCCATTGGTTTCAACCATATTGAAATTCCATACCCGGCTCATCTCTCTAGAGTGATGCGCAGCTACACTATACATATTTGCTTGCCGGATATCCGGTCAGGTATTACGATAGCTCTCTATCAAGGAAGCTCAGGTATTGCTATGCCGCTGCCTGCTTTATTGGCGAAGACAATCATTTTTTCGTGGTGGCAGGAAATTGCAGAATCTAACTTTGTATGCACTTTTACTATTTGATGGAAATTCTATGGATTGGAAAATCTATATGGAAAATCTATGGGATCCAGTATAACGCTACGACCCATCGTAGCGTTATACTGGATCCCATAGACAATAGGATATTTTAGCATATCGGAGGCTGCTCCATAGATTGATTATAATATAAAAAAAACTCTTGAGCATTATGCTACAAATAAAGATTACATATGGTATCATTAAAATTTGTCTGTTGTAAACACATCGAAAATATTTGATAATATGGCTTTAAAAAATCGAAAAAAGAAAACTGTTTTGATGAGTAGTTTATTGTACTTGACCGAGCGAATCAAATCTTCTTTAGTTGCTTCATCTTTTGTATTTTTCAACGAATCTTGACAAAATTTAGATATACTGATTGTTCGAAACTTTCTACCTCAAGAGTTATTGTATCATATGAAGTAAAGGACCGCTTTTATTAATATATTTAACTTTAACCCGCTGCTTCGTCTGTTTTATACTTACATATTTCTTTTCCAGGGTCAAAAAGCCTATGGCACTCTCCGGACTTAAAACTCCTTCGACCCGAGAAGAAAAAAACAAACTAACAAACACACTTTCGCATCTGTGGGGACATTAATAAGATACAAAGTAAATAATAAGTTATGTAGTGTAGTAAAGCTACATGACACAAGACTTGTCGAGTGTGCGGCACGGAGCACGTGTGTGGATTAAAATATAAGCTTCTCAGAACGCATCCATAATTATAAGATAACTAAAAATAGGTCTTCGGTAGACAGGATGTTTTGCTCTAATATTGGCTGCTTCGTAAATTTGCTGTTGGGAATAATTAAGCGTTTTGTTTACATCTGGGGACACGAAGTTATTTTATATTTTTTTATGTCAATATAGGAATAATTTATATACCGAGTTATGGGTGAGGGGTGCACTGTCCCGGGAGTGGGACACCATACTCATCCTAAAGGACAACTTTCAGTATTCATTTTCCAAATAACTTATTAAACATATTACATTAGATAATAGTTCGTGTGAATAACAAAATAATAGACCTAGTGAAAAAAACTCGTTAGTACTGTCAATGGAATTACTCCACAGAACATGTGTGAATAAACGGTATTTTGCATTTTGTATACTTAACGAGACAGCTCGAAATACTTTTCAGAAATATGTTAATTGATTTCATATTTATTTATTTTTATTAAAAGTTAATATAAGCGGAGGATAACGCCAAATCCTCATAATACTATAAGCGCGAAAGTTTGTATGTATATATGTTTGTTTCTCTTTCACGCAAAAGCAGCTGAACGGATTTGGAAAAAAATTGGCACCACTCGGCATAAGCCATCTTGCTTATGCCATAGATTTACGTATATTTATACTTATGCCGTGGAAACACATAGGACGCTTATCATCCCAAAAAATGCAGCGTTGCCGTGGAATAATAACCGCGTATAACACCGCAGGGTGCAGCTAGTCCTTTCATATAAATGTCTTGCTCATACCCAACATAAACTTCACCTTAGTGTTGTTGTAAGACTGTAATATTATAATCTTTCAAAACAAGTAACATATTCTGCTAAAACTCCTACATGTCTTCATGAGTAGGTACAATTTACACGCTCGTTACTCTCCTTTGATACAACGCTCCAAAAGGGGATTCTTTTCCGTTTATTATTATTTTCCTACCCACGCAACGCTATGCTTTTCTTTGAGATTGATATCGTTGATATAGTAATGAGTAGAGAAGAAATCTATGTATATAACAGTATAGCTTGTTGAAAAGTCACAGTTGCAAATTCTTAAAGGTATTCTGATCTTATTGTTTTTTTTTTGTCACAGCAGTACGGTGTATAGAAAAAGTTCCGTTTATTTTTCGATATTGAATTTTTTTTGTGTGTTTAGCCCGATATTTTAGAGATGCTTGAACCAATTTGGAAAATCCTTTTTCTGATTGTAAGAGTTTATACTTCTCAGGACGTCACATATAGGTATATTATTAATATCGGTATATTCCCATTGGTCCCATTATCTGCCGCATTCACCACTGGGCCAGTTGGGAATAAGAGCAGAGTTTATTATTTACTATTTTTTTTTTATTTTTTTTTTAGAGTTAGTTAAGCTGTTTACTCGGCTGCAGAATTGGAATCTGCTGTCACTTTTTATAAGTAAAATTGTAAAGTTGCATTGACGTAAAGTTGTGTATACAAAAAAAACACTAATATTTCTCATCTACCTCGGAAAGTTTTCGACGACAGAGACCAACGAACTGACTGTTCCGCCTCCTTGTTTACACTTATTCACACTGTCGACGCACTTAAGGGTGATAAGGATATGAATACGAGTATACAGTCACTTTGTATAATAAATGGCATGCAAAGTCAGTCAGTCCTGGCGCTTGGCTGGCGTACTTGGGAGTATCTGGATATTTTCAAGTCGCAGATAAATCGTTTTCTTAGGCAAGAGACCTAGAGAAGTATTGCAGGCACGTAAACCATACGTAATTAATCTATAAAAAAATATTAGAATATCTTATCCAAGTCTACTACTAGGGTGTAGATATATCACAGTATGGATAATATTTTTATTATGTTATGCAACTTTAGAAAAAAATATCAACTAGACGTATTTTATTAATTAAACGGATTTGTAAGAAATAGCGTATCTGTACTAAATATATTTGGTATCGGCTACTAAAGGCACCGTAGTGTATTAATAATTACCTATATTAACTGACCGTAGCAAACTCATCTCCCAATGTGGAGAGAAATGCTCTCCTCACCAAAACTCTATAATTTGTGGAACCTGTATACAAAGTTCCGATAAATTTGGTTGGAAACTACGACCCGATAGACGAAAGTCTCAGATTTAATGCTGAGATAAGTACTTCTCTTGCATACATCCGCTAAGACCACTATATAAGTATACTAGCTAGATTACCCGACCTCGTCTGCGCGAATTAACACTTTTGACAGAGACTTTTGATGGTGATCAGAATTATTTGAGAAAAAAGTTTACGGTGACACTCTTTGGCTGCACATCACCAATTAACTCACATCGGTGACTCGTTCGACCCGAGTTTATCCCGTGGAGATAGATATTAAAACCTTATAGCAAATAAATTTTATGTTATATAAAATCGGCAATAAGTTAACAGTTGGATCAATATAGAAAATTGTGTTTTTAAGTAAAACATTTATTTTAAATCACTGTCTGCTAAAGTTCGCAAACTTTTGGTATGTTTGGTACCAGACTAAAGTAAAGTTATTCTATGAATAAATTGTTGTACCGTGTGAAAATGCGGGCAAGAATCTAACCCGCGCGATTTCAACAAAGTTGGATAATTAGTAAGTAAACAATGATATCATATTTAATAAATATATGCTCTTATGATTTTAAAAGTATGAATAATATGAATTTTACGTGTAGTGATTTTTATACCAAGATTTATTTTAACCCCGATGCAAAAACGATGGGGTGTTTTATGTTTGACGTATTTGTGTGTGTGTCAGCTTGTCAGATGTGGCATCATAGCTCCAGAACCGATTTTGATTTTGATATTTTTTTATAAAGTTCATTCAGGAATACTTCAAAGGGAGTGCTTTTAGCTATCTTTTATAAATATCGCTCTAAGATGACCGCCATCACAATCACGCTTCTTCAATATTTTGAGTCGGGAGTTTTTAAATTATAATTTTCTTCCTAATACTTCTAGTATTTAGTAGGAATAAAAGATGAAGTATTATCTTGGAAGTATGATGAAACAAATAAAAAAATCAATATTGGCAGAGTAATGTAAGTAATGTAACCAGCATATAAAGAATAAATGCAGTCTGTTTAAGAACTTCTTGGTGATTTTTTGAAGTTTTTAAATTATACATACCTAAAGAGCGTTAGACTCCTTAGAAAATAAACTTCTTTATTTTACCCTTCATACCACATATCATGGCAACCTTATCCTAGGATGTTTGGAGATCTTCGTACTCTTAACACAGTTTAAGACTAAAGACATTTCTTAAATGCCTATTAGATAATACTTCGACCTTTGATACACACATATCACATATTATATTAAATATCTTTAATGATTACGTACCCACATATACGCTGTTCATTTTAATTAATTACCCATACATACTAGTAACACAACCAATCAAGCAGAGCCGTGTCAGTTTTAATGTAACCTGTGCCTACATTAATTAAGGTGGGATTTGCTATAGGCAGAGTAATTACAATTTCATTTACGTTTCCAAAGCTCCGAGATTTACATGCACCTCTACTGTTTCTACTAAATATCTCAATCGATGTAGGTACCTACTTGAATAAAATAAATACATGATACTACGAGTAATAAGAATGTAATAATGTTTTTTTTTATTCCAAAATTTGCTCATAGTAAGTATATGATGAAATAAATAAATCAATGAACTTGAATAGTGGTTTTATGGTGCAGTTACTGACATAGCATTTGCAAGCTGAAGCGGCAATGGCTTGCCACATAGTTTGAAGAACCGCTAAACGATGGGGAAGAAAGGTTCTTAAGTGGCGACCACGAACCATAAGACGCATCGTAGGTAAGCCTTCCACTAAGTGGACCGACGACATGCTTAAAGTCACAAATAACTAATGGATGCAATTGGTAGCTTGTTGCTTAGAATGGCGTTCTAAGGGGGAGGCCTATTTCCAGCATTGAAGCCTTCTGGCTGATGATGATGAAATGGTGAAATGGAATTATCTGCCATCTTGTGAGTATCACAATGAATACAATTTAAGTTTATGATAAATATCTGCGTTATCTAGGACTGCGTGTTTCATCTTTGGCCGCATCAGGTCTGCAGGGTTTAACGGCAATTAGAACTCACGACCTTTGCCATGACAAGTTCTTTATAAATGTGTTTTGCGACTTCTTTTTTCGATTTTTTTACGACAGGTGCCGATATAACATTTTCAGTTATTTCGAATTTTGAGAAATGGGACTTATCAAAAATTCTTAAATTCGGTCCAGCCGTCTCTGAGTAATCAGATAACAAACAAAGAGAATAATCGCCAATTGAGTAGGTACCTCCTATTTTGAAAAGTCGGTAAAATTCAAACATACATATTACGGTATCCAGAAGTACTTAGTTCTGGACCTACTTTTAAATAGAATTGGATCAGAATCGAAGATTTATCTAGGGATTTCCAAAATACCTACATTTGATATAAGGCTCTATAAAGTGATAAAATGAACTTTAAAGATGTGAAACTCAATTGTTATTATATTAGCATATCTGAACGAAGATAAAAATCAATGATCAACACAAAATCATCTAGCTTAGCGTTACAAAACATTTTTTTAGGTAATGACTGTTATATACAGGGAGACTAGTGACTTCAAATCTAAAACTGATCCTGAGAAAGTATGCCAGCCAACACAGTTGAGCTGTCAGTAGTAGTTGTAATAGAAATCAAAGAGCACGTTTTATTAAAACGGGAATAACGAAGTTTATGTGTTTCAGCTATTATAGTTTGTATTTGTTTGCATTGTCACCAGTCTATCTCTAAATAACTTTCATTGTTTTTAGGCTATTTTCGAATGTAAAAGTATTTGCGTCTCCCATTTTATTCGGTGCTTTTCGAGCTCTCAGCTATTTCACACGTAGGTACTAAAGAGCCATAAGTAGGGCTCTTGAAAGCCACCACATATACTGTGACCTAATCTAAAGTACATCTTAAAACGTTGTCTCTCAGAGAGTTTTAAGATTATGCCATTACTTTAGCGCCCGCTGCCGAATTGCGAGTGCTACACTCTGTCCGTGGAACAGTGCATGAATTTAAATAAAACTCATGAAAGTTAAATAAATTACGAGTAGTAGTCCTGTCAACTGTTGACCTTACGACCGTAATTCAATTAAGACTAAAACAAGTAATACTAAAAAAAAGTAAAAAAAACTACTTTAATTCGGCAGGCAAAAGTTACGTTACAAATCAGAATGAATCATGTCATGTGTAGTAAAAAAAATAATTAATAAATTATTACCAATATCGGACTACTCTGTGGACAGAGAGGAATTATTATTCCTGTTTGTGACGTTGCGGGGACAGATTGAGTTGACAAATAGGAATAACTCGTAAAAAGTTATGTGTGATCAATACATTACAATGAATCATCCCCCGTTTTCCTACACTTAAGGTTAGATAGTTTTTCTAAATTTATATGGGACAACCTTTAGAGATGCTTTTGTAAAGATCTTCACTTCGTAGGAAAATTGCGCTGGTTATACAACGTGTAACATAAAAGTGTGACAATACTTAAGGTATTAGTCTACCCATCAAAGAGAAACCATTATAGAAGAAAATTTTAGATTATCCGCGAACACGAAAACTGTATTATTCCGTTTAATATGAGTGTTCTTGTTCAGCAGTCACCTTTTCTTGAGAAACTTGTTAGTATGCAGATAACTTAGAAAAACAACTGTAAGGCTGTAGTGTCTCTTTGAAAGCTTTGCTTCTAGTTCATTAAGTTAAGTTTTTTGTCTTTACCTACTTAATTAAAAAGTAACAAAGGCTACGTCTTTTGTTAAGTTTTGTCTAATTAACTTACTGTACTTTGTTCCACTAATGATTTTCTGGATAAGTTTCCTACAATAGCTTTAGTGTAGGTAGGTACTTAGGTTTAAACTCTCTCTATCTAGACAAGCTCTTGATCGATCTTTATTATAAGTAGTCAACATTTTTATTTATTCGGTCGATAGATGGTACCATAGGAAAAAGTTTGTAGTTGCTTCTCTCTTTTTAAGGGTAATTCTCCGATTGCAGCCAAAGACACCACCAATTGGCAGCGTGCCCTGCATACTAGCATCATTACCACACACGTTACTTATACGTCCGGCATTCTGGTCACGCCTCGCATCTATCAAACGCTCCGAAATTTTTTGGAAAAGCAGATGAGCTCCCAGCCCCCTAGGATCTAAGGTCTTGAAATAATTTTGTGATTCCTATGGAATAATAGATAATGTTTACAGAGCTACCAATATTCTATTTGCTACTCGTGCCTTATTGAAAGATTGCATGCCTATTCCCGGAGTATTTGTAAGATGCATCCATTGATAGCAACTGCCAATATCTGATGGAAATGGACTCGTATTGAAAACCAACTGCATGCGCCTTCTTTCATAATCTATACAAGGTTCTAAGGAAGTAGAAGCTTCTTATAATACTAAAAATTCTGCGAACTGATAAAATTGCGTTGTAGCAAACTTTTTCTTTTAGGGGAAATGTTTTTCCAATAAATGTAAGAATGTAGACAAATCTATAACAAGTAAAATATCTAATATGAAAATAAAAAATACGATATATTAAATATGACATATGTATAAAAATGATATATATATATATATATATAATTAATTCACATTACAAATTAATTAAAACATACACTTTAATAAACTAAAATGTTTATTTTATAATCTACTAAATCTTTTAGTACAAATAATATAGTCACATAAAAAAACCTGTGGGAAATGGGAGTCCTTCGCGATATAAATATGACTCAGTTAAAAAAAACCAAGTCTTATAGATTGAATTTACTATAATGTCTTAATATTTCAAATAGCTCTGTACATCTAATAATAACACGGCGTGAAAATCACTGAAAGGAAATATTCAAGGAATGCTGGTGAATAGAAATTCTGAAAGCCTTCTGATATTGCTATTTTGTATTCATGTTTTACATTAATAGTATTTTATTTTTTGTTACCATAGACCTATTTAGGTCTAGGATATATCAAGTAATACTACTTTATAACTTACGTTACAATAAAGTTCATGTATAGTAGGTATATTGTTATAAGAAAACTAAGAGAGATAAGAAAATACTTTCAATAAATAATAATATTAAAATGTACTCTTAAAAGTAAAATGAAAATTTTCAAAATCAAGCCAAGGTATAGCTAAGAAATTAGGCAAAATACGTTAAAAAAAGACGAAAAAGACTCTCCTCTTTTTCTGAATTCGGTTAAAAAATAACTCTTCCGCTTGACTTGGCCACAGTCGTGCAAAAAAGTGATCTAAAGTCTTGCGCTAAAAAACCTAGAACTCGCAAACAGCGAAGAAACAAAGAACTAGAAGCAAGTTTTTCTCAAAACTTAATTAAACTGGAAATGCAATAAAGTCCGCTGCAGCGTCACGACGAAAGCACCAAATTGCAAATTTTAAAACTGCTTAAATAGTGATGCGAAAGTTCATATCCAGTCAAACAGTTGCTTGGGAAAGTATGTTGATTTTTGTTTATTTTTAAGGGACTCCAATAAAAGAGGAGGGTCTCAATATGTTGAAAGTTTTTATTCTTTTTGTGTGTTCCCTGATTTTTCAGAGGCACCTGGATCAAGTATGAAATTTTGTAATTTGTTTGAAAATGTATGCATTAGTAATATGTCGTAATAGTATGTTCGAATATTTAATTTCAGTTATTAGGTAGAAGTGTTTTTTATAATGTGTTTGGTTTCCTCTAATTTTAAATTTCTGTAAGAACAACTAACACTAGTAAATTTATTAAAAAAATCAAAATTGAACTAATAAAAAGTGACTTTCAAGAAAAAATAAATATTTTATAAATATAGCACCGCGTATATATATATATATATATATATATATATATATATATATATACTTTCGAACATTAACTTATGCATGTTATTTAATTGCTAAGTGCAAGTCACAAATTATTTAGACCCATATAAGGTCACGTTAACATTAAAGAGTCAAGAACAACTTACATTTTACCTGCTTAGTAATATAATTTAAGTTTTGGTTAGCATTAAAGTTATATTATAGTTATTGTACGAATAATGTTGGTTAATTGTAGATTGTAATGTTAGATCCCTCGGATGATCTTTATGTATTCAATTCTATCACAGGTATTTTCTGCCGGATTTTAATATAATTTCCGGCAAACTGAATTCATTTCCCACCACTAAATATTTACGAGTCATCTTATAGTTAAATGTGCCCAACGCTTCCAGTCTATTTTATCTGCATTTTCAGGAAATTGCTTTCATTTCCTGAAAATTACAAGAGTTATGGTTTATTCAATATCCTACTTATTTTTATCTGACATCTCGCTGAGAAAATGTATATTTTCTTAAAATATTAAAATCAGCACCTGATTTTGATTATGATTTTCTTTGGAGACATTTTATGACCGAATTTGAATAACAGTCAAATAGCGTTGAACTTCGTGAATACTTTTTTCTTTTACTAGGTTATTTTTGTGAGAAAACAAGCACACATTACCATTCAATCAATAGGAAAACCTAAAATAGAACGGATAATTCAAAAGATACTCGTATCTATCGCTGGATGGATTATCACTAAAAAGCAATTTATTCAAGTTGGCCTCCCAATAAATGCAAGTGAAATTAATATAAATAAATATGTTTAATTTGCCCAAGAAGATTATCGTGCTTCATTCTTTTATTAAGCTTAAGCATTGGGATTATTTTTATAAATTCAGTGCTGTTTAAGGTAATTTACCAGCTTGTTTTTATGTAGTTATTTATTTGAGTGTATCTAATAATCCTATTATGTAAACGCTTCTTACTCTTTCACGCACAAACTGCTAACGACTTCTTTGATTAACACACATGATACTTTTTATTTTCGAACATGCAATTTTCCCTTGGGATAATCAAATTTCCGCGAATAACATCGCGGAGCGCAGCTAGTAAAAATTAATAATGATATAAAAATTGTCGCTCGGTAGTAAGTTAGTTTTAAAGATTATTTAGCTATTATTTATTTGTATATCAAAACGCTTGCTTATTGATAAGAGTTTGCAGTAGAAAAACAGCAACAAAGATACCTGAAACTATTCATATCTGATACGTATAAATAACATAAAAGAAAAATCCGATTTCAAGCAAGGATCTCAGACGTCCAAACTTTCTTACAGATAAAGATTACTCCAAAGCCACCTTCAGCGTTGACTCAGTGTATTTTATGTGAGAGATATATAACCATTTGAGAGGCTATAACATTTCTAATGCTTTATAGCCTAATAAAAAGAACCGATCCTCTGATCCTTGCGTCGGAACTCTCCATTCGTCTTGCTTTTATTGGTGCTATATAAAGTAAATTTTAGAAATGTTTTTTTTTTTTAATTTGACAAGTAATACTTTGATAAAGAGACAACCGACGATTCGGCAGGCGCCTATAATTATTTACCAGTTGTTTGATATAAGTAGAAGCTTATTGGACTGATTTTGATAAAAACTTTATAACAAAAACAATATTTTATAAATAATGTCAAGACTTATAACTTTGGGAAATTGGAGAACATAAAAAAAACGATTTGAACGAATTAAGACACTCTTTCTTTTGAAGTCCGTTAAAAAGGCGCCGGGTTGGATAGTTTGATATAATATATTTTATATGTTACGCGTAGGCTACCTAGTGACACGGGCACTTTATTGATGCGACGCGTGACCAAAATAATTCTGCTGTACTTAACGCAAGCAGCAGATGTACATGTTATACGACCAGGCCAGTGTGTTATCATCACAATCAGAACTAGAAAATGATTTATCGTATAAACTGTGTATAGAAGGTGCTATAAAATTGTTAATAACAAAGAGTCTGCTCGTTTCGACCGTATAAAAAATTTACAACTAGGTAATTTACAATAAAATTGACCTATGTAAATACTAAGGCGCAGGAAGAATGATCAAGCTTAGTTTAAATATTTATAGAAATTTAAGACGTGAATTTGAATAACAATAATAGGAAATATTAATTTAAAATTTACTGCAAATGAAGATATATAAATCAGTGGAATTCAATTGGCAAAATCTTTATTACAAACTCAAAACCCAAACTAAAATAGGTTTTTGACAAATTTGCAGTTTTTGTGGAATTATTTAGAATGACTCTTTTTGACGATTTAATGATCACTTATTTCGCAAGAACATTATATTAAATATAGTATGTGTATTCAGCGTGTATTTACTTAACACCTGTGTTCAACGGTGGATATCTTCTGGCTGATGATTAATAGATAGATAACTCTTTATTGTATGCACACATAGATAATACAATAAAACTTAAAATTTCGTGCATCTCTTCCAGTCTTCCTAATGATGGTCATGATGATTACTTAACAGTCATTACTAAGACAACGAGCCAGAATTGGACCAGTTATATAACAGAGTCCTTGTTGTCACTTTAATATATAATATTGTGACGTAAATGTACAAAAGCTGTAATATAACATATTAAATATGGCTACCCCTATAAAAGGGGTATAACTCTGGTTCGTAATAAAGGATTAGGCTGTAACAGCGCGGACGGGACGGATCTCTCACGTAATTGTTCTCGCCTAAAACCATAGACTATAGCTAGGACCTTGATTATGTTCATGCCTTTATTTAGAAACAAAGCTTGCTTGTTGAGTAAGACTGATACATTTTATTCGTTGAAAATAAACCGTTAACACCGAAGGTATAATGTGGAAGTTGTGCAATGACGGGGGCCTATTCAATTTATTACACTAAAATTGAAATTTAACAAACCCTCAACATCGGTATTTTTGGGGCCGTATATATTACTAGTCACGCTCTACTTTTGATACTCATATATCGGGAGCTGTGAAAAAAATTGTAATCCGCCATTCTGTGGCGGCGACAATAAACAATAAACCCAACCTAACAAAAAAAAAAAATTGAATAGATTCTGTTTGGGAGTACGATGCTACACATACACCAAACTTGCAACGTGCAGTCGTTATTTTATCTGATTCAACGTTTAATTCTCAGTAGAATTGTATGAGTGATATATCAGGCGGGTTTTTTCTTGAATGAATTACTTATATTTTATGAGAGAGTTGATACGATAGTTCTGATTTGGGAAAATATAATAACGAAAATTAGACAACTTATGGAATTCTTATCGTAAAATCGACCCAAATAACATAATATTTTGGGAGACACTTCAAAAACTTCTACTATAAAAGTGCGTCACTTTTCAAACTAGCTGGTATCAACTAGGTTTTTTATTCCGCTAACTATTACTACCCTAGTTTTTGACATAAATCAGTTCACGAGCCTTACTTTTATACCTCTTCTATGTTACACAGTGTTATTAGGTAGATGCTTTCTAAGCAGAAAAGAAGTCACTATGCTCATCCTGAGGAACAAATTTTATTATGAGATGAACTCTGAATAGAAGAAAAATGTATGCTCAATTTTTTTTATCGAATTCTGATTTGGTGTCTTAGTAAAAGTTGTTCTACGTTTCATAGTGACCTCCTATCGGCTTCGCAATAACCCTGTATAATATATACTAGAATTTTCCACTAAAACGCTACGCGACAATATCAGTTTCAGCATTTGTATTGTGGGTACATTGTAGGAAATTTACGAGGACAGAGTTTTCATGAGTTTAGTTCGTATCGTCTGTTACAAAGTATAAAGAGCGCGGGACAAAAGGTTTAGTAGCGGCCTATTAAACAATATAGATACATGAAACGATTGTAGATTGTAGGAGTAGTTTTAAAATTATATATTGTTTATACCTAGTATATTCTAAAAACGATTAATATTTCTAATTCTAATTCTTAACTAGTGAATCTTAAAAAAAGTAAAGTTAAAAAATTGGAAATATGTGTTTAATTCGGGATGCATAACTTATGTAATTACCTTTGCGAATAGAAAAAATATTGTTTAAATGAGTCCAGCCATCTCGGAGATATCGGAGAAATATATATAAAAAATAAAAAAAGATTGAAACGTGTTGAGAATCTCGTCTTTGTTTAAAACTACTGATTTTTCAAATTCGGCAGGTACCTATATAGTTTTTTCAGTTGATGTTTAATTATCAACGAAACTACTGGACTATTGATAAAATTTTATGGGCCACGAGCATTTTCTATTTTTATTTATGTGGGTTATTAGTAAGCTATAAATCTGGAGGCAAGGTAGTGCCCCAGCCAAGTCGAGCAAATAGAGCACCTTGAACAGAAAAGTAACATATCAGCCGCTTTGCTTCTTCCTTTTTTTCTATTTTCCGCTTTTGTAGAATTTTGTTGGAACTTGCATATATATATATATAAATGGGTATATTATTTTTAGAGCTAACGCTCTTCTGCCCACTTTGAAGCGCATTCAATTCACTAAAATTGCAATGCATTACGAGGTCTCGCAACTATGGTAACATGCAAATTGCCTTGCTGAGTTTTGGTGTTCAGAACATGAGTGAAAATTATGCTACAGTGAGTTGTTACACAGTAGACGAATAGCTTGTTTTGTGCTGTATTTTCTATTTTAAATAAAACAAGGCTTATCAGAAAAAATATTACAAGCTAAAATATCTCGAGCAATCCGTTCCGTATTGAATACTCTAAGTGAGTTTAGTTTTTCCAAAGTTTTTTAGCTTGTAAGTTTAAAATAATTAATTGGCTGAGCAAGCTAAATGTGCAGGATGTGTCTGAGAATTTCCACTGATAACTTATATATTTATTTGGAGAGCTTTAAATCTGCGTTGGAAAGTTTACCCACGAAAGTACCTAATTGACATTTTAAAATATTCTTGCAGAGACATGAGGAACAAAACCAAAAAGACAAGTAAAAACTTTGAAAACAATCGATCCAGTGCTTGTTGTTTCTTTTTATGTTGTCGTAAAAATGTAATAGGGAAATCTAATTCTCAATACTACTATGTAGTTCATAAATACGAGTAGACACACGTATAAACCCATAGCCCATCACCGCTTTGCACGGGTATGGCCTATGATCTTGGTGTAGACCATAGTCCACTACGCTGGTCAAATTGCGTGTTGTATTGCACTTAAGATAAAAACACAGAGGTGGATGCATGAACCTGTATTTAAATAAATAAATAAATAAATATTGGCGGACATTTTTCACACAGTTCAGTATTTGAACCCGTTCCCTTTCGCTTGTTAGGTTTACCGACTAGACCACCACTAACTTAGACATATCTTTAATAATAAATTAATTATTATCAATGAGCACAGTCGTTGACCTGAAAAACCCACCTCTATCGTTCTCGGCTTCTCTCTAGAGTTTCATTACATAGCTCGCGAGCTGACAGCGAGATTAATACGCTGTTTTGACGAATGGTTCACAACTTGCGCAATTTGCACGACCTGTCAAATTAGCGCAAGACTGAAAAATAATAACTTGGGCTACAATTTCAGGAGAAAAAGATTCGAAAGATTCCTGCGTTAGACGGAGTAGAATTAAAGTTTTAGATATGGTATTTCTAGATTGAATTTGAGACTGAATATTTCTTTAGTTTTACCTAACTGCCCAAGGGAGGTTAAGTAGTATGTATGTATGCATATTGTGTATTCTACTCTTTGTCACCCTCTACTGCCTAAACCGGTTGACCAATTTTGATGTGCGAGGTATCATTGCATTTGCCTTCATCTGCAGATGGTCATGACTTCACTAGTTGCATCCCGTAGTTTTACTCGTCAAGATACCAGTGGTTTTAAGCTTTTACAGACGGGTGTTTTTGAAGTAGCTTCTAACTTCACGTTAGCTAGAAACTGCTGGACCTGTATTGCTGGATAGTTTATTGGAAAGTAATAATTATAGTTATAGTATTAGGTTAATAATTCTTAGAACTTTGTTAGAAGAAATAGTTACCCCGTACCCAGCTTTGGCATGTGTATGACTTCCTACATTAATAGTGACGTACACAAACCGCAGTCATTATGTTTTTGTCTGTCCACCACCACCACTTCCCGGGAAGAAGTAAACTACGTTAAACAAACAGTTTCCATTGTTCTAGTGAAAGCAAAGAACACACAATTCATAAAAATCTGTATTTAAATTTTATATTTGTTTGGTGGAAGTAATATATGACCAAAATGCAGGCTTTTTTGAGCAAAAAATTTGCACTACTAGGGTTTATTATTAGATTAGTTTTAGTTTGTTATAAATGTTCCACTTTTTTTTCTAAGTTACGTACTCCAGGTTTCACTTTACCTACTTCCTATGTTAGGTTACTAAAATATGGTTTCCAAAAGGATACACGTGAAAAAAAAAACATTTTAGTATCAATCTGGTCTTGCGGTTTCTATAAAATCTTTTCGCAGCACTGACGTCTATTGTAATACAGTTCAATATTTCTAAGAATTGTTTTTAAGCTATTGCATAGCCTTTAACGCGGGCTTTATCGCGACCTAACCAAGAAATTCCGTAACGAAAATAAACCTAACACTCGTCTAACGTAGTTTCAGTTCGACAAACTTCGGCACGGTGTTTGTGAGCGTGCGACTCGACGTATGCGTATGCAATAGCTTTACCGCAGCAGTCCCCGAGTGCCTCACGTATTTTTTTATTATTTTACCTCACTTCCACCATATCAAATGACTTCCAATCCAAGTCTACGTTGTGTAGTTGGACTTATTTCCCTCATTATCTACATACAAAACATCGGTCAGAACAATCAGTCTCAGCTTAGGACATACGAGTGTGTGAATTCACTATTACTGACATTTGTACAGTTTGTTCTAAAATATTTCAAACCGGGAAGAAAACTTCAATTGAAACGCCAGTGATTTGAGAAATTTATGTAAAATAAAAAAAATTTGAATATACTCACGCTATTTGAAAATAGCGTTTACAGTAAAAATGATGATGCTCGTAACGTAAGTAATTTTAGACTAACGGTAGGCCATAAGTACGTCTCATCAGCTAGGCACGGGTATATCTATGAAGGCGGTGTAGGCCATACTCCACTACGTTGACAAAATTGCGGATTGGGAACTTTATGCTTATCTTCGAACGCTATTAACTCTTTTCGACAAGCAGATTCCTTTACGATGTTCCCTTTCATCTTTAGAGCAAGAGATAATTCATACGTTGCCATATATAAATAAGATTTACTTGTTTTTAAAAGTGTTCAACTACACTAAGAATTATAATACCTGATAGCGTACGTTAATTTCGCGGCATATCTACAGTGGCCAAATAGTCAAGGGATCTAGGCGTGTTACAGAAAATACAGGTTCGAATCCTGTAGCCTGTAGGAAAATTTTTCAGTCGCTCTCTTATATGTCTTATAACTAAATATAAATAAGTAACGTAGAGAGAGACGCCAGATTGCCAGGTAGCAGAATGACTAGCGAAAAACGGGGCCTGAACTATTCAAGTTACATAACGTGCATTAGGAAATTAAGCAAGTAAGCGTTAGTTTTTCATTAATGTGCATACTAGAACTAATTACCATACAAAGATAAACCTTGTTACCATACAAAGATAAACCTTGTTACCATACAAAGATAAACCTTGTTACCATACAAAGATAAACCTTGTTACCATACAAAGATAAACCTTGTTAGGAAGCCATCTTTCCGCGGTTCTTGTTTTTTTACATCACAAAAACCGAAACATTTAAGAAGTCAATCATAGCTTACTTATAAGAAAGCGAACGAAAATTTTACGACAGGCAGGATTCAAACCTGCAACTTCTAGGTATTACGCCCATAAGTCATGACCAATAGGCCACTTACTCGTATTATGGTGTCGATTTTCTGGCTATTGGGAAATTCACAAACGCTCTTAAATTACGGTAGGTAATTACGCTCTTACACTTGAAGCACCACACGTAACTTTATTTTTATGTTTTGTATATCTACAATGAAGAGTTCATCTATCTATCTACATAAGTGACCAGTGGTTACCTTTTTTTACTAATATTTTCAGATTTACTGGAGCATTGCTACTGACCGTCGGTATATTTTACGCTGGAGCATACAAGATGGCCCCGAAATACTCTTCACCGGACTATCTCAATCTGACAAATGACGTCAGGCTCAAGTGGCCAAAGGATTTGAAGCTACCCACAAATGTTGATATTAAGAAAGTCCCAAAAAAATTGTTAGCGAGCCTTGACATATCTATACCAAAATCTTCTTGAAGTGTTGAATGATGCCTATCAAGAATTAGCTAAGGCGAAAACAGTTAAAGCAAAACAGATCCAAAAAAAATTTTGGGACCTCATATTTCGATTACCTTTTGACTGGTTTCGTTCATACCATACAGAATTACGAGTATCATATAAAATTGAGGGCCGCATGTTTTTGCCTAATATTATGTGTGAAATGGGTCGGTAAATGGCAGCGTAGTGAAAATCTCACTTTCTGTGATAAAATCGAGGTAAATAAAAAAGGCAACTAATGCAACACTGTATGTACACGCTTTTATTACATAAACCAGATCTTAATTGCAGTCTTATAGCTTCTGACATGCCTTCTAAAAATTTTTGAAAATTCAAACTATGACGTAAAATATCCGTATTCTCTATCAATTTCTAACAAAATATAAGAAGTACGCGAGTACAGTTTTTTTTTCTGGCTTGAAACAAGACGTTGACATGACGCTTCGCTCGCTTAGTTATCGACGTGCATGTAGTAAGAAATCAGTATATTAGAAGAAATACTTGTTTCCGTTATTTATAGAAACCAAACATTATATATGTTGCGGAAATGAATTTTATTTGTACACCGCCTACAGTCTTTCGTCCCCTTATATTTCATAGAAAACACATAAATATGGCGGAATGTGATTTATTGTAATTTTTGTAATGTTTGCGAATAATACTTGTGGGTGCTTTTTGATTTAGAGCAGTTACGATACGTTAATATACAGGCTGTCCAAACGAACGACGGCTTCATTGACCGAGCGAGTGTAGCGTCTCTGCTTGAGTCTGGAAAATGTATCATAGTATGACGTAAAAAATACATTAAAAACCGTAAAACTTGTATAGCAAGTCTTGTTCGGATTCGTTTAAAATTTAGATCTCTATGCGCGATTTACATGCTTTTTTAAATGGCGTAGGTACACCCTGTCCGTACATTGTAATTGTCATATTTTCCAATTTAAAAGTCAAACGTCTGGACCGATTTTGTTGAATTTTGAATGGGATTACTCGAGAAGTGTCCCTATTATTCTATTATCTAAATTACCCTTTCCAACAAAAAAAATCCAATCGGTCCAGCTGTCTCCGAGAAATCAGGTAACAAAAATAAAAAAAAACATATCAATTCAATTCATCGCAAAATTCAATACACGCTTAGTAATAAACTGACTTACGATAGTGCACAATTTGTGAAACAGAGCATCAAAATAACACCGCAGCTCTCTATGAAAATTGTTCCCTAAAGCGAATGGAAATTTGCGGACACATGAATGGGGTACCTTATCATTTCAAACCATTTACAACGTAAAGGCAAATTAGGTTAAGAATTCTGATCCATTCAAATGCACAAAGCAAGTTAGTGTTAGCATTACAATTTGCTTAATAACTATCTACCCCACTAATATTATGGACACGAAGATTTGTAAGAATGTATAGATGTATCTTTGTTGCTTTTTCACGCAAAAACTGATTTAGATGAAAATTTGTACAGAGATAGCTTTGACCCCGAACTAACGCATAAGGTACTTTTTATCTTGTAATACACCGCAGGACGCAGTTGGTGCATTTATAAAAACTGAACGAATAAAGTTGCTTCATACTTATATGAAGCAACTTTATTAATTTAAAATATATATTTAGTTTTCATTCAAATTAAACGCTCTACCACTACGAGAAAGATCACGGTGTAAACTAAGGGTGTAACTGATTATTTATAAAAATAACAATTCAATTAGTTATTTTATTTGACTACAATTAAAAATTTTACTTATTGTAAAGCTTGTGGCAGTGTTATCCCGATGAACACAGGTTAATAACTTAGTGAATAAATAATTTTAGTAATAAAATAATGAATACAAATGTAAGTGGCGAGCCGTTCGGTGTGTGGCGACACCGCGTACCCCGATTCCGTGGGGGCTAAAGTAAAGTAAAGTAATATTTTTTGACCTTTAAATAACGTTCGTTACGGGCAAGCCTCATTAAATTTATATTAATAATTACTTTAAAAAAAATTACTTACAAATCTCATTTATACGATTACTTAATATTAGTTGTTAGTTGAATAGTTCTCATGACATATATTTACATTATGATTGCTTTGTTTAGTTATTAGTAATATTTTATTAAGGTTGTTTGTTACACAAGAACGATGATTCTACAAGTTGCATTAACATATATTCGCTGAGTTTATAAAAAGAATTGCTTTCAAAAAAATACTTCAATTTTTGTTTGAATGTAATAAAATTTAAATCCATTATACTATTAGATAATTTATTGTACATTGGTTGGTATTTTGGTATAAAGCCTCTGCTTCTTACATTTAGCTAATCTATTTATAGCTAGGATTCGCCCTTTTTTATTATCGCGGGAAATTCCGGTATTACTCTATCCTCGTGTACTTCTTATAAACAACTATAAATATATAGTGATATACCTCACATTAGTTTAAATTAGTTTAAATAGTTTTAATTTTTAAAATGTATTCTCGCAGGACTACGTTTTTTCAAACCGTTAATTGTTCTTAAAGACTGTTTTTGACATTTTAAGACTTTTATGATAACTTTAGCATTTCCCCAAACAGTAATAGCGTAACTTATAATAGAATGCACGTAGGCTTAATAGACAGAGATGAGCAACTTTTTATGTAGTTGTGGCTTAAGTTTAAATAAAGCATAGTTACCACTTGCCATTTTCTTGCAAATTTTTTCGATGTGCTCACTATGGCTTTTGTGTTATCTATTGTATAACCTAGAAATATATTTGTTTTACTAATGGAATTCCCGAAAATACCTAACCTTAACTGATACTGCATATAGATATGGTTTTATCAGAGTTGAGAACAATTCTATTTGCGTCAAACCATTCCTTTAACAATTCTATAACGATGCTAACTTTATTTTCTAAATTATGTATACATTTGTCTCTGATACCTACATGTGTGTAATCTGCAAATAAATTTATGTGAGCCCAACTTGGCAATGCATTGGTAATATCATTAATATATATCAAAAATAAGACTGGGCCTAAAATGGAGCCCTGTGGTACTCCAATTGACATTCTTCCTTCTGTAGAAATTTGTTTATTAATCGAGACAATTTGACTACGGTTCTGTTATGATCATATTTAATCCATGATCTTGAAATCTGTAATATTGCATTTTTAAAATCAATATATCGTGCCTCAAACAATCAAAAGGTTTTGAAAGATTACAAAAGATACTTGCCCATTTATTTATGACGTATCTAAGGATTCTAGAATGTATACTACTTTTATTATAGCCATTTATGTTGAGCGGCCTTTTCTGAATCCAAACTGTGACATTGTAAATAAATTATTTTCTTCAAAGTATTTCACAATTCTCAATTTAATAATATATTCTAAAATTTTTGATAAAGTTGGTAAAACGCAGACCCTATTGATATTACCCTACCCGGTTTCAATACGTCGGGAAATATTCCGTCAGTTAAACATGAGTTTACGACAATTAATATTAATTCAAATAAATTATCGTTATTTATTATTAGATTTCGTAAAGTCTTAGTACGTAATGCGGCGGCCTTTAGCGCGAAGCCCGTTTAGTAAGTGGCAAGTCACAACCGCGGCAATATTTTGATAACAGGCAGATTTGGCGGGTGTAGTACTTTTTTCCATAGCCCAGTACCAAAATCATCAAAAAATCGTAACAATAGCTCAAATATTCATAATACTTAGTTCACAATAGTTCACATTTTCCTTTCATACCTTTAATATATTTTTACATATTTCTATTGTAATATAATATAATATAATGCATTATATGCATTATATGCCCGGCTTTAAGCCGGGTTTATCAATCAATAATGATATTATAAACCAAATAGTTCTGTGAACTATTGACGTCGCCACCACAATAATATTGCGGGTTCAAAATTTTACATCTTCCAAATGACTTCCGATTATGCCAAAAAGGTTTCTACGAGGATGGAGACTGGCATGTTTCACATATTCCGGTAAGCCACAGTTTTTTAGACTTTATTTATCGAATTTAAGAATCCAAAACAGGACACAATACGGATTGTCAATTGATTATTCTGCATTTTCAATAAAAGATCAACACATCTGCTTGGTTCAACTGGTGTAACGAAAGTTTATTTTAATAAGACAGGTATTTTAAAGCGATGTATATATAATATATATACCTGGCTCTTTTGCACATATCATACGACATGATAGAACATCATAAAGTTCTATCGTCACAATTGCCACGACGTCTGTAAAGTTTATTAATACAATACATCTCTCAACTATTCCCCTCCAATACAAACATCTGCAGCCGATCAATAGTGCATTATCATCGACAATGGTAGCGCATTGTTCGCTAATCCCACCTACAAAGCAATACAGTCCTATTCTGGAAACTATTAATACGAGTATGGTTAACTAGTAATAAGACCAATCACTTACACACTCTTATATCAAATCTAGTGTCAGTTTTTCTATGTTGCTCGGAGGGTTGTAATTTTCTACTGTTGTCCCTTGAAAAACAATTGAGTAGCGGTTAAATATGCTTATTGACCCAGCAAGCAAAGCGTCTCTACTCCGATTCTGGAAAAATGTTCTTTATTCTGTCTATTTGTATGCATGGATGTTTGCCCCTAAGAAATTATGTACTCGAGTACAGGTCGTTTCCAACCAATCTTGATGGGATTTGGTCGTTAGTCTCTACAATTTTTTTTAATCGTCGGGGATTTTTGATTTAGGTATATTACTCCTAAAAAGAGGGGAAGCTTGTTATGGCGCCGTTTATTGGCCGATTACAATATATATAGCAAACAGTTAAAGTTGCTAGCACACTGGGTGCGCTTATTCCCTAAAATTATTTCTTCCATGCAACCCCGGATTAGGACTAAGATACAAATAGGAACAGAAATTGCACTAAAATATTTGTCATACTATGTATATGCAGCGTATATTATCCAGAATAAACTCTCGCTCGTTAATTCCACAATATAGATCCGATCCCAAGTGGCTGGCGCAACCTAACACTGTAACATTGATATTGGATCAGCTAAACCATTATTGGTACACACACACACGTCAATAAATACTCAAACATTAATACTGTGTATTTATTGACATTTTAATAGTTATGTATTGACATTTATTAAACTAGCATTTAAAGTTGTTCATTAATAACTAACAGACTCAGAATAAGGAGGAGGATGATCTCAATTTCTGGAGTCCCTTTTAATGTCTGTTTCGTGATTTCTTAGACTTGGCCGTATTAGAAAATTGATAGTTTTTGTTTTGTTTAAAAAGATGTACTCTTAAGTAGTCAAATATAAATTATAACAAAAACGGTCACGTAGTTTTGTTTAAATTAAAATGTGAAAATATGTATGGGCACGTGCCATATTGAATACAGATTTTTAACGAATTAAAAAAAAAAAATTTACTAGGATTACGCCGTTCCTCAACACTTTAGAGATTTTCAGATATTTTCAATATTCTAATAGATATAGATATTTAATTTTCTGTAGGTGTTGAAGAGTTTTCCCTTAGTTTCAGAGTTCTGTTTGCTATTAGCTTAATTGACTCGTTTCGAGCAATACATCTCTGATTGGAGTGTTTTAACGTGTTTGATGTGATTGTGTGTTGTGTACATATACTAAAACTGTAAAGGTTGAATTACTGTACACTAAAAAAAAAAATGCCTAAAAACCGAGTCTGAGAATTCAAGCAGTCAAATAGAACTAAAGTAGTTTTTTTTTTTTTTAATTTTTATAAAATAGATTAGACTTTACTTGTAACAGAAAACAACAATATACACAACTTAAAAAAATAATTAAACGTAATTACTGCTTTCTGTCACAAAACGGCCCCAACTCAACATAATGCTGGCTGAAACAACTAGATACTGTGTTGTATTTGTGTCTCTCTGTTTGACTGTCAGTTTATACGAGCTAATCTCCGAAACGACTGGACTGGTTTAAATGCAATTTATTATGTTGTTAGCTTATGTCCCTTGTCAACATACAGGATCCTTTGTATCCCGGTAAAATAAAGAAAAAGAATAATAAACACCACGCGGACGAAGTCGCGGGCATCAGCTAGTTTTAAAATAATTGTGACCGTTATCAGTGAGGTTATCAGTTCGCAGAACTGTAGATCTGAACCAACTAGCACTAATAATCTGAACTTACAAATTAACGTGGTGCCAAACCTACTCTAGCAATTTTTGCCCCAAGGTTTATTTATTGCAATATTTACTATAAATATAACAGCTACAGTTATTAATAAAATAATTATATTAAAGAGTAAGGCTGCGGCACTGGCATAATCAGCAAAACAGCTCAAGCGCTGAAAATATACTAGCTTTGGTAGAGGTTACATATTGGAGCCATTTGGAGCCGAGACTTTTGGGGCCGTGGGGACCGGGAGATTAAATTATTTTCCAAAACATAGCAGTGTGCCGGTGTATATTTAGGTTCAGCATGGTAATTATGGGCCCGCTGATCTCTGACGGTGGGTTTGTGGCATTTGAATTATCTACATCTTAAGTGATATATTGGTAATCCATCTGCTTTTTTTTGTTGAGGCATTTCATTTTCTTTAATAAAGCATTTGGCCGGTAGCTAGAAAAAAGATCCATTACATACGTCCATGTTCTTACGTACATTACGACGAAGTAATATTGCCAGGAAATTTTGCCAGACAGTAGCTAAACCTTCATATAATGCGGCTAATCGCAGGAAAATGCTATAATCAGCTTGGCACATCGAAACACAAGTCCAATGTCATTGCAGATTTAGCTCGATTTATAGTAGAAGCTCCAAAGTAAACAATAACTGTGTTAGAATGTATCCTGCGCGTTTGATTCCCGTTTGGGCGACGACATTGGCAATCAGATGGTAACTAGATTTGTAAATAAACAGAATTTCTGAAGGTTAGGCATTAATTGGAATGGAGATGTATTGTAAATATAACTTTTGCCTATATTTATGTACGTGGGTTCCGTACTATTTCTCTATACAACATTAGTTCAAGTTTCTTCCTGTTGTCTTTATTAATATCAAGCAAAAAACTAGCGAAAAGATCGTTTTCTCCTTTCAAATTAGAAAAAGCATTTGTTGTACGGGAAAACTCCTGAAAAAGTATTAATTTATTTTACATGTCTCATATTCGGTAAGTAGGTCCTAATTACCCCCAAATGGGGCTTGTAGGTGACCAATTAGCGCTCTAAGGTAATAATGTAGC
Organism: Ligdia adustata; assembly: GCA_947049295.1. Lineage (NCBI taxonomy): Eukaryota > Metazoa > Arthropoda > Insecta > Lepidoptera > Geometridae > Ligdia > Ligdia adustata. The sequence continues at coordinate 4,836,550 of OX346236.1, read as the reverse complement.
TAGGGCGGTAAGTAATTAAAAAAAAAACTTCACTCTTTCAAAAAGTTCGCGTACATCTAACCTTCATACTGGCAATAGACATCATGCATTCAGCCCAATGACAAAAGAGGTCGCTTCGCTATTCAGCCTTGTCTTCGTATGAGTATAATAGTCATCAATTTTAAATATCGAACAGCGAAGCTCAATTTCGTTCTTGAAAAAAATTGTTAAAAAGATGAAAAAAGGCGAAAATAGAAAACTTTAACTATAAATATTGTTTGTTTTTGGGATTTTTTTATAATTACGTGCTAATTAGGAAAAAAACATGAGTTTTGCAAGTGATGAAGATATAAGCTGCACTCCCGATTCATTGAAAATGGAAGCTGAAGCAGTAATTAAAATGTTTTATTATTGTAATGCCGGTTTTTTTCTACTTACCTCACAATCGAGATGTAAAGCAGAGTAGTTAGCTCGGGTGTAAGCATCAATTGCACCCTCGAACTATAGGCGCCCTCGCTGCGCTCGTGCGCCAAAATATCTCGGGCTGCAATTGATGCCTTACAAACCTTGGCTACTAATCTACTATTGTACATCTATCTGTGAAAATTTTAACTGTCTAGCTAGCTATCACGTTCCATGATATAACAACCTGGTGTCAGACGATGGACGGACGGATAGTGAAGTATTAGTAATAGGATCCTGTTTTTATTCTTTGGGTAAAAAGACATGAGCTACTTAATCACGGGTCATTTTTAAGTTGGGTTGCAGGCCATAGTCGCCACTCTAGCCCAAATATAAATTCGGACTATGCACGTCCTTGAAAGCTATAAAATGTAACCCTAATATGAATTATTATGCTTTTTTTTTATTTCTCAGAGACCACAAAATATTTTTTTTTTCACTTGAAAGCCTCTCAAATATGTACTTTTTAAGTGGTCCATATAATTTATATAAAAATTGGTATAGTAGTTTTATTTGTATATTAAATTTAATTAAAAAAATATTGCTTGCCGAATCGAGTCAGTAAATTCTATAAACATTTTTGTAATTCAGGGAGACCCGTCAAGAGCCTTCCCTAATAATATTACAATCTAGCATAAGGCTAATAAATAATTTAAATTAACTTATAATTCTTCACAATAATGTCTGAAACAATTTGTACATCGTCACTTTACTACAAACATGACATTATGATTCTGGTATCGCATGTCAGAACACTTCAAAAGCAATACTTGAGTAACTCCTCAACAGGCACTCTGAACGCCATCTCTTGATCTCTCTGAGCCTTTAAGTCCAATGTTCCTGCGAAGCCATTTGAAAGACACACAAGAGCCATCCTTCCTTCCATTCACTGATATAATTTTTATAAATTACTAGCTGTGTCCCGCGGTTTCACCCGCGTAGTTCCCCTTCGGATTGTCGAGATAATGGGGAACTACTTTTTTGAAGTCGGTTAAAAAGTATTTGTATGTCCTTTCCCGGGGTCCAATCTACCTGTGCACCAAAATTCATCCAGATCGGTTTAGTGGTTTTGGCGTGAAAGCGAAACAGACAGACAGACAGAGTAACTTTCGCATTTATAATATTAGTTAGGATTTTTTGCTTTTGTTGTTTTTTTTTTTGGCTTGCTTGCGTTTGAATGCAACTCACTTGATGTAAAGCAACAATGCGGTCTAAAATGTGGCACGCTTGCCTATAAGAAACCGATTTACTCGCAACTTGAAAAGATCGTGAATAATCTCGCTAAATATCAAGCTATCGGGAAATAGAAAATTCGGCAGTGAATTCCACAACCTATCCAGGATGTGGAATTCGCTGCTGAGTTTTCGCAATTCGCTCAATAAATGTAGACGGAAACCGATGGCATTATTATTTATAAAAAAATATATAGTACATATAGATTCAGCTCGTTTTTAATTTTCGTCGTATACTATAAGAAAGATCTTTTTGGAAATATGTCTCTTTAATATCAAATTCTTTCAAGATAATGTACCAGCAAGGAGACTATTTTAGATTTAGAAATTGAAACGATGAGAAATGACGACAAAATGAGAATCACCTATTTTTGTAAAGTCTGTTAAAATCCCCGTTATTTTGGAAGTCTGTTGAAACAAATGTTGACTTGCAACTAAGAATACTTCAAATCTAAAACTACTCGTAACTTCTCTTAACAAGCACTTGTCGCTTGACCTTAGAAATTTGCAAAAAAACCATTTGCAAGACATACAGAATCATGCTTCCTTTCTTCCATCCAATGCTAATATTGATATTTTGCCACAGATATTTAGACTGCCTTATTATTATAAAAAAAACGTTTTAAAAAGAATCTCTTGGATGTAGTGAAGAATCTATTTTTTTTTTACGGATTTATGGCATTTTACGAGAACTAAGTTATCAAATATTGAATTGGGAGAAGCCACTGGCTCCTGAGACACAGTCTTATGGCTAGTTCTGGAGCCTATGGATTCATATAATTTATGTATGCAAATATTGATTTTAATATCAATATATATAATATATACAGCTTGAAAAAAAAAATTAGTAAAATTAGATTTGAAGTATATCCAAGCGATTCTAATAAATTAGAGAACATATGAAATAAGTCCCGATTAACTAAGAACCTCCTCCTATTTTATAAGCCTGTAATAATAATACAGCTTAATCTAATGCTTCCTTCCATCCTTCCATGTCATATAGAATTTTAGATCTATTATCATTTTAACACGTTTTAGATAGAAGCCGTTTAAAATACTTATCTAAAATGTTGGTCATATATCTGGGGGATCGGTAGTGCCTTTGCCAAGTTGAGCCAAACTCGAAATTTTTTTTTTCATAAAACCATTTGATTTTCTTCTGCCATTACATTTTCAATACCTATTTTAGTCACTTATACCACGTTCAAAACAGAATCGATATATCACTTATTTTATTGCTCTTTATTAAAAAAACCAACTTGTAACACTATTTAATAACAAACAATACAAAAAACATGCTAGCTTTCTAATAGCGATAGCGATAAGGTTATCGCTTAAAGCGATCTAATCCAGCGATTTCTTCTCTTTTTCTTTCTTCGTTTCGTATCCCGGACGGAACAGAATTTTATCTTTATCTGGTCTAGGTGCGTAATTTGTATAACATGAGGTTAGATTTTAATTACGATCTAATTCAATGATTCACAATGACTCACAGCTTTTTTTTTTCAATTCACAATAATTGATAATGTTTTCATAGATCATGGCTTGCGTTTGACTGCAACGTCAGATGTAAAGCGATGATGCGGCCTCAGATGTAGCATGCTTGTTTAGAAAAAACCGACTCTAAGAAAATAGAGACACAAGCCTGACAATTTGCACAATAAAAGTAGATGCAAAGCGTTATATATGAGTTCGTGGAATTTCTACCGTGTATCAGTAGTACACCTAGCAATAACTTTGCTAAAAAAAAGTTCGATTTATACAGCTATCACAACTTTGTATTTAAACAAGAAACTCACGGGAATATGAAATAGAACAAACGAGCTTAATTTGTTTCCAGAGTAAAAAGATGAATATCAAAAAGACTAAAATATCTAGAACTCCCGGACATTTGAATAATGATACTGCTTTTAGCAGCATAATTGCAATAGAAGTAAAAGTCTAGAACGGTTTATTCGGTGTACGAAACTCTCCCATTTCTTTAGTACCCTAATTAAAGTTGTACATTAATCTTTACTTGGGACTTATTACGTTATCTAAATTTAGATATGTACCAAACATGTTATAGCGGTAAGTGATCATAGAGATAAAGCAACGTTTAACTCAGTCAATCCTTAGATAAGTGACAGATAAATGGCATCAGAACTAACCAACAAATTAAGGTAACTAGTAAAATTAATAATAGCCTTCGCTAATACCAATTTAAAAGCAACTAATCGCGGATCTCTAATTTTTTTAGCCTTGTTACTTCATGATAATGCAGTTTTCTAACTGCGAAAGAATTTTTGAAATCGGTTAAGTAGTTTTCAAGTTTATTCGTTACATACAAAAATACAAATACCTCTTTATAATATTAGTATAGAAAAAAGAATATTACTTTGAAATGTGATAAAATAAAATTTGTAAAGTACATACGTCAAGTAATTTTTTATCTATTTATATTGATAATTAAATCCTCAATGTCTTCATTATACTAATCCTAGAAATAAATTATATGTATAGATTAACCTCATTAATAAAAAGTCCAAAATTTAAAATTACTATTATACTAATATAGCTGTAATATTGTCTGTGTAACGAGGTCATAAATATTTTTGAGTTGACTTGGATTCTGGTTTCCTCGATACAAGCTTGCTTAGTGAGGAAGCCGTAACATATATAGTTTAATCTGGTATTTTCACTTTTATGTAAAAAACTGTTTAATTTTATTAGATATAATCTTAGTCTTGTTTACTCACCATGTTTTTTGCAGTAATAAATATTCTTCATTTTCATTTTCATCTTAGTAATTTGTCTCATAATAAATGTTTTACATCCAACAAAAACAACAGATGACAACTTTTTGTTGTAGTGCGTCTTATATATGTGAATATTAGAAATAAATAGTATATTTAACTATTGTACGCTAAAACAAACTATTTATATTATTTCATGTTCGTCGCCATATCTTTTTGTTGACTCGTGTTAACAAAATACAAATGATACTAAAATATGCCAAAATTCCGACACGTTTCATCCAAATACGGCACGGTTTTCCTTGTACAATTATTACAGCAGCCTACGGAGAATTTTCGCAAATTACACATTGTATCGTACAATAAACAAAGGTTCTAACCACCAAGTGAGATCAACTTTGAATCTCTAATGAATTCCTTAAAATTATATGTTTAACCATGCCAAGCGAAAACGACCCTTAAAGTGTCAATCGTTAAATACTTTATTATTTTGTATGAAAGTTAGGAAAATTATCACATTATTAGCACATTTTGTTTTATGAGTAGGCTAAATAATCCAAAGAGCAAAACGAGTCTAATGAACAAGTCAAAGGGCCAAGAGCTAGTCGAACTTTATTTCAAGCAAACTAATAAGTGTCAGATTTAACCAAGGTCTATTAATTATCAATTGAGAGAAATATTTAAAACCAACTTCAAAAAGGAAGAGACTCCAATCAATTACTGAAATGTTTTTTTTGTATGACACCCGACTTCTCAACGTTTGCGCCGCACGGAGCGATTAAAAAAAAAGTTTGTTTGAAAGCTTCACAGACGGTCAGTCTAATAATTAACGTTGAATCTTAAAATAACTAAAAAATTGCTTGCCATGACTTTTTTTCATTTTTGAAAGTATAACTTGTCTTATTTTAATATGAGTTTAGTCGGCTTAGAGTTTACTGGATTGTTACAAAGGCTATGTCAATAAAAACTATCAGATACAGTAATGAGCAAAAGGGAGCTAAAGCAGCGGTTGTGTCAAACGCACCCGTCATACAAAACCGCTAGTTATTAATACACGGGCCTAAACTTCCTAATTATCCAAAAGGACTCAGCTGGAACTAAAGCTTTGATCACACGTACCGAGTAAACGGGTGAGAGCTCCGATCGAGTAAAAATCAATCTTACTTCTTAGAAGAATTCTTACAAACCGATCTGACTGCATATTCATGCAAATTATCAAACTAACTATATGAATATTGTCGTTTAGCAATAGATACTTGACTTTGTAATTTTCCCGGGCTAATACTTTAGTAAGTGTACATAGTAGTCAGAGTACTATACAATAATAAATTGAACATTATTATCTAACCACAACACACAATTTACAATTTTCATTTATTTATTCTAATTTTGTTATAATTGTTAACTCTCCTTTCATCAAAATATTATAATTCACTGTTGTACGTATTATCTTCCATGGTGTAAACATATGACTAATCTTTGGCCAATAAATGATTTGACTTTGACATTGCACCGAGCGCTCAGCCGACGAAATGAGCGAGACAGTAGCACGTATTTACTAGGCCGAGTATTTCACTATCTAAGTCGAGAAGCATTTTACTGTCTCGCTACTTTACTCAGTACGTGTGATCAAAGCTTAATAAGCGAGTCGCTTGTGAATTAACAGTTGCCGAGTGTTTGAGCAAACAGCAACGGCAAACGTTGCGGCCCGCGGCAAACATTTGAGCGGGACTCGAAACGACGCCACTTGATTCTACCGGCGCATTTGCTGTATGTTTATCTAGATTATTAAAAGCAACTGGCTTATTTTATAGTGTTAATAATATAGCTGCGACTCGCTTCTGTTATCGTCGAGGGGAATTGTTGGAAATGAAGTTGAAGGAAAATGAATTCAATTTTTATGTTTCTGTGGGACTAAGTGAAAATATAATAAGGCCTTAAATTATAAAATCTGAAAGGTAGACAAATATATAAAAAAAACAAGTTAACATTATAATTTTATAAACCGTGTTAGTACTAATAGAAATATAAATGTTCAATAAATTATGGAAATTGACAAAGTTATTATTATACATTAGTCTCTGTCATGATGGATGTCAAGACATGCAGCTATACAACCCACTGAAGCGATTAGTAGTAGTGCCACTCCACGGTCACTAATTAACACCGAGAACACCGAGCGGTGCTACGAGCTCTAACGGAATGTTGAAAATTAAATAGCTATATTTGCAGAACTCCGAGAAATCGAGGCTGAGGCAAAGAGCATATTACACCACCTTGACCGTTGTTACATACTTTACATGTTTCTAATACCATTATAGATCTTAAGGCAAGAGTACGCTGGCTAAGTTCTATTGTTAAATCGGTTTTTTATTTTCTTACAGTACCCGCACACGATGGGACACTTGTAGCCTGAAGCCGACACATAGAAGCTAAATTGCGCGACAGCCACTTGTGTCCCAAAGACACTTGCAGTCGGCGGCCGCTTCTTTATTTAACCTTAGTTTGAAAATGATAATAATAATGAAATCCGAAGAAATAACATTGATTATTCAGCTGATGATGAAAATGTCGCTGTTATTAGTTACATCCTACATACATACATAAATCAATGAGGAACAGATTTTTTCCGTCTATTTCTACTAGTTTTAATCCTGAATGATATACAACGGAAAAATATCATTACAGATTCTATACAGATTACTGTTACCGAACTCAACAAAATAAATCTGTTATTTCCATTAACAATCGATAAACGGTTCTTTTATATAGAAAAAAACATCTGTAGTTATGCAATATTCGGCTGATTCGCGTTACAATTGACTTTCTTGTACTAAAAAAATATTTAAATGATAGAAAAAGACCGTGAATTGTGATAAAAAGTATTTAATTGACTGCGTTCTTACTAAAACAATAATTTCAGAGTCCGTTATGACTATACTAATGCAAGCAAGCGTTAAAAAAAGGCAGTTGCTGTGTTCCGATTGAGATTCTTTTTGTGTTAGTGTCTTGTGTTCCATGTGTGGGACGAGGCGAGTCTCCTCAAAGCTTACGCGTTGACTACAGACGCGATGTTCTTTCGTAGACGTCTACGAGTACGCTGCAGTGTACGTCTACGGCGTAGACACCTACGCAGTAGAGGTTAGTGTTTACTACGTCCCGTAGAAAATTATAATGAATATATGTATCAGGATATTTGTTTGAGTCGCGCTTTCTTGACTCATTTGTTTAAAATTTAAATAGCTCGTGTTTAAACACCGCCTAAAAAAGTCCTATTTTACTACCAAAGAAATTCTGAATGATTAACAAAATGGATGAATGGTCACTAAAAAATCACCTGAACCTACTGCGGACCTTGTTGCGAAAAGTATTCGGATTGTCATAAAAAATGACATGAACCCACTGCGGACCTTGTTGCCGAAAGTATTTGGTGTGTCATAATTTAGTGACCGTTAAGCTATTTTGGAAACCAAAAAATATTTTTGGTGACCATCTAAATTATACCCTTTTATTATGTGTACTGAGTAAAAACAAAACTACATAAGTTATTCTGATATAAATACGGTAGTAGTATTTTTTCGTAATTATGTCAAAGACAGGAAAAAATACCCATGAAAGTCAAAAATTTATATAATATACACTTTTATTAATAATTCTTAATAAAAAACGAATATTTTTACCTACTACAAATATGCAATATTGGCTTAAATATTCCCTCTTCATTACAGATACGCGTTTTGTATATTCCAACGAACTATTGGAAAACAGATGCTTTTGTTATATCACAATAACCCCAAATAATCCGTAAAGTATTAGAAAGCCATTTCGAAAATTTTCATAAAATAATCCAACCACCGCAATAGCTACACCGAAAGGATTTCAAATCATAATTAAAAACTTTAGTCATCGTGAAAGTTTTCAAACTTAATTAATAGGCGCTAAGCTCAGACGAAAGTGAAATAAAAGTAGCCAGGTAGTTAGTTACTTTTACTTTAAAATAACTTTAAAGGCTTCGTAAGAACGAGTTCGGTTTGTTGTTTCAAAAATTTTGCCGCGAAAGCTAACTTGTCAACCCATTTGAAAAAGTTTTCAATTACACTATTTTTGGTTTTACTCTATTTTTATTCATTCTTGGAACATTTTTTGTATTGAAATGTAATCCAAAATTGAAATTTTATCAAAATTAGTCCAACAGATGATTTTAAAATCAAATACTTATGATTTATTTCAAAAAAAAAATTATAAAATTACAAAAGGCTGCATATTAAAACTAGAAATATTAACTAGAAATATTTGGCTTATCTGAATATCGTTTCTGAAAAGCCGATTTATACTGTACGGCTCCAATTTAGCTGAACTATTAAGCTTCTGAAATTTAGAATATAGCTAAGATTTGTTAACATTTAAAAAGTATATTTTATTAAACTTTTTTGTATTTTAAGTTACTAACAATGTAGTTAGTTTAGTTTCGCAGGTAATGCAGCACTCGATGGACTCGATGCAGCAACGAGTATGAATATAAATTGATGCTAAACTTTGATGGTGCATAACAAAATTGTATACTAGATAAATTGCAAACTGAAGCAAGAAGAAAGTTAATAAGATACGTTTTTTGACTGACAATGTCACAAACACACAATACCAAGTCTAAAAATGTCTGTAGGTAATTTGCGAATTTATACAACTATTACAAAAAAGTTAAATATCATAGATAGAAAATGAAAGAATTCATCTCGCTATTTTTATTGTTTATTAAGTTATAATTTAAAATACCAACTCCAAAAATGTAAGTAGTTATAAACAAGCTAAAAACTCCCCATTTATTTTATACACAACAATAAAGTCTTATAAGAACAAAAATTGGAACGATTAATCAGAAATCAAATGATTAATTATGACGATGAGAATGATTGGAATCAGAAATAAAAAATGAAATCAAGTTGCAGTGTCCTGTTCGTCAAGAAGGTCAGCGCTTTACATGTTCCTGGAAATTATTCGTTATTGCTGATTACACTCATAGCCTTTTGCTAAAACTTCCTTTTTTTCGGGGATGCAGTGTAATGTAACTTAAGCGTTCACTTAAACATCACATTTAACTTTGAATTTTTTTATGTGCGAAACGATATTAATCTATGTAGCAGAATGCCAAAACGCTATCAAATTCGTAAATTACCTCAGTGGCGTTCGATCTTCTTAAGCCTTACACAATATCAGGGTTTACTTTATCAGAAACTAGATAAGTATACCCAAAGTCGTGTCTAATTCTAGTTAGCAACCGGAAACATTGTATTTCAGATGTGCGATTAATTCTCCGCATATCATTTTGAAAATCAGTTTGCTCTACGTTTACGCAGAAATATTCTATTTACATTTCCATTTGACATTTCCGGACCATCTGGATGCATTTGGCACCATATCAAAGTTCAATTTCATGTAATCTCTATGTTAAGAGCGTTTAGACCATGAATCATAGAAAGACTCGCGCTCTCCTTAGATCAAAATTATGAATAGAAAGTTGTACATATAATGGCATTAACATAACATCATTGGTAATCAATAATTCTCGTATCAAATCTTTTAATATCGCGCATTGTAATGAAGTTGTTTTAACTTCGATAATCATTATTAAATAAGCTAACTGTAGGATGCGGTTATTATAAATAATGCCCAAAACAACTTCTCCGATTCATTTAGAATTTTATTTAGCAAACAATATGAATATCGGCTAGTACTCGTAAATAACGCCATAGCAAAGTTTCCTCTACAATTCCTCATAATTCTTACATTTGCATTCAGAAATTTCCAGTGATTTAAAAATATTGATATAAAAACAATGCAAGACATAGCAACCAGAAATACGAAAAATATTTTGGCAGACTTAGAACATAGATACTCTGCTGGCTCAGTCAATATTTTTTACAAAAAATGTTGCTTCTCTACCCACTACCTATCCTTAGAGACAGTTTAAATGTAAAAATTGGACTAAAATATATGAATATTTAATTATTTACATTTCCCCGTTGTTATTACAACATATAAGTGATAAGTTTGGTAAAACATAATGTCCACGGTAGATCTTTGCTCTTGAATCTCATCACGGAAAATATTATAGATGCGGCTTTTTTTAAGACATCGGTAGAGTGTTAATGTAATATAATGTCTGTGCTGGATAGTATTTTTAGTTATAACTGATATCATAGGAAAAGGGTAAACATAAATTGTCACTAAAAATTCATCAGCCCTTTGTAAAATCATTAGTAACAAGCGACTTTAACTCCGCTGCCACGTATACTTATTGGCTCAGGCATTTAATTCAAATACCAAACTACTAGACCGACGTCGATAAATTTTGGGAGTGTCGAAAAAGAGAGAGTGAAAAAGGTGTCCTCACACTCACCTTTTTCAAAAATAAGACTTTATTAATCTATTCATCGATTTGAAATCGGAAAACATACATTTTATAGAAAGATTCCGATGGCTTGAGTACTTCCAGTTTTTAAGCCATTTAATTAAAAACGAAAATCAAGGTACGCAGTGACATGAAACAAGCTAAAATAAAAATAATAAGTATACTTTATTAGCCATTCCAATAAAAAATTCTAAAAGCTTTAAATAGAAAAACCCAACTTTGACATAAAAATTGTTGATAAGAGCGGAAAAGCGAATGATTTCAGTAGAACCCTCCAACAATGTCTTCTGTCGCCGCCCCATAAAACAGTTATAGCGGAAAACGCCCGTAAAAGTTAACAAAATGCTCCATTTGTAAAGAAAACCAACATTAGCACAGTAAAACAGACTTTGTACTTGCGATTCAAATAAGCTACGTTTTGAAAAAATATTTTTATCGCCTTTTAACTTTACTTTTATGTGTTCTTTACTTGTGATTATTTTGATAACGAATTTTTATTATCTTACTTTCTAGAGTTTCGCTTTAGTTTCAATTTGTAGTTGTCCAAAAAAACCACGTCAAATAAATGTAATATCCAATTTTTTCAACATTATATTGCGAATACTACTGAACCAATTTTGGTGTTTTTTAATTGAGACCACTTGAACGGTCCACTTTTGACATATTCAACCATAAAAATAAAAACAGCCAGTGAAGTCTGAGTGATAGAGTTCCGTTATTACCCTTTGGGTACGGAACCCTAAAAAACAATTCTAGAAAGCTTATAAAGGTTGAATGATCGCTCTTACTCACATGAATAGAAACACACAGAAATAAAGACGTATGAGCTTAGACAAGAGGCACAGACGCTTTAAGAATACTCCACACAATCTGATGGTCTAAGTGGAAAAAGACGGGACATCTCACCCGAGAAATATCGAAAAGATAGAACAAGATAGAGAAAGATAACCTTTAATCCAATGCTATCCTACTTATGAAACATAACTGAACAGCAGGCGCTTACAATTTTGATTTAAATCGGTCTATGCGTCTCTGAGAAATGTAATTTTAAGATTCCGACAAATTCAGAACTTTAATTTTTATGAAGTTAATCTCAAACATGTAGAGACTACTACGGCGAACGTAAACTCTGGCCTACATAGGTCAGAGCTTGAGTTTCTAGAGTTTTCCGCTAAGCACTGAAGCAAACTACCTAGTCTGCTTCAGTGCTTAGCGGAAAGCTCTAGAAACTCTTGATAAATTCTTAGAACAAGATCAAAAAAAGCTTTCTGCCTTCGAAAATAAGTTATTATTCTCAAGACTATATCCCGTCTTGTACTAATAATTTTTTCGCATTACTTCTATATATCGCGTTGCTCCACTCGCTAGCATGATTAACTAGCCTAAGTTTTATGATGGGTGTGCAATAAAGGCTTTCACCATTAGCACTGAGAGGACCGTAAATTACTCAGTTTATCTTTGAGTTTACGACTTGACGTTTTTTGTGGAGGTATGATGCTGATTTATGTACCGGATCCAGAATAATTCGTTTAAATTTTTAGGATACTCTTTTGAATTGTTTTTAATAACTACCTACTGTATTATTATTCTATTTAGAAAACTAAGCATTGCAGTGTTTAATTAATTTTCTTTAGCAAAAAAGGTAATAATAGCAAAACATTTTTATTGCCTATTTCTTTTACCCACCAGCCCAATGTCTATATGTAAATATGTCTGTTCAACTCTTTGTAGCCCTCTATACCTTAAACCAGTTGACCGATTTTGAGGTGCAAGGTGTCATTTGATTTGTATCTTAAAGTAAAAGTACTTACAGTTTTATTTTGTTTGTTATTTAACATGTTTAAATCGAATCAAACTTCTCTGAATCTTCTCTGAGCTTTGTAATAAAATAATGATTATTATAAATGCTAATCTGCTCAATTTTATTACACAGTACCTAACAAGACGACTAAAAGCTAAGCTCACCTTTTATTAAGCCCTGGTTAGTCGAACATTGCGAAATTTATCGTAATCAAGTGATTAGAATTATTAAAATTTAAAAGTAAGGTAACAAAAATACAGTCAAATTAAGAAACTTTTCTAAAATCGGTTACAAAAAAAAAACGAATTAAAAAAAGCCCTTGCAATCACAAAAAGTTAAATTCGTAATTCTAATCTGTTAATTTAGTTACACATTCAAACTCAAAAGCCTAAGGTCGTTTGATGGCTAGCTTTAATTAAACCCTGGTTAGTGAACATTGACAAATTCACGCTCACTCGAAATGGATATTTCAAACGTATTAACATGCTAATCACTTATTGGGCGACCGTTGTTTTTAATCAAAGGCAGTCGAGGCCAGAAACCCCTGGTTTATTGATCGGACGTTTAAATTATTCCACGTTTTTGGGGAACTAGGCCTGTTTACAATAAGTTAGAGGTTTTAGTATCGCTTAGTGTTTTGGAGGTTTTATTCTGTTAAGTAATGTATAACGTCACGTTCTTGATTGGAAGAAGTTAATTTAGGTCTAGAATTTTCTTTCTACTAGGTTGATTTGTAGGAAGACAATTGTGGACTAGTTTAACGTTATTCTCGGTGAAGGAAAAAGTATACTTTGTTGCCCTATTTTAAACCTATCATAACCGGTCAAGAGTTTTGGTTTTTAGAGCAAAATAACCGAAAAAGTTTTATTACCTGCCGTAAAGATAGTTGGTAGTCACATTAAAAAAAAAAAGTATTATTAATATGTGTTGAAATCTTCCAACCGTTGTCCGCATTTCCAATGCATGCCTCGAACCTAAAGCCCTACATGGAAGACTTAGAGAATGCTTGCTGCACGTAAACAATTACGCTTTCATACCGCAGACAGTATCAAGATCGGAGATTCCTGTCTCGGATACAACGGAATTCCTTACACGAGTATTGTTATGGGAAATATGTATTGTTTTGCGAGAATTTGTGTCGGCAGAGTTATGCGATAGGCTGTTTGATGATATCGTTTTAGGTAATTCGGATGATTTCAAATATGTCACCAATAATCTGCGCCACACGTGGTTGTCCTTGTATTACTAAATTTATTTATAACGCGCGGGTCTCCAATTTTTCTAGTTATCAATTTAGCTAATGTTATGTAACTCGATAATGTAGTTTTGTAACGGAAAAGAATTCTTTAAATCGCACAAGTACATTTTACCCGACTGCGAAAGAAGGAGGGTAATGTTTTCCGAGTGCGTGCCTAGCAAATATACATACATATATTTGTTAGGACCGATGTGAAGATAGCAGCCAAACTTAGCAGCTAGTATTATCCGACCAAGTAAAGATGGTCTTTAAAAAAAAGTTTTAAGTCTTTTGGCAGCCGTAAAATTAACAGCAACGTATAAAAATAATTAATATAAGCATGCAGACGCCAAGCATGATTATTTTGTAAAAAAGTTTGGGTGTGATGTGTGAATTATTAAGTTTATAGAAGTACTTCTTTGGCTGCTGGTAGGTTTGGACCGATTATCCCCTGTATAATGCATCAAATATATTTGATTACTATAGCTGCATAACCAATGCATCGAACTAGTGCAATTCTAGAGCGGCTAAAAGCTTCCTTAACCCTCAAACAGCCACTGAGAGATTTTAATTATTTTTCTTAACTTGGTTTCTATTGCATGGTGGATTCCGACCTTTCATCCCCTGACATACGAATCAAATGCAGATGATTATTATAGCTGCGTAACAAATGCACCGAACTAGTGCAATTCTAGAGCGGCTAAAAGCTTCCTTAACCCTCAAAGAGCCACCGAGAGATGCATGCTTATATTAATTATTTTTATACGTTGCTGTTAATTTTCCGGCCTTTTTACCGCTGCAATAAGACTTAAAAAAGATTTTTTAAAGACGTCTTTATTTGGTCGGATAATATTAGCTGCTAAGTTTGGCTGCTAACTTCACATCGGTTTTCTTAGGCACGCTCTGGAGTCTATTTTATGTGAGTAGTGTCAATAGATTCGTCTTAGTTGTGAGAGTTTTACAGGGTACATTAAAAAAAAGGAAATTAAGGATTCTTGAAAACAAAAGTCGAAATAAAAAAAAGTTTTCTTTATCGAGTGTGGTATCAAAATAAGGTAATTTTTTAACGGTGATTGCGAAAACTATATATATATATATATATATATATATATATAACTAATATGTTTTATTGGAGTTTGGAATATGAAATGCTAAGTTTAAGATAGGTACACAGGCTTAAAAATATTGCGGTCGTAGCATGTTGCTACTGCTACATTGAGGTTTTTTTAAAGTCTCTTCTAACTTCACTTGATAAATTTATTCGTTACATACAGAAATAAAAAGTCCTCTTTGTAATATTAGTATAGATAGTGCAGATGTAAGTAATTGTATTAAAGTCAATTTTGTAGGACTGTTACTGCTAGATTAAATACCTACTACATTTTCGACGAAGTGAAGAAGAAGAAAAAATGTTACATCATTGTGCCTTCAATTAAAACTTATTACTTATAGGCATAACTTTAATAATTTGTTAGAGAGTGCCACTAATTGTTTTACAGCTAGAAATTATATAAATTTTAACACAACTTTGTTTAAAAAAAACTGTAAATGTCTGTGAAAAATGCAGCTTTCTGTTAAAGCCGGTTACATAAAATAGATTATCAAAGCTCGCTGCTTGGTCACAAATTTTGCACAGTTGTCAAATTGACAAAACGGGATCAAATATTTAAAAGCATATTCGCGCCAGCATATTTCCGAGGGAAACAGCTGAATGCGAACATATTTATTGTCCTCCTATATTGTGTAGATATACGTTCCATGAAGCAAGTAGAGAGAAGATAGAGTAAGACAATAATTTAAGTACAACTGGCCAAATTCGGTTCGCACGAACTATTCGGTGCGGACTCCGAATAGTTCGTTCATGTTCCATCAAGTTCCAGATCCATCTCAAGGATTAATTTTGGTTTTTTATACCAGTTATCGATCTGGTGCCATATGACCAGAAACAGAAGTATTATAAAACAATACAAGTCAAACGTCTGAGACCAATAATAGTCAGTTATCCCCCCTAAAGACGTCAGACTCATCATCGCCTCAAGGTATGCCCTCTGTCACTACTTCTTCTTTCTAATACGCTATTTCCAATACTCGTAGCATACAAACATACGCCGTGATGTATGATGCAAACACACGATTAGATCATATCAAAATGATGTTTCGATTAAATACTGAATACGTCGGAACTAACTTCATTGCACTCACAGTACGCACGTCGTATCAAGCTTTTCTTCCTAACACGTCATTCCCAACACTCGTAGCATGCAATCGTGCAAACATACGCCATGTTGTATGTTGCAAACACACGGTCAGATGCTATCAGAATAGTGTTTCCACTAAACTATACTGATAGGATTACGTCAGACCTAACTTCATCACCTCCCAGTGCACACTTCGCTGCTACTTTTTCTTCTTAACACGTCATTTCCAACACTCGTAGCATGCAATCATGCAAACATACGCCATGTTGTATATTGCAAACACACGGTTAGATGCTATCAGAATAGTGTTTCCACTAAACTATACTGATAAGATTACGTCAGACCTAACTTCATCACCTCCCAGTGCACACTTCGCTGCTACTTTTTCTTCTTAACACGTCATTTCCAACACTCGTAGCATGCAATCATGCAAACATACGCCATGTTGTATATTGCAAACACACGGTTAGATGCTATCAGAATAGTCTTTCCACTAAACTATACTGATAAGATTACGTCAGACCTAACTTCATCACCTCCCAGTGCACACTTCGCTGCTACTTTTTCTTCTTATCACGTCATTTCCAACACTCGTAGCATGCAATAATGCAAACATACGCCATGTTGTATGTTGCAAACACACGGTCAGATGCTATTAGAATAGTGTTTCCACTAAACTATACTGATAAGATTACGTCAGACCTAACTTCATCACCTCCCAGTGCACACTTCGCTGCTACTTTTTCTTCTTATCACGTCATTTCCAACACTCGTAGCATGCAATCATGCAAACATACGCCATGTTGTATGTTGCAAACACACGGTTAGATGCTATCAGAATAGTGTTTCCACTAAACACCGCCTGTGTCTGATTCTACGTCCGATGTGGAACGAGAGATAGGTAACTATGATAAAGCATTGGAGGGAAGGAAATGGATTGTTACTAACTAAAATGTAGCACCAGCCGTACAGAGCGATGACTCCCACCAGAGTCCGTATTCTCTATACAAGGAAATTCTTTGCTGAAAACGCGTGCATTATTTAATGTTGTAGGTCGATGCCATACGTTATTCTGATGCAAAACGAGCGCATTCCATACCATGGCATGATATAAAATCTGACATCGGCTTAGTGTATATTGTTCCACGTGAATTCTATTATTAAAAACTCGGCTGTGTTATATTTTGAAAAATTTATATTGAATAAACTTTGTTCTATAAGACTGTGACGTCATATAAAAAATGCGTTACTAGGTACTTATTTATCTCTATGATAGAACTATTGAGAGGATAGTTCTTCTATTTATAACGTAGAACTAAAGTTGCTCAAAAGAAATTGTTTATGGCGGTACGGACACTCGAAGTACTACCGTTGTAGTTTTATTTACTCTTTTTTTGTACTTTGGATTTGAATCCTTTGCACTTATTAAAAATAAAATAGTTCGTTGGGCAATTAAGTTATGAATTCGTCATTTTAAACTTGAACAGTTTAGAATACAAGTTCTCAGAAAAATTGTCTTTTCGAAAGTTATCATTCTATGAAATTGTCGTTATCACCCTGAAGGGTTCTAAAGTATGAATTCATATTTTTTTTAACAAGTTTCTCGGGTGTGATGTA
This sequence comes from Ligdia adustata, assembly GCA_947049295.1. NCBI lineage: Eukaryota > Metazoa > Arthropoda > Insecta > Lepidoptera > Geometridae > Ligdia > Ligdia adustata. The sequence goes on along the minus strand of OX346236.1, from coordinate 4,818,880 downwards.
ATGAAATGCATCAAAATCCTACGATCACTGCAAACTGCTCCAAACTTTAAATTGTAAAATTATACAAAATATAGGCTATAACTGAACATTAAATACTTTTAACTGAACATTTTTACTTCATTCATGTTTATTTATATGCTTTATTTTCTATCATTTTCATCTGTAAAATAATCTAGGCATTACCTTCAAACTTTAAGGCATTGTCCTTTCCGAGACTCAACTTGGAACTTGATATACAACCATAGATTTGAAAAGTTATAGATCGAAAAATTTAAGATTAACAAGTGTAAATTTGTTTTTAGTTATTTTGATTTAATAATTAAACCTCCAGACTGATTTTGAGAAAATTGGATCACTTCTGAAGTATATCAATTCAAACAAAAATGATTTTTTCTAGTCGGTTTAACCGTGACCGACAAATCAAGTAACAAACGTGAAAAATAATCGGGTCGCATTGAGTACGAGTATCTCACCTGTTATTGGGAATGCTGTAAAAATAATAAATTCGTTACTTAAAAACGCAACGACTTCATCAAGAGCCAATTAAAACTATAAACAAGAATCAAAGACAACACGCACGCATCAGTTCAATATAATTTACGGTCTGCAGTTGTTTGTTACTATAAGATCAAAAAAATAATGTATCATTTAATGAGATAAATCTATTTATAACTTGGAAAATTAAAAAATTCCCGTAATCGCCATTTTGTCGTGGCGTTCATCTTGGATTTGAAATTTAAGATATAATATAGTAGTGTACTAGTCAAAAACTGTCATTTTATACCCATACTGAGGGAGTTGTGAAAAAAATATGTAATGCGCCATTTTGCGTTAGCGGCTATCTCGGACTGAATTTCAATAAACATAGCAAACAACACTACCAAATAAAGAAGGCACTTCAAACTTGTAACACCCCGTTGATTTAGCTTCGGACATTAAAGTATAGCTGATACAATTTCCTTCACATCAGCAGGCGTCTACACAAATGTATCAGCTAATTTCATCTATGGACCAAATCACTAGACTGGATTAAATTTGTATGGGACAAAAGAAGATTTATCTTTTTCCCAATTTTGTTTATTGGTTTTAAACCATCTATGAGAAATCCAGCCAAAAAAAATTGAAAACATGCTAATAAAATACATACAGATAGTACTGTTCCCATAAGAAGTCCATTCTATCACAATATTTGATTTTCTGATCTGGGACAAAAACATAGCCTTCGTTTAAAACGCCGTCGGCATTATTTATCTAAGGCGCAAACTTAGTTAGGAGAATGTTTGAGAATGCCCAGAAGCGGGACTTGGAACTTTCTTATTTGGCCTGAACGGTGTTATCTATAACGTAACATCTGATTAATTAAGTAGCTTAAACACAATACCTACCTGACGAGGTGTAGATAAATTAATATTTAATATACTTTTTTTTATGTTTTAACAAAAAGGTATCCTTTATTCTGTTTTTGCACAAACTTATAAAACATGATAAAATTTTAACTAAAACTATACAAAGTTATAAACTATATGTACAAAAGCAATATCCAAAAATTTAAACTAACTTAAATCTGAACCACTGCCAGTTGGTACAGTACCCAAAATGCTGGCCCCATTGCCTCGTTGAATGGCAATACCAATGCGCTGAGCCAGGTAGAGGCCAGCATTTTGATCTCGAGTAGCGTCAACTAGACGCTTTGTTAGGGCTTTAAAAAATAATTTTGCTCCCGGTCCCCAAGGCCCGAGAGTTTCAACCCCAAAAGGCTCAAACATATAACCGCTATCTAAATTACTATATTTGCGCCTTTTGAGGCCTTCAGCTGACTCTGCCGCCGCGCCAGCCTTGTTACTAGTAACGGGAAGATGAGACGGTGCAAGAGTGTCGACGCATGTAGCATCCCACACTAAAGGCCGCCCCATCTTCCAAGGGATAAGTGTCATGCCGTCGGGTCTCTTACCATCGCTACGCATAAGACCACTCGGTTCTAGAATAGCTGCGCAGTTAGCGGTGGTAAGAGCCCGGCGAAGGATATCGTTAAGGCTAGCGTGACGGGGTATCCTGCCTACACTTTTCGAGCAAGATAGGCCATGGTGGCCGAGCTGGTCGACATTTGCGCCACACTGGCAGCGATGTGGAGCACAACACGTTGCACCCAAGCGAAGGGAGATTGCGATTCTGAATGAAGTGTTGTCAAGGAGGGTCCCAGTATTAGGCGAAGGGAGTGCCTATAACCACAAACCTGATTCCCACTCAGAAACCGCTAAGAGACGGGCGCGATCTGATGAACTGGAGCATGTATTAGGAGTTTCCGCGCTTGCTCACAGATCGGCCGGTCCCACTGCTTCTATGAAGATGGATTTTGAGGGTAATCAGTGTTTGGGCAAAGGACTGTCCACGCGATCCTAGCCTCATTCATATAAGCAACATTAATTACATCCGATGTCTTTGTCAGATTTTTTTCTATTAAAGTCTTATTGCTATGAACCGAGGACAGATACGTGGGAAGAGCTACGCCAGAAATGGATCGAATACCAAGACCCTCCATTCTAATCGGAAGAGAAGCCTGTTTCCACTCTCGATCTGATAAATTTACATTTAAAATTAGAGCCAGAGTGTCTTTAACAATTTTATCGAGATGTTCAATAAGATCAGGGAATTTCCAAAGATGCGAACATCGAACAATGTATGTAAATTTAGGAACAAAAAGGCAGTATCGCAAAATTGTAAAAGCCATGTGAGTGTTAATTTTAGATAAACGGTCCGAACATTGCAAAACATTTTGAATTTTTTCTTCAATAAAAGAGGGGAACGATTCGTCCAGTAAAGGCGAACCTAGTAAACGCAACGTGCTTTTGTTAACTATTTGGATGTTATGGGCTAATGAATCAAATTTTTGTACTATTAAGTGTTCCGTGGGACGATTATCAGGAATATACAGTTTACATTTTGAAAAATTTAACTCTAAACCAACATTGTGTAATTCCGATATCAGAAATTCTAAATCTGAAAATAATGTGTTAGCATCGCCACCCAACGTCCCATCATCCAAATACCATATATTGAGTTTAGATTGAAGACGTTGGATGATGTGTAGAATGGCGAGGCTGAATACAGCGGGACCAAGAGGATCTCCTTGTTGGCAACCAACGGCGGAGGAAATATACTTTATTTATATTAAATATTAACGAGAGGCTTTTTGTCCACGGAGGAGAAAAAGGTACATACCTAGGAAGGTGTTATAGCTTTATTTATGGTAAAAAGTATAAAATATATTATAACTAATTATTATAATGTTATTAAATACAAGGTATAACTTTCCACCGCAATCATTGACTAGCTATAAAGATAAATTTTAGTCAACTGTGTGAGCGTTAGTTTTCTGCTGTATGTATTATTGTCTACGTTGTTTATTTGTTTAATGTTATTATGATATATATGTAAACTCATAATTCTTATACTATTTAGTAAGTTTATGTATTATTATGACATATTGAGTATTAAATTCATATTTTATTTTTTACGTCCTATTTAATTTTGTTTTTTAAAGTTTCTCCATTCTAAGATTGTCAGGTAAATATCGCTATTTAGCGATAAGACCGCCACTAGTAGCACAATATATTGTTAGAAGTAATATCTTGTATTTAATGTTATGTGAGTATACAATAAAGAATTGATATAACTATCTATCTATCACCGCTGTACTTTATGAAGATTTTATTTGTCATATTTGGGGACAAATGGGAATATTATCTTAAATATTTTTATTAACGCTCATTTTAACCCTCCACATAAAGAGATGGGTGTTATAATTTGACGTTACTGGCTGCATATCTGTGGCATTGCAGCCACTGAGCAAATTGACTGATTTTGATGCGATTTTTAATTGGAGGAGGTTTTCAATTTGTACATTCGCAGCTTCCTCAGCTACTATATAAAGATTACTCTTACAAACATAAATAACAATATTCAAATCTAGTCGAGGCGTCTCGGAACTAAGAAATGAATGAGAAATTTAAGTTTTTTTTATTCTATCAGAAATTATAACTGACAAAATAATAATTACTAACCCTGTGTACATTAATTTTATAACCAAAATACTGCAAACATAAACGCGGATATTGCATCTTGAAGTCCCAAAAAACCTTACATTGCAAGTTGCAGTTGAAAAATTTACCGAGATTCCTGCTGTGGAACCAACCCGGAGATTGGGACGTCGAGTGCAAAAGTGCTGCACAAATAATAACTCTAGTCCTCTACTATATTTATTTCGTAAATTGTCTCCATCCTAAGGTTACTTGGAAGAGATCGCTTTTAACAATAAGGCCGCCATTTGTTACACTAGATGTAAGATTTTTCCTGTATATTTGATGTGTGGGTGTCTGCAATAAAGAGTTAATTCATTCATTCATGCAATCACTAACAAGTAAGTGGCTTTCCCATTTCATCCATCCATTCAAAGTGTGAGTTACGTTATACTTCATACATTTGTAATCAACTGAAATTAATTGCAATTTGTTTTTGCTTTTTCATGTTTATTTTTTCACCCCTGACTGAAAACGAAGAGGTATTATAAATGTGACGTGTCTGTGTGTCTGTCAGTGTCATCATAGCTCTCAAACGATGAACGGAATATGATTCTGTTTTTTCTATGTTGAAGGGTGAATTAGTAGAAAATGTTAGCTAGGTTTAATAGAAATCGGTCCAAGATGCCAGCTGCTATAAAATGGCAGAAAACACTTTTTTTCACAAATACCTCAATTTGTGTAAAAAAATTCTTAATATTCAAAACTAAGATGACACCACAAGATGGCGAAGTCGGGTTCTTTTTTATATTATTTAGGCTTGCGTTTGGCCGCAACTCGCCTGATGTGAAGCGACGATACGGCCTAAGATGGCGCACACTTGCGAGAAAGAAACAGATTCACTCGTGACTTGAAAATACCCAGATTATAGTTACCAGGAAATAGAGAATCCGGCAGCGAGTTCCACTAACTACCAGTTCGCACAATAAAGGTAGACGCGAAGCGAAGGGTTTCTCTAGTATATTATTAGGGTTTATTGTAAGATATTTTGTTCTCGAGTGTCTTTGACAGCAAGATGCATGGCCTCACCTGGGGACGGTCGCATTTTTCAAATAGATTGCTCTAGAGCGTCTGCAACCGCGTCAGCTAGTTTGAATTATTCATTACTTATGTAATATCAACGTGGTATATCTACTGGGGCTCTATTTTTAAACCTCTATGAATTAATCACTAGCTAATAACGTCACAAACGTAGTATATGCAAAAAGACACATTCTTTAAAAAATCATACATTGCACTGACCAACGAAACCACTCGTATTTTTATTCGACTGACATTCTGACAGATCACACCAAGCAGAAAATATTTTAGTTTTATATTCTCCTCTTCGCTATATATATATATATATATATATATATAGAGTATAGAAAAGTGTTGTTTATAGACTATTCAGGCAAATTTTTTGAATTTTTCTGTCCGTAAAAACCATCCTCAAAATCCAAGGAACATTTCACAAAAAAAAAATGCTAAGGCGGTTCAGCTGCTTTCGAGATTTCCGCTTAGCAAGACATTTTTATAATATAGATATTAACAATTTTACTGCTGTATAAATGATATGATATAATTTAAACTACAGTTTTTTTCAATGTAATATTACTACTAAGTAATCAATTACAACAATTTTGAATTAAGGCCAATAATAACTTACCATCTAATAAGAACCTCCTTCTATAAAGAAATCAGTAAAAAAAGTAATGCAAAGTTAGTAAATTTTTGCGTGTTTTGTATGTATTTTAATGCGCTGCTATAAATTTCAAGCTAAACGAAACAATAGCTACCTGATACACCGGCCAGGAGGTAATGTCCGTGAGTGACGTCACATCCGCTCGACACACTGCTCCCGGCGCTTCACTTCCGGATCCTGCTTCCATATTGCATTCAGCTGGTTGTTGTGTTTCGGGTTCATGTTAATAGGTACCTAAATAGAATAATATTTAACTAGTTTTTACGATCCGTCGCTTTTTTTTGCATAATAGTTTAAGTTTTAATTTTGAACAATAATATAAGGAAAAAATACATATCATACAAGTAAAATTTGGAATTTAGAAAACCTCCATTTTATACATCTCTATTTTATGATGGCGGCCATTTTTAATTTGATATAGGTATAGAATGTACTTTACTATGTTAGTATGTATTAAAGATCAGCTATTCTATACGTTTTGTCGACGACCGTTCAACATTTTGTACGGAACAGCTGATTTTTTTCTCGAATTCAGAGTTGGTCCCATAGTGAAAGTTGTTCCTTAGGAGCGTCCCTCTTTAGGCTGAATATAGTGATCAGTAACGTAAGTTTTGCATTACAAATGGAAGTCAGTTTACACTTTTTTAAAGAATGCCTTTTTTACAAAACCCTAATTGATATTTTGGCAATATTTAACACTTTATACTATCACAAAATTTCGTATTTAAAACCGCTAGCGTATCAACAATATTTTACTGCAGAAGTCCTAAAGCAGAACATCATTAATAATCAGTAATTTAACAGGCATGACTGTCGGTTTGCGCTCGGAAATGAATGAAAACGTACAAGTCACGAGTTTGAACATCAAAATAATGAATTCAAGCAAATGAAGTTGAAAATCGGAACGTGACTTTTCATATTTATTTTAAGCTGTAGTAAGATTATTTTGGACGATTATTTCTGGAAATATTCACTGAATTTGATCACGACTGATCAAGGCTTTTATTCTCTGCTACGCCCTGCGCCTCGCGTTATAAAATGATCAAAAGTAGCCTATGCAGGGTCTAAACTATCACCATACAATATTTCAAAATCGGTTCAATAGTTATTGCGTGAAAAAGTAAGTAATACATCCACCATCCATATATTATTAAAAACAAAAAGTAAGAAAGAAAGAAAGAAAGTTCGTTTTACATCATCAGAATAACGTTATGAGCCAAACTAAAGGTAAACACGTCACGCGTTTTCAGCAAGGAATCCCTAATTATCCGGATTACTAATCTGGGTTTTCTATAGTTTTCCTATAACGGTTGTTAATTTTAGTATTTTTAATGTAAATTATGCAAATCAATTTATTTCATAAGCGATTTCTCGCCTTACTAATAGTTCATCTCCTCTGTTAGTTATCTCTACACAAAAAATACCCGGAAGATATTGCTCTCAGCGATAAAGCTGATAATTAGTTTAAACTTACGTTATTGAAATGTCTTGTAAATAGGTACACAAAGATAATTAAAAGTTATGTTAGTTAAAAAAAACTACTCTATTGATTTTGATAAAATGGATTCGATACAAATTAGAAAAATAACTCTTTCCAAGAAAAAAATATTGTTTTCAAACCGTCTAGCCATTTGAATAATCGGGAAACATACGATTATATAGAAACATTACCTTCTTTCTGGATAAAAAACCAAATGATTAGTAAATTTGCGACGGGTTTAAGTTTGATACTTCGCTTTACCCATACCTATGTGTATACACCTAATACATAGCACACTTGAAGGTAGAGGACCACGAACCATCCACTTCCTTAAGTGTAAGTACCTCAACTAGATATTCAGTTCGGCCATCAAGTCACCTTACTACCCCGCAGTGAGCGAGATTAGCCCCCTCGTAAACTGTTGTGAGAAACTCAATTTTTAATGGCGCGAGACTAAATTGGATCCGAGTCGGATTTTATGGAAATGTTAGTACCTGCCCAACGTTAACTCGCATTTTAATACTGATGAAAAAGGATGGCTTATAATTTGGAAAATGTAGGCGGTAAGCTTTTAATTCTCAGATACGAAATGCTTGTAGGTACTTTATACTTCATTAGATAGATTTTAAGGATTGATAATTAAATAAAAGTACTTATTGCATTAAGATCTTATGAGATGTAATATTTGACCGAGTGAGTGAAGCGTTTCTGCTTCGAGTCTGACAAAATTTTCTTGCGTGCGTCTGTCAGTTTGTTATACTTTTTACATTTAATTTATTTCTAGATATATTTTATACGTCTAGAAATTTCATACTCGCGAACGACCTATTTTGACGAAACTTGATCTATGGGATTACGATTTTTTATGCATGTTTAGTCTTTGGGGAATTTTAATTGGGTTGGTATTTCTCCAAAAAGGGGAAGTTTGTCAGGGCGCCAAATATCGGTTTTTAGTAAAATTCAAATTCCTGAAATAAAAAAATGATCCGTAAATCGCCGGTTCACGGAACTAATAGTTATTTAATATCTTAAAAATCATTATTTTGGTTTCTAATATGCCTTTCTTAAATACATGTCTATGTAAAGTCGATATTCCCTAACAACTTTTTCAAAGGCTTTTTTTCAACAAACTATTGTGCTTTAAATATTTAATATGTCACTTCTGTTACGAATTTAACGTTTGACATTCTTAACATAAATTGGCAATTCCAAATAGCTAACATTTTGTGAGTCCCTATGGTATCTCTATAAACTACCTACCTACGTAACTGATGCCGCTTGCGGGTCGATGTTGCCAGAATGACAACAGACACCTGTTTTTAACAGATCTAAATATTTTTTACGAATTATTGAGCACCTCAATTGATCGGAATCTCTTTCAGATTTTATGTGAGTAGTATCAATAAATTCGTCTTCAAGTGCAGATGGTCATAGACTTTACAAGATGCATCCCGAGACTTCACTTGTTAAGATACGTGGGACTAAAGCTCGTGCAGTCGGGTTTTTTGAATCACTTCTAACTACCTACTTGTTAAAGTATGAATTGTGTTTGAAACAACTGCAGTATGGAGGAAGGATCGATATATTGAATATTCATTGACTTGATATTATTAGAAGCAATAACATGTTTTCATGTCCAGCTACGAAGAAATACTTTTTCACCATAAATATGGGAGAACTCTGAAGACTGGCAACATTTTAGAAAAGCCAATGCAAACCGCAAAACACCGGTCAGGGCAGGCCTAAAAAGCAATATGCTGCCCTGTATCCGAATTTACTAGACAGTTCGGCTTTTAGAGAATAAATTGCAGCAAAATGTGGATTTAGCTCGCTTGTTACACTTCGAACATTGACCTTAGTTTATGAAGTCAACAGGTTCTAATTATACTACTTCTGACCGACTGTAAAAGACTTGGAATAATAATATTTATAAAGCTTGGATAATAATATTTATAAGACTTGGAAAATAATATTTGGAATTACTATTCTACATTTGTATACAAAACGAGTAAAATTTAAATTAAAATAAAAACTCCAATACTAAGTTAAATTTTTTTAAAACGAATTTGTGGCCATCAATTTCTGATTTGAATGAACATGATTTTCATCAAACATAGCTGAGAACACTTCCGACTAATTCACATTCAAATAAAAAATAAAAATTGGTTCATCAGTTCGCGAACTACGATGCCACATACAGACTACAAACTTTTTTTTTCCGTCGGAGGTTTACTTGCTACCTGTCACAAAATGGAGCCAACACAAATGCTTGCTAATAATGCTTGGTAATAATAAACCGTCTTGGAAACTAAAAACAAGTAACAGAAATAACTAATACTACGAGTGTTGTATTTTCTTAACTTTTTTCTCTCTGGAGATTTAATTGGATAGTTAAATCCGTATTTTGTTTAATGTGGATTGAAATAAGAATCTGTAGGGTTATTGTATCGCTCTTTATTTTTAACTTTAAAATTCTTAGACTCAAAAATAAAAGTAATAGTCATCTGATGTGAGTTTAAATATAAAAATTACTAAAACGTTTTTTGTATTCATAATTCTCATAGTTTTGATGAATTTATTGTTTTAACTAAGTTCGTACCATGTCTGCTACTACTAAGTTGTTTCTCTAGGCATATTGTAGACCATGCTTTAATTATGATAACCGCTAAAAAGCTATATCCATAGACACATACACCTATTTAATAAAGTCCTTGGGGGTATTTACTTAACTAGACTTAACCTGGTTTTACCTCTAGTTTTTTGCTAGCTCATATAAGCTCATATAATTAACGTATGGATCATACTATAAAGTCAACGAAATATAGGTAAGGACTTTCAATTCTATATTCTCAACTAATATTTTTTTACGAAACTTTAATACTGTGGTTTGCAATGAGATTTAATATACAAACTAAGTAACGTTAATTATTATACGTCATATTCATATCATATTTACTCAAATGTGGAATACTTAAATTAACTAGGTAATCAAATTGATCTTTTAAAAAAATATAATGTTACTAAAATTACATCGTTCTTTATGATTTAATCAAAAACCTCTCAAAATAATGATGTTTTGTTCGTTATTTCACTTCCTTATTTCAATTAAATGTAAGTATAATATAATCAAGTCTGGGAAATAAACATTGATCAACTAAGCCGAGATTGTCTTACACAATTTTTTCATTTTCCTCGCGTATAATACCTTCTGAGTAACTCAAGATGTTCCTTTTGCAATGTCTTATAATACAGGGGTATAAAAGTAGTAATCATAATTAAGAATTTCAATAGCAATTCAACGCGGGAATGCTGTCTTCTTGGGACTTTGCCACACGGATATAATTTTTTTAGATTTTTATTTTTTTATATACAAAAGTTTCTGTATATTTTTAAATAAATGAGTTAGAGAGTTATTTATCATCTTAAGTTTGCATAGATAAGAAGCTGTATTTGTAATCAATTTATAGTTTATACTATCATATAAGAGAGCAAATACTAACTCACTGATATTTGCTAGGACGAAAAACCTCCGAATCTAAAGATATTAAACTTGCAGGGTTTATAATTATAGGGTGTACTAAGAAAGATTTTTGAAAATCATATTTTCGATGCCAACGATAAAAGCCGAAAACAAAATATTTTTCTAATTTTTTTAATTCTTAGGACCCATACAACAAGTTTCAAGAAGATTTATAGGAAATTACGACCTGCACACGAGTACCAAACATCAGGAGACATAAAACACACAAACTGACAAACAATCAAAATTTTGCTATACTCGAAGCTGAGACGCTTCGCTGGCTTGATCAATAAACATAAGAATCTCATAACCCTGTAAAATGAAGATAAATTATTTTCTCCGAAGCCCCACATACAAGGAAGAAAATTAATTAAATGGAAACTTAAAATGTAAAGCGCCGTAACACGTTGAAGATTGTTTTGAATGTTTAAATATTCGCGTGCGAAGACTTAAAGCACTTTAAGCTTTATAAACTCAGTTTGGATTTACTCAGGCATATAATACATCCTAGAAAAAGTAAGGGTAATGACTAATACAAACAAGAAAAGGCTTACATAAAAAACAAATACCCACTTTGATTCGGCACGCAAAACTTGCGCATAAATATAATAATAATATCATATAAAAAAAATAGATTTTGCGTTGCCTAAAAAATACTGGACCAACCGCACCAATATTGATGAAACTTAAATGGGAACAATCATAAAAGCCTTTCGGAAACGGAAAAATCTTTAGATCCAAAAAAAAAATCTAGTCATTCCAGCCATCTCTGTCAAATCAGGTAACAAGCATTAAAAAGTTTCTGACGAATCGAGAACCTACTTGTGAATTCGGACAAAAAAAATTATTTTTAATTGCAACAAAAAGAAACATAACACTTACACGAACTGTCACAATGAAACAAAATTTGCTTGTCCTTGTTTTCTACTCTTTCATGCTTAAGTCTAGACAATAAGGGGGTTGTATTTTGATGTGGACCACGCTGATAAAATAAAGCAACTGTTTTTTTCATTTGTTACAAACTCGAACGGAACACGAAAAAAGGGGTTAGAAGAAATTTAAAAAACCGCCTTTATAAACTTCAGACCACTGTATCTTAACAAATAGAATCGCGGGGTGCAATTACTATAATATAGCCTATGACCATCTACAGGTACAGATAAACATTAAAATCGATCAAATAATTTAGGCTGTTTGATAAAGAGTTGGACCCACATACGTAAGATAAGATAACTCTTCATTTTAAAACAGCAACAGTAAATAAAACATGACAAAAGAAAAGTTTATAGACACGCACCAGCTTAAACAAGCTTAAATAGCCGCCTTTTAAAGAGCGCCATTCAAGCAATCTCTTTCAGGCAAAAATACACGTAAATTATAATGGCTTACATTCAAGAGGTTTTAAAATATTACACAATCGACTAAACACCAAAAAAAATAATAATAAATAAAATCAATACTAATATCTATACACATATAAATATATAAATACATAATATACAACTCTACGCATGGAAATATATAGACCAATTTTCTATATTGTTTAAGAAGACTGGTTTTCACGCGTACCTGTTTGTTGGAAATTAAAAGAATCAAATTTTAGTGCCATAGCGATAGATAATGTATTAATGACTCTCTGCTTAAAAACGTTCAACGAAGGAGCACGCCTAATGTCAATGGGAAGACTGTTCTACAACAAAATAGCTTTAACGGTAAATGACGACTTAAAGAATGTGGTGAAAAGTAATACGTACATACAAACCTAGATACAAATAAATAAATGGGCAAATAAGCAAACATACACTCGAAAAACATTACTCTTCTTTTGGGCAGTCGAATAAACAGTTTACTTAATTTTCCACCCATACTGTTTTAAACACACAATGTGTTTTGAGCTCGGGAGTCTTCTGATTAACATCCTTGTAAACGCCGGTGTTTGTTAAACTAACTGGATGCATTTTGCGAGGGAAATGTTGCACGTTAATTTATAACTTGATTTAACGACGCGGGGCTTATAATTTGACCGAGCGAGCGAAACGTCTCTGCCTCTAGTCTGGCAAAATGTTCTTTCGTCTATCAGTTTATGTATCGATGTTTGGCCGCAAGAAATTTCGTACTCGCGTACTTTTAGTCTTTACATTAGCGCTTTAAGTCTTCGTAGTTTACATACAATCTTGAATCTTGCTGTATGCGATCTACAAATACTTGGAATTTATTAGTCGACGGCGATTTTGTCGATGTATGTGGTATTTTTTTCAAAAAGGAGTGAAGTTTGCTAAGACGCCATTTACCGGCCGATTTCAATAATATTTAGTACAGACTTACAGAACACAACATTGATTACATTATTGAAAAAACGGTCAAGCGTTTTTTTTTGTGTAATGGTTTATATTATGCGCTTTATCGCAACACGCCTGAAGTCCTGAGGCGACCTAGGATGTAGCACATCTACCTAAAAGAAACCGATTCACTCGTGACTAGTCTTTTCTAGGTTATAGTCAATAGGAAATGGATAACCGGGCAGCAAATTCTACTACGCAAAACGTCCAAGTATGTCCAAGTAATTATGTCCCTGTATTGTCCTAGCTAAAGGCATGCAATTATTAAAGTGATTTTAATTCGTTTGGCATCAATACATTTTTTAGGTTATTTTATTTATAAACTAAAGTTCTCAAAAGATCACCCTTTAAAAAAACAAATTAGTCCCGCCTTCACAGAAAAATCTAGGAAAAATATAAAAAATATCCGATGAATTGAAAACGTCCCTATAAATCTGCAGTGACATCTAATCATATTTAATTATAATTCAAGCGCCTTACATTTTTATTGCTATATTATATTGCACAGACAAGAATCTCCCCTAAGGAATGTTCGTAACACTCACATTAAAGTTGGGCCATTATAGAATTTGAAACTTTGGTAGTGGCACGTCAAATCATAATAAGTTGCAGCCATTTGTTACCATTCTTTGGAGACAGGTCATCTGTTACGAAGGTATATAGAGATAAATTTGATAGAGTAGCCGTTATTTTCATAACCGAATCCAAAAATAAGTGTTATAGTATTCTACTAGTAAAGCCCTTTTATTTGATACCCATATTGAGTATGTGGCATCGGCCAACTTGGACATATCTTACCATACTGCCGGATAAAGCCAAAACACTGTCTCTGAAGAAATTTTGTTTCGAGAAAACGGTGTATCGGTGTAAAGTTGTTTTTAATAACTGTCCAGCCATGTTTATTACGTTCATCTATATTATAAATTAAGGAAAATAAACGCTAAAACGTGTATTATCACAACGTATCTCATCAAGAACTGCGACGTTTGTAACGCCGAAATGATGTATGTACAAAATATGTACAAAGTATTGATTTTAATTTTCGAAGATGCCATCAGGGCTCTTTTCCTTGGAGATTTTGTCCAAAATGCCGTGCTTTTTAGATTTTTCATTTATTTTTTTGTGTTTGTTTTTTCAAGAACTGTGTTTATATTTTGTGCGTACAATTGTCAAGGAAAAAATAAAGACTCCTCTGATCCCTGCAATATTTTCGAAGAAAATATACAAATGTGGTTTCCAAATCCAAATTTCAGAAACTCAAAATCCGAAATTAATTTGCCTCCTGCGCTTGTTCCGCTTGTACGCAGTTGAGCTTTCCGCGCACAAGTAAACAGCGCGGATGTTTAAATACTTTGGTTTAGTAAAATACTGTATCTCGGCGAGATATAACGCACGCGATTATTATTAAACCAAAATACTGTAACTTCGATTACAGTGCTATGTCATTTAAAAGTTTAAGATCATTGAGAAAATGTCTTATTTGTAAGTCAATAACTAGCCGTGTATTCAATGTAGAAAAAAGTTAGTACTGTAGGTGTATAGAGGAGGTAAAATGAAAGCGTTGAGCATTGTTAAGGCAAAACACTGCAGCTCGAGTTACAGTGTATTGGATTCACACGACATCATAGCTAAAACATAACAACACACTACTAACACTCACGATTAGTTCACCTTTACAATAAAGATTCTTCCGTTTGGAAACTACGATGCCACAGACAAACACAGACACGTAAAACTTACACCCCGTCGTTTTTGCTAAGGATATAAGCTAACTAAGGATCAATTGCGATGTCTGGTGCAATTTGGTAGGATCAGACTCGCTTTTCATTTTCTACTTTTAAGGCATTTGTATCCCTCTGTAAAATTGCCATTGGAAATCACACGCCACAATGCTTATCTTAATTATCTCTTGGCCATTCTATATCCAATCTATGTATTAGTGATCTGTGGTTGACATCGATACCTCATCTACGCTTGTCCTAAGCACCTTTTAGACCCTTTCTAAGATAGCGTTCGATATTTCACTGTACGATAGGGAGATAGGTAGCGGCTTGCGGGCTACCATACTAAATTACTAGCTTAGCGAAATAGATGGTGTTTCAACATGAGGGACGCAAATGATGTCTTAGGTTTCGGCGGTTTTTATACATCATCTTCTTCTTTAATGATCCCGTATACCCGATACGAAGGATAACTACCGCCTCGTAGTTATCCTAATCGCCTTGAGGGTTAATATTTCAAAGTTCAATTCTTTGTTGAGGCAGGAGCTTGAACGATGAGTTTAATTAATTTGTCTTCGGGTCTTAGTGTGTCGTGCATGTGTTAGTAAACATTGAATGGCAATTATGACACAAGAGAAATAGAAGTGGGAAGCTTAGAGAATGAAACTTTTATTTAATTATATTTTTTTTCTTTGTTATGCAAGGTACTAAAACTAGTACAACTAAGAAAAATAAATGATGATTAGGTACTGTATACGTATGTTGTGCCTTTGAGGAGTTTAGTTCGGTTCGCTGTATGTAGATGGCGTTGTTACCCCTTAAAACGCACAAACTATGATCGTGCCCACCTCGACATGCCTTTTAACAATTTAATATATTTTGTCTTCAAACCGGGATAAGGTTGTTTAATTGGAAACCTACCCCTAGAGTCTACCCGAGGGAGGTCAGACAGGAAGACCGTATTCATGGTCCTTCGAAAG
Organism: Ligdia adustata; assembly: GCA_947049295.1. NCBI lineage: Eukaryota > Metazoa > Arthropoda > Insecta > Lepidoptera > Geometridae > Ligdia > Ligdia adustata. Next base: position 4,803,080 of record OX346236.1, on the reverse strand, counting down.
CCGAACTTAACGGCGAAGTTGGATAGTTGCCGGGCGAGTAACTATCCTCATTAGTGAGAGCTGCCGGGAGAGTAGCTGTCATTCAACGATTTGCTAGGCGCATGGCACAGGGTTGTCAGTGCGCGGCGCTCCCACCAGGGTGAAGTGTTAATAGTGAGTGAAGTGAAGTGACTGGAGTAAGTAAACTGGACTAATTGTAAGTAGGAACTTTAAAATTTATAAGTGTTATAGTTTAGAGTAGATTAGTTAGAAATTTCTGTTTAAGTTAGCTAGGGACTTAGAATAGTTTAGGATAAAAACGGGGGAACGGGGAATCCGTGCCGTTTTTTACAAAAGTCAATAGCGTAAAAACAGTTAGAAAATTTTGGATAATATTTTGTTAACATAGTACATTTTTTTTAGTTTGTGTATATTACTGAAAACCTAACATGCATATTTGATTTCATGTTTAGGTATTCTTTTAACTATTGAAGTTGTTTGTTGTATTTGAAGCTAATATTAAGTTGTAGAATAAAAGATGGAAAGATTAATAAACTTTCAAGACGATTTGTATCTTCGTTTGTCGAGGTCTTGCATTAATTATAAGAATACTAGTAAGGAAAGGTTAACTAAGGAGTATGTTGAAGGTAGATTGGAGGCAGTTGAACAGCTGTGGTTTGACTTTAGTGAAGGTCATAAAGAGCTCATAAAAAACCACAGTGGTGTCGAATTTAATGATTCGTCGTATGTCAAAAACGACACATATGAACGATTTGATGATCTGTTTTGGGATTGTAAAATAGAATTAAAAACTAAATTATCGTCGTTTAAGGTAGTTCGCACCAGTGGAGATAATGCACAAAGGTTATCTAGTGCGAATGTAAAGTTGCCCAAGGTTAACATTGCCCCATTTTCGGGTAAATGTTACACGGAGTGGACAACTTTTCGTGAATTGTTCATGTCGCTTATCCATTCAAATGACGAGCTGGACGATGTCCAGAAGTTCTTGTATTTAAAAGGTTATTTGACTGGAGAAGCCAAACAATTATTGAATGGCATTCTTTTGACACATAATAATTATTCTAGAGCGTGGAACTTACTGGACGATCGATACAATAATAGAAGGTATGTGTCAAGTCAGATTTTAGAACAATTGATAGGTCAAAAGAATGCTACTCATGAATCTGCAAGTAGTCTTAAGGGTTTCCTAGATACTACGAATAATTGTTTAAATGCATTGTCGAATATTGGGATCGAGACACGACATTGGGACATCTTGATTGTACATATCCTGGTCAATAAGTTGGACCTAGAATCCAGAAGACAATGGGAATTTAGTGTCTCAGAATCTTTGGACGAATTACCCACCTACAAGCAGTTTCAAGAGTTTCTTACAAAACGCTATAGAGCGCTAGAATTCCTGGATTCTCGGTCTAACATGGTACACCAAAATTATAAACCTGTACATCATACTAAGTCTATGCATATGGCGATCGCTCGGTGCTCGTATTGTTCATTTGAGCACAAACTTTCGCACTGCCTAGCATTTAAGAAAATATCTGTAAATATGAGGCGTGACTTTGTTCAACTAAACAAACTCTGCTTTTGCTGTTTAAGCAGCAATCACATTGCAATAAATTGTAAGGAAAATATAAAATGTTGTAAATGTATGGGAAGACATAGTGTAATTTTGCATCAGGAGAGTGTAGAAGATTACAGTACTGACACAGATAAGATTTGCAAACCCTCTCAGGTGACTAACTTGACTCGCAATAGTTGTGCAAGTAGTCATAGCGTAGTAGCGAAAGAATCACCGCCAGAATCAGTAGAATTAGCGTCTGTTGTGTCAGGATTCATACACAAACGGCATCCTATCTTACTGCCAACGGCTTTGGTAAATACTGTGTCCAGGCGAGGCCAGTGTTACAAAATGAGGTCATTATTAGACCAGGGTTCGCAGTCATCACTAATAACGGAAACGATGGTCAAGAAGTTAGGATTAAGAAAATCGTATTCCAATGTTCAAATAACAGGAGCAGGTGGAAACAATGTTATAGTATCCAAAGCAATCGTCAATGTCACGATATCGTCTCGTGTTAATCCGCTAGTAGCTATAAACGTATGTGCTCATGTAGTGAAATCCATTACTACTCAATTACCTACTAACCAAATTAAGGTAATTGAATGGGATAAAATGTCAGAAATTATGCTAGCAGATCCAAAATATTATGAATCAAACTGCATTGACATTCTGTTGGGTGCAAAGGTGTACGGTCAAATTCTACAGGACGGTGTGATTAAAGGTCCTTGTGGGTCCCTTATTGCTCAATGCACATCTCTGGGCTGGATATTATCAGGTGCCCTGCAATGAATAACATATCTTCGGTGGGTATTTTCATATCTAGTATGTTTAACCAGACCAGTAATATGTTGCGGCGTTAATGAATTATCGTGAAAGTCTTTTAAAGGTATTTTTATGAGTAGTGGGTCTGGCTATGCTCATTTATTGCATTAATATTAAATTTGTATGTTAAGTTTATATGTATTATTTGTAATGAACAAGGTATTCTTGTTCATGGTGGGCAATATGTATACGTATGTTGTGCCTTTGAGGAGTTTAGTTCGGTTCGCTGTATGTAGATGGCGTTGTTACCCCTTAAAACGCACAAACTATGATCGTGCCCACCTCGACATGCCTTTTAACAATTTAATATATTTTGTCTTCAAACCGGGATAAGGTTGTTTAATTGGAAACCTACCCCTAGAGTCTACCCGAGGGAGGTCAGACAGGAAGACCGTATTCAGGTACTATAAGTATTGAAACGTTGACAAATTTATTTTTAAACACTTTAAGATATTCCGTCTTACCACAACATATTTATTTGGGCATGCCTTAGACAAGTATTGATCACTATATATCGCTTATTCAGAGATAATAACCATTATTTTTCAGTTTAAAGAACCAAAAAACCTTGTATAACTTTTTTTTTTAATAACTTGTTATAGTTTGTCATTTGCCAGAGTAGTCTTTATATTTAATCGTATTTCACTAGGCAAGATTTTGGTCACTGTTATATCATCTTTCATCATAATTCATTAACCACTGTCTATATAACGTTCCTTATGTACCCTCATTTTGGCCTACAAATGAATTCTTAAGGAGCTATGTAGTACGCCTTACTTTAAAACTGTAAATAGGCTGTCATGTTTCATAAGTCCCTGTAAGTCACAAAACTATCGTATTTCCAAGGTTAACAGCAGAACTACTAGCCGAAGCTAACTGAGACTCCATGGCGACCTTTTGAAACGACGAGAACAACCCGCAGCGCGCTGAGTAACGGCGTCAGGGCGAGTTATTCGTGTCACCCCAATCTGTCCGCGCAAAGTGACAAACAGGAATAAAAATTCCTTTCTTTTTAGACATGAGGGGAAAGACCGGTACTTTATTTTCCTGTTAGTCCCCGTGCGATATTTACAGGGTGACAAACAGGAGTTTATATTCCTGTTTGTCCCCTCAGAAATATGAAAATTCATTCCTGTTTGTCCCCATGTACAGCAACTAAGGAACCAGAACACTCAAACTTTTCTCTTTTGCAATATATTTATAATGACAAATTGGAATCATTGCAATCTCAAAATTTTGCTCCAGACAAAGGGACACTACTGAGTCTCAAACTTGGAATATGCAATGGCCAAAAAGAGTCGTCGTATAAATCTATAATATAAGTTGTAATTTCCGAGATATAGCTTGCCTCGCTACTATATTTACATGCGTACTTGTTTTGTTAAAATAAAAGATTTTCTTGTCCTATTATACAAAGGTAACCCATGAAAGACTTTCTTTGATATCATTACGATCTAGCCTTAACCTAAGGCTACTAAGTGATTTTAGTTTAACTTAATTGTCTACAAAATTATTGCTCCAAGAGTTAGTCCATCGGCACTTTTCTTATTGCAGTTGTTAAGGCTAAAACACTTTGTTCATGTGTTCTTAAGTCTTAGAATTTTCACTATTTCCGTTCATTTTTTTACTTTTAACAATACACTAACTCGAGCGGTTTAGTTATTTTTTAGTCTTCTAGTTATATTTGTGTATTTCTGAAAATGTTTGGTTGATTTAAGAGCATATATATCAACTTTGTATCCATGTATGGTTAGGAATTTGAAAATTTTATCTATGTTTTCTTCTTTATTTTCAAATATAAGCATAAACATATTAAACGGATCTTTTATTTTCAAGCTTCATTTGTTTACGGCTTCCATAATTTTAAGTCCTTTCTGTTTTTAATCTTCTGCAATACTTTCTAGCTTGCAAGTAAAGTGCAGTTTTTTAACTATAACCCTTTTGGTTTTTTCTTGTTTGTTTTCGTAAGAGTGCCAGTTGAATCATTGTTGTTGAGTGCTTTTGTAATAGTTCTGTATGAATCATTAGTGGTGGCATTTATTTTTAGTGTATATATAAATGATTTGAACTTTCCTTTTAAAAAAAGATTATTTCACTCATAATGAAAAGATGTGAAGGATTGTAATAGATGTCAATTGTTGTCTTTATTGTCATTACTGTAAAATCAAAAATATCCCACGAATAAATATCAGATGGAAGTGATTCCTTTTGATCGTTTTTAGAAAAACCTACAGCGAAAATTATTCATAAAAGTGGTAGGTTTTATTAGGACAGCAATAAAAAAATTAACGTGTTACTACCCTTAAACTTAAAACAGGCAGGTCTTTAATATACAAGTGATGTGTCATTAAACAGATGAGCGTCACAAAAACAAATCATCACGGCAGATTCAAAGGAGCGTCGAAGAAAAAAAAAAATTTTTCTCGATTAGCTAAATTATTATTTACTTGTCCTCAAGATGAGTACCATTTAAAGAACCAGCAAGTACAACTCGACATCGCGTAGTGTTTTAGTTTGATATCTCTACGCGTTACTCACAAAAAGGGTCTTGGCAGACAGTCGAACAACAAAGTGATTTTATAAGGGTTCCGTTTATTTCTTTTTGAGTTACGGAACCCTAAAAAACAAAATAAAATAAAAAAGTCTACTAACGATTACTAGTGAAAAAATCACTTTATTTATTTTTTCGTTTACCATAATGACATATGTGACTAAAACTTTATTTTAGATTTTTTATACATAATTGGTGACAAATACAACAAAAAACAAGCAAAACATTAAATTCAATAACGTTAAAAATCGTGTAAGCTTATTTTTCCACCTGTAATCCCTAAACGGAATGTTGGTGTCATTTTTTTAAATTTTAGGAGTTACTTTTCTATTTCGTTATCATCATCTTCACTAGAAAATGACACACATGTGGAATTTCCTGCGATGTTCATTTGTTTCTTATACGAGTATATTCACTTTTTTCTGCGATACTTATTCGTTTTGAGCGAATTTTACTTAAATCTGCGATGCTCATATGTTTTCAGCGATGCTTACTTGTTTTTGATATTTTCATTTGTTTCTGCGATTCTCAATTGCGTGTGGTGTTCACTTGTTAAAAATATATATATTGAAGCTCTGACTAATTTGAGTATTGGGTAAGTAAGTAACACGGGTATTTTTAATTGCTGTTCTAACAACTTTCAATTGGAGTAGTAAGAAGAGTTATTAATTCACAGTTCTTATCGTCCATCCGTAAGATTAGTAGTGACACTGGTAATAAAAAGAATCATTCTATAACTTTACCGCCAAGATATACTTGCTATGTGTGTGTATTCTTATAAATCTAGCAAATAAAACAACTAGAGACAAAGTCTGCTCACTGACGTAGCCCTGAATCGTTAACAGACGGTCAGGATAACGTTTTACATTTTCTTTTGTACGCAACAAGAGGAGATCGCTTTTAGGATTTTATTTTCCCTATAATAATTGCAAGGGGATAAAGAGGAAAATTTATTCCTGTTTGTACCACCGAAAATATCGTATGGGGACAAACAAGAAAAAAGATTTCGGTCTAGTGACAACCAGGAAAAAAACCTTTCTGTCACCTTGCGGGGACATATTGGGGTGACAAACAGGAATAAATCGTCAGGGCGCCCGCCGGCCCCGCCTCGGAAAGCAGAGAACAGTGAATACCTCTAGAGGAGGCCTATACCCATCAGGGTTTTTTATCTCGTCTTATGAATAAAAAAAACATAAATCTTGTTAATAAAACATAAGAACTGTGACACTGGGTACATAAAAAAAATTAAAGATTGATGACGTACCGGTTCAACGATTAAGCAGTCGGCTTTTTGGAACTCGTTTCTAACCGCTTGTTTATTTAATTTATTTATAAGCTAACTGTGCTACGCGCGCTATTAACACTTCTGTATGAATTGTAATGCTTACAGTCAGCCTTTAAGGCAGCAGCATCCCTTTTAATGTAGCTGCTAATAGAGGTACAGAAACGGGTAAACTATTTATTTATTTACATGACTATTTAGAAAGGTTTCAAGCTATTTTGAGCGTAAACAGATGTGACCGAGATTTGCTCTTGGACATTAGGATGAAGTAGTACTTGTGTGAACCGTCGACCTCGGGATCACAATATTTTGTATCCAAAAAAAACTACAGCCAGTTTACTATTGGTTTTTGCAGGTGCCTGCCATTAGTCTGATTGAATTTTAATTATTCTATTATACTTCCCCTAAATAATCAATGCGGTTGGTAACTACTCGCTCACAAGTATTTTTTTCTTGACATACCCTACTGTAAAATGTTTCTCTCATTGCGTAAATTCTATGTTCATATCAGTAGTAATTTTAGTCAAGATAAAATGACTTACGCGAGTACCAACCGCATGACAAACAAATTAAATTTTCGTCAGACTTGAAGAAAATCTCTTCGCTTGCTCGGTTAGTTAGTGATTCAACATCCGGTAAAACTTGTCAATTTATGTTTAATTATTGTTTCTTTAATAATAATTAAGTTAGTGGTAGCGTAATCGAAAATCCCTTAACTCTCAAGCTTGAGGAAAAAAGTTTGATATCAGGTTCAGGCATACACTTCGAAGTTTTTCACTTATGTATTTAATAGAATAATTTATAGACAAAACCTAAAAAAAGAAAGCCAGGTCTCTTGTCACCAGTGGCATCTATGAGTTTAGGCATATTTTTTTAAGAAACTCTTGGTGCTTGGACCCCATGGACCAAAAGTTTCTACGCCATCGGTACGAAAATATAGTCTTATGAAAGAGACGTATATTTCCGCCGCTTGGCATCTTCAGCAGCCTCCGCCGCGGCTCCAACCCTTAAGATAGAATTAAATACCACTTGCTTAAGGGAGAAGAAAAACCCCGCAAGGAAACATGACTTTTGGAGATTACTAATAGCATTCGAAAATAAGTGACATCTCTATACCACTATTTGACTAGCGTGGTGGTCTGTGGTCTACACCTTTTTACGTAGAGAAGACGCGTGCTGATGCATGTTTCTAACTCACGAACGGCTAACTAAATATTGATAGTATGGTATATAGCTGCAAGGCATCCAATCTCACTCGTAAGATGATATAGAAGCTAACTAGCTCTAATCTAGAGCTCGACAGTTTAATCTGAGTCTTAGACTACGTATGACGTATTAAAGCGAGCACTCGCCACAAACCCGTCTTCAATATCAAATGTACGAGTAGCTGAATTGAAGATAGAGTTTATTTCTCAATTTATTTACTTTCCTAAATTTTATGTAGGTGAAAGCTATCGTTCAGCAGTGGATTATAATGATTCGTTATAAATAACGCAGCTTGTTATACGATATATTTATTATTATACAACATAATCACGACAAATGCAATTAACGGTAACTTCTTTACAAATCACATAAACTAATTACCGGACATAAAAATAATTTATAAAGAAAACCATAAAGTAAAAAGTTTTACATTTAGAGTTAATTATGGTTTATATGATATATAGGGTTATCGTTTAGGGGTGTACTAAGCTGAATGGGGGTAACTACACTATAACTTAATTACGCATGACTTATGGGATCAATCTGAAATCGAGAAAAAAATCGCTGATTTCATTCTCTTTAAGTAGTAGTTGGACAGATTGTGAAAGCTGTTCATTAGGGTGTTTATAGTAACCCCTTTTCGGCTAAGTACAGCCCTAACCAATTACCCTGTATGTACATGCTTTCAAGCGACAGAACGGTGATACCTTTCAGCTTAGCACAAAGCAAGTTAATTAATAAGGTCTTACACAATATTTTACAACTTCAAGAGTATTAAGTCTTAAAGCGAAACGATTTCGAAATAATGCAGAGTTCTTACTAATTGAGTGTTTTGTAGCAAACGGAATTTAAATCCTCAAAAAGAGCTTAAAATAATTGAATACTTCGCTAATTTTCGGTTGATTGATTGATTCGCAATGGGTATTTTAATATTGCTTGACTTCAGATTAAGTCCCGCGACCTTGTCGGTAAACCAAATTCTGATGTCGGGCGACGTTGTGAGTGACATTGCACGTCATCGCAGGCGACATCTACGTGTCGCAGAACATGACGCGTCGACCTTGCGCGACATTGTGTCCCTTGACAATTGCCCCATAGGGAAACTGTTACTTAGTCTATAAGAGACTGAACTTCATTCTAGCAAATTCAGAGCTATGTATGAAACATGATTAAAAAAATTAACGTTAAGATAGATAATTCAATAAAGTAATTCACACACAAAACTCTCCACGCCGCTATTTTGTGGTGACGGCCATCTTGGATGTGAAATTTATTGCTGTATTCTACTAATCGAGCTCTTTTCATTTGATACCCATATTGAGGGAGTTCTGAAAAATACGAGTATAGAAAGGCTTCGCCCGCATGGTCCAAAATCTGGAATCGAACCCGCGCGCACTCAAACTTGAGAGACAAGACTTAGACTACGTTACCATTAATCCTTAAAACATTATCTATATACACGTGTATACCTAGTGATACATCTTCCAAGTCCAGTAACTATAAACTATGCTGTGGTTATGCAATCTCGCAACTTGCAGTTCAAACCGGACCTAATTTTGTAAGATTGTGGGATTAAACTTAGCCTTCCTGTCGATCTAAGAATATTTACCAAGACGGTAAATCCGCATTTTATAGGTTTAGCGGTTTAGGCTCTGCTTTGCTTTCCTAGCGAATATCGTACATAACTATGTAGCTATGTTGGTACACCACCGACGTAGCCATTGTCAGTTGGTCCATCCAAAATACTTCTCCGGTATATCCACACTATAAAAAATGGAACTATTGTGAATAAGAAATTCTCACTAGATCCATGATAGATCTAGAAAGTTAAAATACTTTTTCTAATATGGACAATGTGCCTATTGAAAAAATAAAATCTAACTAGATATGTCATGGATCTGGACAATCGATCTTCTGAGATTTATCCAAATCTTGTCTGTAACGAACGCTTTAAACGATAGCCCGCTTAATGTATCTACTCTATGCATCGATACAGAGACCAAAAACTGTTTTTCGTCGATGATTTTATGTAATTGATGTTTGGTTTTATGTCATTGTTATCATCATATAGAAGATGTCCACTGCTGGACCTAGGCCTGCCTCTTAGAACGCCATTCTAAAAGACAAGCCGCCAATTGTATCCATTGGTTATTTATGATTTTTACTATGTCGTCGGTCCTACGCTACGTCTTCTGGTTTATGGTCGCCACTCATGAACTTTACTTATTATGAGATAGGCTATCGTTTCTTCGAGCGATGTGTCCAGCCCAACCCATTGCCAATTCAGCTAATTGCTAATTGTGTTGCATTATTAATTTATTTGGAAAATAGTTACAAAACAGGCTAACTTGTACGGACCGGTTTTTTCCGTGAAAATGTCAACTACACGGGAAGCGTTCCAATTTTCCACGTAAAGTCAGCGGCGCGGCGCCTAGGGACCAACAAATGTTAGTGTTGCATACATATTGCACAAATTCAATTTGGCAACGGCGCATTTTGTTTGCATTTTCCCATTTTGTGACTCTGTAAGTACGTGCCATTGCAATTAATTTTGTAACTTTGTTATTATTACTAGGTGAAATATTTATTTTCTTAAAATGAGGTAGAGGGTTTTCAAATAGTGGCAATATTTTTATGTGTATTCCACGATTTCTCTTTTCTGTTCTGATTAGATATTTTTTTCTAACCTCACATAAGTAAATCAAAATTACTAAAGATTTTGCACAGACCGCCGAATGGAAGTCCTTTATTCACTTTTTATAGTGATACTTTAAACAAGTAAAACTATTTTTCTTATCTTATTATTTTATTAATCATCCAGTAATTATAATGATTTTTTATAAGTAATTAAATGTAAGTTAAATACTTCACAAACTCTAAAGTTAGTGAAGTATTTGTAAATTAATAAACTTAAAAAAGGATTACTTGTTACAAAGACACGATCCCAACAAAACAAAAGCGTCCCTTGCGGATGCGAACTCAAATCAATGCTCTTATCAATGACGCACTGTAACTCTGTAACATTGGACCGGAGTACAGTGTCTGATTTCTACCAATTATCTTACAGTTCTACCAGTCCATAACCCCTACCTCGAGATTAGGTTATTTCAAGAGTATCACACATTAGTCACTGTTTTCGTGTTGTAGGTAATTAGTAGTGCTATCTCAGCGAGACGGACACGATTATTCGTTCAAGCGTCTACCAGTTGCCGTTATTTACACCGTTAAAAAAAAACGGAAAAAAGTAATCAAGTTAGTTACATGGGAGAAATATTTTTTTATTGTTAAAGCTGAATGACTACTAAATATTCTGTAACTATTTCTAGTGCCTACCTTTTGCCGTTATCGAAAAAACGACAAAAAATTACATTCGTTGTATGGGAGACCCACTTAAATATTTATTTATCTGTCAAAAAATTCAGCCGTCTAGCTATCACAGTTCATAAGATACAGCCTAGTGACAAATAGGTAAGTAATTTATGCTCTAGAATTTCAAAATTGTCACTGTAGTTGTGATAAAAATTGTATGGAATAAACTGGAAAGTTACTCTTCTTAACAAATAAAAATATTTTTTTGAGTAAGTCAGTACAGTCCATTCGTCTCCGAGAAATCGACAAAATAAGAACTTTTTGAAATTAAGTGAGGCAACTTCTACCACATATTAAATAGTTAATTATATAGTTTTAAGTAAATAGAATGTTAGAATTAAGATTCATAAATGTAATAAGTATTTCAGATGAATATAGGTACTTTACTACGGCTACGGGTAGATAAAGAGGCACTTAATTTCGAAAACTCGTGGTTAGAGGTTTTGATACACCGCAACCGAATTAGACTTGAATAATTGGAGTTTGCGCTGCTATTCAAATTGCAGTGTCGAGTTGTTTAGTTGATTGTTATTTGCCTTTACACGAGTACTAGTTACAATTTTAATCCGATCTAGATTAGAATTGTTGAAAACTGAAAGGATGAAGGAAATTAACTTGCTTTTTCTTATCTAAGTATTGTTAGTAATCATATTTTATCGTAATAGTAACACTGGTATTAATTACAAGCTTTTGCTTGCAGCTCCGCCTGCGTTTTGTTATTTTTCGCGGTATAAAGTAGCCTAGACATTCTCCGGACCTCTACTTGGTCAAAAAACACGCTATCGCATATACAATGTTTCAGAGGATAGTTTTCTATTCAATATTTTATCTAAATATCTTACTTTTTGAATCATGTGTCTAAAATAACATAAAATACTCGCAAAATACAGATTGACTTTCATACTTTAATTACTTGTTAGTTATCAGTGCGTCGTGTCATCCACTATTGAGCAGCAATAAAAAAAAATATACAAACGAAAATAGAACCTCCTCCTTATTGGAAGTCGATAAAAATAACGAATTCAACTATTACAATCAAACTTCGACTATCATTACAAATCGAAGCAATTAACATGGTCAGTTATGAAATCCGATAATACTTTCTGGCTTACAACGAAGAAATTTAAATACCAACCAAATAAGTTATTCTTAACCTTATATTCTAAGCAGTAAGGCGTACGTTTATGGTAATGATAAGACTGTTAGAGCTCTGACCCACTTTTCCCCTGTCCGGTTCTATTTTGATTTGGGTAGTATTAAGCATTTAAGGGAGGGAATCCTAATATTGCTTGGAATATTCTGGTGAAATTGGAGGAATTATTAGAATGATTGGCTGTACTAGTACAGGGTATTAATTAATAACTTTGAACATAAAAGATATCACTAACTTAACTTTAAAGTTAACAACATTGTATATTATAATTAATTGGGATTAATTATATTTAAAGTTATTAATTGATACCCTGTACTAGTACAGCCAATATATCTACATGTATTAAAGGTGGGCCTTTAATACATGTATATATATATATATACGTAACTCTGTCTATCTGTCTCTCTGCTACCTTGGTACAAAGATAGACTAGATAGTGGGAAAAGACATAGGATGCATATGTTTTGCGAAAATGGGCTTGAAATTGTTTGAAGAATGATTATCAAAAAGTCGGGTATAAATCTATAGCAATGCGTACAACGTGTAATAAAACATCAATATCCCAATGTTATAATAGCCAGTCTGTTGTTATTCTACGATTAGCAATCAATAAATTACAATAAAGATATATATCTCTATTGCACACCAAGAAAATTATATACAGCAAATATAAACAAAACATTGGTAGTAAATTGGGCGGCCTTATCGCCCAATATCTTATTATTATAAATTATTTTATTATATAAGTTTAAAAATATATAGTTTATTCAAACCTCACGTCGTTAGGTATATACGAGTAATTATTATTTATTATCCGGAAAATCTTTGTCAACGCGGACGGGAGTTGCGGGTAACAGGTGAATGTGCAACACTTTGGTTGTAATAGGTATCTACCTAAAGTTATTAGAACTGTATAAATAATGTTAACGATAAGCGTGGCGATGATACGATGAATGTGACACTCGTAAGTTTTCTGTTGTCAAAAATATATATTTATATCAAAATCAGCTTAGTCTAAGGATGTAGTTCCTAATATTTTTATAGTTTTTTTTTTATCAATGTTTATATTATAAAGATTTGTACTTTTGTATGTAACGAATAATGTTAAAAACTACTGGACCGATTCCAAAAATTCTTTCGCCCTTAGGAAGCCACATTATCACTATAAAAAATCAGTGATACACTGCGGATCGCAGCTAGTAGCCAATAAAACAAAATTGCTTGCGCTTGACCGCAACTCGCCTCATGTAAAGAGACAATGCTGCTTAGGATGTGGTACGCTTGCCTAAAAGAAACCGTTTCTCTCGCGGTTTAAAAAGACCGAGACTATATCTATCGAGAAATAGAGTACTCGGCAGCCAATTTCAAAAACTAGCAGTTCGTGCAATGAAAGTCGATGCAAAGCGTCTAGTGCGAGTCCTTGTAATTCTCATTATTTCTTAGAAAAAACAAAACAATTTGTCTTTTTTTTCTTTTCCAATAAATAAAGTAAGTAACAATCATTCATTTAGTTGCTTTAATCCCAGTTACCTTGTTTTTCTCTCGAGCGGGTTTCAATTGGTTATCTCCGAAGTTGTATACAGACCGCAAAGGGAAAGTTTCCATCAGATCGTGATTGAAACAACAGCCGTGAGAATTGAGACGATCGGTGGGGTCGGTGTGCCCATTTTTTATCAATGTATAAGAATATAACTAGCAGACCTCCAAATATTGACCTCGCGAACACAAACTTCTTCGCGAAAACATTCAACATCATTATTTACGCGAGCACCAACATCCAAACAAATATGCTAAACAAATAGTGACAGTTGAAAGAATATTCTGCCAGTCCCAACGCAGATTACGTTTCGACGGCTCGGTCAATTATTGTTTAACTGGCTGTGCCCTGCGGTTTCACCCGCGTAGTTCCCGTCATAAACAATTTTTTAAAGTCGGTTTAAAAGTTTTCCTTCTACCTTTTCCGGAGTCCAATCTACCTGTGTACCAAATTTCATCCAGATCAGTTCAGTGGCTCTGGCATGAAAGCGAGACAGACAAATACCGCTAGACAGAGTTGATTTTGCAAAATCAATATATATATATATATATATAGTTATACTATAGTTAGGATTAGGATAGCGTAATATATACTTAACTGTCTTATTTAATATTTTATATAGTTTTAATCACAGAGTTTAATCATAAGTCCTTATATCTATTTACAAACTACTGCAGAAATCAATTTTTTTTTATATTATTATCAGAGATGATTTCATAGGTGAAGTGGATGATTTCATAGATCGTAAGTTTCAGATATATCTCAAAAAAATCTCTATGAATCGAATAAAATAGGTAGACCTTGTAAGATGTAGACGTATCATTACGTATTTCCTTTTCCTCGCTAGAGTAATAATCAAAGAATATTGTACTATGTAATAATTGTCTTTGATCTTGTCTTTACATACAACTATTATTACGTGATATTGTTACAGCAAAAATTTACAAGAAGTGGGGTAAGATGGGGTTTACTTACAAGATAATGCAGCACTAAGGAATCCTTGCAAGTGCTAAAACTGTTTACTTCATTCGGAGTTAAGACAGCCCTGGGACTAGTTGCCTACACAATATTACATAAAAGTTGAAAAATATCTTCACAGTTTTGCTGTTGACAATAATAAGTGATTCGGTTGAGTGATTTTATTAACAATGTTTCTAGTGTAAAAATATTCTAGCAACGCAATACAGCAATCAAAAGTAATTCAACTAAATTTAAAATAAAATTAACAAAGATTCGTCGTTCGGCTTCAAAAAAGACTTAAATTTAGTTATTATTCACAACAAAAAACCACGCTTTAATAGTGAATCAGAATAAAAGCATCGCTTTCAAAATAAATTAAACATTTATAATAATGGAAATACGAGTAAAAGGCTGAAACCGAAAAAGCGAGGAAGAAAACGGAAAGTCAATTATTTCGTGACAGACGTCGAAATGATTGAAACGGAATGCGGACGAAACAGCGAGTAATAAGAATCCAAAGGAAATTGAAAAAAATCTGAGAAAATACGTTTGGAACATATCCGTACATAGAGAAATACTTCACGAATAATTTACAGCTTGAAATCAGTTAAAATGAAATTCCCCAACACTAAATTCTTTGCCATCTCTGTCGGTCTTATTTCGTTGTATCTATTTCTGTTTTACACGTCGTATGAGGTGTGGTCTTCTTGGAAAGCAACTAGCTCTATCAAACTGCCTTATGTTGTTGTACACATCGATTTGAAGGGGTCTCCGCCTAAGATGGAGGTGCTACATTTCCTACTGCCAATGTTGAAAGACAGCGGAGTTAATGCTCTACTTATGGAATACGAAGATATGTTTCCTTACGAAGGAAGACTTGCTAATTTGAGCGCTAAAAACTGCTACACTCGTTCACAGGTAAAAATATATTTTTAATGTGAATTTGTAACCGATTTCAAATACGACTAAAATTTGCCAATTTGAAAGCAGAGACGCTTCGGTATTCTCGTTTGCTGGAACAACAAGGCGCTGATGTAGATAATATTTGGCACAGAACATTTTCACTTTGATTGTTATAGTTACCATAAAGTTACATTTATTCTAATTTAGTTTTCAGAATATACATTTATTCTTTGCAAAGATTGCGTAACAACGATAAAATAGGGATTTACAATTCAATGTGTCCTATTCATGTATACTCGTATCAACTTGTAAATGCCACCTCACCAATGGTACGTAAATGTGTTAGGTTCACGTATATCAGCAAAAGGTTGATTGTTTCAGATGATATCTCTTGATTTAGGGCACAGAATTTAATGCATGCATTTTTTACGAGAAGAATGATCTCAGTATACCGCTCCAGCACGGAGAGGCAGAACAGTCATGTCGAACTTTATACCACGTTGACACTGCTTGGTCGTTTACTGTCGTATTAATCCGCGGCGCAACCTGCCGCGCCGTGTCTGGCCGTTGTCAAACCTATCCCTCGGGGTTGCCCCCGTTGCAGTACGTCAGAGACATAATACAGTCATATAGGTATCAGACGTATCCATGTCTAAACGACCAAGGTCCTCCTGCGGTCCCAAGATTCTTCAATGGCTCTGTCGCCTACCAATTTGGCCGGAGCAGATTATACACCACTGTGGCACCACCACGTTCAACATCATGCAGCAGTGACTCCGTTCTTGCTTCGGAAAGTAGGAAGAGTTACGCTGCTCTTCTTACTTCCCATTATCGTCAGTTTTCCCGCGCCATACTGTGACAGCCCGCCTCAATAGCGGTGTCGCGATAAAACAGCGCAACCTATGTACCTCCTTAAAGCGCGGCCGCTCCAACATGGAGGACGAGGTACATTAAAGCAGCCCATCCCAGGTACCTCCTGGCTTCACCGTGGGTTACTGATACGTAGGCCACGGTTACTTCTTTTTTATTTATGTATAATGTAAAAATTCTAGTCATACGTATTGTGCAAAGCAGAAAGGCGGTATCTGTATCATCATGTTTTCGAGTTGCTCCATAGATTATTAATATCTGCTATGTGTGTAGTCAAAATTGTTTACCGTGATTTGTACAGCGATCCTGTTTGTTAAGTATACCCTTGACCGACAACACTACGATTACACCATAATTTAAATCATTTTCAGCTAAAAGACTTCATCACTTCTGCGGCGGTAATGGAAATTGAAATTATACCTCTAGTCCAGACTTTTGGACACCTAGAACACGCACTGAAGCTTGAAGAGTTTAGACATTTAAGAGAGGATCCTAGGTACCTTGACTCGATATGCCCTAGCAAAATGGAAAGCAGAACTATGGTGATGGAAATTTTAGAACAGGTAATGGTCCTGTGCCACTCTGGTCGAGGCGGCTTCAGGTTCATGCGCTCTTATCTTCCTGAAGGGACAGCCCTTTGTCTCCCCTAACAATATCCCATACTGCTAGTATTCAGGCTTGTCCTGCGACGGTTATTACTGGCTGGTTCACTACTTTTTCATAACAAAAACCTTATTTACTCGTACTAGAACTACGAACTACAAATAAGCCCAGCAGCAGTTATCAGAAGTATATGCTTCTGAGACATATGAAACAATGCAATTTTTTCGGAATAAATTGAACTGGTAAAACAAGGCTGATTCGGGTTAATCACAACTATACGGAACTTGTAGGTTTCTTAAATTTTACAAAGTCCGTTGTAGGTACACCTACTCACTCACTTTACCGAAACTTATCTATAAAATAAAAGAATTTTTGCTACACCAAAATCATTTTAAAGTCACAGTAGCATTTCCAGTTACATTATTAACAAAATAAAGTTTTTAATGAACAATTATGTAGAGGAAGCATAATAACTCTCATGATTGCTTTTATATTCACACAGTATATTATGAGTTTTCGAGGTTAAAACTATAAACCCGAATACGGCATAATTATAATACTAAATACGAGTAAACCTGCAGCATTTACCTACCATTAAATAATTATTTGCCGTTACAAGTTTAACAGGCCATAGGTTAAGCTTGAAACTTTATTAGCACTTTAATTTTCGCCGACATAACCTCGCTTGCCTGAAGTTGAGCGATTTAATTATGATCTTAGCACACTATACAAACCTTACAGGAATTCCACAATATATTTTTACGGTGCCATATGCAATATCCGGCCCAACTCAAGGCTACACAAATCTTAATATATATATCTATTGAATTCAGTAGTAAGATAAGTACATTTTAGTAGTTTACGTCTGGGTTAGTTAAGTAGATATAATCTACTTACAATATCTATTAGTTTATCTAAGATACTGAAAATTGTGAATAATATACTTAGATCCCATTTAAGAAATAGTACAAAAGTATAAATTTAATAAAAAAAATAACTCCTATGTAGAAAAACAGCTTATTAACCGTGCTTATTAACATCAAAACAACAATTACGTAAACACAGGATGTATAAAGTGACTACTATCGATCAGGCCCCTAACACACCTCCGCTACGAAATCATAATAGTGGAACCTCAGTAATTTCGCCATATTGTCATCGCAGCAGGCTATTAACGTTGCACTGCTATGCGAAAAAAAAATGTATTAAGTCACTTGAGTCACTTGTGTTTGTAAATATTAGTACTGAGTTGAAGCGGTGTGCCGTGACCCTTACTTTTCTATAATTACAGGTGGTGAAATTCCATAACGACGTTACATACCTTAAACATATTCACGTTGGGTGCGATGAGGTGTATCAGATTAATAAATGTAACCTGTGCATGAGTAAAGGGCTTTCTAATGCGTGAGTAACACTAAAGTGAAATGTCTTCACTAAAACTGGTTATTATAGTTTCACTAAAGTTAATTTTAGAATTAATTACCACTAGCTTAAAGCGATGAAGAAAAATATTATAAAGTAACCTGCTTGTGTTAACTTTCAAAGATAAAAAACCATTACAAAAGATTACTAATAAGTAAAGAAATAAATCACAATGTTAATATTTAATATAATAAATATTTGTTCTTAGATGTACTATAAAAGTATTTAAATAAGTTTTTTAAGTAATTAATATTTCAAATGTAACACAACTTGCCTGTAATGAACGTTTTTTAAAGTCCAACAAATATTTCTTATTCTTATTCTAAACTAAGTCTTTAACCCCCCTAATTTGGCCATCGTGGTGGTCTATGGTATACGCCTCCTTCATCAGAAACCCTTGCCCAACAGTGGGATGCTGTGGGTTGTTACGCATAGATATAAGTATATTGTTTTATTATAACCATGGTTTTGCAGGATCCTACAGGTATTTTTCTTAAATAACTTCCATATTTTTATTAACTGGGTTAAAAAGTAGCTATAAGGAATCGCATAATTATGTAGATACACCTACTTATGTTTTGCTTTTTATTATTTATAATAATTATATTCTTAATACTACATATATTTCAGAGCTCTCTACGTAGACTACATAAGGTACATCTCCAACGTCGTCCGAAAACTAAGTCCTGATACTACAGTTTTAATTTGGGACGATATGATAAGGAAGATGAGT
The DNA here is from genome assembly GCA_947049295.1 of Ligdia adustata. NCBI lineage: Eukaryota > Metazoa > Arthropoda > Insecta > Lepidoptera > Geometridae > Ligdia > Ligdia adustata. The sequence continues at coordinate 4,784,108 of OX346236.1, read as the reverse complement.
CCACTGATATGGGAGAGAATCGACTGTTTCAATAACATCGAACCAGTCTATTGGGACTACAGACATTACTTCGAAGTAGCTCACGTCAGTTTAAATCAATATCACAAGAAATTCAAAAATATATGGATAGCTTCCGCTTTCAAAGGCGCTGATGGACCGACCGCGTCTATACCAAATCTGTACAACAGAGTAGAAAATAATTTCAGCTGGATGAAAGTTTTGCAGAATTATAAAATGGCTGGTGAAAAGAAACGTTATGATTTCAAAGGGATTATTCTGACAGGATGGTCCAGATATGGACATTTGAGGCCATTATGTGAACTGCTGCCAGTTTCGATCCCTAGTCTTTTGCTCAATTTACGCATGATACAGACATTTAAGACGAACGTCTTCGAAAACTTTATTAAATTCGACAGGTTCTTCAATTTGTATCTATCGGGCAGAGACAAATATTTGGATTGTGACATCGATCTAAGAAAAGTATATCTTGATTACTCTTGTAGTTTCGAAGGCGACGCATTGTACAGCGATTTGATTAACTATATGAATTTTATGAACAATACGTATTCGTACATTAACAATGATTTGACGCTGTTTTCAGCCGACTTGTATTATTCTAAAAGGAATTATATAGACTTGTATGCGTTGGATGAGAAAGTAACTTATTGTAATACAACCTTGAATAAGATCAAAGATTTAGAAGAGAGGATTGCTCTCTCTATGAAGAAATATTACGAAGGTTATGTTATAAATGAGTTTGTGGAATATAAATTTTACGATATAACAAAACAGCTGAGGAATATTATGCAAGTATTACAAGTTTTAGAAAAGTCTAACAAAGTTTGGAATACAGGAGTTACAGTCGAAGATTCTATAGCATAATATGTAGAAGCTAGATAACCATTAAAAATCTTGCAAGAATCTTATAATAAGTTATTTTGAAATTCTTAAGCTAATTACCAAATATAATGCATGTTTTTGTATGAAATATAGGTATAGTTTGTACATCAAATTGTGTTTTTGTGTAAGTAACTGCCTGAATCTAAAATATTTCAAATAGAAAATTTCATGATTTATTTGTAGCTTATCAAAGATTTCCGCAAATTAAGCGCCGTGATAATTTAAAAAGAAACCTTCCCGCATAGGTAAAATTAAGATGATTGTTTTCTTCAGCAGATTACTTAAAATCTTAAAGCAAAATAGGAGTAGGTATACATAATATGAGATCGTTAACAATATATATATTACAGTAGCATCTGTTACCACATATAAGTTATCAATTGACCGAATACATTTAAAATGACATCTCGAATCCAATAAGTGAGAAACGATAGCCTAATCTACGCAATGAAAACCTTAGACATTCAATGGTGACGTTGATCGATTATAATGTTCAGAGAAAACGACTTAGGACGTTGTATTAGCAGTACATATAAACATGTCATGTACTTAGTAGAAATACAAGGTCTGTGGCTATTTATTTTCTTAGCATTTACCGAATTACCGAAATAAGACGATATACTCAATTCGACTCTCTTTATGTTTGTTGTCTGTTATCTCAGCGACGACGGCTGGACCAAATTTTTTTTTTTTCGTTAATAAAACTTTAAATGTTGTGTCATTTTAATTTTATTCAGTCCAGTAGTTTAAAATCAAAATAACTAAAAAATAATGGTTCGCGAGTGATAGAAGAAGTATTTTTTTAACTTCATTTTGTAAGCTTGCACGGAAGACTTTTAGATCATATCTACTCTGTACACATTTTCTACCGACTTTAAAAAAAATTAAGTACTCAAGTCAACGGAATGTCTTTTGATATGTTACCAATTTATTATTTTTTTTGTATTAAGGGTAAGTATAACTCTCGAGTGATCCCATTTAAATTGTATCCAAATCCGTCGAAAGATTTGATATTTTAATCAAAATAACTGAAAAAGTTCTACCGGCGCGGCGCCTGCCATTTTAGAACTCGGTCTTTTTTCTTTTTCACTTTTTTCTAAAAAGAACATGTTTTAATTGATTTTGTAGGCTAAAAGGTAGAGACTTATAGATCAAGTTTATTTACTAAACCCATTCAATATTCTGAGAAAATTAACCTTGTTTATCGTCGTACTCATTCTCTCAGAACTAAACAGTCGTAGAAGAAAAAGCTTCCGTTTTTAGTTAAGTTCTTTGTATCAAAACAGAAGCACATACGCTCATATCAGTTGACAAGTTAAATTATATATTCACTTCAGCACAAAGGGACTATTCATAATATTGAGGAAATCGTATTGCTGTCTCAGGTGAATAAAGCATGGGACATAGAATACTTATTTCTGATTGCTGTTATATTTGCGGGCACGGCAGTGCCCCCGCCAAGTCTCGCACAGCCGTGCCATCCTTTTCTCCATCAGTATTCAAATTATATAGGCATAGATAAACTTTTACCGTAAGTGCTAAGATGCCCAATTATTCTAGATACGGATTTACTAGTACCACCATAACATCTGACGCAATTATTGTATCAGCAGTAATCAGCACCCCAGGTTGAGGCCACAACTGACGAACTTCTGTAATAGTGCGAGCTGGTGGTCAAATGCAAATGCTGTCTTGAATAAGGTAACCATAACAGAGGTGACAGTTGAGGTTGTTTGTCATACTCTCATCTCCTATCCTTTATTTGTCTAAGATTACGGCCTTACGTATCTTTTACAATATTATAAGGGTGGAGACTGTCTACCTACATGAGAATTGAATCAGACCCATTATTATTTTAATGTATTCTCTTTGAGTTACAATCGCTAAAGGGAAGAAAGAAAAGGTGATGTTGGCTTCCCGGTAATAAATTCTTATATCATTACATTGACAGAAAAATAATTAATGTCCAGTCTTACATTCCAATACAATTAAAAGTGGCCGTTTAGATACAAGAGGTCATAATTTGACAATAAGGTCAATGCTTTGTATATTTTTTGCACAACAGTAGGTATATTATATGCGAATCTGTACTTATGCTGCAGAGAATTCATAAGATGAACAGGTAACCCTCAGTTAATTGATTTGAGTGGATGTAGCAGAAATCGGACCCAGCGTATTTGCAATAGTTTATAAAATGCATTTTAGTTTCGAATTAGACTTACTGTAGATTATTATTTGGTAAAAGTCGCTCTTGTGTCTGTGTTTTATTGCTAACATTATAATTGTATTTAATTTCATCAGTGTGAAAATGCCTACATATTCTTGCCTGTCACTGTGAGCTCTTCTCTTTCCAGGCCACCATTGCTCTTAAGAGTTCGCTTTTAAATCCACTATAAAAATTAAATAATAAATTTATATTTACAAAAAAATATTTATGTGGTTTTAGTTGATGTTCAGCTGTACGGCACATAAATATTAAAATCCTCACAAAATATTTATCGTCAAAAAGTATCGATATGATAATATGTAATCTTGTTGACTAGGACAGAAACTTCTTTCACACCGAGTAGTCGTTTTCATATGAGTCAATTTATGTTTATTTAATAACAGAAGAAAAACTAATACACAAAAACATCGAATCAAATACAAAACCTTTTATTGTACACACATAACAATAAATACTCACAAAAATAGTAACATATAAAAAAGATGTATAAATTAGTAACAATATCACTTTGTTATATGTTATTAGCTCATAGCTCTGAACATACTAATTTAATTAGCACCAGTTTTAATTATTTGGCAACAATGATATGAGTAAACCATTTATTTTAAACTGACTCAATTCATTAAGGAATTACTATTATACTAAATGTAAATCGTTAATATATTTTATAGTTGTAACTGTAAATTATCATTCAATAAAGACCCTTAGGACTAATTAACTTGACTGTAAGTACATCTCCTGCATATTATCTATATATGATAATCCGTCAATTCTACATTCGTTTCTATTCTAAGCTTTTAAAGATTATAACGCTTCTCAATTGTTGCAAGCAACTTAATAAATAAACAATACTACTCAGAATATCATTTGCTTATCTATTTTTAGAATCATTGTCGTTGCTTTCTTTACTTTTGTCACTGTTTTCAGTTTTGGGTTTATGTATTGCAGCTATTTCTGTCGCAGGCGGTGTATTTGGTACTAAGCTACCGTCTTCTTCAGCCACTTTTAAACCTATTGTTGCCCCTAACTTCGCACTCGCCTGTCTAAACGTATTTGTCAACTTGACTTGTACAACGTTAATGCACATAGATGTCAGAGCTAGACCGAAAATTAAATACAATATTGAGGCCATCATGAACATAGGATGATCTGGCACGAAATCTCCCAAACCGATTGTGGACATCGAAATGAAGACAAAATAGAAAGACTCGAAGAAGTTCCAACTTTCCCACATATTGAATCCTAACGCGCCTATGACTATGTATACCACAAGAATGAAGATTGCTAACGATATCGGTAGATTGAACTCGTCATCTATCTCAAATACGGACGGAGCTGGTGTATCAGGTTCAGTAGCCATTTCTGGATCTTGTAGAAGATGACTGGGTTTCGGTGGTAATGGCGGTGGGACGTCGCTAGGTCTCCTCTCGACAACAGGCGCTTGATTATCAGCCCCGTTTACATCTTCTTCATTAAATATCTGCGAGGGTCGTCTAACCACGTCGTAGACTATATTCAGCCCCTTCATTACCTCCTGCAAAATCAACATTACATCCCTTTTATCTTTGATCTTTAAAATAATTATTCGGCGTACAAAAAGGTCTGGAATTGTAAGATAACATATAGCTCGGGGCGCTACCATTACTCATTTTTGTTGGAAAGGAGAAACATTTGCTTTGTTTTTATTCTCAGTGTAATTTGAGCATTACTTCTGAGAACAATGGCTAAAATTTTTCTTTAGTTGCGAAGCTTAATAATAGCTTCGAAATTCGTCTTGCTGAGATGCACAGATATTTACAGTTGTATAGCTAGATTAAAATTGTCTGTTTAAAGTTATATTACTTTCACGTTATTTAGTCATTGATTTACTACATGAATGGTACATTAAATTTCATTAAATTCAGTAGAACTAATTTAATAATATTATTGTCTTAAAGTGTTAAACCCTTCAGAAAGGAGTGACTGTTCAAAAATCTATTTTTGGTTCAATATTGTGCTAAATTTACATTTTCTGTAGTTGTAATAAATACATCTGAAAATCAAATTTGCATCTTATCAAAATCAAAACTTTCAGCAGTATTTCTATATATATTTTTTTTATATTTTTTTCTTGATATCTCGGAGATTCTTAAATCAGAATAACTGAAAAACTTGTATCAACTCGTGGCAATTTGAAGTCGCTATTTTTTTGTGCTGTTTCACAGAGAATATGATTGTAATAATTTTAAAAGTGATATTTACTTTTATTAAATATTTAATAGTCAAGCCAAAATAAAATGTATTCTAATAAAGTATAAAGACAAACATTATTAAATACAAACTGTGGATGATTTTTTTTTTGCCTGACTCGCTTTGCAGACTCAATTAATACGTATATATAGGTATGCCTCAATATTTACCTGAACGGGCACTGTTCGCCTGACTTTCCTGCAGCTTCTGGTGTAGTAGAATCTTCTTATGAAAGCCCAGAAGAACTTAATGATTCTTGTGAAGAGCTTGCCGAAGTCAGCCAGAACAATAAGGAACAAGGGAATACCGATGATGGCGTAGATTATAGTAGCAACTCGGCCATAAGTTGTCTTTGGAGCTATGTGACCGTAACCTGGAATGTTACAAAAGGAATGATTATTGTATTGAAAAAAGTAACATAAAGTAGTGTTAAAGAGTCTAATGGTTTACTTGGATTTTTATTGGATGGTGCTAGTAAGGTGCTCTAAAGGACTTTTAGTGATTTTGGTTCAATGCTAAATATATTTTACAAATATTGGTGTACTAAACACTGTTGACATAACTAGTGTTACAGTATGTATCGTTTTTAATTCTACAATATTTACAGTGTCTTATATTAGGTGCAATCAAAATACCTACTAATGTGATCTGATTTCTGCAGTGTTTATTTCAATATACAAATTCTTACCAATAGTTGTAACTAACGTCATACAGTATACAAAAGAATTCATAAAATTCCAAGATCTTTGACCACTGTAAGACGTTACTCCCGCTTCGTGTGCAGAGTGCAATTGATTTTCAAATTCGAATAATTTGGTTCTTGCCATAGACTTCCAATCTTCTTCTCTTAGGTAATGGCTTCCTCTCCACAAACTCTCAATGAAATCTCTCTTCATGCCCCTACTGCCACATTTATAAGCGTTTTCAAACGATCCTTCTAAATTCTTGAACATCATTCCGCCCATTCCACAATATATAATCAACAACAACAAATCACAGACACATCTATTCCTAAGCAATCTTAAATTTTCACATTGTATATTTTGCTCAAGTTTGAACTGTTGCCAATTAGCTATGACTCTCCAACGTGATCGTGTGACTTGTTTCTTTTTATCTTCAACTTTTGACTTATTTTTTTCTTCGTTTGATTCCTTATTTTCCTTCTTAGCTATGGTTTTAGCAGTAGCTACTGACCTTTTTCTGACAGCAGTTTTTTCAGTTTCGGTTTTTATAGCCACTATTTCATCTACTGCCAAGGTTGTATTGTTAATGATCTCACGTTTACCCACCTCTTGACTCAAAATATTTAGCTTTCGTGTCAGCTCGGCAGTTCGTTCGGATAAATCAAACTCATATTCGTTTTCGCTGGGTGACGAGGAATAACAGCTGGACGTATATTCTGACTGACTTGCGTCAATATATCCAGAGCTTTGCCTACTGTGTTTTTCTGTTTCGGGTTTTGGCTTGTTTGTAAGCCCAGATAGTATTTCTTTGTTAGAAATTATTTGTATTGTTTTAGGGCATGATATTCCTCTACCTTGTCGAAGCGTTGTAGGCGTTTTGTTTGGAGTTTTCAGCTCTCTGTGTTTTCCTGTACTGACTGGTATATTTTTGTATGCTGATGGAAGCCTGGGGTCATCTTTAGGAATCGATAAGCTTCTAGCTCGTGCTTTCTGCATTAGCTCTATAATTTCACGACTTGTTTGGCTCATACGTGTTCCAGTTTTGTCAATTCTGTCGATCACTCTCACAGTATCAGCTCTATTGACGGATTGAGAGCGATTAGGTTTAGGAGATTTATTTTTTTGAAATCTTCGCGGGGTAGGTACTACTTTACGCTTCATTGCTGCATTAGCATGACTATGGATAGCTTGGTCTTCACTCATCTCACTCTCACTAGTCTTCTGTAAATATTATCATATAAGTAAATTAGCAGTTTCTCTCCCTATTTTATAAAAACTATCAAAAACTATTTACATTACTGTCAAATTAAATCATTCATCCTGAAGTATAAAATATATTGCTATTAATAAAGCAACAACCAAAATGATAAACAATTTTATGAAAAAACTGACCCCTAATCTAGAAGCTGATTTGCTCCTTGCTGGTTTCACAGGTGGCATTCTACTTTGCGGCATGGGCTCGTCTTTTGGTCGTGTTTGTTTGACCACTACTGGCTTAGCATCAGCAGTCGTTTTCCTACTTGGAGTTCTAACTATTCTTTCTCTTATTTCAACAGCCGGCTTTTTGTCTTGCGTCAGTTTTTTGCTAGGTGACCTTTCGAGTGCTATAACTTTTGTTACCAGTTCTCCAGGAGATGGAGATAATGGTGTTTCAGGAGCTTTTAAAGTAGATTTGGCGCTCTGTTTTGTATCTTTTTCATCAAATGTAAATACTTCTTCCTTTTTTACCGGAGTTTTTGGTTTCTTAGGAAGAGAATCGACTTTTTTTTCGTCAGGATATACTATTGGTTCTTGTTTTTTGGGTGTAGATGGCATTGAATATGGGAATTCCTTTTCCTTCGGTGATGTTGTAGTCGGTGATGATAACGATCTGTTTATATCTTTTGGTGGTTCAATAATAAGAGATCCGCGTCGTGAGTCATCTTTTGGACTCAACGTATAGTTTGTGCTTAAAAGCTTATTAGTTGGATCAATAAAACTTCCCTTTCTTTCAAGTTTAGATGCTTCTTCCTGTTCTTTGTCTTGAACAGCGAATGGCGATATACTTCTACGTCTTCTGTCGTTTTGTGCCATTGCTCGAGCTTCGAGAATTTCATCTGTATTCAAATCATAAACGGGATCTTTATCCTTAGCTTTCTCTTGAACGAGCCTTTTCATCTCTTCATATGTATCATCGGCTTCAGTTTCTCTTGGATCACGTGGCGAATATTCTTCATCCTCTGAAGTTGGAGTATCTTCATGAGGTACGGAAGTTCTCGACGGTTCTGGAGTTTTTTCTCTTTGTCTAGCAGCTTGTCCTCTATTCTTAGACAAGTTCCTTCTCTTCCTAATTGACATGTTTTGTCTGTCTGGTTCCGTTTCCATCGTATCTGGCTCTATGACATCTGGAGTTATTAAATTGAATTGATATAAGGTCTTCTCTTGGGATCCTTCTTTTATTATAGGAATTTGAGGATTAGGGGTAGTTTCCTTGTCTGAACCGTCCTCACTCATAACAGCAACAAACACAAACTACTCGAACTGAAAATAAAAAAAACGTCGTTTTTATCAAACGATCTCGCGATAACTAAGGCAATTGAACTCCACGAGGGGATAAAGCGTATTATTTGGCAGAGCATGATAGATCCCCTGCCAATAATTATTATGACATATAAATACACCGAGCCAACAATGATAAGCATTGTCGAAAAGTAAGCTTACCTTTCGTCAAGACGCCCAATAACAAACGCTTTTTGTATCGGGGTCAAAGCGTATGTCTAAGAAAAGAATCCGTTCCGGCCATCACCGACTTTTTGGTAAACAAACGTGGAACGACAAAGATACGAGATCCATCTTCCTCGGCATGCCAGCTGATCTTAGAACACTATTCTTATAGGAATCGTCCTTCAGACAGAGTTTTGTATTTCGTTTGATATATAAAAGAATTTCCGTATAACATTAGACGTATGTAACGCGTGAACACTGAAGCGAGAAGCGCTTAGAGCTCCGGGCGATGAGCCAAATTTAAAACAACTACACCTACATTCAGGCCGGTACGCGCTACACTGAAAATATTTGCTGCGACCATTTTCTACGGACACCTATAAGTCGTTGGCGTTTAATCAGATCACGGAATACATTTTCTAACGGGCAGGTCTTAGTTTATTGGGCTTTTGAGTTAGGTCAGTACGTAACTAAAGTACGTATCTATCTAATCAGTAGTCGATTAGTGTTCAATTTCTACGTCACTCGCACTTCATTTATTTTCGATACCTGTACCGGTTGAATTATGATAATAGACTAGAAAAATTGTTTATTAGTTAGTTTAGTTAGTTAGATAGTTTTTAAAATTCAGTATCAATTTTGCTGTTGCTGTTGGTTGGTGATCGGCAACAGAAAATTAGGGCAGACCGAGAAGAATACAAAATATTCTTGTTCTTAATATACCTACAGACATCATATAAGTTTACAGCAGATATTAAAGATTTTGGTTTTCATTGGAATAAAAATTACCAAAAAATGTTTTGTTTATAAAAACAAAGGTTTGATTAAGCTGCCAGATTAACAAATCTAAATAAATACTATGTACCAGCTACACTTTTTTAAATAACGAAATAATTAAACTTTATATTAATTTTGATTTTAGACCCAAAGTGTCCCACTGCCAAGCACGGGTCTCTCCTGTGAAGGGGTGTACCATAGTCCACCACGCTGGCCAGACATCTTCGAGAGCTATTAATCTTCTCCGACAAGTAGGTTTCCTCTCGATGTTTTTCTTTACCGTTTAAGTGTGGTAATTAATTATTATATGCACATGAGTGACGACGGTGCATGCCTGGCCCTAAGATTTTAACCACGCCCTCGCTTGCGAGGCAACGGATTTACCGACTAGGCTACCACTAAAATTTTTTTTTATAATGTACAATAATCACTAATTATGTTGTCGTCCCTATATTAAAAATAGAATTGAACAATAAACTACTCTTGAATATTCAATCTAAATGAACCAAAACCTCCGTAAATACACTACATGAATTTTATAAAATCAAAAGTCTCAAATAACATCAACTCGAACCGAGAGTAACAGTATTACTATTTTTATCTTAGCCATCTAAAATAAAATGCTTATACAAGCAAAGTCTCTATTCAATCATGTAGTCGAGGCTCCTATTCATTCTGTCTTCGTAGATTCTGCTTTAAATCCAGGCTTAAAACACAATTCACTTCAGGAAAACCTCTCTAAACGACTCGGGCGCTTTCATAAGAAATTCATCCAGACGCTTTTGTGTTAAACGCTTAGAGAATCGCATTTTTCTCGCACGTTTAGAGACTAAAAGTATTTATTCTTTAGTGAAATCTAATTGTCTAGGCGTCTGCCGCACCGGGTTTGTTTCAGTACAAGCTTCTTTTGAACTTCATTCTCTATTTTAGCCTTCGCCTTTAGAAGCGAGTGTTGATTCACTTACATTTTATTGTCTTATTTTGGCGCAAGATGTTCTCTATCGGTTAAAACGAGACAAAATTTGCTCAAACTTAAAACGCGTTTTTTAATAAAAACAGTTTATGTGTTTCATTACTGTAGACATTGTTGTCAGATTTTTTCGATGGTCTAGACGATAGTCTTGAAGTTTAATTATACATAGATACAATTTTGGCAAATTAAATACTAAGAACAAAAAGTGTAGATTTTAAAATATTAAGATGAGATATTAGTTTGTTTACATAACATGTTCTTAATAGATTAAAAGTACTTTAAAACATAGGAAATTATCAATTTGCGTACTAATAATGAGCGACAATAAGTCTAGTTTTTGTCCATGTTTTTAATAATTTCGTAAACGTCAATTTAATATCAAAGTTAGCCAAATTATTTTGGCAACAGTATTTAATTAGTTACATAACAAAATGTAAATAAATTTAAACCCATGAAGTTTACTTTTTTGTAATTAAATGCTATTAGTTAGTGTCCCAAGGTAAAACGTTAGTACCTACAACACAATAAGTGCGCATCAACCTATTAAAGCTAATATACAATAATGTAAAGTATTATTTCTTAAATAAACGCATAAAACCTTCCATTAATGGCACTAAAAGCTTATCTAATGCAATGACTATAGAATTATTTTCATAAGTTAAATTATAGAATTGTTAGCGATGCAGAATATTCTCTGCGTTGTTTGATGTTAAAGTGATAATGTTTCGGTAGAAAATAAGATTGTGTTTTAGTAACAGTCTTAAAACGTTAATGGTAAATTATCAATAACGGGTTTTAACGTAGATTTTCTTTATTTTATTTCTTTTCTTATGTTTTTTTATTTTCTTTCTTATATTAAAATAGAAGCCTGGGCAAGTACTGAAAAATGTCTCATCAACAGCTTATTCTCAACCAATGCTGGAAATAAGCCTCTCCCAAAACCAAAGCCACTCGGTCTATCCTAAGCTTTTTTTCCACCCCCAGCCTGTAATCTTCATATACGTCTAGTACCTTTGCTCCACCTAGTCGCAGGGCTTCCTACACTTTTGATTGTAAGTTCTAATATGACCCTTAAATAAATCGTTTATTCATTCGATTATTCATTATTTCATAATAACATAAAATTCTAGCAAATTTATACCAAACGAAACAATATTAAACAAAGCAAAATAATCAATCTATTTAAAGAAAACCGCAGAAGTTTATTTAACACTCGCAACAAAATCCTTTGAAATCTAAGACCGGAACAGTTTCAAAGTTGTCGTTCGCCACAAAGGAAAAACAAATAAACACTTCTTTTTAAAGCTGCGACACGGTAACGATGCATGCACTGCGAAACAAAGCAAGGACTTTATTTTCTCCTCATAAACTTTAGTGTTATTTTCACAGTTAAGTTTACAGAGTTATTTGCGGAAGACGTTAACAAATTTTAGGTGCTACAAAGAGTTTTACTAGGAGTTTAGATGTCTGTAGCGTTTGTTGTTTCTCGGCATGGCCGGTGTGGAAAAAAATATAAAAAATCAGCTATATATGCTTCTTGCAATTACAAAACCATAGGTTATGCAATTATCATGTACAATGGGCATATATGACAGTCGTACTATTTATACATAAATTAAAATATTTTGCACTGTCAACATGAACTGAGATTGTCACTCAACATTATTGTATGAAAGAGAGAATAAGCAGCAAAATTTAAAACATCAACGTTTTCAAGCAGTTTTAGCCAATTTTACTCATGTAACCCAGTAGAAACTTGGATTAAAATAGAAAAAATAAAAACACGACGTTTCTAACAAGGAGAGAATGCCTTACAATTTTATAGCAGCAAATGACGTTCGTGATTTGCTTCTACGAATCTATCTGGCGTTTGTTCTAAAGTTTCGTTGCTCTCATTAACATCATTTGTCTTGTCTGATAACGTCGCCTTTTCTTGTCATTTTGCAGAAATAAGTCTAGATTTCTTTAAACAAATGAGACAACGCTGAAGTGCTATCGTAACAAGATAACACTTACTTAATATTGTGATGTGAAAGTTTTGTTTTTGGTATGAAAATGAGTGACGAAGCCCAATAGCATCATAGCTTAGCTGATGTATTTTGTCAAACTTCATAACCAAGATAAACACTACATTGCATTTTATATTCCAAGATATCATAAGTTGTAAGATAGGTACTCGTACTTTTAGAGAGATTAATATACTCGTAATATGTCCTAAATTTTTGGAAAATACTCTTAACCGATGTGATCGAGAAGAGCTGAAATTATTTTGGTACGATTATCAGATAGCATTGAATAATAGAAAAACTTATTTTTAGATGAGAATTTTGTGATTGTTATCAATGATATTTTTTTTCATAACAATATAAAACGATCTGTATAAATTGTAGATAGTCTAACTAACTACGTAGGTACTTAATCATCAATTAATTAAAGCCGAACGTAAAGTAACCTCTGACCTTAATCACAATTCCAAACGAACTATAATGAAGGAAAGCCCTAAGCCATCCTTATACGATTTTAAAAATTGTTACTTCAAAATCGTGCTCATTACAGTCATGTGAAAAATAGGTCCATTAGCAGATATCACGTCTTATTCGACCGTTAAACCTGAGAGCTACAGGCAAAATGCACTAATTGAATGCAGATTTCGAAATTGCAAGAGCTATCTTCTGAGCTCTCCCGCTCTTTCTGAACATTTTCTATAGAATTTTTCTAGCAAAACGCATCAAAATTGGTCTGATAGGTTAAAAAATATAAATATTATTTAATATTTACAGTCAGGTTACGTATTTTCAAGACAATAAGTAGATAGAGACCCCTATTTCTTCGTGCCAATAAGTTTAATTAAATTTAAGCCTGATAGGATTGTCGATTCTATGAATGCGGTGACAAATTTGGCTTGCCGACGATTTGAAGCAAGATAATGTAGCAAGAGAACTCTGCATGCCGCTGTACCTATCTGAAATACCTTACTGTTAACATATTATACTCGTACTTAGCCCGGAATCTTTCGTACTTCCATGAAACGATGCGAATCTCTCCGCTTATATAAAGAATAACATATTATATAACATGTTTTGTAAGTTTATTTACGTTAATTCTAAAAACCAAATTATTGAAGTAAATACCAACCTATAGTAGTATAAATGGTGCCAGCATAAAACATCGAGTTCCAGAACGACCATGTTGTCTTTGTGGTATTGTTGTCGTTCAAATGTTTCATGCAGTCTGTGTAGTTCGCCTCATACGCCATTAGTGCGTCTTCTATGTGCGTCAGCAAGTCCAACTTTGAGTCCTGGAAATTAGGAAAGGAACAAATTCGATACAAATCTGTATATGATATTAGTAGTAGTTCTAGGAAATGTTGATCTTACGATCATTATAATTAAGCCACATCAGAAGACAAATCTTGGCAGATTTATATATTATTTATATTTTAAGGTTCTATTCTGCAAAACAATACTTGTTAATATTATTGAAACCGATCGGTAAATAGCGCTGCAACAAAGTTAAAACATTTTGAGCTAAGAACGAAAAATTAAATAAATAACGTGGTAACTGTACTTACCTACCTAGGTTTAGCATATTATACAGGTATTACACTGTATCGTCTAGATTGCTTGGAAACTACGACCTGGATTTTTCCTGACTAACAATAACATACAATACATACAAAGTACAAACTGACAAACGAAAGTAAAAATTCCCCTGGGCTCTTATTCACTAGATATAAACATTTGAACACGGAACGCAAGCGCGTTATTTTAAGCGCGTATATAAAATTGACATGGAATGTATTATCTAAGCCAATATTAAGTTGTAGATCGTGCCGTGGCACGGAACACTCTCGTTTTGCATCATCAGAATAAAAGCCCTGACTCAGAAGTGAGCATCATTCATTCTTTGGGACATCTTTCGTAAAGATTTTAAACGTCATCGAACGAAAGACTATATTCGCAGTGTAATAAAAAGTAATAGGATTGAGAAACATAACAAGTAAACTGATTGGGCCCTTACCTTCAATCCGACGTCTAACTGTACTATTCTGTCCCTGATTGTATCAGCCACGTCTTGTCTCACTGTCTTTAGATTACTATCAAATGTAGCTTCATTCCCACCTGTGGGAAAAAAATAAAATTATGTTATAAGAAAATAGAAATTACTAGGTTTTCCCGCGGCTTCATCCGCGACATTGGTTTTTTCGGAAAATATTGCTAGTGGCCTATTACCCTATGGCACTCTCCACTTTTAACTAACTCTGTGGCAAAAACTTAAGTCAATCCCTCACTTTGTTGCTGAGGAGAAGAAGGATTTAAAAAAATAAACAATAAAGAAACAAATATACTTTCGATTTTTTTTACTATATGTTAGGATTAGATGGTAAAATACTTATTACAAAGTTACTCATGCGGTTTGTATAACCCATACTATGTTTGATTTCTATGACGTAATACTTAATCGATCATTTATCGAAGTAAAACTACAGAAATATATTTTGTAGGCTTGCGTGGTGTGCATTGCTGTACAAATTTTACCAGGTGTATTGATAAGTATGGGCACTTTTACAAATTGCAATCCTTTTGAGCGTTTTTTCAGTAGATATCAATAAAACGTAGAATATGTCCTTAACCGAGATTTAGTCTTTATCTTTGTATCAAATTTCATCAAATCAAATCAAATCGGCTTAGTAGTTCAGGCGTTACAGACAGACAGTCACATTTATAATTAAAAGCAAAGATACAAGCTATGCATTTCAAATAAATTCCTGAATATTTTTGAAGATAACGAGATAATCAACGTACATGAGAGAGACACCTTTATAAACTTTGGATCTGTAACCGCTGTCAGCTGGACTACCATATTCACGCTACAAAATCCTAAAAGCCTCTTATTTTCCACGAGTACTAACTAGCAGTTTCATTTCCACGAGTTATTTCGCGACCTTTTCACGTTTTTCACATATGAATAGAGTTCATAACTGCGGGTAATATCAACTAACACAGCTATGGAGGTTGGGGTTTATTTTTAAAACGTGTTTTTTCAACCTGCTGCTGTTGCTTGACTTCTAATAAAAGCCTCTTTAGCAAAAAGTTTTAATCAACTTTTATGCATTCAGCATGCACGAATAGGCAAGAATCTTCTCGAAGGTCAAAGTCCAGCAGGCTGGTCAAATGCAGATTGACAATATAATCGTATATGACATGTATAAAATGAAGCAACGCCTTACCGAAAGTAACAGATAGCTTTAAATTTCCATTCCTATACCACCTATGTTTAGGGATACCTCTACTAATATCTCTAGCTGCAAGAATTTTCTGTTTATTCCATATGCATGCTTTTAAATTTAAAAAATGTTACGCTATTTCCAAGAGCACTTCAATGTCGGGAACCGAAGTAGTTAAGTGCATAATTAATTAAGTTTATGTGTGAGCACACTCAGATAACAAGCCTTATTACTTCACCACTGTGAAATACTAAGTACTAATTCAATTATTTTCTGCGCTATTTTTAGAATCCCATTATTTTATACTCTAATTTTTATTTTGTTTCTGCTCCTACTCAACTTGCTTTAATTTAGCTTTAAATTTATTTATTCGCAACGCAGTATAAAACTACTACCCCAGATATTTTAACCGGCAAAAAAAATAAGTAGGCATCTTTAGGTATATTTTCGAACGTTTTTTTTTCCATACGATTTTTCAGTCGGCCTGACCGGTTTAGAATTTTTTTTCTTTTTTTTTTGTTTACTTCTCATGTGGTCTTGTACGAGAATAAGTTTATCAAAATCCCAATGCTTGGTTTTTATATCAAAATAACCGAAAAATTTTATATGAGCCTAATCAAAGTCAGTTCAAAAGAATAATGCACATTTGAAGCTAGGGCAATGAAACTAGTGGTTAGAATTAGGATTATTTCTGGATATTTTTCTGCCCTGGGAGTTATTATCACTTTATTGGTATGAATAGTGTTCTATTCACAGTAAGTACCTTGTATCTATGACGACCCTTATAATGCAGTCATTGACATAGTGAGACCTAGAAATGTAATGCAGTTTAAATATAATATAGATTGTTTTTAGGGTTTTGACAACAAATACCGAAAACAGTCTAAAATAAACATTTGAGGGGGCTCCCATACAAGAAACGCCATTATTATGCTTTTTACTCGATATTAATGACGGCAGTAAGTAGACGCACGAAATATTTTCAGAATATTTAGTTGTATATTTACTTGAAAAAGAAATAAAAAATTAAAATAAAATAAATATTTAAAGAGGGGCTCTTATACAACAAACATGAATATTGCCTTTTTTGTTTGTTATTCGAAAATTCTTGCTTATATTTTTTAGAAACCAACCTTATGAAGTTGATTACCGGCAACTCTGTATAATAGACGTACCGAAAATCGATTGTGCAAATAGTGCACATGATAAGTAAAAGTCGATGCAGACAAATTAGATGTATAAATTTAAAATTAATGCAAATTTTAATTTGGACGATTAATTTGTCTGCATTCAGATGTCTATTTAGGTTAGGATATTAGCATTTTAATTGCAAATATACTATAAATACGAAGGAATTTTATTCTAAATGCATATTCTGAGGTGACGCCAGTTCCGAAAATGGCTACAAAATCAATAACATTTTCTGTTTGTTTGCTACTCGAATTTCTTACAGCAGTACACGGAAGCGCTGGCAGACGTTTTGACAGGTACGTTAATTTACATCGCGTAATAGATAGGTATGATAATACTTAAGCGTGTTAGATGATAATCATCTAAGTACAATGTTTCACTTTAATGAACAAAACAAAATGATATGACATGACTATCCCTTAAGTATTATATACATACACCTTTCCGTTGAAGTTTTTTTTCGCTTTTACTTTTTTTTTTTAAATGTTTATATTATCTATTTTCTCGATCAGAACTTTTCAAATTGGTTCAGTAGCCAATTTGAAAAGTTCTGATTTGAAAGGGTATGTGTCCTATATTTTGTCAATATCGGTCCAGTTATCAGTTTTTACATTTCATGAAAACTGTCCCGTACTTTGGTTTTGAAATCGAATTAAATGAAAAGACTACGGAGGCGCCGCCAAATAAGTATATGTAAGTCAGTATTTTTTAAATACGTTCCAGTTTAATACAGCAACGTTTTTGTGCAAATTATTGTATAAAGATATTTATATAACACGTGCATTTTTCGTAGAAGTTTTATTATGTTTTATTAACTGACAATATTTTTTAGAGAAGAGCTATGTGCAAGAAATTCTAGAATAAACAATCTGTTCCAAATCGATATACGTCAGGTTTTAAATTTACAACAATTGAGAAATCAAGGAATACCAAGAATCAGGAATAATAACAATTTCCTTGAGGTAAGAGACCTGAGTAATTTCGTGTCGTCTATCGACATATCGTCAAATTATATATTTTACTACCGACTTCCAAAAAAGGGAATGCACTCAATTTTTTTATTTGTTTTTGTTACCTGATTTTTGGAGACGGCTGAACAGATTTGACTTTTCTTGATTGAAATTGTCTTCTTGAGTTGTCCCATGTATATTTTATCAAAGTCGGTCCCGAGCAAAATTACTAAAGCAGTTCATTCGGTGCTTGCGGTCATGGAAGTTGGTAGTCACTTTATAAATTTGTTTTTTTTTTTTAATAGAATTTATTGTTAATGTAAGAGTATCTCTTTTTGCTTACGGAAAAAAAAGTGTTCTCAATTTTTTCTCATTTATTAAGCTATTTCGTTTTCCAATTATACAGCGACAAGAGTAGTGCATTCTTGTACGAGTAAAGTTAGCGATTAAAGAAATGGAAAGAAATGGAAGCAATATCAGTTTCGTTTTGACAGAGTTTAAGTGGCGAACCGTCAAAACAAAACCAAGATTGTTTGCTTGCTGCGTAGTGGCATTCACACACTTCTGTTAATAATTCAGAATTATGAATTATGGTAAAGCACCGATTTTCTCTTGCAAATATGATTGAAATTAATCAGTAAATAAAATAAAATCCGAACAGTAACTACATCCAGAATGTTATACTAAATGGCTGAAACAAAGTTCCAGACACAAAACGAAATAGGTTTTATTGATTTATACCCAACTTGTTCCTAAGCCAAAACGAAGACGCTTCGCTAACAATGCATCAATAATTTTCTTTCAGGTCAAGTATGATAATAGCGGACAATATTACTCGCCAAGTGCAACACCTGAAGACTCAGAAGAAGATTCGTCCAATGAAAGGAGAAGGTCATCCTACGAACGTGCTTATGTAAAATCGGTTACTAGCTACAATCAAGTAATACCTCCGTGTTATTCAGCTGCACCGGGATATGGTTATAATAGCAAGCCAAGTATCGCTATTTCTAGTCAAGCAGCAACCCGCGGTTCGCTTTGGAGTTTAATTGCTTACAGTGAGTTATAGTTAAAATCTATAAACGTCTTCATACTACACATTCAGGACCTCTATGATGAATTCCTATTTTGTTGAAGATTGTTAAAAACACTTATACTTATATAACATTACTAAATATATATATGAAATGTGCTAGTAACACTATTTATACTTCAAGAACGGCTGAGTAGATTAAGCTGAAAATCTGTCCCAAAAAAAATTGTCAGGCTAGGTATAGCTTTGAACCGGGAGACCGACATAGGATACTTTATTTGTAGTTTTATAAAATGCAAAATCTGCTCTTTTATTACATTTACATAATGCGGAACATAGTTAGCTGGGTTAGCTACTTATTAGCATAAAACAAAGATGTATACCGGATTTAGTAATAATGCCACATAATGCAGTTGTTGTTTCTGTTAGCCTGTAGGGTCCCACTACTGAGCAAATGCCTCCCCCCAATGTTTCCATTATATATATCTGAAACTTTGCTAGCATAAAGATCTTTTATAAATATTTTACTTTTATTTCATGTAAAACAAGACGCAGAAATAAACTACGGACTATGGATAGTCAATAATATCCGTGGTGAAGATATAACGGGAACTCCAAGGCTTCTAACTGGTGTTTGTGAACCTTTGGGATACAGGAATCCTATCGAAGTATCAAATGAGTTTAACAGAAGAAATGATCATGCTGTTTATCTATTGATAAAACAGTCAAATCAAATTCCCTGCACACAGTAAGTAATTCAATTTTGGTGTTAGTCACGAACGTGCGAAAACTTTTTACTATAAATTTGCCTCCTGAAATTAAATTGCGCCGGAATGATTCGATTCATCTCTTTTTTTCAGCAACTTTTTGAAATTTTAAACTCGTCTTGTTTAACTAATGAGTCATTATTCTTTATATCGATAAAATCGTTTCATGTTATGTAACAGTAGCCAATTGGCAACGCTTGCTTTAATTATGTTTTCTTGTCTTATTGCAGGTATACGCGAAACAACTTCAACGTCAACACTTATATGTCAGAAAATGGCTTGTCTCCCTTCCCGATGGCGGCGAATGTCATGTATTATCAAACTGATCCGTACAACAGCAGAGGTTAAATAACTCTTTAACAAATAGCTGTCGAAATATTGGATATATCTAACAATTTTTATTTTTAAATTCACATGCACATAGTATCTATCGTCAAATTAAATAATAACATAATAATATATTTACAATAATATTTACATTAATATTAATAAGCACATGCACAATGCCGGCAAATTATGTTGTCATTTTATATGAAATAAAATATATAAATTATCTATATTGTTTATTTTAATGTATAAATTGCATAAGATATAAAGGGCGCGTACAATGAAACACGTAAAAGGACAGTAAAAAAATTAAAGCTCAGTACTTCGAATGAAGTTACAATGAAAATATACTTAGATTAATCTACATATACACTGCGCGATATTTTTAAAACATAAGTTTTTGATAGGAAAACAAATGAAATTATACAAAAACTATGATATTTACGAGTAATTTCATTTTCGACATTTTTTATCAATATAATTTTTTTTTACAAAAATATGACCCATTTATTTATTTTACACGGTAAAATAAATAAATGGGTCATATTTTTGTTGTTTACAAATTTAAAATAAAGGGGTGTCTTTCGTTGTGTTGTCAATGAAGTCATTACTTAAAATTGTCCAGAATCCTAAATACTAACTTAGCTTTGACGCAGATGCGCCTTGTAATAAACGCTTTGCGTCAATTTCTAATGTGTTGGATGGGTTTGCATCATGGTGAAAATATTGAATGAGATTTACGCAACAATTTTGTGTCAACGTAATTTTGATATTTGTATAATCAACTCTTTTAGTAACCTCCTTTTTTGTAACAGGCTGCTCTCGTATTGAAATTAGTGTAAATAAAAGTATTTTATACAGTTAAAATCGTTTATTCTATCAATGCCTTTTCCCAGCTGTGGAACATTATAGATTAACTAAAACATCTTTCAGAAGGAAAATATTTGTACCAGCAAACATTTTATATACGGACGAACCGGTAATAAAAATTATGCACAAGATAAGTAAGAGTGCCTCCAAATTAGCCGCTACGTACCGCAAGTAGGCAGTGCTGCTTTGTTAATCCGTATAAATAGAACACGCGCGGCTGCAACGCTATACCCATGCAGCGGACATTCAAATAAGTAAACCGTAACGTGCGACCGTAGCACTGCAATCGCGCTGCTTTGTAAACGGTTTTTTATATTACATTGATTTTCAAAGCAGCGCGGTACATTGCGGCAAATTGAACGCGCGCTTTTGGTGCAGACAAATTAGGTTTACAAATTTAAAATTAATGCTAATTTTAATTCAGACACTTAATTTGTCAGCGTATAGATTGTTTATTTAGGTTAGAATATTTGCATTCTAATTACAAATAGACTATAAATACGAAGTATATTTACTCCAAACGAATATTCTGCGGCGAATCGAGTTTCGAAAATGGTTACAAGATCAATTAAAATTTTTATTTTTTTGTTACTCGGAGTTTTTATCGCAGTACTTGGAGATGATGTCAGAAGTTTTGACAGGTATCTTAAGTTATATAATTTACTGACTTCCCATAAAAGGAGGAGGTATCGGGTAAATGGTCACACTTTTGGAAAAGTCTGTAAAAATACGATCTCTGTGTAACAAACTGTACCAGATGCATAATGCATGCACCAATCCAATACTCAATTCTTGCTTGTTTTAATCTTGTTTCACTGCCGTGTTATATTTATTAAAAAAATAAATATTAATACAGTTAAATTATTTATTAACTAACAAGCAAGACATGACAAAGTTTATAGTTGCTTCCATAGATATACGTAATAGATAGTATAGAATTAACCGACTTGGTTTACATTTCATTTCAAAACTTTCTTATGCATTTTATAGATATAATGTTTTGACGAGATTATGTTTTCTCATTGCAGGTATACGCGAAGTAACTTAATCGTCAAGACTATTGTGTCAAATAATGGCTTGTATCTCTACCCGCTGGCGGCGAATAGCGCGAATAATCAAACGGCTCCATTCTTTTACAGAGGTTAGAAAATAACACTAGTGTAAAATAAAAATATGCTGTAATAAAGATTGGATTTATCTAACAAAACTTGTTGAATCATAGCATACTTTCCTGACATAACATGCGGCGAAATAAAATATATTTATTGTTTGTTTGAAAGAGTGTATACATATCCTGATGTGATCCCATATAAATGTATATATTTTATAAAAGAGTAAGTCCTGACTGGCTTTCTCACTTACTGCCTGACTCCTGAAACTGTTGAACCTAGAGACATGAAATTTGGAGAGTGTATTCATTATATTATTATGGTGTAGGAGTGTACTAAGAAAATATTTCTGAAAATTCAATTCCTTACTTACTCCTTACAGTTTGATCAATTTAAAACTTCTTTACATTTCATTTTAGATCGAGTGCAAGGCCGCGGGTGACAGCTACTAGTTTATTTTTATACGACTAGTTGCGCCCTGCAGCTTTATCCGCCTTAATATAAGATATAAAGTAGCCTATGATAATCAGGGTCTAAGTTATCTCCGTGCCAAATTTCATCCAAATCGGTTCCGTAGTTTTTGCGTGCGTTATAAACATCCATCCATGTATTCTAACAAACTTTCACGTTAATAATATTATAGGTTGTGTTTTTAAGTGTATGTTGTTTTATTATTGCACTTGACGATCAATTAAGAAAGTAATGAAATTATTTTGACAGCATTTTAATCTGATACATTTAGTGATCAAGAGCTGTATTGTTGCTTTAAAATCCGACACGACTTAATATTAAATAGTAACTGGCATGAAATAGTGATCAGTGATTGGCGTATCTTTTGTAATGGTAGCTCTTTGATGAGTTTGGCAGGCCGCCATTACTCGTACAGTACCTATCACAAACTTTAGATCAAGAATTGTTCCTAACAATTCAATTCATTGAATCAGGAGAGGAATCACAGTGTTTTGGTAATACCAAAGTATGCCTAAAAAGTCCAATTTCTAATTGATACTTTATTAGTAGTTCTATAAAATTAAACATTAAATTGTTTTTAAAAATTGTTAGGAAAAAATCATTAGTAGGTAGCAATTTCAAAAAACCCGACTGATAAATCTTCAATTCTGATTTTCATCGTTATTTTTTATTTTTATTTTGATGTACTTAGTGTAACTCTCACGACTAAGACGAATCTATTGACACCATTCACATAAAAACACAACAAGCTGTTTAGGCTCTAAGGCGTGCCAAAGTAATATATATACATACACACAATCGAAAACATAAACCTCCTTCTTTCGCAGTCGGGTAAAAAGAGACTGCAATTAGTTATCAAAGATATAATTCGTGCTCGAAGAAGTATGTAGGTATGCTTTATATAAATTTAATATTTAGTACACATTTTTCATTCTTTTCATTGAAGTGTCCAGTATATAATGCAATAAGATTCTAAGGGTAGATTCATAAAAAGGCTATAACTATAATATAATGTTATTTATTTGCAAACAGAAAACTACAATTAAATACAAAATGTATTAAATAAAATTAAAATTACAGACTAGGCGAATATACACACTAGGTTTACATTAGGGAGTCATTTCGCTTATGTGAAGAAGCTTATTAGTTAAGCATAACTTTACTAGAAGATTTCGATAGGACGTTTCTTTCTAACTATAGACGTATGAAATTTTCAGGCGATTACTGTACGTACAATAAGTAGTTTTTATGCCGACTTGTAACCAGTTATATGATTAGTCTATTACACTCATTTACTGTCTACTTATTTATTTTACTGTCTATTAGATCGGGGCTTTTAGCTTGAGTTAGGCATGAACGAGTTGAAAACTAGGAGCAAGAACACTTGGTTCCATTCTGACAGCGTTGAAGCAATGAATTGTCGGAAAGAAACCAAGTTTTCTTGCTTTATTATTTACCTCTCTTGCCTAACCCGAGCTGATAGCTGGCAGACACTTATTCGTATTAAGAGCGAATATAAGAATATCTGCCTTGTTATTTCAAATAAAAGCAAGTAATACTTTAAATGAGTGAAATCCGACTTTAGTTCGACAAGCTCACGAATCTTTTAATAATTTTGAGTTTTTGAATCAATCTACTGGACAGATTTTGATATAAACATATGGGACTACGCTACCATTACATACAATAGCAAGAATCCACATAGGTCTTGGCGTTTCCGTAATATTATGAAATATACATGTCATAAATTAACGAAAAAATAAAAGATAATAGAGAGTCGCCTCCTTCTTTGAAGTCAGTTAAAAACAATCATATAATAGTGCAATTGCAGGAAAATTCTGACACAATTGTAATAGCAGACTTGGTTGGGATGGGTTAGGTTGTGGTGGTATCGCGTAACGTTACCGGCGAAAGAAATGAAACAAGTGACAGCAATCTTGGTTACGTTTTGACCCAGTTCAAGGAGCTAAATCTCAAAATCAAATCAATAATCACTTCTTTCGCCAACGTAACGCAATACTACCATAAACGATTATTTTTTAAAATAAAGTATGCTTTATTTTTCAACCCTGTCACGAGATCTTAAGTTAACATAGAGTAAATACCAATAATATCTTTTGCGGATGTACAATTCCGATTAGGTACGTTAATTTTGATAATTATTTATGTACGTTAATTTTGATAATTATTACATTAAAATTTAATAATTAATTAATAAGGCTGTTTAAGTTTGATAACTCAATTCAATAAATTTACTAATAGTACGCCTATGGAGCGTCAAGCGTGTAGGTAAACTAGGCCTAGTTGTACCTTGGCCGTTTATTACTATCTGTTTGATGGGAAACTACGAAAACATCTTGTGTTGCGAACAAAGCGTTTATGCTTCGAAACTGTCAAAATATTATTTCAATTATGATGAGGTTATTAATCGGTCGGATTTTTTATTTATTTTTTATTTATGGTCCCTGAATGCTGAGATTTAAAAAATTCGTTTTGTATTTGTTTATAAAGTTGCCAACACGACCACATCTCATATCTCTACGTCGCATAAAAATAAAGCGTCATTTTTATTATTTCACTACAATTTTCGTACACATTACTGAAACCTTACTGGAATAAAGCATGTCTCGCGTAAATCACCCGTAATTTCGACCGTCAACGCTCACTTCGTGTTTAAGTATTTAGGGTGTTACGTACTTTTATGGATACGTTAGCATAAAAAGAGTAACATAGCAGTCATTTTTCAAGCGCTGAAGGCATGTAAGAGCACAGACTTAAAAAATACTGGTACAGTTTTATAGAAAGGAAATATGGATACCTACATTATTGCTGACGAGGGGAAAATCTTCTAATACATTGTACATATTAGGTTATGTAGGATTGTACCTAATAAAATCCAGTAGCCTGCCTCAGTGCTTTAATGAAGGGTTCCAGGATCTTTAGAGTAACACACCGATACCCTTCTAACACTATGTCAAAGCGTGTCCCGAGCCATGCCTAATAGCTATAAAAAAATACCGAGCGAGTGACAGAAGGCACAATAAAAATGTATTTTTATTTTATTTATATTTAACTATTTTTTCATTCTATTTAAAAGGGAACCCTCTTTTGAAAGAATCGAAAATCCTAAGTAACCGTTTACAGGCATATTTAAGGAATATTAGGAAGATACAAAGTAGGTATTGATTTAATTAACAATGACAAATACTTAGTATATTGATCTAGACGGTTACCAAGTAAATATTTTATTATGCAAAAGCAGTTTGATGCAATTATAAAAATGATTAAATCAAACTGCCGTTGTCCTACTAAATACAGTTAGGGCTACTCTATTAATTTTGTGGAAATCGAAGAAACATAATATTACAAGTCTTTGGTAAAAGGCTTTCCTAATGGCGGTAAAGTAGCTACGCGTTAAAAATGCATACACACATCGAGATTTCAATCAATCAGCGTTGGGTGAAAGTGCTGAGGCAATATTTTTCGGAAAATATCTGAACGTGCTAAAATATTAGGAGCAATAAAGGGGAAAGCTCACGTCATGGTAAAAAGAAGGTTTTTATTAGGTAAATGTGACTTAAGGATTAATTCTACTAGAGGATATGATGTTTAGGATATTTAGGAATTATTTATCAGGGTATTTTTTTTAGAAGCCAATTTATCAAAAACTATGTTATAAATTTGATGTGTCTATGTGTGAGTCTGTCTGTTTAGAGCATTTTGTAGCTCCCACACGGATGAACCTATTTTGAATTTGTTTCGAATTAGTCGGGAGTATTCTTGGCTATGTTTGATAAGAATTACAAAATGACAAATTATTTGTTTTATTGCCATGAGTTTTAAAATATGCAAAAATAACTAATAAAAAATTACTAGCCGATTATTGTGCTCCGGTTTGCTTGTGTGCTAATACATTTTAGGACGGGTAAATCTGAACAGAATAATGTTTGCACCAAACTCTTTGCACATAACATAATTATAAAGTGTAGATTGTATATGATAATTTTTTTTGTCTACTATTTTCGAATTTGTACTAATTACCGTAACTTATCTAATTTTTTTATAATAACATAGTTTGTTTTGTATAATGTAGCTTTATTCTTGGTCTTTATTCAAAATTGTTATAAATGATTAATGAGTTGTAATATTGCATTGAATAAACTTTAGTTTAAATTTTATGGCATCATATATACTGCAATATAAATAATATTTTTACGAATGGTAGAAGCTATTGACTCCTGAAGCACAGTATTTACTAGTTCTGGAGTCTTTGGATCTTTTAATTTTGTGATACTTGATTTTATGTCAAATAAACAATTTTGTATTTCCATTTGTATATTCTTTGGCGATTGAATAACTGACGAAAAAGAGATATTTCTCCAGGTCATTGCAATACTGCCCTATTTAACACACTGAACATTTATACAGAAAATATTTACAAACAACTAAAACGAATTAATGGAATGACAGAGTATTTATTTTGTAGTTTTCCTCCAAAACCTATTTTCGGTTTAAAACATACCCTTAGGCAAACTGTAACTTGTCTTTTACACATCCTTGTAAGTACGCATGGTTATAAATTAGCAACAGTCCAGATAGTTCCTAGGTAGACAAGTTTCCAACAACATAAATAAACATATGTGTCATAGTTATACACCATAGATTTACGACGCCAACTGCCTGAGAGTCTGAAATATGTACATCTTTGAGCTTCTATATGTCTAGATGGAGCGATGCGCTTAAATGAAACTAAAACAGGTATTGTAGTGTGCGTGCATTAGGATACCAGGCAAGACGTCAAGTTTATAAATTACAACAAAATCATTGACGCGAAACAATACCTATATAGGTGTGAATTTTTACTGTGAATATTTACGGCGCCGATTGTCAGGCAAAACAATACATTCCAAAAATAAACTGAATGTCGTTATACTGCCGAATGTGTCGTGTCTGTACCTCCTTATTTTCTGTGGCAATTAAATATATTTCTTTCTTTCTTACATTTTTTAACGCGATTGTGTTTTCAGGGTTAGTGTGCACTTCGCACCACGAGCGGATCGCGTCGCGCTTTGAATTGCCCAAGAGCTCTCTTATTGCATGAGTCCTTTTTTCATGTTCTGTCTATACATATAAATAACCACTTGTGTCTTGCGGTAACAACTAACATCCTATCTTACACATACACAAGTTCTATCTTGACGGAAACTTCAAATTGAAATAGGCTTTCGTGCATCTTGTAGTTTCTGCGGAATAAGAATAATATTAATTTGCCATAACTGTGTACATAAGATGTTCCATATATGTAAAAGTTCCAACAGTTCGGACCGTATTTTAAAATAAGGACAAACACTTTGCAGGAAGTTAAACATAAAAAATCATGTGTTTGCGCTATCGTTACACTTAAAATAGGCGTAATAATTAATTACGTAATAAAATATTTGGTTTAGAATGTTGGTTCGGCTAGACTTATATTTCCGTCATATATTTATTTAATAGCACGATTGTGTGAAAAGGGATATGTGTGAAAGGGGAATGAATAAAGAGATGACGGCTGATAGGTATAATGGAAGAGGAAGATATACTGTGCTGAGGGCAAAAAGGTGATGATAATTTAAATTTTTCATAATTTTTCCTTTCATTTCATACCATTTTGAACAATTTACAGCATTCATCATCACAATACGGTAGTTTCTTATAGAAACTTGTTAGACTACTTCAAAAAGGAATCTTATTACCCGTTTGCCAAAGAAGAAGAGTTATGTGTTTAGAGTGTATGTATGTAGCTTGTGCAGCTTCTCAATTTTATTTATATTTATCTACATTAATACGGATGCAAAAAATGCTTTGAAGACTTTTCATTTATTATTTATATTAAACAAAATCGTGCCTTTGCCTAAATCAATTGAAATCTGTCGGTATATTCACGTTTTTAGGGAAGATACCAAATCCAATAAAAATTCTGGTATTCTAACTAAAAACACGAATCCCACGCTCAATTCATTGTAATTGTTTTGCATATGTAATGTAAATGTGGTAAATACAATAATTAAAAAAGTTCAACCCCCTTATTGGCTAACGTTAGATATGAAAGAGTTGAAAAACAAGAGCAAGCAATGGCTTCAATATTTGACAGTTCGCCATTTCAACGCAGATTAATATCGAAGCTATTGCTTGCTATTTTTCCCCCTCTTCCATACCTAACGTTAGCCAATAAAGTGGCTGACCCAGTGATAATTTTCTTGAAATAACTGATCATTAATGTATACAGCCCGTTGAAAATTAGCGTAACCATTCCAAGTCATGCTAATATTATTTCAAACTATAATTACTTGATCCACATCAATAGTTGAACTATGTTCTTTTAACTATAATCAATGTCGGCGTGAAATATTATAGTGATAAACAAAGCCTATAAAATCTCGTTTACTGTAGAATTATTTTCTGTGAATGTACCCTGTGACTGTTGTACAGAGGGAGATATGTGATTTCGAGCCTAAAACTGATCCTCCCTAAATATGCCAGACATCACAATTGAACCTTCTGAGATCCTGCTGATCC
This sequence comes from Ligdia adustata, assembly GCA_947049295.1. NCBI lineage: Eukaryota > Metazoa > Arthropoda > Insecta > Lepidoptera > Geometridae > Ligdia > Ligdia adustata. Next base: position 4,755,116 of record OX346236.1, on the reverse strand, counting down.
ATAAAAGGTTGCCATACTAGATCATTGCTTCAATTTGCTTAGAACAAAAATAAACAGGTAGACATCAAGCCCACGATTTTCAGTTAAAATTATAAGATAACTTGTCATCCTTACCCTCTTCCTTCGTTTACAGGACAATTTGGAAGTCTATGTTTAAGAATTTCCAACATTGAGGACATTCCAAATGTATGTACGAAACACTTTAAGTCCACTTTCTTAATCCTAATATAGAAATCAGAACTTTCCGTATTTCTGAGAAATATAAAATCAAGTCTCCATTCCCCAAAGCTAGATCTTGTAAAAATCCCTATTTGATTTGTCCACAGATTTCTACTAAATCTAAATTTTCACCTTTAAACATACCATGGTTTATAATTACGTGAATCGATTGTCAAACGCCGATTTAGGCCAAGTGCAATTATTATGGGCACCTAAGTAAAATTGATGAACATTTCAAAAGACAACCGTCTCGGTCGGTCGTCTATCAATTTGTAATTCTACGCTTGTTTGTTATTTTTCTGATTGTCTTTTATATTCTTGTAACTTTTTCGATTATTTGTATAAACTCCGACAAAGGATCACAAATCAAAATTTACCAGTCAGCGCAAATTGGAAACAACAACTCAAAAAAGTAACAAATAGAAAAGTTTGCAAATTTATGAATATAACGTTTTCGGAGCTCGTATATCATAATTATTTTGACCCTTGAAATTTTTCCACTTTCAGAGTTTTGTTCACACTTATTTCTTGTTATATTTTAATTTGCACGAGCGAGCGAAGCGTCTCTACTTTAATTTTTGATAATTTTACGTCTGTCAGTTTGTATAAATTGATATCTAGAAACTTCGAACTTGTACGAATCAGTCCAAGTTTGGTTAGGCCCGATTTTTCATTGCAAATTTATATTTGCTTATAATAGATAAAATGCACGTCTCAGTCATTTTCACATTTGCTAGTAGAGAAAGTAGCCAAAGCAGGTAGACCATCTCCTTTATTGCCTTATAGCTATTAAGCGAATGGTTTTAGCAAGGAAAAATCAGGCATTATCAAAACAAAATAACTAAAAAATGTGTTTAGACGTCTGCCTTATTGAAGTCAATTACAATGATACAGATCTATGAATCTTCGTTACATTTTTGCAAAAAAAATCTCTACAAATGTGTATGAAATTTGGCACCAATATAACTTGGATTAACATCAATATGACTTGGATTAACATCAATATGACTTGGATTAACATCAATATGACTTGGATTAACATCAATATGACTTGGATTAACATCAATATAACTTGGATTAACATCAATATAACTTGGATTAACATCAATATGACTTGGATTAACATCAATATGACTTAGATTAACACATTATAATACTTTTCACTCCGGAAAAATGCAGTGTTACTGCAATAATTAAATTTCCGCGGGTTACACCGCGGGGCGCAGCTAGTATTATATATAGGTAGATGAGTGACTTTGGACCTAAAACTGATACTAACAAAGCTATGACAGTTGAGTCAGTTGGCTTTAAACACCAAAGAGTGCCGCAGTCAGAGACGTTAAGAGTTACTTAAACCATCACTAAGTAAGGATTAAAAAAATCAAATTAGTTAGTTTTGATTAATCCCACTAACAAATCATCAAGTGACTCTGAGTAGCAACTTTTTGAAATCCTTACTTAGCGATGGTTTAAGTGAGCATTTATGTCTCTGAGTACAGCAGTAAGTGTTATTATTCTTAAGGTATTACTTAACAATCTACGTAACTTGTAAATGTAGGAAAAATTAACTAAGTGCCTACTTATCTATAGTTAATGACAAAAAAATTAACAGTATCGTATCGTAATCCAGAATTACAGCTTTACAAAACTTATCCCCAGTATTCGTGACTTCTCTGTTGAAGGTAAGTTCTCCTTTATCCTAGATAAGATATGGATTTAGCTCGGTGAAGTTAAACTACGATTCATTGGCAAAGTTATGCTCCATCTAGCGAGTTAAGCTTTATTGAAAGCTTAACTAAAGATAACTATTAGGAGCTACCCTAGATGCAGTTACTTTGAAACATGGAACATTCCGTTCGCTAACATTTATTAACCTCACGACACAAAAACAACGGGTTGTGTATGTTGTGATTGTGGCTCCCGAATGGTTGAACCGATTATCATTTGTTTTTTTTATGTCGATTAGTGAATTAGTTGGGAGTGTCCTTAGCTATATTTTATCAAATAGGTTTAATATAAGATGTCCACGGACCCTTTTTTTCGCATTTTATATCTATCATATCTCCGTCAATATGGATATCAAAGTCTGAAAGGACTTGACTAGTAGAACACATACTATACACGAAACTATGATTAATTTCTAATCCAAGATGGATAAATACTGAATAAAGTAAAAATGTGATTTTTTATAATTGCATTTTATGAGATCTTTAAATTTTTAATTTTACTTGTCAGTACGAACAAAAAAATTGAAATTGTTTAATGTATAGTATTCTACCAGCCAAGCCCTTTTAATTGATACTCGTATTGAGGGAGTTGTAAAAATATATCTATTTCGCCAGTTTGTGACGGTGGCCATCTTGGACCGAATTTCATTAATTATAACTTAGGACACTCCTGACTTAATACACTTTTCATACAAAAAAATCTAAATCATAATCGGTCTATCCGTTTTAGAGGTACGATGCCACAGACAGACATACACACCGTCACAAACACACACAAACAAGTCAAACTTATAACACCCCGTCGTTTTGCATCGGGGATTTAAACACGTAATAGCAAATAATATCAGCTGCTCCCAACAAATATGTTTATTACCTTCTCAGAAAAAGATACTTGATAAATGTTCGATACTGGCATTATGCATTATAATTTTTACTATGGTTGGCATCATTACAAATACTTTCCATCTACATCTACCTAAACATACAAAGTGATCATTTCGATCAAAAAGATGAAATCTGTTTAATTTACGTCTACGTTTAAATAATTACATATGTTTTCTACAAATTGGCTATTCTATTGAGATTCATTATCGTCCATTATTAATCGATTTCTAAAAAAGAGGATGTTCTCGATATATTATTATTATTTTTCAAATAGATAGAAAAAGACAGACGGAAAAGAAAACCGTTTAAAGAGGTACAGCACGTCTTGATAAGCCTAACATTAGCCTTACCTTTGAGATAGAATGGGCCTAAATATCTTCAAGACTGCTTAGAATTCTAGATTCTCTACTGTTAGAAATACAAGGCCTATTTTTATAAACGGTAATTATGATGATTTACAAGAGAGCAGATGCCAATTTAGTGTTCGTTATACCTACTACTATTTTAAATGATAGTTTAGGGCGGATAGTATTTCAAACAGTATTTCAGTTTTTAAAGTCTATATTTATTCTAATCTTTACTTGGACCAGATGATTCAGAGGTTATCCGAGATTTGAAACCACGACCCCAGCTTGAAAGTCGAGCATTTACTCATTTTAAGGCAGCACAACAATTAATGTCAAACTTAATTAAATTTTAATCACCACAATTTGCCGAAAACTTACAAATGATTAGTTAACTCGTGTGGTTAATTTCAAAAAACAGTGCAAACAACTGCGTCACCAAAATGTTAAAATCATGTTCGCAAAATAAGCTGTTGTTTTGACGATAATTAGTTTTAGTATCCAACGACTATTTTAACGTAACATTAAAGAAGTGCCAAAACATATTATGATGTTTTAGCTAGCTTTTATGTAAAGTGCTGGTTCGTTTACATAAATTTTAACGGGGAAAAGCGTGCATTATAATATTTTTTTCAAAATAAAACTGTAGTGTAATTTGTAATGTTAACATACATCGTGAACTTGTACTCGTAATGTTGCGCGTGAAAATATTGTTTCATTAAATTTATAAAGAATTTTTTGCGGGTTTTCTTTTAAGAATGGTATTAGTAAGTAATACCATTGTTGTTTTTTTAGCTATGACTCTCGTACATTATTAATATGAAATATTTTCGTATAGAGAATATAGGACGATGATATCATAACAATGTAACGAAGGAGGGACAACCTAAAACTAAGATTTTGATAATTTGCAAAACATTTCACAAGTTTTCTATTTTTTTCGTAATTACCATTTTTATTAATAGTCATGGAAGTTCTAGAGGAGGCGACTTTTGAGGGCTTAGGATTTACAGAATTTACACGCTGTAAGCTACCGAGTAGTAATTGAATAGTTAAATGTACGAAAAATTTAATGGAGGCAGCGTCCATAGAGGACTCTCCAGCAATCATAATTATGTCTAGTTAATTATCGTATACTTTACCATAGCCAGCTGTTTAAGCATCCTGCTAAGGTAACTTATCTGGTCCTAAGAAAATGCGAACTTCAACTTAAGTACTAATGCATGCTTGCACGTATAAGCTTATCTTCTTTGCATGAGAGCATAACGCTTTTATCAGCAAAACCCATGCGCTCCAAATATGAAAAGTATAAAACTAACTCCCCAGATACGCCCGCGAGCGCCAAACGAGTGTCGTCTGGTAAAGCTCGTAAAGCTGAATCATTAAAATTTCACGGCGGGCGTGCTACCGATGTCATGCTGTGTTCCTACCACCTGTCTAGGTTTTGTCTAATGCGTGCACACAGTCTGAAAGTCTAGCTGCCCCCTGCGATGTTACCCGCTTTAATACAGGATAAAAAAGTAGACTATGTGTTAATCCAGGGTCTCAGCTATCTCGCCGCGGTACCAAATTTTATCAGAAGCGATTAGCAATTTTTGCGTAAAAGAGTAACAAACATACATCCACACACCCATACATTCTCACAAACTTTCGCGTTTATAATATTACTAGGACTGTACCCTCTAGTACCAGTAGTCCGATTGTTACCCTCAGGGTGACAACGACCACTTCCCAAAACGACAACTCCTTAGTACAATCCATGACCTCATTATATAAATAATCAAGGGTCCGGTTGACCGAACTACTGAAATTTTCAGTTGCAATGCCATATGATCGTAGTTTTTATTTGACGATATGTGTAAGCGTTGCAGAAACAAATGAGCATCGCAGAAACAAGTAAAATCGCAGAAAACTTAGTAGTACTTAGTATTATAGCGACTGAAAACTAAAAAAATCAGAATCTATTTTTTTTGAAGTTGAGTTTTCTAAAGTAACAATGCCTATACAAGTTCGCAGTCGAAAGATAATTTTGTCAAACTCGAATCAGACCTACTTCATTTGCTCGGTCAATAAACGAGGGGATGATTCGCCTTAAACAAATATGAAAATAATCTCTACTACCAAAAATACCTTCGTAGTATATTCGCTGAGTTTTTACGGCAAGAGCATGAAGTGGATCGTGTATTCACATCACGTAATTTACCTGATCAAGAACACCTGGCGACGTTCTCCGAACCGTTCTCTTATGATATAAATTACTACAATTTTTATACTTATAATAAAATACGTTGTTTATACTGGTTTTTTAATATTAAAGAGTTTATCATTAGCTTGGATTTCTAGCATTTGTTTTATACTCGTAGCTCTAATCTCAGAGTTAAGCCCTCTATTTGTTTACCTATAGTTACACTGACAGGTAGTGTTAACAGTTAGAGATGTACCAAACAAATGCTTTTATTTTCTACTAGATGAGACCAGAGGTGTCATCCGCGGAAAATTGATTATCCCACGGGTACACTGCATTTTTTCAGAATAATAAGTCTTGTGTTAATCCTTGATATAAGCTATCCTGGTGCGAACTTTCATCCAAATTCGTTTAGATATTTGAGTGTGAAGGAGTCAAACAAACACACTAACTTTCGCCTTTATAATATTAGTTTGATGTAAAGTGTGATAAATAAATCATGAATCACTCCTAAGAATTTCCTTTTAAATCACTTTGTAAAGTTTATATTACACGTTATTCAGCAATATCCATAAAACTGTTCATCAAATTCGCAAATAATATAAAGTGTTTTCCGTCCGTCCGTCTGTCGGTCCCGTGTTGGTTATGAGGTGTTTAAAACAAATATTTGTACAACGGGGCAAACCGTGCCATCAGCCCGCCTCTATAAATTCTAACATAAATACACAAAAAAGCGTCTGTTTTTGTCGAGTGTATTTATTTCAGAATACACAAAATGTACGTGGTTCTATTTTTGGGAGTAATTGTAGAAATTTTGTAGATAATTTTTTGAGACTCGTATACACGGTTATCGGCATAAGGTGTACTAAGCCTAAATTGGGTCACTATACACACCCTAGTGAACAACTTTTACTATGGCCAACTCCGAATACGAAAAAAAACCACAGCTCTTTCATAAATTTTGCCAACGACCGATATACTTTTTCTATGAAACCGCACATATTCTTTTCTAAATTGTAACGTTGGTCCCATAGTGAAAGTTGTTCGTAATAATGAGTATACATATAAAATAATATTTTCTCGGCGTTTTCGGCTAATCGATTACTTGGTATATTCTAAAAACGCTGATATTAGGGCCAGTTTCTCTGACGAACAAACCTATTAACAATTTTCTCTTCAGACATATGTACCTAATCTGAATCTAAATGTGAAATACGAATTACTCAGAAGCCTTCAGGCGATCTATCGTAAATCTCTCTCTAAAACAAGACACTGAAAAAAGTAGGACTGATCATTTATTTTTTTCTAATATGTACATCCTAGAAATGTAAGCTGTAGACTCGTCGTTCAAAGAACAAGATTCTACTGAAAAACATAACTAAAAAACAATATGTTTTAAGAAATACAACTTACATAAATAGGTAAGCATGTTATGTATATGTTTTAAGTAAATTATACCTTTAATTTATCGCGTTTATGAAATAAACGTAATCAGAACCTCATAGGCTTTACAAAATTTCCAAAACGTCAAGCTAAAAATTTAATCACTTTAAATTAGGCACCTAAATTAATAGAGATTGAAAAAACCTTTGAAAGTTGCGCTATCATATATAATTTGCGCTATCTATATTCAAGCATAAATACCAGCTACAAATACGAATATACCAACACTTTTACGATCAGAATTAAATTGCAAACTTCACTGGCTTATTTTCCGACTCATTTCACGTAATATTGGGATCAAAAAGGCGTACATTTGTCATCGGCAGCCCACGGTAATGCTGTCAGAGCCCTTGAATATTACGCTATAAATATACTCATAGTTAGGTTAGGTATCACCGCAAAAGTATTCGACGAGACACTCATTAAAATTATTTAGCCTGTCGTGTAGAAGTTTCGTTATAATGACACAACTTTTGTTTTTATGTAATAAAAGCTGTTATGTTAAACATATCAGAGAATGAAGCTGTAATTTTCATAACTGTGAATAAAATAATAATTATTAGGTTAACCACGTAGAACATTTTATTAGATACTGTATGTACTAGAAACCTGCTTATTGAAGTCGCAAATTAATTAGGAACTACGAGTATGTACAGGGCTAGAGGTATACTAAGTACTTATAATTATGACGATATTTCATGGGACCAGCTGTTTTTAATAACTATTTTAAATCAGAAGAAGCATAAGTTGATCGGCTGGATCTGACTATAAGAATGAAACGAGTTCGATCGAACTACAAATACGCATAAATATCATTTTTTTAAAGTGACTACCGTATTCCATCAGGGAGCATTTAGCACTGTTAAAACATTTTCTCTTGAAAGATTTTGTCAAAATTTAAACTACCCTAAACCGGAGGTACTCGTATACCCTTACAAAATATTTTTTAAAATTTTAACCAGCCACTCTAGACATTGTTTCGAGAAATCAGGTGACATACAGTCTAATTGGATACGAAGTAGTTATTTGAAAGTTAGTAGAAAATATACAATCACTGCATCAAATTATTTAATCGCCTACTATATACCAAACATACTCAACATGAAAAGGATTTGGAATTTAACACGGTGCGGTGGTCTAAAAGGGTGACTTTTTAGGTAATCACATTAATGGTGTTATAAAGGCAAAAGAATATGTGTATGTGTGTGCGTTTGTTTGTTGCTTCTTCACGCTCAAAGGGCTGCACGGATATGAATGAAATTTGACATTTCATGCCTTGTCTATTACAACCCTATTTCTAAAGCCCGATTTCTACATAGAATTAACTACTCGTAGTCTTACAAAAACAGAGTTTAAACATCTCAAGCCCATCTTTCACTTACAAAGCTCCACGATTACTATAGACATTATTTCTTGACTGGCGCTTGAGTCATCCCCATTCAAGTAAGAAAATAATGTAAGCAGTGAATTAGAACGAGAACACAAAGGGTATCAGCATCAGACTGTGATTTATCTTTCAATGCCAATGTCTTGCTTCCAGGAATGGCGTCAGGTTAGGGGTTAGGGAGGGTAATTATGAAGGTTTTTTGGGATGTGACTCGTTTACGGGATACAAAAGCTCGCGTACTTTGGTCAAGGCAGACATGAAAAGCCTTCATTCTCTAATTCATTTCATATGAAAAACACCAGCACTTTTATTTCTTCTCTGCTGGGCGAGCACGAGGTATTTTATAACCATGACTGGTTTAGGACTGATTAGGTACCTAAGAAGTTTTGCTGTCGGTTTTTTTTTGTTCCTAAAAGTTTTACTGTGTCGTCATAAAAAAACATATGTCACTTGCTTTAATAGCTCGCGGTGCGAAATTTGTCAAGTGGTTTTCCTTTTCGCTGCCAAAATATAACTTGTGCTCGGAGGGCTGAAGGCTTCAAGAATTATAAGAAATCTATGCAATAAATTAATATAATTTATGAGTTTAACTGAAATTGAACTGCTTGCAATGCATACTGCTATTCCAATTCCAACTTAATCCAATTCGTCACCTTACATTTTTCGAAGACTTTGAAACAGATTTTAAAACAATCAGAAAATTTTTACCTACTTAATTGTTAAAAACAAAGCGTAGACAAGTTCATAATTGAGTTTAGTTAAATAATCACCCAATATTTCAATTTCACAAGAGTTAGAAACTAAAATTAAAACTGACTGTGCAGTCACGACATAGTTATGGACTTTTCGACATTTATCACAGAATGAGTAAGGTACTACGTGAGTCACGTCGGTAGAATCAGCGCGTAAAATAAAAGTTAAAATCATATGTAAGTTTGTATATCTTCTAGAAACATTTGGCACGTAACATAGTAATCATACGCCAAATTAGTTACAGATCTACTTTTTAGAGAAACTGTGTGATTCACTGAGTTGGTTTTGGAAATACGCTGACCGTCGAATAAACCATTGCGATCTTACCACAAAAAAATACATTTAAACACAGTTCTTCTACTTCAAAAAATATACCTGCTATAACAAAATGCCTACTAAAGATTCAAGTTCGAAATTGGTTGTCAGAAACTGGTTACCTCTAAAGAACTGACGCGATTTTGTAATTGTTTGAGTTTCCGCACTAGTCAAAAGACTGTGTCGCAGAAACCAGCGTCTTCTCACAATATGTGTGATATTTGTGCCAATAGGGCTAATACAGAAATATTAAAGATATGTTACAGACAAATAAAATAATTCAAAAGTTTACATTGACAAATGAAAATACAAATTAAGGAGGTGTCTATTGAGAGAAAAAAAAACATTTACTTAATGTTAGGCAAACTTATAAGTAATAAATAAAGGTATTATCACAATACTAAGGTTGTACCAAAATAAAATGGTTATAAAGGGGTAGATATTATTATAAATATAAATTCACTTTTTAACATAGGCATCAGAGCAAGCTGCTTAATTTCTACGAAGAAATATTATGAGAACTTACAACCAAAACAGAAATATCCCGGAACGCTAATTTATTCGTATTGATTGCTTTACAAAAACTTATTGTAGGTTCACTTTTCTTACGGTTGTTTAAAATATGAATATCCAATATTCGGCTTATTTAGACAGGCTATTCAAATCCATATGGTAGAGATATGCAGAACATATCTGCATATCTATAAATGTAAGTCCTAATTTTAAAAAAATCGGCGGATGTTACCTTATTTAATGTCGCAAAATTATTATGACCGTGAGGTTGACAGCTGACAGAACTACTCTAATTCGTAGTTATAAATTCAAATAAAGAAGTTTTCCACCTACTAGCAAACAATCAGTAACCTTACGACAGTCGGATTACACAACTAGATATTAATAATTGCCCCTATCAAATCCCCCCTCACTGCGTGCCACCCTGAACTTGTCTCGCAAGTTCAAGGTTTGAAGGGCGATATCATCCATCATGTCTGCTTACAAAGCAAACGCATTTTTCTGGCTTCCCGTTGCGTGATCGATAAGTTAAGAAAAACTCATTTCTTTATAAGCCTTGTTATTTATAGTTTACAAGGGAAACGATGTAAGCCAAGCCAATAAAAAAATGTTTAATGTGCATGAATATTTTACTTGACTTGCTAGAAAGAGCTGGATTGCGTGTAGGCGATTAGTTCATAATTTTCCGAATATGTATATCTGCAAACTATTATCGGGACGAATTCTTCTTTGTAAAAATTTCTAATTACACCATTTTCAATTTTCCGAATCCTCCATCTTCCAAACTAAACATAGTACGGATTTGGTTTTTTCATAGAAGATTAATTTATGTAAAGATGAAATAATGGGTCTATCCCAATTGACCCATTGACGATAGACCAATTGAGATTATTCCCACGGGACAAATGAAACTACTTTTGATCCACATATTCCATTGAGGCCAATAGATGTTTTTACATAGATATTAAATTTGAATGAGTAAGTGACGCACACATGAATAAACAAAACCATAGAACTCAATGTGATATTTGGTACAAAAGTAATCTCAGTTATCCCATTGAACAAATCTCAATGGGATGAGTCCGACATATCCAAAATAATATCAAAAACTATAAGTAGGTACTATGATTATTACGTCTCAACCCATATTTTGACAAAAACACAATAGATTTCTTCATGTAAAGTAAAACGAAAAAGAACTATCAGATCATTAGATAATGTAGTCGTCAGTGAAATCATAATAACTGAGACGATAAAATGATGTCAGTCCACAATCGCCAGAATGCGTAGGTACGCGTCAGCTAATTTTAGGTCGCTGCTAGATATAGATGAGAGGAATTTCTTACGGAAACTATTTTCACTGAAGACATCCCGACTGTACACAGTTGTACTCGTATGTGGACAAATTAATTACTAAGTGAAAGCAGCAAAGTTTTGTTCATATTTTCGCTTCTGAAATAAGACTGAATGGCTGAGAGATTGATTTTAGTGAAATTCGCGGGAATTCACGATTTTATATTGTACATTGGATCAACTTTAGTGCCTTAGAATCAAAGCATCAATCATAGGCATATGGTCTTTTTTAAACATTGTAAGAGGTAATTCAATATTTTGTCAATTTAACATAATGAAATTTCAATTTCTGCACACAGTATAAAGAAAAGAAATCATAAGTCGAAATTGATGCTGCAGGTTAAACTAACAAATGGTTCTGAACGATTCATACTAGTTTAAGGACACAAGGCCACTAACTAACTAAAAAAATTTCACCGAAAGAACAATATTAATTCTTCTTTTACTATTTTTATTCCATACTTCTGTTTTTCTCTTCAATATTTTGAGAAATACTTTAAGTTTTTGTAACATTTTATGCTCACCATAAAAAATAACCATCACATTTTCATTCTTATCTACGCAACGCGACGAAAAGTGTATGTGTATTTTCTGTTATTCCACGTTCCTCACGCAGAGTTACATACGAGTAAAATCGACCTACTGGAATTCCTCGAAAAAGTCACAACAAAATAAAATATAGATATTAGTAGCGACAGATTTTTATTCATTTGAAGTTCCAATACATCATAAAAAATCACTTATTTTACGTATATTACATACAATCTAGAAAATATTACGTTGATAGAACTCATATGTCTAGAAAATATTGTAGTCGCATTCAAACTAATAGGAAACACTTTAAAAAATCATAAATTTATATGATTTTAGCAGAATCAGAAAGGAGGACATTGTCTTGTTCTTCTTCGTCTTGTCTTTGCGTACACTAGAGAGGGACAATCAGTTCGGTTATTCCGAAACAATCAAACTAGGCGGGTATTTATGTAAAACGCGTGTCATAAACAACTCTTTAAACGTTTTCTATAAGAGTACGTCCCGACTGACTAACTTTCTAACTGACTGACAATAAACCGCTGAATTAAGAGCCCGAAAATTTGGAAGATTTATTTATTTTAGGATGTAAGGGTGTATACTAAGACAGAATTTTATGATCTCTATTTCGGGATTTCCCATAAAAAAATTGTTGCGTGCAACGCCGTGGGTGATAGCTACTACCACGTTTATATAATGCACGCGCATAATCCTAACTAATTTTATTACATATACTCTCGAATTTCACATTGGCATCAGACGCATTGTGTGGAAAACGCCCCACGTTAACAATCCAATAGCATGGTTCGAACTTGTGCGTAATGGCATTCATTTATAACATAATATAACAAACATTGCTAAAACTCTCGTTTACATGCAAGCAACTCGTTTAATGACAATCGGTTCGTATATTGTGTATTCTATATATATATATATATATATAAGAGTTAGTCCTGAATGACTGATGTTCGCTAGGAATGAATTTTCACGTCTACATCGAAACGATAACTGAATGTTTTCCTAAGGCTTACTTCTTAATATTTGGTTTATTTTTTGTGTGCATACATTGAAACCCAGACTACCAAAATCTCAACCCGAATTCAGTGATCACGCCAGAGAAACATATTGAAGAATCACCCTGCTGACTCGAAATTACGAACAGAACATAACACACCAACACGACTGGCAGCAGACACAAAACAACGCAAATCCTAAGTAAACACATATTGGTATGGTTCTTGTGACAAACCAAAAACAGCAGGACCATACTCCGAACATGAAGTTCTTGCCTTTATCTTTTGCAGACTTGTCGGCTCTCATGCCGGAGCATATGTGATGTTCTACGTATTCTGGAATGCATAAATCTTATTAGGTCATACATTTCTTGCGCTTTTTTATATAACATCGTCAAAAAGGTAATGCAAATTTGTGTACCTGCGATATAGTACAGCACAAAGAGAGAAAAAAACCACTGCAATATACAAATATACCGTAATATTATAATCAAACCAAGAAATCTTTCTTCCAAGAAGAGATATAGGGAAATTTAAGAGAACAGATCAGTGTGAGAGATTCAAATGACTAACTAGGGCCTTGGTGCTAACCAATCCTGTGCGTCTCCAGAATAAGAATGCTGTAATTACTCACCCGTCATTTCGAGTTCTCTAAAATACACTCTTGAGGTTCTTAAATATTTTATGTATTCGATAAACTATCACTATCTGGGGATATGTTTACAATATAAAATTAAATGTTAACTCCATTTTAATTTCAATAAGTAATATTAAGCAATAAGTTAAGTTTGTGATTTTTTTTACTTTTACTACATTTTATAGAATTTAACTATATATTTTTACATTTTATATATGTTACTCCACCGTTTGACAAGTATCATATCATAATATTCTTTGGTTTGACACATTTTTTCCAGAGAGTGATTAAGCACCTTTTTATTGAAGGAATAAATTTGTACGTATTGCCCTTCAAATAAAAATTGAACTTTTCACTATTTTGAAAAATCTATCATTGAGGCCTAGAAAATACAGGTATTTTTTTCTTCTCTAGTTAGTTTGTCGGTAAACCAAAGGCTTGCGCAAGCGAAAAGACGCGGGTTCAATCCCAGGTTTAGGCATGCACCCTTTAATGTTCGTTTGGTATCCGTGGTTAGATCTATTAGTTGACGCGAGTGTTTGGACTCAAATATAATATAATTTCAATATAGATTACAAAGTTCTAATCTAAAAGTTCTAATTAATCCCTACTCCTTCATAAGAGGTGACCCATGCCCAGCATTAGAATTATGTGAAACGTAACATAAAAGCTATAGTAACAAAATACATTTTATTTAAAAGTTATATATCATATTTTGGAAGACATATTTAACTTATGACATTACATAATAAAATTGAAAACGTTCACACAATTTCTCTTCAAAGCGATTTGTTGATTCGTCAGCAATCTATCTGATTTACTTCAAAAAATCCTTTCAAACTTATCCTGCACATTGACAAAAAATAAAGCAAAGGCCACTTTGAAATAACACGCAACCGAGAGATAGTGAAATGTAAACTAATATGGGCAAAACCATGCCGACTGCATAAATGGGCATCAGAATTGCTCTCATCAACAGTTCCTTCTTGCTGAAAACCAGTTTTCCGCGCTTGCCGGAACAGAGATCCTTTTCTCTTTTGTAAGCTGAAAGTAAGTACAAGATTTTAGCGTTGCTTTTTTACATTTCGATATATGTTCTAGTCAAGTCGCGGCTCAAGAGGAAGACGCAGCGTAGGCGTGCCACCGACATAGTAAAAGTCACAAGTAACCAGTGTGGATGAAATTGGGCAAATTGTCGTTCGGAATGGCGTTCTATGGGAGAGACCAATGTGCAGCAGTGAACGTCTTCTGGCTGACGATCACAAGTAATAATTAAGATTATATTGCTGAATTCACGTCTGGCTGAGCTTCTTCCGAGATTTAGAGCCTCTTGACTCTTTCTCTTATTGGTGGTATCTACTAAAGACTAAGTTCAAAGTTATAACCAGTTAAGTAAAACATATTCAATGAAAATTACTTACTCGGCATTCCGATGATTGCACGTTTTTTCTTAAAATATTGGCAATTTCAAAAAAAGATCAGTAGTATTGTGAATGAGTATGTTTTGGACCACTTGAAAGTAAGATCAAGCCAACTGTTTAGTTTCCTGATTTATAAATGTTATGTTTACATGCTTTAGTAATCTGATACATGACGGGGCTTGAAATTTGTGTGTGCATAGCAAAACAATATTTTGTAATATTTTTGGATTTTTACCTGCAATTTTTCAATGTTTTTTTTTTGACAATTAGTTTGACAAGTTTTTTGCTGTAAAACATACTCTGAAAACTGGAACTTTTTGCTCGAAACTTTAAATTTCTTCTTTAAGATTATTTAAATCAAAACTGCTATAAACGATAAAGAAGTTTATTATCATGGGATTGGATTACTCGAAATTTTTTCCAAGAAAATTTAGTAAGTAGCTTAGAGTAACTGGTAACAATTGTCATTAATATTTAACGTTTTGTTTTATACTTTAAAATACATAATGTACTAAATACCGTGGCAGATACGCCAAAAGCTCCCTTCGTAGCCTTGAGCCCCAAATCTATCATCACGGCGTTCACAGACGGCGACTAATAAACTAATGTCGTATACGTACCAGGCGTGCCCAACTATAAGGCCCGCGACACAAATAGTTTCTCGCGAGACAAATAGTGGTCAGTCAGTCAAATAGACACCCGAGATAGGTTTAGACTTGACCCGTCAAATTTTGTCCCAGTAAGCTATTGGTAGCCTAATTAGTCAACATCTTTCTTCTCAAGCGCGACAGCGCGAGTTTTATCCTTAGTTCAGGCGTGCTCCTCTTAATTTTTCACTCATGTGCCTATTAGATCCCTATTAGATCCCTATTAGATCATCATTAATTCTACATTTACTTCTACATTCCTTCTACATTTATGTATAAGAGAAAACAGTACGGAAAAACCTGCTTGTCGGCTTTGGATGATAAGTGAAGTGTACTACTTGCAATCTCGTCAGCGTAGTAGATTAAAGCTTGGCTGGACAGGGCTATCCAAATAAACACAACGAAAATAGAACATAAGGACAAAAGTGCTTTTATCGACAACACTAATATACTCGCATGTACCCATGTATTACATGAGCAAAAGATTCTCAGTTCTTATTTCATCCAATATTTTATCCTAAATTCATATCATCATATATTTTTATCGACTTCCAAAAAGAGGAGGTACTCAATTCGACTGTATTTTTATATTTAGTACCTGATTTCTTAGAGACGGGTGAATCGATTTGAAAAGTTATTTTTGTTCGAAAGGATACCTTCCGTGTAGTCTCATTATAATTTTATAATAATCGGGCATGGGGTTGTAATTTTGAATGAAAATAACAAAAAAAAATTATTAGCGCCTCTAGTAATCAAAAGTCGGATGTCACAATTTAATTTCTAATGAAATTAGAAAAGAAATAAAATATTTCAAACTTACTAGATTTATGTTTCGAAAGAAAATTTGGTCCGTCATCAAAATCAGCTGAGTACCCCAGAGCTACATAATACCTATACATTTCAAGGCGCCAATATCCGTTGGTTTGCGCTACGTCGGCGACAGCAGATGATAGGTAATATGTACAGAAAAATAAACGATCCCAAAATTACTAGACATCACATTTAGGGCGATTGGAGAGAGCAAACGTTTTACTAGACACTTCTATAGGCCGATTTTCTTCTTAGGTTTTCGATATTCTTTATACAAAGGGAGTTGAGTTGTCCTAGAGTATTATATTTGGGCTGACCAACGACTTCATAAAACCTGCGACTGTTATCATAAGGCATATAAACCAGGTTCTTTTTAATACTTAAAACCTAAGCATGCGCTTAACCACAACTCGCATGATGTCAAGAGACGATGCAGCCTAGGATATGCGGCGAATATTCATTTGCCATGAATCATTTGCCAAAAAGAAAGCGATTCTTTCGTGACTTGAAACGAACGAGATATTCAAATAATGTTTCGCGTCAGCTGACGTTCAGTATTGATATTTTAGACGGTCACCCATCTCTGCTGTACTTGTGGGATTGGAGATTGCTGAACTTTTCTATATAACCGGTAAATATCAAGCTTTTGTTTAATGAACGAACATCACTCGGTTAAGAATAAGATATATATATTGGCCTTTAAATAACATTCGTTACATGCAAGTCTTGTTACATTTTAATTATTAATTACTAAAAAAAAACTAAACTTAAAAAACTTACGAGTAAAATACTTTTATAGTTCTAAGAACAAATAGTAGTTATATTATATATTTACATTGTGATTTATTTCTTTACTTATTAGTAACAATGGTTGTTCATTACATAAGAACGATAAAATGAATGATGAATTTAAAATTAAGTTCCATAATGCTATTTGGTAATTTTTTGTACATTAATATTTTGGTGTAAAGTCCCTGTTTCTTACACTTAGGTAATCTGTTGACAGGCAGGACTCGCCCTTTTTTATTATTACGTGAATTTTTTTTTCGGTATTTCCGTATCCTCGTGTACCTCTTATAAACTACTATAAATATAAAGTGATATAACTGTCATTATTTTATCATTTTAGAGTGTATTCTCGCAGGACTACGTTTACTTACGAAACCGTTCATTGTTCTTATAGTTTGTTTCTGACATTTTAAAACTTTTATCTTTATCGTTTCCCCAAACAGTTATAGCGTATCTTATTATAGAATGAACGTATGCATAACAGACAGAGGTGAGCGACTTTTTATCTAATAATGGCTGGAGTTATAGAGATGCTATGTAAAATAAACGAACTAGTTTCTATAGATGCATATCATTTATCTTCAATTTCTATTGCCAAATAATGGCAATCTGCTTAAAAAACTTAAAAATCAAATTATAAATTATTAATAATTATCAAATCTTAGTAGTAAAATGTTTACATTTTGACTTGTACTCGTTTATTAAGAAATAAACACAATTTGCGTTTTTATCTACAACTATTATAAGACGATTATTTAGGAGGACAGTTCAAAGTTTCAGCAAGGAAAGTAATAAAAATAAAATGGAAGTTGTTTAGTTTTATTCTAGAAGTGTGATTCATAACGATCTAATTTTATATCGGATCTTGAAATAAAAAATGTTTCGGAGCACTGACATTGAAATAGCTCCGCAGCACACACACATACACACATATATATACACAGTCCACGAGCAAGCTACATCGTCTTAGATCTAGCATTCTCCTACTAAAAAAGGTTGCCATGCTAAGTCAATGTCCAAGAGTCATTAGGTAACAAATATAATAATAATATAATTAAAAAAAAAAACAACGCTGTCGTTGTCACACACCTCGTTATCTTTTTTTGTATTTTAATATTTGTAAAACTGGTTTTCTCCCTATATTCAGAGTATTTAATAATCGTTCTAACACAAGCTTTTATAAAATTAAGAATGCCAGAGATATATAGCAATAGATAATTATATATTACAATTTTCAAGAACCCGGAACCTTTGACAGTATTCAATTGTCAGTTGTGACAACTTGTGGAAAATACCTCATCGGAGGAGGAGTTTGTAACTCCTCCGGATACGGCTGCATCGAGCAATGAGAGCAGGCCACCGACGCCGCCGCCGCCACGACCACCTGCGCGACGAGGCCGTCCTCCGCTGCCGGCACGCTTGGGGCCTGTGGGGCAACCTGCTCCGCGCCCGGCTCCCGCTACCGGTGGTATAGTGCGTCGCATGCGATGGAGTACTTCAATGAATCTAAACGTCATGCGCGCCTACTATAGGGCTACAGAAGGGGGAACTAACCAAACTGCGTATTGTGATCGAATTCTACTTTTGTTTCAGGCTCTTGAACCAACCATCATCGTTTCCATTCAACGACGGATCAAGTGCGGGCTATCCAATGGTGCAAATTGTTGGATCAGTCTGTGCTTGATCAACTCCACCTGGAAGCGCTGCCTACTCGTGTGACTTCTTCCTCTTCACGGGATCTACCAGTCGCGTCGTCGGCCCCGACTGTGGCAGTGTTGCCGTCGTCGGTGGCGACACTAGCGACACCTGTGGATTCCGAGGGTGACGATGGAGATCGCATGGGTATGAGTGTCAGTAGTCAGGTGAGTGAGCAATTGAGGTGGACTTTGGAGGACGCGATTACCCAATATCAATACGCACCCGACTCTAGGCCGCGACTACCACGTTTGCCCACCCATAGACTAGGCACCCATACTCATAGACAACTGCCAGGCAGGCACATACCACGCCGGGTATGTGCCTGCCTGGCAGTTACGGATCGAACGACGTATCGACACTTTCAGGACTCTCATAGCAAAGCTAGTCTGTTTCAAGCACGGCAACAACCGCCCCCGAGTCATGCGTTACGTGGCACAGGCCTTTGCCGGGACCGGTATTCGGCCCTCGGATTACTTGGCTAATATCACGGAACGCGTTGACTACTTGAAACAGAAAGTCTATGCATGGGCAAACCGTATTTGTCGTTACAGAGAACATGTGATGAACTCGCATGATCGCTTGGCCCCGCAATTCCAAGAAGCCCTCGAGGTCGGTTTTCTTTCCCGTAATTTGACCACCGGTGTCACTTTTTTGCTCCACAAGTCTGGTAGTACCACGGATTCGAAGAACTATAGACCCATCACTTGCTTACCTACCATCTACAAGCTCCTTACATCCATTCTGACTACAAAAATTAATACGCACGTTGTTGCGAACAATGTTTTGGCTCCTGCTCAGAATGGCTGTAGGGTTGGGTCTCGTGGTACTAAGGAGCTCCTCCTCATAGACATGGCCATTAGCCAACAAGTCCGGCGGAACAAGGGAGGTCTTTCTGCCGCCTAGATTGACTACAAGAAGGCCTGTGATTCGGTGCCTCATTCATGGCTTGAGAGGATTTTAGAGTTGTATAAAATCAATGCAACTCTTAGATCCTAGGCGGTGGTGATATCTTTCGTGGTCCGCAGAATGTATAAGGATTGAGCGGGGAATATTCCAGGGTGACAGTCTAAGTCCATTGTGGTTTGGTCTGGCACTAAATCCTCTCAGTACTTTGCTGAAGGATTTAGAGCTAGGCTATAGGCTTCGTAGAGGGGGTGAGGTCATTAGTCATCTACTGTACATGGACGATTTGAAACTGTTTGCACCGAAATGCCAAGACTTGTTGGAGTTGTTGAAAGCTACTCAGAGGTTCAGCAACTCCATCAGGATGGAGTTCGGTGTAGATGAGTGTGCGGTTTTACGTGTGCAGCGAGGGAAGGTTGTAAATTCACCAAATTTACAACTTTCCGAGACTATGACTCTTAGATCTCTCTCCGAGGCCGAGACCTACAAGTATCTTGGTATGTCAGAGTCGTTGAGTATCTCAGTAGACGAAGTCAAGAAATCCATAAAGGATCGCTTCTTTTGTCGCTTGACAAAAGTACTTAATAGTCTTTTGTCTGGAGGCCTTCAACGGTTGGGTGATGCCTCTACTGATATACTCCTTTGGCATACTAAGATGGAACCAGACTGAGTTGGACGCTTTGGATAGGCGAGTTCGTCAACTGCTCACTTCTTATCGCATGCATCATCCGCGCTCGTCAGAGACTATGAGACTGTACATTCCACGGAAATGGGGGGTCGTGGCTTTTTGAATCTTAAAAACCTCCACAACCGTGAAGTGTGCAGTCTCAGGGATTATTTCCTGAACAACGAGTGCGGGATGCATTGCGACGTTGTAGCAGTTGACAGGGGCCTCACACCGCACTCCTTGGCGAACGGGAATTGGCGCAGACCGGTGGTGCTGATCGTTGAGGACCGCAAGGAAGTATGGAAGAGTAAGGAGCTGCACGGGAGGTTCTATCGAGCTCTAACGGGACCCGATGTGGACCTACTCGCTTCGGTGAACTGGCTACGGTTCGGGGACCTCTTTGAGGAAACCGAAAGTTTTGCTTGTGCAATTGCCGACGAAGTAATGATGACGAACAACTATAGGAAATATATCCTGAAGGACGGTACGGTCGACATTTGTCGGACATGCCGCCGTCCCGAAGAGTCTATCAGGCATATTATTTCCGGTTGTTCTCATCTTGCTAATGGTGAGTATTTGCACAGGCATAATCTAGTAGCCAGGATCATCCATCAGCAACTTGCTCTTAAGTACGGCCTTGTTGAGTCCGAAGTACCGTACTATCGGTATGCACCGTTGCCAGTTCTTGAAAAAGGTCGTGCGTTGCTCTATTGGGACCGCTCTATCATCACGGACAGAACTATTGTTTGCAATACGCCTGATATCATGCTGGTAGACCGATCCCAGCGCAGAGCAGTGCTCGTCGACATCACCATCCCACATGATGAGAACCTCGTGAAGGCTGAAAAGAATAAGGTCAGCAAGTACATCGACTTGGCTCATGAGGTTACCGCCATGTGGGAGGTTGATTCGACGATCATTGTTTCGATAGTCGTTTTGGCAAACGGCCTGATAGCGAGAAGTCTCAATCAACATCTTAAGAGGCTCTCGCTAGATGGTTGGATCAAGGGTCAGGTACAGAGGGCTGTGCTCCTCGATACAGCACGTATTGTTAGGAGGTTCCTCTCTCTGTAGTCCCTACCATCGGTAGCTTGGGTCCTACCCCGTTGCTGGTGGCACTCTAGGTTTAGGTTTTTTATAATATTTAATGTTTTATATTCATATTGTAAAAAACTTAAATTTAAGAAATAAAATCAATACGAAGATAGTAATAATAATAATGCGTTTATTCCATAGATTTACACATAATAATTACATAATAAATTAGGCTAATTTATTTTCAATATGTACAGATAGGGCGTCTGTTGCTGAACTAGGCTATTCGCCTGTGTTACGGCGTACAGTGCTCTCCCATAATTACCTAAAGTATAACATTTTTGCCTATTAAATAATAAAATAACATCTATTGAGAATCATATTATAAAATGGTCATATATATCATACATTAAATATGTGTCCTAAATTTAATTAAAATTAATTGTAGCAGTTTACAAACTAAATAATAGTTTCGTAATAAAATGTTTATTATATAATAATTATTGTTTTTAGCCAAAAAGCCTAAAAAATACTACAAACTGTATAAAAAAGTTACTGTCTCATTTTTTATTCCAATATATTGGATAAAAAGATTGCTTTGAAAATAATTTAGTAAAGCTCTGTTCATTTAAGTACGTGTTCATTTCAGTATAAGTGAACTATAGATAAAAAGGCTCTACGGCTTCCACAAACTGTACTAAAAATTTCTATGGGTGATTTTCTTATGGGACTGTAACCGATTATAAATCGGTTACAGTCCCATAAGAAAACAACGTTTGTTCTGCCCTTTCTTTCCCCAGGAAACATAAATCAGCGTTCACAATAACAAAAATATGATGAAAAGTCCAACTTTTTATACCACGCCTGAAAGTTTTGTGAAACCGCAGCGGTTACGTCGTAAACCGTTCACGATTCACCAGAGGTTAGGGCCGTGTAAATAAACGTTGAAACACACAGTTTTTAATATGTAACGCGACCAAAGATTTCTTAGAAATAGAGCCACCTACAACCAAGATACAGACAGATATCTATTATCTAGACTAGAAATTTCTTTTACTTTCAGCGACATTAAGGGAAGGGTGTTGAAACGCGTCATATAACTTTTAAAAAAAAGACAAGGTACAATAAATGACTTCACAAAAATATATACAGTTAGTCTAAGTTAATTTTAATCTTAATTAAACTACGGCAACGCATTAGTAAATAATACTTTTTAATAATAAAAATCATGTATTTAGACCAGAAACGTCAAAATCGATACTTTCTAAATGATCGTCATTTTTGACTCACACAAAGAAATTTAAAAAAGAATAAACTGTTTTTGTGGGCCGATATGGTTCAATTGTATATTTTTTGTACAAACCTAGTGAATTCTTCAAATTGTGAAGTGAAAGTCGTAAATGCAAGTTTAGCTTAGACGCATACTCGCTGCTTTAAACCAGTAAATAATAACATAGTACACTCATAATCAATGCTTCACTTCAATGCTTATTATTGCTACCCAGTAGAATTTCTTCTGTTTCTAGTATGCCATAGCAAAATGCGCAAGCTGACCAGAAAGCGGATGCATTCAAACTCATAGTTTCCAAATGCCCTGGGGCCTAATTTTTGAAATCGTTTGAATGAAACGTTTACTTTACGAGTTCAATTCATCAATTGCTAATGACGTCACTTACAAACGATATTCAAAAAATCACATACTTATTATTCGTAAGTGACTTCTTTAGCGGGTGATGAATTCATTCGATTGAATAAAAAATGAGGCCCCTGGCTGAGAACTGAACTCCTGGTACACGAAACTAGTATGCTAACCTAATTATTTAACTGCAACGTCGTCAAAGCTCTGATAATAGTCTTGAGTCTAAATGAGCCTTGTGTGATAGACAATAAGAGCGCTTTCTTGAAAATAACTAGCTGCTAGCTGAAAGTAACTAGCTGCTAGCTAAACGGAAGGGAGCATCAAGAAGCGCCGATTTTATATTGCTCATACATTATTCCTACTACAACTTATCTATTAAAAACGAAACGACTGTTTAGTATGTGTTCCTATACCTAACCGAATGACAGAATTTATGT
Source organism: Ligdia adustata (assembly GCA_947049295.1). Classification (NCBI taxonomy): domain Eukaryota; kingdom Metazoa; phylum Arthropoda; class Insecta; order Lepidoptera; family Geometridae; genus Ligdia; species Ligdia adustata. Next base: position 4,731,765 of record OX346236.1, on the reverse strand, counting down.
GTAGCAATATAAGAGTTTTATAGAGCTAAAGTTTTTACAGTGAGCGTGTCCGATTGCTGTGTCAGGTTAAACACGAAATGTTTAAAAAGTGATAAAGGTGAAGCAGGTTCGGATAAAATAGGTGTTTAATGATCGTGAAGTTTACTGAAATGTCGACTCTGCATGCCCTGTGTATGAATGCATTAAAAGGATTTAAGTCATGAGGCTCCCAGTAAAAACTTAGTATTTACATTAATAAAGCACTTTTTTTTTTATTTGTAAGATATGTGTGAACTGCCAGTCTCAGTTAAATCGATTTTTTATAACAAGCGTTCTTCATGAGGATGCAGCTTTTGACCGAAGGCGATCTCTACAGGTTCATCGGCGGGTTGCCGGGAGTCTTTGGTAACCGGCCTCACCGGCGGCACAACAACGACGACGACAAGCACGAGGGTGCCTTTTTTTTAATTCTAAACGGTTACCATAATGGATAAATTGGTCACCAAAAAAATGGATAAATGGTCACCAAAAAAATAACCTTAACCTACATCGGACATTGTTGCCGAAACTATTCATAATACGAGTATCATAAAAAATAACCTGAAACTATTGCTTACGTTGTTGTTGTCATAAAAACATGACCTGAACCTACTGCGGACCTTCTTGCCGAAAGTATTCAAAGTGTCATAATTTGGTGACCGTTAGACCATTTTGGGAACCAAAAAATATTTTTGGTGACCTAGAAGGTCACCAATCTACATACCCTTTCAGAAACCGCTTAAATAAGTTTTGTCCGAATATCTCGCAAATTATCTACAGTATAAAAGTATGATTCACTTTCTAGTCTGTGTCAAACCCTTGCGTAGGTAGGCTGAGTGAAGTTCGTGCATTTTCGAACGATTCGAGATTTAGTTAATTTGAAGTATAATGTCACAGAAATTGAGTCACAAAAGTTGAGTCATTTTGAGTAAAATAAATGTTAAAAGCAAGCACATTATTTCAAATCTTCATCTATCTACTGGATATAGGATCCTTCTTCATGACATTAATTTGGTTTTAGTCTCGCGTTAATCTCATGCAAGTTACTTTTAATACATTAAAATAAATATGTGAATTATTATTTACTAGCTGTGCCCTGCGGTTTCACCCGCTTAGTTCCCCATGGGATTGTCGAGATAATGGGGGAACTACTTTTTTGAAGTCGGTTAAAAAGTATCCTGTGTCCTTTTCCGGGGTCCAATCTACCTGTGCACCAAATTTCATCCAGATCGGTTTAGTGGTTTTGGCGTCTAGAGATCAAAATGTCCTCAGAAAATTAACACGGGTAATATATTTGCCAACATTAAGCAATCATTATACCGAATAATTTAACGACAACCGAAAGATCTATGTTGTTATTTTTCACACATTAACGCCTATTTTTCCGGATTTTTGTGATTAATTACTTTCGGGGATATTCTGAAAATACACAAACAAGTTCATAGTCACCAATATAAATAACTTTTGAGACGCAACTCGGTGTGAGGGTTTGATTTATGAGATAAGGTTATTAGAGAATGTAAAATTAGTTCTTGGAATTATGAAAGGTTTTATGTATATAATTTTTAACACAAGAACAGTTGAACGTTATAAATAAAACCTCCCTAGTTTTCTATTTTAGCACACATTTTGTTTTATTAGTTATTATCCGCGGGTTTTATTTTAATTTTCCCGGCAAGAACTGGACCTTGAACTATCTCTGATCAAATTCACTCAGTTGGAAGGACAAACAAACCAACAAACAGCTTTCGCATTAATAATAGATGTGGGTTTTCTATCTTAAATTCCTATAGATAATATAATAAATAGAAATACCTAGATAGTTTACTTCAGTAAGGTATAACGGCGAAACTATCAAAAAGTGAGATGTTAGCGAAACGAAAAGTTGGTAAGGTATTCCGCATAACCAGCCGCTCAAAAAATAACTCCAGTAAAAAATAATCTTTAAATATCTCTCGTCTATTTCTGAGACACATGTCAGCAAAGATTGACAGTGACTTGCGACTGAATAGTTTATGTATGTCACGTCGTAAATCACTACTTTTACACCAGGATATCTTAGCGTGACTATAATTAAATCTAACACCAACTTTTACAAAATAGTGTCACTTATATAACATTGAACGTTTTTTACCGCCTTCCAAAAAAGAGAAAGTGTTCAAATTAACGATTTTTTTGCAACAAATATCAGAGTTGTATGTATGATATCAGACCCATGCCTCTCCATTTAAAAGCTGAGAAGTTCACCGACTGTAGGTTGGTGCTAACAAAATTAACTAAAACTTTAGACCGGTCCTTGCCAGTGGAACACGTAAAAGGTTCACCTGTGTATACCAGAGGCAATTTTTTCCATAGGGGTACTAGCGGTACTACTATTAACAATGTTGTACTACTAGTACCCATAAGATTTTCTTCCCGTGGTCCACCTCAATGTAACAAGGTGTACCACAGGGATTATTTTTTAATATTGGTCAATTTATTTAAAAAAAATATTAAATACTTAGCGCTCATCATCATCAACCAACCCACTGCTGAGTAAGGTCACCTCTTGCGCGCGCCATCCTTTCCGGTCCTGTGCTAATGTCGTCCACTTAGCGCACATATTCAGTAAATGGATTGATCTGGGTTTATTAAATTTGTTGACCTCATAAGAAGGTGATCCAGATATGAATCTAATTCTGCAATCAAATAAGTAAGTTATAGGTTTATCAAACTAATTTATCCAAAAATACAATATCATTGATTACAAATGAAATTAAAAATGAAAGCTAAAAAATTAGTAAGTATATTATAACGTAGTGCAATCACAATTGTTTTATTTTTCTATTTTCTATCCATTTCCTAAGAGAAACTAAGATAACCGTCTAATCTCTCCGGGATTGAAAAAGTGCTCAGTATTCCGTAAAAATACAAGCAATCCGCGTCTCTGGTCCGATTCAGTTCTTACTTACCTCGGTGATTTAAGTACAATACTAAAACGGATAGATCTCTAAGGTAGATTATGATGTGGACCTTTCAGTTGACTTTAATAACGCCAGTTACATACTGCTCCCGAATTCCATAATTAATAATACTCTGCCATAATAATAAATGGGTTTCAACTTTATAAGCATCTTATGTCATTTTTATCCGATAGAGAACATCGTGTGTCAAAACGAGACAAAAGACGCTCAATATCATTGGGATTATTAACTATGTAAGTGTAATAAGTAATGCTTAAAAAGTGACAACCGGCTTTAAATTTCGGCAGATGCCCATAATTTTCTAAAATATTTGGAGTTAAAATTTTACTTTTGTGGTATTGTCCGTCAAAAGTTTACAAATCAAACTATTGACATTGATAAAATCTGTATTCGACTAGCAAGTTTTAAATAGTAGGATTTTTTGCTAATGTATCCAGTTTGCCATTTTGTTATGGTAAAAGTGATATAAAAATAATCATCCAAATCAGAGCACGCGTTACTGAGTTAAATTTCCCCTCCAACGCGAATCCCTTCTGATTTTCCGAATAAAAAGTTGACAATATCATACCTTAAGGACACTAATTTTAATCAGAATCCATCCAGCATTTTCTGAGTTATGGAAATTCCAGAAACAGATACACATTGTTAATAATATACCTACCCGCGATTTTCTTTAATATATCCCATGTACAGATTTGACCTGTTACAGTTTTATTATAAGTAGCGTGGCAAAAATATACGCAGTCAATTGAAAATTACCCCATATAGTAAAAAAAATAATAATATGCATCTCGTGTGGTTCGATATTCGTTATATTCAGTGTATTAATTTCCTTTTTTATATCAAAATATCTTTAATATTTTAATACGCGCATCCCGAATTTATAACGAGAATGATTACCTATTAAGTACAAAGAAGTTTTTTTTGTGAGTCTAATGGTAGTGAGTGAGTACGTTGTTTACCGAGAGGCAGCGTAGAGCAAGCAGCGAAGCTCATGCATAATGTGTTATGCTGATTAAAGTACCATATTATCACACAGTCATTTTAACATTTTCAGTGTTTGAAAACGCTCCTTAGTGTTTATTCGTCATATATACCACACTCTTTTGAAAGCGAGCTGATTACGGAAGTAATGTTAGTTTATAACGAAAACTAAGTTAAGGTTAAATTTTGGTATTTCTTTGAGTAAAAATCTTAGAGATAAACCTAAATTTTAAATGTTTTCGTTAATTATATCAGAAGATATATGGCATTTTATTACTATTTTTTTATTAGATAGTAAAATATATAAGCATGCTTCAAAAAGCGGACATATTTAAAATCAGGAGAAATTCAGACAGTATATAATTTTATTATATACCTAAGCAAGGTCTCTAAGCTCAGTTGTGGGACGTTCTATGGCAAGATACTCTATTTTTTAACTCATAAGACATGCCTTGTAAAAAGGTCCCTCTCACTGTAGTATACCACCGAACTTGGGCCCTTCTTCACTGCTAGCGGCACTCCAGGTTTAAGTTTAAGTTTACTACGAAATTTATGTTTATTTAAAACTTAAATTTAAGTAATAAAATTAAACACACTATATTATAAAGGCGAAGAAGAGTTCCCATGGGATGATCCAACATATAGCCTAATACAGTGTACCGACGCACGAATGCCATTAAATAACTGCTAACAAAACAACATGACTCAAAACAAACAGAGCTCAAAACGTTTGTGTATTTTGCGCACATTTAACTCACTAACTTACTAAAACAAACAAATTCTTTACAACAGAACCGGAAGGAGTTAAAGCACAAAAGGCCCATTTACCCCCATTAACAGCAAAAAATGAAATTAACACCGAAATAATTTTAATAAAACGCTTTTGAACTGCCTTTCCAAGCTATTAACGGAGTTTCGCTACAGTGTGGCGTTTGATAATTATAATAAGGCAGAGAATGAACTCGAAACATTCAGACTCTGCATTGGGATGAATCAGAACCTGAAAGTTATCCCTTCTAACCTGCTCCCTAGGCTGATCTCAATAACCGTGGCTTGGACACCCATGGTGAAGCCGTTATGGCCTCTGCACCAATTAAACCTTGGTGTAACCAATGGTCTAATAATATAGTTTTTATACGCTTTAAACAGGAGGCCTTTACTTTTTTACGAACAACTCCTTCATAAAGGATAACCATGCCCAACAGCGGGATTCTATTGGTTGATAAGACGAGTGTTTTATCATCCATCAAATGTTTTCTCTCTGTTCTGTATAATTCTGCGATTATGTTCTCCGGACTAACAGGAGCAGCTATTACCCGATGTGAAACTTCCTTGCGTTCATTATAAAGGTGCGAAGAAGTTTTGATTAAACCTACATAAGGTTTGGACTGAGATAAGAATCTCACAAGTCTTTAGATATTTACTGCTGAAGAGACTTCAACTGTCAAAGAAATAAACTAAGAACAAAACCGTAGTTAAGCTTCCTGATTCTGTGTACGAGATACAAATGAAAAAGATTTGGCATCCAAAGAACAAAAGCAATTTTGTAGTTTAATCGTTTTCAATGTTTACGATTTTGATTCCCATTTGATTTATAAATGTTTAAATGCTATTGCATTATTTTGTGCGAAACGAGTTAAACGTCTGTGTTTCGGACATGGTATTTTTCTCATTTGTCTCTAAGTGGATACAGTGCCATTTATTGGCCGATTTCAATAAAATTGGGTACAGACATGCGGAACACGATATTTATTAATATTCAGGAATCTTAAAAATCGGTTAAACTGGTTGTCGTTTTTTTACAAAGTCTCAAATATTGGGGATGACAGGTTGACAGTTCGCGGATTGTACTATTCTAGAATTTTTTGTCAAAAAGTAACCCGGAAGTTTCCTGTAGCAATTCTAAGTTGAAATATTTATAGACGAACACTAAAATTAGAAACTCTTATCAGCACATACGTATAAATTAAGGCGGATACCAAAAAATAAAACTCATTCAACAATTTCATCCTCACCAATGTCATTAAATAAGGCCCGATCCTTTCAGCGTTATTCAAAAGTTTTGGTGTTAAAATTTTATCACCGTTCGGAAAGTTTTAATCCAGTTTTAGCCTCCAAGTGCTTATAACCGGTAGGTACTTCAATGTTAATAACTTTCTAATTGTTACTGAGAGTAGGTAAGTAGGTATTCGGATGCTTAGAATCAAGTTGTAAAATACATTGATTAAAAAATGACGATATGCAGCCGATCCGAAATGTTACTGAAATGTGTTTGCACCTTTGCGCCGAGAACAATCAGGGGCAGTACTTCGTGCAATTATGTACAAAGCATCTTAATTATGTTATGTATAGCTATGATATAAGGTCGACTAGTAACGACTAGTAATAAATCTTTAATTTGTAGTGTCAAGTTATGTAAAGCTCAATCAGAGTACCTATATGAACAATAAGTTATTTAAAATTCAATAGGAGTAGTGCCTATATACTTAGTCATGATATCTATAGATAATTTCTTGCCTTCCCAGCAAGTTGGACACTTACTAACTTAACCATTTATTTTTTTATTCTAGACAGTCCTTTATCAGAAATTCAGCAACCCTGTAGCCCTAGATGGAGCATGTCTATGGATTTACTTTGATTTTTAATTGTATGCGATATGTTCATTGAAGCGCGATTTAATATTCCCGGCAGTTTAAGTAAATTGAATGGCTGCGCGAGCAAAGTATCTATGTTTCGAGTCAGACAAAATAATATTTGTAATGAATCAAATGTTAAAAGTCGCTTATGGGTTGTAGTTTTCCACCAAACTTTTCAAACAAACGAAACTTTAACTTGGTAGGTTTTACAATCATTTTTTTAAATTACACCTTCAAACCCGTGACCGTGGGAAGTTCCTACATAGAAAAAATACGATGATAGAAGGATATATTATTCTGTCATTAATATTATAAGAGGAGGCATTGACGTTTCTCGCATTATTCGAATGAATGGTCTATTTTCCTGTTTGCTATCATACATTATTACTGAAAATACCCACTAATTAATTTATAGATTTATTACTAGTAGCAGTCCCCGCGTTGTTGTCGTCCCACTAATATTATATTAATAGACTTACAAGTAGCAGTTTCCCAAATATTATTTCTTATTTTTCATTTTCATTCAGCCTTTTGGCTAAAGCGGCGATTATTATTTCTACATGTTAAGTGTAATATGGATAACTCAACCTGTTTTTTTTCTGAAGTCATTTAGCTATTTGGCCCTACTAAATTCACTAACCCCGGTAGAGAGAGAATTATATCGCATAATATCAAGCGAGATACAATTAAACGTCAGCAGGTATTAAAAACAATACATAGTATAAAACACTAGTTCTGCAAACGGTTAAGTGCGAGCACAAATAAAAATAAAACATATTTAAAATTCTTTTATACATAAAGTTGCGTACTGCTAAATATTTATAAAATATCTCTCTAAATGTCACCGTAGCACACTTCCCCTATTTTAAACTGTAAAACAAACAAAAAAAATAAAAATGCAGACGCTTTTGCTCGCCCTGCTGAAGCTATTGAAAAGCTGGCTTACTATAAAAATTCAAATCTTATACTCTAAGAACTCGTAAGAATATGTAAAATCTGCCCTAAAAGTATTTTACTATCTCTATTTTTAGAGCTAAAAAAATAAAAGAAAGAATATAAACGATTTTTTTACCACTGAAAAGGCTATTCATTCTTCACTGCGAATTTTTGAGTTTTTTATAATAGTCTAGTCAAGAACCAAGTTCATACGGCTTACGTGACTGTGAAGATTAAAATAAAAATGTTTAAAAACGTTTTTATATTCTGTACGGGACGTGAGCGGTTATCAGACAGACCTCAGGACATGAATTATTATATACCAAGCTAATGGACGTACTCGAGGGTGGGGTGGACAGGTTGAGTAAGGTAAAGTTTTCATATTAAAGCTTTTGCAAAATATTGGGGCGAAAACAAGGTTTTGTCATTCATATATTCAACGGACCTCAAGAAAGCAGAAGTTGCTCAATTTCTTTCTAAGTCTTTTTTTTTCATATATTATACTGAAGTTTCCAGATTTTTTTGCAACAGTCGGTTGTTGTACCAATTAATTAAAATATTTTTTTAAGTTTGAAATGGTTAACTTCACAGATGGTAAAAAATATTATCGAATTCGGTTTAGCTTACAACAAAAATAACTAAAAGCTTGCCTGTCGAATTAATGACGTAAATTGCAAATACTTTTTTACGAAGAGAAATGAATACTACTTAAAAACTGCGAATCTCGAAGATGATCTTGTAAAGATATTATGACAAGTAACTGTCACGCGACATTAAATGGAATATAAAAAAGTTTCAAACTTCGGGGTTGAATTTCAAAAACTCCCTTCTTAGTACACATCTACACCCTATAATGAATACACCCTCCAAATTGCATATATCTAGGTTCAGCGGTTTAGGCTCTACATTGATTCCTAGAAATATCAGTTAGTCAGATCTTCCTCTTTTATCCAAGTCCATACATGACTATGTATGTTACAAAACGTTGCACCTACCAGTTGAGAATAAGAAAATCGTATTTCTGAGGAGGAGAAAAAGGTCATCTAAAGCGATTTATGTAGGTACATACGGAAAAATCACTTGCAACAAGTTTGTAAACATATTCGGCCTATTCATTTCATGTAGTAAATTGAAGTAGTATATGTACCTTATAAATGACAATGCCGATCTAAATATAACTGCGGAAATCATTGACCTACATTTTCAATGTACCTGAGCTATATATATTTCAGAATAACATTACAGCGAAATAAACTATTATAAAATCTGTCAAAAATATTCCGCCATAAAGTCGAAGATCCAAATTTGTAAAAAATATTATCATACCAAATATTTCCAGGTACCCTACTTAGATGGTAGAGTTAGAGATACGAGTAAATTACAATATCGACCAGGAATCGTTTATAACCGATAAAAATCTTATTATATTAAGTACATCCCTGTTTATACTATAATTCATTTAGATTCCGATAAAAATATCTGTTTGATTAAAATTAATTATAGTTACCATCACGTAATTTTTTACCAACTTTCAACAATTTTCCATTGAATGGTTTCGATTTTTAACAAAAAACTATTAAAAACAATACGACACCCAAGAACTATTATCTATATGAAAATTAAATGTACCCCTGTTAAACAATTCCAAATAACGTCCCTGGTGAGCATCAACCCAAACTCTGACCTTTCCACTTTCACTTTCAAGGGACAAACCCTCGTGTTTTCGTGTATTTGAATTCATTAAAACTGAAATGGTTCCTGTGCTCGCGAAATCGGCAAAATATGCAAAAATATGAGACAAAAAACAGCTAACAGAATTCCGCTTTTATTGAATACGCATTTGTATAAAATATTTCTCGTAAAAGGACCGTAATTTATGTGTTAATTAGTTCGTTTTATTTTATTTCATGTAGGTAACCTAAATGATAATGTAAATTTGGGCAATAATGTAGGGCAGATTCGTTAACTTTAATTTAATCTGTAGAATTGAATTTAATTTGAATTTCTGAAGAAATAGGTGGTTTTTTTTTTTGTTTAATGATCAAGCGGGTGTGTGATAAATATTTTTTCGGTAATAAGTAATGAATTAAATAGTCATGCGAATACTCACTCTCCAAAGCCGCGAAAATCGCTGCACCAATCAAACTGTACAACGCCAAACTGAATGTCAAAAACAAATGCGTAAACCACCTCTTGGACAGTACTCGTAACTTATTGTAAAACCAGAAGGCGCTCTTTTCACCAGCACTTAGTCCACTTTTGGCGGTGTTCATAGTAAAATCCTTGAATCCTTCGAACTGTTTGAACATAAACTCTGAAGCCTTGTTGTGATACATGTGTCCAAATGGGTTGAGGTATGGATGTCCGTGGGGGTCCGATATGTGTGAAGCGGGGGTCCCAGGTGCCTTTGGAAACCTGGGGACCCCTGACCAGTAAACAGACGCTGTTCTAGGCGTCATTGCAGCCGGTGCGTCTGGAATTTGCAGCGTGATTTTCGGCCGGACAGGCCGTGACGGCGGCGGAGGCGGCACGTAACTGGGCGGCACGTCCAAAGATGCCATCTTTAATCTCAGTTTCAATACACAAACTGTTCTAATGTTTATTGAAGCGTTGATCGCGAGCGCGTGAAATGCAGCGCGAGATTCGAAGCGCCGGCGTCGAAATTCCTCGTCAATTTGACATTATTTTCGCACGGGCACGTTCGAACTACTAAGTGGACACTGATTTTATAAATAAAACCACGTTGTGTCATCACGTCTGCGGGTTTAGAGGAAAACACTTTATAAACGGAGGTGTATAGAACGCGTTCTATAGCCAATTAATCTGTCTTCCTTGAAGTGTGCGTAACGTTAAGCTGATCTGAGATTCGTTCGGCGAACTCTGCAGACTCAGATACGACACGAGTACGATCTGTAATTATAATGCCAAGAGTCAACATCGGTTCACTATCTACGAAGTGACAATTTCTATTTCTTATTCACGTTTATTCTTTGCTACGCGTAGTAAGTAACCTTTAGTCAGATTACCGACTGAGAGGCACAATCGTGTCCCAACCTACTATGGATACTGAATATAGAAAAGAGTTTATTTATACTTATTGTTCTGGGACTTATCTGCCAGATTTATTCAATGTTTATCGATAACATCTAGATACAATGACAACAATAAGAGTTTACTTACATGTTCTAGTAAGTCAAAGATTACAAAAGAGCTACCGTAATGTCAGTCGTTATAGAGTCACTTGTCCTGTAAATCCCGCGTGGTTATTATCTGATTTGATGTCAGTATTATAAAGAACCTTAACCCCTGATGAAATTGAATCTAAAGAATCGAGAATAATTTTCTGCTACTTATAATATTATTATCAAAATTTTGTTTCTTGATGTAACGATGTGCTTTATATATACCTATATTCATTAAACATTTTCGCTTGTAGGTACCTATTATTAGGTCTTTACATATGAAATAGGCGTTTTGTCGTACTCTCCACTTTGATCTCAAATATCTCTTCTTTGGTTAGGGATTCCAATTTCAAATTTATACAGCTATTTATTCATACATTTGTTTTTCGAAAACCGTAATTCATTTGTTTTGTCCTCGTTTGGTTTTTTCTTTGGGTCACGCAGTTTACAAAATGAAAAACTTGAAATATCCGAAAGATCTGATTTAAAATCCCTTCATTATTGTGCCGGTTGAGTAATGTTACGCAGCAGTTGACGCGCGTTTGTCGGTTTGTTGCACTCAATTCATGAGGTACCCACCTTTTAAGCTTTTTCACCTTTCCAATTTGCTTCATGTAAGGACCTAATATAAATCGCGATACGTTTTTTACTAATACTTTTTTCTTATCGGTACGAGTATACTCGTATTAGAATAGAAGAAATAATTCTTTTATAATTAATAACCTATTGATAGATTTTATTAAAATTAAAATGGGTTCAAATGGGAAGTGCACTTGAACTAACAAAAAAATATTTTTTCTAATCGATCACAGATATGACCAGTTTTCTCGGAGACCAGTCACCGAGAAATCAAGTACCTAATAAACAAAAAACACAGTTGAACCGAGTGCCTCCTCTTTTTTGGAAGTCGGTTGAAAAGAAGCTGCTTTAATACTAGTATTTAACTATCTGTTCTATAAAGGTGTCTATAATAATTTTGAAAATAATCTCAGCCTTATTTAAATATTAGATGACCGGACAGACGTGGTCCTGTCATTCAATTCAAACCGGAATACCTGAGAAAGAGGAGGAGGAGGAGGATACTAGGAGTTTTCAAAAATCTATGTTTCGGCTTAATTTTCTTCTTTTTTATATGTAAGAGCCTTCTACAAAGTATAAGAAAACATTTAAAAAGCTTAAAGAAATCGGTAAAGCCATACTCAAGTTATAGCGTGACCAGAAATAGGGGTTTATTTTTATACAAAGATTACGAATAAGAGTACTCCTTGTAAAATAAACTTTTTCTTTTACCTTTAGGTTTTTCTTCTAAGTTGTTTATACATATAGAAAGATAATCAATAATGCTAAAACAATCTCGTCTCACATAATTTAATTTTTGAACACTAAAATCGTGACTAGTTTCCTACGAAGAAAGATCGAAGAGAGCGTTGTACTCTATGTCGAATTTAGCAAAAAATATATTTGAACGGAGCATTATAATAAAAAACTATAATGTTATTGCTTTCGACTTGTCTAAATCTAACGAATGCTGTTTGTCCTTTGAACTTGATTGCACCTACAAAGATTTGCATTGTCAATTTTCAGTTGAAAAGCTTGCGCTTGGCAATAAAATTATAGAAATAACATTTTTCTTTAGCCCCTGTTATTAGATAACAAATTGAATGACTCAATAACTGACTCATCCCGCTTTCTCAGTTTTTATAAAAATAATTCGCAGCTCAAAAACGAGAACATCAAACGATCAGTCATTGCCCTTTTTATATAGTTTTCGGAAGATTTTTTTCTTTAAGAAAATACAGACGCTTAGTCAGTTTTCTTTTAAAATAATTTTCACTGATGTGCTTAACTTTTGCACAGATATTTCGGAGTTTTTATGAGAATACAATAGCTTAGTTTGGTAGAATTAAGTGAGTGTAAATCTTTAAGAAGTTACAGTTGATGTTTACTTTACCGCACTTAAAAAAGAGTCTGAAGACTTGTTTAGTTTTAGATTAGGTTTTAGAAAGTTGCAAAGTCTAGAAGAAGTCGTTTAATAAGTTTGAGATTCACGTCACATGAGTACATGTCTGTAAACTAAAGTTATGAAACTGTCTTCATTCTACTTCAAGAACAGATAGTTTCTTTTATATTCAACAAATAATATATTTGATAAGTTGAAGAGCCGACTTCAATTCTGCAGTCAAATTGTTCAGTTGTGGGGATTTTATTTTATGTGATATTATTTATACGGGACTTACTACAAGGTATATTTTTACAAAAGAAATATATTTTTCCAAATAGGTCTAGCCGAGACTGAGAAATCGGGGATCATACTTAAAAAATATCCCAAGGAATAGCGAACCGTCACCTACGAAGTCGGTTAAAAAGAAAATGGTTTTAGGTTTTATAAGTGTCTAAATTCTATAAGAACCACGATGATTCTATCTACACATTTGTATTGATTGATAGTAATAATTCTTGGTTTCTAAATAAAATAGTAATCATCATCTGTAAGTAGTCAAGCGCAAGGTGAATAGGTTTCCAGTATCCGGTGAAATCGCCGTCAAACATTGCCAGAATGTTATAAAAGAAAAAAAAACATCTTTAAATCCAATAAGGCACTATTCTAAGAATTGGCCTCCAGATTTGATATTTGGTAATACCCAGTCACTCCATGTTGATATCTCAGAGCGGGATTTCCAAACTATTGATGTGGCAGCAAATTATACCACATGAGGATAAATATCAACGCTGTCACACTTACAGCGCCTCACTTGGATTACTCCTGTGTTGGAGGTGCCATAACTTACAATAATACCCAGACACGAAAGGTGCCTATGCGTGCACGACACGGGTCTCCCCAATAGCCAGCGAGGTTGACTATAGCCTATAACCCCTTTTAGGTCGTAGTCCACTACGTTCGACATATTCCAAGTTGGGCGACTACACTTGTCTACTAAGCTTTTTCCATTTCCATCGATGTGAGGCAGTGGTCCATGGTCCAACTACGTTGTTGAACCAATTGAACTACAGACCTGACTGGTGGTAATCATTCGTGTTTTTTTTTATTTTTCTTCCGCTCGACTGCAGCTCGCCTGATGTAAAGCGACGGTAAGGTCTAGGTCGTGGCACGCTTGCCTAGATGAAACTGATTCACCCGCCATTGGAAAAGATCGATTACATAGATTATAACCATCGTAAAATAAAAAACTCTGCAGGGAACTGGCTGTATGCACAATATAAGTCGACGCAAAGACTCTCTCTCGTCTCGCAAAGACGGACTCGCACTAAACGGTGCGAGTCCGCCGTGGAATCTCTACTATTACCGTTGGCGTCTTGCAGTATCTCTACTAGTCCGAATGTAGAAAGGGGAAGGGGTCTACTGGCATGAGACGTACCTTACTATCCGTAACCTATTTTTCCCGCTTAACATAGCCAAGTATATAAGTACAGAAAGATCAGAGGAATTTAACGACGGCCATCTGCCATTGGACGCGCCATCGATCGAGAGTTACAGGCTGTTTATCGATCTATTAATAATTTTACACTCCTACCTATGTAGTACTCGTAAGTACATTTAAAGGAACGTAGGTTGACGGCCGCCGTGGTCTTGTGGGTAGCATGCTTGCTTTGAGATCCGACGATCCCGGGTTCGATTCCCGGTCTTTTGTGTTCGGGTCTTTGCGCGTGTGTTTGTGAATGTTACATGGCATTCCCGACACAGGCGAAATCCTTGTGGGGAGCTTTGAGTTGCTTATTATTTATTTTTAATTACCACAAGTTTAAATGGTGAATGAAACCTTGTGAGAAAACCTGTTTGTCGGAGAAGGTTAAATAGCTTTCCACGATAAGTAAAATCCCGCAGTTTGACCAGCGTGGTAGCCTACACACTCTTAATAGGAGAGACAAGCCCAGCAGTGGAACGTTATAGACAGATATATATGTACAGCGTACATAATAAGTCAGATATATTTGAACCTGAGAAACAAATTTGAATCAAGAATTTGTAAAAAAATGGATTGCTGGCTGTATTCGGCAGGTAACGATACAATTTTTAAAGTTAATTTTGATTTATAAACCAAACTACTTGACCGATTTACATGAAATTAAAATGGAAACACAAATGAAGTCTTCCTTTTATTATAAAAAAAATTTAATCGATATAAGAAATATGTAGAAAGAAATCAGGAAACACATAAAAAAGCCCTGAATAATTGAGAATTTAACCTTATCAAAGATGGTTATAAAAATTCAGTCGCATTGAGTACTTCCACTTTTTTTTTGAAGTTGTTAAAAAAGGTTTACTTACCATAGGTAGGTCCTATTAATTTTTTACCAAATTCCCAAAAAAAGGTATATTCAATTCGACGGGTTTTTCTGTTTGTTACTGGATGTCTCGGAGACAGCTGGATCGATTCGAAAAAATATCTTTTCATATATAAAAGAGTATATTTCTGAAGGAATCCCATATACATTTTATTAAGATCTGTCCAGAAATTATTTTTTTAAATCAAAGGAACTGAAAAAGTTCTATCGGCGTCTGCCGTATAATGGAAGTAGGTAATCACTTCTTATTGTTTAGTCTCTTCTATGTGTGTTACCTACCTACTTCTCTGAGATAAACCCTCCCTTTTTTAACGTGGAGAAATGCTGCGTGCATACCGCTCCACCACGGGGAGGCAGAGTGGTTATGTGGGACTCTTACCCACTAAAACTCCACGGTGTCATTCCCTGCCAGTAACAGGCGGGACAAGGGAACGCTGCAGTACGCCAGACACATGACGCACTGCAAGCAGCTCGAGGACCATACCACCATGTGGGCATCAGATGACCCCGTGTCTGCACGCCCGAGGTTCTCCTGCGACGGGTCATTAGTGGCCCCGCCACGTACACCATCAAACGATGGTGACCGCGTCGGGGCCGCGGAAGGTAGGGAGAGCGGCGCACCTCAATAATGACAGTCTTCTCCCGCCGCGGCCCCATCCTCGGCTGCGCCGTCTTGCAACCCAGTGGAGCGGCCTATCCGGGTGCCTCTTGGCAAGTGGGTTGCAAGGCCACGGCTACTAAGCCCCCTCCGCCTCGACAATGCAGATATATCTACCTAGGTATATTACTACTTACCTACACAATCTATTGTATTATAATATCACAATCTATTCTATTATATATCTAATTCTATTCTAATACGAGTATATAGGTACGTATCAAATATAGCTAGGTAGGTACAAGCATGGTACAACATAAGGAAGGAAAAACGAAAATAAATTTGTACCTAAACTGATATCGCTGCTAATACTCGTACCTACTCATAAATACCTGTTAGCATGATCGTAAACTTATATATAGTAAGCGTAACATTTTTTACCGAATTACAAAAAAAATGGATCTTCGAATTCGTTGGAATCTTTTTTTATTATGTTCCTCGAATTTTCATTGTGCCAATCTTTTTGTGTTCGAAACGGTAGGTATATTTAAATTGAATCAAAATATACTGTAGTAGTACAATAAAAGAAAAGTACTTACTGTAGTGTGTATGTGTACCTAGTTAATATTTTCATCAAAATAAATTTTATATTTCTTTGACTCTTTATTAAGTATACATAGATGTCATTTTATTCTGTAACGTAAGTTTTTACTTGCCGAATTGAAGTCGGTTTTTACTTGAAGTAGGTAAGTATTATACATATTACTTGTTTGTTCAAATTTCATGTTGGTCTCAATGAATGGTACGTATTCGTCATAATAAGTATAGTGCCTCCTAATTGGCTTAATCCATCTCTAACTTGGATCTGGCAGTGGATGCTTTTCCTTTTATTGGATGCTTTTTTAAGATGTCGATGCTACCTAAATGTATTAAACGTACTTAGCCAAAGAGAAAGACATTAGAAAAAAATTGGCAATAGTCAGTTGTTTTTGGTTCTAATGCAAATAGAATTGCGTTTGACCGCAACTCGTCTGATATGAAGCTATGGTGTAGCCTAAGATGGGGCACGCTTGCCTGAAGACACCGATTTACTCGTGACTTGAAACGACCTAGATTATAGCTATCAGGAAATACAGAATCCGGAAGCGAGTTCCACATTCTAGCAGATCTGACAATAAAAGTAGACTCAAAGCTCTAGTTCCGGTGGAACTTCTAACAGCCGGCGGGCGGTGGCGTCTGGCTAGTCTATAGACCTGTAACTTAAAAAAAAGAGATGGCATTTTGACACATTGTTTTGACATTGACAGCCACTTTGCTTCGATTGCTTGTTGTCAGATAATTGTTTTCCAATAGTTGTTGTTCTTGCTTGAATTTGTTACTTTACGAAAAAGCAAATAAAATACTGAATTATTGCATGAAAGTTGCAGTTTAGAGTTGTATTATGAAACGTGCATTTGTATTTAAGAATAAAGTAGAAGAGAATGGAAAGGTATTGGCTGTTGAAGACTCGATAGAAGCCTTCAAAAAGGCAATAAAAATCCACTTCCAATTAAACGAGGACAATGTTAATCTGTTTCTTGAAAACGGCTGTGAAATACTTGATATCCGCTTATTAAGAGATAACGAAAATATTTACTTAAGCCCTAAAGACAACAAATGCTGTTATGATGTTGAAAACTCCGAAGAATCGTCTAAGAAAACAAATCCGGTCTCCGACTGGATAACGCTGAATGTTGGTGGAAAACACTTCACAACCTCTAGGTCCACCATTCTAGCTAAGGAACCATCGTCTATGCTTGCCAGAATGTTTGCAGAGGACAAGAACGAGTATTTAATGAACCCCAGTGCAACTGATAAAACGGGTGCCTATCTGATAGACAGAAGTCAAGTGTATTTCGAACCTATACTAAATTATTTAAGGCATGGAATGGTGGTATTAGATGCGCATGTTAATCCTAAAGGTGTGCTCGAGGAAGCTGTATTTTATGGTAAGCAAACTAGATAGTTTAAGAATAGTTATTCATTTTAAATTATGTCTGTTCCACTGCACCTAAGGTAAAAAAGTACCAAAATGAATGCAATACTATCCAATATAAACATACTCATGCAATATGTTACACTTAATCTGTCTAGGTATGAGCTTCACTTAACTTTATGAATCTTGTCTTGTTTAGGCAAGTCATATTGATCATCTCTAACTTTAATAGATTTTATATTGGGCCAGAATTCTACATTATGAACAGATACAGAACAGAGACATGAAAGGTTTCAACAAAACATTTCCTTGATGATAAGCTGCAGCAAGCTTTTAAAAGTCACTAAATTTTCTTGTTTTTTTCATACTGCTAACTTTTAAGGTATTACATGGCTTTTATCGCGGGCTTTGAGAGAAATTCAACTCATTCAAAATTCAAGAAATTCCGTAACGAAAATAAACCTTACACTCGTCTAACGTCGGTTTAGTTGTGCAGAATTTGGCACGGTATTTGTGTGCGTGTGACTAGACATATACATATGCAATAGCTTTACCGCGGTAGTCCCCGATGGCCACACATGTTTTTTTTTCTATTGCACAAAGAAGACCCGGAAAAGGCTTTCCTTTATATCATTACTATCTAGCCTAAGGCTAATAAGTAATTTTAGTTTAACTTAAATCATCTAAAAAATAATGTCACTAAGAATTGGTCCATCTTCACATTTCTTATTACAGTTATTAAGGTGAAAACACTTTGTCCATGACTCTTTAGAACCCTCATACTGTTATTTAACTAATTAAAAACAGATATGCTGAACACAAACTGTCTTATTTCTTTTTCAACTAAACAAAAGTCATTGCTTCTCTAGTAAATTACTGTTTAAATTTAATGCTAAAATATTGAATAATCATTTCTATAAATTCCAGGAATAGACTCAATGATCCCGACTCTAAATAAGCTCATTGAAGACTCTCGTATCAACTCTGGCAGCAGTCACCCTCTGTCTCGGATGGATGTAGTACATTCCATAATTAAAACACCAATCACATCCGAGCTACGGTTTCAAGGTGTTAACATGGCTGGAGCAGACCTTACTAGATTGGACCTGCGATATATTAATTTTAAGGTAATTTTATCAATAGTTATATTTCAGCTCCCAGAGTTCACCTTATTTTTAACACCAAATTAAAAACTTGAAATTAATTATTCAAAGAAAATGAAATTCCCAAAAAAAAAAGGAAAACATTTGAACTAATTAGTCTGATTCTTATTTTATGCACTTTCAAATATTTATGTTCTCTAATTTTGCAGAAGTGCCGGGATCATTTTCAGTTAGTCTCATATAAACTTCATCAATATCTTTCCCGTAGGTTGGTATAAACACCTGACAGGGGAACTTCATTGCCAAACAGTCATGTTTAATTTTTTATTTTTGTATTTTTTCTGTTACATTCTCTATACTTTAATATTTATTTCGCTTTTCTAGGCACAGACAAATTCAATAAATCTTGATTTACTGTGCTGTAACTAACCTATCTTTAATATAATTGTACAACGTGTAACAGAAAGGTGTGACAATACTTAACGGTGTTAGTATTTCCGTAAAAGTGAACTCATTGTAGATCAAATTTTTGTAAATTCTAGAAAATATTATTGCACCCTCCATACAACTTGACCGATCTCATCACCAATTTTGTAAAGGGAATGCAATATTTTTTTAGAAATAAATTTTGTTCTACTATGGTTTAACCTTGATCGGTAGACTAACACCCTTGAGTATTGTCACGCCTTTCTGTTACACATTGTATATTTGATGCATTACTTGTGTCATTTCAGTATGCATGCCTATCGCGATGCAACCTGAGTGGAGCCAATCTGTCCCACTGTTGTTTGGAGCGCGCCGACTTGTCTCACGCCAACTTAGAAGGCGCGCAACTACTCGGAGTTAAAGCTCTATGTGCTAATATGGAAGGTAAATCATTATCTATCTATCTATATACAACGTGTAACAAAAAAGTGTGAAAATACTTAAAGAGTCTACCAATCAAAGTGAATACATTATAGAACAAAATTTCGTAAAATCGAGAAAACATTTTTGCATCCTCCATACAACTTGACCGATCATGTGACCAATTTTTGTATGAAGAACCTATTTTTCTCTAATTTTGGTAAATTTTCTTCTACATTGGGGTCACTATGACTGGGAGACTAACATCCTTAAGTATTGTCACACCTTTTTGTTTCATGTCTTATATATAAATATCTATTGCTGTTCGTTTGTCTCGTAAGAACTCGAGGACGGCTGAGCCGATTTAGCTGATTTTGGTCTTGAAATGTTTGTCGTACTCCAGGGAAGGTTTTAAAGGAGAGAAACCTAAATAACTGTTAGATGGTACGAAGTTAGCCATATCAGCTAGTTGATAATGTGTTGGTAGATGATTGCTTTATTGTAGGCACACAAAACATTATAATGGCTCAAGTGGCAGCTTATTATTTATCGCTAAAAACAATCTCTATAAGAACGTAGAATTCTTGAAGAACGGTATTCACTAAGCTAATGTCAAATTTTATATACAAGTAAAGTTGTGTCACGCAACATGCTCTTTTGGAACGAAGTTCCTTATCGCGCGTTGCGTATAATGACTCTCTCTCTCTCTCTCTCTCTCTCTCTCTCTCTCACACACACATAAGAAGGCAAGCCAGTTATTTTCGTTTCGTTTTTCTATTTCGCATTGAAAAGTTGTGGTGTCGCGACGATTATTTTTGTTCTTTGTTTTTGTTTGTTTTGGAACTTCTTTCCATTCGGGTGTCTCTTGACACCTCTCAAGTTTTTTTGTATCATCAGATTTACGTATTACGTTAACATAACGTTAAACACGTCACACGTTTCCGGCTAAAAATCTCCATGTTTTTTTACAGATTTAGGGCCCAGATTAAAATATGGAAACGAACACTTTTATAGACGATGTACCAAAATATTGTCTCTAAATGTAAATGTGTACCTATGTAATAAGTATTAACTTATTTAAGAAATACTGCTCGAACTTACTTAAGCTGATTCAATTGTTCGTAATGACTTAAGTTATTATTTTAGTATCTAATTTCTATATGAGGCAATTTTTTTTTATAAATTGTTTAAATTCTTTCAGGCGCCATTTTAAAAGGATGCAATATGGAAGATCCCGCGGGCTCCAGGGCATTATTAGAAGGCGTAAATTTAAAAGGTATTCATATAACTAATGTATGTACGGTTTATTCATTGTAGACATTACATTCAATGAACAGCATTCACCTAAGAACAACATTAAAGCCAAAAAAATAACTTGTATTGTAATTTTAACTGTACAATAGTAAAAAATATAACGACGGCAAAATTAAAATGCTTGCACAGCACCATTGCTTATACTGTCTAATTAATGGTACCACAGTGAATATTAGCTGTTCCATACAAAAATACACAGACATGAATTTTTTTTCATATATTCAAATCTAACAAACTGGTTTACTCAATAATCAAATTAATAATAAATATCAATTTCAAACAAACACATCCATAATCTTCTAGATGTATACACGGCATGTTTTCCTGATTTTGCTAAAAAAATGGCTTTGTCTGCATATTTTTTGCAAAATAATAAATAAATAATATGGGACAACATCCACACAAAGGTCTTCAGGTCCCAAACTAAACAAAGCCTGTGCTATGGTAACCTGATGACTGATATACATACTTATATATATATAATAAACACCCAGACGCAGGACAAACAGACATGTTCATATGCACACAAATGTTTAACCTGTCCGGGGATCGAACCTGGGACCAGTGGCGCAGAAGGCAAGGGCCAACCGACCAGTCGTGTGATTAAAATTAAAACTAGTGATTATTCAAGTATTTATGTGTAATGATGGTAGATTGTTGACCACTAATGTCTTGGTCATGTGCACAAGTATGCGCTTTTATTAGAGAGGACATTAAAAGACGCAATAAAATAATTTCTTGATAATATTTTTTTTTTTGATTTGGATATATAATTTACTAGGTGTGCCCTGCGGTTTCACCCGCGTAGTTCCCCATTGGATTGTCGAGATAATGGGGGAACTACTTTTTTAAAGTCGGTTAATAAGTATCCTATGTCCTTTCCTGGGGTCCAATCTACCTCTATCAATATTTCATCCAGATCGGTTTAGTGGTTTTGGCGTAAAAGCGAAACAGACAGACAGTCTGAGTTATTTTCGCATTTATAATATTAGTTAGGATATTTTAAATGTGAAATGATTAGATTTTAGTTATAGAATAAGATAATGTTATGCCCCTATTAATAATTATTGTCAATAATTTGATGAGACTCATTGTATCCATTATAGGTGTTATTCTTACCATAATGTTAATTGTGTTCAATCTGTCAATGAAATTATTCTATTCTATTCATGAGATTAAAGACGCAATAGCTTGGTTTTTGTGTTCGTGGGATATCTCCATAGAAACCTTAGTAAAGTCTCCATTGCTGTGCTATACGAGTATAAAGGACATGACGTGACTTTGACTTGACTGCGGTGACTAATTTCTCGATTAATCTTTATTATACTTGATTATTTATAACTTTCAAATGCAAAGAGTACTGGCACAACACACAGAGTGTGTTGGCCAAAAAATAAATAAAACATACACTCTGCTCACCGGCAGATTTAATATCTGCCGGTGTGTTCCGGCTGACTTCCGTGGTTGTGCGAGCTTGTGGTCAAATGCCTGGATATGTGGGATAAAAAAAATAAGATACCTGTATTACTGTATTTTCGATGTTTATTATTTATATAATCTCCTATTATCTTTGTAATTAATCTTACAGTAATTAAACATGGATCTGTCTCTTAAATTTCTATTTTTTTGTTATATCAGGAGCCAATCTGGAAGGCAGTAACATGGGTGCGGTAAATCTTCGAGTAGCGACCTTAAAGAATGCGAACTTGCAAAATTGTGACCTCCGTGCGGCGGTGCTGGCCGGCGCGGATTTAGAGGTTCCTTTATTGTTATGTTACACCGAATTTAAAAAAAAATGTGATTCCCAATGCTTCAGTATATGCAAAATACATTTAACACTCTTCATTCCCAGGTTGCCTTGACGAGATCGCTCTTAGCGATAAAGCTGCTACTTGGTTAACATTCTAAATTATTTTTTATGTGTCTAAAAATTAAGTGGTTTTCATAATTGTGACAATTACAATGTAAAATGTTTACACTTTTGAAAATTTAAATAAAATTGCCATTTTTTGGAAACACGAAGCAAATTGATCCTATTTTTTTAATTTATTCAGAATGGTATTATTAAGTTTTTAGAGATTTTTGAAAATAATAATTAAATTTTTAGAAAATATAATTCAAAAAGTTCAGCATAATGTTACTCTCGTCAAAAGCTCGTAAAAAAGTGATATCGTTTATTATCTGTATTTTGTTGTTTGTTTGTTATATGATTCACAAATGACAGTTGTTATAATATTTTTTACTGGCGGCACCTGAAGGTGAAATACGAGAATAATTTTTCATCACTTTTTTGTAAATAACTCTGAAGAAAGTGGATATAAAAATCTGTTATTTTTATTATGAACTCTTCATTACATTTCAATCACTAAACAAAAATAAAATGTTTGCTATTTTTTTTAAATATTTGTTTGTTTGTAACAGTGCTGCGACCTCTCCGGTAGCGACCTGCACGAAGCAAACCTCCGGGGAGCCAACCTGAAAGACGCCGCTTTTGAACTCATGCAAACTCCTCTACATATGTCGCAAACTATTAGATAAACTAAGTGCAACCCGCGGTTTTACCCGCGATCAATATTTGATCTACTCATGAAAGTATTAATTATGATTCAATTTCCAGGATCAAAAGTAGCCTTTGAGTTAATCCAGAGTATAAGCTGTCAAATGTCATCAGAATCTGTTCTGCCGTTTCAGCTTGAAGGAGTTACAATTAGTGTGATGTGATAGTACAATAAGGAAAAAACAACCACGAAAAAATTTACGACCAGTGTGGTCTATTGGCTAGCATTCTTGCTTGAAGATCCGGAGGTCTCGGGTTCGAACCCAAACTATGAGTTTAAATATCTGTCTTCAGCACCCATATTCACAATGAGTTTCCGCTAGGATTCGAAAACTTTGCAACACGAATTACACAAAAGTTATTAGAGGATCCTAAATTATTACTTTGAAAATCGGATTAACTAAAATAATAATCACTATTTAATATTTTCGATTACGTAACAAGCTTTGCATAATTCGTGTTGCTAACTTTTCGATTCCGAGCGGAAACTCATTGTGAATCTGAGTGCAGGTCTGGTTGTGTTGTGTATGTGTTTGTGAATGTAGCATTTCATTCCCAATTCAGGAGAAATCCTAGTGTGAAGCATCATAGTGAAACTTCAAAATTGAATCATATTCAAGGACGGTATAGAATAGAATATGGTTTATTGTGACAAAAAACACAGCAATTTTTGATATAAAAAAAGAAAATACAAAAGGGAAGCATGTTTTTTATCACGCGTCGATCCCAACTCAGCATGATGCCGGTTGTAAACAACCCGCGCTGATCTTCCGTTGGGAGCGACAGGTGACGTCACGCACCACAGATAGAGCAGGTATGCATATAACAGTTACAATGATAAAACAATTAATAATACCAATAAAAACTCTAAATACTCATAATATAATATAAACGAGCTATATAGGGTTGCCATGTTCTATCCCTGATAATATCTGTAGATCCTTTTGTGTATAATGAGAGATTCTCAGAATAAGCTCTTTCTAAGAAAGGAGTTTCTTCTACACCCAGACTTTATTGCATTTGATCCAGTTACACCTATTTGTTGTATTAAAGAACATATAATTTGCAATGTTAATAATGGCAAGGTTTGCCATGTCATATCAGTGTGTATAATACTTAATAATTTCTTATTTCTGTAAAAAAACATATTCCGCCTTGTTCTTATAAACAACCAACATAAAAGCATTTTCTCTTGTTTTATCTGATAGAAAATTCAACGAAAACGGGCCTAAATCTGTTATTTGAATTGTCTTAGAATTACAGTTACATTAAGACAAAATTGCAGTCTTAACATAAAATAGATCGTAGATAGTATTATATAATGAGTTTTGTTTATTACTAAGTCTGACCTATTTATTCTATGGCGGAAAGGGTCATTTTGGCACAATCCAATCGTAATTCTAAAACAATTCAAAAATCAGACTTTAGCTCGAACAAAAAAAAAATATTTTGAAATTAGACTTGTTATAACTAACATATTTATAGCGATATCCGCAAAAAGTAAGACACTTAATTTTATTAAAATATCACGACATATTACATTATACTTACTTTTCTTTGTGTTTTTGTCATCTCGTTATTCCGATGTTGCTTCGGCTAGCCATTTAATTCCTTTACATCTCTCATATTCGGTAAGTAGGTCCTTATTACCCCCAAATGGGGCTTGTAGGTGACCAATTAGCGCTCTAGGGTAATAATGTAGCTAGAAAAGCCCTAGGGCGGTAAGTAATTAAAAAAAAGTTCGCGTACATCTAACCATCATACTGGCAATAGACATCATGCATTCAGTCCAATGACAAAAGAGGTCGCTTCGCTATTCAGCCTTGTCTTCGTATGAGTATGAGTATAATTATTGTCATCAATTTTAAAAATCGAACGGCGAAGCTCAATTTCGTTCTTGAAAAAAATAATTTAATAAAAGATGAAAAAAGGCGGGAATAGAAAACTTTTACTTTAAATATTGTTTGTTTTTGGGATTTTATTTTATAATTACATGCTAATTAGGAAAAAAACATGAGTTCTGCAAGTGATGAAGATATAAACTGCACTCCCGATTCAATGAAAATGGAAGCTGAAGCAGCAATTAAAATGTTTTATTATTGTAATGCCGGTTTTTTTCTACTTACCTTACAATCGAGATGTAAAGCAGAGTAGTTAGCTCGGGTGTAAGCATCAATTGCACCCTCGAACTATAGGCGCCAAAATATCTCGGGCTGCAATTGATGCCTTACAGCCCTTGGCTACTAATCTAATATTACAATATTAGTCAAGTTTCATTATGGGTGCATGTATGTATAGTAACCTGTTAAACGTATTGTTATGATTATGTTACAAAATAAAAAAATATTTAACGTTTCAAATGGTTTTATTACTTTACTATGGTGGCTAGTTGATCTGTAAGCACGGCAGTGCTCCCAAGTTGAGCAAAGCAAAGGCACGGCCGTACCATCCTTTTCTCGAAGCGGTTCGACCCATTTTCGACCTCCTGAAGCTTCGTTGTGAGAGAAGCGAGCCGACCAAATTTTTTTGTGACTAATAAAGGCATGCATCTATAGATATATTTCCAAATTACCTACATGAAATTTGTACCAGCTCTGTAAGAATTATGGCAAGTCAAAGTTCCCAAATTTTGTCACTCACCGATCATCAGAATTCTGAGGTTCTAAGCAAGGGAAAACACTGATAACCCAAATTTTTTGCTCTGCTTTCGAGATATACAATCTGAAAAAGTAACTTGGTAATCCTTAAATTAAATATAAATCTCATCAGATTGTATGCAGGTTAGTTAGAAAAATGTAAGTAAAATTACTAATAGAGCTTAAACAATTTCCCAAATACATATAGATAAGGTAACGAATTACGGTCGAGTTGAGGACAACTTAAATAATACCCGAAAAACATGGAAACGTACCTACAAAAAGTAATAAGATCCCGTCAAAAACATAACATGTACAAAAATGCACATGTGTGAAATCGAATGTAAACCAAGTCGGTTCATACAATACCTTTTTATCTTTGGGAGTAAATATCCAACCATTTTGTTATAAATTCATACCTAGCTTTGATATTAGGTAATAAAATTTGTAGTAGGTACCTAATCAGTTAAATATTCTATTTCTTTAATAATTATAGTGACTGCGAGCCTGACAAGGGTCGCCATGTTTTTTTTTACTATTGGCAAGACCTCTGGGGTTTAAGTCTGCCGTTTGAATTGTTTCCGAATTACAATTGTATTGCGTCTTAATGGTCGTTTTGACATAGAATTAGTTACTTTGACTTAAGTTTAGAATTAGTTAATTTTAAGCTTAAGTCAAAGTTATCAAGTTAAGTCAATAAGATAAAATATCAAATAATAAGTCATGGTAGTTAAGTTAAAGTCACATTATGTACGCTCTTAGAGCTGTAAAGACTTTGCCAAGTATCTATAGAGATTTCTCGCGAACACGAAAACCACGTTATTCCGTCTTTATATCGATTGCCCACACTTATAGGTACACATAAACACATTAATAATCCACCAAAACTACACATAAAACTATTGTACTTGTAAAATCACTAGTTTTGCAACAAATAGGTACACAGACAGAGACGATCATTTTTTCAGGGAACGCGGGAAAAAACCCAACTCGATTGAATAAAAACTTGAAAATAGATAAACATCAAGAATAATTCTTGATTAATTTTATGTATATATTGGGATAACATTTTTGAAAAAAAAAAATAAAAATCTTAAGAATGTCGATTACTGCATAAACAATTAGTACGTAATAATAAGGTACGTCATAGCTTTCGAGAAAGAGATAGAGAGAGAGAGAGAGAGAGAGCTATAGTTATGTTTTGATAGTGTAAAAAAGAGAAAAATATACTGATGTTCTGTCCTTATCACCGTGGCCGGATTTTTGCTTGGCCAACTGTCAAATCTGACAGAAGTTAGCCAACAAATCGAGGCTTGCTTGACCTAATTCCGATTTTCCCAAATCTTTATCTTGTCAGAGGCAGTGGGACCGACCGATCTATGAGCCAGATAATTTAATAAGTTACGTAGTCGGTATTATGAAATTCGTAAGTACTAATTCATGAGAGGCATTTCACTGATTTTATCCAACTTTTTTGGAAGAATTTCCCAATATAATATAAATAACTGTCTCATGTGCGGTGACGCTATGTCTCATTCTCAGACAAATTAGAAATAATAAAGGGCCTGCATTGATAAAAAATATTGCAGCACTAAATTATCCCTTATCTAGTGGAAACATAGTTCTTATGGCAAAACTTTTGGAAGAACGAGAAGTACTAAAGTACCCCCGCGCGTTAGATATCTAGTAGTAAAATATTTTTGGTAAAAACAAACAGTATGCACAGAGTTCAGGAAGCTATTCCAAGCGTGTCTTTAAAAAGGACAGTAAATTCAATAGTAACTATCACTACTGGCTATAGCTGCTATGGTGACAATAGTAACTACTACAGCAGCTGTGGGAGATGTTTTCCTTCGCTTTTACTGTTACAGCCATCTTTACACTTTTTATCACTAATATTTTGTAGATAGGGATTTTACATCATATAAATGATTTAACCTTAAAGTTTGTTTAAAATTGATTTTTTGTTTAACAATGTAAAAACCGGCCTGAGTTACGGAACAATAGTACGTAGTGGAACGCCCTTAATGCTAATAGAATCTTATCTAAACAATAGATTTCATTCCACAACTATCGACGTCTACAATAGAAACACAAAAACAATAGAAAAGGTACAGTCAGGATATGAGAAAATTCGTTTAGGTGTACCTCAAGGCAGTATTCTTGGTCCTTTGCTCTTTCTTATTTATACCAATGAATTACCATTAATTGTGAAACATTCGTGTGTTATGTTTGCCGATGATTCTACAATATTTCTACCCCAAAAGCAACTTAGTAAAAATGATTTTGAAATACAGGTCAACATGACGCTTGAAAATGTGTCCAATTGGCTAAAATCTTTAAATCTTACAATTAACGTAACTAAAACAAACTTAATGCAATTCACTAACTACAAAAGAGTTCCTCTCAACATAAACGTAGAAAGCAATGGGATACAGGTTCACGAAGTCAGTGAAATCAACTTTCTGGGAGTAACTTTAGATAAACACTTAAATTGGAAAGCACACATTACTAAAGTAAATAACAAAATATTTAAATATACGTATGGGTTATCAGTTCTTAGTAATATTGCCTCCAAATCAGCAGCAATAACTGCGTATTATGGATATGTTTTCCCTCACTTAAACTATGGGATAATATACTGGGGAGACTCCGTTGAGGTAGAGTCTACTTTTATAATGCAAAAGCATTGCTTGCGAAGTATATGTAACCTAAAAAGTATCTAGACGCTTCGAAATGTATTCAAGATCAATAAAATTTTAACTTTGACTTGTATTTACATATTTGAATTGTGCTTATTTGTCAAAAATAATGAAGAAACTTATTTCACGACTAAATCTAGCTGTGCAGATAGTCTGCGCCCTAAATATAAATATAATATCGCATCGTCCAAATTAATAATGATATGTACTATAAAAGCACATTCATAAGCGGAATAAACGTGTTTAATCACTTACCACTTGAACTAAAATCGCTAAATGGTTCTAAATTTAAATCCAGCCTAAAAATGGTAAATTTCTAACAGTTTCTATAATATGAACGAATATTTTGGTAAATATTAAATAATATTTAAGTAGGTATGTTACTCGTATTAGATGTTTGTTAGTAGCCTAAATTAATAAAGCATTATAAGTATTTCTTTTATTAGTGATGTATTTTAATAGCTGTATATTTAAAAATAAAAAGTTTAACTGTGTATAAATAAATAAATAGGTATTCTGTTTTAGGATAGCTATTATCATACTCGTAATCTGTAACATTTGAGTGTAACATCTTGTTTACCTAAAACCTATAGAATATATATATATATATATATATATCGTACGTAAAAAAATGTGTAAATATATTAATCTGTAAATTATTGCTTAAGTCATTGTATTTTAAACTATTGTATGTTCTAAAAGAACAAAACTGTTGAAACTTTATACTTTTCTTAAGAACTTTGTACACAGTTTGACAATAAATACATTCTTATTCTTGTTCTTATTCTTATAAATCGGCCGCTTTGTCTCTTTCACTTCCATGAACATTGAATATCTCTTTACTTGTTATGAAGTAACTGAGATGGCATGTACCCGTCGTCTATTTCTTTCTCTGCCGTCGTCTATTTCTGTCTCTGTCTATGGTACTACTAGTAGATAATTTATTTCTTCGTAACAATAACATTAATTCAATAGAAAGGAGTTTGAGTAGGTAGTTTTGCAAAATATAGACCTCGCGAACGCGATGTCATTTGCGACTATAAAAAGATGACAACGATTTGACCGAATTTATTTATATCCTGAAATCTTAACTAATGTCTGAGCCATAGCAAGCATTCATCTCTTTTTTAGGAGAGAAATCGAACAAAAAACAGTGTAATCCGAATAACAATATAATTTATATCAATATATATTTATTATAATATATATTTTTAGTTTGTTTATGATTTGAAAGAAATAGTTTGTTGACAATTGAATTAACAACAACAACGTTGCTCTAGTGATCTTTTTTTTTACAGTAGGGATTGCTGTTTTTATAGTTAGCAAAGCAATCGTGCTTTTTGAATTTCCCGCTTACTTTCATCGAATAACGCGCCCGAGATAAAATTAATTATTGTTGTACAGTTGGTCATATATTTTAGAGAAAAGCATTTTAAAATTGAATCGATGATGAGAATAGTTTATCGTTTTGGTCAATTTTGAATGCCTATTTCAAAAAATATTAGTTATTGTGGAAGATAAACTAAGACAAATCTAAGCTTTATCTGAAAATATCGACACTCAAATTTCAAATAGTTTCATCAGGTTATATTAGCTAATCTATAACAGTCTGATGCCATTACTTTAGCATATTTTTTTGCTCAAAATTCATTTTTGATAGCAAATTATTTTATAGCATGATTTTTAATCTGATATTAGCAATAAACTGTTTTCTTATATTAAATGGTACAGTATTATTAGCGGTATAAGTAAAAGTTTAATCATATTCCGTGGGAACAATTATTGTTATGTATTTATGGGTATCACTGTAAGTAACGTAGCAATTAATTTAGCTACAGTATCCCGTTCACTGTTATTTAAATTGCTCTGTAGGATACTTTCTCAAAGTATTTGATCTTAGCCATAATCATAATATGCTCCAGAGTTATTTTATTACAAGTAAGCGTGTTGCATGCAGGAAGTTAAAATATACCGGTAATCGGATCCCGCCATTGTTTTCATATGTTAGTCTTTAATCGATAAATCGTTTCTCATCTCGAAGTTATTTTCACGCCATTAGGTTGGCTAAATTAATTTTTTATTCGCGTTCTATTTTTGTGTGTGACGGTTCCGTCCGGCAAAGGATTTTTATTTTACTAATAATTTGATGGTTATCGTATAAATCAACAATATTTCATCGATAATTCCTCCCGATTGCGGTAAAAAATAAAAATGCTGAACGGAGACGACACGCCGGCGGCTACAGAAAATAGTAAGTTTCACATTGTTGTCAAAGAAAATATCGCAATAACAATCGTAAAATCCGTGTTTTCTCGAGATTTACAGTAATATATCGTGTGAAAGTTATTAAAATTGGCGAGAAAATGAAGTTTTAGAACGGAACACACGTGTTTTACGAGTACCCACTTCATAATTTTATTAGAAAAAATCACGATGTCCATTGAACTCATTGTAAAAATATTTGGCGTTGTAATATAATTTCACATGCATTTGATCGTTTCGTGCATCGCTTGGTTCGATTTGGGTGGGTTACCTCGGCTTGTAATTATTGAAACTGGTGGGTAGGATAATTGGAGTGTGAAATACATGACTCACATTCTTTTTTGCCCACCTCTTTTATAAAAGTGCATCGCGTTTTGATTTATCATCGAAATATCTAGTTTTAAGAGAACTAACAAAGTTTACTATCGTAGAAAACTGGTACAAGTCACTAGAGATTTTGTCATCTTGGGAATAAAATCTATGTTGTCTACCTTCATAAAACTTATAAGGCCACAAAAGATATATTTGTATTAATCTTTAGTCTAGAGGTCTTGATTAGAGGAAAATATGTTAGTGTTTGTTGAAGGCACACATACAAAATAATACATTGTGATCTCTTAATGATTTATTTTCTAATAAGATTTTCATGATTTTATAAATAGGTAATCCTTAAACATCATTTATCTGTGTGGGTAAGAATGTATGTTTTAGAACATTCTGGATGTGTTAAAAAAATATCTACCCACACTTTCATAAATGCTAAAACTGCATGGTCATGTAGTGGGTGAAATTAAAAGTTGTAAGTTGACTAAGCTAACAAAACTAATTATTGACATTGATGACAAAATATGTTAAAGCCAAATACATAAATTACATATAATTTTTTTTCAGTAAGCCATGTACCTACATAGAATCAAGGAGCCATGTACTCACAATAAACACAACACAACTTTATCTAACAAGAATTTGCTTCATTAATTGCTGGCATGTGAATGCTTTGATGACAAATACATTTTCACATTTACAAATAGCACTCATTATGTGAACAGGTGTTTTGCTATAATAGTATAAATCACCTTGACTACAGCATATCATATAAACAAACTATATTTTACATAAGCACTGTGACCTAAGACATGATCTATGACAGACTAAGAATATAGTAAAATTTTTAGTTAAGATAATGAAGTTAATGTTATTAGCATTTATGTCACACTTATCTCACTGTTTTATAAATAATCAATGTAGTTTTTTGACTTCTGACAACAACAGTAAAATTATAGAAATTTTCCATATTTTATAAGGGATGTTAGGTTTAAATCCAGCTTGTTTAAATTAATTTTGTATAAATAAACAATACCTTGCTTCTGTTACAATGTGTTGATAGCAAAAACTGTCTAATACTGTTTTAAGATTTTGCTACAAAACAGACAGTATGGGACCTTTTACTTGAGATTATTTCTTATCTTTTGTAATACATAATAATAGATAACTTTGAATAGAAGCACTTAGTGTAATCATAATTAGTATCTTTGTGTTGTGATCTTCGTGTAGGTACTGTATTGACAAAATTTTGATTTACATCAGAACAGATGGTAGGTTGTTGCTTGCGTGTGAGTTTCCCATAGTTTGTATTTAGTTTGTTTTTTTACAACTTTAATAAGGAGGAGGTTCTAATTTCGTTGAAACTATTCAACCTCTCAGTGATACTATATCATCAATTTTGATTATTTCAATAATATATTTTCTTGTTGGTCTATAATGTCAAGTGTAAGTGGAACTCGTGCACGAAGGGTTCCATACCAGTATTTGTACCACATTAGTTTAAGTTTCGGCCTGTTCCCGTTATTAATATTTAACAAAAAACTTTAAAAAATATCTGTTTGTTGTATGGGAGACCTCTCTCTCCCCCTCCAAATATTAATTTTATTCTGTTTTGAGTATTTAGTATAGGGTCCCATTTTTATCCTTTGGGTACGGAATCCTTAAATATCTGCTGATTGAAATTATTCTTAACTTTTATGAAATGACTTGTTTTTACTGTTCTTTATAAGTATATGTACTAATTAACTTAAAGCCAAACCAAAATAGGCAACAAACAGACTATTGTATCTATGGCTATTGTCAAGTTTACTCAAAATTAATAGAAAATAGAAATATTAATATATTTATTTGTAACATAAAAAAAACTACACAAAACATAAATTATGATATCTCTTTAAAATACAACTAAATACAAAGAACTATATGTGATATAAATAAAATGATATCAAGAAAATTGTGTTTACATCTTTGTACTAATTTTTTTTTTGTGTTGTAGGTATTAGAAATGAAATTGTTTTTAGACTTATTTTCATACATTATAATTCAATTTGAATGAAGTCAAAATATATTATTTATAACATACATTATTTAACAAATTGTCAAGTATTAAACATACATTTCGTCAAAATAAAATAAAATCACAATCAAATTCGTCAGCAATCAAATAGCCTGCCTTTGATTGTACCTGATGCAAAAGTACCCATCACACTGGCTGCATTGCCCCTCTGGATCGCAATGGCAAGTCTTTGCACCAGGTACGACCCAGAGCGGGGGTCTCCAGATTTTTCCCTAATCCTGCGCCCCATTTCTGTCACAAATATTTTCGTTTCACTGCCAATTGAATGAATAACTAAGACAATTTTAAAGATATCAAATGAAAACTTCACAGCCAAGAAACCGGTGGCAGAAGAGGTGACCAAGCAGTCTTTCCGGCTCAAGATATGGCGTCATTTGGAGTCCAACGGTCTGGCTATGTTCCCTCGCCCCGTCTACAACCGTATCCCGAACTTCAAGGGTGCTCCCGAGGCGGCTGCTAAGCTGGCCGAACTCGATGTCTTCAAGAATGCTAACACTGTGAAGGTCAACCCGGATAAACCGCAGGAGACGGTCAGGTATGCTGATATTTTAACATTACATTGACTTGAAACTAGTAGTTCTGTGAACTGTCCATTACGCAACCACGATCTTTTTGGCAACTTTGAAACGACAATCATATGACCGATTTATTAAAATTCTTGAATTTATTAAATGTTGTATTCCGCATGTCTATACCAAATGTGATTCGGCCGGTAAATGCTGCCGTAGCAAACTTCCCTATTTGAGAGAAACAGCCCCCGAGAAAATCCCCGACGGCTACAAAAATCTATAAATTTGTAAGTATACACCAAATTTCGTTAAGATTGGATGGAAATTACGACATGTACACGAGTACGAAATTTCTTGCGGAGAAATGTCCATACATATTACATATTACAAACGAATAACCTAAAGAACAAGTAGAGACGCCTTGCTCGCTTCGCTTGCTCGTTCAGAAAGTAGGAGGCTATCAAATATAATTTATTGTTGTTATAATTTATAGTAATTATGTTCTCCGTTTACTCAAATACCTCCCCGGTATTTGTGTACGGAAATTTATTTTTCTATTAATCTTGTTCTAATAGGTTATTAAATCTAAACAATTTAAACTTAAGAAAATCGTATAGCTGTAAGCGCCTGCTGTCAGTTATCACTTTGTTATATTTATTTGTTATAAATAATTTTTCGCTGTGATTTTAGATTGTGATTTTAATATTATAGTGATACCACTAGAAGCGCCTCACGGTGTTTACCCGGGGATGTCTTGCTAACCCACGAGAACATATTATTTTTTCCGTTTCCTTTTGATATTGGCTTGCTAAAAAAACAACTGTATATGTTTAGCTTATACAGGACGTATTAACACATGTTAATAAGCTAATATCAAAATGTTATGAGTGGTATGCCATTGATTATGAATAAAATAATATACTTAAGGTATTTTATCGAATTAAGAAAATGTTGTATTTCCGTGATTCGAAAGCCGGAAGTCAGTAGATTCAACAAGAAAAGTGTCACGGAGAAAAGAATATTTTAAGAAAAAATAAAATTAATTAAATATCGTTATCTTTTTTCCCCAACATCAGGGGTAAATTAGTCATGTCACCGATTGAGCGAACCCGTTGGCAATGCCATAGCTCTGCCAATAAACAAACTGACAGATACACTATATTGTCTAGCGACACATCTAGGTATAGTCCGGCTACTTCAGTGTAGATTATTTTTGTCTCGCTTCGCAGTCGGTCGTTGAACTGATTTCGCACTTTTACTTTTCTAACGGGTAATGTACTATCACCCACTGAAATTATAGAATAAGTGATAGTGCTGAAAATATCCATTCTACATTTACGTAGGTTTACGGTTCAAGGACGTTCAAATTACAGTAATTTCTACGCACTGATACTACAGATCAGTATCCTTAAAATACCGTGCATAGATACCGATATACCGATCCACCAGTTTTTTTTATCTTGCACAACTAGGCATTTGACCACAAGTTCGCACGACCACGGAAGTCAGCGATACTGTAGCTCTAAATGGAGCATGCCTAGTCTTTGATACACTGGCTTTCAAGGAAGGCTGGGTGCTTGGCGACAGATTTTACGACCTGAAGGTGGTAGCTAGCCAGGCGAGCGATAGGAAACGCCCTACCACCATGCTATGGTTTCCTCACGATGTTTTCCTTCACCGGTAGCTCAGGCTCTTTTTGCATGTTGCGTGAGATCGAACCTCGTACCTTTTGCACGGCAATCAACCCTACTAACCACTCAACCATCATCGCTATAAAAGTTCTTCCTTGGTGGTCTATTAGAAGTTCTAATTTAGAACTTAGTTGAAGCCCAGATATTATAGAAAGAATACTCGATGCTATTTGATCCCCTTAACGTCAAGCGTGGTCCCAATAGTTCTATTGGCTAGTTCATCACCCTTGATCGAAAGGATTTTAGTGTATTATAACGATTTTACTAGACAGTATCAGAAGCTTCCGGACGGCATAATATTTAGCATGATCCACTTCGCGAAGAAGATATTATAATTTACGTGCCTTATTTTTTGTAGTAGGTACCTATTTTCCAAAAAAACCTTAATTTCATCATTTTAACTGATCTCAAAAAAAACGAGTAAGTCGGAATGTTTATTTTGGTTAAAATTCCTCGATTTTTCAGACTCGGGGACCGTTCCGAAATTGTTTTTTGTTCGGTTAAACGGGTTACCTTGTAATTGTTAACAAAATCGTTCAAGTATTTTGGTTTGTAAATCAAAATAACTGAAAATAATGTACAGGCGCCAGCCGAATTGAGGTCTGTTGTCACTGTTCTAAAAGTGTAAGTATGTCCATTGTGCCATAATTAACATTTATTATCGGGTTATGTGATCGTTTTTATTTTTTCGCTATTAATATTATCATATTAGGTATAACAATTTATATCACTTGAATTACTATTCTTAAGTCATTATTTATTACTAACTAGCTGATATGGCGAACTTCGTACCGCCCAACAGTCATTATGGTTTCTCACCTTTTAAACCTTCCCTGGAGTTAGTTAGCTGATTTTGGTCATGAAACAAACATTTCATGACCAAAATCAGCTAAATCGGTCGACCGTTCCGACCGGAGTTTTTGCGAGACTAACGAACAGCATTTCATTTTTATATATAAGAATTACAAAAATTTAAGTCAAAATTACGAGTATATTACTCCTAATCAAATAACCTACCCTTAACCGTTCCTGGTGCAAAGGTACCCATAACACTCGCAGCATTGCCACGTTGAATAGCAACGGCCATCCTTTGCACCAGGAACGAGCCGGAGCGGGAGTTACCAGTCTTAAGTTTGAGCGTTTGCCCTACTTCTTTAATAAATGCCCTAGCCTCAGAGCCTCAGCCTAGCCAGGGTTATGTTGATATTTTTTCTGAATCTTTCATTAACTTACCCTTATTGTCATTACCTTTGTTGAAACTGAAAATCTCGTGAGCAAGTGGTGAAAAGGTAGGTATTCTATTAGTAGAGCTAGACCACAAACATACCTATATTTCAATGTCTAAAGATCTAAATGCATTTCTTGCGTTAGCGCTCGACATATCCCAGATGAAACTATTTAGTACCTGGACATATTCCACGTAAATTAAACTTTCGTGTCGATGGCAAAATCACTAGGTATTTAACTATTTACTAAAAATTGGCAAAGTGCGACTCAGACTCTAGCACGAAGGGTTCCGTACTATTATCAACGGCATTATTTCAAATTTCTGCCTGCTGTTTTTTTGTATTAGTTATAGCGGCAACAGCAATAGATCATCTGTGACCATTTTAACCGCCTACGTATCACGTTTCATGTAGATGAGATTCAGCCTGGTGACCGACAGACGGACAGTGAAGCCTTGGCCTTCTTAATCACATTGTCATAGTCATAATTTGGTGCAATAAATACTTTTTATTATTATTATTAGTAATAGCTCTCGTTTTTACCTTTTAGCTATGGAACCCTAAAAATGGTTGTACAGCGGTGAAAGCCTGATTGTTTATGTTCTTTACGTACATCAGTGAAATAAAATCTTCGTGACGAGATTTAGTGACATCTGTCACGAATACGTCGCGGCAGATACGCTTCGTTTATTTGAAAACGAGTGCATATTCGTTTTACACATACGTCCCACTGCTGGGCTCGGGTCTCCCCAAGAAGGGGGTGTTGGCCATAGTCCACCACGCTGGCCAAATGGCGGGTTGGGGTGTTCACTTATCTTGGAAAGCTGTCAGTTTTCTCCGACAAGCAGATTTCACCACGATGCAATAGTCTAAGCAAGTGGTAATAAATTATAGAGGGAAGGGAATAAAGGGAAACTATGAACATTTTTTTTATCAATTATTTGTCACCCGCAACTATGTACGCTACATAGAGTGGAATATACAAAGAATTTTCAACCCCTATTTTAACCACTAAGATGTTGAATTTTTAAATACCAAAAGTCATAAGGACTTACTCTTTTTTAAATATATATAACCGATAACTCTGTTTACGGGGTTATCGGTCACTAAACTCACCCTAAGAAACAATTTCTACTATGATACCAACTCTGTATTTGCGAAATAAAAATCAGTAGAGTTGATCCCATAGAGAAAGTTGTTCCTTAGGATGAGTATAGTGACTCACTTTCGGCTTAGTACACCCCTAACCGATAACCCTGTATCTTTATTATATATAAGATTAATAAAAGGACTTTTTATTTAATGTAGATTAAATATATAATATAGTAACATCTATATATAAAATTAAATAAAAAGTCCTATTTAGAAATACAAAAAGCAGTGTAATATCATGCTACGTTGATTGCCCGCGTATTACGTAAACCGTGACCGCTGTTCTTGGGCAACGCATTCCTTATTGAGTGTTTTATAACATTTCACTTGAACACAGTCGGGAATGACTTTAGTGGAAATTATAACTAAGTTGACCGAGTGAACGAAGCGTCTCTTCTCTTCTATCCAAAACAACATCGAAAAGAAAGTTTTCATCAGTTTTTATATGACTTTTGGAGGAGAAAGGTTCTCTATTCGTCGAAATTTAATTA
Organism: Ligdia adustata; assembly: GCA_947049295.1. Taxonomy (NCBI): domain Eukaryota; kingdom Metazoa; phylum Arthropoda; class Insecta; order Lepidoptera; family Geometridae; genus Ligdia; species Ligdia adustata. Next base: position 4,693,278 of record OX346236.1, on the reverse strand, counting down.
TTTTTAATTAGTTTGTTATTCCTCGGATTCTCGGACACGCCTGGATCGATTTGAATAATTATAATATGTTTTTCGAAATTGTATACTTTCTGGTTGGTTTCATAAAAGTTTTATTTATGAGATCGGTTCTATAGTTTGGTGTAACCAATACAACTGAAAAATCTTGAAGCCGGTTTTCAAATTTTTTTTAAGTATTAGGTACTTGTTTCTGACTACTGTCTGTTTGTCTGTCTTACCACTATGCTACGAGTGTAATTTAGATCGGATATTTTACCAAAAAGAGGTAAATTTGAGGCGCCATTTACCGGCCGAGTCCAATTATATTTCGCAGAAACATGCTAAGCGTAAGCTTTAATAAGAATTCTGTATATGAAACAAATCTATCAAGAAGTCTGAATGTCTTTTTATATACTTAGTTGCAAAAAATCTTCACTAGATCAACTGTTCGCAGAAGTGTTTAGTACTAAACGAATGAAAAGCACCAAGGGTCCATTCAAAACTTATTTTCCGAAACTCCTTACACGTTTTTCATTTTTATTTACTAATCAATTTAAATGTTCTCAATACGGCCATCCCAAAAAAAAAACAAATATTTTATGATAATCGGGTCGGCTTTGAAATAATATCAAAAACTGTTGTTTAAAATCTAGTCAACACTAAGATTATCATCAATTTTATTAATGTTTATTCAGCCGCGATTCAGGTGTTAGTATATATTTATATCTGAAATTTCGGACCGACTCACTATACATTGACCTGATTTTACAATAAAAATAGACAAATTATTTTTGTTTCTACCTACACCTATAATACAAAAAACTCTTGACTTCTCTTAATTTTTTACTCCGACGGCCACCGTGGTCTAGTGGCTAGCATGCTTGGTTCGAGTTCCGACGGTCCCGAGTTTAATTCCCGGTCGGGGCAGGTGTTCGAATGATGAGTTTGAGCATTTGTCTTCGAGTCTGGGTGTCTTTGTGCGTGTGTTTGTGAATGTCGAGACATCTCCGACACAGGAGAAGTCCTAGTGGGGAACTATCAGTGTAGAAGTTTATTACTATTATTTAATTTTATTTAAGATTATCTTTACTAGCATAATTTTTTGTGACTTCGCCTATTTAATAAAAAAAATACGAACTGCGGACCTGCGGTTTTTCCTGAGGTAATTAAAAATGAATCCGAATCATTACTATTCAACAGATGAAATACTATTTATAATTAGCTACCTGCTTAAAAAGTTATTGTCTCATTTAGCTCCAAGCAACAAATATATAATGTTATATTATATTAATATATATTGTTTACTACACTTTCAAAGAAAAGTAAAAGATGGCGGCTGAAATTTTTTTTCAATTTGATTCAACCGTCATCTAAAAGAAATCAGGTAATATAAAAAAAAACCTTATTTTTTTGGGTAGTCTGTAAAAAAAGTTTTGATTATTGTTTTTTGACAGAAAGAAGAGAGAAACTAACACATTTTCCTATATTGAAACATCAATTATACATAAAACTACGTTTACCTCTTAATTGACTATTAGTGATCATATGTATAGGTAGATGTAGATCGCAGTCTTAGGTCTAGTAATCATCGAGAACTACACGTCATTTGACCTTGTTTTATAATATTGATAAGGATTCATGTAGGAGGATGTAATGCGGTATGAATTAACATATACACATTACACATACAAACACGCCCTCATACACATTACACGCATTTTTTATGCAACCACGGCTTCGGCTATATATCCATGCTATATAGCTTATTAGGCTATATTATATACATGCTATATAATCTGGCTAAATTGTGAATTTCATGAGGTCTCTTATCTTTAAAATTTAAACCAGAAAATCAGGTTTTATTACGATGTTTTTTTCGCGGTTAAATTAGAACGCGATAATAGAGGCTAATATAGACTTGAACAGTTATGAATTATAAACCTGAACCAGGATTTGAATGTGCTAGGGTCCGCTTGAAAGTCGAGCTTTCGCCCTCGACTACTACAATTGAGCCATCTCCGTTAAATGGGCAGAAATGCTTTCGTTTGTATGTCGCTAGTTGTTCTGCTCTACAGGTCGTATTTAATGGAGAAATTGTCTGTATTGAGAATTATAAACCATTATTACATTAATAGATTTACGAAGAAACTATTTTTTTTTATTTAATAGTAATTTTAGTGTTTTGATATATAAAACTAAATAATGAAAAAAATAAATTAATATTTTGATTCTAGGTCAACCGTAATCTTTTACCATTATTCAATCAGATTGCAAATGTTAAGTTTCAGCGACAGATGTCAGAGTCAAGTCTTCCAATGGCTGGACTACAGAGCATTTTTGCTGAATCTGTATTTAGATTTTCGTCTAAATTTGCATATAGGGGGTCGAAAGCGTAAAAAATAGTATTTTTAGTAGTTATTTCTCTGTAATTTACGCGAGTTCACTTTTAGATAAATTATATATATTTACTTTTGCGTGTATACTGTCATATTCATGCCTGAGGTCACTTCTCGGTCTCAGTGGAAGACCAGCGCTGGCTGCTGTATAGCAACTAGCGTGCAGCTCAGTTGGGGCCGGGTTGTTGTGGTTGACTAACACTATTTAATAGTTAAAAGTTAGTTTAATAGTTACAGTATGTTCTTATGTATATAAAAATTTACATATTTCAAGCCAAGTTCTCTGAGCCTCCAGTGCAATATGAATGGGAAACAATTGACGGACTAATAAACATAGTTTCAAGACGTTTTGCCTGTAAATCTTTTATAATAAATCCACACGACATTGATAACGTTCGTTTAATCACTCCGTTGCAGCTAACAACAATATTTGAGTGCAAATGGAGGTTATCAGTATATCAATGGTATCACAATTCATTACGTGTAGGGCTTGTGAGCATAATAATTACGGACATAATATTATCGCACTGTAAAAAAATTGTCTAGTCATACATATCAGGACAAATCAAGTTCCTTTTGGATCGCTATCGGATGTTACGATTCCTCATTTTAGAAATAAGTAGTCCATTTAGCTAATAATAAAACTACAAGCTGGGCAAGATTCACAATTTGCAAAAATGGAAGCTAACTTCAAAACTATGCAGACACAAAATGAGGCCTTACTATTATCCAACAAAGATATTAAAAAAACTATGTCGAATATTATGACTGAACAGAAGGAAATGAAGTTACGGATAGAGGCGTTGGAACATAATGAGAATAATGTAGATGAACTTAAAGAGCAAATGGAAATACTAGAGAGAAAAGTGAGAGAAAATGTAGTTGAAATTAGAAACCTGCCACTCGAAAACAACTCACAGATAATGGATACTGTTGAAAAAATACATAGAGCTCTAAAGCTTAGGTTTGAAGCACGAGATGTGCGCAACTCATACAGGCTGCCAGCTAAACCTGAACAAATTAGGCCAATAGTAATTGAGTTCACGTCCTCTCAGAACAAGAATGCTCTTTTAAGCGCATTGAAGGAATACAACAAAATCAATCAAGAAAAGTTTAACACCACGTCCATTGGCTTTAAAGATAAGAAGATTATATATCTGAATGAATGCCTTACAAAAAAGGCAAAACAAATTTATAACCATGCACGTGAGATGTCTCGACAAGAGAATTGGAGATATTGTTGGACTGCTAAAGGAAGAGTGTATATACGTAAAGAAGAGGGATCACCAGTGATCGAGATCAAAGATAAAAATCAACTCAAGGCCTTGCAAGCTAATCAGCTCCCGAGCACACCAAATTGACTAGGAGAAAATTGTTTTTTGAAAACGTCATTAAATATACTTTTTCTTCTGCTAATGTACTATCATAGCTTTTATAATATTCTGAAATTATATAGCATGTTTAATGTTTCAAGCATACTCTTAAGTTATTATTATATAGAATATATTATTAACACCTCCTCACCTTCACTTTCACCCCCTAAATCACACAAAATCACATCAGAAACACCAACATTACACACACTTATTAACAATACATATGACACACACACAAAACACTTACAAAAATCAGACCTGTTAAAACTTATGCGTGTTACAGTCTACAGCTTGCTCAAAAACCTTCGCTTTTATATCTGGGTCTTTATAAACCCAGATCATAATTTAACAACCAAATAATATGGCACAAATAAACGAACTAATAACAGACATTGACGATGTTAATGTCTCTCAAACATTTATTTTGAGCAAACTAGAAGATTGTCAAACATACTTTCACAAGGCTCAGGTGAATAATGTATCTATTATCACTATGAATATACGTAGTATTAACAGTAACTTCAATGACTTTCAGGTGTTATTAAGTCGCATCAGTTTAAATTTCGACATAATAGTCCTAACGGAATGCTGGCTAAATAAGAACTATACACCTCATCAGCTTACTGGATACAGTGTTCATCATACTAAAAAACATATTAATAAAAATGATGGTGTAGTCGTCTACTTAAAAAAGAGCCTTAAAAAGGTTAAAACCAACGAAGAGGTTTTTATGGATGGTAACTGCATAATAGTAAAAATAGACAAAGAACTATGTGTAGTTGCATTATATCGTCCACCATGTAACAAGAACACTGACAACTTCATGAACTCACTGAATATTACCATAAGTAAAATAAAGACTTTCCCGAGCATTGTTATAATAGGAGATATGAATATCAATATTGCAAAAGACTATAAATATAAACACTCCGATGAATATTTAACGTTACTAGCCAGCTACGGTTTACTACCAGCTCATACATTTCCGACGAGGGAGAATTCCTGTCTAGATCATTGCATAATCAAAACTAAAAACAAAGTGACAACCTTGGTATTACCAAATACAGTGACTGACCACTCTCCAGTTGCAGTACAGATAAATACAACACGAAATATGAATAAAAAAACATTGAATAAAATAAATATTGTTAACTACGAAGCTATACGAGGTGAGCTATCAAGAACTAAATGGCGTGAAATATTAGACTACTCTGACATAGAAAAGGCTACCGAGACGTTTATGTTCCTTATTAGCTCAATGATAGAAAAAAACACTTCCTCAAGAATAAAATCAAGAACCAAATCAAACATAAAGCCCTGGATAACCCCCGGCCTTATAAAATGTATGAAACGGCGCGACAAATTTCACACAGACAGCAAAAATAATCCAAATAATAATGAGTTGAAAACCAGATATATAAATTACAGAAACGTCTGCAATAAGATACTTAAAAAGCTAAAAAAGACTTACGAGAAAACAGAATTAATGAAATATGCAACAGATTGTAAAAAAACCTGGCAAACGATCAAAAAGATCTGTGATTTTCCCGAAAAAGACAACCCTGTAGAAGACTTGTTAAATATTAAAACAACACCTGTTGAATCTCTCGATGAAGTAAATGATTACTTTATTAACGTCGGATCAAATTTAGCTAAAAACACTCTGGAAGCGCTGAATGATACTGAAGAAAGACTAGCACAAAAACAGAGAAGTACAGGTAATCAGATAACATCTTTTGGACTTCTACCAACGGATGCCACAGAGATCTATCATATCGTAAACAATCTCAAAAACAGCTCAGCACCAGGATGGGATAAAGCAAATTCCAAACTTGTAAAAAGTATACTACCTTATATTCTAGAACCGATAGCTACTATCTGTCAAGCAAGCTTTGACACAGGCGTGTTTCCAAAGCTATTGAAAAAATCGCTAATCTGTCCCATTCACAAAGGTGGGAATGAAGACGGTGTCACAAATTATAGGCCTATATCTTTGTTACCGACCCTGTCTAAGATATTAGAGAAATTAATGAATATAAGACTCAAAAACTATCTGGAAAGCAAATCTATATTATCAAACAACCAGTACGGATTTAGAGCAGGCAGAAGTACTGAAGGAGCCGTTCTAGCTGTCACAGAACACATTAAAGCTAAACTTGATTGCCAAAAGAAAGTTGTAGGAGTCTTTCTCGACTTGGCAAAAGCCTTTGACACCGTCTCCATTCCTGTACTCTTAGCTAAGATAGAAGCAATTGGAATACGTGGCACTCCATTAAAATGGTTTCAGAGTTATCTCACGGAGAGAACACAATCGGTAAGAGTTGAAGGAGTAATGAGCCATGAAGCTGAGATAAAATTTGGTGTGCCACAGGGCAGTATACTAGGTCCGACATTATTTCTGATCTACATAAACGAGCTGTGTGACATGAACCTCAATCAATGCAAAATCACAACTTACGCTGACGACACTGTGCTCTTGTTCCATGGGCAGAGCTGGGACGAAGCACAACATGTGGCTAATGAAGGCATGGAAAAAGTATCGAAGTGGCTAAGATCAAACCTATTAACAATCAACATTGCAAAGACTAAATACGTTCCATTTACAATTAACAACTCCACCCAACCGAAGAGAAGCTTAGAACTGAAAATGCATAAATCAATATGTGCCATTGACAGCAGCTGCAGTTGTGATAACTTAACACAGACATCGGATATAAAATATTTAGGAATCACGCTAGATAGAAACCTAAAATGGACTACACATATAAAAAGCCTGACAGGTCGAATACGAAAACTTATGTTTACCTTCAAAAAACTCCGTCATGTTTTACAGTTTGACTCCCTGATCAAAATTTACTATGCACTAGCCCAATCAATATTGGTCTATTGCATACCCGTATGGGGGTCAGCAGCTAAGACGCACCTAGTGAAGTTGGAACTAGCTCAAAGAGCCGTGCTGAAAGTTATGAGCTTCAAGTGCAGACGTTTCCCTACCATAGATTTATATACGGAATGTGCGGTTCTCACGGTTAGACAGCTGTACATCAAATCTGTAATAAATTTTCAGCATAAACAAGTGACCAGTGAGCAACGTAAAAATGCAACAAGGAAGAGACGTAGCGACATGGTGATGACTACTATACGATCTCGTACCCTTTTTGGTAAACGAAGTATAACCAAAATGGGACCACTACTATATAACAAACTTTGTAAAAATCTGGACATAATACATACAACAAGACACGAATGTAATGTCAAGGTGGAGAAATATTTGAAAACGTTAAATTATGATGAAACAGAAAAATTCATAGATATGATCAAATAACATACACATTACCCACGCCAATTTGTGACTAAAACAGGTACACATGAACACTCACTTAACGCAAAGCACATTCACACATAAATTACACAACACACACACTCACACACACACTCGCACACACACACACACACACTCGCGCACACACACACACCCACATATATATATATATATATACAACTTACACAGTCACAACTTACACAGTTAAATTTACAATTATATTACACAACACACACCCACTTACCTCACACATTAAGACACTACTCACTCATACTCAAAATATCCTCTAATTCCATCTCTTCCAAAAAAAAAAAAAAAAAAAAACCTCTTCCCGTCTAATATAATTAATAAAATTTATCTGAGACTTACCCTACTTTTAACTTAGCTTTGTATTGTACTGACTGACATTACTGGCAACATTACTTATCTTCTTCTGTCAAGCTAATGTCACTCAGTAACCAAAAATAAAAAGCTGTTGTTTGTTTTGCTGTACATAATTAAATTTATTTTGTTTGTCTCAATTTCATCTTAATGGTTTAGTATATATTTTTAGCATAGATATTGGTTGTAAGTGCTCGTAATAGTTATAACTATTTCGTTGCATATCTGTTGCTGTGCAATACAGGCTTCCAGGAGACCTAGTGTGGAGCACAGAGTTTCAAAAAGGTATTTTGTATTTTTACTACCAATTTGTTTTACCTACTGTATATACCAAACACAATATCATGAAATAATAAACTTCTTTATCTTTATCTTCTTTATTTTCCCTTTCGGTCCACACTCCCTTATATTTTTTTCTGCGAATTGTTGGCCGAGAGAGCGAAGTATCTCTGCTTCGAGTTTTTCTTTAATCTTTCAGTTCGTACTTTTGAATATTTTTGTTTGTCGAGTAATTTCGTACCTGCGTTTAGGTCAGATAAAAGCTGGTACAGGTACTACGTTCTTTTTTTAATTTTTAGCGTCGTTAATTTTTGATTTTTTAGTTATCGAAATATGGGTATGATGATACATTAGATGTTTTTGTGTCAATGTGGCACTATTCCACCCAGGCGAACAAAGTGGAAATCTAGTATAAATCATCCAGGTGATTTGTATGTAAAAAGGGTGTAACTTGTGCACCTTCGAATTAAATCAGCCAGGTGAATATTGGCAACTTCTTTAATGATTGACCATACAACATGTATAAAAGTACCAAAACAAAGCTTACACACAAATTATAAAAAAGTCGACCATATTCTCTCGAGTAATTTAATTCGACGGTAAACAAATTTTGTCGCTACAGGTCACCTGGGTGATTTCACTCGGGTGCAATGAGATACAGGTAAATTGAAGACACTTTCATTAACTTTTTGTTCAACCAGGTGAACAAAGTGGAAAATACCGTAAAATCAAGCCAAAGGCAAAGGGTAAAATGTCCAGAAAAATGAATATCATTTGCGTCGTACAAGTTCTTTACAAATTCTTCTGATATTCAAATGGACGCAGCCAGTGAAACGCGATAAACGTAACTGGAGCAATTTCCTGCTCGCACGAGTGGCGAATTGGCAATACTAGTTTTGAACTAAGTCGATAGATAGCCACAAGCTGATATAGTGCTTTAATGGACTTCCCGGAATATGTTGCGTTTTAAATGTATGTTTATGTATATTGTTGTTTCTTTTGCATTATTTTCTAATTTATATACAGGGACCTTATTATATCTAACGCATAACGAAGTTCCTTGCTGAAAACGCGTGACGTGTTTAGCGTTATGTTGTCGCAATACGGTATTCTGATGATGCAAAACGAGCGTGTTTCGTGCAACGTTATAAAATTTCACATTGGCTTAGTGTATACCGTTCCACGTGCTTAAAATAACGCGGCTGCGTTGTAGAAAAATACGTTTATCTTGTGCTTATTCGCCTTCCAACTTAGTCTTATTTGCATTTGTTTTCACCTTTCATAAATCATACAAATCATATTTTTTTCCTTAAAAATGTGTTCAGTTCTCGCACATATTATGTTCTGATCAATTCAGGCATTCAGAAGTTATGGGACAAATAAAGTAGCATACATAAATAACACAATTAACTCGTAGTTCTGCGAACCTTAGTATTGACTTTGCGCCAAATGACTTCCAAAAATGACAAGTGGTTTTTGCATATTCAAGCAAATTTGTCTTATTTTTGGGGAAAATACTACGATGAAAATCCCTGACGACTAACAAATTCTAAAACATAAACCTTCCCAATAGGTAAAAATCGTAGAACATTTAGCCATGTTTTGTCAAGATTGGATGGAAACTACTTCGTACGCGAGTACGAAATTTCTCGTGCAGACAAACGCATATACCTACATACAAACTGGCTGACTATATAACATTTCGCACACTTGAAGCGCAGACGCTTCGCTCGCTCGTGAAAAATATTACACGCATGATTTTTTGCAGCCATACTCGTCTGTGAGAAAAAGTCTGATTTTTAGCTTCCCGCGTGGTCTTCACGCTAAGCCAGTATAAATTTGTCGTACTAAATTACTTTCTTATCATCTTGACCGATAGCAACACCTTGATTGTGGAGAGTTATTTTGATGCAACCATGTTACATGTTATTACTGTGCCTTGAATAGATAACATGCGTGTTAATCGAGCGGAGAGATCTCATTCTACTGGAAAAATCGGCGTGAAGTCACCCATTCATATTTATGATGGCTTGGTTTTTATATAAAATTTATATTTAGAATATAAATTTTATATAAAAACCAAGCCATCTACGCTTTTTGTTGACTACCGATCGCGACATTTTGGGAATGAGCGATCGAGCTACGCGCGCTGCCGGCACGCAAGATGAAGGAAATGCGATTTAGCGGAAAACATTTGTTTGTATGTCTTTTGGGAATGGTAATTGAACTATTTTATTAAGTTGTTTATATTAAAGTAGGAGAATGGCCGTCACATTTTTCTCAACAATATTCGAAATAAAGATAAATAGATAACTGCAGATATTATTAAACGCGCCTCAATATCGATCATTCTTTTTTATTTTTTTATACCGACAGAAAATAGGTTTTCTTCGCAAGTTTGAGGGACCAAATAACGGGTTTCACTAATAGAATGAGGTATATTATGTTAAATATGAAATACAAGATGGCGATTTAAGTTATTATTTATTTAGTGCCGGGGCTTTTTAAATAGTCAATTTAACTGATATAGGTTTATATATCCTTATTAAGCTATTGAATCATTTTATCCGCAGAGTGCTATGTCTAGAGCAGAAGAAGACTCTGTACGTGCCGGTGCCACGTCTCCAGAACGGCTTCCTCAATCGACTCGAGCTGCCGGAAGGAGAGGAGGGTCCCACGGCCATCAGGAAAGCAGTCTCTAGAAACGGGATGGACACCTATGGGAAACCTATTGGTAAGCGAAATCGCTGTAATAGTAACTTCACATTGAAAATGGCATTTTTGAGGCATTCACTGACATTCTAGGTAAAGTAATGATGGAGATCAATGGATGTCCATTGGAAACCTGTTGGTAAATATCATTCGTGAAAATATCACTGATCGCGTTTCGATGAGTATCCTGCCCTGCACCTTAGGATAGACCAAACCTATTGGCTGGCACAAATGGCGCAAGCAAGTTACGTGGAAGAGATTAAATAGTAATTTCTAAAGAAATCCAATGGGCTTAACACGTCAAGAGTTTTATACTACATGGTTCATCATAATATTGAACGATACATTTATTCGCCTAATGAACCCTAATAAAATGCCCTCTGCTAAACTTAACGAAATCCCGTAACCTGAATAATTTGGCAGCAAATCAGAGATCCAAGTACAATGCTCGGCAAACTTCTCGAGCAAAACGCGGTGTGGTGGGGTATAGTTCTGGCATTTGCGCTTCTCATCGACCAATCACTGGTAGCGACTCTACAAGTACCCTGCCCAGCGCCCTAGGCTCCGCCTTAGCCATTGGCTGCCACAAATGGCGCAACCAAGGTCGGATTTATTGGTTTGCTGGTCGTATATTGGAGTATTTTGCTTGTTTCAGGTATAGAAGACACCGTTTCTCTAGACCTGGTCGTGATGGGATCGGTTGCTGTCTCCAAAGAGGGATATCGTATTGGAAAGGGACGAGGTAACATATATTTTTTCTCGTGTTTTAACTGTGGAGGAAGACGTAAAAAATCTAATTATCGGAGTGAGATAATAGCTATAAGTTTTACCTTGGTCCGATCCTTACAGAAGTTGCATTAAGGAAGTGTCTTAGGCGATAAGAACTCCTAATATACCAACTGACAATGTTTTGTTTTATATGTACTTATTATTAATAATATTGATTTTCTGTTTGGTACTCTTTAGATACGAGTAGGTAGATGGATAGATAGAAAACTCTTTAATGTATGTACTAAGAAATAATGCAATAAACTTACTAAAACTTATGATTACGCGCCACAAGCGGCGCGGCGGTTGTACTGAAAATAAAATGTAGCGTGTTGTATTGTTATCATGATATTACTGCGTTCTACTATTTATTTATAAGTAATGTTGTTTATTATAACTCCTATAGTAGATAAATGTTTATGTTTACAGGCTACGGTGATTTGGAGTTTGGTTTAATGATGCACATGAAAGCGATCAAACCAAGCACCATTGTGGTCACCACTGTGCATGATTGTCAGGTGAGTTTTAGTTTTAACCAGATTTAAATTAAAGAATGTTCAATTTACCAGTAGACCAGACCAGATTCAAATTTAGAAAGGTCCAATTTCAGTTCAATATACCAGTAGACCAGACCAGTTTCAAATTTAGGAAGGTTCTATTTCAGTTCAATTTACCAGTAGACCAGACCAAATTAAAATTTAGAAGGTTCAATTTCATTTCAATTCCAGTAGATCAGACTAGATTCAAATTTAGGAAGGTTCAATTCGAGTTCAATTTGTTTGCATTTTTTATGCTGGTTCAGTTTGTTTCCCCATCGGATGTTTAATATAGAGTTAGAGACCATTGAGTCTGAGCAAAATCTACGTAATTTGAATATAACTGCTACATTTATTTACTAATATATAAGATGTGGTGAATTTCTGCCAAACAAACAACCAACTGGTTTATGGTGATTGCCAATTTGATTGAATATACTTTTTTCATATCGGGTTTTTTCTCAAATTTCCATTGTTCCAAAATAACAATTGACATTTGGAATAAAATTGTTTTACTTTCTGGATATACGTTTATTTGACGTTATTTAAAAACTGACGTTTCGATTTGAACTGATTGAATATGTTATATGTTTCTTTATGAACAGGTGTTCGACACTTTGCCAGCGGAACTGTTTGGGGCTCACGATGTGCCCATCGATATAATTGTCACACCTACTCAGGTAACAAATCGTTTTATAATTATTATTTTTGTTTTGTAATTTCAAAATGTTGAACGCACCTGAATTTTAAGTTGCGGTGTTGAGTTACAAACTGTTAAATTTTCTAATGTTTAAAAAGCTATAGAACAACCATTAGCACTAACTTAGCGACGACGAAGGCGACATGGTAAAGATTCCTTTGCATGGTCATTGTGTGGTGTTAATCCTAGAAGTAACAGAACCCTTTTCACGGGGATAAACGCCCACGCTAGGCCTACTGCCTAGCGGGGCGTTAACCCCGTGGAATAATGATTTTCTAGCCCTGCAATAATGATTTTCTATTGCCTATTACTTGACTTCCTTCTAAAGTAAATGTATTTATACCATGATGTTAACCACCAACAACATTTTTTCTCGTTTTATTTTGTAATAAATAATATTTGGATGTAGATATAATAAATAAACAACTACTAAATTATAAAAAATTAACGCTGCGAATTAAGCAATTTTTATAAAAAGCAAAATCAGATCCACATATCACATTCTCTCATATCACACGATTCAAACCGCATTAAGGATAAAAAATAATAATATATAAAAAAACTTTTTCCAATCAAATACCATTTTCAGGTGATTGAGACTCAGCGTATGTGCCAGCGTCCTATCGGCATACTTTGGCATTTGCTCTCAAACCGACGTCTGCTGCTGATGCCTATCTTAGGACAACTCAGGGATATTGAAATGCTGTGAGTAACACATACTGTTGTCAAAATAATACAAAAAAATGAATGTTTTCTACGTTTTGAGAATATCCTCTTATTTGAAGTCATTATCACATTTTTCTTATAAGGATTTTTCCACTTATTGTCTAATACGAGTATGACGCTGCAAGAACCTTTAATGACTTGTATTTCAATTAATTTATCAAGTAAAATACAAGTTTACATTTCATTTACTTAATTAAAGCTAACTTTGAACTAGTTTACTATCTAATCATAAAATCATTCACTCCTATGGAAAATTGTTCAAGTCCTCAAGAGAAGCAGCACCGCACCTACTGCACGAGACTACTTAGTGTAGGTGCTGTGTACATTGTGATGAGTTTTTCGGTACATAATTTATAAAATGTAATTAAATTTATAATTATCAATCGTATGTATTTATACAACGGTTATCGGCTGGGGGTGTACTAAGCCGAGTTATTTTTTCAAATTTAAAATTCAATATTTCAGGCTATTGAACCCATATTTTTGATATTATATTAATAATACATATAACAAACAGCCAGATGCACATTTAGAGTAATAGTTACACTAAATGTCAAAAAATTACACCTTCGTGAGTTTTGTGTGTCATTTACCATAATGTTTCCTACGCTGGGCTGCGCTGTATGCGGTCTGCTCCACGCCTTATCCAGTGATAATCTACGTCGACTGCCGTCAGTGTTTCATGTATGTATGTTTGTTGTAGCGCCGGTCGAGTTTGCACCCTGAAGGAGATAGACACGGATGTGGAGGAGCGCAGTACGACGCGACCGCGCCGCGTGCGTCGACGCACTCGTTCGCACAAGAGCCAGAGCGAAGGAGAGGTAAATACTATACCACCTCAGTTAGATTTATTCTATTATAATATTTTGAGTATAGTTTACTAGCGGTGCTCCGCGATTTCATCCGTTTAGTTCCCCATTTTACTATCGAGATAATTTTTTTAAGTCGGTTAAGAAGTATATGTCTATGTCCTTTCCCGGGGTCCAATCTACCTGTGTACTAAATTTCAGCCAAATCGGTTCTGTGGTTTCGGCGTAAAAGCGAGACAGAGAGCTACTTTCGCATTTATAATATGATAGTTAGGAATATATTAGTTAGGATGTTTTAGAATATGGCTTTATTAGCCTGAAAATTTGATGTGATATACATGGACCCCAATTCGACCTGTTACTCTGACTAAACTGATACGAGTAGTTCTTATAAATGTAAACAAAATGAGACGCGGCAATTTTTGAACTTCTAAATTGGATTAGTTTAATGAGTTGGCCTGACAGAATAGGGATTATCGGTTTCAGATAGATTGATAGAGAAACTTTATTAAACACAGTCATACAATTCTATTATCGCACTCGGCATTTGTGTTTTAAATTACAATTTTATAAAATTACTATCACCCACTTCGAGTTATTATTTCCCTTCAGTAGTTACACGCTTGCTAGGACTTCTGCGGGATTGATTATACAACGTGTGACAATACTTAAGGGTGTTAAAATTTAAATAATTTATTCCATACAAAAGTTGGTTACCTGAACGGCCAAGTTGTACAAAGGACGCAATAAATATATTATTAAATTTTGCAAAATTTGGTTTATCGTTTATACCCTTAAACGATAAGACTAATATCGTTAAGATATTATCACACCTCTTTGTTACACGTTGTAGATTATTCATTGTAATTAATTGTTTTAATGATTCCAGGGCGGTAACACCACCGAAGGTGAAGAGGGTAAAGCTGGCAAGCCGCGGCGACAGACACGTCGCCGCAACAGCCAGAAATCCGCTACCAAGGAGGGGAAGGACGGCAAAGAGGGCGACGTCAAACCCAAGAAGAACAAACGTCCTAAGGCGGAGATTGACTTTTCTGTCAAGGTAAGGATACTTTTAAAGAGTTACCAAAGAGGGGAATGATAGCAAAATAAAAATAATAATAATGTTTATTGTTTCTAAACTTAATGTCTATTGTTTTAAATTTATATTTTAAGAATTTCAACATGGTGAGAATTCAATGTTTTGGATGTTTTCAACTTTGTAAAAGTTTAACATTTTGGCAAATTTAACATTCGTGGCCTAGAGATGTCAAATCCAAGAAAACTCAGTGTCTTAAGTAGCGGAAGTTGATGAAATCACCGAAATTGTATCTAGAAAAGAAATCATTACCTTTTCTCTGACGATGACTAATTTCATCTACAACTTTTTTGTAATTAACATTATCATACATAAAAATCAATGCCACTATTCGTTGTAATTTTATAACTCAAGAACGGGCTCACGTATCTCAACCAAATGTTTATGTGAAGTTTGCACAAATTCGGTCGACCGGTTCTTCATTTATCATATTTTTTGTAAAAAAGGAATTCAATAAATAGCGGATAATTTTGTTAATGGATATTTTTTCAGTGTTGACAGTACAAGCATGTTTATACGTAGCGAAGCAAGTACCGGGCCGTTAGTTAATTTATTTGATATTAACTTTTGTTTGCAGATATCCAACATCAGTCCGAACACGCGCGTGCGTGATCTAAAGCAAGCGCTCACCGAGCGCGGGGTCAAGCCTCAGGTCATGGTCTGGAAGGTAACATAGACAATTTATTTTATTTAGAACGGGGCAAGTGCTTTCATTAACAAAAACGAAATGACTAACTACAACAACAAAAGAAAGTAACATAAAGTTTACCTATAGACCAAAATTTATTTAGAAAACTAACGCGTGTTTGATTCATATTGTGTAAGAAAACGGGGTTTCACGTGTACCTCATTGTGGAAGATACGAACGGCTCATTTCATTCCTGATGAAGTTCACCGAATGTGAACGAAACTATGGTTAGACCTTTCCTACAATCAGGTACGCGTGAAAACCCGTTTTCTTAAACAACTATAGACCATTTAAGATCTACAGATAATCCAAATGCTCTAACCCACAACCAGAGGGCAGCGTGCCAAGAATGCTATATTTATGTCGTTATTTCTTAGAAGAGGGAGAAGTTTAATTGCTTAATAGTTAAAAAATAATTATCAGATTAAATAACTACTTAATATAGAGATAAAAAGTAAAATGGTAGGTGGAGAAATTTGACTAACTGATGGTATTGTTACTATTGCAGGGATTCCGTGGATTCTGCTATCTACACTTCTTCAAGCCCAGCCCTCAGAAGGTGAGAGAATGTGTTTTTTGACGTTGTATTTCTGACGCTAAGATGTCACCGTAAGAACAATTCAAAGAAATATGTAGTCAAAAAAGTTGCGCATTTTATGGCGTTCTTTTAAATTGGTCAATTAACCTTCGCGGTCCTTATATCATTGATAAAATAAATATTTTAAAATTGTTAAACATCATATAATTTTGTGTAAGGCTGTGCATGCGTGCAATCTAATTAACTTCCATTAGATTCTATTATCTTACAATAATCATAATGTTGTCTCCAGGGCGAAGGCGACACCGCCGCCACAATCAGCATAGACAGCGTACTGAGCGCACTGGCGCAGATGTCAGTCGGAGGTAGCGGCACACCCGCGACCACACCCGCCACCGACACACCCGCCGCGGAGGGAGCGGCGGATGACAAGCCGCGCCTGCTGCTCGTGGAGCCGGCACCGCCGCGCGTCACACCCGCCTCGCGACCCATACAGCCCGAGGTAACTATATGTACTGACACACTCGCCTCGCGACCCGTACAGCCCGAGGTAACTATATGTACTGACACACCCGCCTCGCGACCCATACACCCCGAGGTAACTATATGTACTGACACACTCGCCTCGCGACCCATACAGCCCGAGGTAACTATATGTACAGACACACCCGCCTCGCGAACCATACACTCCGAGGTAACTATATGTACTGACACACCCGCCTCGCGAACCATACACCCCGAGGTAACTATATGTACTGACACACCCGCCTCGCGACCCATACACCCCGAGGTAACTATATGTACTGACACACCCGCCTCGCGACCCATACACCCCGAGGTAACTATATGTACTGACACACCCGCCTCGCGAACCATACACCCCGAGGTAACTATATGTACTGACACACCCGCCTCGCGAACCATACACCCCGAGGTAACTATATGTACTGACACACCCGCCTCGCGAACCATACACCCCGAGGTAACTATATGTACTGACACACCCGCCTCGCGAACCATACAGCCCAAGGTAACTATATGTACTGACTTACTAAAGGTTTTTCCTCCCATCCCTGGCAGTGAAGGTGTAATTGCCAAGTAACACCAGATGATACATTCACCTGCAAAAGACTTGAATCAATGACCTTGGCTGAGTAGTGATGATTTTTAGGTGTCTCTGACGACGAATCGAAAGGTAAAGTGATGAGTCAAAGTACTCGTTAGTTGTATAGTATGCGGGGCGAGATGATACCGCGTAATCATCAGCCAAATCTAGTTTTACTCAACTTTAGCCCTTGCCAGCAAGGCTGTTATAGTTAACAGCCTTGCTGGCAAGGGCTAAAGTTACTAATAAAACTTTTGGGTACGCTTCACTCAAACCTGTTTGATCTGACCCAGTGCTTCGTCTTCATACTATCTATGCTAATTTTATTCTTAACAATTTCGGTCAGGTGTGCCCTTTTTTCCTTTTTGGACAATTAGTATCCTCATACCATATTAGCACATTTACCTATTATCTGGTTCCGCGCGCTTCGTTAAGTTCTACGACATTTGTATTTTTCTTAAGAAAAACCAGTTTAAGTTTATTATTCTTGTTCATAACACCTGAAGGTTTCGCCTGACCCGGGATTGTTATGAAAGGACGTACCTATTCCTAACGTCAACGTTATTTCGATCTCGCATAGAAGTGAAATCAGCAGCGCCAGCTTAACGGTCCTATCAGCCATATACTGAGAGGACCGTTAGATATCCGTAGTCAGATCGGTTAGTTATTTTAAAGGATAGCACTAGCTTACAAAGAAACGAAATCAGATATTACTATATAAGAATGCCTTGGAAAAGAAAGCTTTTGGTGGTGAGACTAGCTTTTGTGCTTGTTTCTGTTGTTGTTACTGTCTGATTTTGTATTTTTGTATTGTATAGTAAAAATAAGTTTGTATTCCAGGTACACTGATTCGTGAGATGCTCAGCGACCGATGCTAAACCGACGATACGATAACGAATATTATAATAATACCTAAATAAACACGCATAGGAGTTGCTTGGTTGCACGCGGTCGGACGGGTCGCCTGTCGCATTCCGACACTTGTTTGTATAGCTTTAAGGTAGATTTTTCTTTGCGCCGGTCCCTCCTAGGTGAAAACGCTTGGTCATTTGTTAAAGTTACGTGTTAAAAATAGCTATAGAATTTAATTAAAATTAATTGAATTAATTAAAATCGAATAAACATTTGGTTTAGTCGTGTTTTAGGTTTATTAATCACTAGATTTCGTGCTAAAATTCTATTATTTTAAATTGGTGTAAAACGAGGTGATTGCGATCTTTTCTTAGTTCGAATTATTTTCTAAATGTAACTTTCATTATTTTTGCCGGTAGTTTGGCCGATGAAAGAGGCAAAGCCTGCACTGATGATACATTCTCTCTCTAGCTTTCCTTCCTGATCTTTCATACTGGCTACTTCCCGTTGCAATGATTTATATTAGATTGCTGTAAATCGTTTCGTCATGTTATCCTGTTGTTATTTCGATAATGACCAGAATTTACATGCCATTGTCTTCTGGTAATGTATGTTCAAGACGTGATAAGCGTGGCCGCCGTGTGACCATTTACTGTCATGCCGGAACAATAAATATAGCACTCTTATACACTCTTAAATTAAATATATATTTATGTAACTACTTTTTAGTTACATAAACATATAGTACACATTTTTTTTAATTACGCAAAATTACTATCTTATCAATTCTATTGCTTGTAACATTGTACTTTACATATGACTTAGCAGTATATCTGTGTGTGTGCTGTTTATCATTTCGAATTAAAATATTTCTGTCAATGTCAAATAAATTTAAAAGAAATAACACAACTAAAGTTCAAATAAAATCTTTAAATAATTATATTTACGGCAGTAAATTTTCTTATACTCATATAATCGATTCATGACGTCTTTACTTTAGTCCAGTTGCTCGGTCGTTTACTAGAACAAACATCAAAAGTTGCATTCATTTATTATATTCTTTGCTACTTAACTTTTGAATATGATTGGATTACTTTCGTTTACTCTGACGGCAATGGCTTTTTATAATCTAATTCAAATGAATGATATCACAATACGTTACAAAGAGCAACACATGAGAAGTTAGCTAAAATCGTCAATATCACTGTTGACTAAATGATGCACCTGCTAATATTATAAACTAAACATTTGTTTCAGTTAAATCAAGGTTAATTATTAAGGGCAGTTGTTTCATTCGAGTTGGCCAAAAACTAGCGTATAACTTCGGCCTAAAATTTAATCTAGATATATTTTATTCCGTTTTATAATAAACAAATCACGCACAGTTATTAATCGATTAGCGAAGAGGTTCGATTTAAGTTTGCAATAATGTTCGAATGAAAGTTGGTTTTTTGTTCTTAATAGTTTTGGGGCCGGCGCGTTTGCTAGTGTTGACATCGTACGAGACGCTCTACCAAGGCAGTAGATTAAATCAATCGAAGCATATTGATATAACTTTTTAACAATTCTTAGAGTTCTATTTACAAAGAAACTGATGAAATATAATTTTATTGTCTCATATATTTCTATAAAACTGGTAGAATTTAGCTGTTATACTATCAACACTTCATTCCAGTGACTCGTCTGTTAACTCGACCGATGTCAACGCGGCATTGCTTTGAGAGTGAGCTATATACTATATTTATGTAAAACTTAACGAATGTGTTTATGAATGGTTTCAGTTGTTTCTCTAGTCTAAAATTAGAATGTAATTCACTAACGTCTTATCTAACTTAAGATATACGTAATGGGGCTTCGAAGAGAGTAAAAAGCAAATTAAACATTAAACGAACGGCATAAGATTCATAATAGTCGTATTTTATTACTGTTGCTTCTTTCTTCGATGTCCCCATAAACTTTATCTGATATCGTGTAACTTTAATTCTCGTCTTTAAATGCGAATTTTTCCTTATGCATTCTTCCATTAATGAACTTTGTAACTAAAGAAGCTATATTTTAGTATATTACCATAGATATATGAACACATAAAAAAAACTATATTTTAGTATATTATAATGTTAAGGTGCTTGCGAGAACGGAATCCCAAATTTGAAGTAACGCATACTTATTACAGCTTCATCGTTCTGGGGTAAGTTATGCTAAATAGGGGTTAATATACTCATAAACAGCTTACCCTGCGATCAAGATTTTAAAATCAGGTTGTGTCACAGTTTGGTCTTTTTTTTCTATGGGACCCAATAGTAAAAATTGTTTCTAATTGCGTGTATAGTAACACCTTTTTGTTTTTTTAGAACCCAAGCCGATACCTATGTATGTCTTTTCTAAGATCTTTATAAATACGTCATCACAATATTTGCTATAAGCATTATTCTTAAATAATAAACTGAAAATCGTAACAAAATCTCTTCGCAGTAGATTGATGGTGAAACAGCGTCATTTAGAAGGTTTCTAAATTTTGCCTTAAGTCTGTTTAGATATTAAAAGGATTTGATTAGTGAATAAGTAATGTATATTAATTTATTTTTTGTTGTAGCAAAATTTTTGGGAGTCCGTTTTTCCTTACTTTGTTGTAGGATGTTTGTGCCAACTTCAATACAGTCAGATAAAGTTATCATGGCGAGAGAGGTGATAAAAAGACGCCAAGATATCTTTCTCACACTGTAACAACATTATTATTTTTACACTGTCAATTTGTTTTGAGTTACAAGTCTTTTCAAGTTCTAGAAAGTTAATTGATGACATAACCGATAAGTTGATGTAAACTTTTTTTTTCTCTACCCACAGCTGTCAAAGTTACTTTTTCAGTATTAGGCTTATAATATATTATTTAAGACTTGAAAAGTAATATATGAACATAATATATTTAAGATATATTTTAAATATTAATATTCTATTTAGGTATCGCGTTCGCGATGGCATTGGTCTCTTAGTAGATATAGGACGTATTTTTGTACAGGGTGTAAACTTTTTCTTAGCGTGCATCTAAATTACTTGTTTGATGTCGATATATTTGTAGAAAAAAAACCTATAATGTTTGCTAAACATTTTGGGTGTTTGTATCGCACGAATTTAATATTTTTGATCAGAGACGATCGCCGCTCTAAGTAGTAGGCTTTTTTTTGTTTAAAGTAACTGCAATTGTGAAAACTATGTTTTTAATTGCATTTATCGACTTTAGAACAAGTAGTTTGTTTCCATTTACACTCGTGAAGTACTTTAATTTTTATTTTATTTTGTTTATTTAAGTTAAAGGCAGCATAATAACCGCTATGTCATATTTAAACGTAAGCATTGTCATTTACTCGCTTACAAACACAAAGGGTCGATCCGCATGAAGTTCTAATTGTGTTAAACTGATTCTGACAGAGAAGTAGCTGTCATGATGGTTTATTGTTTAGATATTTAATGAATTAGGTGATTGGCCCGAGTCTTGCAATATTTATGCTTGTTTTGTTATATCTCACATGCAATATAATATAGTAAATAGCACAATTGTTAAGTAATTATATTACACTTTTGTACTGTTTAACGTCGGGCGAACAATTGATGGAGGTTTATTTTGTTTTGTATTTTTTTTTTCAAATAAATTTATTAAACACTTTATGCTTTGTTTTTTTTTGTTTTTATTTGTTTAGTTGTTAGGTTAGGCGTAGTTTGTTGAAAGATATACCTACTAGTTGTTAGAAACTTGAACTTGTGATTGTTCTTAATTTTGTCGATTAGAGTTTGAGGGTAAATATTAAATTCTATTTTTTTAGCGATATGATGTTTCATTTATATAACCCCTTACTCCCTAAACTCCCTAAAACTAGACCTAAGTACTTCCATAGAAACTGTTTTCAAGTTACTATTTTATTTTTGGATTCAACACCACTCCAAAAACGAGAAAATAAATACAATATATACATAATAAAAATCACAAAAAATTCGTTTTAAAATGTTGTACAATTAAAAAAAACTGCTATAAAACAAATATAAATAAAAATATTTAAATATATACATGGTTATCTGTTACGGGTGTAGTAAGGCGAAAGAGGATAATAATACACATCATTACGAACAACTCTTACTATAAGACCAACCCTGTATTCGAGAAAAAAATCAGCGGTTCAATGTATACAAAAAGTTTATCGGTCGAAGACACAATGTATGAAGCCGCTGATTTTTATTTCTCCAATTTAGAGTTGATTCAATAGTGAAAGTTGTTAAGTAGGTTGAGTATATTGACCCCCTTTCGGCTTAGTCTTTACACCCCTATCCGATAATCCTTTTTGTATTTATACTAGCTGTCAATTTTATATTTATACATTTTTATACTTCGTTAAAAAAAATCCATAAAAAGTATCCTATGTTACTTCTAATACCTCCAAAAATATGTGTACAATGTTTCATGATGATCGGTTTAGTAGTTTTAGCATAAAAGCGTAACAAACATACATTCACATTTATGTATAGGTTCATAGCCGATCCGGTCACGGCGACCTAATTTCCTGTTATTAAATATAAGTCACGTCACAAGGCTTCGTTAGTATGCCTTCATATGGCTATGATACCCTATCTTACCTTTAAAAGTACGCATACAATTGCTGCATGTTAGGGTGCCGTTGACATAATTATAAATTATTTCTTAAGGCGGTCCATTGTTGAGACCTTCCCGCTTCTGATCAAGATCACGCCTTCTATCATCATCAAATATATGCACATTACGTTGCACTAATCGACGCCACTCAAGGAGATTGCTGGCAAGTTCCTCCCAACAAGATGGTTCGATTTTGCATCTTTTCATAAGACGCTTCAGAACATCCTTGTATCTCAAGAACTGACCTTCGCTCCTTCTCTTTCTGTCTTGGAGCTCCGAATAAAAGATGCGCTTTGCTACCCTCTCATTGAACATTCTTGATGATTGTTTACCGTCAATTGAGGTGCTGTTACCACAGCACCTCAATTGACGCCAAACTAAATAAGCCTCTTATCCACTAACATTTGCTTTTCTGAGAACTTAAGTATTTCTGATACCATCTGACCATTTTATGTTCAGAATATCGCTTGCGACATTAAGTCCATGTTTCAGAAATGTACAAGAGATTCGCCAGAACAATCGCCATGTAGACACTGATCTTAGTTAGTAATGAAAGATCGTAAGCTCGAAATACCTTCTCCCGGAGCCTACCAAAAGTAGCAGAGACTGCACCAATTCTGCTGCTTATTTCAGGATCCAGATCACCTTTTGATGTTATCGTACTACCGAGGTATTATGTCTAGATTGCTTAAGTACGTGATTTCAAGCGGGGCACTCATCAGCGTGCGATCAATAGCCATCACTTCTGTTTTTGTAACACTGATTTTTAACCCAAACCTATGACAAGTGTTATCAAGGCTAGTCATCATTTCTTTCAAAGCGTCAAGACTATCCGAAACGAAGCAAAGATCATCAGCATACATAATTTCTCTGAAAATATCAAGCGAGCACTTGGAGTTAGCTCTAAGTCTACCCAGGTTGAAAAACTTACCATCGGTTCTGAAACGTATACGAATACCAGCCGAAGAACTTTGCAGAGCCCTTTCCACAACCACAGAAAAGTAAAGTGCAAACAGAGTCGGTGTTAACACACAACCTTGCTTGACACCGCAATCGACTGGAAAAAACTCAGTTTGGTTACCATTAGCTGACACACAGCAACTCATACGATCATGTAAAAGTCTCAAAACCCGAATAAATTTGTTTGTTATTCAACAAAACCTTCCACAAAGCATCACGAGGAACACTGTCAAAAACCTTTTCCAAATCAACAAAGCGGAGTTATAGAGGCTGCGATTGCTCTCTACTCTTCTCTTGCAATTGTCGGATGGGAAATATAGCCTCACATGTTCCCCTGCTAGGACGAAACCCAAATTGAGACTGGTAGTATATTTTTTGATAATCTGCTCAGACGATTGACAAGAACTCTGGCAAATATCTTGCCAGGGACAGAGAAGATGTCTTTATACGAATCACAACTGTCACGAGCGCCTTTGTTTTTATAAAGTGCACAGATGTTAGACACACTGAAACTTACAGGAACTTGTTTATCCGCCCACATTTGTTTAAAGAAATTACGCATTACTCGAGTCAAGCGAACTTGAGATATATCCCTCTGACGAATTTTGGTGTAGTCTATGATATGCCAGTGCTTGGACCTCGGGCGTATTCATGTAGTTTTGTACTTTGCAGGCAATCTGAACATGGTATTTGTAACAGCTAATTGGAACCTGGAACAAAGATCTAATAACATCTGCCCATTACTGTTCATGCTCCCAATGCCATGTCTATCTAGAACTTTAGGCCACGCTACATAATCACGACCAACTCTTGCATTGCAGTCACCTAGCAGCAGTACCTATTGTTTTGGATGAATTTTTGTTAGTAGGTACTTGAGTGACTTCTTCATAAAATGTATCCTTAATGAAATTAAGGATATTAAGGCTCTGTTTTGTCCATTGTAGGAGCATACACGCTGACTATATTTAAGTAATTCTTGTCACGTAAGGAAATTCTCGGCGATATTACCCGATCGGAAACGGACACGGGGTATTCATCAAGTTTTGTAGCCAAGTCATTTCTAATAGCAAACTCAACACCTGGACGCCTTGGGTCACTAAGAGAAGTACCCTTCCAGTAATACGTATAACCACTATCGTATTCTATTAGCTCACCTTCTTCAGCCAAATGAGTTTCGCTTAAAGCGGCAATGTCAATATTATAGCGTTGAAGCTCTCGAGCAACGATGGCAGTTTTACGTTCATGGCACTGGTTGTTGGTACGGTCTATTAATGTACGCACATTCCAAGCAGCAAGAGTAATTAATTTTGTTTTTGTTTTAACTTGTTTATTTTTGTTGCTTCGACCACGTTGTAGAGATACGTAGGCAGTCGTGGTAGCCGGGGTGTGGCCGCTGCATGTATAACAGCTACTTGGAGCCACTGGTGAGAGAAAGCAAGCTGCAGCCAGATAAAGCCTACGTCCATACAAGACCAGCTAGTAGACTGATTACTGTCACTACTTACTGCACCCCACACATTTGTAATATCAGTAGCATAGTAATATTTTTTACTAAATTAGTTTCTGTTAGTTAATTTTTGGGAAAAAAATCGTTCAATCATGTCTAGATAAATAGCGTAAGTCAAGAACTAAAATCAAGTTTTTTCATTTTTATTACAAGCCTTTACCAGGTTAAAATACCCATCAATCAAACTGAATGTAATAGCTGCTGTTTGATGTAATAATACAATACAAAAATGATGTTATCAATTTGACTAACATTTCCTACATGCCGACTATCAGATGTGCGACACGATATGTTTGAACGTGGTTTATAAAATGATATAAAGTAGTTGCTAACTGTGAAGTTCGAGACATTTTAATGCAAAATGCTTGCAATACTGTTACTCTGTCTGTTTGTAAATGATCAGTGTTTGGGACAACAACCAAGTACGGTACGTTATTTATCTACACTAGTATTCTAAGTAAGAAAAATATTGAATAATCTTTAAAAATTCGGTTCACCGAACCACCGACCGACCACTATTGTTACATGATTACTTGGAAACGGCAGCACTGATTTGAAAAACAAAATTGTTTGAAAGGGTATACTCCCACGTGGTCCTATTATAATTGTATCTAAATCGCTCCAGAGGTTTCATTTTTAAACCGAAATAACTGAAAAAGTTCCGTTGGCGCCTGCCTAATGGAAATCAGCAATATTTTTTTAAAGAACTTATTTAGTATCAAATAATAGTTTATTGCGTGGATTTTAAATGTTATATTTTTTAATGCAGAAGGCTTCGTACGCGTTATTCTTCGAGTCTACATTATATGTGGTGGGCGAGGGCAGCCAACAATATGTTGACACGTCTAAAGTTGTCTGCGAGCGTTATAATGAAAGCACGGCGGTAATGTACGGACAGATCGAGTTTTTGAAGTCAATAGATTCGCTAATCGTAAGTATTAAAGTAGTGGTAAGTAACTAGTCTTGTTAGTAAACCTCTGAGTCTGGAAACAGTCTCGCAAGCTAAACGGCGCGGGTTCAATCCCAGGTTTAAGCATGCACCTCTGAGTTTACCACTCATGTTGCATATTATAATTAATTCATTACCACTTGCTCAAACAGTGAAATAAAATTAATATCGTTAGAATACCTGCTTTTCGGATAAAGTTTCGAACGCAATTTGGACAGTGTGGTAGATTAGTAGGCCTGCATGCTCTATGCTTCTATGGGAGACTTGTGCCTAGCTGAGGGACGCTATGGGTTAATACATAAGTCTTAAAAAAGGGAAGAATTTTCCGTGATTAGTTAAAAACCACTTCTACCACACTGGTAAACTAGATTGCTCAACTGCATAATTTAACTTAAGTAACTATTCATAGTTGATCAAATACAAGTTGTGGCGTATCTAGTTGATAGTGGGGAAGAAATAATGTTATAGCTAAGAGTACGAACTACTTACATCAACTAAGTTGAGCAAAATAACTACACTAATATTATAAAGGCTAAAGTTTGTATGTGTGCGTTTGTTTGTTCCTCTTTCACGCTCAAACGGCTGAACGGATTAGGATGAAATTTGGCACGAATATAGCTTTTACCCTGGATAAACACATACATACGCTACTTTATATCCTGGAAAATTGAAGTGTTCCCATGGGATGATGAAATATTCAACGCGGGTACAGCCGCGTTGCGCAGCTTGTAGTTATATATATCATAAAATGTTCCGTAGGTATGGTATTTCTGTTTTTTATTTTTACCCTAACTGTTCTAATGGAGGATAATGTTTTTCAACCGTATGTATATCTCTAACTCTTTGTGACCCCTACAGCCTGAACAAGTAAACAGATTTTGATATGTGAGATATAGGATTTGTCTTTATTTGCGGATGATCTCGTTATGATACAGTGCTGTAAAGTTTATGCACTTTTTTGAAGTCATTTTTTATCCTACTCAGCTAGGCCTTTGACTACATGTTCGCACGACCACGGAAGTCAGCGATACTGTAGCCCTAGATGATGCATGCCTAGTCTGGAATATACTGGCTTTCAAGGAAGGCTGCCGGAACACAGTTATATGTGATTTCTCTTCAAACCAACTTGTTATTCGCTGTTCTAGTTATTGTGGTGACACTAAAGCATTTTGTAATAGTATATCTGTAACTACTCATCGCTGCTCAACTAGTTGAACAGTTGATGAATTCCATGTACCTACCACCAGGAGTAAAAGATTCTTTGTGGGCTGAACCTTCCTTATTGGCTAAAGACAGACATGAAACAGGTGAGCTAGCAAACTTGGTTTCGTTTCGTCGCTTCAACGATGTCAAAAAGAATCCAAGTTTGATTGCTCTTGTTTTCCTCCTCAATGCCTAATTCTAGCCAATAGGGAGCTGATTTCGTCATCACTGTGTATTATTTTTTGCAGTTGGGAGTATTGTTAAAGAAAGAAGCATCTGGTAAACATGAAGTGTTATTCTCTCACGATATTTGCGACCTCTGCGATGAACTGGGGAAAGAAGACAGCGACTACAAGAAATACTCGAAGTATATTGATATACCGACTTCTTGTCCTTTTGATGCTGTAAGTATTCAGGGTTCAAGCAGGGTTATCGGTTAGGCGAGTACTTTATATTTTATTCATATAAATTTTATTTATTTATTGATTAATTAATTACACGGACACTAGGCCAATTACAATAATTAATGTAAGATTAAATTTATATATTACTCCTTTGCATCGAATTTTAAATCTTAGGACTAATTCAACTATCTTTAAACAAAAATATATAAGAAAAATTAAAGAAAAGAGCAGTACGAAAAATGCCAAAAATGGGTCAACTCTGAATTCGCCAAAAAATCATCTGTTTCATACATTTCGTCGACGAACTTTTTGTACGGAACAGTTGATATTTTTTCGAATTCAGGCTTGGTCTCATAATGAATATTGTTCTTTAGAATGAGTGTAATGATCCCCTTACGGCCTACACTTTGGTACTAACGAGTTGTTTTAGTATGAAGGTCTTAGTTTTGATGCATGTATTCTTTGACTTCTTTGGTTTCAGTTCTTTGACTAATTTAAGTTACTTATTTACCTACACTAGCACTTAGGTATTATTTATATAACTATTCCTCTTTTCGTCTATCTATTAAAAATGTTCGAGGGATTGCTCAATCGAATCAACTTTAATTTTTATTCCTACTAATATTATAAACGCGAAAGTTTGTATATCTTAATATATATAAATCTCGTGTCACAATGTTTGTCCTCAATGGACTCTTAAACCACTTAACCGATTATAATAAAATTCGCACACCATGTGCAGTTCGATCCAACTTGAGAGATAGGATAGTTTAAATCTCAAATTATAGTCGCAATTTTAATTTATTGCTAATTATTTGTCTGTTATTATTTGACAGTCACAATTATCTGTTAACTCCAAATGATTCTAACAGATGTCGATACCTTTCGACTGGGTTGAGTAAGTAAACAATAGATGGCGCTGCTATGGTAAATCTACTAAAAACTTTAGCCACAGCAACGCGTGGCCGAGTCAGCTAGTATGGATATATGTATGTTTGTTACTCCTTCACGCAAAAACTGCAGAACGGATTTGAATGAAGTTTTTTACCAAGACAGCTTATGTCATGGATTAAGATATATCCGCGAGAAACGGGGGGCACATCTAGGTGCTTATTTCTCTTTTTTATCTAGCTACATGAATTTTTGTTCTAGGGGTTATACGAAATCAAAAACCTGATTGTGGACATAGAAGAGTTTGAGATCAAAGACCAACAGTGTGGTCTCTATATGGCAGAACTCCACATGTTTACGAAGACAGGAGACAGTTGCAGTGATCGGGACTTACTCTTCACTCTCAACTTGGAATTCTCAATTGAGCGACAAGGATAGATAGAGATAAGTTACTTTCGTTTTTAAGTAATAAACTTCTTCGTTTTCTTATTCTAATATTTATTTCCTATGTGATGTTAAGTTATTCGTTTTACGATTTGATGAAATCAAAGCGTGAGAGTCTTAGTCATGGTTAAGTCAATTAATCTACCCTCAATCAAAACATTTGCCTAAAAATATAAGACATGATAAATACTTAGTGAAAAGCTTAGTTCAAGCTGCTGCTGCTCCTTACGTAATTTTTCAATAAGATTCTATTTATACTCATATATTAAAATAACATTATTTATTCTGAACACTGTAATTCTATTATTACTCTTCGGGCTCATTTACATTTTCGTCTTTACTTGACTCGTACATCATATCATTATTGCCTCTCTTAACGCGAGCACTGTCTTCTTCTCCCTTCTTCTTTTCCTTCTTACTTTTGTGTTTCTTTTTCCTCTCCTCTGTCGACTTTTCAGCTTTGGGTTTCTTTTCTTCTTTTTTATCCTCAGAGTTGTCACTTGAATCTGTATCTGCTGCTTTTTTCTTTGTCTTTTCTTCAGATTGCCTAATTGTTTAGAATTCGCTTTGTGTAATCATATTTTGAAACAATATTATTTAGGTATGAATCATACTAGGCAGATATAGAATGTAGATACGGAAAATATGATTTAAACTTACTTTTCTCTTAGGAGACCTTTTGCAGCATCGCTGAAAAAACATGGTTAGAATTATCCATTAGCCTAACTAGGCTGCAAAACTTGCAAATTCGAAGAACATTCTTTAACTTTTCCAAAATTTTGTATATATCCTATATTCGGTTAGCGTGAAAGACTAAAGCTTAGTCTCCACAGGGGGTTTTTATTTTATATTCTATAACCGTTATTTTTTTTGAAATAATCTTTACTTTTTACGAAAACGGATCACTCAGTACGACTTCGGGATCTGGGTGGTGACAAAACCGAAAATTCGTACCCAAAGGTTTTCAAATTAGTTTTCTAAACTTTGTCAAAAAATTGTTTGTGTGCACAAGTTGTAAGTGAAAAAAATTTAAATGAAAAATGAAATATATTTTATCGGTTATAAGTTAATTCGGTACCTGTAATAATTGCTTATATTTTAATTTAATACCTGTCAGCCGAAGAATCAGCACTGAAAAAAATAATTTTAATGAAACTCGGAACACAGAGTGTTAAAAAATAAGTCAACATTGAAATTGAAACTCCTATAAGTACTTATGTGATTTCCATATCAAACCTTTTGTCTTTGTCAGCTCTGAAAATATGATACAATATTATTTAGAAAGCTGAAAATTACATATTTGAACAAAGGCTCATGAAATATACTATTTTATGTAGATACCTACCTGTCGTCTGCATCGCTTTCTCTAAAAAATTAAATCAGTATTAGAATATTACTACAAGGCGGTTCTCGGTAGTGGTAAATATAAATTTTCTCCGAAACTAATACTTGGAAGCAAAATTTAGATAATGTTTCAAAAGAACATATATGTCGCAAACTTCCCAACGAGTAACACCCCAACCGTAACACAGTGACCGGTTGGCACCTTAATATTAGAAAAAATCCCAACCAGTTACACTGTAACACGTCGAGAAAAAAAAAATATTCCTAACCAGTAACACTGACATCAGTTTACTTTTAACTTAATTATCTACAGTAACTGTTAGCGAGTTAGGGGAAAAAAACAAACAAAAACGTAAATACTGTAGTTTCAATCAACATTTCATTCACCATAAGCGTATTCTCGTCCACTGCTAGACATAACCTTCTTACATGACACGCCACTCGACCCTATCCTGGGCTTCTCGTCTCCACCCCTTGCTTGGCTATCATCTGTATATCTTTATTCCACATAGTCACAGCGCATCCTACATTACGTTGTTTCACCTGTTCATGTGTCAATCATTGTTGTCTATTCAGTGCTGGTGTTTGCTCTTAAGAGAGAAACGGTACTTACGCATAATCTTTCCAGTCCACTGTGTATTCTTCGTGAGTGATACCAGTACGGAACACTCGGCGACAGTTGTCCCTGCAAGTGACAGGAGTTAATTGGTACTCTTTATTGAAAATACATGAAATACGAAAAGATAAATATTACATCTAGTGCTACAAGGGGCGGCCTATATGAGCTATATAGGTATAATAGACTTTTTAATAATCTTAACTTAGGCTTGGAAGAAATTACTATTACCTACCGATAAGTTAGGAGCAACAACTGCTGGCTGCGTCAAAAATTAAACTTATAACGATAAGTCGAAGGAACGCCATAACTACATGCCTACTATGGCCTACATAGCTCCTTTTCGCATGAAGACCAATGCCCAATAGTAGGACTGTATAGATTGATACAAAAATAAATAAACAACTTACTCGACGTCCTTATGAATAGCGCAAGATATAAACTGCCTGTTTTTGAAGATGGATGTGTAAAGGAAAGGACCATGGCAGCTGTGACTCTTAGGGTCGATCTTACACGCTGAGATCACGCCAATTACTCGTTCTTTGCCTTGATACTTCACTATGAGGGGTCCACCGTGGTCGTTCTAAAATAAACAGTAGCGCAAAGATTGATTTCGAGAATAAAACCCTTTTGTTAAATAAGAAATGAGTAAACAAATTAGATGAGATAAAATTGTTAATTTTTTGAATAATTTGTTTGGTAAGTTTGATATACTTTTTTTCATAATACCGATTTTCACTCGTAGGTAGGTACCCATACCTTAAAGATACTACTTTCCTAAGTCAGTCTGACGTCACGCGAAGAAAACAAAATGTAACTTTAACCTCACATGCACGTCGTGTGATTCTGACTTATGACACAATTAATACTTACCTCACAGAACCCTCCTTGCATGGTCGACCTTCTCGCTGTATAATCATCAGGGTCCCTCAAATGTCTGCCCAAATCCAAGCTGTAACTCGATGATGACGAATCTTCTATTTCATGTTCTATTTGGCGACGGGACTCTACATCCGTACAGTTGGCGTATTTTTTCTAGAAGTTTGTTTGGTTATTTTTAGTGGGATTTTAAATCTTTGAACTAGTATGGTCTTTAATCTATAATGTTATATTTGCTTACGTCACAAATCTCGCTGAGCCGCTTCATGACGTCCTTGGTGCAGATCATGTACTGAGTAATAATGGTCCTGAACCTCTGCGCCCATTTCTTGGCACAAGCTTCGTTGTCCATTATGCAGACCTTGGCTTCCTGCAGACATTTGGCGTTCTCGGGACTATGGGTACTAACGCTGCTTTCTTGGCGGCGGTATACACCCTAGAAGTAAATAGATATATTAAATAAATGTTATAGAATAGAAGGAAATCAAGAGTGGATCGAATATGAGCAAAAATTGAAAAGAAATATAACTAAAACAAACGGACATTTGAGGTATCTATTGTATTTTATCTCAATATATTTGTCTGATATTGGTAACCTCCCTTAGTAATAAAAGTAAGTTGAAAGCAAGAGCTCCTAAGGTCGTAAGGCCGTGGGGACCGGAGCTCATCTTATTTCTAAAACTTATCGTAGCTATTGATCGATTCGGCGCATGACCAAAATGCTGGTTTTTATCTGAGCCACTGCACTGCCTGAGCAACATAAGCACTGCCACTCAACGTGGTAATGTAGCTAGCATACTGGGCACGCTGCGCTCTGGTGGTGTGTTGAAGCATTTGGATTGTCTGTAGATCTTAAATGGTCGATAGGTAAGGTATAGTTGTAGTTAGTCATTTCGTTTTTCGTAATATTGGGGTTTATGTATTAGACTAAATAGTTTTGATAGTTCTATAATTTACCTCCCTAAAGTTACTCCCGCTGCCCCACCCAGCAATAAATCCTTTGGTTCCTGGCTTTTCTAGCTCGCGACTGATGTTGTTATAGCAAATGAGATCAGTAGCAAACTGGCAACCCTTTTCTAGGACTCCAAGCTTGAAGGGCTTATCCACTTTCACTATAGCGATGTCGTTGGAAGACCATTTGATGCTGTCTTGGAAGTCAAACTTGTAGTCTGAAATTTTCAAAACGTTATGAGAGACTAGCAAATAAAAATTTACAGGGTAAGTTCTTTAGCCTAAAACATGAATAGATAAGTGCGCCATGAAATATACAGTCAAGTTGTAATTGTACACTTTTAAAAATATCTATTGTGATACAGCTTAGT
Organism: Ligdia adustata; assembly: GCA_947049295.1. Lineage (NCBI taxonomy): Eukaryota > Metazoa > Arthropoda > Insecta > Lepidoptera > Geometridae > Ligdia > Ligdia adustata. Next base: position 4,659,839 of record OX346236.1, on the reverse strand, counting down.
AAGGTAATATCTCGTATCTTCCATAATGACAATTAAAGTTTTTCATATGACTGTATAAAACAATGTTTATCATTGGTGCTTGAACCGTGAGTGAAGAAAATGCCTAAAATTAAAATGAATTAGTTCGGACTGAGTGTCCCAAGCAACTGATGTCTTCTTTATGATCAAATGTTATTTGATTAAAAAATAATAAGGTTGTATAATAGGCAGAAGACAAAGATGAGTTTAAAAGAGAACATAGACGTGGCAAATGTAAATTCTGCACTCATACTTGGCAGATTATTAGGCGCTGATAAAGAAAATAACGCTTACTTTTAGGAATACACTTCCAAACCACCCGTCTTCTGTGCTTGCATACACAGTCGTCGTTCTTGTAATCAAAGCTGTCTACAAACTTAGTAGTCCCGGCAACGATATAGAACCTATCTGCATCTTCAACGCAAGCAGCCGAAGTGAGGACGTAAGAAGGATCGACGATGACTCCCCCACACAGCCACCCTCGGTACTTGTGTGCTTTGGCAGACTCTTTGGTTAGGGAAAGGTACACCTGTAATATTTGAAGGGTTTATTTAGATAATTTGGAATATTTAAAACTTTGTTTTGAAAGAACTAAAACAATTTTTTAATAACTTAATTTTTTTAATTATGAAGCTTAATCTACTCGTTTAAATTTGTTAAATATTGCATAAGGTTAAACAAATCAAAAGAACTTAAATTTTAAAATTATTAAGCTTTTTATACTCGTTTAAACTTGTTACATATTGAATAATGTTAAAAAAAAACATATCATACTCGTAAATGATATTAACCTGAAGTACTCCAATGATGAATTGTATATTTTACTCGTAATTTTTTACTTATCATATAGATCTACATATGCCGTCACATCGTTCTAAGTATACGATAAACCATTTAACCATTGAATGTCTTCTTCGTTAAGTTAAAATAAGCTAATATTTACAAAAAATAGACTAAAGAAGTATAGTCCTTAGTCCATAAGGATATCTATGTGATTTTAATATACTTTACCATATAAGGTCTTTGTCCTGGCTTTACTGTTTTGCTATAAAGAATCCTTCTAGTGTCTACTGAGGTCATATTTTCAAATATCCAATCTTCATCTGGTATATCGTTATCGAGATCATTTGTAGTATTTTTGTCATCGGTAGAATTAGTCCCAGGATTGACTTTTGCAATCGTGGCAGGTGTCTTTAATTCAGCTAGCTTGATGCCTTTGCTAGATGGATTTGATAGGCATGAGCCTGTAGAAATAATGATTATGTTAGTTTTATTTTTCCTAATATTCATTAATTTATTTACTCTTAAAAATGTTGCAAGTTCTTTTGGAATTTACCTATAATTTATTAACTAAATTAAAGTTACCAAAGAACTTGTGAAATTATATCAGCATAGTAGCAATGCCATGCCTAGAAAGCTAAGATATATGAAATAACCCAATAATAATAATATATAAATAAATAATACATATATAAATATTGCAAAGTCGCTGTTTTTTTTATAAATTGTTTGAGGATGTCGAAATAGCTCTTACCAATTATTAAGAAAAACGCTGCCACCCGAAGTGTCGTCATGTTTGGACAAAGATCCCAAAAGGATCAATCTAAAATACAATTTGTTCAGTATCTTTGTACCGTTAATGAAAAAATTACATGATCAATTTGTTTTCTTGTTTCACTTGGGTGATTTTAATGAAGCTAGCCAGAAACTTTTGAGTTTTCAATTACTTGTTTATAATTGATAATAGTTTTATGTATTTGCGTTTTATCAGTACCTGCCCATGCCAAAGATGCAATAGTAGGTTAATCTGTTTGCGGTCCTTGATTTATTCCACTTATTATCTGGAATAAAACATTCTAATAAATTTGTATTTACGATACTTGTAAATTTTTGTGTACATCTTGCTACGAGTAAATAATAATAGTTTCATTTGCAACCTTATTTTTATTTTCGTTTGAGAGGTGTTTTAATTGCTATAACATAATCTTTATCAGCTGCTTGTTAAACCATTGTCACAAGTCTTTTAAGTAGCTGTATTATTCATATTGAAAATCTAAAGTTTTCCTTTGATCTATCTATCTATATTTATCCCGTCTTATAAACTACACCTCTTTGTACTTATATATTTCATCGAATTTTTGTCTCCTTCAAATCTTAAGTAATAAAATGTCAACATAGTTTTAAATAATTTTATTTTTCACAGCAATTATGATTATCTATATTGTAGGTTTACTAGTATTTTCAATGACAGAATCGTTTGTAGGGCGGAGTATGAAGCCGCTCCCGGCGAATACTTTGTCATCAGTATCATTCACTGGACCATCGTGGGCTCGCTGAACCGCAATTGAAGCAATTTCTGCTTGCTTCATTGGATCTAATTCATTTTTAGCCGGCCTGTAATTAAGAGTCGTATCAGCTTTTATATAAGTACAAAAAATATCAATCTATAGTTCATATCCGCCACAAACCATCGCTGATACTTTTAAACAGCAAACTAAAATATTTAGACATGCAGGATTTGAACCTGCGTCTTTTCGGATAACATAGATGTTACACAGAAGCTTTGCATTCAAATCCTACCCCTCGTAATATTTTAAGTGTGTTTTAATGAGTATAATAATCACCTTCATCTGGTTGAACATTATCAAAATCAATTATTGATATGGTTATGTGGTAGCAGAATGACATATAAAAAATATTAAATGAGTCAGAAGATTATCATGTGTTAGATTCATTTTATGTGATAGATTTGTTTTTATATTTTTTAATTAATTATTAATTCAAGTGTAATAAGACTTGCCTGTAACGAACGTTATTTAAAGGTCAATAAATATGACTTTACTTTATTAAATAACACGGATTATCTCTTGTACCTATATGAAATTTACCAAATGTGAACGAATACGTAAGTGGTGTGGTTTACTAAAATCTATTGAGGATCTTTTTGCACTAATATGTCCACTTTAATCCATGAATTTTCACAACTCACGCGGTTTACTCCCGTGTTATAAAACAATATCGTTTTAATAATTATTATACTATATATTTAATTAAAATAAGTTTTATCATGATAAGTTAAAAATAATAATTTATAACAACAAATGTTTTCCTTACCCATCTGGATGATTCTTCCAAGACAGAATCTTTTCGACATGCGTAATTCCGGATCTAAATTGTCTTCTACATTTTGGTCTGGAATTAAAATAAGTAATTTATTTTTATATTGTTACAATTTAGAATAGGTATAATATTGGTTATCAATAGATAGTTTCAGCATGTACAAGTAAAATAAAAAAAAAATCATATCATAATTGAGAAAATAGTGGCAAAATATGGTTTCCGCGATATCGTGGTGGCAGCCATCTTGGACATGTTTTTATCAAATATAGCTAAGGACACTTACGACTAATTCACCTTTCAAACGAAAAGTCTGAGGCACCGAGCTCCCTAACAGATGAACCGTTGTAATTTTTATTTTTTCTAACAGATTATCGCCCTAACAAATGAACCAATTTTGTTTTTTTAACTGATGAATCGATTTTGATTTTCTCGTGTCTGACTTTGTATGTCTATCATTCACAGACACGTGAAGCTTATAACACTCCGTCGTTTTTACATCGCGGGTTTAGAAATATCGATACATACAGAAAAAGATAAGTAATTTAGACAAATTTTCATGAAAAATATGTATCATGTTGAATATAACTTTTGGATTCTATTTCCTCTATGATAATTGCAAGAGGACAAAAAGGAAAATTAATTCTTATTTGCACTTCTGAAAATATTGCTAGGAGACAAACAAGAAAATAGATTCCTGTCTGTCATCTCAAAAATATCGCATAGTGACAAACAAGAAAAAATCATTGCTTTCTGTCACCTTTTTAGTCATTGGGGGACAGAAGGGATTTTTTACTCTTATTAGTCCCCTTAAGGAGGCAAATTGAGGTGACAAACAGGAGTAAATCATAATAGATGATGAATATTAAGTCCACATACTCCACATCCTTATAGATTGCACAGGAGATGAACTGTCGGTTCTTATAGATGCTGGTATAAAGGAAAGGTCCGTAGCATTTATTTGTCCTCTCTTTGACAAGACACGCAGAGATAATTCCAATGACGATCGAATAGACTCCAGACCCGTAGACTAGAGGACCTCCATGGTCGTTCTGGGACAAAGAAGTTCAAAATCGTTAAGGTACTAAGAGGAAGATGCTATGCGGTATTGTTTTTTACCCGACTGTCCAAAAGGAAGGGAAATAGCTTTTGAGTGTATGTTTCTATATATATATATATTTAATTTTTTGTGACCCTCTACAGCCAAAATTGTTAGGCCGATTTTGATGTGCGAGGTGTCATTGGAGTTGGTGTTTCATACTAAAAAAATTTGCGGAGTGGATTTTTTTATATCACATCTTATCTTTTCAACGAATGAAAAATTTTGTGCTTTGTCTCTTTACTAATGTTGTAATTATGGCCTTCCATTAGTTAAAATATAATTTAATAATATCTTTCTGGTAATAATGGTAAGTACACTATTTCATAAATTTGGATTTTAATAGCTTTAGATCTAGGTATATAATCTTTATGTATTACAAATTTATTAATTCTTAGCAAATTTATAATCAATGAAGTCACTAATTTAGTTACTGTATTGCCACAACGATAAATAGTCTCCGTATGGCCAAAGTAGAATTAATAGTAATACAGTACGACCAAATGATGTTCAAAGTCATACAAACCTCACAAAATCCTCCATATTTGGGCACCGAGTATCTTCTTCCGTCACTGGGCGTGACTCCACTTAACGTGGTTGGTCCAAAGCTGGAACTTTCTAGATGAGAGTGAACAGTGTCGTTGTGGAATGAATGCATGACGAGGTTAGTAGGAACCTTCTCGATCTTCATGACTCTTCTGTCGTTCTCTTCTTCGTCAGAATAGTTGATGTCTTGGCAATCAACGTACTTCTCCTGCAAGTTTTAAAAGTAACATAAAGTAAGATTTAAAATTTAATTTACTATTGAAATTGGCATATTACAAAAAAATATTAAATCAAGTGATATTAATGTCAATATCAGAATTAAAAATAAGACCCGTTTTGTAAAAAACATCATCATCATCATCTGCTGGATAATCTCTGGATCATCTGGATAATGGGATATTATACACCAAGCAAAACACTAATTAAGCTTTTATCGCGCCAACCTAATCAAGAAATTCCGTAACTGAAATGATCCTAACACTCGTTCGTTCGTTGTTTCAGTTTGGCACGGTGTTTGTGTGCGTGCAATTAGACGTATGCGTATGCAATAGCTTTACCTCGGCAGTCCCCGAGTGCCACTCGTATTTTTTTTTCTATGATACGAGTACAACCAAAAACGAAATGAAAAAAAGTATGGTAAGTGAATAGCACTATTCCTAATTATTATATTCTTTCTTTGAAACACATTCTACATATCCCATTATGAAGTTAGCTATGTAGCTGTGCTTTTCATCGAATATTTGATAGTTCCACGGGAACACGGCATTGTTTCGTACCAAATTTCACCTGAATTCGTTCAGTTTGAGCGTGAAATAGTAACAACTCGCATTCAAACTTTCATATTTATAATATGAGTGTATTTTTCCAATATATATTTTCACATACATTACAGATCTCCGACATAGTCTGTCCAAGGTCCTTAGTGCAGATCATGTAGTTCTCAATAATATTACGATAGCGTTGGCCCCAGCGGCGCTTGCACCTGACTTTAGAGATGATTTCCGCGCTTGCTTCTAGAAGATTCTGCTGATTTTCTTTTCTTCGATTAACCCACTACAATAGAATAGACGTTAATGAACAAAAATATTTATGAGAATGTGTGATATAAATGAGCATTTTGAAGATAATACTGTAAAAACAATAATAGCGGTGGCTTATATTATACCTGAGTACCCCTAGAATCATGTGACACGAACTTCTAATGACCAATTAAATGCAAGAGACATGATAAATGAGCTTTTAGATTAGGTTGAACCGACTAAATATTTTTAGACTAAGAATAATGGGTATCATGTGCAATTACAGATTAACGTCTTATTATATCCTAAAACAATTAAGTAGGTATTATAGTATATTATCCTAATACATAATACAGGGTTATCGCTTAGGGGTGTAGTAAGCCCTGGGCGGGTCACAATACTCTTCATTACGAATTTTCAGTATGACACCAACCCTGATCGAGAAAAAAATCAGCTGTTCATAGAAAATGAATGAGAAGAGAATCCTGAGTCCCATTGTGGAAGTTGTTTCTTAGGTTGTGTTTGATGACCCTCCTTTCGGCTTAGTACACCCCTAACCGAAAACTCTGTCTCTCTGTCTGTGAGATCATTTCTTGTCAGCAATTCTTGTCTTTAAATTCTTTGCTAGTTTGCTTAAATATTCATAGCGTATATAATACACAATATATTCGTTTTTTATTGTTATTTGGACCATTAAATGCGGCTGTTCTGTTGTCGAGTGCAATATTCTTACATCATTATATCTTGAAGTAGTACCCCAACCAGCAATACTGGCAATGGTGCCAGGGTTCTCCAACGTCTGCGACTGATTGTTGTAACATATTGGCCGAGGGATGAAGTCACAGCCTCGGATCCTGCGCGTGAAGTCGAAACCATCCTCCACCTTGACGACGGCGATGTCATTGTTCATCCATCTAATGTTGTCATTTTCATGGCCATCGAATACGTAATCTTTGAAGATGAAAACGAAAAGAGTTTCATTTTAGATTAGTCCTTAATTATTTATAAGTTTTCAGGAAACTGTTTGGCAGAAATCGTTAGGATGTAACGGAATCAAGGTGTTGATTAGAAATCAAAAAAGAATATAACCTATAAATTTGTACTTCAATCTTTAGAAAATCAGTAACAGACATACTTTAAATCAATACATTGATGAACTTCAAGCTTCATAAAATCAGTAACAGACATACTTTTGATAGTGTTACTGATTTTCTAAAGCTTGAAGTCCAAAGTTTCAAATTATATTCTTATGGTATGGTCAATATAAATAACTTTTACCATGCATAATAGAGCATAAATGTATTAAAAAGCTGATCCGTACACTTAGTACCTAGTTAACGAACAGCAGTTGCAGTTGCTTTTCATAGTACCAATTACTAACTTTTCATTAGGTTAAGACACATTGGAACATTTTTGCGTCTAAACTGGTCTGTAATAAAACAGTTTGATCTAGACTGTTAGTGAGGTACTAAAACTAACATACTTTTAGGAACGCACTTCCAGATAGCTTTTTTTCCGCCGTTCTTGATACATTGATTGGTATATCTGTCATCCTCATCTCCATACCTAAAACAGAAACAAATCTGGAAAATGCGTATAATTCAAGACCGAATTGTCTAAAAACATTGATCTTAAAAATGAATTGAGATATGGTTGAAAAACATTGTGCTTAATTATATAAAATATTGTAGTTTTTATGTACCTACCTATGTTACTTGTATCATGAAAAAAGGTAACGAATTGAAAGTAGAAAATACTGAAGGAAGCTTGATCTCATCATCATGTCAGTAATGCGTAATCTTTTTCTTTACTTTTACTTTTTAAACTAGGTACGAATAATTCGAAAGTGGAAAATAAAGGGAGATAATCCATTTAGACGTAATATTCTCAATAAGATAGTATATGAAAATATATCTAGTGTTTTCCCACTTTGTCTTGATGTCAGCGTGAGAAATCGAAAAATATTTTTGGTTTTTATGGTGTGGTTCCTCCTCACCACTTCTATACCTCACCTTATTATTTCCCTTTTTCTCAAAATCCCATTTCTTCGATACGTGTTTTAATATTATTGCCACGTGTATAAAAGGTTAGAAAATCATGAGCAAGCTTATTTATCTTCACTTTAGTAAAATTATAGACATCAAAAGCATTGTAGTTGGATTATCTGAAATACATGCTAGGTTTGTTGTTTAGTAGTAATGTAGTAAAACATTATCTTACTTGTAAGTGCCAGAAACTACATAAAAATGTTCAGCGTCTTCAATACATGCAGCTGATGTCAAAATATACTCTTCATGAATAATTACACCTCCACAAAGCCACGTTCTATAGTTAGGAGCCTTCTTATTAGTGCGAGGCATTTTCAGATAGACCTGTGAATATAAAAGTTTGGTTTGTCCATTGATGTTTTTATTGACTACTATTTTATTCTTTTTGTGAGTGGGAGAAAGATAAATAAATGACCCAAGTCCGCAGTCTATCTATTGATTATCTTATGACGAGGTTAAAAGCAGTATGATAATGTGAAATTGTGTAACAGTGTCTCCAGACTTATGATATTGCTGTGGTCCACCACATAACAACCACCTACGTGGCTATAGGTTCCCTTTTGACTAAAGATATCAAGAGCAATGGAGATCTATTGTAATTGTTACTTAAATGATTAAAATTCAAATTATTATTTACAGAAAAAAATTGTTCGTACCATGTAAGGTCTGCTATCCGTCACTTCAGCTCCATTAATGATTCTTCTAGTATCATTTAGTATTTTCTCTACGGCTTTTGGCAATTGTGTAACTACTTCTACTGTTTTCACATCTGGAACTATAATTTAATATATTTTATTTCATACCATACAAATTACGTAGCTAATGGACTATCTTAATTTCTTATCATATCTTTCCTAGATAAAGTCACAACGTAATAAGTTCATTCGTTCTATCATCTACTAGCTTTAGCCCATTTTACTGGGAAAAAAGTAAGTATCCAGACGTTGAACTATCTCTGGGCAAGAAATAAAGACGATTACTTATTCCGTTGCTGGGAAAACGAAGACAAACAAACACACTTTCGCATTTTATAAGGAACAGAATAATTTTAGATCTACATACCATAATCGTGCTTAATATCAAAGTTAACTATTAAAAAAAAAACAGATCAAAAGTAGTCTTACCTATTTTACACAAAACTGCTAAAAATAAACAATAAGCGGGTTCCATGTTTCAAAACAGTAAATAGCAGAAACGTTAGCCTTGATTTTCATTGGCCCTTTAATTTAGATATCAATAGCAATTTCACGGTCTATGATATGAATTGAATCAAGGTGTGGGAATGTAAAGTTAAAACCATCCATGCATGTAATGTAAACCCATGGTTTCTTTCGTGTTTTATGTTCTTTATAATTGTTATTTATTGTTTTATATGTTTTCCCCGTCCTTTATTAACTTATAACTGCCAAGAGTATCTGTATATGGATATAAATAGCTGGTAGGCAGTATATTTTATTTCACTATCATACAGAAATGTATGTAAAAAGTACTCATGCCCTATATGAAGTAATATGTAGGTTATGGACCCAGCGGCGCATTCCAGAATATTTAAATTCAGAACGTTTGGTGTATAACGATGATTCTATACTCTGACATATTTAAATTTTAACTTGATTTCTTAGTTTTACACGAAGTTATTTGTAGTGATGAATAACCACACTGTACCCAGAACACAGGACTGATATGAATTATTTTTTCATCTTTGTCTCCTTGAAATATTCTTACGGTGACAAATAGGAATCAATTTGAATTGTCTTTCACGTATTTTAATGGTTAAGGAAAATATCATGAAGCAACCAGCTTGCCGGAAAAGTTTATAACCTTACTAAATATAAATGCACAATCGGAACGTTGGTCAACCCCATAGGGACACGTCTTTAGTAGTGAGACATCACAGATTGATTTAGGTACGTAGATAACTTTTGCAATTTACGTTTTGAGATTTAAAATATCGAATGTTTCTATTGATAACATTGGTTTATTTAAAAATACGCTTTAATTCACAAGCTATTTATTTAATATATTAAACTTAAGTTAGTTTGCTAGATGATTCACCAGTAGATGATACCATGCCTTAATGATTAGAATTACTTGCAAATCTGGCTGTACTGTTCAATTGTTTGATTATTATGCCTCCATGTTTTTGTACATTATCTGAATTTAAAACAATCTGCATCTTGTTTTCTTCTACTCTTTCTTCTTGTTTATTCGATGAATTTGTATTGTCATAGGATTCAGTGGTGTTATTTTTTACATTTTCATCGCGGTTTCGTCTCGAATCTTTCGTTTCGCTCTTAGCAGGGCTGAAAATGAGAAATATTTTGTATTAGGTAATCTTGTGTAGGTAAATAAGTTTATCCCGTGTTTAAATTCTTACGCTTATACGAGTACTAAGTAATGAAGAAAATAATCTGTTTGAGCCAAACTGTAAGTATTTTAACTTTCGCCAAAAAGAAAAAAAATTAGATAATGTATATTTGCAGTGCCAGGGTAAACGTGGTGAAAAGCAAAATAATAAAAGTGATATGATTATGAAATCAACAATCAAATTAAGTAAAAATGTATCAATCGTGATGATTAAGGACGGAAATGTAAGCAAAGTCCCAAAACGATAACCATAGGTTTCTGTATTCCAATCAGATGGAACCGAACGTAATGGCTGTAATAGTTATAAACAAATAATTTTCTTGTCTGACATTCTATGAAATCATTGTAAGTTAACTCATACTGAGTTCACTTCAAACAAAGCAAGAGTCCGGTCATATATAGTATCATATACATATTTAATGCACAGCTTCTATTGCAAAAGGCACCACTGAAAGAGAACTAACTGCTGCAACACATCCGTTCTTCTTGTCATAGACTTACTAATTTTTTTTCAAGGTTGTCTTTGACCTAATCATTTATTTTGTGTCAAGTACAAATATTTATCATTATTATACACTGTGCATGTCTTACCCGTCTGGATGATCAGCCCAGCTAATATCTTCCTCTGTATGCGTTATATGAGATCTGAATAGTTTATCGCAGTCAGCTCTGCAATATAAAACACACGTAAGACCACCACAAAATGTTTCTTTTTAAGCGACTGCGCAAGAAAAAGGGCTATGTGTTTCTTGTTTTTATGTGCATGGTGTCAATAGATTCGTTTTAGTCGTGATACTGATACGTAGTACATCAAACTTAAAAAAAAAACACAAAATTGAGGATATTTGGCGCCAAAAAGTAATCTCAAACAAAATTTGTCTTCAAAATACATCGAGTGTGGTATCAAAATAAAGATATTTTGACAGTAATTACGAAAAATCTTTATACATAATATATAAATATATATGTTTAACTGAAGGTTCAAATAAAAAACGCTTTTGAGATACACAGATTTAAAGACAGTCGGGTTTTTTGAAGTCGCTTCTAACTACTGGTAAAAATTATAGATGAGGTAGGTACTAGCTGCTCTCCGCAGTAAAATCGGTCTACTGTAGAGAGTCACAAAGTACAAATATAGAAACGTATTCCTGAAAAATATAACCTTCCCGTTGGATAGTCAGGTATAATAAGACATACTTACGCGACGTCCTTATAAATAGCACAGCTGATGAGATTTCTGTTTTGATACACGCTGGTATACAGGAAGGGGCCGTAGCATTGATTAGTTCTTTCCTTCACTAGACAAGCTGAGATGATCCCAATGACAACGGCATTCACGCCGGTACCGTAGACTAGAGGACCACCGTGGTCGTTCTGATGGTTTAAACAAATATTTTACCGTATATATTATTAATTATAGAGCTCTGGAACAGATTTACTTATCTTCTATTTATCTTACCTCACAAAACCCTCCAGTGTCCATTCTCCTGCCAGATTCGTTGTGGTACGCAGAGTGTAGGACCAACTCACTTGGACTCAGTACTCTTCTACTGCCTTCCTCGACAGATTCCCCTGAATAGTTAATATCAGTGCAGTCTACGTACTTTTCCTGAAAAATGCATTTTAAGATGTGTTGTTTGATATTTTATTGATAACCGCGGTGGTTTAGAAAAAACTGAAGGTGTGATCCGGTTTCAATTGCTGATTGTGATAGGTATTGGTTTAACATATACAATGTATAACAGAAAGGTGTGATAATACTTAAGGGTATTGTTACTCTACCCATCAAAGTGAACTCGTTATATAACAAAATGTAGCAAAATTCTAAAAAAAAATATCGCGTTCTCTACACAACTTCACCGATTACATGGACAATTTTTGTACGGAGAACCTAATACTTTTATCTCGTATTTTGCAATGGGTTTACCTTGGTTGGTAGATTAACACCCTTAAGTACCTACTCCAGACCTACATCCCAGAACTGATAGTTCTAGGATGCTTAATTGTTTATAGTCTTGATTTTCTTAAGTGATATTTACAAAGAGGAGCACTGTAATCTATAATCAGATACACATCATAATTAATAAGTACAATTAATTTCACTAACTTGGCAAATTTCAGACATATCGGGCACAACATCCTTCGAGCAGATCATGTAGTTATCAATGATGCTGTGGTACTTCTTGCCCCAACGTTTCTTGCAGCGGTTCTTGCCGATTATCTTGACATGGGCTTCGAGAAGGTTTTGTGTTGCACTGCCTGGCTGTATAAAGAAAAAAGAAGTTGGGTTCAATCTATTCAAGCATGGTTGATAATTTGTGGTTCATTTATCATAGAATAAAATGGTTCATTCATCAAAGGATTGGAGAGAAGAGAAGTAAAAGCTGTAAAAAAATCAAGACCCAATGAACTCTTGATTTTAGAAGAAGGAGAATTTATATTTTAAATATTGACCACCCAGCCATCCTAATGGTAAGAGTTAATTTTAAACATGTAGATAAGAGATTGGTTCGAATTAGTCTTGTAGATTTTTCTTTCGAAGAACTATAATTCTCTAAAAATGGGCAGGTAACAAGGAGTTAGTTCGTTTACGAAATCGTTTGCGTTACAGATTAAAGAGCTTCTTACCCACTTTTGGAATGTCTATACTTAGAAAAGTAGGGGTTTTACAAAAATCTAACTAACTGCTTTCGTGGGTATGGAAAGGTTAGGTACAAATATCTAGATGGAGCTTACAAAACTTACATTGTTATATATGGCAGTGGTTCCCCAGCCTGCTATAGAAGCTTCAACACCTGGCTCTTCAAGCCGTTGACTCTGATTGTTGTAACAAATAGGTTTGGGTATGAAATCACAGCCTCTGACTCTCCTCGTGAAGTCAAATTCGTCTTCTACCTTGACTACAGCGATGTCGTTGTTCATCCATCGAATGTTGTCATTTTCGTGGCCGTCGAATATGTAATCTGTTTAATTAAATATTATTTTATAAGCGCACATGTTTCCACTATCAGTCAGGATTTTTTTTGTTTGGCCAGATAGGCTTAGATTGATATTTTATAAGTTTATTTATTAGTTAGTCTAAAAAAATTATTTCTTGCCTATCATAGCGCTTTGTTATGCAGGGAAAATATAATAACAATAGTTATTGTAATAATAACAGCTGTACCTACGTAATATAACCTCATTTTTTTTTGTCTGGTGTACAGCAGTCTTGCTTGATATAAACTTCTTCTTTATTATTAAGGTAACTTGGGATAGTCAGAGGCCTGAATTTTTGGGAAACAAGCCGTGTTCTAAAGCTACACGCACTGCTGGTAAAGATTAAGCTTAGCTAAAGATTTGGCTTCTTGCTATTATCATCAATATCTTACACAGTGAGCCCCATTCTAACTGATCGGCATATGGTATTAAAAAAAATCAGCGTTAGTCATGTACGAAATATGACTGCCCGATTTTAAAATAAAGAGTACCTAGTTCCGCGAACTATAGACCTCGCAACCACGATATTTTCTGATACTTAGCATGAATAATGAGAACCACTTGACCCTATTATTCAGAAACCTGAATTAATACTGTGTTCCGCATGTCTGCACCAAATATTATTGGAATAAGTAAAACCAAGTTTCGTCAAGATTAGTTGGAAACTGTGACATGTACGCGAATAGAACATTTCAGGAGCCATAGAAACATCCAAAATCACAACCAAAAGAAATGCCAAAAAAAATTTTTTTTTGATCTGAAACAGAGAAGCTTCAATCACTTTGTAATTCAAAAACGTGTATCCCTTTTATACTTTTAAACTTTTTTAGTTTTACACAATATTACTATTTACTGAAACACTTGAAAAGTTGTCTTACTTCTTGGGATACATTTCCATATAGCCTTCTTAGCTCCGTTTTTGATGCAGATATTGTTATAGCGATCTTCACTTTCATCGTGTCTAAAAATTAAATAAATATTACAATTTCCAAGGATCGAAAAATCTTAAACTTTTTCTTTTTGAAGCAATCAAAAATCTTTATTCGTCAAATTCTTTTCTTTTTATGAATGTACCTTAACAAAGTCTGGACAGATATCAATATGTCAAAATATACATCATTATCAATTTTATCATCTTATTTTCCAATACTTATCGATTCGACGCGTGACTAGAATGTCGGTTTATATGGCCCAACGTATAAAAACATTGCCATTCAGCGTGGTAATGGGGCTAGCAATCTGGGCACACTGCGCTCTGTGGTGGGTTAGAGCATTCGGATTATCGGTAGATCTAGAATCGTCTACAGGTAATCTTTTTGCTATAATTTTTTGTTGTCGTAGTTAGTCATGTTATTTATGTTAATAAAGGCACATGCCACATTTTTATTTGATCAAAATCTGTCTGGTGGTTTATATTTATATTTATGAAATTATTTGGTTTAAGACTTTTATTTATTAAGGCAAACATTGCCTAACAAGTTTTAGTAATATTATAGTTAAATACAGTGACAAAACGGCTTTGGCAGGCACATTTTTCGGTTACCATATAGTAAGTTACCTTACCCTACGACGAACAGGACCTTACCTATATGTCCCGGAAACTACATAGAAATGCTTAGCGTCTTCGATGCAGGCTGCAGAAGTGAGGATGTATTCTTCATGGATGATTACTCCTCCACACAGCCAGCGACGATATTCGCTGTATTTTGGATTGTTCACTGGCAGCTTTAAATATACCTGCACGGAAGATTTAAATGCAAGTTGGTGTATTCTCTTCATAGCAAAGGCACACTAGGTACTGCCGAGTCCCTCTTTTAGTATTAATGCTGGCCAATTAAGAGTTAGCTTCTTTACATAAACCCTTCTTTAATAGGTAGCAGGTATCATATTGTAAAAAACTATGCAATCTATCAGGAGTAAGCGTTTTTAAGCAAGCTTATTTTCTTAACTAGATATAAAAAAAAAGGGTTTTAACACATACGTGATAATTGGAAAGGACTGACGATGGTCTGACATATAATATGTGGAACAAAATTAATTTTGTTTACTAATTTTAATGAACTCTGTATGAAGTTAATACCAACTCCCAAAAATTTGATATGTGCAAAAACTCGCAAAAAATATTAGAATCATAGACTTATCTACCATATAAGGCCTATTAGATATGTGCAAAAACTCGCAAAAAATATTAGAATCATAGACTTATCTACCATATAAGGCCTATTAGATATGTGCAAAAACTCGCTAAAAATATTAGAATCATAGACTTATCTACCATATAAGGCCTATTAGTTTTGGCTTCAGTTCCGACCAGGATCCTTCTTGTTCCATTTAGAATCTGTTTAGCGTATGTGAGGTTAGTATTGTCAAGAATATTTTTGACATCTGTGGGCACTGTAGTTGCCACACCAGTTCCTTGAATTTCTAAAAAATATTTGCATTGTTATATACAAATTATTGAACATCCTGATTAAAGTAATGGATAAAGATTAAATAAAAAGTATTTTAAATTAAATGATTCTTTCGTTTAAAATTACCTAAATTAAATAAATTTATGGTTTCAAATAATAAAAAGTGTATTCAAATTTTTGCATCTATTCTTATCATCCTACAAATGGTCAGAAAAAATTTACTACCGAGGTTTTCTATATTGTGGTTTAACTGTATAAATTGACTTACCAATGAAATTAAAGATAGAAACTGAAAAATAAACAAAAAGTACTTTAGCTAAACATTTCATTTCGTTGTTTTATAAATCTAAAACGAGCCTTGATTTTAACATTCGCGCGTGCATACAACGAAATTGGATTTCTACGCTTCATCGATTCGTTCTTCGATAGGTAATAGAAATGCTTTTCCTAGTTTTATTACATTTATGTTATGTACCAAATTCAGAAAATAAAGCATTTAAAAAAATTGTGGGTCTCTAGTTCTTATAAAATATCCTGTGTTGATAATACTTTTAAAAAACTGATAATTCATCGCTCGAAGGTAACATCAATTTCGAACGATATGCCAAAGAAAACATCCACAAGTTGTTTCAAAATTATGGAATTATTTACGCGAGTCCCGCTGTCCAGATAATGATAAATATCTCACTCTCAAATATTTGTAGTGATCGTAGTATTTATAAAATCTCCAAATTACTGGCAACCCTGACGATTACTAAAGTTCACCTTGGTTAGTCCCGTGTACAAGTGACCGTAAAGCAGCATTTACTAGAGAGCGCTAATGTAAATCCGATGACATGTTGAAGTCTAGTTAGTGGCTTGTCTTATGAAATATTGCCAGTGATATCGAGCGTCCTTCCCAAATTATCTGATTGATTGATTAATTCTCAATTGCAGACATTAAAATTTGAATAAAACAGCTAACTATAATATGCTATATTTCAGTGATATTGTGCGATCGCTCATTATGCGATCTATTATTAAGCGAAATTGTTTGAAATTGCAGATTTAAATGGTGTAGGGCATGTGTACCTATTAATTCGAAATACTTGCATATAAATATTAATATGTCAGGGTTGAGAGCACAACTGGGTAAATTGCTTATCCTTTTATTATTATTGCAAGTAATTTGGTACAGTACCCAAGTACTTTACACGTTAGGTGAAAGATATAAATATCACAGAGACTATATAGCTATAACTGTACTCGGAAGATAGATATAAGTATTCTTAAGTATTCGGTATAGGTAATTAAGTAGGTATTATATAATAAATTAATTTTATAATACCTACTACCTAATTGTATGAAAAATAGTGATATCTTTGACTTCTATTCCTTTGCATTTGGGTATCGAAATCTAGGATTTTCTACAAAATATTCTAATACCTGGCCAAGCCTCAAATCAAGAAAGATAATTTTTTTGTAGGCGATATCTAAAATTGACCAGACAGACCTTCAATCACTACTTACTTTATTCAATGAACGTCGAATCAAACGCATACTAAACGACAAAGCGTTGCAACTCAAATATTCAATAATTCTTACCCTGTCAAAATTCAATAGAACCTAAACAATAATGCAAACCAATCTCCATTCCCACTGCTTTATCATAACAAACCATAATCTAACACCCTTTACTACTCGAAACGTCAGAGGCAATCCCATAAACAAGCTATCTTCAGCAATACATTATCCCTCACTTATCTTTGGCCATAACACGAAACTCGGGATCTATTTTATTATAAAGTGCATTGTCTATGGAAGAGGTTGGTCGACCGCCTAACGTAAATAATTTAACTGTCTTAAAAGATTCAAAAATAGTTTCCTAACATTGCCCCCCTTAATATGTACACCATTTGTCAGGCCATAACTGGATTTAAACGATACGTTACAATGCCAAAGGCCACGCCTTCTGACAAAAATCTAACCGCCCTGCTCTAACGTCTGTAACGGGTGTTTATTGTGATGCGTCTGTCTCTTTTCAACGACTGTTCTTGAGCGTGTTTATACCGTGTTACAAACCTAGTAAAATGTGGCAAATGCCTTCAAAAGCTAAGCTATTAACAACTTACTTGCTGTTGTATAAGGTTCACGTTTCTACGTTAATAAGTATTGCAGGGGGTCTTAATTGAAGCGAGACACGATTCGAAAGAGACGGAGCGAATCGTTCTCTTTAAGTTAGTGAGTCCAAACGAGTTTTTATGTTTGGAAATCGTATTAAGCTTTTGTTGGAAACTGTTCCACTCAACGGGCTTAGTGAAGGCGTTTGTGCGGTCAAACTATCGCGTTTGACATTCGTAAACCGGGGGGGATACAGCTGATTGGTTCGTTCTGTCCGATATTTTGTGTAACGATTCGGTCGCGCGCGGTCGACCGTAGCGCGCTAACGGACCTCATTTCAAATAAGACCCGCGAATTTGTTCGCACTTATTCTTATTGAATTATCCACTAAAATCTTGTGTTTGTCAAAAATGATAATAGACTATTAAAAAAAAATACTATTAAGTGCTTCAGTGTTGTTAAAAAATATAATCAAATATGTCATCATCGGTGCATTCAGACGATGATCAAGAGGAGATCAACGTGGATTCTGACAGCCGGTTATCAGGCCACTGCGACAGAAGCATAGCATCCGAGGACCGAGACTCCGAACACAGCTACCATGACAGATATCATGACTCCCCCACCGGTCACATGACAGACACACAGCAGAGGGTAAACCTCCCTTTCAGCATATCACGTCTCTTAGGAAAACATTTTGAAGATATAGACAAGCGGCGAAATTCAGGCGAGAGTGATGACAGAAGTGATCAGGACACTGAATCTGAGAGTGCTAAAGATGAGAGCAAAGACAGTTCGTTACCCTTGAATTTTTCACATAATCCAGGACTGTATCCCAATTCTGGGCTGTTGATGAGGCCTGGGTTAGGCTTGGCAGCTGGGTATGGGTTTGGTGGAAATCCAGGAGTTGTGAGAGTACCAGCACATAGAGCCTTAGGTGCTTTAGGTGCTTGGGGGGTTGCTTTGGACCCCATGAGGCAGGCAGCGGCAGCGGCGTTTGCTCACCAAGTTGTAAAGGATAGATTAAATGGTAAGTAGTTTTTGGTACGAAGGACCATTTTTAAAATAATTAGAATTCGATTTAAAAAAAAATATGTGTTAATCAAATGTTTATTGAAAAACATATTGACAAACTACCTATATGTGTTATAGAGCCTTGGAAATGTACTGTTGGTGTAAAGAGTTTTTATTTTGTCTATAATATAATACATATATGTATTTGTTTTTAAATTAATGTTAATTATAATATAACAGTCAATATAAATTTGTTCAAAGCCGCAAAGCATACGAAATTTAATAATCATCGCTACATCACATCAATGTTGTTGTATAATTTCCAGTTGGGTTAAAAAAATCTAATTTTTACGCAGCATAAAAATAGAGGAATAATGTTGTGTGTATTTTATACCGAAATAGTATTTATTACATAATTAATATAATATTTACATAAATACTCAGTATTTCATAAAATATTATATAACCTTTAATTAACAAAAACTAATAAACTAACTTAGCAATTAAACACTATGAGTTCCGACTTCCGCGGACGCAAAAAATATCACGTCACTTTTGCTTGAACGAATCACACTATTTATAACCTCACTTGCTTGACCATTTTCGACACACGTCCATCAAGATTCTGGGTAGCTATTATACAAATTACAGGGACTGGAACCGCGCTTCCTCGACTCTGTCGGGTGGTCGGGCAAAAAATAGCGCAAAAAGTGGAAGAAATAATATCTGACACGCGTGGTATTAGGTTGAATGCTAATTGGTGCAGTTTTTATGGTATTGCAAACTCTTCCTAAATTACTAACTTAATAAGATCATAATATTCATATTTGAGGACAGAGACAGTTTAGTCTAGTATGGTAAAATATAAAAGTAATAAGAGATCGATTTTTAGTGATAAATCGAAGTTTTCTTCGATGTTTTATTTTTTATTCCTTTTGCAGTAAAAATAAAGACAATATAATGGAATTAATTAAGATGCGTTATTGAAAAAAAGGAGAGTCCAAATTTTCAAATCCATTCCTATTTAAGTATAGTGAGTCAAACCAAAGCATACCTAATTTAAATTCAAAAGTTTAAAATAATGGTCGCCAGATATTACGTGACAACCGATAAATGCCACCAAATTGTCCGGACCAATTTTCTGTCACTGTGAATAAGAACGCAATAAGTATAAAAAAGCCAAAAATCCCCCTAAAGTAGTCCGACGGCGACAAACCAAATTACTGAGCCGGGCGCCAGCGCCACGGCGATCTCACGTCACCGCAGCGAAGGAAAAAACACAGGAAAAAAAGGAATAGTTTCGAAGATGTGTCATCGGCTCACACGCAAGGGCGTAAATTGGCCGTTCGGAAGGGCATTGCCACCCACCTATTTGGTTTGGTGTGGTGAAAAAAATGTCGTGCAAATAAGCGTGAAGATAAGAAACAAAGTCTTTCAAGTTGTTGTCTGGTATTATTTTAAAAGAAGGGTACAAAAGACGTCGTTTTAAGTATGTAAATACTGAAATATTATAATATTAACAATACTTTTCCGTATAATATAAAACTTATAAGTTATTAAATACTAAAAAGTCATCCTTACATAAAATTAAAATTTAGGCTATTTGCAAAAATAATCGTTGCCAGCCGTTTGTCTTTTAATTATTCTGATGGAATTACATATTAATCTGTAATTCAATCTAGTTTATTATAACATAGATTTATGTAAACATTTCTAACTGTAGACAAGACAAGACACATTAGGTTGTTTTATTACTCTACCAGCAATGGATTAACAAAGGTTGTAGCAACTGAAATTGCTTAGGTAATGTACTTTTTGCAGCACTAGTTACGCAATAGAGACATCTGGAGCGTGTCAACTGAATGGGACTCGGAATACGTCGATTTGCGGTTACCTAACTTTACTTACCGACGTCAGACATTACACGGATTAATATCTAACTATTTGTTAATTTGTCTAAAAATCTACACATTTAAAAAAAAAACATTATATATAAATATGTACACAGTAATTAGTAGTTATATATAATAATATAGGTAATTCATTGACAATAAATATAATTATTTATTTAATAAATTACCTATACACAATAATTAGTAAGGTCAATCGATACTCAAGGTAATTTTTTACCATTTGGTCAAGTACCACTACTAATTAAAATAGATTATTAATATTATGATTACATACCCATGTAAAAACGCTTCGGAAAGATCTTACTCAATTGCTGTATTTTGTAACAATTTCTCAGTCTATTACTTACAAAAAGTGTCTCAAACGAGTATCCGGTTGCGACCGACACCATTTCCGGAATCATTATTTGACCGCAAAATGGCGCTATTTTCTTTCCTATTGCTATCTTATAGATCAATTACCTACGGCTTTTTTATGGTTCTAATTTCACTACAAATTGATGGCATTTGAGATTAGGTGGCGAGGATAAAAATAAGTTTATTTTTGTTTTTTTTTGGGTGATCTTAAAATTTTGTTCGCGTAAAATCCAAATTAAGAAGACGTCAACTAATAGTATCAGTTCAAAAATCAATGTTATTATGCTTGTCGCCATTAGCATTGGTTGTATCATGTTCTATTTTTTTTTATATTAGTAATATTAGTATACTGCGTATTTTATGTTATACATCAGTGTTTAAGATGCTGGTTTTTAATATAAAGAAGGAAAGGAAGATTGGTCTTAATCTCGGGTTAAGGTCTGCAATTCCGAGTGTTATCGCTGGTGTACAAAATAGTTTTAAATCCCATTGATTATATATTATCAAAAACGTTTTTTTTTTGTAATTAGCAAAGAGTAGTATTTGCCGTGCTATTATAATCCAGCCTGACATCAATTTTAATGCTTCCTATATAGAATGAATTGGATAAAGTGGAAACTACAACCTCAACAATACAAAAGACATAAACGCGTCAATTGACTTAGCCAGTTGCAGTTTATTGTGAAAATAGTATAGTATTATTTTGCACAATTTGAAGTATTTTTGATTTATCAGTCAATCTGTTTATCTCCGGTTATCGTGTCGATCTGTAATAATAGTAAGAAAAAGGACGTCAGTCATAAATATCCCATACTAAATGTCATAAACTATTGTATGCTATTTTATCACCCATTTTTAAAAAGGGATGTTCTCAAGGCTTTATTGTTAATGTATTTTCTCCGATTCCTTAGAGAAGACCGGACCATTTACTCTTTTCAATATACATTAAAACATTAAAAAACTAGAATACATTTAAAAAATAATGTAGAGTAAAATAATATACGTAATTATAATATATGTAGGTATGAAAATTATGTAATGTATTGCATATTAAGAAAGTAATTGAATATAATATGCCTTTTTACGTCTTCATTTAGTTTAAGTATACATAAGTAGACAAAAATATATTATGCACTTTCATATAGCGTGATTAAACCTCATTTTAAAATTAAAACGCATAAATATGATAGCACACTATTATGCAAATAAATATTATGAGTCTCTATATCACCCGAGTGAAATGTTACAACGAAGGTTGATAGGTTTTTAGCCCATTATAAAGTTTAGTCGCAATCGGTGTTATTCTAATTGCTCATATTAATATCGATAAGAAAGTAGAACATCACTGTTATTTGCCATAGTTTCTGAAAGTGTGAACATAGGCACTTATTCCCCACACAAGTTACCAAAGTTGATATTGCTCTGTGGTCAAGACACCACCGTTTGACACTAGTAAGTAGTAATTGTGCGAACAATTGACCTCGAGACAAAAGTATTCTAGCGACGCTTAAATAATATTCTTTTTGCCATTGTTTTATCTTTTTAACCCCCGCATGTACATGACAAATATTATTGAAATCAGTTGGTAAATGGTGCCGTAGTCAATATCTCCTCTTTTCATGGGAAATAGGTAGGTATCTAATATCAAAACTTTCCGGTGATCAAACAAATTCTGTTTTAGTTAATAGTAAGTACGTTTTTCTCAAAATTGGTTAGAAATTAAGAGCTTTACACGAGTACACCTCTATTTCGGCCGCCTATGTAACTGTATTTTGTAACCGATTACAAAAGAAGAAAATATTTGGTTCCTAACATACTAACAGGCGTTAGAAGAACAGATATGAAGCAGAAACGCGTCGCAGAACTTAGACCGGTTTCTAAATCAGCCGAGGGAAATCTTAAAACAAAGGTTGTTTGCTTTTAACCCCGTTATTATTAAGTATTTATTTTGCCGTTTATTACCGCAGAAGAATCGTCGTAATCCACGGTAATTCCTTTAATTTACCGCCAACACCAGTCTGGGTTATTGCATTTTAGCTAATGAATGCTTTGAATCTTGCAATCGTAAAACTGGGTCACGGATCTTCATTACAATGACTCATTTTGCTAATGCTTTGTTCATGGTTATAGTTTAGACAGGACCATCTCAAATAGCTTAATAGCAATAATTACGGGTTAGTATAATTATTTGTCTCAGATAAATTATTATTAGTACATAAACTGCAAGAGTACCTAATAATAAACGGCATAATTAATATTTTAAAATAAATTTAGATTAACAAGTAAAATGAATGCAATATTTTTGGACAAATATAATGACTATCTTAAAAATTTGATTTCCAACCTTAATTCAGCAAGCGGATATATTAAACAAAATTCAGCTTTAGCTTCAGACAGAAGCGAGCGGAGGGAGTATTAACGTATGAATAAAATTCTACCTTTTGAGAAAAGAACAACTTAAGTATATAGGTATCTGTAAATCTCAAATCGTCATGGACGCGGTCATTGCCCTCACCTCATATGAATTAAAACAATCATCTAATTAACCGTCAATCGTTTTACAAAAGGAAACCGCCAGCTATCTCTTCATTACACCCTCTGATGTTTGCCGACAAATCGGTTCATGATATAATTAATAGTTGGCTTTTAATACGACATTAAATTTAAACATAAGTTGATTGGCAGTAAGTCAATTTTAAAGAACTTGTGAACTGGCATAATACTCAAAGTGTGGTGGTCAAAGTGTTAGGGTGTTACCAGACCAATCGATCGATCGTCGCTCGACGTTATCAATCGATGGTAGAATGGAATTGTCGGCGTCGATCGATAGTTTTTACCAATAGGTCAACTTTGATCAACTTCGATTGACGTTGACCTGTGCCGTCGATCGACAGTCGATCGATTGGTTTGGTAACACCCTTAAGTCGAGTAAAAAAGGAACTCAACTAAGCGCCAATAAAACCTTAAACCTGCTTAAAGATAAATCAAGTAACACACAATACTAATGCTTGACTTCTTAACTCGTTGTTAGTTCACACAACTTCTTCGTAACTTTAATATCAATTTGAAAAATAAACTAAGTTAGTTCTATTTTACTTCTAACATCCCTTTGCCCCGGTTTTTACCTTTTTTTTACTGTACATATATAAAACCTCTGCAGTTTTATTATATGTATGTATGTATGTATATATATATAACGTTAAACAATGGCGGATCCTAACATATAATTTCTCTATTCGTTACCAATTTACACTGTTTGCTTACTTAATCAAAACATAGCATCACGTCAAAAAAACAAGTATCTCATCAATAAAGTAACTAATCCAAGACTTATAGAAGACCTCGGGAAAGTTATTTTAATATACATTTTATTAAAATCACTGCAAAAGTTTGGTTTGTTAATCAAAATAGGTATACGTTCGTAAAGTTCGTTTAGACGCCTGCCGAATTTGAAGAAGATAGTTTTTTTTTAAAGTATTACTTATATACCTATTTACCTGTAATATATTTCAATGTGAAACTGGTATATGTAAAAGCTATATCATAACTTGAGATGAACTTGAGTTACTGGTTGTTTTTTATACGGAAGATACTCACTGATAATTACATTTTTACAATAGGTGAGTTTATTTAATCGTAATTCAGGTCCATTTGTTGTTATAAAGATGTAGGTAGATGTTTACGACGTTTTAAACTCTTTTAAACATCATTAATGATCTGATAAAATATTTAATTTGATAATCAATAATCGCTTTAGGATTTCTAAATAGTGGTAGACCTAAAGCAGTTGGAGTTTGATCCGAGGTTCAGGCATGCACCCCTGTGTTTATGTGTACGCGTATGTGTTTACAAAAATCAAATACCTCTTTGATTAACAATACGGCATTTCACGCTTACTGATTGTTGGAGAGGTCCAACTATAGTTTCGTTCACATTCGGTGAACTTCATCAGGGATGATCAGTGCGAGACGTGCCTTCATTTTGGACACGACCGATTCATTTCATCCTTGATGAAGTTCACCGAATGTGAACGAAACTATAGTTTGACCTTTCCAACAATCAGGTAAGTACGCGTGAAAACTAATATTGTGTATCAATATGAAACCAACCACGCGTTAGTTCTCTAAATATAATTACATTTTGTTTTTAATCAATTACGTCAACAGCAACTATAAAATAAGTAACCTAATACGTCACAAATCGTAAAAAATACAGTAAAAAAACTCTTTACGGCTTCGTATCCGAAACATACACTTACGGGGATACCATTCGAATATTATACGACTTCAATATACGTCATCGGTATCCACTTTTCCTCGCATTTCACGCGTCCCTTCAAAACTGCCACAAAATCATCGATACACTAAAGTACACGTCAGATGTTACCCCAGCCTCCCCTCGAAAGGCTTTACCCGCATTTCCCGCGGGGAGGCGATACGGTATTGCTAGATAGACATTTGCAAATTTCCCGAAAAGGAATAGTTATTTTTTTGGTGGCGTAATATCGGTGAACTAGAGAACGAAGCGTTTCTGCTTCGGTTCTGCCAAATATTTCTTTCTACTGTCAGTTAGTTATGTTTCTGATTGTGTGTTTGTACTCCTGAAATTTCGTACTCACATACAGGTCGAAGTTTTTAATCAATCTTGATCTTGATCGTCGGGATTTTTCATTCGGGGAGTATTTTTTCCAAAAAAGATGAAAGTTTCTTACGGCGACTTTGTTAACCCTTGGTACAAACATGCGGCACACAACATAAATTAGTATACCTAAATATAACAAAATCGTACTAGTGGTTGTCGTGTTTTTTAAATTTAGCAATTTTGGTTTGTTATTAGTACCTATATATATATTTTAACCAAGTCGGGCAATGAGTATTTTTAAATATAATGCCTAAGCAATTTAAATTTCCAATAAAAAGAGCATGAAAACGTATGTCAAAATACCTAGTATAAATTATATGAAGCATGCATTATTGTTTTTGATTATGAGCGTGTGTGCTTTACCTTAAATATTGTATTTTGAAATATTCTTAGCATTCTATCGATCCTTAAATAACTATCCGTGACCTTTAAGCTCTGTTCCCATACCTACCCTAAATTCTGGGTAAATTTACCAATCTAACAACACGTCTACCATATCGCGGCGTTATGAAATTTTGACATGAAGCAATATGCGATGATACGAGTACCTACGTCTATGGTACGTTTTGTAAGCGTGAAGAAACGCCCTTCGCCCTTTACGCCCCTTTGCCGTTTACTGCCAGATATTTACACTGCTAGGTAAGTATATCCGCAATTGGTATCTAATGGTAGATGAGATCATGGGTTTTCATTCTTAATTTAGACATTATTTCTTTAAGGATAGTTTCAATCAACTGACTAGAAAAAAACCAGAGGCTCTCAATTCATCTGAATCTTTTTATGTATGCCGCCTGATCTGATTTGGAAATGATTTCACTTATGTTACAGAACGTGTTGGAAAAAAAATCCAAGTGGTCTAATTTAATAATTTATCAAGATCAGTGTAAAACTTTGGTTTAAAATTAAAATAGCTTATACTTATTAGGCGCCTGTTATGGAGAAGACAAACAGGAATGATTACCAATTTCTTCAAAGTCAGTTGTTATTTTTCAAAATTTGTTTGTTATAGTATTAAGGGTTTTTTTAATTCGTGTTTGCCGCTACAATCTGACACTAAATGGGATAAACAGGAAATAAAATAATATCTGTCTCCTTACAGCTAAAAAGAAGACAGAGTGGATATATTACTTCCTAATTGAAAGTAATAAAGGAATTTTACGACTAGTGGCTTCATCGGGCTTTTGATAAAGAAGGTCTGGAGAAAGTTTTGTCAACATCGTATTAACTTACATACCTACTACTGTTGCGCGGTGATCTCCTCTAAGAGGCTATGGCCTATATAAGCACCTCAGAAGAGACACTGGCTTCCCCAAAATATTCGACCGTATTCTTAACCAACTATTAATTACTTGTGAAGTAAAACCGTGACTCTTGGATTTCAAAAGAAATCAAACCCTTTCAAAGAATTATCATTAAAAACTCTTAATTTTCTTTGAGTATTGACATATTATGTATACCTAAAGTAATATTTGCGTGTTGAATTGAAGTCGATTTAGTTTTTTTGATAGTATTACTTGTTGTGAGTTCTAGAAAATGTTATGTAAAATACATAAACTATTTATGTAACGATTAGTGGTAAACATGTCGGTGCGTAAATAGCAATACGGAAATTAGAAATCATTTCGTTCATCACGTTTTATAGCTCTTGATTAGTTCATAATGATTAAATAGAACTTACTGTGTAGAAGGTTTTAATGATTAAACTGTGAAACCAGTTTCAGTTAAAATTTTGCTAATGGATAGATAATTAATTAAGATTGTAAAATAAACGTTGTCACAGGAAATTATAAGATTTGCGACTATTTAATTTGATAATGATAGGTAATGCCTTATTTCTATAGTAAAATACAAACGTTTTTTGGATTATTGCTTATCGCTAAAAAAAGGCAAACATGTTATGGTAGAGACATATTGTGGTATATTTTTTTAAACTACATCTAACCACTGATATACGGGTAACACCAAAAGTATGTATATTCTCGTCGACAGCTCACGCAGTTTCTCTTATTCACCGATTTAAAAAAAAACTGGTAGTTCTCAATTCGAGAATATTTTTTCCCGACTGCGATTGAAGGAAGGTTATGTTCGTATATTTCTTTGCCAAGCCTGAGAGCCTAAACAACTTGACGTGTTTTTATGTGAGTGGTGTCAATAGATTCGTCTTAGTGTTGAGAGTGACACTGGCTACAACAACATAAATAAAAAAATAAAAATAAAGATAATACATAGGTTTAACAATTCAGCAGTCGGGTTTTTTCGAACTCGCTTCTAGCCACTTGTTTGCTATCCGATTTCTCAGTTTTCTAATAAAAAAAAAACTGTTTTTGTATAAAAGGGTTCTACATTTTATGTAGTTAATGTTATCAATATCCTTGATTGTCGTTTTTTTCGTTCTGTGTATTAAACTTTATCAATATCGGTAGTTTGGTTTTAAAATGAAAATAACTCAAGAATGGTACAGGCGCCTGCGGAATTGAAGTCAGTTATTAGCCATTTAAAGAATTATGCATAGAATCTGGAAATCCTACTTGTACCCAAAAAAGTTGGCATGCCATTTATGTTTGGTTGTTCCTTATTCATCCTATTCCATCTTATCCTTTTTCTTAAATATCCTTATTCTTATCCTTCTTCTTTGGAATTATGTCAAACTTGACAGTACCGAGTAGCTAAGTCACTTAACCGCGACATCAAAATAAAACAAAAACATATTGAAATAACACGCGTGCCTAAGTATTTATATCAATAATTTTATACCCAATCCATAACGCGCGTGGTTATAGAAGCGCTATAAAATGCGCCATATCTCAAAGTGTAAATATATGGCATCCCGACGGACCGAGCGAGGCGACATAAAATATTCTTATATTGATGTTTATGACGTGCTTTAGAAAGATTAGGAGATTGGCTGGGTAGGATGGGTGTCGGGTGGCGTTTAGGAAAAAATGGGGCTGGTTATTTAATTAATTAGTAAGTACTTCAGCAAACAGTGTGAGCTTAAAGCTCGTGAACGCAGCCTACGTGGGCTAATAGTCTAACCCGCCTTGGTTGTTGGTTTTTAAACCCAACATACAACAAACCTTTTATTCCAGTTTTCAAATCAGTAAGATTTAAAAAAAAAATACCATGGTATGTTTTTTTTTATTTTTAATGTATGTTTCCTGCTTTTATAGTTGTTCTATTCCAGAATGGATTTATTTTTAAACAGGTTTGTTATTTGTTATTAAGTTTAAGATTTTGGTCTAATATAAAGACTGAAATAGGTTTCATAGTATATAAATAAATCAAACAATTTAAATAATAGAATATTCGACAGCCGAAGAAGAGGTCAGTAGGCATCTAAAATCCTATTAAAGTACATTATCAGATAAAACGTTAAGGTGAAATTGGGGAATCACACATAAAAATAAGTTCCTAACGTATTGGCATTTTTTTTTCGTTTTTGAAATCAGCTAAAATGGTCCTCTTTTACATACGAAGTATTTTTATGCCTATTATATTTGAGTTAATTATACAATAACTATTGTACATTCCAATAAAGTCAGTTTTCAACGTTAAACATCCCCTTAAATAATATTCATGTCACAAATTGAGCCAATCAGTACCGTCCGCGGCCGCACAGTGGTTTGCCCGACGACATTACACGGACATAATTATTTTAATGAGCTAAATGAGCTGACTGACATACCTGACATGTCTATATAGCGCATGTGAACCTCCCACAGTGAAATCTATTTTAAAGCATCTTAAATATGTATGTAATATTATGGCGAATTTGTAACCGGTGTCGCTTTTTTTTTACTTACAAAAACTTTAATTAGGCAGTAGCGTATAGCTTTATACCAGGCGAGCCGTGGTCTAATACAAGTTTTAAAAAAAATTGTATGACTTTTAGAAAGGTTTTTAAAAATGTTATATATTTTTTATGAAACTTATGTGTTTGTATAAATTGTTTAATATTTACTAATAACCTTCATAAAATGAAATGAAAATAACTCAAGTTTTATTGCAAGAAACTTATATGAAATTATGATAGGTATTAAATTTACAAATAAAATAAGATTATGGCAGTTTAATGACGGAAGATATGATAAACAGCAAGTTGACTGGAGAGCATCAAAAAAGTCTTACTTGGATATGATGCACAGGCTCTAGAGAAATAGCATAGCACCAGCTATATATATGATAAAAAAGAAAATAATACATAATAAAACATATATGACTACTAAAAAACATTATACATTTTACCTGCAATAAACGTTACCTGATTAAATAAATTAACATGTTTTTTTTTATATATTTCACTATATTCCAATTATACTAAAACCATTATAATGACTTTATCATCAATTAAGGCGACGACACAAAATAATCTTTCCAAGATATCTTAATTAACAGCTACTGGGTGTCTATCGCAAAATTTTATTACACCACTTTAAATTAACTACAATATTAATTAATCTAAAAACAAAGAAAACATCACACAGACGCGCCGATATCTTTAGTATGGTAATACTTATCTTTAGAATTCTAAAATGTGGTGCAAATGCAGAAAAACGGAGTTGCAGTAGTATTGATAAAAATAAAGTTAATCTACTAACGCGATTTAAGGTTAACCAGCTATCTTTTAGAAGAGGATCGCCGATTACTCACTGTTGTGTAATTTACACCATATCTCACGAACATGCCTTTTCAATTTTCAACTTCATTCTGCTTGTGGTGGTTTTATTTGTATAAATACATACAGATGGTGAACTATGCGGACTAACGTTTTATGTAGGTGCTTTAAATAAATAATAAATTCATACGTAATCATTTTTATACAAAAATTAACATAATAAATTTCTAAAGCTTGATCAATATTATTTAAGTAAACACATATTTCAATTGTCAAAATTTCAAATTTGTGAACCCCCATTTTTATTGCGATAATGGAAAGATAAATGAAAAATAACGTAGCCCTATATTTTTATTTTACTCAGAATGTTATAATTTATGTTTTTAGAGATTTATGAAAATCTTAAGTAAAGTTCGGAAAATGTTAATATCGTACAAAGCTCGTAATGTTGTCATCAATTATACGTGTTTTTGTTCTTTGTTTATTATTTTTATACGAGCTTTGTACGAGAATAACATGTTTCTAACTTTACTTAGGTATTCAAAAATCTCTAAAAGCATAATTATTAATTACATTGTGAGTAAAATAAAAAATAAAATTTTCACTTGATCTTTCCATTATTATGGTAATAAGAATGGAAGGTCAATAAATGTAAAATCTTGTCAATTAAAGTAAGTACTTTATGTTGTGTGTATATTATGTAATAAATGTATGCCATACATACAACTTTTATTGATTTTATTAGATATTTAAAAATCCACAAACAACATCTAAAAACAAAATATTGGACTTTGATCTAAGTATCAACATAGTTTTCACCTAACAACAAATACACCTGATCTTGAAATTACTAATTTATATAGAATCAAACGAATAAAATAATCAATGAGACCATTCTCTTGAAACTTTATTAGGTATAATTTGCAACTGCTACCTACGTCTATCAACAGGAACGCCAAACACAGTTCAAACGATGCTGAAGGCACAAAGGAACTAAAGGGACTATAAAGGCAAGCCTTTCCGAAATAAGTGCACTAGGAAATGCAGCAGAACCCGGATCCCGATTGCATCGTGCTTTCAAACGTTGAATTTTACAACACATCCCTATTCGCGACTAACGCACGGTACTAGCCCTCGGAATCGGAATAGTCACTCCGCTTGCGTATCACAATACGGCATTGAATTCATTACACATCATGTTTCATATACACATTTAAAAATAATTACCTCAATTCTGAATAGTCTACGTTCTTCGTCGTGATTATATTAAATTCGTCTTTTTAGAAAGTATTAGCCTAATTCAGGTTATAGGCATCTATTCCTTTTTTCTATGAATATGAGGATCAGTCCAGAGTCAATGGCATCCAAGCTATACCTCTAATGGGTTTAACTTTTTTGATCTATTGAAACGGTGGCCTCTTTACCAAGCTTTTGGTAAAGTTAAATATTATTTGGATTAAATTCTACTCCAACTGTCATCACGTGTCATGCCAAATCAATCAGTCTTGTGATAGTTTCCGACATCAATCACTTTGATTGTATGCATATAAGACAGCTCGCAATTAATACATTAGCTACAATGACAAACCAAAAACAAATCTTTAATTGATTTCTTGAATAGTTTTATTACAGAGATGCTTGCTAGAATCAGAGCAGATTTTTATCCGATTTCTTTTGAATACAAGTTATGGTCCCTCCATCCTGTACATTGTTCACATAGTCCGTAACTAGTGGGAATTGCTATCGGTTGTTGCGTATAAAATGCATGAGATTTTGTCAGTTTATTTTTTCGCCTCGCACCACTGTCCGGCTTGTACCTGTAGCTTGTAATTGGAAAATGTTCGCCGTGTGTGTTGTGTATTGATTTTTATGTATTCGTGTGCGATGGATGGGCGAATCTGGCGATATTTTGCTGTTGGTGCATTGCAGTGCGCTCTTGATTTATTTATACTGTTACATTTATTTATACGCTTTATAAAACGACTATTTCACTTTTTAACTAAATTTACCGATGTCATAAATAGTAGTATATGGGTAATGCTTCTGTATATTTTTTATGTGTATTTTTTTTGTTGTTGGAGTAATTCACTTTATTTTACTCTATAAAAACACTTGCCCGGTATAAATATTACAATCAGCAATTACTATTTCATTCACTGGCTCTTAGGAAAGTCTCGTAGAATAAAAAGTTTTAAGGCTCAATGATAAGTGATTTATTATAGCGATGTTAAACCAGTGATAGTTGTAATGTAGTACAAACTTTGTTAATTTTTTTTTATAGCCATAACTCGTAAAATTTGAAATGCCCAACATCAACATAGGCTATCCTCAAAATACATTTTCTGTTTAGTGCTGCAAAAGCCAAGCTTAAGTAATAGGCGAAATAAAATAATCACTATTAAATATGTAGTAGATTACAATCCGTAGTTACTATTACTGTAACAACTAGTAACGATATTTTACAATAATCTAATTCAAAATAGATCAATCATGTCAAAATTACCGAGAGCGCTTCTTCATTTTCTCCCCCGTTTTAAATTTAATACAAAAATGTGATTAAAAATTCATAGGTGCGCGTGCAGTGCACAGTGGTGCATCGCGCTATGGATGTGGATATATTTGTGACGTAATGTGAATGATAGAACGATTTGAGTTCTCTTGGGAGTTTACACGATTAGATGACACGGAGCCTTGTTGTTTTTAATTGAATAAAGACGTGACTGAGTGAGCAATCGATACGAGGCGTTTTGGCTTCGATTTTGGTAAAATGTTACTAAGTATGTTGTTACTCACGTATAGTTTGTAGTTCCCAATGAAACTTAGTGTAAAATATTATTGTAAAAACTATACTATACAGGGTTATTGGTTAGGGGTGTACTAAGCCGAAAGAGGGTCACTATACTCATCCTAATGAACTACTTAAACAACAGATTAATCTACTTTTATAATACATACCCAAGTAAACTAAAAACTCAGTTTATTATTCGGCCAAAAAAGAAAAACAAGGCAGGCAATATAAAAATCATGCGTAAACAATAAGCTAGCGAAGTACCGAGGTGTAGACAAATGTTCAGATCAGAGTGACGGAGCGCTCGCTCCGGTCCCTCGCGAATTCGCCAATTACACGTCAGACATTCGTCTTCTTGTCCTTACTTTTTCACCTTCGCACCCACTGTGCAGCGACAGAGTAGCGAGAGGCATTTTCAAGCAAAAAAAGTACTTAGTACTTTTAAAATGACGAGTGTTTTCAATTCATATAGGTAAACTTACTAATTATTTAGTTATTCGCTGTAAAAACCAAAGTACTAAACCGATTTTGATAAAATATTACTAAAGTTCTTGTCTGCTCCTCTATTTGCTGTAATAAACGGACAGAAAGGTGTTGTTTTCCAGTTTATCACCTTAAGGAGACAGAATGAGGGGACAAACAGGATTAAAACGTAATCGGTGAACATTATTTTAAATAGATTCTGACAAATTAAGAACCTCCATATTTTTTGTAGTCGGTCAAAAACCAAAACAACAGTAAAAAAGAGTTGTTTCAAAAATGTATAGAGCTCCGGCCAGGACATGATATCATAAATACGTTAGGGACTATAAATCTGTAATATATCAACCAAATTCAAATTAACGTAACTTATCACAGTTTACAAAATTAATATCGAATCAAAATATTTCCATGTTATTTACGCAAAAATGTGATTTACGCGTTTTTATTGTGTCAATTTTTACATTTGTGACGAGCGGTACAATTTATAGACCAAAGTCCATTGGAGTCAACCTAGAATACATAAATCTTCCAGGGATACCATAATTCCACTATAATTAACAGAATTTAGATTTTCTGCCCACAATGAAGGAGGCGAATGACGCATTTTACATGAATACACATTATTAACCACATGTTTAGGCATTATTTGGTAGACGTACACTGTCTTGGCCGAAAATGAAACAAGTACTTTAGATAACAATTGTGTCAGTTTCACTCATATGTGTACTTCAATGTACTAACTACAATTATAAGTGAGCAGCTGTGGCTCATTTACCTACTTGCAATTCGCGTAATCCGTATAGTTAGTCAATTGTGATTACAATCACAAAACCCTTTGGTGTTACCACAAAAACAAATAGATCATCAGAATAATAAATACTTACAACAGTAAAAATGGAGCATCGCTAAAAAGTAATCTCTTCCAGTCAACCTTTGTACCTACATAAAATTAAAATTAGATTAATAAAATATAGCAACAACAAAAGACCCTCTTATTGAATAAATGCATTGTCGCTCAGCAAACCATCATCTATCACCTCGTATTATAATCGTATAAACATAACAAAATAATCGAGCAAAAATTAATGTATTAGGTCCTTACATATGAAATTGTCGTTTTGTCGTACTGGCCACTTTGATCTCAAATATCTCTTCTTTGGTTAGGGATTCCAATTTCAAATTTATACAGCTATTTATTCATACATTTGTATTTCGAAAACCGTAATTCATTTGTTTTGTCCTCGTTTGGTTTTTTCTTTCACGCAGTTTATATCTTATGACTTGTTCGCAGAATGAGGTCTTAAAAGTATGTAAGTATAACTAAGAAAATTAAACCAACAATATACATTAATTTATTTAAACAACAAGTGCCAAATATAACTTTTATTGTCTAACGCCTTATTGCAGAGTAATAAAATAACAATTAAATTAACTCAGTACCCGCACTCAACTCGAGGGTGGAAAGGGTTGCAAAATAATACCCATAAGGATAATATCATAAAGGGATCATAAGAAGACTCAAAAGACAAGCGGAATGTGAAATAACCGCAGAACATGAGAATAAAATAAAATTATTTGTATAAAATTACATATTTGAGATTTCAGTAAATTGCTTTTTAGTCTATGTCTAGGTGCAAGATTTCTAATTCGGAAACGAAAGTATATTACTTTGGAGAGTCAGAAAAAATCTTCACACATAAAAGTAAAGTTGTAGTAGGTATTTAATATATCCCAAATCTGAATAAAACCAAACATGTAGAACCTTTCGAAGCTTTTGGTTTCAAACCCAATCAGTTTATTTTTCCAATCTATCTTTTTTTCAACAAAATTATTCTGAACCTTACTTTTATTTAGTGTGCCTACCTTACTCCAAAATAATCAAATTATTATTTCCCCAGCGACTGTGGAGCTACTTATTGCAGACAAAACCACCCCTTAAATTAATAAACCATGGTTTAACCCTTCAATTCTAATTAGTTTGTTAATTTTTCCACCACTTTATCCTTAAAAGAATTACTTTTTCACTTTTGGTGATTTCTTTTTGATTTTTCTTGATTCGTTTCTAATTAAGATCAGATTAAATTCATTTGTTAATTTCAACAATTTCCCTTTTTGCTTAATGTAAATGAATATGTTTTTGTTTCATACAACAGGTTGAAATGTTAGCAGGTAGGTAATAACGATACCTAAAACAAGTTTTCCCAGGTCGAAGAATATAAAACAGGGCCTAGATGAGAATAAAGGAACTGAAATATACTGCTATTCTGGTCTTAGGATATGTATCGGATTCCTACAATTTTATAGAATCACTAGCTGTGCCCCGCGGTTTCACCCGCGTAGTTCCCCACTGGATTGTCGAGATAATGGGGGAACTACTTTTTTGAAGTCGGTTAAAAAGTATCCTATGTCCTTTCTCGGGGTCCAATCTACCCGTGCACTAAATTTCATCCAGGTCGGTTTAGTGGTTTTGGCGTGAAAGCGTAACAGACAGACAGACAGAGTTACTTTCGTATTTATAATATTAGTTAGGATTTGAACGATAGGCATCATAGCACTCAGTTGTACATAACAGTTATCCCATTTTAAAATTAAGTATAGAACACTTCAGTTACACAGAAGGGTCACAATTTTGTTCGCAACACAAACCATACCTACGCACTCTGCTCGACTCGACCGCACCATGAATCATACCGGCGGTAACTTGATTATGAGCTCCAACCTTGTTACGGCGCCCTTTTCCTCCCTGATGCTGTGTGACGTATAACATGTATAGTAGTTAAGTTGTTGTTTTTGATAACGCATATTGTTTAGTATAGTCATTTTTGATGTTGAATTAGTGCTTTGAAAGAGTTCAAAGGCTACCAAGTGCTGTACATTTTTAACGTTGAAAATTTCACATAATTATAAAAGTTTTCATTTTATAAAATATACATAAAAAAGCGTATTCTCACTCACAATACACAAACTTCAACACACAAAAATCACATTGATTTCAAAACCATTAATTACACAGAGACAGTAAAATAAAATATATTGCATATTTATAAAGATGCAGTTGGAGATAGTCCAAAAGTGTTGCAGTACTAGTAGAAAGACTTAGCTTTAAGCGTTATAAAACCGATGATATTAACCGTAATGTCTAAACCAATTCATTATAGTAGAAATTTCAAATCTAATTGTTCAATAAGACAGACAAGATAATCAACCAAATAATGCAGCAGTGCCAATCGTTCCTGCATTGGAAATAAAATAAGTCTGTTTAGCCTCGAATTGTTGGCTACAAAGTCTAACAATTCCAACTTACGTACCCCCGCAATTGCTCGGTAATTTGCGGTCACGTGAAGCCGCCATTACTCTACCCCGGCCAATGGCAGCGCATCGTTTAATACGATTCCATATTTACAAAAAGAAATAAAATATTCAAATTTCGAATAGGGTTACGGGAACGATAACCATTGGAGCTTAGGCAATTAAAGTTCACGTTTGCGGTAATTTAGTCTTCAATAGTAACGTCTTATGGCACATAATTAAATATATATATATATATCTATAATATACATGAGTTAACGTTTATAAACCTAATTATAATGAAAATGTCATTATGGTTCACATATAAGTATGTACCAGTATAATAGAGGCATGATTACCTTTTCAAGCGATTGAAAATACAAAATTGCCCAGAGATTTGACGAATTTAAAATTACCGAAGTAAATGCTTGGAATGATCGTCATTACAACGAATATCGATTTAACATCGGCACAATATGGTTAACGACTCTCATCTCATGGATCATTTAATGCAAATCGATCTATTACGGACTAACCATTAGGTATCATGCGGTCCAAGCCAGTTGCTTCGACCAATCACAGAGCGCCGTATAAACGAATGTAATTTATTGAGTTTCGAAATTTAAAAACGCTATTACGTCCGCCATCTTGGTAATTTTGAAAACGTGTAACTGCTACTTTGAAATGATTGAGACTTCCTTTTTTAAAAGAATTAGAAATGCGGTTAAGCTGATACCGTCTTTTGATTCTATTTCATGAGACTGACCCGTGAACATCTATAATTTCATGTCTAAAGATGATATCTTTGATACCTATATATACTCTTTCGTAAGCAGTTAGGTATATTACTTTAAAATAATTAGTAATTTATATGCTGAGCAGGTATATCAAATATAGTATAATGACTATTGCGTTGTATATTAAGATACTTATCTATACATACAAATCTTTGAGAAACTCAAAGAATACAGGTACTACGTAAATAAATAATAATTTTGATATTATCTTACAATACTAAGAATTAATTTATTCATGAGTTTTTCCTTACAAATTACTGCGTAATTTTGGACTATAATCGTGATATCAATTACATAAGTAAGAAGTTTAGATGTAAATAAGATACTTAATGTGTGATTATTAAAAATTGATGTTATATATTTATACTGGGAAATATTGTAGGAAAATTATAATATTGCCTTATTTTGTTATTTACTAGAAGTAAATTTATAATTACCACATAAAAAATACGTTTAAAACATAGAGGGCATACCTAATTCGCAAATGTTAAAACTATGGATCTATATGGTTGAAACACATTGAAATAATAACATTTATGGTTTCTTTTAATAAAGATTTTATTTTCCACAGCTTCTTTCCCCATCACGAGGAGGATCGGTCACCCATACCAGAACAGAACACCTCCAAAGCGGAAGAAACCTCGAACCTCCTTCACTCGTCTCCAAATAGCTGAGCTAGAGAAGAGGTTCCACAAACAAAAGTACCTGGCGTCAGCAGAACGAGCCAGCCTAGCGAAAACACTGAAGATGACGGATGCGCAGGTCAAGACGTGGTTCCAGAATAGGAGGACAAAATGGAGGTGAGAATCTTCTCTTCAGTTCAATATTTCAGGTCTATCCTTAAAAGTTCTATCTTAATAATAGCGTAACCTTGGATATACTGTTGATCCTTGACTAAGGTTGACTTAACTTGTTAGAATGGAAAACTGGTGAATGTAAAGTATGCCTTATAACTAGATGGATGACATTAAAAGAAAACTATCAGAGGCTGGATAGTAGAAGCCCGGGATAGGGCTGTTTGACATGCGTTAGAAGGACTAAGGGACTTACCACCCAGGGAAGACTAAGTTTCTGAGCTGTGCTAACAACCACATTTTTGATTGTATATTATTCATACTCTAAAAAGCTTCTGGTAAATAGACAATTAAAATTCTTATTTACCATCTTAACAGATAATAATTCAAGTTCAGCCTATAAGCATATGCGAAAGAAATACGAAAGCTATATAATCGTAAACCTACTTACATTATCCCCTATCTTTATAGAGCTATCGTCATTTTGTCACCTTTCACGATTACCTAAACTCGTTCTAAATAAAATATACTCAACATGATTATTACATACACATTTTATAGCCACGTTCGAGAGTTATATTTACTTATACAACTTGTAAATGAGCACCGATATTAGGGATATTTGTAAGCATAAGTTAACACACTTAGAAATTTAGATAGCAAAGTGGTATAGTCTTCAAAACACATGTTATGTTTTTTCGAGTATTGCACCATAAATAGACTAAGGTTTACAAGTTGAAGCAAAGAATAATTAACCGAATAATTCACGACTTGAAACTTTATAGTGAGTAGTTTTGACAGAGCGCGGGTTCTAACCCAGGTTTTTTTCTATTATTCTACACAGCTAGGCATTTGACCATAAGTTCGCACGACCACGGAAGTCAGCGATACTGTAGCCCTAGATGGAGCATGCCTAGTTTGGAATACATTAGCTCTCAATGAAGGCTGCCGGAACACACCGTTATGTGCTTGGCGACAGATTTTACAACTTGAGGGTAGCTAGCCAAGCGAGCGATAGGAAACGCCCTACCACCGTGCAAACAATGCCTGCTGAGTTGTTCATTAATGTGCATATTAGAACTAATTACCACTACCTTGAACGATGTGATAAAAAGTTGTAAGAAAGAAAACCTGCTTGTCGGGGAAAGTCAATAACTTTCGAAGATATTGGAAGTCCCAATTTCGTCGGAAAGCGTAATGCATTATGGCCTTCGTGCCCTTCAGTCAAACCAGTAATATTCAATTTGTGATAGGATTATACAAAGTACCAAGTTAAATAAAAAATAATAATCTAAATAATAAATAATAATCTAAAAGAAAGTCGTGTTAGTTACACTATTTGTAACTCAAGAACGGCTGAACCGATTTGGCTGAACATTGGTGAGGATACGTCCTTACAAATTTTCAGCCAAATCGGCTTGGAACCAGGAGAAGGACATGGGATACTTTTTAACCGACTTCAAAAAAAGTAAATTTGTTTTAGTTTTAGTAGAACTACGCGGGTGAAACTGCGAGGCACAGCTAGTTTGAAATAAAACATTCTTGCATGTCAACGTTTCTTGTCCGATGAAAAGCGACGATTCGGCCTACGATATAGTCCCTTCGTCATATGAGCTAAAAAAAAAATACAAAATTCAATAGTAAACTTAACTAACTTAACTTAACTTACCGAACCATGATTGAACAACTGTCTCAGTGCTTTCATATTCTAAAATAATAAAGGTGGTGATTATTAGTATTTGTTCTCGATTATTTTTAAGTTCTTCGAAAAATGACAATAAAATACACATTTATGATCCCGTCGCATGTAAATATTTAATTTTCTTGGTAGTTGACAAGATGTTCCACTGATTTACAACCAATGTTACATTTTAATACTAATGTACTAAACTTTAATTGCACGCCCGAAATGGGCCGACTGTTTGAACTCTTACTCTTTGGTCATCTTCTGTACCATCATCATCAGTTAATGCAAAAATGTTTCTCTTGTAAGGTCAATTTTGATTTTAGTTTCATCTAATATATAAAAATCAATTGCTGTTCGTTTGTCTCGCTAAA
The DNA here is from genome assembly GCA_947049295.1 of Ligdia adustata. Taxonomy (NCBI): domain Eukaryota; kingdom Metazoa; phylum Arthropoda; class Insecta; order Lepidoptera; family Geometridae; genus Ligdia; species Ligdia adustata. The sequence goes on along the minus strand of OX346236.1, from coordinate 4,619,390 downwards.
ACTCGGGAACGGCTGGATCGATTTAGCTGATTTTGGTTATGAAATGTTTGTGAAGGTTCAGGGAAAGTTTAAACGTGTATAACTGTTAGGCGGTACGAAGTTCGCCGGGACAGCTAGTATTATAATATTTTTGCTAGTTACTCTGCATTTGAAGTTCATGATCTCTGATGATTATATATGTTGATCGAATTTAAATTTTTGTAAAGTACATTTATTATAAGTAAGATTATAAAGTAGAGACCTGGGATTATTAACTCATTGACTTCTTTTCAAAATTATGAAAAACATAGTTAAACTAGTTTTGCAAGATATATCACATTTAATTTTAATGCATGACGTTTCTTTTAAGTAACAAATCTAATTTCAATCGCGAACGTACAGAAAAACCTGAACTATTACATTAATATACCAATAAATAACTGTATATATCTTTGGTTATCAAAAACTCAATCAATTAAGTCAAAAACACGTGTTTCGTAAAACGCTTTTAACTCTGAACATATATGAATAGTAAATAACGACCTTTTTACATAATTAAATTTAATAGTTAAAACATCCATTAAATTTTTATTGATTTTCTATGGTATCATTTTTCCGACTTGATTTTAGATTACAGTTTTCTCTTAATTTCTACATTTCTTATTAGGTGCGTTATTTCATAATTAATATTTATGTAAAGATTTTAATGAAATTTATTTCATTTTATCCGTGCCAGCAAATTGTCTCTGCGTAAGTTTGTAAATAAGAATTTTAAAGGAAAATAAGTTTTTTTAAATTAGGTCTCGTTTTCGACTCTACAGTTCCTTCCCTTATTCGTTTTCGTGACATAATACACGTTTCACTATAAACATTTACTAATCACAGCTAAAAGTCTAGATTCTAAGCTATATATTCAATTTAGATTCTAGATTAGAACCTTTCTACAGTAGAAGGAAGTCTAGAAGGATTACGGTTCAATCAACAGAGTTTTTATGCCTTTGTCGTTTCAATTTGTAGCCAATAAAAAATCAAGTACGTACTGGCACAAAACGAAATTCCAAATTCAAACAGCAGACGGCAATGGCAGACAATACACTCGTTCGAAATTCGAACGGTGTGTGTTGGTGGCACAAGCGATTACGTTCTAATGGACAAGCGCTGTTTGTGTTCGGAAAAGATAACCCGTGCTCGATACGCGAGGCGCCATGCCACTGATTTTATTGTAAAAAAAAAAGCTCCGGCGTTAGTGATCTACCTGTCTGATGTTTTATTCTATGTTTCAATTTGAATTTGGAATTTGTAACAAATCTTATTCAAATTGTTGTTTGAATTTGAATGTTTAAAGCGAGTCTAAATAACAAGTCTTAAACAGTAATTACCGATAGCGCCTTTACAATTTTTCAGTTATTTAAATTACGAAGTCAATGCACTGGGCCGATATAATTAAAATAGGACAAATCAAATAACAAAATATTTTTTCAAATCAGTGCAGTCGTCGCTGAGAAATCGAGCAAGTACTATATACATATCTATCAAAAATTTTATGTAATTTGCCCACTACAATAAACTTAACATCATTGAATTCGATTATAATATTGCTCTACTTCCACTCAGATTGACACAAGTTATACTTTAAAAATGTCAGAACCTACTTCGATTCGACAGTATATACAAAATTTGCAGTATTTACTAACCAAACTATTTCTGATGGATTTTGATAAAATGTAAGTGGATTTTTTTTAAACAAAAATAAAGAAGATTCTATGAAAATTGAAAATGATTCTGGCGCCTGAAAATTCGGAGGCACATATAAAAAAAACACACGAATTTGAGAACTTTTTTAGCATAGAGGATTAGGTTTTATATTCGTTTAAAAATCTATTAAATACGAGTAGTACTTCAGAATTCTGTCTGGCTATGTCTCACCTTTCGTTTTTCAATTTAAAGTCTAAAAATAACTCAGAGTTTGGAATGTAAAAATAAGTAAAACAATAAAATAAAGGGTAACACTTTCGTTTCGGTCGATTTATCAGCGGTCGCCACTTATTACGAGTCGTGTTAATGGCATCTTATCAAACTCTTTGTTTTGTCTCCTTGTTACTATTAAAAGCCCGACCGTTTTAATTTCTACGACTATTTGATATTTGAGCGTTGATAACGTATCTACTTTTATTTAAACGTCTGCTCCGTCCTACACACATTGTACACGAAAAATCTTAATATAGATTAACGATTTTTTTCTTTATATAATAACTAATTTTGCTCGCGGCTCGGCCGGTGTTAGATTATTTTCCCGGGAAAATGTGCTTATGGCACTGTACAGATTTCAAACTATCTTTATGCAAATAAATCGAGTCGATTCGTCTCTCAGTTGCTGCGGAACAAACAAACAAAACGATAAATCAACTAACACTCTTCCGCATTTTTGATATTTTGTTTATATATAATGTTGGCTTTAGATAGCTAAATACCTAATATATACATAATGGTAATTAAATTGTAAATTAATTTACGCGTCTACTCTTAAAAATTCTTTCTTTTTAATGCGTAAATAAGGAATATTTTAGAAAATACAATATATAAATATTTTTGATCGAATACGGTCAATAACAAATTAATTCGAAACTGAAACGGATATGTATGGAGAAAAAGTAATTTCATGAAAAATTGTAGAAACATCGATTTATCGTAAAATTATTGTGTAATTATTGGACAGCTAAACATTATTATTGTAAATTAAAAATCCGATGTTTGTATTGGCAGCCATATTGGATGTTTGTAGTGGCAGCCGTTTTGGATGTTTGTAGTGGCAGCCATATTGGATGTTTGTAGTGGCAGCCGTTTTGGATGTTTGTAGTGGCAGCCGTTTTGGATGTTTGTAGTGGCAGCCATATTGGATGTTTGTAGTGGCAGCTATATAGGATTTGAAATTATCATAAATAGTATTCTACTAGTCACGCCCTGACATTTGTGATACACTATTGAGATAGTTGTGACTAACAAGTAGTTAGAAGCGAAAAAAAACCCGACTGCTAAATATTTAAACCTGTGTATCATCCTAAATTTTTAATATAGATTATACCCAGTGTCACTCTCATTACTAAGATGAATCTATTGACACTACTCACATAAAAATACAACAAGCCGTTTAGGCTCTAAGGACTTCTTTCGCAGTCGGGTAAAAAGGTGTAATCCGCCATTTTGTGGCGGCGGCCATCTTGCATCAATTTTTATCAAATATAGCTAAGAATACTCCTGACTGATACTAATACACTTTTCAACAAGAAAACAAAATCAACAGATTCATCCGTTCGAAAGCTACGATGCCACAAGCATACACACACACTGCAACTTCGAACCCTTAGGAGTCAAATGAGACACGTCTAACTTATAACACGTTGTATTTGCGTGGGGGGGTTATAAAGATACGGCACCATTTCTATTTCTAATGAGCCTGACAGATTAGACCGTAGTTTGCAGGGTTATCGCGTAATGAAGGCAGACAGTGTCGACGGGTCTACTCGGGTTTGATTAATTCTGTGCCTAATGCTTGATATCGTATGAAGTTAGTAAATGATTGTGAAGTACTCGTAAGTTGAAAGCAGTTTCTTGGCTGTTTATTACTTATAAACCTTTTTTTTACATTTTATTTATATACAGGGTCACTTAATCAATTAGCATTATCTTAATTGTGCTTTCTCATGATCAACACCAACATACATTGTTCTATAAGTTTTAAAAATTCGAACCAATCAATGTTTTTTTGATTTCTTTTTTTTTTTTTTCAAAATTCGTAGATCAGAGAAAGTTGTTGTTTATGGTTACCAAAAGCAAACCTTAAGAGGAACTAGTTAATTAAGTGTTTAATTCCATTAGATGGGTCTTTTTAGCGATACATTATACACATGTTAGTCCCACTTTACATTATGTTGGGACAACATGCCATTAATATTTAGTGTAGTGAGACCACAAGAAAAAAAATATGTCTCCAATCAAAGCAATATCAACTTGGTCAAGACAATGTAGTTTCATATATGGGGAAAACAATATACTTTTGATTTAAGTAAATGATAGTTTCTTGAAGAAAAACTATTCTTAATCTGGAAAAAGTTACTTATATTAAAAAAATATATACTTGGATTGAAACAAAATGTCTGAGAATATTGATATTCTTTGTTAAAGAAATCTTTTTTTTCTGTGCACGTGTCCGGTGGAACAAACTAGGTAGGACCGCGAGTTTCGAATCCGCCGATAATCGATTTGAAACACCTAGACTATTTGTCACACAAGACACATTATTATAATTAAGCTCTGATATAAAATTTCCCGTAAAGATCGAATCTAAAATCTACTAGAAGACCTAAGAATACTCTAAAATACGTTTAATCTAAGTGAGTGAGGTTTAATGCTGGTCTTTGTTTTTTGGTACATAATTGCTAGGTAATGTTTTGTAGCAAGTTTCTACACATCTAGGACTAAAAACCTCAGTTATAAGTAAAGGGAATTATATTCTGACTAATCATTACAGTCATAAAAAAATTCGTTTCACTTACACGTACAGTACAGTGTACAACTTATATAATGTATGCAAAGGAAATTATTTAGGTTTTTGTCATATTATTTAGTCATGTATAAATATTTAGCAGTCAATGATTTTAGTCCTGTTTTAATATTATAAACATTATTAAACACGACCTCAATTTATTATGAGACATTCGGCCATAGTTAAAACTAAACAAAACGTTTCATAAATTTTAATTTACTTGTCGCCATGTTAACTATTAGTTTTGCGTCGTGCTTAAACCGTTTTTAGTTTAGATTTGCTAATGTTACAAATTAGCTCATGTTTTATTGATTTTATAACATTTTATTACTAATAAATTGTGATATATTGAGTAATAAATATGTATATTTCTTGTGGACATTATATTACATATGGTGTTGCAATCGCTACTTATGTATAAATTGAACCAGTAGCTCTCACTACGTCGTTGCACGTGACATATTATGAAAAAGGACAAAAAAATAAAAAAGGTTTAACTTTGAACCCTAAGAATTCAAATGAGATTATTTGATCCTCTTGGTTTGATTTCCAGTAATCCTTTCTTAGTACAGCAGTTCTCCACATCCCATGTGTCTAAGTTCAGCGGTGTAAGCTTTGCGTTGATTGTGAACTGTGTCTGTCTGTCAGTTAGGACTTTCTCTTTTATATATATATATATATATATATTATATTATATATTTACCTATATATAATAATTAAAACATCTGGATGTTTTTTTTATCGAAAAAATTCTTAGACTGAGCCTTTTTAGTAAAAACAGTACTCGGAAACATCATCTCGAGTCCTATCTACTATAGATAGCTTGGACACAAATTTAAATTAAATGCTGCATTATCTATGACAAATGAGCTTCCTCTTATCATCTTAGGAAAGGATTTGAAATAAAATCATCGAGCTACTGTTAATGCTCTCGGGTTTTATTGATCGAGTGTGTATATATTAGATCACCTGTCAGGTTATGTGTTTGAAAACTAACTTACGTATAACATTGTCTGTTTTACATATTGTTTCTGAATTACGATGGCATTGCATCATAATTGTCGTTAACTTGCAAAGTTTCAAAAGTTCTAGAACAAAAGTTATTGATTACGGTCTTCATAAGCCACCGTTTGTAGGATGATAATTGATCACCAGTAATCCTAACTTCCTAACTAATATTAAGTATAGATGCGAAAGTAACTCAGTCTGTCTGTTTGTCTAGCTTTCACGCCAAAACAACTAAACTGATCTAGATGTAATGTGGTACACAGGTAGATTGGATACCGGGAAAGGACATAGGATACTTTTTAACCGACTTCAAAAAAGTAGTTACCTATTGGGTTATCTTGATAATCCAATGAAGAACTACGCGAGTGAAACCGCGGAACACAGCTAGTACAACTTATAAAAAGTCAATAAACTTGTGCTGATTTGCAACTAATTGAATCCACGTTACAGAAAACGGTAAAAATATCTTTAAATTCGCGAGTCTTCACTCACAAACTAACAATCAGAATTTCCAAGCCTCCCTATATTCGTATATGTACCGTATAGCCGTGAGCAGGCGGGAACATGGGGTATCTAGGGGTAGCTAGGGGGTTAATATTATATGAGGAACACAACTCGGCAGTTTGCCCCATCAATTATTAAATGTGGTAGCGAAGGCGCCTGGCTTTTTACATGTATTGTTGCCTTCGCTACTTTATTGCCTATTTTTGTGACTTTTACGTCGGTTTTACGTTATTTTATGTGCCTGTTGTGTTGAATGTAGATTTGGTTGATTATTTTTAATGCTCCAAGAAAGTTTTGCTACGGTTTCTGCTGGAATTGATGTGTGTGTTGGTGTGTGGATGTTAAAACAATGTATATCAAGAGTTAAAACTTCATCGTAAGAGTTGCTAATACCAGATCTACTGATTTACGAAGCTCAATTAAATAATTTCATCCTATTTTCATAGAAAATGTTTGCACAGCTGTAATTAATAGTTGCTGCTTATTTTTGTAGAAAATAACAAACTACCGGACACAAGCATTTATTAAGAAAAAAATATGACTAAGTAGAAAAGCAAAAAACTTGCAGATGTATTATCTATATACCTTTTATAGAATCTTGTTAACTATTTCATAAACTTACTCTCTTAGATAAATAAAAAAGCAATTTCATTTGATATGACGTTTTGTAAGAGAACTGTAATCAAATTTTTTGGTCTAACCTGAAACCCTGTTATTTTCTGTTCACTTGTTGTTATTAATTAAACTAAACTAAAATGTCTATGAAAACCCATAAACAAATTTTTTTTGCGTGTGAAAACCTACGGTGAAACTTCAGCATTTTTGACGATTGACCAACCAATTTGACCAATTGCAGATTCCAACCCCAATTCCCGGAATCTCTACTTTGTAACCCCCAACTATTTACACATTCTAAAGCCAATTCCAATTCCTCGGAATCGAGTTCCGACATTCAGACAAATCGAATCAGATACACGATTTACACGTAATGTAACCAACATGGCGGCTTACTTCCCTTTATAATTTATTTATTTACTTACCCTGCTTCATTTTCTTCGTGTAATTCTTTTCCCTCTTATACGAGAGCAATCTGTCTGAAATAAGTCTTAAGATCAGCTGTATAGAGTTGATGGTTGTTGCGAATTAATTTTGCGAGACTTAAATGTTTTAGAGAATTGCAAGTTAGCGTAGTAGAAATAGGGTATTATCTCGTGTGTGTTGTTGCTTAAGGATGTCTTTTGGATAATTGTAGTTGTAGGCTGTCTCCTAAGGAATTAGGGAGTAAATCCGTTTGCTGATTGATACGTAGGAAGGAAATGCGTGTTTGCTTGTCGTTAATTTTTATTGCACATCGTTTTTCTTCTTCTGCAAGAAATGGTCGTTGCATACTTAATGAAGCAGAGCTGGTTTTATTATTCCGTTTATAATATGATATATTTTTACAGGGGTATTGGTTAGGGGTGTACTAAGCTAATAGAAGGACACTATATGTATGAATACGAACAACTTTTACTATGGTTCCAACTCAGAATTAGAGAAAAAAATAAGTTAATCGGTGGTCGGTTAAATGTATGAAATATCTTTTTCTCGGATTCTGAGTAATGACCCTCTGTGAAAACTGTTCCTTAGGATGAATACGGTGACCCCCTTTCGGCTTAGTACACGCTTAATCGATAGCCCTTTAAAAGGGATATAAGCTTTTTGGATCGATTATATCACTACAACTCTATTGAATGATCTTTTCCTGAATTGCAATTTTAGCAAACAAGCAATACAGCTGTTAGTTTTAGTAGCAATTCGTCATCTAACATAATATGTAACGATGAAAACTAACATTTCAATGATTATGTTTCACATCAAGTTATATTTATTATTCCATATTAAACGTTTATAGACGATTATTTGTCAAAGTAACACTAGGTACATCTTTGATTTTCGTTTTCTCCAGCAGTGTAGGTACCTATCATTTCTTTACTGTCATCTAAAAATAGACCGTTTTATTAAAAAAATGACACTTCACCCCAAACTTTAGACACTTTAGAGCGCCATAACAGATTCTGACGTCATATATAATGCAAGGAGTTTTTACGAGTTGTAACGTCTTGAAGTTTTAAAACGTACCTCGGATTTATTTCACTGCCCTGATAACTGGCGAGGGCAGTAAAGCATTTTCATGTTTTTGAACGTTTCACTGTATGAATGGGAAATGGGAAATTTTTAGTTACAATACTTACCTACATTTTTGTAGATTTAGTTTTGCTTCGGTATTCGTTCTGTAATATATACCTGTAGGTACTTAATATTATAAAGAGGAAAATTTGGATTTTTGTATGTAACGAATAAACTTAAAAACTACTGAACCGAGATCAAAAATTCTTACCGTTAGAAAGCTACATTGTTACTGAGTAGCATAGGGTATAAAAATTAGAGAGCCGTGGATAATACCGCGGAGCCCAGCTAGTTTTGTATAAGTATGTATAGATTCCAGTCTACATTCGTAATGTTAAGACGCGTATTAAGTAAGTATAATACGTATACCTTTTTAAAATACTGATTACTAGTACACCGTGCAGTGTTGCTTACTTGCGGAAATTTTATTATCCCACGGAAAAATCACGGAAAAATGTAAATATGTCAATCCAGGACATAAACTATCTTGGTGCTTAATTACATCAGAATCAGAAGCTTTATTGATAAAACTGTGTACATAGATGTTAAATATCAAGTCAAGTTTCAACAGTTTTACCCTTGTAGGGCGAACAATATCATGTGCAAGTTGGTACACATACATAATGTTGCAAATGTAAAATCCAAATCCATTCAGTAGTAGGTATGTGCGAGAAGGAGTTACAAACAAACACAGACGTACAAACTTTCGCCTTTTTAATATTAAGTGTGATGTGATTGTGTGATCGAACACAGTAAATACACATTTATTTTTAGTATAAGTGTAAGTGTGATGTGATTGTGTGATCGAACACAGTAAATACACATTTATTTTTAATATAAGTGTAAGTGTGATGTGATTGTGTGATCGAACACAGTAAATACACATTTATTTTTAGTATAAGTGTAAGTGTGATGTGATTGTGTGATCGAACACAGTAAATACACATTTATTTTTAATATAAGTGTAAGTGTGATGTGATTATGTGATCGGACACAGTAAATACACATCTATTTTTAGTGAAACCGGACAAAATTAAATTGTTATAGTAAAATTATATTTAAATGAAAAGCGATCTCTTATTACTAGATATTATCCAAATACATCTTCACGGTAAAAAAGTAGTGAAAATTTTGATCTCTCACATTCAAACTGAAAATTTATTTAGAAATACCAGATCTGGACCACGTGGAACTGTATTCACTAAGCTGATGTCAAATTATATATCGTGTCGAGGCACGGAAGGCGCTCGTTTTGCATCATCAAAATAACATATTGCGTCAAAATAACGTTAAACACGTCACACGTTCAGCAAGAAATCTTGTTGTTCGTTAGAAAATAAGGGCCCCGTTTAATTTTCATTCATTTATTTTATTAATATATAAACAAAAGTAAAAATTAAAAGGCAACCAAAGTGCGTTGAACTTTGTAAAAACCGCCCTTTTTACCTACCACCTAAACTTCGATGACAACAACAGTTCAAAAAGGTAATTGTTCAAATGAGAAGAAACACAAAGCAGACGCAAAAGTAATTAATAAAGCAGTCTTAATTACCCCGAGAAAAGTTAGATCGGTTGCGTTTTCCCTTGATTCAACTTTGACTGGATGTGACTTCAAGATGAAAGCCATAGTAAAACACAGGACTAACGGAACTCCTAAAGATAACTATATAAGATAGCTTCCAACGTCCAGCTCACAATAAAAGTTGTAATTATTTGTATTTTTATTTACCGACTTAAAAAAGGTTGAGGTTTTCCGTTCGAAGGGTTTCTTTTCTTTTTTATATATATTGGCTGATTTCTCGTTGACGTCTAGACTTAATTCGTTTTTTGTTGTTAAATACTTGCTTTTCCCGAAAATTTTAGTAAGCATTACATATACACTAATACTACTGGATATAATACTCTCAAAAAATGGTATACTTAGGCTTAAACTAAACCAAGATTAATCCTTCCAGTATAACCATGCTCCTAGTAAGTGACTTATAAAATAATAAGCCTGAAATTACTAATTGCCTCCCCGCGTTTGGCTTATTTAAGGAAAGTTTAATTGTACTTCACTTTATCCAATTATGAAGACTCGGCTTAACTCGGGAACGAACAGTGAGGAGCTAGAGATGCGGTTGCATCGATACATTTGTATATATCGCTGCTGGTCAATCTCCGAAAAAAAAATTACAAATTTTAATAATTAAATATGTTTGTTATTTTCAACATAAAATATAAGCAATGTATTAACTAATTTTTTTCAAAATATGTTCATCTACTTACCTATTTGTTTTTAGCTGAATTCATCGTAATCTTCGCCTTAAAATTAAGTATCATGTCGTTAAAAGAATCGTCTAGCAATTTCAAAAAGACTTGACATGACAGAATAGCACAAAACAATTGACGCAAATCGTACGTATTTTTATTGTACGAAAGCACTTGTGTTACTTGCAGTAGACTTCTCTATAATCTAAGTCTTTCAAGTCACGAAATTTTTCCATAGAGCATGCTGCATCTCACGCCGCGTCATCGCCGTTTTACAACCAGCGAGATGCGGTCAAACGCAAGCTCTAAGTTCTATAAATAATAAAAAGGACTTGGTAAAAACCAAGTCTTTTCAAAGCAAACTTAGAATAATTTTGCTATCGATGAAAAACATCGATACTGTAAAATGTCACAAGTTCATCCCTAGTCGTACATTAACCGTTCTAATAAAGTTCTTCTCCCGTTATAATAGACTTAGCGCTGTGTTCCATCATTCATTATTCTCACACATTTAGCCAGTCTAACGAGATCTTTATAACAGACCCTTTTGTTTTAGGATTGAGGTTTAACATTTAATAGATCTTTTAGGCCACTCCATGGCATCTGACATAGCCTACTAATGCTACCGTAAGACAATTAACCGAGACCCACAATTTAATTAGTTTTCTTATGCACACAATAAGAATATTGTGTTAAAGTATATGTATGTATTCTTTGACTCTAAGTGAAAAAATAATTAAATCAAAACGTCGAAATGGTTAGATATTCCTTATGGTGCTAATTTCGTTCAGATTAAGCACATTTTATTTTGCTTTTACCTTATGACTATGCTGTGCTTTGCAATAGGTTAAAGGCGGTACCTAACTTTATGTTAATACGAGCCCTATAAGGTTAGAGATCAGCGTTTAATGGTCGAATAATCCTGAGTACTAAAGGGGTGGCCATATTTCAGTCTAAACTTCGGATGCTAATTAACTTTATACGTCTGTGTCGGTTCTAATGAAGCGTGAATTATGAACGTTTCTTTGCTTATTCTACCTTAATTGTTTTATTATAAGATTGATTGACTGTGATACAAAAATAATGATGTTTTTAATAGGTATTAATAAATAGGCATTGTTCTTAAACCAATAAATTTTACTTTGATTTAAATTACGATGACTAGATTTTTTTATTATTGTACCTAACAATAATAAAAAAATCTAGACTATAAGTCATTCTTATTGATAAAAAATTAATGAATTATTTTAACAAAAAAACAGCAGTAGGATAACCTATGTGGATAGAGCACAAATTTTTGGTAAAGTTAAAGCATGGAATACTTGTTCGTACCCGAACAGATTTTCTATGTTCCAACCCAGACGACAGCGTACCCCAAAACCGTGAATATATCCCAATGCCTGGATTCGAACTGAAATTGTTGCGAGTAACACGTTATTGATGCCTGTTAACTTGGCCAGTATCGGACATACTACTTTAACAAAATTAGCAATCGCTTTCAGCAAAGCTTCTAAATCAGAAGTGCCATCTGTAATGATATTGAGACTAAACCTCATCATCAGCCTGTATACTTCCACAGCTGTACATAGGCTTTCCCAATCAACGCTACCGAATTAGGTTTCCAGCTCTTTCCGTCCAGTTCAAGCGCCGCTTTCCGCAAGTCAGTCTCCCACCTGGCCGTCTGGAATTATAAATTTACATAAATATGTTAGCTATTTCTTACCATTACTTTGTAAAGTAACATACAGCCAAACCTTCTCGTTAAAACTTAGTATGAAAGCGTTTATATTCTGTAACAGCGTCGGTTGATCCCGAGTCAAGTGCTCCGTAATGACTGTAAGCGCAAACTTGGTCGCAGATGTTGGACAAACATCTGCATTATGCATGACCAATTTGTTGGCCGATGGGTTGGTCCAATTTGTTGGTTGACTGGTTTAAAAGACTTGGCTTACTAGGCAAGAAGAATTATTGGATGACTAGTTGGCGTAAAAAGTTCAAAAATTGAAAAGACTTGTTGGCGTACTAGATTATAAGATTTTTTGGTTGACTGGCTGTGTGTGAGTGACTCTAAGCTGATAACATTAAGTGATTCTAACAGAAATCCTGTTAGAATCACTTAATGTTATCTTTTCACAAATATTATTTTAATTGGCTGGTAAATGGCACCAAAGCAATCTTTGGGGTTATATACTCGCCAGTCAAAAATCCTCTACGAACAAAAAGTTTCCAAAATTTCCTACTAGCTATGTAGGTACTAAATTTCGTCGAGATTAGAAAAAAGGTTTAGACGAAAAAAAAGCAAGGAAGGAAAAAAACAGAAAGGTTTAAAAAAAATTAAGTTCTTTTATCTATAAAGAGTATAAAGCAAGTTTTCAAACTGCAAGAAAGTTAACAAATATTCTAATGAATTCAAAGTATATATAAAAAATGAAGACGTAAAATAGACGTATGACCCGCATTGTCATAAAATCAACGTTTTACTGGTTACCTTGAACAATCTCATAATGACAATGTCACCGCAAGAACCGCCACCAGCAACGAGACAGGTTGCCCAACCTGTCGACAACTTATATTTTACGAACAGCTCTGGTAAAGACCGAAGAGTTAAAATACACTGGAACAGATTGTAAAAAGGTAAAAAGGTCGTGAAAAAAGGTCTCGAATGTCACGATTCATTCAAACATGAGTTTTCAAACGTTTTTGCAAGAAAATGAATTATTAGTTGCATTCACATTCGTGCACATTTTACAGTACTGTATAATCTATGAGATCAGAAATTAGTTGATGTCAGCCGGTACCTAAAATACCAGCTATATTGAGTATGGAGACTACAACTCACCTCTATGAAATAAGACAACCTTATAAAAATTCTTAACAAAAAATTTGTTTAACAGTAAAAACTAAAGCAAATACAAGCTTTTAAAGCTGTACTTAGTTTTTAAGGCGACCTCTTCTTTTCTTCTTGAAATAATATTTTTTTCTGTTCAACTGTTCCCCTACATACATAGGTACTTCATGCATTTTAGCGAAGCTGTAAGCTTCCGCTTAGGCAAAAATGCGTTCGTATGTATTTGTTTTCCCCCACAGCTGCCTGTTTGAAGTGGTGTGTCCCACTGCATTCAAAAACTATATATACGCAATTTTTAACAAGCTCTGCGTAATTCGAGTTGCAAAGTTTTCTGAATCAGACTGCAGATCGCATTTGCTAAACGATTTTCGAAAGATTTCGAGTAGGTAATGATTTTGGATTTTCTCTAGAGCAATGAGGATTAACAATGTAGCAAAATCTGCAGTTTATTGAAACACTTGTAAAAATTTGATAAATTTTTTTGACTCAAGAAAGCAATTCTAGTATCTTTACATCGTGGTTTATTTAGCTAAGTACTGCGATACAGCTCCTAAAACTTAACACCAGAGCGATGGCCTCCGCAGTCTTTACTTAAAAGGGGTGAATACACTTTAGGCTAAACGATATTCTCTTACTGAATAATTCATGTCGTTGAAACAGGAGCTGTTCTTAAAGATGCAAGAATTTTAAGTTTTCTCAGAGTAACTAAAGTTATACTTATCTTACAGTGCTTAGCCATACATTATTTTATTAGGCATTTGATTATCAGATTACAAACCACGTACACTTAGTGGAGCATGCATGCCTAGTCTGGAATACACTGGCTCTCAAAAGAGGCTGTCGGAACACACCGTTAGAAACGTATCGTCTGATTTTACAATTTGAAGGTTATAGCTAGACAGGCGTGCTATCGACGGGTGCGAGGTCTGATCGTGGGATTGAATCTCGACCCACTAACTACTCGGCCTAAAGTAGCGATAGGCTACTAAAGTTTTATTAAACTTACACAAATGTTCATCTAATAATCTGCCCGTCTGATGATAAATATATAAGTTAATAAGTATAGGGATAAATATTATCATGTTTTACATCATGTAGAGGTTGATGTTTGCTTCCCACAAATCAGAAATAAAACAATTTAAAGATGAGCTTTCAAGCTATAATTACAAATACAAAATTATTAAATAATAATTATTATTCAAGCGACCGTAATATTTAAAATGCGAACGCAAATTAACATTCTCATTGTCGGCTTCTGAATTAAGTTATTAAGATATTGCAGCACTGAGTGCTCCATTTAACATTAATTTGCATGCATATAAACAAACTTAAAAGTTCATTTCGTATAATCTTTAAGATAACTGCTTAAAACTCATTATCGATTGACACAAAAGGGTAAGTTATTGAAGCTCTTAAGGGTTGTGTTTCGCTGCAATGATATCGCTTATTTGTCGATAAGAGGTTGGATAGTGTTGTGAACTTCACGATATTGATATTGGAGCGACTGGTTTATCGGTGCTTTTGCTGAGTTGTTTTATGATGAAATCTCGCATCGTAGTCGTTATATTGTAGGTTCAGGTTAAACTTTGTTTTCGTATAAAGAAAAGGTCTAGTTCAGAAGCTTTTATGCATACTAGGAAGGTAAATCACTTCACCTAACACATATGCGAAAATGGTGATGAAGATTTTTTTTAAGACACAAGGCACAAGGGAAGAATTAATGAATAGAGCTTTAATGCACACCAAAAAAAATACAGTAAGTAAAATGAAGGATGTAAAAAGGGATGTAATACGTTTACCTAGTAAAAACTTATTTACCTTACGCTTGAACACTTCCGCACGGAGTGTTTGTCCTTAGTGGATGTAAATAAAGTATTAAATTCAAATTTCAAGCAATTGTATGACCATGAGTTGCAATTAAATTAGAAGAATGTCGGGAATGTCAGTGAAATATATATATTTTATGAATAGTATCGTATCATTTAAACTGATTTAATTTCTTAATTTTTTAAGTGAACAACATCAATTTATTACTTAGTCACATTTGAAACACAAATTTAGTCAATTTTTGTTTTTTTATTATTATATAAAAATAATAAAATTATTGAAAAATATCTATTTTTGATCAACCCTTGATATTAACTATGATTTGTTTATAATGTTACTATAGGCAAATATCGATATCGATAGATTTTCAATCCCAACACTTGACTATTCCTCAGCATCTTTACCGTAATTTTAACATAGGTAAGGATAACGTTAGTAGCTTAGTGTCGATTATATTTGGGTAAGCGCATTAATATGTACAAAGTTAAGAGCCCTTAAGTGAGATGTGCTCCTTAAATGCTTATCAGGTATTAAAATTAAGCGCCGGCTTATACAGCGGTTTTGCTTAATGCAATGTGTTTATAACTTGAGATAACGAAAGTTACATAAGATAGTTATAATATTATAAGACTTACATTGTTTTAAACTGTCGCGCAATCATAGTTCTTTTGCGAAATAACAAATCTCTTTGAATTACTTTCTACACCAGTGCTTTATATTTATTTCTTTATTTTTACAATTTGATATTATTAAAGGTGTTTGCTGTTACACCTAACATCCATTCTTTAAACTTTACACTTGTCATTAGTAAGTACTTATAAGAGAACTCTTCTAAAAATATGGATATATAGTTACCAAAAAGCATTTGATCAGCATGACGGATTAGCCTACGCTTCTTCAAGGAGACCCGTGCTTAGCAGTTAATACGATATAATTGGTAATCAGTAAGTAATCTATAGGTAATCAAACTCGTCATTATTGTTGTACGTTATTAATTTATGTTTAAGTAAAGGCACTTACCTTCTTGGCCGTTAGTTACTTAGTGTAAAAAAATACTAGTTAATAGTAGCTGTCACCCCCGGGGATGTCCGCGACATAAAATTTAATATAAACAAGTTTCAAACTTTGAACCCCTTTAAGGGTTGATTTTCTAAAAACCCTTTCTTAATACACTCCTATATCCTAAAATGAATAATAACCTCCAAATTCTATGGTTTTAGGTTCAGCGGTTTAGGCTCTGATTCCTAGATAATATGATTGAGTCAATCACATATATATGACATACTTATACTTTTATATATATATAGACTGGTAGCTGTCCCCGTAGCGTAGCCGGCAATTAAGTTAAATATAGAAAAAGTATAAGACTTAGAACTCCCATTCGAAATTCTACCCATTCCCTACAGATATTGAATATACAAATTTTTTTTTTATAAAATCCTATAATGAATACGTTCCTCAAGTCTCTATATGTTCAGCGACTTATACTCTGCGTTGGTTCTTAACGAACATCAGTCAGTCAGTCAGTCAGTCCGGGCTTACTCTCACACTACATCAGTATTTGTTAAATTTTCTAGTTAAAATACCAACTTCCAACCACTGTATCTATAATTCTGAACTATTAACTCTTACGCCTAATCGGCACGTCGTCATTGACTTGACGTTTGTAATTGACATAAAACGGTCTCTCCGACCTTATGTATTATGTACGTAGATAAGAATAGGGGTGGATTATTAATTACGTCGCTTGGAATCGATCTATATGTTCATCCCTTGCTCTGAAAAATGTTTATAAAAAGAAGGACTTAACTTAAAGCTGACAGGATTTATGTAGGTCCCTATGCTAAAAAGAGTAGTTAAAATTAATCATTTTCGTCTCAATACTAATTTGCAAGTTAGATTTAAGTAGTATACTAAAGTTATTGTATGTTCACAAGGACAATACTGTTGAAGCGATAAGAATTCTACATTAAGACCAATTTTTGTACATTTATGCAATAATTAAATAAGATTACCTATACATTAAATTACAAAATATATTCAGTAATAATCGTCAAGCAAATCGCCTCAGACTGATCGTAGTGCATAGCAAGTGGTTGTCGTTTTTATTTTTTAAATTTGGAAATATTCTGGTCGCGATGACGTTAGTTTGGGGAACCACTACTAAAATAATGGTGTACCTATATCAGCGAAATGTATCTAGAAATCTAAAATATACAATATATTCAAAATAGGTACAGTACAAGAACGTAAACTAGGTATATATAATATGAGTCCATTCATTCAATATATTAATAATTATTATAAGGCTATATTCACACGGAAATAATGAGCTATCAAGGCCTCAGGTGACAACTGACGCGATACAAATGTTGCGTAATTTTAACACCTCTCAAATATGACAGTAATGAGTGTGTGTCAAAACCAATGACAAATGTTACTGTTGTTCCGGTTTTATAGGGTTGTCGGTTTCACATCTTGAGGAAACCTGCTTTCGCAGAAGTTAGTTGATTAATTTAATCGATTTTCATTGATAATTCATGACATTGAAATACGAAAGAATATTATTACACAAATATAGTGCTTGAAGTAAAATTTTAATTGTTTTAAGGAAACAGAAGCCCACATTCGGCCGGCGCTGAAAACTTGGTCTAAACCCCGTCCACAGGGTAGATCCTTCCCCAGGAGTACTTAGTTTTCCAAACTGTTGATATCTCACGATGACAATATATACTCAAAAAGTGATGTTTCGAAAATGTATGGAGCTCCGGCCAAAACAGTGTACAAGATACTATAAATACGTTAAAGATTATTTATTTTTAATCTATCAACCAAGTTAAAAATTATGTAACTTATCGCAGTGTACAAAATTAATTTCTAATCAAGATACTTTCACGTTTATTGAGCAAAAAGGCGATGAGCGCGTTTTTCTTGTGTCAGTTTTGGTATCTGTGACGGGCGGTACGACGGATGTGACCATTGCAGTTAATCTAGGATGCAAAAATAATTCCACTAAAATTCAGAGAATTTAGATATTTTTGTACACAATGAAGTAGAAAGTTTCTTTAATACACAATAGTAACCACATATTTGGGCATTTTTTGTAGACGAACATCGTCCTGGCCGTAAATGAAGCTAGTCCCTTGTAGGAGTTTCGTCAGGTTTAGTTGGACACTACGACCGTACACTAACGCATGTCTATATATTAACCACATGTACATTAGTTTATTAAATTTCAGAAAAGATCAATTGATAATCCTATATATAACAATATTATATTGAAACTTTCTTGATAGTATTATACAATGTAAGTAGTAAATGTATTTTTGTATGAAACGAAAAAAATTAAAAGCCGCTGAACCCATTTCAAAAAACCTTTTGCTATAAGAACGCTTTATTATCACTAGGCTTAGGAAAAATAATTATTCGCGTGTAACACCGCGGAACACAGCTAGTAATTAATATGTAGGCAGAGAAGCAACCCTACAGTTTACTGCAGTGAAAGCAATTAGGCCGAAACCGTAGCGCTTTCGGCCCATGTTTATTAATTCAAACACCTATTAGCTGTGTGGCCATCCACGTGTTAACATACTGCCTGGGAAGTTCGCTTATTGATTTTACAATTAACTGTGTTTATTTTAAAGCATGTTAATTATCTGCCCTGGTAATAATTAAGTAGTGAGCGTGAATAATGTTGATTTCGCTAATTCGGTAATACCGTAACATGACTTGAGAATCGAAAAATTCATGCTAGAAAGAAAAAATCGGAATTATTATTTTCCTCCTATGTTAATGTAATCTCTATGATTTTATATTAGACGAATGTATATATTATTTTTAATAATATTTAATAGACACTATTATATTAAATAACAAACACGAATTTTACCCACAATAAATGTAAATCCAGTCCCTTGCAGGCTTCTCATAATACGCTTCTCGGCTTTATCCCGAGTTTTTCATCGCCATCCACTGGGACCTTTATCTTCGTAGCTTATCTCTACCTAGTTGCAAGACAAGCACAGGATCTCAATATATCATCTCTGTTCCAATTTGAATTATGAATCCATGCGTCGCTGGTTCTTTTCCGGTTCAAAGGACCATGAACAGCTGCAGTCGCAGTAAAAATCTTCAGTCGGCTATGAAAGTTTCTAAAACTATAAGTACAAAAGATATATATTGCTTGTTTCCCTGTATATTATCAAGAAAGCAAACTGTGTAAATTTTTACAATAATTAATGGAATCAGGCATTTTTTTTGCGGAAATCCATTTATAACAAGATGTAATATAAAGAATATGTAGCATTATCCCGCATTTTTTTGATGTCAGCGTGAGATAACGAAAAATAATAAGATGAGGCATGTAGGTGGTGAGGAGGAACTACACCATAAAAACAAAAATATTTTTAGTTTTCTCACGCAGACATCAAAACAATGCGGGAAAATGCTAGAAATTCTTTAAATAACATCTTATAATATTTTTTTTGCACAGGTAATTAATTTTTTTGACATATTTTATTCTATCCTTTCAAATTGAAACTAACCACGACTCTCTTTGTTGCAGACGTCAGACAGCGGAAGAAAGGGAAGCGGAACGGCAAGCGGCCAACCGCCTGATGCTGTCACTCCAAGCCGAGGCTTTATCCAAAGGCTACATGCCAGAACCGACTCCGGGGCAGCTTTCAGCTCTTCACTATCAGAATTCCGCTTCTTCCGGTGCCCCGCCACCTTCAAATACCGCGTTAAGCGCGCTGCAGAACTTGCAACCGTGGGCAGGGAACCAAGCAAGCTTTATGAATGCTCAAGCCAGCACGCAACCGCCGCATCCGCCGCCGCCGGTAGCCTCACCTATTTGTTGAAGAATTAAATAATTTTCAGGTTGAAGAGACAAAATATACTGTTGAGGACGAGAGATCGAAGAGTGAGCATGGTTTACCTAACTTCTTTTCTGATTTTTGACTTCTTCTGACCACATGTTGCTAAATGTGCCCATGAGCTGAATTTAAACTTCTTCCATTTTTGCTCCCGTTTAAAAATAACTGAAGACTAAATTATATTTAGCAAAATTTGTATAACTTGTATACCGAGTTTCAATAATTGCCAATAATAATCGATATGGCTTAAATTGCACGAAACCAGCGCAATTTTGATTGTATAATCTAAATTATGTCGCTGTGTTTGGAATACAATAAAATCCGACAAGCTCAACTAAATTGGTCAACTGCATATAGTTGAGCTATGGGTACTACCAACTCAACTGGTACATGATCGGTTATGAATGATTAAGCGGTGAGTGTGTAACTATATGATCTACCCTATGCTCAACTAAATCAACTAGTTGAGCAGTATACGTCACAATAAATTTATCTGTGAAACTATCATACTGTAAAACATACTGATATCGGTAACATTTTGTCTTGTAAAAGATTATTTATAAATATTTAGCCCAGGGGTCCAATCGGCTAAAGTTAGGCCTGACAGAAGTGAAACCAAAAGCAAGACAACTTGATTTCGTTTTGACAGTTCGCCACTTCAACGCTGTCAGAACAAATACAAGTTTGTTTACTCTTGTTTTCACTTCTTTAATTCTAGCTCTAGTTGGCTGAGCTGCTGTTCTTTGCTCATCTCTGTTTATTATTTTGTATTTAGCCTAAAATAGAAAAATTATGTAAATAATATTTGTGCAGGTAACACATTATTTAAGTCGTAAACAGTATTATAAATTTAGTTAATTAATTAATTACTCTTAATAAATTTATAATCATGTAACTAGATTTACTTTGTAATTAAGAATAAAATTTGTGTAAATATAATTTTAACGTTTTTGACATTTTCTTACTCAAGTTGTATCATAGTGAAAAAAATACTGTAATTTTAACAATTAGGTACCTTAGATAATATAAGTAATGTATCGAACAAAAATAAATTTTTATCTCTTAGATCTCGATATCAGATGTACTTTAATGAAAAAATATTGCTTGTAGATATTTAACCAGAACTGAAACAAAAAATACTGAATTTATACTCATTTTTGGTTCAATTTAAAGTAATAATTATTATTGTCAAATTCCCGATTTTTCTATAAACATATCAGCAAACGATTCTAAGCCTACATAAAATAAACATATTGTCTTCTTTACATTAAATAAAATAGCTGATTGTTGATACAAAAAAAACATATAAATTTTATATGATTAATAAATTAGTTATATTACAAGCACCTCATATTTTTTATGTTTAATGAGGTTTTTATTCAGCCTCTATAAAAAAATATAAATTTCCATAGTGTTGAACAGACAGTGGTATTATTAATTTGACAAATATTTACAGACGCATTTAAATACTAAATTAATTAGATGACACACATTACCTTATCTATCAATAGAGATTAAGCTATAAAATTTAAAGTGTTAATAAATCAAAGCACCTTATTAAACGAAATTGTGATTATAGTAATAATTTATTTCATTATAATATACTTACAATAAATTTTATTGTACCGATCTGCATCGAGTGTAAAATAAATATCGATCTATCAATTTATGTATTTTTATTACATTTACAAAATGTTTATTAGATTTTATCAATAAATATTGCCAATAATTTTTTGGCCCGTTTTTGAAGTAAATTCTAGAACTGTAGCTATAAGTTTTAGAAACTAAAAGTCGGATCGCTTACTTTCAATGCAAAAAGGACAATAGCTCTCACGTTAGATTGTTTCAATTAGTGGCGAGCTATCATTTTTTGCTTTCGGAATTAGTCCTATACATTTCAATATGTGGTTGAGCCTACGCTACGAAATCATACAGGTAATTTTCTTGAACTATAATAACAACGAAACTTCATGATGTAGGTATGTGGTAAATGGTGTGATACAAGTTATTGGATAACGCACTCGTAATTTCAGATAAGGGGTAAGAATACTAAAAAAGGAAAATACGAAAACACTTTCATTGGAGATAGTTCGCTATTTTAAATGGCGTACAGCTTGTCCTTAGGAATTAATATAGTATGTCCATGTTCAACTTATAGGTAAGTAGGTATACGTTTAAGCAAATCGAAAATGAAGCCTAAGATGTAGCACTCTTGCCAGAAAGAATTAGTATAGAAATAAAAATATCTGCAGCGAGTTCCACAAGCTGGCAGCGAGCACAATAAACTTAATTAGTAGCAATCGTGTGTTTCATACGAGCTCATGGAATCTTTAAAATAAAAATACTGCAAGTCAAAATTCGAGTACCTTCTGCTATATCTTCTCATACTTACCTAGTATTTAGACAACATAATAATTATATACGAAATTCTTAACGAAGGCACTAAATACTTCTCAAAAATACTATTAAGGCTGGATATACACAGGTAAGCGGCTTGATCAGCGTCTTGCCTAGAGCCTAGTTTTTAATTCAAAATTCATTTAATTCAATAACAAGGTTTACAAAAAGTATGTAGCTCAAACCTGCAAACTGAGTTTTCGCCCGTATCTTGCCAATTTAGCCTTCCCTGGTAGTGATCATATTTACACATTCTTAAATTCTATGTGCCTACATTAGTTTTATTACAGAGTAGAAGTATATAATATATAATAATAAAAACTAAATTTAAGCAATCATTTAACAAACTTAATTAAATTATATTCTTGGTACTCCTGTGAGCAGAGGGGTAGAGTGAGAGGTGGGGAGAGAGATGTGGTTCGTTTGTTATTCTAGTTAGTCCTCGGTAAAAGCAACGTTCTACAATGTTCGCCACCGACCATACTTGAGACCTTGGCGCCTAGCCGCCATGTTTCCTAGAGAGAAGTCAGGCTCTACATATTAGTCTACCTACTTATTTGTTTCCGGCCTTAAATTAAGAAAACATACGGCTCAATATTTTGCATTTTAGTATATCTAATATGTTCTTAATGGGAAAATAATTATACTCAGTTAACTATGACGTTATGAGTATAAATATAAAATGAAACTTTCTAGCAACAGTCGCCAAGCTACGAAACGCAATCAAAGAGAAATCAACAACTTCACTCATTTTTCATACACAAATCTAAAAGTAGACGACTAATCGAAAACAAATGACACGACATTTAGCGACAGAAGTTCTAACACAAAACAAGGACACACCAGAAATTATATCTAAAACGCTACCCATTTGACCCAAATTAACATCCTAAATTACCCACACACAAGTCCCCAAAATTAGAACTTTCAAAACGGAAAACAATTTGCCCGAAAACTATTCCAAAATTTAAACGAATTCGATTTCGAGTAAAACTCTTCAAAGCGAGTGTTTCCGTTCGTTTAAATCCGTCGATTAAGGACAATTACACATTAATTTGATACTATAATATAAGTTTAATGTCCGTTGATGGAGGTGCATTTAGTACGTGACTTCTGTACATATCATTAGCAACGAGAATTGGACCCTTTGTCTGAACCGCGGAAAAAATAAACCGTGTGTAACTGTCCTAATTATCCTTTACGATAGGCAAGCTATCTTGTGGTAGTTTATATTGGTAACCATTGCGGGTTCTGTGAGAACGTAATGTAAAAACTCTTTTTAGTCTTTTTTTTCTTTTGATTAATGGCACCATACGATTTGTATATTTGCCAGCGTCAAGTTTATCAATTTTCGAGTTATTAATCTATAAAGTTAAGTCAAATATCAAGTAATAAGTCAGGTCAGGTTAAAGTCACATCATATACTCTAGTGAAGCGGTGGAGACTTTACCAGGGTTTCTATGGAGATTTCCCTCGAACACGAAAACTACGTTATTCCGTCGATATATCGCTTGCCCACACTTGTGAACACATAAACAAGACAATCATGGTTAATAATCCACCAGTATTACATAATATTAAAGCTTGCAGAATCACTAGATTTGCAATAAATACACAGACAAAGACGCCATTTTTCCAGCGAACGCGGGATAACTCCCTTTCAAGTCTTTTAGATAAAATAGTCCTAAAGTGACATAATAAAGTGACATTTGAAAAATAGGTCACACTTCGGTAATGTACTCGTATAATCTTACAGCAGTTATGATATAATCTTTTTTCTGATCTGCAAGGTTCTACCCTAAGGGGTAATGTTTTTCATATTAATAATTTTGCATATTAATAAGTTTCTTTCAAATATTATTAAAATCTGCTGGTAAATGATGAGTTCCCATTGGAAATCTCCGCTCACTAAAATATATATAAAAAAATTAGAAACTGTTGAACTGTTTCGTCATGACGTATAATTAATTAGTAACTAAATAAACTTGTTTTGGCTTTTCCAAGACTGTATACTGCATTGCCTGCCTACCATATTCTAAAAACTCTTAACATTGCGCCAGAAAAAAACAACATCGCCAGGAAAACACTCACAACCCCGTCACTTAACCTAGACCTCTAAAGCAGATCGAAACCTTTAAATATTTAATCGGTCAACATTTCAGTGTTAAAAATCGCCGCTTGCCACCCTGACTCGACATTGCTTTTATTCTCCCCCAAAAAAGAAAAAAATTAAATAAAGAGTAAATTTAAAGTTAAATTGGAGTTTGACGGGTGACAGGCTAGGAAGTGACCCTTGGTGTCTTGCCATCGAATATTCAGCGTCCTGTCTGCAAGTAACCTCTGTATATTTTAGGGTCAGTTTTGGACAAGGGATGGTATCAATCACAGGTTTAATACGTCATCTTCTATAATATAAAAATGATACGCTGAATGTTTTCAATTTTTTTTCTGGTATTGTTATTTTTTTTTTAGATTATTTCTTGAAGTACGTGGATGGGTTCTTATGGAGAGAAAATTTAAAAAAATGCCCGAAAAGATCTAAATTCGACACTTATCTATACTCCCATACAATCGATTGGTAACAATACTTAAAAGGCAATTTGAACTTTAATACCATACCATAAAGTTTAAGTTAATACCATACCATAAAGTTTAAGTGTTAGTGGAGAGGTTATATCAATATTTGTCAATATTTTTACGATGGTAACATTACATGGGTCAGCTAGTATGTAATTATTTTTTTTAATCCGGTTTCTATTTGACAAATTAATTCTCTTAGTTATTTTATTTTTCAAACAAAAATAACTAATCTATTTCGATAAAATATATATGGGACTCAAAAAAAAGTTTTCTTTTCCGACAAGAAAAATAAACTTTATAATAGATCCTGATTGAATCAATCGCCCAAAATTCGGGAACCCCAATAAAAGAAAAAATATATAACGACAAATTAAGAGCAAGTCAGTAAATGCAAAGGTAGAGGTGTGTAGTACGAGTATGCGATAGCTCCGAAACGCGATAATTTTATTTAATTGTAAATAAAATAAATAAAAATAATATTCAATAATTCAAAGCTACAACGATTATACAACGATTTCGCTCGTCTCATAATTTGAATTAAATATCAGTTTACACGGTTCAGTTATGTACATTATGTCGGCATTACCTGATGTCTGGTGGCTAAACCAAAATTGATTGTGTCCATTTGTCGCCGAAGTCCCGCGTTCGCTCGCTGCGGGGGGCTAATGAGCCGGGTGAAGTTGCATTGGATAGAGTTTCTAATGATTTGGATAAGGTAATTAAAATATAATTGAGTAAGTAATCGGTGAAATTTGCGCCTGTTAAGCTAAAGGACATCGGTTCAATGGTGGGGGTTCAAAACCTCCGAGTTGTTTACTAATTTGCACTATACACTCTTTCGTAGTTCGTAATAATCGTACCCAGTAGTAAGTAGCACGTATATAGTATACGTGCTGTACTACTGGGTATTGATGGAATACCATTCAAAGTATAAAAAAGATCAAATTAAACTGGAATAAAAAAGTGCGAGCTATGAAATCACACTTGTATGTGTATATGTGTGTTTGTTTGTTCCTATTTAATGCTCAAACGGCTTAGCGGATTTGGATTAGATTTGGCGCGAAGGTAGCTTATACCCTTAACACATAAGCTACTTTTTATCCCGAATAATTTCATGTTTTTTTACTAGTTGAGTAAAAAACCATGAAATTATTATGTGTACTCAAGTACAATTTTTAGCAAATTATGTAAAGAAAAACAGCCACTGTTGTCCGGATGTTAGAACCTAAATATAATTTAAGGTTTCTTTTTTTGTTCGAGACAGTTATTATTTGACTACCAGATCGCTCGAGCACGGAAGTCAGGGACATTGTGGCCCTAGTCTGAAATTAAATCACATAAAGGCAAATTACATAACATTTTGCCACACTTGAAGCAGAGACGCTTTGGTGACACGTTCTAAACTGCCACATCCAAATCCCAGCTCCTTCGCACGTCTGACTCCTGATTCAAATTGCAGCCGAGCTGGGATTATATTTGATGCGGCGCTAATCAGTCTCACTTGTGCTCTAATTGCTTTCCACGCCGTGCACTTAACAACTGTGTTAGCTATCTAGTTCAAAATGCACGTACAGTAAGCAGGTAGATAATAATAATAATAAATCAATTTATTTCAGGCCCAATATATACTAGGCCTATACAATAAATACCTTAAAGACTCACATATATATTAACACATAAACGAAAAAAACACAAAAAAGGAAAAGGTCACTATTTCGCCCGAGACTTAAATACAGCCAAAAGTTGCGCAGGTTGCAAGTAAGAGCCAAAAGTTGCGCAGACTGTAAGTGCCTGCGCAGCTTTAGGCTGCTAATCAAAGTTAGCTTTTACTTATTTAAAGTATTTTATTTTTATTTTAGCGTCAAGTACCTTTATTAAGAAAAATGAAATGACAGGAATAAAAATAGCAGATGGATGGATAGAGCACTATAGACCAACACTTGAGGGCAGCGTGTACAGTATGGCATTACCACTCTGAAAGTAAACACCTATACGTTGGGCTAGATTTATCTGGTTAGCTAAATCTGCCGTTGTTTACTTCATTACTATTAGAACTTAGTATTACTTAAATATTAAAATCTGCCTTTTTCGATGTTATCCGTGGTGAATTAAAAATTGTTAACAAATTAATTATTTTATATTAAACATATTGTAAATTAGAATCAAATAGAGACCTTGTCAAAAATAATTTGAATTAATTAAACAATTAGTAACTAAATCATTTCCGAAATATGTTAAGAATTTCAAAACTTTTCAGTTTCTAAAAACTAATTTACAAACTTTACCTATTTATATTATAACTTTTAAGTGTAATTCAATACTCACAAAATAAACAAATTTCTTTTTCATTGAGGTAAAAAAATATATCTTTAGAAATTACCAAGTTTATAGCAGACGTGGCAAGATTTCTTATAACATTTATTTGAAATCGTCATAATTGGTGTATTTAATACAAAATGAGGCCTATTATATAAATACAAGGGCTTTGCATTTCGTGACTGAAACATGCCGTGTCGTTCAAATTGTTCACAAAATGTTTATGACAATTTTGTCATGTTAATAAGGGGGAATAGCGGGTTGGCGTAGAATTGGTAGTTGCTTGAATTTGTTTAGGCTAAAGTTAATTTGTTAACATAAACAAAATGACTAACTACGACAGCAAAAAAATATAGATCTAGCTGAATTAATTATGTCATTTTAAAACTTTAAGACTTTCCGGGATACACAGGAATCAATCAGTGTTGCTATTGAAATCTAGTGTTAAAATGCTGGAAGGAAATTGGTATGATGTTCCGTCTTATATCTTTACATCGCTTTCTATAAAGTTAAGTTTTCTTATATATACTTATTTGATCATAGTTTTAAAAAAAAACACATTATTAGTATAATTTTCTTCATATTTAAATTTTTTATTTAAATTTAGCTGAATTAATTATTTGTGCTATTATTGACATTAGGATTAGGTACATCTTTTATTTTCGGCTATGCGTATATCGCGTATGTGTTAGGGAATAATAGAATAAGGTTTTTTATTTATGTTTTAAATATAATTAATTATAATTTAAGAGTTATCAATCGCACAAGTAATCTATTGCTCAATAGTTAATGAAACTTAACATCTGTTACATACTCGTAATATTATCAGAAAGGGTGTTAACGAGCCATTCACCACATATTCGACGAAGACCAATTCACATCAATACGACTATACATAAAAAAATCTTTACGATTGCCTGACACCGAATTAAAAATAAAACTACTCCGCGATACCCGCGGACGAGTCACCCTTACAAGCAATTTCGGAACTAATTTAGGAAGATCGTCACGCGATCAGTTAAAAAAACTATGAAAAACATTTTAAGTAGATATGTTTAGACTAAAATAATGAGTTTGACAAAAGTCCCGTCATTATATTAATACTGTATAAGGCGCATCAGACTTACTTTAAAAGCATGGCGCGAATTTATGGTATCACAATGCGGCGGAGCGATGTAAAGATTTAATACGGAACACTAACACCATACCAATTTCCTTCCTGGGTTTTGACATTAGATTTCAATAGCATCTACCTAATGCATAACGCCTCAATGTTAATAATTGACTTCAAATAACTCAGGTAAATGTGATTTTTTAAGTACTTTTCTTTGATAAGAAACACTGGTTTTACCAATTGAGTTTATAGCCATATAGTTTGCCCTGATAGTAAATGCGGATTGCAAACTTATAAACTTAAATATAATAAATAATAGTAGAAAAATAGGCCTCACAAATAAGTAACAAGTAATTTAATACCATTGCAACTCTAATAATTGTTATAAGTAGATAACGTTTACTCTCGTTGACCCTTCACTCCCCTCCGTTATCAGTTGTTACATCGTTGTAATTCCCAGTGCATTAGATATTCGTGTGAATTTACCGACTAACCTCACAAAATACCATTTATAGGAGATCTCTTTACGTAACTTAATTTCTTGTATGTTGAAAACGGAGTATATCTTGTAGTTACTTGTATTGCTACAATATGAAAAGCAAATCCTTGGTCAAGCCACGCCTCTAGGCTTTTCTTAAGCTTCGTTTATATTGTTATCTTAACACTTTTAAACTAATAACTTTCTAACTCCTCTTTTAGTTCAATTATGTAAACAAGCTTTTGGTATTGTTGTCACATATTCCAATTAAATTTGTCATCCATTGCTCTTTATTTATTAATTTTTGTAAAATAACTTGATTAATTATCATCAAACGCTCTTATACGATTAGTTATTATTAATTTGCTAACTTAAGTACAATTAGTATCCTTACTCAAATAATAGTATGCACATAGCCAAGTGTAGAGTTTAAAGGGATGGAAGGGTCTAGATAAAGCGGTTGTAATAATGAACCCCCGAAATTTTATATCCTCAAGAGACAAATCATAAAAGTTTTGAAATAGTCACAGGAATTTGATACTCTCCCACGCTTTCACCAGTCATAATATTCATTGAAATATATTTAGTTTTACGTATCCTATCTTGATCGTACAGTTGTTTGATACCACAATCGCATATTATGTATTTCGCACTGACCTTTCATCCAAGAGGTGTAATATTATGTCATTTTCGTTTATCTACGGTCGAAATAAATATAGGTATTTATTATACATTTCAAAGTCCTTAATGGTTTATAAATTAACCATGGCCTTATTAATGACATTATCTACGGAAGAACATTGGTTTATAGTAGGTAGTTATGGTTAACCTTGTAAAATCCCCTAACATTTGCATGCGTCCAACAACTTCGGTAATAATACGGTAGGTCTGACCCAAAAACCAAATGACGGGGCTGTCCCCGTCATATGCCAGGTACAATCCACACGACCTATTTTTGATAATTAAGATCGAAAAGGTCAAAGTCAGTGAACCGAATTCACAATCAAAATAAACAATGCCAACTGACAAACAGTCAAGTGCCATTAACGGAACAAAAGGATCACGCCTCAGCAATGACAACAAATAAAACAACAATATAAAAATAACTATAATACATTAAAGATCAGAATTCGCTTACACCACACCAATTTTCCGTCCCTATTTTATTAACTTGTAAAAATTCTCCCCTACGCAAAACAATAACACGGTTTTTTTAATCCCCAAAGCTAACAAGTGAACCTCATAAAGTCTCCATCTGGACCCCACAAAGCTTTTGGCTATGACCCCAGGGATTACCAGCGTTAACTCACACTTGATATTAGACCTTCACATCGTGCTCAAACAGACCGTATCGTTTCTGATATAAGAATTGAATTGCCAAGGATTGCAGATGATTTATACGACGTTGATGATTCGGTAGACGTAATTGCTGCTACAAACGTTACAACCAAATAAAAATGGAGTCTAAATTGAGGTAGATACAATCGTAAATTGCTTGTCAATAACGTCAAAACTTAAAACTATTTGCGCTTGAAAGTTGAGCGTGATTCCCATAATCAGTAACGCGTGTGCAGAAGTGAATTTTGCACTTGTTCGTAGGCGAATAGATAACATCTTGTACAAGGGGTCCAATGGAGTACCATTTTAACATCTGAATTACTACAACAGCGAGTTTCTCACGCTTGGATTCCCGGATTAAAAGCTAATGGGCTGTGTAATTCCGAGTTTAGCAGTGGGCTTATGTGATGTGTAAGTGGATTTCGAAATGTGTATAGTCAGTGATGACATATACCTATTTGAAACTACACTTTATTGAAGATTCAATATTATAATTTAATTTATATACAGGTTAATTAAGGTGTATAAAGCCAAAATGGGGTAGAAATAAAATAATTTTTAACCGACTGCGAAAAAAGGGAGTTTTTGAAGCGTACGTATGTATGTATATTTTTTGGCACGCCCTAGAGCCTAAACGGCTTGTCGTATTTTTATGTGAGTGGTGTCAATAGATTCGTCTTAGTCGTGAGAGTGACACTGGGTATATAAAAATGAAAAAAAAAAAAAATTAAAGATAATTTGGATTAATAATCTTTAGTTCAGTTCGGATGATACACAGGTTAAACGATTTACTAGTCTGGTTTTTTTAACTCGCTTCTAACTACTTGTGAAATCACTAAATGAGTGTTTTCGTGAAGTCGACCGTTCGCAGAACTACTAGTTAACAATTTGCATCAACGCGCTTATTTAATATTAACTTTGACAAAATGCAAGTAAAAACAATATAATTTTGATTGAAAGGACTATGGCAATAGAATAGCAATAAATAAATAAAAGGAAGCGGGCCCAGGAGACCGCGACAGAGATATCAGCTGGTTACCCCACGATGGTGCATATTATTCGCGTATTATATTATGGGATAATTCAATCCGACGCGCCGCGTACGCCGGGGTTATTGTCCACGACACGGTGTGCGCGCACCCTTATCTATGATAGGGTTGTCACTCGAACAACAACAAGGTCTTATTAGAAAAAAAATATTAGCGACTTTTATTACGGCAGACGCTGATAGAACTTTTTCAGTTATTTCGATAGAAAAATCAAACTTCTGGATAGATTTTGTTAAAAGTATTAAGTAAATATCTTTTCTTTTTTTGGAAGACGGTAAACATAAATTCTTAAATTAATTACAAATATGCTCAACTAAGCGAGAACCGGTTTTGTAAGTCTACGACTGCTGTTTTGAACGAGCAAGTCTCTCATTACTTCAGTAGGTACTCAAGCTTTCTATTGATTCACACTCAGATTTTCTACCGAGTACCAAATTTGTTTTTTTTAGATCTTCTTTTTTTACGATTTTGAAATCTATTTACTATGGAAATTTTTGGATTGTTTTCAAGTTTAATTCAATAATATAGATAATATATATATATATATATATATATATATATATATATATATATATATATATATATGTGTATGTATGTATGTATATATATATATATATATTTATGTTATAAAAATCGGATAAAAACCAAATGTTCTGGAAATTTGGTTTTTGAACCAATATAACGGAAAAATGTCCAGCTGAATAAAACTTGTCTAATAATGCATTTTAAATTAATGCTTGAAATATTTTATATGTGATGTGTATATTTCAAAAATGTTGTTAAGTTCTCACTGAAAATATGATATGATTCACAGTTGTTATCTACTACTAAATTTAAAACTTATCAAATTAGGCAGCTATTCTATTATCTTAAATAAATAAATGTATATGTATGCGGTGGCAACCCTATCTTTGCTTTTTTTTAAACATCATGTCAAGTCACCGACACGAACAAACCGTTTTGTTTATTATATTTAAGTGCAACAGATTGTTTTATTATCCATGACTATTGTTAAGCAATTTACTCAGTAAAGTAAATTTTATTGTCATTGTATAATATTAGCTTAATGTTTCTACGATAGCATTGCTCGGGATTATCTTATTCAAAAGTAATAGAAAACATACTAGTGTTTCCACTTCTATATATGTAGATGATTTTTTTAGAACTAGAATTCGGTAGAAACACTAAAAAGTAACTAAGTTTAAGCTAAGTTTTAAAATATTTCAGTAAGTGAACTTTATACCATAGCCTTAGAGCAGTAGGTGTTGTAAAATTAGACGTCGCATCGCGCGGCTCCGAAGCAATTAATCTTCTTAGATCAAAAATCGCCAATGACAAAAAATTGGTTAAATTGTAAATCATGAAAAGTTTCAATAGGATTTACGTATTCAAATTTATTTATTTCCGGTACGCGAGTACCAACTTAAATAGTTACGTGCAAATATCACCAAACAAAGCTGACACGCTTTGCTCGCTTGGTAAGTAAACTGTAAATATTTTTTTTTTATATGACACAATTTGGTTTGTGAAAGAAAACCTCCTTGTCGTACTTATCTTTCAACTAATCTTGACGACACTGGGTATGAAGCTCTACGATTATTTGCTACTCTTAAAAGTTGAAAAATTTTCAGCATTGTCATTTAACCGTTTTTTCTAAAGTATGGAATAACAGTCATTTCACTAACGAGATTACTCTGCCAGACATATATGTATCATTGCAATACCTACCAGGAAGAGTTACAATACCATATACCATTATCTCTGCAAAGCCATTTCAATTCCATACAATGCAATTACTTAACCATACAACGTCCATTATTATTAAGATTCTTATCACGCAACAAGATCGATTATAATCGAATCACAAACAAATAAATTTTACCACCATTTACTACCATAACTTGACCTCTATCACTTTTGTAAGCTAAAGGAATTAGAAGAAGGAAACAGGTCAAGTTATAGTAGGCAGTTATTTAACCCTCAAAAGCACGTTAAAACTGAATAGGGCGGGATCGAATGTATCTATTGGCAAAGAATAATTTTATTTTCGCAGAAGTTTTGATGTAGGTTAGATGTATTAGAATGATTATTGGTTATTGACCGAAGAGAACGAAGTTTTGCAAGTGTACCTACCTACTTACTAGGTACATAATTAAGGGTACAATCGATTTAGATAAATAACAGTTGAGGCTATAGATTTGTCATTGACGTAGGTACGAATATTTGTTTATTCGATTGAAAATTTTAGGGCCGTCATTGGTTATATGCCGCATGTAAACAATAAAGGTTACCGTTTACTCTATATCACAAAACTTTATGGGCGAATAATAATACCTTTGGTTCAATTTGTATTACTTAGGTACTGTATAATTGTAACATGAGATGGCCAAAAATTTGCTCTTGTCATAAAAATATGGAATCAAATATGACCGAATAAAATCCTTGGTATATCTTTTTGTCGCAGTTAATAATTTCTTAGACAAAATAAACAATTTATCATCATCAGCCAGAAGATATCCACTGCTGAACATAGGCACGCAGGCTGGACATATATAGGCTCCCCCTAAGAGCGCCATTCCGAACGTCAATCCATTGGTTATTCGTGACTTTTACTATGTCATCGGTCCACCTAGTGGACCTACCTACCTACGCTGCGTCTTCCGGTTCATGGTCGCCACTCAAGAACCTTTCTTCCCCACCGGTTATCGGTTCTTCGAGCGATGTGGTCAGCCCATTGTTACTTTAGCTTGCAAGTCCGACGAGCTATGATTTCCTGTAGAATATGTGATGTAAAAAATATAAAATATAAATATGAGGGTAGTGTAACATATTGTATGTAAGGTATTGAAATAAATCAGCTGTGTCGCAGACTTAGCCGTTTTACTCATGTGCCTTCGCCGAAATATTCTAAATATTTAACTACTCCAAATATAGCTCTCTCTTTCGCCGGCTGAGCAACTTTGAACTTCTTTAGCAGGCCAACAGTTTAAGACCACCGTCTCTGTGAAATATGTAATTATAGCGAACAGATGATGATGCCTCGAGAAATTGTCACTTCTGCGCACCACTCTGTGCATTGCAGTGTTGCAATAAGTTAATTGTTTGCAATAGAGGGGTGTCGGGTTATTGTCTATGGTTTTGTTTTACTGCCTAACGGTTAATATCTCTTTTACTGCCTAGGCTGTGACGATTATTGACATTAGTGGATTAGTAGCGATGTTTTACGGGTTTGGCTGTGTAAGTTGATATTTTGTATTGAACTCAGCTTCTAGTCTGGCAAAATTTTCTTTCGTCTATATTTTTTTTAAATGTCTATATTTGATAATGAATTTTAAGTATTTAACAAAGTACAATCACTAATCTTAATTAACTTAGCAGTACAACAGTATAATAATTTGTTCTTCGAGCTCGTTGACTCATGTAAACTTTTAGCCTAAGTATTAATACATTAACATAAATTGTGATTGGTGTAAGAAAAACAGTATTATTGTTAGTTACCAAGTCTTTAGGAAGAGCACTTAGTTTATAGAATACATTTGTACGGATTATTTATCCCAAGTAAGTTGGTTACTATAAAAGTCGAGCACTTGGCTTGGATGTAAACAACACGCAGCAGGAATTCATCAGGTATTGGTCACTCACACCAGCGCGCTGGCAGACAGCAACGCGCACTGCGCGCGACTCGCACCCGATACCCGCAGTTTCATCTCTCGATCACCATTCATCTATCAGTAGGTATGTTGGTATTCGTGTTCAGATCATAGTTTTCAATCTATGCTGACGAAACTAGCCTTACAGGGTTTTTAGTCGTTAGGGACTTTTGATTGGTGATGTTAGCCAACAAAAAGAACCCAGTTTTCTACAGCGTCTACATATAACAACAGTTTTCAATAACATTTTAGACATAAATTTATCAAGATTTTTTAGTAAAAGATCAGTTAAAAAGTAAATAAGAGTAGGGTTGTTAAAAAAATCACAAACATGTGCTCGGGAGGTTAACTGCAGAATGAGCTGAACCCTGATTAGATAATTAAGGACTTGAATTTATAACTTGACGAGGTCTATAGGTAAATTAGGTAAGCCTACGTAGATACATGCCTACGTATATTCTAGAGTTTAATTCAACGAACGATTCAGATATTTCTAATCAATTCAAACAATTAAATACAAGAGCAACAATTAAATAAGCATTCACGAATGAACCTGTTATCCCGGTCCATCGTTCACTCTCACCCCCTTTTTAATTCGTCAAACATAAGTCCTGCATTCGAATAAACGATACACCCCTCTGAGATTAACTCGATTACTGAACGTGTGCTGTATTACTCATATTTTTATTTAGTTAGTAGATCTATACGGATTTATGCCGGAATCGACGTATTTTCAAACCGACTTTAAAAAACGAGGAACTTCTATGTACGTCAGTAGGTAGGTATTTTTCTACTGATTTCCCAAATAAAGAGGAAGTGCTCAATTCGGCTAGATTTTTTACAATGTTTGTTACCTGATTTGTCGGAAGCGGCTGGATCGATATATAAATATATTTTTTTATTTTATTTGTAGGTGTCTTCTAGAGTGATTCCATTTAATTTTTATCGAAAATCTAATCTAAAATTCGTATTTTTACTATCAGCGCCTCCCGTAATGGAAGTGGGTAATCACATTTTTTTAAAAGAACTTATTTATATAATAATCATCATCATTGTGAACTGAATGAAAATATCTTTTGAGTGCCGAAATTTTCATTAAGTCAGGATCTAATGATGGAATCTCAAGGAAATCGAGGAAGAACGAATTAACACACAATGTAATAAAATCTTGAGTAAATAAAGTAATAATAATACTTAATATTTTAAAATAATGTAATGTAATAAATAATAACATCTTTTAAAACAATTTTGACTTACTTCTCGGTTCCGATTGAACGGAAAGTCTGCATTACTTATGTAAGTTAGTAACAATATTTAGTCTGGTATAGTATTAAGGTAATGTGATGATGGGTTCAGGAGGTGGATAGTGGAATTACTTAGCGGCGAACAGCTATGATTTTTATATGGATTTATTATTGTAACAAAATTAATTTGAAAAACTAATAAATTTATATGTAGGTACGATCAATATGACTTTGTATCCATAGATCTCGTCATTACACTGAATTAGCTGTTATAGTCGAAGCGTTGCATTTTCGCCTAAAAAATAAATAAACTGATTATAAAAATGTGTATTTGTTAAATAGACATAGTCAATAAGTATTTATTTAATGAGATTTCAGTAGGACGAAGTACCAATACCCTGCATAGGTATTGAACAAGAGCTAGGAGCTAGCTACCTTTACGCAAGGCAGTCAATCTGTCTGCGTAAACTTGGTCTTGCTGTTTCGAAGTAACTAAACGATTCAGGCTTAGTTAGGGATTCTATCTATTTATAGAATATTAGCTGCGCCCTGTGGTGTTAACCCACGTTAATACAGGATAAATAGTAGCTTAAGTGTTAATCCAGGGTCTAAGCTATCTCCGTACCATATTTCAGTACATTTTGCGTGGAAGAGTAACAAACATACATCCGTACATTCTTACAAACTTTCGCTTTAATAACTTTAGTAGGATAACCACAAGCTTAAACGGTGATAGAAAATATCGTGATTAAACTTGCTTGTCGGAGAAGGTTGATAGTTTTTGAAGATAAGTGCAGTCCCATGCAAACCCGCAATCTGGCCAGCGTGGTGGACAATGCCTACACGCCCTTCAAAGGGAAGACCCATCTTCTGCAGTGAGACGTTAATATAACTATATAAGTACCTATAGTATATAAACATTAACAAAATGTCTAACGATGACAACAAAAAGTTATAGCAGAAAGATTACCTATAGACCCTTTAAGATCTACAGATAACCCAAACGCTCTAACCCACCAACAGAGGGCAGCGTGCCCAGTATGCTAGCCGCATTACCACGCTGAATGGCAATGCTTATACGTTAGGCCAGATAAAAACCGGCATTCTGGTCACGCGTCGAATCGATCAAACGCTCCGATAAGTTTAGGAAAATAAGATGAGCTCCCAGTCCCCACGGCGCTAAAGTCTCGACTCCAAATGGCATGTTAGTATATAATGTAGGTATACTAGATTATAACCCTATCGCATCAGAGGCGGAATAGCTCACCTTAGTGTAAGGGTTACTCCACCTGGATTGATTTTGAATATTATTATGTGTTTAAAGAATGATGAACTCATACATTTAAATTTTTGAACCCACCAATTTTATAACGATGAAACAAAGACAAATGATAAATAACGTATTTATATTTATTTTATTTTATTTAAACTGTAATATTATAATATTTTATAATATCAAATATCAGATAAGTTCTGCATAACATTGTCAAAAGGTCGTAAAAAATTATGTCATTAATTATCTGTATTTTTGTTGTTTATTTTGGTATGATTCATAGATGACATACAATAATATTTTTTATTGGTGGCATCTGACGGTCTTAACATAAATACGAGAATTTTTTTCATTAGTTTATTGTAAATAAACCTGATTAAAGTGGATATAAAAATCTCGTATTTTTAGTATGAACTCTTCATTATGTTATCTTGAAATAGTTTTCGAATATCCATCACTTTACAAAAATGAAATGTTGTCAATTGTATAGGCGTCTACAGAACCGTAGTAGTTTCTCACTCCCTTAGAGTATGTACTTATTAAGAATTTAGATACCTTCTTTACTTATTATCTTATAGCTTAAATAGAATAGATTTATCTGTGCACGGAAATTGGTCTGCGCTTTATTTATCAGCAACTACTCCCCTTATCTAATCAAGAGAATATATAATTTAATAAGCAGTTATCTGTTATAAAAGTCATTCAACGGCGATTGTAATAGCGTTAGCAGTTATGGCGGTAGCAGTGACGCAACATTCACTGCTAAGTGATTAGCAGTAGCGGTTTCTATTAATAGCTGTATTAAATTTGGCTGTGGCGTTAGCGGATGCAGCCTTATTGTGAAACTTTATGGTGATCGACAGCGGGACGATATTATTTATAAAACTAACGCGTGTTTGATTCATATTGTCCTTTCCAACAATCAGGTACTACTGAGACTAACTAGAAAACTTGGCATGCTTGAATATTGATAAAAGAGAATAAACAGGTAACAGGGTAAGCATAAGCTATATACGTTGCATCAAAATTCTTCAAAGACTATATCCACGTGTAGAAAAAGCTGAAGATAATGAGCAAGAGAACTGTAATCAAATGAACTGTAAACTTACCGTAACGTTATTATTGGAAGCTGTCGCTCATATATATATATATGGTCGATTAATATTTTGAAAAATACTTAAACTGGCGAAGCTGCGGGGGTGAAAAAGTATAAATATTTCGAGTATATAATAAAGTCAACAGCTCACAAAGCCCTTGCAATAATTAAATCACATGCTTATGGCACTGATATCCATAGCTACATTCAAAGAGACCGACTGCAATCACAAACTTGAGTTACGTAATAAGGATGCAAACCATTCATCTCGCTAACAGCATCAGATGATCCAAACCCAATTATTGTGTAATTTTGGCGCGTGCTTTTCGAATTTACCCGGAGACATTTTACTCGGGGTGAGAAACATCTAATACTTAGATATATAGATATACTTTCGGTGATTGAGCGAAGCGTCTATCTATGCTTCGAGAATGACAAAATGTCAATCGTCTATCAGCTTGTAAAGTTCCAACCAATCTTGACTAAACTTGGTGTTTAGGCTTGACAAAAGTAGTATCTCTAGGTTTCTCTTGTTTGCTTATACGAGTATACAAGGCTCGGTATAATAATTTAAGAAAGCTGCAATCCTATAGCCTAAGTCTGTAATCCGAATTGTTTCAGATTTACAGTTGTATTGAGTTACAATAGTCGTGTTTGACAGAGTTGAAAGTCTGATGTTAACATCATGGTTGCCTGGAAGAGGTCGCTTTAAGCGATAAGGCAGCCATTTAAAAAGTTATATATGTATAAGCTTTTTTTGTTATATTTTATGTATTTTTGCAGTTTTTTAAATAATGAGTTGTCTTATCTTATTTAGTTTAAAACTAGCTATGATCTATCAAAACGACAATTATGACGTAAAAACAATTTAAGTGACAATCTTGGGTCCCTGGTTTTGATGTTAATAATTCGCTTGTAGAAGAAGAATTATATAAATTATTAGTAACAATACCTAAACTAGCTCAACGGCTACCTACATATGAGTACTCAAGTATTATACTTAAGTTCTATAGCTTTGATATAATTACATTAACTACGATGATACGATGGCTTCTTCGATATAATTTTTATGAGAACTCCTACTGTTCCTTATAGCACGCTAAAATAGTTTTGAGCCTTGTGCCGAGTGCTATAATAAAATAATTACTCAAAAATGAAATTTAAATGCAAACGGAATATTAAATTAACACGTTTTAAGTTTGAGCGTGTTATGTCTTTCATTAGCACGAGACAATCGAGATGTAAATTATTTAAAAAAATATAATTAAACCACAAAAGGCACTCAATATCGAAGAATAAAGCAATGTAACTATTTTACACGCTACCTACTCGTCTATTTGTAATCAGTGTCAGCCAAGTCTAAAGAAAGTTTATACTTACTTATTACTACATACATAGTGTCCATATATTACTTACTACTTGGTCAAAATAGTCAATTTTCTAGATAGATATAGAGATCTACGATTTTATAGAGATTCAATCCCGAATTGATGATAATAGGATCCTATCGAACTGAACTAGTGTTTTTATCGATTTACATTTGGAATGTAAATCGATTTTTATGAATATACATTCATCGATATTTACGCCTTATTTACCAAAAATAACAATCTCCTCCTTTTTGAAAGTTGGTTAAAAAAAGACATAGACGATCAGACATATTCGATTCCCAGCTAGAGCAGGTGTTTGAACGAACTATTTCCTGGTATACAAGGTATTTGTTGTTTGTGGATGTTGCACGACATCATTGCACTAGGAGAAATCTTAGTCTTAAGAGCTTTGAGAGCAAAATGTTATTATTTTTTTAACTATGCGATTTACGCTGCGAACGAAAGTCTATTTTGAATGATAAATTCATACTAGCGATAAAAAATAGAGATCCAAGTATCAAAACGTTTCGTCCAGCATACTCTATCGACACAGCCCCCACAAATACGAACGTGCAGCGCCTGCAAACTGTCCTACAATTGTTATTCCGTGTGTTCACCCCACTGGCATTGTTCTTATGTAATTTGTCCGGGACATTTACGATGTTGCGGTTACCGTTTCTTACCTCCCGCTCGACCTGAACAGGGTATAAATACGTGCTGTGTATGTTTTATATTGAAGGTAAGGTTCTGTTTGGCTTGTGTTTTGTTTTTAGTTGGTTTAATGGTGTTTATAAGGTTTTGTTGTTAGTTTGTTTAGGATAAGCGTGCGAGTGAAAGATAGAAGAGTGGTAGACTTAGTTGCATAGGCTATTTAAGAAGGCTTCGTTTTTTAATTAACTTCGCAATAGGAGAAAGTCTCAATTTAATCGTATTTATTGTTTTTTTTTTTGTTACTTAATCTCTCAGTGATACTTAAACCGAGTTGATTTTTATAGGGTATATTAGGTCCTTACATATGAAATTGGCGTTTTGTCGTACTGGCCACTTTGATCTCAAATATCTTTTCTTTGGTTAGGGATTCCAATTTCAAATTTATACAGCTATTTATTCATACATTTGTATTTCGAAAACCGTAATTCATTTGTTTTGTCCTCGTTTGGTTTTTTCTTTGCGTCACGCAGTTTACAAAATGGAAAACTTGAAATATCCGAAAGATCCGATTTAAAATCCCTTCATTATTGTGCCGGATGAGTAATGTAACGCAGCAGTTGACGCGCGTTTGTCGGTTTGCTGCACTCAATTCATGAGGTACTCACCTTTCAAGCTTTTTCACCTTTTCAATTTGCTTCAAGTGGATTAAAACAGTTTTATCACTAACACCGCAGCCTGCAGCTAACTCGGACGTGGTTTGCGATGGATCTGCTTCCACAACAGCTTTTAATTCTTCATTAGCAACTTTAGTCTCCGGCTTCCACGGGGCTTGTTCTACAGATCGAAATTTCCAGAACGAAAACGTTGGAACCAAAAACGCACTGTGTTTTCTTTTGCGACACCGCCGCCATACACATCATTAATCCTTCGAGCCGTTTCTGCAGCACTGGTACCACGGTGGAACTCGTACTCGTAAATAACGCGATATTTCAAGTTTTCCATTTTGTAAACTGACGCAAAGAAAAAACCAAACGAGGACGAAACAAATGAATTACGGTTTTCGAAATACAAATGTATGAATAAATAGCTGTATAAATTTGAAATTGGAATCCCTAACCAAAGAAGAGATATTTAAGATCAAAGTGGCCAGTACGACAAAACGCCAATTTCATATGTAAGGACCTAATATTTCTCCTATATTCCATTATATTTTACATCTTAGTCTAAGTATTGAAATTGGTCATCGCCTTTTAAAAGTATTAGATAATTGTTCCATATCTAGATATCACCATGCTCCAGAATAGGTAGTTTTTAAATTAATTTCGTAGGTACATATAGTATTTTATAGAAAACTTGTTTAAAAGTATAGAGTTGTATTGTTTTAGACGTTTGATAAGGCCGAAACTTATAAGCAATTAAGGTTTTTTTAGTTACTTATTTGTGCCGTTTGCAGTAGAAACATTGGGGACATGGAGACCGAGCGCATTAAAATTATTTTTAGAAATATCAAAACGTCTAGTGGAAGCGACATGTTACCAGAATACTGGCTAATATTTTGGTAAAAAAATACGAGTAGCATTGCCAGTCAACGTGGCAATGTAGCATTCAGGGAACTTTCCCTTCTACTGGGGGTTTAGGTATTATTAAGATTAGTTTTTTATAACTGTGGTTTTTTTTCCTTTGCTTCTGTGTAATAATAAAATATATTTCAGCTCAGTTTTATTAAGTAAATCAAATATTTAACACCTAACTTTTCAAATGAACTTAAATATATCTTTTCTTACAAACTTACCCCTTACAAAATGTCAGTCGATAACTTCAAATAACCCCTGTTCCACGTACAACCAGTCATATAAAATTAGAGATCCACATAAACCGGCAGAAACCCCCCGGTGTAGGCACGTACCACAGCCAATGGAAATCACTGCAGCGCCATCAAACTTTCATACGGAACCCGTATGAGAATATCAATGACCTAGTAGAATAGGAACAAGACGTACATTTACAGGAATTATGAAATATTATAAATCGTAATATGTGGCATAATTTCATTTTTAGCCGAGTTCAAAATAGGAGGCTCTTATATAGGCGGAATTGTTTTTTTTCATGATTTATCCGTTTTTCAGAGTCACCCGGATATTTTGTTTTAATTAATATCGTTTCAGAGTATTCCGATATATATATTGTATTATCAAAGAAACTAAACAAATAAAGAATTGAAATGGAAGAGCTACAGAAAAAGTAATTTATTTCATACTAGCTTTAAACCACGGCTTTGCTATCGCTTTGTTTATTTTCTCGGGAAAATGCAGCCTATATACAGCACTCTCCGGGCTTCAACCTAACCATCTATAAAAAATTCAATCCGCCACTCAGTTGCAGAGGCAAAGAAGGACAAACAAACCATCAAACACATTTTCGCATTTATAATATTTGTGAAGATAAAATACTACTTAGCAATACGATATAGCTTACAGAAATAAGCTTTAATTAATTGTTAGGTATATAACGATAATGTCGTTAAAGATAACCATTAAAAAATAAAATCCCAAAAAACTAACCAGCTTCAGTGATTCAATACCAAAACTTTTATAAAATCTGCCACTCAAACAGCAATAAAGAACCTTTTTATCAATATATCCCCAAAGAAATATGTGTCTATTTAATATAGTCAATTAATTACAAGTTTATAACAATTTTATCAGCACTCGAACAAATCTTAAAAGGTTTTTAAAACGTTCAATATGTGAGGCGAAACGTCACAAATCACTTCGTGGCATTCCAATGAGATTATACTCTTTTAGGAATATTTAGGTGTTGTTGGGGTTCTGTACAAAAATAGCTTATCTTTTCAAATCAAAAATAGTTTTTTTTTTTGTGAAATTATAACAAATAACACCGATATAATAGGAAGATGTTAAAGAAATGATATATCTACTAAATTCATATAGATTTTTTAACAGACTTCAAAAATGGTGTTTTTTGTTTTTAAATACGACTGTATTAAATTTGTTTTATGTTGATTTGCATTTTTTTAATTGAGGTATTTTTCATGAGTTTCCATATAATTTTTTACTAAATCAGTCGTTGTTTCTATAAACTTCTAATAACAGGGGGTAGGTATTTAATTCCACAGTATTGTTTTTAATGTTTGTTAAGTACCTGATTTCTTATAAACGGGTCATATACAGGTGAAACAATTTGAA
Source organism: Ligdia adustata (assembly GCA_947049295.1). Taxonomy (NCBI): domain Eukaryota; kingdom Metazoa; phylum Arthropoda; class Insecta; order Lepidoptera; family Geometridae; genus Ligdia; species Ligdia adustata. Next base: position 4,575,626 of record OX346236.1, on the reverse strand, counting down.
GAATTCTTATTTTATTTGAAAGGGTAATCTTTCTATGTGTTTCCATTTGAATTTGATCAAAATCGGTCTATAAGCTTGATTTCAAACTAAACAAATAAAGGTTTGAAATGGAAGAGCTACAGAAAAAGTAATTTATTTCATACTAGCTTTAAACCACTGCTTTGCTATTGTTTTGTTTATTTTCTCAGGAAAATGCAGCCTATATACACTATATAAGTCGAACACATTAGCATATTTCCCGTACATATTATTAAACAAAACAGATCTCGCAAAGCTTATATTTTTTAATTGAGAAAATTTTTCATGACACAAAATACATTTTAAAAATAACAAAAATTTAATAAAACTACATTACAATACAAACATAATGACGTAATTGGAGTTTGTCGTATTTTATATCACAATTGAAATGCCACTAACAATACAATAATAAAAAAAAACCATTAACATCATCTACACCTCAATGTGAGAGTTTCGAACGAACTAAAATCCTGCAGACTCCTAAAAGCCGTAAAGTGAAAAAAGTCCCGCGATAAACCGGCAGAAAGGTAAACATTGGACACGTATTGAGCTAAATATAAATGTCTGCCGCGGACATTAAGATAGCACCGGGAATGTTAAAAGCTATTTAATATTATGTTCGGTTCAAACTTTATTATGTGGTGGTAGTGTGAGTGAGGGAGCGAGTAAGTGCTTAGTGAAGACGCGTGCGTAGCTTTTGAGACTAACCGAGCGAAGCGACTTGGACGTCCGGAAAAAAAAATACGTGTGGCACTCGGGGACTGCCGCGGTAAAGCTATTGCATACGCATACGTCTAGTCGCACGTACACCGTGCTGAAGTCTGCCAAACTGAAATAACGTTAGTCGATGCACGGCTTTCAACGCCGTACCGCTGTGCCAGTCGGAGTAGGGGGTGTTAGGTTTATTTTCATTACGGAATTTCTTGATTTGGTCGCCGCGATAAAAGCTATGCATAATAAAAAGTTCGTCTGACGTAAAGTTTCGTTTTGAAAATAGTGATTACAGAATTTTCATTACGGCAGGCGCCGTTAGAATTTTTTGTTATTTCGATTTAAAAGTCTTATCTCTGTAGCGGTTTTGATAAAATTTATATGGGACCACTCACAGAAGAAAAAAATGTTTAAAATCGTTCCAGCCGTCTCCGAGAGATCTGGTGACATACACAAACAAACAAAAAGTATCGTTGAATTAAGTACCTACTTACCTCTTCTTTTTGGGAAGTCGGTAAACAGTGTTTGTATTCGGCGGTGTGTTTATATTTATTAATATTTTTTTTTATATATTTATATTTTATTTATTTATTTATTGGTACTAGAATAAAATTATAATCATCAGGATTTCGTTTAGGTTTTGTTTTGCAATAAATTTACATTTATATTTCTATTATTTTTCCAAATTTGTGTTTTTATCACGATATCATTCGTCAATTTTAATAATATGTGTCAGACAACAGGTGCCTGTGCAAACCAAAATGTTATACTTAGGAAGATAAATATCAAGAGCTTGTTGAGATGGATGTAATAAATTTTATGTCGAGTCGATCTTAGTACCTTACTTATACGTAGATAAACGTCACGTGTGAGTGAATCCAAAACAATTTTTGAGAAAAAGCATCTACCAAAAAAAAATCTTTAAGACAATAAAAAGCGTGACTTTCTGTCGGTCGTACTCTACTCATCACTTACACGACGAAGGCATTTAAATGAAAGCGCGATAAACAACGCGACGGTAATGAATGCGATCCTGATCGACGCCACACCGGTCAATACCTATAGCTATCAGTAACTAAGTACGTAATAGAACTAAAAAACTTGTATGGAATAAAGGGCGTTTTTAATGACTAATGAGAATATAATTTTTTTAACAGTTTTTTCTACGGCTTTTGATAATCGGACAGAAATAAACAATATATTTTTTCAAAGTACACCTAATAGGTAGGGGACTTTGACTAACTGACAATAGATTTCACTCTGGTAAGCATGCACATTTACGAATTTTTTTTTAGTCATTTTATACTTTGGCCGACTTCCCAAAGAAGAGGTGGCTTTCAATTTGACTGTATTTTTCAATGTTTGTTACCTGATTTCTCGGCGACATCTGAACCATATGAAATAATATATTTTTTATATCCATATACTATCGAAGACCATATTTTCTTTTAAAACTGTCCAGTACTTTATTAATTAAATAGAAATAACTGAAAATGTATGGGTGCCTGCTGAATTGAAGTAGACAATTCCTTTTTTTTTGTATGCAATTTTTTATTTGCGTCTTTAGAATATAGAAATATAGCTAAAGACTAGGTACATAGAAAATAGAATGAAATAGGATGTAAATTCGATACATTCAACGCATTTGCAAGTAAAACACAATAACCTCATCGTCCGCGCACTCAATTCGCACTATCGGCTATCGTCGCCCACAGACAATAAATCGGGCAGTCGTTTCAGAATAAAGTCGTCACGATATCGTATCGGTGTCGGACGGGCCGCGGGCGTAGCGAGACGATTGCTATACGACACTGCGCACTTGATATTAGGACGGTTCACCACTATACATTAAAAGCTAAGCGATATTTAAAAAACAGTTGTTGTAAAATTTGTTACCAAGCATCTAACGGTGTGCTCCGGCAGTCTTCTTTTAGATCCAGTGTTTTGCAGACTAGGCATGCACCATCTAGGGCTACAGTTACGCTGAATTCCGTGGTCGTGTGAGCTTGTGGTCAAGTGCCCAGCTATGTTGGATATAAAAAACACCGACAAACGACGTAGAGGTGATACTTTTCACATGTTCACTGCTGATAGACTAATCACTGGCACGCCACGTTGCGATATAAAAATAGCCTAAAAACCATTACTGCGCCAAGGAAATTGATTCAAGTTCTTTGCCGGTGACTGTATGCTTTGCCAGGACAGTACCTCCAGTGGCGGATTTGCAGTTTTTGCTGACCTGGCCTGCCGCCCCTTTCTCATCTTTTATCATTTAGGTAAAGGGTACAACTACTACGCTACGAATATAGTTAAAAAGTAAGTACCTACCTACTGTACTAGAGACTTGCCTTCCCCGAGTGCAACCGTATTTTGTAATTATTATCTGTTTATTATGTATATCAGGTCAAAAACAGAAAAGAATTCTAAAGTCCTACGGGCTACGGTAGACTATATATAGACTGGATTTTGACAAATCCACCAAAGCTGACGAGTGAGATGACGGCTGTTTTTTTCGGGATCAGGAATGCACCTCTAAGTAAGTAAGTACTTTACTTATACACAGATAAAACTTAAATACCTACTCACTTTTACGATGAAGGAAAATATCGTGTGGTAACCTGCTTGTCAAACTACACTACAACCCTTCGAAAACAAGTGTCTTATGACAATTTCTCACGAATTCGTCTTTAATTTAGTCCTACTTGAAATAATAAATATTTATTCAAGGCTTTATATTATTACCTCAGCTTGCAGTGTGGTGCAAGCTTTACAACCTCGTTCAAGCGGACTATCAGTACAAAATAAATTGTAAACCAGCATCATGGTCGCCTCGCGTTCAATACTTACATACCTACGCCTACCCGCTGATTAGATACGGGCTTTATGATGGGGTTAATATACCTGCAAGCAAGTAAGTTCTAGAAGGCTGGGCACGCTGCCCTCTGGTTGTGGGTTGGAGCGTTTGTATTATCTGTAGATCTTAAATGGTCTATATGTAATCTATCTTGTACTATGTTTACCTCAGTTGTATCCTATAATAAGTAGGTAACTTTCAAATTCAAATTCAAAATTCAAATATAACATTATTGTACACCAAAAATATACATAGGTACGAGTACATATACATTTCAAACAGATATCATAAAACATTGGCAGTACATTAGGCGGTCTTATCGCCTAAAGCGATTTCTTCCAGGCAACCTTTGAATGGTTCGGACTTTACTACCTACCTATTATAACTTTAATACCTATTAAACAAAAAAAATGGTAGGAATAATAATAATAATTACGATTATTTGAGTAAAACAATAAAAATAATCACGTAAATTCTTGTTATCTACATTTTTTTTGTTTTGTTGTACTGAATCATTTGGTTTTTTTTGGTAATCATGGCTCTTGCCCACCTTTTAGTAAGTTCTTACTGTGGAAATTATTGCCTACGAGTATTCCCGCAGTCTTTGCAAAATTTAGATAACCACATACCGTTCTAAAGCTTTAGATGTGACTTATTGAACGGAAAGTTAGTAGCAATGATGGTTAGTTAATATTGGATCGATTGCCGTGCGAGACGGAGTTATTCTCTCAAAAATGAGAAAGTTTACTGCGCCATTTACCGTCAAATTTTATTAATATTTGGTAAACACATGCGGGAAAAAAAATAAAGAATAAAAATATCAGTCTAGGTAATGTCCAATATTTTTAAAAGCCGCGCTATGTTATTATTATTTGCGAGGTTAACAGTACGCATAACTACAAGTACCTTTAAATATAGAAGCTAAAGCAGTCTAAAATATTGCATCTCGGCTATTAATTTATACCAATATGAATCGAAACTGGTTTTCTTTTCCATACGTTACGAAAAAGGTCTTTTTTATCTGACATTGACCCAGTGAGTCCTTCACCTAAATAATGGATACCTTTCTGCCGCCTACACCACACTGGTTCGATAAAAATGTCCAGCTGATTTTACATTTATTTAGGTACCTACCTACATAAGTGTATTATCAGCTGGACATTTTAATATGCTAAGTAATAGTTCGCTCCGAATTAAAGATATCTTTACAAGCCCTGTTCCGATTAAATTACAATTACTTACTTTATACTTAGATTTATAAATTTATATTTCGTAATAACTTTTTTAATTGTTTGATATTAAAAAATAAATCATTATTACGGATTTTGCGAGGGAGTACGAGACGTGCAGGCGTCGTAGACAAGAACGCTTTGTTATAACACCCCGATGAAATTCATTAAATTAGAATAAAACTATAGTCGTATCTTATTTTAGTACTTATAAAGCTGTATGTTCCTATATAAAACGTTTACTTCTAGCAATCAGATTCGATTTATATTTATTGTTTTTGTTACCATTTTTTACAATAAACAATTTAGCTTTGTGGTCGAACCTAATCAAACGTAAAACAAAACGTTCCTTTCATAAAGCTCTGGGAAACTCTGACGATAAAATACAAAATTACGGCATCGAAAACTCATTGAAAGCCAGGTAGCAGCAAGAATACCAAATTAAAATAGCAATCACATTTCACTTCAAAACTTATTTCAACCATCCTACAATAAAATCCAATTTAAAATCCATCCCAGCAAATTGAGCAAATTAGACATCCACATAATAACTGGCTACTCTCTCTCTATAAATACAAAAAGAAGAGAAACGCTCGACTGAAAATTTCAAAAATAGAATGCAAAATCAAAAGTCATTAATGTCCAATAAGTTAAAAAGTTAAGCGACGCAATAATAAATCATTTTTTATTTCATCTCTGTACCCATTTTTCTGAGTCTTTTTTCATCAATTTAACACGAACAAAAAGTGGCACTCAATTGTAAGGTTTACGCGGCGCTTATTTTTTTTTATGATGGGCAACCCGTTTAATATTTTGGGCCAATGAGCGACGGGCATTCGTTTTTATGTCGCCGCCCTCCTTACGCGCTATTGGTCGCTCGTTCGGATCGGTTCAGATTGTGCGATAGCAGGAAACGGATTTAAGTCTATGGCATCTCATTCTTACAATCGGTAGTGTTGTAGCAGAGTTTTATTTTATCGATATCGGTAATTTTACTTGTTTATCATATCGAATATTGGGACAGTGAAATTGTTAGTATTACGCTTCCTATGAAATGACATTTTGAACTTTAAAATTTACTTAATTGTGTATCGTCTTGATAAATTAATTATTAGACTTCGAACATATATACATAATATTTTTTTAATACATACATCCGACATAAATGCATACTACCGTATACGGTTTTTTTTTTTATCCTGAACAGCTAGGCATATGACCACAAGTTCTCACGACCACAGTCGTGCAAACAGTCACACAAGTCAGCGACACTGCAGCCCTAGATGGAACATGCCTAGTCAGGAATACAGTGGCTCAGAAGGAAGGCTGCCGGAACACACCGTTAGGTGCTTGGCGACAGATTATTGGTAGATTTGACTGAGAGGCCACTGACCTGACAGAGCATTTTTGTAGATAGTTTACTTCGTAATATTACTAGTAAATATACTTATAACAAAACTACAAAATTATAAAACTTAAAAAAATCAGATAATAATTTTTTTTTCCTCGATTAACTCAAAAACCGGTTGATGATCATAAAACACACTAACAGATTTACTAAACAGACGGCTAACAACCACCTTCATCACGTCAGTTCCAACGGAAAAAAATCACATCGAAATCGGTAGGTATATTATTCGTTTACTTAGCTAATATGTTTAGGATAGATATTCTAAGAACACCGTTCTTTTTTCGTTGGGGGTTATACAACGTGCAACAGAGACTGAGCTGTTGGTTATATAGACTGAACTCATATAGACTGTTGGTTGAACTCACCAAATAAACAACTTGTAGAACACAAGTTTACTAAATACGATAAAAAAGTATTTACTTCAAAATGGATCACGTGATCTCTAATTTTGTGTGGATGAAATACATTTTATTCGAATTTAGTGAAAATATGTGTCTCATAAATATATTTTTCGAATTAAGTTTGCTCTAGGCACAAGTTTTTCACTTTGATGTATACCTATACCGTAATTCTTAAATGTTATTACACTTTGATGTCACATGTTGTGTAAAATTGTATCAAATGATATCTCAGAGATAAAGTCGTAGGGTCGGTCAATACCTACAACAAAAAATATCCAATAACAAAGTTCTCTACCAACAATCTGAAGGTAGGAGGACAACCAAAACAAGTGTTTGTTTCAGAGAATCTTACTTTCCAGACTAAAAAGTTATTTTACTTGGCCAGAGAATTTGCGAAATCGCACAACATTAAATACTGTTGGACGACTCGGGGCAGGATCTACTTGCGAAGAATAGATGGAGCTCCTCTTATAAGAATCAACTGTCAGAGTGATTTGGATGAAATTGATACTAAATGACTAGATGTACTCACTTATATCGAGTCGGCATGGCCCCTTAGGTATATTATACTTATTCGTTCTGTACATTAACTATTTTTTCATTTTTAAGCCAAAATACTATTATTTCAATCATTTGCACATATTAAAAACACACACACAATACTACACGACACACCCCCTTTACTGTACTACCAACTCATTCATACAGGATTTCGTAATCATGTTATACTCAGCCATTGTGTAAGTACGAAAAAAAATATGTGTTTAAAATCCTATCAAAAAAGACTACCTCGTTGTTTAAATATGGATAACAACTCATTTCTTATAGCGGAGGTTGATGACTTTGAAAATCCAGAGTGTCTCTCTACTCGTATCAGCAAAGTAAATGATTGTGTCAAATTACTAAAGTCTCTATGTATTTTGACAATGAATATACGCAGTATAAATTGTAATTTTGATAACTTCGTAGCATATATGGGTTGCCTCGATATAGCTGTTGATATTTTTGTACTCACAGAATGCTCAAAGCGAATGCGAACCAGTAGTCTGAAAACTGGGAATGAAACTGATCATTCAGAAAATTACCTGAACCTGTTGGCTTTACACGGTCTTAGACAAGGTATTAATCGTCCTACTAGAATCAAAACATGCCTAGACCATTTTATGGTTAAATGGAAGGGAATTCGGAAAACTCTAGTTTTTGAGGAGTGAGTGACCGATCATCATCCAATTCTTTTATATATCAATAATGCAAAGTTGTTTAAGGCTACAAGTACATGTACGAGTACTAAAGTAGTTTGTAATTATGAGGGTATTCAAATATCATTACTGCAAGAGTCCTGGATTAATCTTTACTTAATTAATGACGATGTCAACAAGGCCGCTGAATTATTTACTGAAATTTAACACATATAATTAGTTAAAAATAGTGACAATTTAAAAGAAACGTGGATAATAATTAAAGAAGTATGCAATTTTAACAAATCCAAGCCTGCACCACGAGATTTGCTTTATATAAAAGGAAATCCAACAGAATCACTGAATGACGTAAATAAGTACTTCACTACGGTAGGTCAAATGATTGCAAATGACACATTAAATAAGTTACAAGCGACTGAACAAGAACTGGCTGTACTAGCAAGAACTGATCAGGCTCCAGCTGGTTCTATGACATTGTTTCCAACAGATTATGTAGAGGTTAGAAATATAACCATGAGTCTTAAAACTCACAGTGCTCCTGGGTGGGATAAGATAACTTCAACAATATTAAAAACGAATATAAATGTATTAGTGGAACCTATTAGCTTTAATTGTAATTTGAGTTTTGAAACTGGAACATTTCCAAATATTTATAAAACAGCAGTTGTTTGTCCAATTTTAAAAGCGGGTGATAAAACAAAAATAACTAATTATAGACCGATTTTACTGCTGTCAACAGTTTCAAAAATATTGGAAAAGTTGTTAAAAAAAGAGTTACACGGTTTCTGGATATAAATAATGTAATGAGTTCTAATCAGTTTGGATTTAGAGAAGGTCTTTCTACAGAAGATGCGGTGTTTACACCTACTAATAAAATTACTACTCATATGGATGGTCGCAATAAGTGCATTGGTATTTTTCTAGACCTCCAAAAAGCCTTTGATACAGTATCATTCCCTATACTACTGACAAAATTAGGAAAGATCGGTATCAGAGGACTAGCTTTAGATTGGTTCACAGACTACCTGACAAGACGAACTCAACGGGTAAGAGTTGAACACATTGAAAGTAGCAGCGCAATGTGCACCTATGGTGTGCCACAAGGAAGCACGTTAGGTCCATTGCTTTTTCTTATATAGATAAATGATCTTTGTCATACATCCTTACCTGGCCTAGATTTACTAATGTTTCCAGATGACACTGTTCTTCAGGTACATGCAAAAACATAATCCTTGCAATTGTGGCCGTATTCCAAGCCAATGCAATTGTGCAGTATTGTCTCGAGTAGAATCTATTAAATATTTGGGAATACATATTGATGACAAACTTAATTGGAAAACACATCTATGATGATTGGTCGGTAAAATTAGAAAACTTATTTACGTATTTAAAACCCTGAGAACTGTAGCAGAAACAAAGTTAGTTGTTCAAACGTACAGAGCATTTTTCGAATGCATAACTAGGTATTGTGTATGTGCATGAGGAGCTGCATCAAAAACCAACTTGATATAGGTTGAAAGTGCGCAACGCGCTATTCTAAAAGTTCTGCAGTATCTGCCATTTAGACATCCTACGACGGACGTATATAGTAAGGCAAATGCAGTAAGGCAAAGGCAGTGTTAGAAAATTATTCATATTTGAAAGTGTTAGACGATATCACAAATATTTAGGCCTGATACATCCAGATGTAGAAGATATAAGACCCACTTTATACACGAGAACACTATATGCACAAAAAATTTACCAAAGTATAGTAGTATTTCTATATAATGAAATTAAATGATAAGGATGGCGATGCTAAAAAGTATAGCAATAATGAAATAAAAAAGTGTTACTTACCTGGTTAAGAAAATATAATTATTATGGTATTGAAGAAATGTAGAAAAACCTTATTTTGAGATAAAACCAGAAACCTATATGAGAACTTGAGTCCATAAATTCTTGTTCAGATAAACATGGATATCCAAGAGAAGTTAGTGTGATTATGTACAAAACACATAAATACTTCTTTGTATACACACGTATTTAAACTGTTATGTATACTGACAAATCTGAGTATCTCGTGGATAATAGTCCACGAGATATTCCGAATACTAATACTTATTCAGTTATTGTACTGCTGCTACTAATGCGAGATACTGTATCTGATGATGTGTGTGTAGTAATATTTTACTACATACATACCAAATATATATGGTACACACATACATTGCGCATACACCCTCACACACACATACATACATACACATTTTAGGCCCTTACATATGAAATTGGCGTTTTGTCGTACTGGTCACTTTGATCTCAAATATCTCTTCTTTGGTTAGGGATTCTAGTTTCAAATTTATACAGCTATTTATTCATACATTTGTATTTCGAAAACCGTAATTCATTTGTTTTGTCCTCGTTTGGTTTTTTTTTGCGTCACGCAGTTTACAAAATGGATAACTTGAAATATCCGAAAGATCCGATTAAAAATCCCTTCATTATTGTGCCGGTTGAGTAATGTAACGCAGCAGTTGACGCGCGTTTGTCGGTTTGCTGCACTCAATTCATGAGATACTCACCTTTCAAGCTATTTCACCTTTCCAATTTGCTTCAAGTGGATTAAAACAGTTTTATCACTAACACCGCAGCCTGCAGCTAACTCGGACGTGGTTTGCGATGGATCTGCTTCCACAATAGCTTTCAATTCTTCATTAGCAACTTTAGTCTCCGGCCATCCACAGGGCTTGTTCTGCAGGTCGAAATTTCCAGAACGAAAACGTTGGAACCAAAAACGCACTGTGTTTTCTTTTGCGACACCGCCGCCATACACATCATTAATCCTTCGAGCCGTTTCTGCAGCACTGGTACCACGGTGGAACTCGTACTCGTAAATAACGCGATATTTCAAGTTTTCCATTTTGTAAACTGCGTGACGCAAAGAAAAAACCAAACGAGGACAAAACAAATGAATTACGGTTTTCGAAATACAAATGTATGAATAAATAGCTGTATAAATTTGAAATTAGAATCTTTAACCAAAAAAGAGATATTTGAGATCAAAGTGGCCAGTACGACAAAACGCCAATTTCATATGTAAGGGCCTAATACATACAGATTATTAAATTCTTTGCACATAACATAATTATAAAAGTGTAGATTGTATGATAATACTTTTTTGTCTTCTATTTTCGATATTAGAATAGTAGAATAATATATTTTGTGTTGTATAATATATCTTTATTCTTGGTCTTAATTCAAAATTGTTATAAATGATTAATGAGTTGTAATATTGCATTGAAAAAACTTTAGTTTAAATTTTATGGCATCATTTATACTGCAATATAAATATTATTTTTACGAATGGTAGAAGCCATTGGCTCCTGAAGCACAGTATTTACTAGTTCTGGAGTCTTTGGATCTTTTATTTTTGTGATACTTGATTTTATGTCAAATAAACAATTTTGTATTTGTATTTTGTTTAATATAAGTAAAGTACCTATTAATTTAAATTATAAATTTGTGTTTCAGATGTACCTACCGACTGACTTAGAAATAAAACTAACGTATATAATCATTATTAAAATGTATAAATCCTAGTCCTAACTAATATAATAAATGCGAAAGTAACTCTGTCTGTCTGTCTGTCTCGCTTTCACGCCAAAACGACCAAACCGATCTGAATGAAATTTGGTACACATCCTATGTCCTTTTCCGGGGTCCACACGGAAAAGGACATAGGATACCTACTTTTTAACTTGCTTCAAAAAAATAATTTCCCCATTGGGTTCTCGATAATCCAATGGAGAACTACGCAAGTGAAACCGCGAGGCACAGCTAGTGTAATATATTTTTATCGAGTGTCAGACATCACTAGTTCAGGTAATTTAACTCAGCAAAGTTACAGTAAGCGAGTTCGACTCAGTTTGAGACGTCTGCCCCACACCACACCAATTTCATCAACTTGCTGGCTTCTACAGGGTTACTTCTGATAAACATATTTACAGGGTTATAGATTAGAAAAGGGAAGAAACCCTACTCATCATAACGAACAACTTTCATTATGGAACTAACAAATTCTAATTCTGAAACAGGGTTATTGATTTTTTCAGTGCTTCCACATCAATGAGGATTTTTGTCATGCAACACTCAAAAACACTAGCAATAAAACACTGACTTGAAAACAGATCTACCTACCTATTCAAACTCATAGTTCAGACGCTTAATTGTCTTGTCCGATCAGGAATCGATCTCGGAACCGTTGGATCTCGAACCATGCTGTCCACCACGGCGGTCGTTATTCAGATTCAGATCATTTATTGCTTCCATACAGAACATGATGTCGAAAAATAAGTATGTATAGGTACATTGTTCAATGGACCCTATCGGCTCAGCAAGGGTAAAAGATAGAAGGACGCAACTTTATTACTATAAGTCAAAAATTAAATTATGATATTAAAATAAAGTCAGTAATGAGTTAATCAATTTAATTAATACTTAATATCAATTAATAATTAATTCTGATATTTCAAAATTATATCTTCCAATTTCGTTTAGGAATTCGTCAACAACCGTCGTTGTGATTAGGGATGTACTAATCTCAAGGGCAGGGAGGCCTATGTTCTGCAGTAGACGTCTTTTGGTACTAATCCGAAGGGTAGTTCACTCTAGTCAGACTCATAGGAATAAATACAACTTTATTATGGATCAACACGGAATTCGAGAAAAAAACAGCTGTTTCATATTCTTGTGGACGGCTGCCAATGAACTTTATTTAAGTTACAATTTTTTTTTTAATATAATGAACATATATAAAGAATAAAAATGTTCATAATATAAAGAACATTTTTTTTTTAATATAATGAATGGTCTTTAGTATACTTTTTCGGCTTAGTTTACGTACAAACACCTCTGACAGATAAACTTGTAAGTAAATATTTATCCTATATAAATCCTGATGTATCATTTGAAACCCAGTTTAAAAGAAGAACATGTCGAGTGGTACAAAACTTTAAAAACCATTCACTTTTTAATTTTATTTACTTATACTATGTGAATTATATAATAAGATATATACACAACCCGGTCACAATATCTGTGCACCTGAGCTCGTGACGTCATGTCGGCGGTCTGGGTACGGTCTGCTAACCGTACTGTCGCACCGGGGAGTGCGCGAAGAGGTGATAGTGGAAGCGGGAGAGGCGCCGCATTCCAGCGAGGTGCACAGATATTCTGACCGGGTTATATATATGCTGTATCTATATAAATTTATTATTTTTTGAGATTGCACAACTTTTTGGGTGGTTTTACACTCACAAATGTATTTTTAAAGAAAAGTAACTCGTAGGTATCCGCTTGCTTTAACGGTGAAGAATAACATTGTGAAAAAGCCTGCTTGTCGGAGAAGGTTAAGCTTTCCAAGATCACAAACCCCGATCCGCAATTTGATCAGCGTGAAGAAGAACAACAACAACACAACTACAACCTCTTCTTGTAGCCTACAACATCTTCATAGGGGAGACCCGTGCCCAGCAGTGGTATAGGGAGGCTATAGGTGGACACAGTATTTGATACGAATGTTTGACTTGTCACTCTGTATGCAGTTAACCTGTATACAGGTACTTTGTATACAATGACATGTGAGGTCAACTCGGTGAAGACCGTCTATCGGCAAAGACCGTCTACCGAGAATTGCAACGAACTCAGTATAGCTACGAGGATAGCAATACAAACAACGAAATAATAAAACCGTTTTAGTTCTTATAAATTGAAATAGATGGCGATACGTGCAGTGCGAACGAAAAAAAAAAACATATTATTAGTTTTATCCCGCCCAGTACCTTACATTATGAGTGAGCCACGTTAGAAAAAAATATATATTAAGGTTGAAATATCAATAATTTGCAAGATCTATTCAATTAAGTTATTTTTTTCTTAATATATCTATTTTATTAGTACATTTCATTAATCTTATACACTTTTTTAACTAATTTATAATTGATGAAAGAAGTAAAATCTCAAAGTATGTAGTGGCGAAGTCCGTCTAGGTTTTGGAGGGTAAGAATGTCATACGAGTATGCCGGTCTTCGCCACCATTAGATATCGTCAACCTTTTCCTCCACTCAAGGCAATTAGGCAACTGTCCTAATGTAATGTTTAAGTAGCAAACAATTCCTGTCTGCTAAGAAGCAAGAATAAAATGTTCACTGACAAATTTTTACTGACTACGCAAATTAGGAAGTGTGTTTATTCAACTGCCTTTATTATGTTTGTTCTCTGATATCTCTGCAATTAAAAATATATATTTTTTGGTTACATACCAATGATTTCGGATCTCATAGTTTTAATATAAAGCATAATGTTAAGTTTATTACTTATACTTAAACTAAGAGTTGTAATACAAATTTACAGTAAAAAGTGTTCTTCTTTTTATAATGTAATATGTTTTGTACCCCTCAAAGGGCGAAGTATGCCGGTCTTTCCCGACAAATGCTGAATCTCGCAAAATAAGCGATTTAAAACCTTATTTCTATATGTTAGAGTAAATTGTATGAATTTAAGAAGCAAAAAAAAACTGTTATTCGTACACACTATCTATGACTACTTAAACTACCGCTAATTAGGTAAATTTGCCACTAGACGGTCTTATCCGACATGAGAGCTAGATTCTTCAATATGCACTGTTTTTACAAAAATGGTGTTTATGTCATGAACCGATGATTATTATGTCAATCCTTACTAATATTATAATTACGAAAGTAACTCTGTCTGTCTGTCTGTTACACTTTCACGCCAAAACCACTAAACCGATCTGGATGAAATTTGGTGCACAGGTAGATTGGACCCCGGGAAAGGACATAGGGTACTTTTTAACCGACTTCAAAAAAGTAGTTCCCCCCATTATCTCGACAACTCAATGGGGAACTACGAGGGTGAAACCGCGGGGCACAGCTAGTTTGATATACTTATAAGCAAATCAATTAAATATCTTATTATCTAGTTCAAACAACTTTGAGTTTAAGATTACAGAATCGCCATAATAAGTACATTTGTAAATTTTTAAATGAAGTATGCCGGTCTTCCCTGAGTTGACCTTAGGTATAATCAGAGACAAAACTTAGACGCTTTAGAACTAAGTTGTTTTATGACTTTGTTGATATTTTTGATAAACTAAACTTTCTTACTTGCACTTTGTGAAGATAAATTTACACAAGGTTATACATATAATTGGGGTGTATCTACAAGCCTAAAGAGAGCCAGCATGCTAACATAAGAACAAAAATATTGACAAGAAACTACATAGATTATTATATTGGCCCGGTAAATGACGCCAGCAACTGTCCCTGTGTCTTTGGGGCAGCAACTCTAATAACCAAAATTTCCGAGGGCGAAAAATATTGTAAATCATGTTACACAAGGATCATCTAAATTTGGAAATTATGTTCTATCCCCTATCAGCTACAGTGAGGCATGAAACAGTCGGAAATAAGAGCAAGCAAACTTGGTTTCAGTTTCACAGCATTGTAGTAATGAACTGACAAAACGAAACCAATTTTGCTTGCTCTTATTTTCACCTCTTTCGTGCCTAACTCTATCCGATAGCTCTGCTGTACGCGAACACTAAATCTCTAGACAAACATCTACATTTAAAAACTGACAGACTGAAGAAAAATTGCTAGTTTCGAAGCAGAAACGCTTTGCTCGCATCAGTATTGAAAATTCTTTCTCTATTTGAGACGGTGGGTGCGTTTTTAAACGAGCGTGTCCATTAGATACTTGCTTCTATTTTAGTAGGCACTGTCATTATGTTCGCTCACTTATTGTTTCATTTCATCATAAGCACGGTCGTTGCGAAGAAGCGGGAATTTATTTTCTAAAAAAATGCATCGCTGAACAATTTCAAAATAATGTGTAATTTAATCTGATGACTGTCTTTTATTTTGAATTGTTTGAGCGGATAACGATATAAAAACTTTTTAAAGTGTTATATTTGATTATACCTGCTAAGTATTAGTACCGAGTAAAAATTAAATTTAAAGAAAATAAGAGAGAAAGCGTTATAGAGTTAGTCATCTAGTAGTAATGAGAGGAACCACTGCCCGTAAATTTTCTTCTTCGGTGGGACAGCTATGGTTCGTAGAATAGCGCCACCTAGTAGAAGTAGTCCAAACTAGTTACAGCTATTTGCAAGAAAGGAAAATTATAGTACCGCTACTTGCCATTTGGTTTATTTGCACTTCTTATAGCTAGCATCTTACGCTACACATTATTAACAAAGTTAACCCTGCATAGTTATTAACGTCACCGCGAGATGTCACTTTATCCATAATCCCACAATACGAGCCAGAACTATCTGGTTACTATAGAAAATAATACTATGAAATTGAACTTGTTTTATAATGTAAGTTAGTAAGATGCTAGGACTTAGATATAATATGATGATAGCCTATTTATGCCTTACACATACCTACATGTTACATAATCCTACTATATTATATAATATTATAAACGCGAAAGTTTGTAAGAATGTATGGATGTAGGTATGTTTGTTACCCTTTCACGCAATAACTGCTGATTTGATTTGGATTAAATTTGGTACGGAGATAGTTTAAACCCTGGATTCATTTATTAGCTACTTTTTATCCTGCATTATCTTGTATATTAACGCGGGTAACACGTGTAGCAAAAACTGAATTGGCCTAGGAGAAACTAGTTCATCCTAGATTTGGCTTTGACCGGTAACATACTTAAAAATTACTGTTTGATAAATTAACAATGTATTAAACTTCAGGAGATTGTATTGTAACAAAAAATTTAATAACTTTTTAAGAAACGTATAGAAAGACTGCAAAGTTACTCAGTCAATTAATAGCCTTTTGCAGCTCACTTTTACCCCTTTACGAGAATATTTACCCAATCCTTTTTACACTTATTAAATAGTCAAATTAAAGAGAACAAAGGATAGCGTCAAAACGCTTAATTAATACTCGGTATGGAATAATGAATAATTATATTTTAAATACGCATAAACAATCTTGTTGTCAACATTTTTTCAACTTACACTTATATTTTAAATACAATTTTCTATTACTTATATTCTTACTATCTAATTATGTTAAGAAATAGGCATAACAATAAAGAGCTATATAATTAATACCTAGGTTAATACAATGGCACATGTTATGTTTCACAATTAATTTCAACTAACTAATACTTAAGCTATGAATGAAAATTAATAAGAATAAATTCGTTTGGAAAAGAAATTCTTCGGTATATTATACTCAATTTTTTAACGGTACGTACTTGAAAGTTGATAGAAAAATACATTGCCTTTTCAAATAACGTCTGCGTAATTAGCATAGATAGTGTTTAAACCTCATATATATATATAGTTTAAATATTAATAAATTAATAATTATAATATTTTTTTTTTATATTTCAACATCATATCACTGAGTATAGGTATATTAAGAATAGTGCATTTATTTTGATATTTAATTTCCTTAAGTTTCAGATTTTTTTTTTGAAATAAGTATGGGTAAAGGTTGCCCGGAAGAGATATTGCTTTTAGCGATAATGCAGCCACTTGTGGCACAACATTTAAATTTATATTTTAGTATTGTTATGTTTTATGTGTCAACAATAAAGCGTTGATCTACCCATCTGCTAACGGTCGGGGATATCTCCGAGCAGTAAAATATGTACAATATTATGGATTTCAGCAATGCACATAAATCCAGCTTAAATGTGCATTACTTTAATATTAATAACCATATATATATGCAAATTATTATATGCGCCGTTATTTAAAAAGAAATTATAACAGACTTGGAAAAAATGAAGAAAATTCCAAATTTTTTTTTTGAAAAGTTCCATACTTTTTTCGAGAAACAGTTTTTCTCATGATGTTTTCCTTCGCCGTGATATCAAGTAAAACATATCAAAAATGTCTTTGGTTCCCGCAAAGGCAAAGGAAGGTGGAAAATCCAAAGGTAATTCAAACCTTGAGTATGAATATCCAAAAAAAATGGTTTAGTATACAGCTATAGTACGCATGCATAATATATAGCCATGCCTTATTCATCACACATAACATCCCACTGGTGGGCACGGGTCGCCCCTATTAAGCTTGTGTTCATTTATTATAATTTGAATACAAGTAAAAACTCAGAGGTGCATTCCTGACACAGGAATTGAACTCGCGGCCTTGCGTCTGTGAGGTAAGGGGTTAACTAGGTTACCACTCACAATAGCATACCTAATCATGTAGGTACAACTATTATGCTTTGATTGAGACACGAGTTTCCGGCGAGTTCCTAAACTGTCGTATCGATTCCGTATGTTTGTTGATTTAGTTGTATCAATTTTGTGGTTTATTCTCCTGCCTCCGGCGATAGGTGCTGCCAAGGAAGTGGAGCATTTAGACACGTGTAAAGCTTTCTATTTCATTACAAGCGGAGTGGCTCAAACTAGAGAGTTTCTAGCCCTCCTGAAAGCCTCTCTCACAGCCTACGAATGTCCTAAAGACAAAGAAAATCTATATAAGTTCCTGCTTATTTGTATACTTATGTCACTTATACGGCCACTTATTTAAAACCTGACCTATCCTGACCTTATCATTTGGTGATCAGTTAGAGACACTTAGGATGTGCTATTATAGATTCAGAATGAATTGAGTTTCTTTGTACGAATTTAGGGTGAGTTTATTTTTGTATAGGGGAGGGAAGCATTCCGAAAAATTCGGACTTAGAGTTAAAAATTACAAGTGTACTAGTGGATTTACAAAAAATGTCTCTTGAAACTTTGTTTGACTACCTGCACCTCAATGAAATTGTAAAGTTCGAAAGAATAGAATGCGACTTCTTTTTCGGAGTAGGCTTGCCTCCCCACCCCCTCTGATGCCACTGAATTTGAAGATTAAGGAACAATTATCTCATAAGAGCGGTACAAAACAAAAGCAATCCTTTACTACAATTGTCATAATGTAGGTTACAGTAAGCTTACATAAATTAATTGCAAAATTAGTGATTTACATGAAAATAAATATGGCTATTAAATTAAACTTTACGGTAACAGATAAAGTAGGTAAGTAAATATTATTGAAATACTTCGAAGAGTGTTTCCTGATTTCTTTCTGTCTTGTAACGCTTGGGGCTTTCTACCTCGTCGTCAGTGTAGTCGCAGGGGACGAAGAGCTGCGAACAAATCCAAATAAATTATAGCAATAAAATTTAAATTTAAAAATCCTCGACACAATGTAATAAAAAATTGTAACATTTTTTTTGACTAAAGTGAAGGTTGCCTTTATGAATTTATCATAGTATTTAGTATTCTACTGGTCAAGAACTTTCATTTGATACCCGTTTTGAGGTTTATATTGTAATCCGCCATTTTTAGCGGCGGCCATCTTGGACCAATTTGAACTAAAATCACTCTACACTACAGTACAACTGACAGATACACTCACATGTTAAACTTATAACACCCCGTCGTTATTGCATCGTGGTTAAAATATGCCAAGAACTATTTGCTTATCAATGATAGTTCAACAGAAGTAGACAAGTGATTATCCTATCTAACTCTGCTGAAAACATTTGATTTGTTCCTACCAGATTTATAAAACGTTCACTTTGGTTTCTAAGCCATGTGAAAAGTCAATTGTGCACAGAAAAAAAAAGATTTCTTTAACAAAGAATATCAATATTCTCAGACATTTTGTTTCAATCCAAGTATATATTTTTTTAACATAAGTATTTTTATTTTCCCGATCTAGTTTTTCTTCTAGAAACAATTTACTTAAATCAAAAGTATATTGTTTTCCTCATATAAGAAACTACATTGTCTTGACCAAGTTGATATTGCTTTGATTGGAGACATATTTTTTCTCCGTGTGACGTTATTTTATGCCTATTTTTGTTCAAACTAGTTTTACGTTATGAGCTTATGGACCAAATTACTTACCCTATCATTAATAGGTTTTCCCTCCAGTACATATTTAAGCTTGCTGAGCTGACAAGGGCTTAGGATCTTCTCCAGGTTGCTCCGCGGGTCATTCTCTCGCCTATGTCCGTCCCGCTTGCCGTTCGTCCATCCCCGGGAGTATTGGAAGGTCTGCGCTGTCACAGATGCGAGGGTCACGAAAATGAGGAGCAGGGTTGTGTTGGTCACCATGGTTGGAACTGCAAGATATAGGTACCATAAAAATTCATTTTGATTGGTAGTTTTAACAGCTGTGTTTAACCCCTGATGTGTTCGTGTGTGTCTGTCGACAGTTCTCGAATGGATGAGCCGATTTTGCTTTATTATTTTTGTTTGTAGGAAAATTAGTCGGGACTATTCTTAGGTATGTTTAGTGAAAATAGATCCAAGATGACTGTCGCCACGAAATACTAACTAACGGATTAGGTAGGTACTTGTCATGTTTTTCACAAGTCCCTCAGTACGGGTATCGAATAAAAGGGTTTGACTAGTGGAATATTACTATTATAATATGATAAATTTTAATTCCAATATGGCCGCCACCATAAAATAGCGAATTGTTGGGTGTTTACAAAACTTCCAATTTTACTTGTACACTGAGTGAACGAAGCGTCTCTGCTAGAGTCTAGAAATTTTTTCTTTCTTTCATATAACTTTGTATATAGTTATATATAGAACTGGAGCTTTCGTACTGTATAGGTCGTTTCCAACCAATCTTGACGAAACTTTGTATTCTAGGTAAAAAAGAAGGTAGGGTGAAGCTTTATTATTTGTTTTATTATTTAACGCAAACCCAACTTAAATCCGGAAGGAACACCTCGAGGCGAAGCTAGTTTTCAATAAATCAGAAATTATTTAATAATATCCTCTAAAAGATTCTAGACCCATAAAAATAAAATTAACAGAACGCCGTATGGCGCGGAAAATAAGGTGAATAAAATTACTTATGGATGCATGGGTTTCCGTCGTAAAATGCACTTTTATCGTTGCATAGACTCAAGGTAAGTTCTACTAGATACATCTTGTGTTTATGATATTGCATATCACGATGCATTATTATGGGCGGTTATGTGTCTGTTTTACGGGGTTATAGACCAAGGGTATACTCAGTCGAAAGAGGGTCACCATACTCATCTTAATGAATAACTTTTTCTATGGGACTAACTCTGAGAACGAGAAAAATAATTTGCTTTTCCATAGAAATGAATTATCGGTCGTCGTAAAATAACACATTCATTTTTTATTCAGAGTTAGCACTATAGACTAAATAAAAGTTGTCCATTACGAGTAGGAAGAGTAAAGTGACCACTTTTCGGCTTGGTTTTTGTAAGTCCTCTTGAATTACCTAACTAAAAGGCCGATACCTCATTTTTATAAAGTACTAGCTGACTCGGCGAACTTCGTACCGCCTAACAGTCGATTCTATAATATATTTTTTGAATACTTATAATTGTGACTGTCAAATAATAACAGACAAATAATTAGCAATAAATTAAAATTGCGACTATAATTTGAGATTTAAACTATCCTATCTCTCAAGTTGGATCGAACTGCACATGGTGTGCGAATTTTATTATAATCGGTTAAGTAGTTTAGGAGTCCATTGAGGACAAACATTGTGACACGAGATTTATATATATTAAGATAAGACATTGATGTGAGTTCCTGTATACACACTTTATACCTTCGGGTTAACCATCCTACACAAAGACGAAAAAAACTCTTTTTACAAAAAAGTATTACGGCATGCGATGGAAGTTTTTCGGTTATTTTGATTTAAAAAACAAACTACCACCCACTTTGATAACATTAAAATTAGACCACAAGGGACGCATACATATCCTTACAAACAAATAAGAAATTCACAATCAGTCCATCCATCCTCACTGAATCAGATAACAAACATTAACAAAAATACAGTCGAATTCAGTAAATACTTCCTCTTTTACGGTAGTTGGTAAAAAATTACCAGACTCGAAGAAGACACGCTCCGCTCCGGTCAAAGTAAAGTATAAACCTTCTCTTCCTTTAATGCTACAATGGTTTACCGCCACTTGATTGATTTGTTCGTTAGTCATTAATTTGGTACTAATTGCTCAACGCAAATTAATATTTGGCCCGTTAAAGTAAATATTGTCCCTTGTTGGTTTTTGCCATTGACGCTTTGTTTAAGATCCTTCGTTAAATAAATAGAAAATCCCTCTTGTGAGTAACCCTTTGTAAATTGTACTGTGACGTGTACATTTTTATGTTAATTATGAAACAAATCATAAATAAAATTTATATTTGAAAAGTTCGGTTCCACGGAAATTTTACTAATAGTCTTTTGTTCTATCAAAATACTTTTAATTTTTTGACTCGTTGATCTATTATAGCTGTGGGGAATAGTCTTAATAGAGAATAGTCTTAATCTTAATAATCGAATATCTGATATACAGGCTTATCGGTTTGGGATGTACAAAGCGGAGAATGCCAAATAGTACCCATAATTACTATCCTACCCTGAAAATTCACTTCAAATAAAGCATATTTTAGTTTTCATACAAAAATCAAAAATTTATTTTTCGTTTAGAAATCGCATAACCCTAGTCCTAGTACTGTAGTTTCATTCAGTTGTGTTTTACTCGGCGTACACCAGCCCGGGCGGCGCACACATGCACACACAAGCCGCAGCACGGGAGCCGGCGCGGGCGCGGGCGCGGGCGCGGGCGCGGGCGCGGGCGCGGGCGCGGGCGCGGGCGCGGGCGCGGGCGCGGGCGCGGGCGCGGGCGCGGGCGCGGGCGCGGGCGCTGGCGCGGGGCGTTCGCTCGCTTAAATTAGATATATGTATATCAAATTTAAATTGGAGTACTCGATAAGTATACCCTTTATAACAAGAAATAATTTTTCAAATCGGCTGTCTCGAATCAGGTAACAAACATAAAAAAATACAGTCGACTTGAGTACCTCCTAATTTTTTGGGAAGTTATAAAGCTAGTAAAAAAGAATATAGCTCCGATCAGTAGTACAATGGCCCTGCGTCTTATTCATCAAATTTACAAGTTATAACTTGGTGAGTTTAAGCTAATTAGCCAGGATTTTTTAATCACTTCAGGCATATAAAGTTATAAAAGTTGATCGAGAAGCGGCTCGCACCGATCGCCCCTCTTAGCTTGACGCACCGGGCCATGGCCCTATTGGCCCTAGACTGGAAATACGCTCCTGGGAATAGTGACAGTAGTAGTAATATTTTACCAATATATCGAGAGCCGAAAATTACTAATCTTCATATTCAATGTCCACATTAGTTTGAAACTAATCTGTAAAAATATTTCGGTAGGAAAGTTAGGATTACGATATACTTAAGGACCAGAAATGAAGGCATGCATCCTCTCGCTCGTGCCATATCACTTTTATTAAAATATAATATAAATTTACATGTCAAAAATAACTTTGATAATATTTTGTAATTTTTAATAATTAAATTTGTAAAAGTTTTCATATATAAAAATTTGCATAACCAAAATATAAAATATAGTAAATATGAAAATGAATATGTAATAATTAGTTCGTTTTATCTTGTTATTGCTGATTTACAAAAATAAATTTATTGATTTTGTGTGCCTCCATTGAGACCCTTAATGTAGCTTAACGTACGAGGCAGTGGCTTAGTGGTTAGTAGCATATGGTACTAGATTCCAATTCCAGCTTTTCCAGGTTTGATTCTGGACTGAAATAGGTATTCTAAAGATGAGTACAAACATCTATTTTCGGTTATACAGCCATCTTTAAAGAAAGGACAATTGTTACCAAGTAATCACAGGTATTTAAAAGCGACTGCTAAGTCCGTGTATTTTAAACTTAGCATTTTCTATTCCATAGTCCAATAAAATTTTGAAGTTATATTTAAATTTGTAATCATAGTAAACAAACTTTATTTTGATGCCACACTCGAAGTTTTTACTTTTTGCCACCAAAAATCCTTAGTTTACTTAAGATGAGTTAAAGGATATTATTATTGACACTAAGTACTCACATAAAAGTACGACAACCCGTTTAGGCTCTAGGGCGTGCCAAAAATATATATATATACATACATGCATACATACACGCGAAAAACATAACCCTCCTTGCGCAGTCGGGTAAAAATGTAAATTACTGAGAATGTTATTAGTACGCATTGTTATAAAAATTGCTATAAAAACGAGTCTAGGGAAATACCGAAACTTTTTCGCAGTTAACTCAGCAGTGAGTATTGTATTTAATATTTGCGTAGCCAATAACATCCAAGAAATAATTATTCTTTATAAAAAAGTTACCGATTTCCACTACGGCAAGCTCCTATAGAACTTTCTCAGTTATTTCGATTCAAATCAAACCTCTTAACCGATGTGATAATATTAAAATGGATATTCACATTATAGGTTGTAAGTATAAAAATATAAAAAGTATCAAGTATCAATTAGGTACACTGAATTATTCAAACTGCAACTAAGTTTTTCACCCACATGGAGTTAGTTACCTAAAGGCAAAGTATCTATATTTTAGAAATATTATTATATTTCAGAATATTATCGATAAGAATTAAAATCCGCCACGTCGGACTAGTGCACGAAAGGTTCCATACAATCCATATGTTATATCCATAGTTATCCATATAAAATTAGTTTAAACTTCTACCTGATGTATTAATATTGAGCGAACAATGTTTCTGTATGGGATTCAGCCTTAAATATATGTTTATTTAGATCTAATTATTCATTTTTAAAGTGAATAAACAAACAATTATTATTTAAATATTTCAAGCGTCTACCTGATGCAGTTATTAATATTAAGGAAAAAACGACAAAGAAAACACGTTTAATGTATGAGCTCTCTTTAAATATTTATTTTATTCTGTTTTTAGTGTTTGTTTAGTATTTCGGTAACAGATAAACATCATCTGAGAAAATTTCAACTGACTGACAGGCAGACGGATGAAAGTTCCGGTTTTTACCCTTTAGTTATAGATCCCTAATAATGCCTTTACCTCTGTGAATAATATACGAATTTTCTGGAGAAAGAATATTCAAAATCGGTTTTCCAGTTCGTGATTTTACTACCTACAAACTAAGAATATTTGTACCGCAATTTGCCCCCCTCGATAAATTAATTAAGAAGTAATTTTAAACTTACCAAAAATCAAACAGCTACACAAAATCGAGTAAACTCCACTTCCTAACAAATAAGATTTAATTAAATTTTCTGGTTCAAAAACAAATAGAAAATCAAATATAACTCAAAAACTTCGTCACACTATTTAATAAATGAAAAAATATTGAAAATATAAACGTTTATAAATATTGATACTAGAGTATTAGATTTCGCTATTAGCTCTTGGTCCAGTTGTTAACTCTTCTAAGGTCTAAGGATAACTGTGGATGAAGTGCGAAAAGCGGAGGCTTTTATACAAAAGTCAGCGTCAAGGAATAGGGATGTTTTGTGTAGGCGAAATAGAAGGCTAGTGACTAAAGTTCAATGTACTTTAGACTGAGAATATTCTATCTGTATTGGTTATTCTGGGTACATCAATTTTTGTTTTTTTATTTTATATTATAAAAAAATAAAATATGTTGAAAAAAATTTTTTAAAAAAACTGCGACAAATTTTGAGCTCATAATCTTTTTTTGGCACCGGGTGTAAAAAAAACATCGTTTTCATTATCTGTATTTGGGGTGCACAATAATAGTTTACGGAATAAACAGCCATTAAATTTATAAGCTATTTCTAATTTGATTGCCCTATTTTGAAGCACCATGCTGGGTATTTTTATTAAATGACAGAATTTTAAATAAATTAACATAAATATGTAGAATATAAAATATAATTTTAACAAAATATGCAACTGTAGTCTTTAAAAGTAATTTAATGTCGTCATAACTTCAAATAAAATGAAATTTATTTGTTTGTGAGACTAGGTGAGAACAAAGGTGTTTAATATAATTTAAAAAAAATATATACAAAAAAATTGGGCTCTAGCTCTGCCATCGAGGCATACAAATATAGTGTGTATACATACATAGATACATATTAAATTGAATTGAATTGAATTGAATTGAATTTAATTGAATTGAATTGAATTGAATTGAATTGAATCGAATCGAATCGAATCGAATCGAATAGAATCGTATCGAATCGAATCGAATAGAATCGAATCGAATCGAATCGAATCGAATCGAATCGAATTGAATTGAATTGAATTGAATTTAAATGAATTTTAACTTTAACCATAGCTTAAAAATAATTATATTTTATTAATAATTATTTACATGCCAGAAATGGATCTTTGCGTCTGATAATAAAGAAAATTTCCATTTCTTTATCAATCAATACTCACCACACAGCTCAGCGGCTTGATTCATTCATTCACTCAATACAGCTACTAGTATTGAACTTCAAAAAAAACAACAGCAAAAAAAACGTATGTTTTGCGTTGACGTTATAAGAATAAATGCAACAGCTGAAGGCAAAGCCGTAATGCATCAATAAAGTCATGGAAGAACGTTAGCACCGACGTGCTTGATAGCGAGAATATTACAAAACGTGCGTGCAACGTGCTCAAACGTGCTAGCACGTTATTCGGTGATGTTCGACGAAATACCCGGTAGAGATTCCCTATTGCTGCTACTCATATTATTATAGAGAAAATTGCAAGTATGACTGTTAAGATGTAGGTTTAGGTAAATCGAACTTATTGAACAATGAAGTTTTGATTGTTTTGATTGATTTGTTTTTGACTTATTATTAGGGCTCCGTACGTAAAGGGTTAAAATGGGACCCTATTACTAAGACCTCGCTGTTTCTCTGTAACCAGGCTGTATCTCATAAACCGTCATAGCTTTCGCTGGATGTTAATATGTTAAAATGTTAAAATTTTCATAGATTGTGTATTTCTGTGGCTATTACAAGAAATACTAAGAACATATGAAATAAATAATAATTTACATACAAGAGACGATTTTTATAGCGTTATATGCCAGATCTTTAGAACGATAACTGTTAGAAACTAATGTTGTACAGATAAAGGCACGGATTCGCACACTAAGGGTAGTGTGCGAATCCAACTCGCACTTGTACAGATTTTTTTAATTATTACTTGCTGTTCCAAAAGCCTGCTCGCATTTTTTATGTGCCACGCCGTAGCTTGTAGCATAATGCTACGCGTTCTACGAATTTCCCAATATATTCATGGTAGCGCGTAGCACTATCTCTACTCGTTAAATTACCCTAAAATAATAACTTTTAAAACTTTATAGTGAGTTTTTTATTTCATTCCGTACTTTATAATGATTATGAGTACATTAAGCTACTTATTAGCACGGTACAAAAAGTAGCATGTAGCAGTGGGTACGTTTGCTATGGCACCATTTACCGGCTGATTTTAATATTATATGCACAGAAGACATAAGAGAATAAAATATTTGGTAAATATATGTCGAACTAAACACTTCATAAGATATTTAAAAAATGTATTAAAGTTTAAGCGATCATTTAACTTCCTGTTCCCTTAACCGTTAAGGGCGATGCTTTAATATTGTAAAAAAGTTGCGTTTTCGAGGTCAACAGTTCACCGAACTACTAGTAACAATATTTATATGGTGTAGTTTGATATCAATAATTTTACCAACAAGCAAAAGCGAACCCGCGGTATGTAAATAGTGCGTTCAATATTAGAATATGGAATATAGAAGTAAATGTAGCTTATATTTTCGCGCAGTAATTTAATGCAGACATGTTAACTCATTTTGACTAATAAAGAAAGTTCAGTTATTCTATATTATTATATTAAGACGATATCAAGAGATTCAAATTATTTATTTGTAATAAAGTTGTTTGTAAAATAATATATTTACATATAGCTAATAATGCGTATAATAATTTTTTTTTTTTAATATTATTTATTTATAATTAATATAAAATATAAATTATATATATAAATATAAAAATATAAAAAATAATATATTATTATTTATTTTGTTAAAAATTATATTTTTTATTAATTAAATACAATTCTTACAAAATGCAAGTCACAAATTATTTTGATTGATTTCCGTATTATAAGATAACAAGCCTTTATAATTGATGTACCTACTTATTATTTTGACCATTTAATTGTATGTTTTTATTGTTTTTGTGTTTTTGACGAGAAAAACATTTAATTTATTACGAAGATGATAATTGATTACCAGTCACCCTGTACGAGTACATATATCGCTTCTACGATATATCTTATACCAGAAATATACAGCGATGTTACAAATACAAACATGTATAGTTCCGTTACATTCGATTCATAACATTTACTAATTAAGTACTAATTAACACGCCATAACATGCATGTTTAGTTTAATGAGGTCTGGAAATATTTTAGCGTTCCTTCAGTACGTTTACAGAAGTCCTATGAGTTTCAAAACTAGTTATGAACGCGAGTTAATTACGTTTTATGTAGAATATTAGGAAGTATGCACACTAGATCTCCACAGTTTTTAGCTTAATAATTAGCGGCTTGTCCCAGCTTAGCACGGGGGGTATAATTTTGTTCTATCATCAATAATAATTAATGATAATGTCGCTTTTGAAAGGATTAGAATTTTTGAAATCTTTTCATTACATTTTAAGATAATTCGTTACTTACCAAAATACAAATCTTGTCACTTTATAATATGAGTGTGGATGTAGAAGATTATCTTTAAAAATATATCAATGGACTTTGCGTTGATATAAATCGAGAGAGTAAACATTTATGGAAGAAGCAAAGTTCAACTTGCAAACCTCTTTAGAGTTTCTTAGAATTAGGGATAATAATAATTAAGAACCTGCATGTTTGAAGATGGTTAAAAAGGGATTACTTTATTCGAGACATTTTGTCACGCTATGGGAGAGTTTAAGGAAACCCTTTTGCTGTAACTCGATATTTACTTAATTAAGATGTGTTTAGAGGCTTTTGTTACCCATTACCTACGGATAAGTATTTTAGTAGGTATATTTAGTGTTATTTTTGGATTGTGAATAAAGTATCTTGACTAAATCCTTTACCATGAATTTCTACTAGACATCCCTACCAATCAATGGTGTCTGAACAGATTTTTTTTTATTCTACACAAAACAGCAATTGACCACAAGCTCGCACAACCACGGAAATCAGCGACACTGTAGCCCTAGATAAAGCATACCTAGTCTGGAATACACTGGCTCTTAAGGAAGACACCGTTAGGTGCTTTTCGATAGTTTTTACAGCTTGAACTTTTATAAATGTAGAAAACCCAATACAGTGATCCAAATTTGATTGAGTTACTTCCACTTTTGCTAGGGGGCAAGTAACCAAGGGACCAAAGGATATATAAAGGAAGGATTGAGGAAGGGCTGTCTCTTCTATACTTCTTCGTCCTTAATAATTATCAAGCGAATATTTTTAGCAATAAAAATTACTGCCTCAGTGTAATATTATTTAAGGTTCTATATTGTTAATATTAGTTTAGTTCTCCACAGATTGATCATTGACTATCAAATAATTACAGGCTAAAATAATAACATCTTCAACAGGGATACTTCAGTAAATTACAGATTCTAGATGTGGCTTCGAGAAATATTGATCTAAACAAGTTTTCATATGGAACATCAACGCTGACTGTTTTAGCCGGAACTGTGTCTAGTTGAGACCGGTTTGTGACAGAAAGTATAGACTTGTTGTAAATATTATAATAAAGAGTTTTTGTTTAACTTATTTTCTGTTGTAGATAAATATATTTCTATGCTATTTATATTTCTATGCTGTTATTGAAAAAAGTTAGGTACCAACCCATTACGTCCCCCTGCTGGCACGGGTCTTCCTTATGAAAGAGGTGCACGCCATAGCTTCCCTCGTTGGCCAAATTTCGTTGTAGGGACTTCACTTATAATCGAAATTGTTAGCCATCTCCGATACGTAGGTTTCCTCACGATGTTTTCGTTCACTGTGAATAAAAATAAAGACGTGAGCTTTATCGTCTAAGCTAAACTTACTTTGAATGAACTGTGACACATCTAGAAAAACGAAACAACCCTTAACTGAACCCTTTGATTATGACAGGGTGGATATAATTACTAACGACATCAGGGGGTGTAATTCGGCATATTGTTGGCTAGTTTAATGAATAGCATTAATTATATACTTAATTAGCAGAAATCTGTACATGTTAAAATAAGATACATTCGATTACATAGATGTTAGAAGATGAGATACCTACTCAGTAAATCTAGGAATTTACTCGTGAGAGTAGAAATTTTGGCTATGGCCTACTGCCAAGCCCTCTGTGGATGAGACCCATGCCCAAGAGAGGTGAACGAAAGTCTTAGCCCAGGTAGCCCAGCAGTGTTATACTATTTTGACATGTTTTCTTAGTTCATGCAATAGAATAATGACATTCTGATGTAACGAAATATACTTATATGATATCTGGTAAGTATCAATACCAAGGGTGTTTTCCCGGGGTCGCTAAAAAAATAATTAAACTAAGAATTTATGGCAAAACGAGTGATTCTACGAGTTTTAATGTGTAATATTGATGGATTATTAATTATTAATGTCTTGTTTATGTGCACTACTGTAGGCAAGCGATACAAAGACGGTATAACGTGGTTTTCGTGGTTGCGGGAAATCTCCATAGAAACCCTGGGTAGTCTTCCTCCACCGGTTTACGGGGGTACATGTTGTTACTTTAACTTGACCACGATTACTTATTACTTGATACATATTTGACATAACTTGATTTATTAATAACTTGAAAATTGATAAACTTGACGCTGGCAAATATACAAATCGTATGACGCCTTATATAATAATCAATATCAAGTAAATGTATCTAAGAATTAACGATTTTTTACACTCTGCTTACAATAAACCAAAAATAATACAAGGACTTGTTTCATTTTCGGCCAGGACGGTGTATTTATCAAGTCTACCAAAAAATGCCTATGGATGTGGTTAACATTGTTTGTTAGTAAAAATGCACTAGTCGCGTCGTGTTCTTCATTGTGTACAATAATATCTAAATTCTGTGATTTGTAGAGGCATTATGGCATACCTGGAAGATTTATGTATCCATCTTAGGTAGATTCTAATAGTCACATTGGTCTATGAAATACCGCCCATCAAAAATTACTCGATAAGAACGCGTAGGTAAATCACGCGGCAATATTTT
Source organism: Ligdia adustata (assembly GCA_947049295.1). NCBI lineage: Eukaryota > Metazoa > Arthropoda > Insecta > Lepidoptera > Geometridae > Ligdia > Ligdia adustata. Next base: position 4,544,641 of record OX346236.1, on the reverse strand, counting down.
TGTACACTGCGATAAGTTACGTTAGGTATTTTAAATTTGGTTGATGGATTGAAGATAAACAGCACCAAATGTATTTATGGTAAAATGTACACTGTCCTGGCCGGAGGTCCATACATTTTTGAAACATCTCTTTTAATAAGTACTCACTACTAGAGTACGAATTAAATATGTTTGTACCTGAGTAACAGAAAGAGAACGAAAAAGAAGAAAATAATGCTGCTTCCGTAGAAGTTTGACCTTTTGATGATAGATGCAATAACAAATAGGTACTTTTTCTAGCATGCAGCTTACAACTACCTACGGGGTGACCCGTGCCCGGCGAGCGTAGGCGTACATATACGGGTTTTTTTTCTTTAACGTGGAATAATGCTGCATGTATACCGCTCCTCTTACCCACTAAAACTCCACGGTGTCAATCCCTGCCGATAGCTGGCGGGACACGGGAACGTTATAGCACTCATCCGCGAAAGGACATATACGGGCTTAGTACAATTATTATACTCTCCATATACCTACTAATGACGCCGTCGTTCCTACATCTAGATACAGGAAAGGTCATAACAAAAGTTAAACTAATTTCATTCGACGATTCCAACAATAACTGCCTAAAATTAGGCTTAAATATAATTTTACAAGAAATAATAACCAGGCATTTTAAGTGGGTTACGCCTCAGTAGAATTCACCATTTGCCTTTCTTTTAGTGCGAACTAAAGGTGCATACACATTGACTAAGCAAGCTAGCGTCTCCGTGTGTAAAAATTATTTTGTCTGTCAGTCAGGTTTCAGTTTGTATGAAAAATTTGTACTCGCCCAAATCGTTGTTTCCATGCAATCTTGAGAAAACTTGGTTCTAAGATTTCTTTTTCTTTAGTCAGGATCATTGGAGGAGGATATCAAAAAATATTTTCTAGATGCGAAAAAGAGTTCTAAATATGAAAAAAAAATGGTCAGCAGATGGTGTTTTTTTTAAAGTCGCAATTTTATTGCGGATGCGAAATCAACAATTACAATTACATAACTGTATAACGCTACCACGAATATAATAAATAACAACAAAAAACAGGCATAGAAGGCGGCCTTATTACTAAAAAGCGATCTCTTCTAGACAACAACACAAGAACTGTTCATAAAACCACTGATTCGTTTCATATTGATATAAGTAGGTGGAATCTGCTGGACATAAGCCTTCCAATGAATGCTTCTCTTGGTGGTGAACCAAGAAAGGATTTCTTCTAATTCTAACTCTAAATTTGTAAATTCTATACTTTCATTTTATGCCGTCAGGCAACGCCGCGGGTAACAGCTACTAATGTATGTATACAGATACAGCAATCACAGATTAAACTTACCTTACAAAAATTTAATTCGGTAACATATTATGATTAAACTCTGTCTCAGTACTAGGACAATCTTTTTATGGCTTATATAAAATATATAAAAGACTTGCGCTTACCACAACTCGCCTGATGTAAAGCGATGATGTGGTAGGCTGCATCATCAACGGATAAGTAAGTATGTGGTAGAAATTTTCCTGTATATTTGATATTTATGTGCAATAAAGTTAATTCTAGAAGATTCCGATTCACTCGCGATTTGAAATGACCGAGATACTCGTACAGTACAGTGAGGTCGTACCCTAAGGAATAAAATAACAATAACAAATGAAGAAATGAGCAGAATTTCGATGCAAATTGATCGGGGAATTAAAAGGTGGGAAAGAATTTGTTATTTTAATATTTGGCGAGTCGAAATGACAATTTAAATAATTTAGGGTTCCTCAACAGAATCGATCTAAAGTTCAAATTCAAATCAATATTATAGATGAGGCAGAATTATAAAAAAGGCACATTTCTTCCTTCTTCACAAAAATCCTTCTGAAAAAAGTGATTACTGACATGAAGCCGATACAATATTGTCATTTCGATTTTAAAACCAGACTAAGTACTGGAACTAATTTAATAAAATTTTAATAGAACAAGTTAACTGATATACTCATTGATACAAAAAAAAATTAGAAATCGGTTTATGCGTGTCGGAGAAATCAGGAAACAATCAATTAACAAGTACCTACCTACTTAAAATTGTAATTTTTGAAAACCCTCCGACATTTTGCTGTAGCAGCTCTCTTGGATTTGAAATTATCACAGTGCATTAGGTATTCTACTAGTCAAGCGCTTGCATTAGTTATCCATATTAAAAGAGTTGTAAATAAAAAAAATATACTCCGCGGCGCCGGCCATCTTGGACTGATTCTCATTAAATATAGCTAAGAATACTTCCGAATAATACACCTATAAAACAAAAAAATTATAATCAAAATTGGTCCACCCGTTTGAGAGCTACGAAGCCACAGACAGACTCACATACACATAGACGTCAAACTTATCACACCCCGTAGTTTGTGTGATTAAAAAATAAAATAATCGGAAAAGTTCGAGTCGGACTCACGCACTAAAGTTTCCGAACAACATTTGCAACAACAGTTGCTGGGGCCTGTTATTATCGCGCAAAAACACGTGTGTTGTACATTTGTCATTTTGATTAAATTATTTATTTTTAAAGTAGACGTTAAATATTCTGCAGATATTTCGAGTGTCTGCATATTATTATTGCTGCTATTCATTATGAACAAAAACAGCAAAAAATCGTGTTACCTAAATGTATGCGAGCCCCCTCTTCAATATTTACCTACCTACTTTATTCGTTGTTATAACGGCAACAGAAATACATCATCTGTGGAAGATTCAGCCCTCAAAGTTTGTCAAAATCGGTCCAGTAGTTTAGAGTTGTTTATACTATATTTTAATTTCATCACAATTGGTCATATTTTAATCGAAATAATTGCAAAAATTGCGCGTCTGTCGACAAATCATCCTATATGATCAATTTATCAAAAACTTGTTCCAACTAAAATCACAAATGGGCAATTCGATCTTCTTCATCTATTGTGATCAAACGGAATCGTATTGAAACTAATACCCTTGTAGATAGGCATACGAGTCTTTCGTTATAACTTTTTTGTCTGTTGCTATCATATTTTTGGTAGGCTACGCAAATCCTCATATGTAAATACTTGTGTACATAATTTTGCTTTACGTACCATTTATATGAAAATATAATATTCATATATATATATATCTAGAAGAGTTACCGAATTAATGACTGACGTGTAATTATTAAAGACGAGCCTAAACCGCTCAACTTATGTTATTCAGTGATAATGTAGCTTTCTAACGGCGAAATAATTTTTAAATTCAATCAAGTAAGTTTTTTTTATTCGTTACTAACAAAAATACAAATCTTTCCTCTATATAAAATCACTAGCTGTTACCCGCGACTTCGTCCGCGTGGAGATTTAATTTCTTAAGTATTTTTTTTCTGTAAATGTAGGTACAATATTATATTACTTCTGATAGGGTACATCCAAGAATATGTGTCCAAAGTTTCATGATGACCGCGTAAGTAGTGCGTGAAAGCGTTACAAACTTACATCCACGTTTATAATATTAGTAGGGATTATTATTATACTATAGTACATTATAGGTAGTATGGAAGTTAGAAAATATTCTAAGGAAGTATAGATAAATAGATTAGTACAATACAAATAGATATAGATAAACAACAAGATTGGTTTTCTTTTATAATCTGGCAGCATATTACTATCTTTCATTCTTGCCTTCATTCTCCTTCGATTCATTCATTCAATTTTGTATTAGCAATGATGCCAGAATAGAGAATACATTGCTAATAAAGTTATTTTTCTGTATAGAGAGATATGAAAAAAATGGAGGAGGCCTTTGCTCGTTGAGAGGTCTCAATAATACAATAATTGACAATTTTAATGAAACAGTAGGTATATTATAGAATTACAAAAAACTATGTTTATACTATCAATAAAATATCAACTAGTTAAAAATTCGTTTTTTCTTCATCTACATACGAGTAACAGTAATATTTTCTACACACTGTGTTTTGTAAGTTTTATTAAAAAATGAATGTGCCTAAAATAAATAAAAAAAGGTATATTTTACGGAAGAAACGGTCTAGAAACATCTCCAGCAACCAATATAGGTACTCATTACGTATTTCTACGCGCACAAAGTTGGAACGGATTAGAGTCATGTTTTAGGATTATGCTTAATTCGTACATCAGGGTAGTTTGTTTAAAATCTAACCTAGCCAAATCGGTGCAGCTGTTTATAAGAAATTAGATAACAAACTTAAATTAACAGGTCGGATTTAGTATTTCCTTCTTTACTGAGATATCAGTCAGGAGCAGGAGCGTAGCAAAACAAAGCTCATAAACTACCTGTCTGTGTCAGTTTTGTTAGTGAGAAACATAATGGGAAGCAAGACGGCACGAATACAAAAATAGAATGACAACAAAAATTTTTAGAAGACAAATTATCGCGATGCTTTATACTTTACTGATAAATAAATAGTATGACAACAAATCATAGGATTTATAATAATTAATGTTTATGACAAACAAAAGATGTAGCGAATAATATTATGATTACAACAATATGCAGAAAACCTTTAGACTGGCACTTTAAGAGGACGAATAAGATATCGTAGGACAGCAGCCAGCCCTACTATACATGAATCGACAAAATGTTGTCTACCAATTTCTTATCGTTACATTGCATGTCATACACGAATTTAGATTGGTACTGCAAATATATTATTCAGCTATTTTGTGAAAAACACATCTGGCAACACTTTCAAACGCGGATTGCGCGGATCATGCGCGGATCGAGATATGTCTGCCGTTTGTGATTTCTGACGTAAATATTGTGTGGAAATACTGTTTATTTGTTTCTGCATAGTGATTTGGTGCTATTTTAGTGTTTATAATGTGTGCTGTCGTGCAGTGATCAGTTCACATGAGGCTATTGTATAAGACTGGTCCAATGGAGTCTCTCAGAAAATGGTTCTACAAACCAAAGGTATGTCAACTATATTTTCCTCGTGCATTTATCCTCCAGCGAAACAAACTAGTTATTTCTTTGTCTCAAATTGGAATCTACACAGTATTACTTGATTTAGATAGCATTGCAACAACTTAGAACTAATTTTAATCAAATAACTTTGTCATTCTTTGTCGCGATGTTAACAGATGATTCAGTACCTACAATACAAGTCATGCAAACGTTACGGATGCATTACAATTGCTTTAAAACTGGTTGTTAAGTAGTATAGAGAACGTATTCGCTATTATTGCCTTACGTCACACGTTGTTTGTATAAATTCGAGGCCTTGTGGTTAAAATGCAAATGAATGGACACCTGTTTTCAAACTCAGTAATGTTTTGCTGTTGTCCTCTTTTTGTAGGATTGCTTGGAGACTTGTTTTATTGACAAGTGGTCCAAAATAATTCAGAAACTTCTATCCGTGTTTACTTACATATTAAAAGAATTATGTCAATATACATTTAAATTAATATATTATAATTAAATCTCTCTTGCTGCTGTGAATTTATGGCTTAGTTCTTTCGATAATATGGTCATGCTTTATTTAGAATAGATACATGTATGTAACTATATTTCTATGAAGTATTTTGTCTCAACAAGAGTGAAGCTTTGTATCTGCAGCCAAATAAAGCTGATTAAATAGAAATTAACTGAGTAAGTAATCTTTAACTGGTAAATTGTTTTGGAAAGAAGTAGACAACGAAATCCTACAGCCATGTGATACAATGACGTCCAGTTCAGCTGTTGGTTGTCTTATGCATCTCCTTTATAAGCAGTATGCAAGAAATAAAAGAAAGACATGCTATTTATTTGTTCCAGAATTTTATGCGTAATAAACTATTTAAATAATGATTAATAATACCAGTCAGATCAGTCTTAAATCTCATATAATCATACTGCATACTAAAGTCTTGTTTTAAGCTTCTTAAGTTTACGCAACAAGTTTTGATTAAGTATGTTGAGGAGGAGACAAAGGCTTTTAGGTTTCAATTATAAGTTTTACTTACTTACTCCACAATGTGGGGCTTGACCCTTTAAACAAGAGATCTCCATTGGATCCGATCCTGTGCATCATCCCGCTAGATTACAATTGAAAGATTTGTAAATTCAGACTCTACAGAAAGTTTATAAGTATGATTTTATAAGACAAAAATATTACAACTGCCTATTGTTCCCAGTTAATGTATCCTAACTGACAGGTCAACGCAGGGCCTAAAACCTACTAATGAAATTTGTTGAGTGTATTCATTATGGGATGTAAGTATTTAAGATATTCAACTTCTAAAGATATCAAATGGGGTTTTGAATTTTGAAACTGATATTCCTTTATATGTCACATGTACGATGTCTACGATGAAAGATAGCTAGTTGAAATTATAAATAGAAGAATATATTACTTATCTCTAAATATAATGCATACTCATTTACCAAAATATTATTTAAGTCAGTACTTATAAGTTATCAACAATCTTGTCCGACTTGTTTTATGTTTTCCTTTTAAGAGTCACCTTCCTGCTTTATCAGTTTCTGTTCCCAAAATAAAGAAGTTTTTGGGTACAAACTTGTATTTATACGAAAAAGGTTTATACCTGTGCTATATCTAAATATATTATGCTATCTTTTTTGTTATAAGGTCAATGTACTGATAATTAGAATGGTGTGAGTACTGGGAACTAAAATTGACATTATCTCATCACTAAAATTAGTTCCATGTACTCAAGCTGGATTCACACACAAAATAGCGGAAATCATTGTCATTTTGACAATCGTAAGTCCATTATACCACTAGAAATGTGTGATAGTATCTCATACGTAATCTGGTATTAGGGATCTCAGTACCTATATATAGTCAACCACACCAACAAAGTTACAGGTTTCGAAAGCTAGCTCAGCTACTTTCTTCAATATGGTTTCCTTATGATGTTCTTCACAAACTTATGATATTTTAATTTAATTTTTGTATGCACAAGTGAAAACTCAAGGTATTCGGAAACTCAAATCAAACCTTCTCACTCTAGAGATAATAGGTTCACCAGCTAGGCTCCTACTAATTTACTAAGTATTTCACCCATTTCCACTAACAAAATTCATTTCCATACACATTAACTTAATGTAACATCACTTGATTGTACAACAAACTCCCTGTAGCTTCTATATCACTTGGATTTAGTTGAATTAGCTTGCAATCCATACAATGATACGCTCAATATAGCATTAAACCCACTCTCAATAACAACAACAAAGTCCCTTTTAAGCTGTAAAATTAGTAAAAACTGTAAAGCTGTGAACATTCTTTTCGCAAATGTTTCAATAATGTATGGAGCCCCGGCCAGGACAGTGTACATTTTACCATAAATATGTTAATCTTCAATCTATGAACCAAATTCAAAATAACATAATTTATTGCACTGTACAAAATTGATTTCTTATCATCAGCTTATTTATGCAAAAAGGTAACAGTCACTTTAGCTTTTTTGTTTTGTCAATTTGGAACAAGTACCCTGTTCTTTTCTTTACAAATTGGGAATGTTTGTATATGCAGACTGGTGCTGACCGTGACTAATAAGTAAGAGACAAGTTTCATAAAAATAAACTCCATTTGACAACAACTCTCTAAAACGCCATAAAAAGGACAAGCCATTCAGTCTTGTTATATAAACTTTACTATGTAATTGACTATTTACTTCATAACAAGAGAGTGAAACATGTTAATTTTACTGCAGTAACTAGTATATAATTACCAGCACATTTTATTACATAAGCACTCCACACAGTGTTATTATCTTGTCCATTAATTATTATTGCTTATCAAAACAATTCTGAACAGTGCATGTCATGTCGACCTGTTGCTTATCAATTCAATAATCCTAGATAAGTATTATTTACTTTTATGTAAGAGCTACAGTTCATAGTTTCAACCTGTTGTAGTTAAATGCTTGTGTTTTAAGTGTCAGTTCAAAAGGTCTTTTAAAAACAAGGTCTAGGTTTTAAAAAAGGGAATGCAAACTTCATTTCGACACGCGCTGATATTATATATATACATAATTATATATTATATACATAAGTTATTTTGATATAAAAATCTAAATATTGCACCAATTTTGAAGACATTAAAGTTGATAGGTCGGTATATAATCTTTCGAAGTTTTTATATCTTATTAAATTGGTTTAGCTGACCTTCAGTAATCAACAAACAAGGTAAAAAAAAAAAGACTTACATACCTCCTCTTTTTTAGGGTTCCGTACCCAAAGAGTGAAACGGAACCCTATTACAATGACTTCGCTGTCCGTCTGTCATCTGGCTGTATCTCATGAACCGTGATAGCTGGGCAGTAGTAGTATTTTCGCAGATGATGTGTTTCTGTAGTTGTTGCCGTTTTTGCTCAATGTTAATAACGGCAACAGGCAGACGCAAGATAAGATTAAGGAACCCTTGGTGCGCGAGTCCGACTTGCACTTGGCAATTTTTTTAAATTACCTATATTTATATGTATTTTTATGATTAGGTATGTTTACGTTCGTGTGCTACGTATACATACAGACATCGTTTCGCATTTATAATAATATTGGTGTGATTATTAGCAGCTGTTTAATCTCCTTATCAATTCATTACGTCTCCTCCACGTTCTCTGTCTCGTTCCGTCCTTGACGAAGTATCAGCTAACACATCTCGCTCGAACACTTTCACTTTTTTTTACCGCTTTCTCAATACCGCGCGAAACTCGGCCGTCTTTTGGCAAATGTTCGCAAATCGCTTCGCCCATTCAATAATATTAAAACTTGTCTGGTACTACGTAAGAGATTTCTCTCTTAGCATTGTTTTATTTTAAACACAGAATGGTTAATTAGGTTGCTATTATGTATTTGAGATCGCTATTAGCAATAAAGTCGGCGTTTTTTTGCACTACAAACGTAAGTCTTGTTGTATGCAGTTTTGCAAGCATCCAGCAATGTTGCTGTCTTTTGACGAGGTTAATTCTTTAATTTGAAAGATATACGTATACGATAATTTACTTTACTCTAATTGACAACATTTAATACAAATCTTAATTTTAAATGTGACTATGTGATGAAAACCTATGCCCCTCTTCCCCCTGTGACTAACTTCTGGTATTTTGAAAATCACCTTCCCTCCGCTGAACGGGTCACTTGTCGGACAAGCGTTTCTAGAACAATTTAAGGCCCCAACTCACAAGTTTTTTTTACGTTTCACATTCATAGCTCCCGCTTTAGGATTTTTCCTGTGTCGGGGATACCATGCAACGTTTACAAACACACGCACAAAGACATCCAGACTAGTAAATAGATGTTCAAACACATCGTTCGAACATCGCCCCTACCGGGAATTGAAATCAGGACCGTCGGATCTCGAAGTAAGCAAGCTAGCTAGACCACGGCGGTTGTAATTGATCAATTGTGTCAGCTTTGACTAAAACCCCTTCATAGGCGTGATCCGTGCCCAGTAGTGTGATGCTATGGGTTGATAAGTACAGGGGTCGGCACTCGAAGTGTTACCAATTCAAAATGCTGTAATTTTGACAATTTTGTTTCTTTTTATTTATAAACTTTAATATATAGAAAAAAAAACATTTAAAATTAAAAAGAAAAAAATATTGTTCGATGTGGCCACCTTTAGCGCGGATAACAGCATCGAGTCTGTCCGAGAAGGCTTCACACGCTGCACGAATGTGGTCTGCTGATATTTTGTTCCATTCTCGGCGAAGAGCAGTCTTTAAGGCGTCGACTGTCTCATATATTTTTGCTGACACTTTGGCCTCTAGAATTGACCATATGGAAAAATCCATTGGGTTTAAGTCCGGCGAATATGGTGGCCATTGTTGCGAAGAAATGAAGCTCGGAACTTTTTCTTGCAAAAAAATTTGGGTTTCACGGGCTTTGTGGGATGGTGCCGAGACTTGCTGAAACGTCCAATGGTTTCTACCGAATTTCTTACGTGCCCAAGGTAACAAAGCATCGTTTAAAATCTTTTCACAGTAGATTTGCTGGTTTATCTTTGCACCCTGCTCAATGAAAACGAGAGGTGAACGTCCCGTAGTAGTTACCGCGGCCCAAACCATCACTGATGCTGGTGCTTGCTTTCGCAGAGCAATTCGTTGGTCTAAATTGTCGTTTGATTTAGACTTTAATTATACGCGATCATTTTGTTTGTTCACATATTGTTGAACCGTTAAAAATTTTTCATCGGAAAATACCAAATTTTCAAGCTTGCTATCAACGTGCAACTGCTTTAACTCCTTAGCTCTTTCTAGGCGAACTGCCTTTTGTGCAAGTGTCAAGTCTTGCACTTTTTGTATTTTGTAAGGCTTCAGTTGTAGTTTATTTTTTAATATGCGTCCTATGCTCCGGGCAGATACATTAAGACTTTTCGCCAATTTAACTGCGCTTTGTCGTGGATTTCGTTCAATTCTAGCCTTTACATTTCGAACCATTTCTGATGATGTTGCTGTTGTTGGATGTCCACCTCCATGGCGTTTCTTGATGCTACCCGTATCAATGTAACGCGTGATGGTCCGATACACAAACATTTTATTCAGATATAAATGTCGTAGCGGATTAACAATGGCTGGTTGCGATTTTCCAGCCAAATACAAAGTAATGACACTGTGGCATTTGAATTCCATCTGGATAACTTTTTTTAGCAGCGACGAAAAACAATGAGCTTCTGTATGTTTAGGAACAATACAATAGACTTACGACTGTGAAAAAATGGGCGCCATATTGTAAACAGTTTGGTTGCTATACCAACTTAAAGTTGGTAACACTTCGAGTGCCTACCCCTGTAGATATATATGTATATATACCTATTTGATTTCTTTGTTAATTTAGTTATCGAGTGACCTGTAACTAAGCTGTCACGTTTGAACGGTTCCGCTTGATAAGACTGCCGTTGATTTTAACATTCTTGCCTTTGAATTATCGATAAAAGTTAGTAATGCTATTGGTTATTATACCAGGCGTACTTTGAGATCTTTGAGGTATTGAGATTGATTTTCCGGTTAATTTTACATTCAGGATTTAATCGCGCAGTGTTTAAAAAAAGTGCTTCGGTATGAAGCCTTCTTTTTTCTTGACAAGTCTGAAATCTTTTAAAAATACTCACATATATTATGGTGCCACCGAGCTACGTAGTATAATAATGGATCAGAGATATTTAAATGAATGCACCGGTTCCGTCTTGTACAATGCTTCAGCACTTTCCTGGACAGCTAGCTGTCTAGAAGTACCTCTTGTTTACTTTAAACACATCTTCAAACACTATGCCAAGAAGATAAAAAATACATAAAAGTTCGCCCTATGTAATGACACTTGTAATATATTCCCGTATTTAATTCTATACTCACTGTAAAGATTTCTATTTAAGCATTATGACAAAAAGGATACCGATACATTGAAAACTTACCTATTTTGAAGCCGGCTATAAACTAAAATGACCAATATCACACGCTCTTTTAAAATAATGGTTTTAATACATTCCTTTCCAAATGAGAAATTTAAATGGCGTCAATTCGTTTCATGCCTTTATAGTGCGCCAGACGTAGGTACTAGACCTAGAAACCTGAAATCTGCGCTAAGCTTATTTGCTATGGAAATGGTGTAACTAAATATTGTAATTGGAAAAATAAATAAGATTAAGTAGGTTGTAGGTGGCGACTTGCAGTCTGTACAAATATAGCTATCTCCTTATTATTGACCTGGTTAGCAGTGATGTCTATTTTTATCCACCTACGGAGAAACTAAGAAAAAATTTCTAGTAGTCTGTATATATAAGCTAATATTATAAATGCGAAAGTAACTTTGTCGGTCAGTCTGCTATCGTTTCACGCCTAATCCACGACAAAGATTTTGTTTGCAGAAATATTTTTTATAGGAGCCGATATTTTTTATCTAAATTTATTCCAATGGATTTTATTTCCAATCTATTTGAGTAAAGAACTATATTGAGAGAAGCTACTACAAAACGCATTTGCGTCACGTCTCGTCGCGTATCGTATCCGTAGTAAGTCTCGTGGTTCATTTAATTCTCATTCCGTTCAAGTTTCCATGCATATGTCGCGTGGAATACGTACAAGAACTTACCTATTTTGCATAGTTAGTTTCACGTCAATTTCGTCCCACTGAGTATTTTTTTACTTGTTGGGAAAAGTAGTGCCTTTCGTCTTTCGATTTCTCGCAGGATATTGTGTAGTGTGTTCGCCATTACTTTGAACATTTGTCAAGGCCTCGTAGATAAAAAATAGTCAATTTATTATAGAACCTGCCAGTACTGGAGTGCTTCCCTCATTGCAAATTTTACTGAATTAATATAATGTTAGTTATTTCTCCCTGAGTTACTAAAAACTACTAATTCGTATCCATCCTTAAAAGAGCTATAACGTGGCTTCTATTTACTTTTATAATATATGCATATATATTATTTTCAACCAGCAAAAGACTGTCTCGTATCTCTGTCTCCGTCCACGTCCCTATAATTATTAATCATTTATAAGCAATCGGGTCTTTCGAAGTCCCAGTGTTAGTTTTGCATGACCACCTGATTGGTCTGCCGATCCCAACGGCAACCATGTAGTTCGAGAATACTGCATTACAACACTCTTTGTCAAACCAATTATATTATTAGATGTAATTAGCCAGTAAGTTCAGCTGTCCTTACTAACTGTCTGATAATAATTCGCCATGCGGTCTCTTATTAGTCACACAATAACACGACCCAGCTGGTGATAAGCAGTGATGTAAACACTTCGCTCTATCTCGTCATAGTTCATAACATGTATTGCAATTTTCATACTATGGTTCATAAGGTTATCGTTACACGGTCTCTGAAGAGCATAAAATATGGATGCTCTAAATGTTTTTCAATTTTAGCTTTGAAAATTCAATTTGTGAAAGTAACGACTTTTACGGTTATCTCAGTAAATTAAGAATTAAAAGAACTGGGATCACGTTTGACGGCTTCCGCGTTGTTAGGAGCATGGTTGGTGTGTTTGCCTCGGCGGATTTTTGAGCTTTTATGGACCTGGCCTGGTAAAAGTTGAGTAATGGTGTAGGCACACGTTTCAAGCTTATCATTGAAAGTCTACTACGACCGAAAATTTACCATAGTCATATAAATTTCGTTTCTTTACTGTAGCGCATGCTGTTAATTTCCGTATACCAAAATAGATTGTCGACATCATTTCTCCATTCTGTAATCCAATATTCAGATAAATCCCACACAATCTTTCACTTGCGTGACTTGCGAATTGGATAAAGTTACGTGTAAATGACGAAGCACCTAATGACAGGAAGGCATCATTCTCAGTTCTGGGCCAGTGTTCACACTGCATCTGAGACTCGAGGTCTCGGATATAGGAGGGTCTTCTGCCTTACATGGCTAGTTGACCGTGAGACTTCTCCAACGGTATTGTCTTTGGTGTCAACCGGTCATACTGTCTTTCGTAGACACCGCCTTTCGAATTGATGAGGATAGGAATTATTTACTCATCAGTAACAATGAATAATTCGGACCAACTATGGACGTAATGCCGGGAATTGAGGTAAAGTAGCGTGTCAATACACGGAAATTGCGTGCGTCACAAATATAATGACTGATGCCTTGAGTAGTTATATTTTTTCTCAAATGTGATCATTAGCATGTTAGGGGATGTTTTAGTGCCTGACGATATATACTAGAAAATACTAGAGTTACCCTAAGGCATAATCCTTTTTGGCTCTGCGCCATTTTTTTACTTTGCACAATGATTGCGCCATATTCCCTAAGATTAGGTCTAATAGGTATACATTAGTTCTGTCTTTTTTAAGAATGGAATATTCAGGGCACCACTTGAAACTCGCCCATCACGGACTGTCTGACCTTCCCATAAATTTAACCAAAACTTCGTCAATTGATCTGTTATTCAGTTTTGCTTGGCATGGAGATAACCCAGGCTGGCATTAGTCATTCGATATGGCAAAGAGTGCGTTGACTACCTGACTGCTTATAGTGCCAAAATTCAAGAGTTTCGAAGTCTCCCAATCACGTTTCCATCTCGCTTTCACTTTTGTTAGCCGACTAACATTCTTATGCTTCACTGCTTGCCAGGCGCCTATTGAGCGTTTCTTTTTACGATGACCTTGGATAACGCAGCTCTTACTAGTATTAGTTCCATAAATATAAATATAGAAATAGAGAGGCAGTTTCCATTCACTGTCGCCAATGGTCGTAACTCTTCCTGCTAGTTTATAAGTATAGTTGAAACGAACGTTTTTCAACGTGAATGGAGTGATTACCATTGATCTACCTGAACTGACTTCAGTCACTTAACAATGCGGTAGAACGCAATTTTAACTCAATACTAATCCAGTAAAAACTTGATCAAATATGCTGAAACAAGAGATGTTAGCAGTTGTTAATTGAAATGTACTTATTGAGTTTGTTATTTATCATTTCTTTCTAAAACAGATGGATTCTTAGATCTTTATTATTATTTTTATTTATTAGATTATATTTCCTTTTTAATACAGATGGATTCCCATGGATATCTTAAATTGTGATCTAATAAATATACATAATATAATACACTAGCTTTTCCGCGGCTTAGCCCGCGTTGTTTGTTTTCTCGGAAAATAAGTATGTACCTGTGTGTAAAAAAATCTGCTCGATCTGTCACTCAATTGCTGATGAAAAGCCTCATTAAAAGCAGAATAAACAAAGCAACAAACACTTTCACATATAAACGTGTGGGTATACTGTGTACATCAATATTATTTATTATCATTGTTCTTGCCAAATTGCAATCATTCAGTTTTGGCTTGTTCAGTAGGTATAATATTTGAGCAAGTTACGAATGCGTTAACGGAAACGTAAATACATGTGTATAAAACTCTATTGTATGAGTGTGATTAGGCTATACAACGTGACAGTTGGTAGACCGTGACCGTGGAATTGTTACGCAAACGTTATGTAGACATAATTGTTTTCAACATCATTACTGATAGCTTATAAGTCAGCGGTAGCCTAGTTGGTAATCCTTTCGCCTCACGAACGAAAGGACGGGGGTTCAATCCCAAGTTCAGGCATTCCCATCGGAGTTGTTTTACTCATGTGCACATCAGAATTCATAACCTACCACTTGCTTAAACGGTGAAGGAAAACATAGTAAATAAACCCGTTTGTTCCAAAAGACTATAAACAGCTTTAAACTAATTACTTTCGCCAATGTTTTCACTACGAGTAACCGAAACCTTCATTTTGTTTTAGTTAAATAGAAGTAAGTAGGTACTTAATTTGTTAATTTTGTTACATTTTCATTTCCACGCGGAAAACGTTTAATGAGTACCTTTATAAGACCTTGAAATGTAAAGTTGTTTTAAACTGGAAATAGATTGAAGCAATGTTACAGTAACATACATGTGTGTGAAATGTTCTTCATCATGTTCAGGTTGATTCGAAAAAGGTACCCAGTGTTTTAGGCCGCTTTAAGGCCTCTGAGAAACGACGGTGATATCACATTTAAAGTATCAATTTGACCCACTGGAATCATTGGTTGTCTGCTGTACGTATTATTGTCTGTGTGCTTATTTGTTTTATTATATTACGATATATTATTACTATTTAATAAGTTTATGTATTGATTATAATATTTTGTGTATTAAGTTAATTAAGTATATTCTTTATTGTATACCCCGTTCTATTTAATTATATTTTACACAATTGTCTCCTTCCTAATGTTGCCTGTAAGAGATCGCATTGAAGATCAAGATTTAGAAACATCTAAGCTAGTTGTTCTAAGAGTGCTAAAAATATACCACGCGTGGAATTACAATTAGGAATTAAGTAAGTACGTACCGCTTATAGGAGACAAAATTAAATGGGTTTCCTAATAAGATTCAGGGTCCTGCACACGATTCCGCCGACTAAATGGATCATTAACAAATTAGGTTTTTCCTACTTCTATTAGTCTCGACTTTAAAACCCCCAAAATAAACCTATTTGTTACTTTGCTTCGTTGATTGAAATTACCATTATGAGTGTCCAAATTAGGTAAGTACTATTCAGAGACGAATGATTTCCGAGGTCCTTGCTCCTAATTTAGTCTGAACTGGGTTATTTTAGATGGGTCGTAATCTTGTTTAGGTTTTCTGTATTATGTTTGCCCTGAAATAGGAATAATCTTTATTGACCTCAGGTTATTTTTATCTACTACGATTTCTAAGTATAGTATTTTTGTTTTATTCGCTTAAAAAGCGATAGTAATAATTGTCATGAGCTTTTGATACGTTGACAATGAGGTAGCAGAATTTATTCTCAGTGAAAAATTATTAATTTAGGTCGGCTGAAGCAATTTTTTCTAGGCAGCCTTTGTCTCGAGTAACTACTTTTCTATCAACTTAATCTAACGAACACATCAATTATATTCTCGTTTCTGGAAGTAAATGTATGCAGAAATTTGTCGTGAATATAAAATTGCCAGCTTATTTTGTTACGGGGAATCCCATGTCGTTTTCCTCAAATGTCATGCTACTTGCAGAATATGCGTAGTCGAGTTTGAACCTTATTATCTAATTGTAAGTTTGTTTGTTTTTTTTTCATATTTTTAATTCTTAGTCTAAATAAGGTCACTGTACCTCCATGAATAATAATCTTGAATGCATAATTCGTTCTAGTAGAGGACCTAATGATTGTATCGTGGTTTTAAAAACAATGAATTATTACTAGAAACCTTTTATATTTACCGCTAAGTTAGGTTCAGAGGTAGTCTTGTTTAATTGATCTGCGTTACCAAATCTCAGGGCTTTATAAATTAGGTTGGTATGTAAATCAGTAAATAAGGTACACTTAAATATCAAGTTGTTTTGGTCTAGCTGCAATTATTTAGAAGCTCTTAAGCTCCTTAAAAAGGGCTGATTATGAATGAAAAATTGACATACTTTCACAGCCCTAAGTAATAAAAAATTAAAAATAATAGTGCCTGAATAGTGCTCCCTGCTGGAATTGAAGGTTTTATAAAGGACAATAGTGATCTACTGTCTTATCGATATTAATTAAATAAAGCGAAACAACATTTTGGAAACTGTAATATTGTGGCTTCGCGGGCAGTGAAGGTTTGATATGAGTATACCTAGTAATTTTGCTGCGCCCAGTGATGTTACTCACGGACATTTGACTATCCCAAAAGAACACGATTTTTTTCGGGGATCGAAAGAAGCCTGCCTGTACTATTCTTTTATTATTCCAGGTCATAAGCTATCCTGGTGCAAATGTCATCAAAATCCGTTCAATGCTTTCCATATAAGAATGAGAAACATACGTGCAAACTTTTTAATATTATTAGGATGTACCCAAAGTTTGCTTTGCTATGTTTGGCAGCGACCCAATAATCTCAAGCTCTTGACCTACAAGCCTACAGCGTCAGCGCTGGTCTGTGGCAGCCAGTAATCAGATAAAATATGACGATGACTAAACAATTTGTGAAGAATAATTAGTAGGACTGATAGAGTTATGGAAGAGTCCCATTTGTGTATTTGAGGTGTCCCACGATGGGCAACTTGAGACAATTTTGTCTCACTTGACCCATGCATGGCACAAAGTAACGTGTGACCAGTGATCCTATTTGTCACATTGTGTCCAATAGTTGACTTTGCACTTCATAATTTTAAATGAGTACCTAAGTGAAATGTTCGCATTTTTTACCATTAACCTTACTTGAACCAGTACTTAAAATAAACTTAAAAGAAACAACGTCCTTGTCCAAATGTTCATAAAAACTTAATTTTCTTGTCTTTGTCTTGACTTATATTGATCCTAGATTGTGGCTAGTTATTTATCTATACTAACTAGTTTTAGCAATTCATAATTTACGTTTCTCAATATATTATTATTTTTATTTGTTTTATGTTATCAGTCACGTATCAGTTATCAAAACCACGTCTATATTAGTCACTGATAACATTATTATTGGCCTGTAATATAGAATTTGACCATTATCAATGTCTTCATAATGTTTTTGTTGTAAGTATTGATAATGTCGTGGAAGTTTTTTTTATCTAGTTGATAAAGTTGTTTGTCTGTGGTTTGTTTTTTATATAAAATCTTATACGGTTTTAATATACATTCTCGTAAAAAATGCTTATTGTGTTTTAAATGAAAATAGAAAATACATTGGTATGGATACCTTTGGTATGGAGATGGGCAGATTTGGATAGAGAGGCGTTTTTTTTCTGGAAGCCCAAAAAAATAAAAATGTTTTCATATAGGGCTCGCCCGCTAATGGAAAAACACAAAAACATCTATATATCTATACGAGTAAGTCCTGACTGACTAACTGCCTGATATTTGCTAGGAATCAACGCGACATAGAGCCTTAACCGCTGAACCTAAAGACATGAAATAAGGGGGCGTATTATATATAAGGTGTGTACTAAGAAAGGATTTTTGGAAATGTAACCAAAGGGGTTAAATTGGTTTTCCAAGTTTGAGACCTCTTTATATTCCTTATTATGTCCGGGTGATAGCTACTAGTTGATCCGGGAGGGGTTGAGCCGACCTGGAATTGGAAGCCAAGCAAGCTACGCTACGCTACTAAGCTATTTGCAGGGCGATTCCGGAATCATATCTCGTTTGCGTGAGCGCTCTGGATTCGCGCTGAGAAGTATGAAACTCACCGAAAATTCAACGATCGCTCAATCGAGATACGTTAGCAAAATACACAACCTGTACGCGACTACGCGATGACTTACATCCAGCCAGACTAACATGCAAACTGCCAGCCGCGAAGCAGAAACGCTTCGCACGCTTGGTCGCATACTTAACTTATTTCAACAGCAACACGCGTTTCATCCACCCACGTATATTAGAAAAACAAACGTCTAAGTTTACATTACACATGTTTCATTCGACTGCCATTGATAATGATAGAAATGAAAGACGTAATAAATGCCATTACCATTACGCGCTCTGACGTCATTCTAATAAAGGTGAAATATAATTAGTACATTAAAAAACGTCCTCTAATTTACGACATTTCCTTCTTCTATTAATATTTTTATTCGCCAAGAAATAAGAAATAATAATAAGAAGATTTTAGAAATGAGATGAGTGGTCAAAATGTTGTTTATGCTGTGTATTATTACACTGAAACTTAGCAATAAGACAAATCTCTGCGACCACTTGCAGTGCTAAGATACTCATTGACCGGGTTGGCAAAGCGTCTCTGTATTTATACAATAAAGTGTAATCGCTTCATGACAAAATTACGTCA
This sequence comes from Ligdia adustata, assembly GCA_947049295.1. Classification (NCBI taxonomy): domain Eukaryota; kingdom Metazoa; phylum Arthropoda; class Insecta; order Lepidoptera; family Geometridae; genus Ligdia; species Ligdia adustata. Next base: position 4,525,409 of record OX346236.1, on the reverse strand, counting down.
AAACTATAATGATAGATATAATCAAGTACTCAAGAAATAAGGTCCAAATAGTGCGGATTTTTAGCAGAGACACGGATCGAACATTTTCGTTGATATTCACGGGAACGGCATTTTTTGGGAATTAAACTAAACTAAATATCAAAGTACTTCTGTAAAACAAACTTTGAAATTTTCTTTTATAAATTCCTATTTAGAGTTCTGAGTGGAGTATTTTTAAAGAAGCAAAATTATTGTTTTCGCGAGGTCAACCGTTCGCCGAACTACTAGTATTTGATGAAACCGATTTTCTTAGTACAATAAATAAATAAATATTACTCGCACTCAACCTCAAAAATCCATATTACGTTACATAGAATCAAGTGGCCATTCTACACTTAGTTAGCATCGCATTATGCCGACACTTACAAAGGTCAATGTAGGCAGTAAGACCTTGGGCAGGACACCTAGAACGTACTTGACGCAGTGCAGATACAAGTTCATGGTCCTCAGGCACGTTCCAATCCACTGGACACGATATGGTTCGACTTCTTTTGTTTGACAATCGGAGAAACGAATTGGTTGTATTTTAACTGGCGTGTACCAAGCGTCATGTGTACTTACAAAACATATGTTAATATGTTATACTGAACCGAAAACCTTTTGAGGGTTCCGTACCCAAAGGGTAAAACCAGGACCCCTGAGACTGCTGTCCTTCAGTCTGTATGCCATCAGTCTGTGTATCTCATGAACCGTGATAGCTAGACAGTTGAAATTTTCGCAGATGATGTGTTTCCATTGCCGCTATAACAACAAATACTAAAAATAAAATAATTATTAAGGAGGGGGGGGGGGGGGGCTCCTATAACTATACTTCTGTAGTTTTTAGTTTTTTTTTTGTAGTTTTTTGCCTGATATTGATAACGGCAACATGTAAAAACATGAACTAATGTTAATGATAATGGTCGGACACTCTTTTGTCGTGGTACTATTACATGGTGCCATCAATGTTATTGTGGCATTTTTTTTGCCACACTACCATTAACAGTACCTACCACAGATTTATTGTTTTACCGTTGTACTATGTAGAACCCTTAGTGCGCGAGTCCGAATTGCATTTGGCCGATTTTATTTATGAATTCCATTGAAAACTATAGTGACTACTTTTTCATTCTTGATTTTATAATTGGTTGTGTCTGTATACAACTATACAATCGAAGTTCCGTATTCATAAAATGATTCTCTTCTTGTTCCAGAGAGACGACCGTTCACTTCTCGCTCAATTCTTCTTTGCGGACGATGCTCTGAACATGATCGCCGCAGAGCTGGACTCCTTCGATGGACGGAAGGATCCGGACCGGTGCGCCACGCTCGTCAACCAGCTCCGACAGGCTCAGGTAACCACTAACCACTACTTGTGGTCGTAGAATTTGCAGTTGGGGTGGCAAGGAGCTGGCCACATCGAAGGAACGATAACCGTTGGGGATGTAAGGTTCTTGAAACGCGCCTACGAACCGAAAAAAGCAGCGTAAGTAGACCTTCCACTAGGTGGACCGACGACATAGTTAAAGTCGCAAATAACCAGTGGATACCATTGGCATCTTGTCGTTCGGAAAGGGAGAGGCCTATGTTCAGTAGTCGATGTCTTCTAGTGTCAGATGATTTTAATAATTGGAGTCCTTCAGATGCTATATTATATGTTATGCTATGTGCAGGGTCCTCGTCCCTACCCCTCCAAGGATTCCAGGACAGTAAGAAGATTACACTAACCATTCGCTTTTTCTTAGCTTCCTTCAGATGTTAAACGATGTGCAAGGTCTTTGCGAATCCTAACCCCAGGATATTATAACAGTTGAATCAAATAATCCTTAGGATGCATAGGGCTTATTTAATTTTGTCCTCACAAACTTTACTTACCTCCTTAGGGAAGAATGGAGTACCCAAAAAATATACTAATGAATATTGCGTACAGAATTATTTTCAATAAAAGATGTTAATGGCGAGTCTATACCCAGTATAGATAATAAGGAGACAAGCCTATATTTCCTTACTTCGGTTTATTCACTCTTAGCAGTTCTATCGAACTACGAATATAAGTTTGATCTAAATTACACCTTCAAACAATTTTCAGAGACAGTTTTCCAAACCTAGAATCTATCTATTACTAAATAGTATCAAAGTTAACACAAAAAAATATCTATACAACAATGTCTTTCATTTGGTAGCAGACAATTTTTATTGGCAATTTATGAGTTATGGGTTATTATACGAGTTTTCTATGGCACATAGAAAACTCGTATAATATTGTTACTACAGTGAAATAATTTTGTTTGACCAAAAATAGATTTAGATCTAAATATAAGGAAGGAAGTAAAGGTCATTGTGCTTCCGCAGTCATCGACAAATGGAAAGAACCGCCATCGTTTTGCGGAAATACCTAAATCGTAATTTTATGCAGCTTGTTATTTGTTTATATTATGTATGTATTCCACATATGTAAAGTTAGCGTTGGTCAGGGTCATGTACTTGCCTCTGAATTTTTCACTTATGTGCATATTAGAATTAATTGCAACCTGATTAATGATGTTGTCCCTTTATATTTTTTTTTCGGTGAATCATATTACACTTACTATGAAAAAAAAAACATGCATAAAAATGAGAGGTAAAATAACATCGGAATATATTTTAGTCTGCAAATCGTTGCTAGACTACGTAATCGCTGAGGCCATATTCGGTTAGATCGTGTTTTTATTCAGGTGGTCAAGTCTGTTATTTGAATTGCCTCAGAATTACGATTGCATTGTACCAAAATGGCCGTTTGGACATAGAATAGACCACAGTTAGTATTAAACAAAATAAGATTTTTAATACAAACTCTGACCTATTATATGTCAAAACCGCCATTTTGGTACAATCCAATCGTAATTCTGAGGCAATTCAAATAACAGACTTGACCACCAGATCAAGCTTGGCAATCGTGCACTAAATGAGTTTACTTCGTTTCGTTTACTTTTAATAATTTAAGAGTTGGATGTCTTCGGCGGTCATTGTTATTGAATGCGAGAGTAATAGACTAAGGAAGATTTACAAAGATTTTGTAGGCATGATGCGTTAACTTCGAGGATTTGGACAGTTGTCTCAATTGGCACTTTGTGATTTTCGTAGCTCTACATTTCCAAAGACCTGTTTCATAGCTAGGAAAAAGAAACATAAAATAGTTTCCAAATTTTATTGATATATACAGAAACCCTTTACTGAAATATTTGGTTCTGGAGATAAAAACCGATCTTATAAAAGTGGTAAAGGTGAAATTAGCTGCCCTGAGACGCTCTTTTTGATTTTGTTAATTTCGTATAATTGACTGATTGACTCTTCTTCGGGACTGGCAAATTTTTTTTCGTCTGTCGATTTGTATATTTGTACGTTTGCTACTCGCGTAGGAACAGGATGTTGTTCCCAACCAATCTTGATGATACTAGGTGTACTTACGGTCTACGAATTTATTAAATTTTTATTCATCGGGTATTTTTAATTAGGTTACTATTTTTCCCAAAAAGAGAGTAAGTTTGTTACGGTGCCATTTACTGGCCGATTTCAATTACATTTAGTACAGTCATCAGAACACACCATTAATTCAGATTCCAGAATATTAAAAAAAAGGTAAATTGTAAGTCTATTTTTTTTAAAGTTGTGATACAGTCGTGAGGATGACAGTCCGCAGAACGTTAGTTGGGTTAGTCTTAAATCTAACCGAATCTAATTCCGATTTATACAGGAAAAAATCTTGCATAGGAATACCAAATTCCGTAACTATAAATGATACCAAGGTACTTCCAATGTTAAGTTTATATTATATTTTGCTGTATTATTATTTTTTTGGTGTGCAATAAAGATATATTGTATTCATTATTCATAAGATTTCCAATACTCGCTGCACTTCTACATATTTTATTTCGTTAGACCATTTTGTAAAAATACGATATTTCTATAGGTCAAGCTTCATGGCCGTTTTATATTTAAATTGAGTATTGTACCAATTCCTAGTGACCCACTGACATTAAACAGGTTACAATTTGTGTGTTTTGTTTGTATAATATGGTAGTAATAATTTCAACGTAAAGATACGAACTAACCCAATCTTATGGAATCCAGGGTACAACTCCGTTTAAAATCAGTCCGTCTGGTTGTCCGCTATTATTTACCTATTATTGTCCCTCGGACTTCCATAATAAGACATATAGAAACCTAAAAATTTCCAGGCTAACTAAACCCCTTTAATGAAAATTGATGCGAGCCAAATCAGACAATATTTTCTTAAGTTATTGTATAAATTATTGCATGAATGGAAACAAACTCTTACATAATAATATGAAGGAGTCGTAAAATACCATTTATATGTATAATTTTCCGCAGTGTTCATTTATGTTTACAATTTTCGTAGTTTCTTGAATTCGCAGCCGGTTGCTACAAGGTGATAAAAAAAACTGAGTGGTACAAACCTGTTAAAAAAAAGGTGCCACGTGCCTTGAAGAGTGCTTAATAACGCAGTATTGCAGCAGTCTCATAAAATACCAGTGAAATATAGATCTGACACTGACGATCGGATAGTCATGTTACCAGTATGATGCCATATAGTATCTTATAAATGACTAACTACTACGTACAGATATCTTGCATTACAATTGTTGCAATTCATTCTCATGGTTATTACGACGAGTTGTTACAATAAACTATGACCATTAGTACGACGTGCATATTCTTTTCTGTTTTGGACCAGAGAAGAAAGCGCTAATCGCTTCTGTAGAAGAAATTTAGATGCCGCTTTCATACTTTCCAGTATAATATTGTTCGATTCTTGGACCGAATCATCTGCAAGGTCCTTATCCTTAGGATGTGTCTTGACTGTTTCTTCCGCCATAACCAGCACAGAGCAGAATAAGTAGCACGTTTGGTCCGAACCTTGATCGTAACTCTCAAGTGTGATTTGCATATCGGTACGCGTATCACAAATGACTCACGCGTTCATTACATGCAAGGGAACTATGCATAAACTGTGACATCTAGAACCCAGCTATTGTGACGTCACAGTACCATATGGTGATATTGATGTAGTGCCGTGCAGTAAGTAATTCAACGTTATAGAAATTCAATTAACCAGTCCTGAACGCGAAGTATTGGATGCTTCATGAGAAATGAAATGAAATGCATAGGTACGAGTACTAATCAAGTAGAATAAATACAAGTGATTAGAAACGAATACAAAAAAACCTGACAGCTAAATCTAAAATAATTATTTGATTTTGAACACTACTAAAACAAATCTATTGAGACCACTCACTAAAAATACGACAAGCCGTTTAGGCTCTACGGCGTGCCAAATAAATATACATACATACATACACACTCGAAACACATAACCCTCCTTCTTTCGCAGTCGGGTAAAACTGCTTTTTACTTTTTAGTTTTGGTAGTTTGTTATTTGATTTCGCGGGGACGGCTGGATCGATTAGACAAAATATCTTTTCATTTAAACACAAGTAAGTGGTCCCAAAGATAATTGATGGAGTCAGGCGTTACTTTGCGGAAATCCATTTATAATAAGATGGTATATACAAAATAAGCTAAGGCGAAACACGTGTCGAGGAAGTCGGATACTGAGAGAAAGAGAAATAATAAGGTGAGGTGTGGCGGTGGTGAGGAGGAACCACACCATAAAAACAAAAATATTTTTCGATTTCTCACGCTGACATCAAGACGAGGCGGAAAAACACTAAATATTTTGTATATACCATCTTATTACAAGCGGTCCCATTTAACATTTACCAAAGTCGGTCCAGAGACTTGATTTTTAAGCGAATTAACTGTAAAAGTTCTATCGGCGCCTCCTGTACCTAATGAAAAGTGGTAATTTTTTTTAAACTTGTGGTAAAAAGTTCGGTGATAAGATTGTGCCGTACGAAAAAAAAATATAGCATTGCCCCTGGTTCAGTCAGGTCGACTAAAGTGGATCACGGAAAAATATAGCGTTGCCCCTGGTTCAGTCAGGTCGACTGAAGTGGATCACGGAAAAATATAGCATTGCCCCTGGTTCAGTCAGGTCGACTAAAGTGGATCACGGAAAAATTAAACACCCGTTTTAAACAATTAATTAATTTGAGAACCAGAGGTAGAATAAATAGTCCCCGGTACACCCAGGTGGAAATTGTAGATGGTCCATTCCCAGACGGCTTTTACTTTAAAATATTCACTTTATATTTTTTTGCCGTCATCTGGTTTAAGGAATTTCTCATTTTGGCATCGCTTACGCTGTTCCAGCAATAAGATACTAGTGTCTATATCTGACAATATAGTCCCTTATTTAGCCGCTGGGTGTCTGTACATCTGAATAGGAAAAATAAATGATGCAGTACAACTCCTACAGTGATGTTTTATATTTATTTTATTTGTATTATTCTTTTTACATCTACACCCCTATACAGTGTTTGTAATATTTGGGTATTAATTATGCTTGAAATATATGACTTTCATTATTATAATGGAACTGGCCCTTTGCCTATTTTCCAGTCCCGACTAGCAAGCAGCAATCAACTGATAACCTGTGATTGCTTCGTTTGTTTACTAAACATTGTAATACAGAACCGCTTTGCACTGGTTTCAATACTTGTTAGAAAGTTACAATAAAGCATTGATGCTGGAGAAGTATTAATCCTTCAAGTTTCTATTCTATAGGCAGTGTATCGAGTTTCACCTTAGCGATTGACCGGGGTTTTGAAGAATTAACGTGCTTTGTTAGTATGTATATAGCTGCTTATATACGTAAACCTACATAACTATCTTAGTTTTGCGAACTGTTAGATACAAGAGAACAATTCTTAGGCGACATAGCAACAAATTTTATCACTTAACAGTTTCTATAAATATCCGGAATTCTTATCTAACTTTGAATGGATGAATGAATGAATATAGCTTTATTGCACACCAAACAAAATAAAAAAGATACATCAAGTCGTATCTATATACAATAGTAGTACATTAATACGAGTAATACTTATTTCCCGAAATGAATTTATATTGGTCGTGACATTTTATTTACAAAACTAACGCGTGTTTGGTTCATAATGTTTAAGAAGACGGGGTTTCAGGCGTAAATCATTGTTGGAAAGGTCCAACTATCTAAAGTGTGGTAGGTCGTGAGATGGAGCCATAGTCTGTAGCGGTGGTCCTTGTTTTAGTTTTAGGCTTTAGATTTCTTGAAATAATATTTTGCTAGACTCAAATTTTGCGAAGACAAGCTGGTTATGTCAATTAGTTTTAGTTCGGAATTGTTAACGAAGAAAATGCTATTTTGTATTATTGTAGTCCCCAACATACAATTTATTGTCTACATTCATTTTATAAGATGGCACAGTTATGTGAGGTGTTTCTAATCGGTGCAACATTCTGCCAGGTCAGCTGTTGCATGAATGACCTTGGAGTGGTATTTACAATTTAGAGCTACTATTTATAATAGTGATGGTAACGGGATGCATGATATATTCTAATGCAACTAATGTCAATAGTGTAAATTTTACTATCAAATACACACGTTTGCGCTTCGAATCTTTAGAAAAACTCTCATTTTCCTAGTATTAACTAGCCCATATAATAGACGTCAGTGCATAATATACAAAAAGTAATTTTAATCCGGATACATTGTTCTTATCACTCAAACAAACAATACCGCATAAGTACTTACCTGTCATATATACAGTAAACCTCACGTACTCACAATCGGTCATATCTTAGTGAGTTAGTTCACCTAATTAGCTGATTATAATTAAGTATTAATTTACGAAAACTGAATTTATACGTACTTCGTGACTGGTAAGAAATCGCGTGGAAACGTTATAAACACGCTGGCTCGAATGCTGACGAATAAGGATTTATATTAGGTACACGCCAATATTTCAGTTATTTTATTTAAAAGACTCATTTAAAAAAATAGTTTTTTGTTTGAAAGGATATATTAGGTCCTTACATATGAAATTGGCGTTTTGTCGTACTGGCCACTTTGATCTCAAATATCTCTTCTTTGGTTAGGGATTCCAATTTCAAATTAATTCAGCTATTTATTCATACATTTGTATTTCGAAAACCGTAATTCATTTGTTTTGTCCTCGTTTGGTTTTTTCTTTGCGTCACGCAGTTTACAAAATGGAAAACTTGAAATATATGTAAGGACCTTATATACCTCGCATGTGGTCTCATTACAATTTTATCAAAGTCGATCCAGAGGTTTAACTTTTAAATCGAGATAACTGAAAAAGTTCTACTCGTACTCGTGGAAGACGGTAATCATTTATTTGTTTTTTTTAAGATTTTGCTATTGATTTTTTTAAAGAACTTGTTAAAAATAATGTTAAAGTAGATCTAGCGCTCATGAACAACTTAGATAGACTATGGTGGCGGCATACGACGGCATACGTGCCATTACTTATTTGCTATTTTTAGTTTCTGTGTGCAAGTTTTTGAACTTGCGTGCCGTGATTTATAAGGTCTTTTACATACGAATATCGAACTTTGCTGTGAATGCTACCTTACAATACTGTAAACAGAGACCTTCCTACATATTTAATCACACTAACGTTATTTTGGCTATTGGCTTTTTGTTTATTTTTTTGGTTTAGTGTCATGATTTAAATAATATGTTCAATAGATCTAAGTACGGTTCTTGTGGTTATCCTTTTTTGATATCAGTGTTGTTGTCAGTGTGAGTCAATCTGTTGATCTAACGACCACAATAATTAGCAACGAAAAAAGATAACAATTTACCGGGTTTCCGTATTGCATTAATTAACATCAACCAGTGAAGAAGTCCATAGCAAACTTGTCCCGTTCTTTCTTCTCATTTATTATCTTTATTTCTTTCCACCCTTGACAAGATAATATGTTGGTATATGATAAAGATATATGATAAAGATGTTGGCTCTTCGAACGCTGGCCGCTCTTGCTCAAAACGTGATGGTTGTGTATGACAGTCTGGTGCCCTTATTTTCTTACAAACAACGAGATTCCTTGCTGAAAATGCGTGACATGTTTATCGTTATGTTATTCTGAAGATGCAAAACGAGTGCTTTCTATGCCACGGCACGATATACAAATTGACATTAATGAATTGGCTTAGTAAATAACGTTCCACGTGAATTCTACAAGTTTATAACAACGCGGCGGCGTTACGTGTTGAAGTGTTCATAGTGAATAAAAATCCTGAGCTTCTTCGATTTTAACTTATGTACTAACGTCAGCTCTTAATATTTTTTATTTCACAAAATAGGTGAAAATAAGCGCTGGTTTACAACCACCTGAACCAGCAATATGATGAGGTGGACCCGGTTTGTGCCAGAAAATTTAGATTTGTTTAGTTTTTTTACATTTAGAACTCATGTTCTCTGGAAATACGTAATTTTTTTTTCTTTTCAACTTTTTTTTTAAAATTTTGAATCTTCAAAATATATTTTATAGGTAAGTCAAAATAAGTTAATAGTTCAGTGCGGCTATAAATTACACTTATTAAATCAAATATCTTTTTCTTGTTTTACACCTCGTAGTGTAAGTATTTTGAAAACATACAAAGTTATAAAGTCAGCTGCTCTAATGCCTTAAGTACCTAACTAAGTACGCAAAAGATGATATTATCACACACAAATATATGTATACTTAGGTATATAATGAGTCTCGTAATGTATTCTTATCTTGTAAATAAACAGCCACGATGAGGGTACCGATAATGTCAAACAGAACAGCTCATTATGAGAATGACATACCTATTCCTTGATTTACGTAAAAATAAGCTATGTGTGAACTCACAAAAATAATTTTACTATAATAGTAATTGTGTGTAATAAATTGAATAGTAAAAATGTTTTTTTTTTTGCTAACAGAAAACAACACTAACTCACAATTTATCAAATCAAACTAAATATACCTGCTCTCTGTCATAAACTGGTTCCAATTCAACATAACGCTGGTTGAAACAAGCGTTGATCTTTCGTTGGAACGGGTGACTTTGTTTTCGTATTGTTGACGCACTCAAATTCAGCCGTTTGTCGAAATAATGGATGGATTATGTTCCTTTTTTCCTTTTTTCGGTTTAACGGTCGACTTCTATTGAAAGAAAAGATTGAAATCCTTTGTCGCTGTTGGTTTGTTAGTTTTTGAATAGAGTACCTACCATTTAATTTTTTTACTATTTTATCTACGTTAATTTATCCCACTTGTGGAACGCTAGGAAGGCATAATATAGGTACGATACGTGCCTATATCCTAGAACTGGACATAGACTTATGTTTTATCTGAGGGTAATACCGAAGGGTTCAATTAGTATTGGTATAAAGTTTAGCTGTATAACTGAGTATCTGTAAGCAGTATACCATGTTTTGAGTATGGATATTTCAAAATTGAAATGTATTCTAACTCATCCAGCGAATCGGATCCTCGTTTCGCTAATTACGAATACGGGTGAATAATTTTCGAATACATTTCTGTAAACAAATACCTACACTCTAGTGACTCACCTGCCTTGAATGACTTGTTTTGCATCCAAACAGTTTCACAATCGACCTTACTTGTACGCAATAAAATCAATATTTAATTGGCAACGTTCGGACAAAGGACCTATACACATGTCCTAATAGATTACTTAATTTATTAGGGCCGTATACACTATCAAAACAAAATAATTCCATAATGTCACCTGGCCTGTTTCGAATAGATATAATATGACGTCTGTATAGTAACCGGCAAACTTCTTGAACCAAAAGCTACGTACTAATAGTGTGCATATTTATTGCCGAGTATATGCAATTATGCACTGTATACCGCGCCAAAGACACCTATAGATCATCAATGCGTACTATTGCGTACTCAGTCATTGGTCCAATTTGCTTGACGGGAACTGTACTTACTAATCGTTGTATGACTACTATTTTATTTTTTATTAGTTGATACAATAACACTTAACAAATTAAATCTTATATAAAAGACAAAATTCAGTATGACAACGTGGTAATTTTGCTGAATCAACTTTTGTACACATCATTATTATAATATCAGAATTAATATGGAATACAGCGTCAAATTAATCAGTATTTAATAAATCTAACTTGTAACAGAAACTATACAACATGTAACAGAAAGGTGTGACAATACTTAAGGGTGTTAGTCTACACATCAATGTGAATCCATTTCAGAAAAAGGTTTTTCAAAATCAAATTATTTTTATTAGGTTTTCCATCTTCCATCCATTGGTCACCAGATCGGCGTATTTGTATGGAGTAATAATGCTAATTTTGCAAAATTTTGTTCTACAATGAATTCACTTTGATGAGCAGACTAACACCGTTAAGTATTGTCACACCTTTTTGTTACACGTTGTATATTATACACTAACACTACCTATGTGTAATATGGTCTATAAAGCATCATTAAAGTAGCGTTATTTTTAGAGGTATTATTACAGTTTCTATTTTTTTAAATAATCAATAGTCATGCGTATGACTTCATCTCGCCTGATGTTAGAGCGGCCTAAGACGTAGTTTGCTGACTGACTGATGTCATTCGCGACTTGAAATTACCCAGATAATAGATAACGGGAAATAGATAAGTCTGTAATGAGTTTCACAATACAATGTTGATGCAAAGCGTTATGTACGAGTCATTGAAACCTCTACCAAGTACCTACCGGTGGTTTCTTGCATTAAATTAGGGGGCGTCCATTAATTACGTGAGTTATTTTTGAGATTTTTTCAACCCTCTCTCCCCCCATTGGTGAGATATCGTAAGATTTTCCTCAACAACCTCTGCCCTCCCCTAATCTCACTCGAGATTCTTCAAAACTTCTTTTTAGTTCGATAATCAAAAATAAATATTTTCCTTCCAGCGGCCTAATTTATGCCCATACAATTAAATTTAAAACATAAAATTTATTCTAGATATAATTGTTCACGCAATTTTACACTGGATCCTCCTTCACGCTTAAACGGCTGAACGGATTCAAATGAAACTTGGTACCAGGATAACTTATACCCTAGTTTTACACATACGCTACTTTGTATCTCGTAAAATTTAAGGATTCCCATTGGATGATCAAATATCTACCGCGGGTAAAACCGCAGGGTGCAATTAGTAATAAATATTCCTATACGGTATATGCTGCTGCGACTGCACCCTTAGAAAGTTTTGTTCATAGGCTAACTATACGTGGAAGGTACTAAGGCATTCCTTTACATCTTTGTGGTTGGACTAAACTTGTAAACAGTTGGTAATGTAAACAGATGGTATACTACAATAAATGTAATTTCAGTAGAAAGGATTTGAGAGGTATACTTTATGTTGATAAACTGTGAAAAGCAATGGCAATAAAGATAAAACTAACATGTACATAGTTGTCATCATGACTTTTCCATTTACATTAGTCTTAAATTTAGTCTGGGGCAAAAAACGTAATCCTAACTAATATTATAAATGCGAAAGTAACTCTGTTTGTCTGTTTTGCTTTTACGCCAAAACCACTAAACCGATTTGGATCAAATTTGGTACACAGGTAGATTGGACTCCGCTAAAGTACATAGGATACATTTTACAAAAAATAGTATCTACGCGGGTGAAACCGCAGGGAACAGCTAGTGGTTACATATTCCTTTTACCACTTGGGCTATTTGTGTTTTACTCCCGTGTCATCTCCAATATGAAGCTGCAAGCATAGTGACGAATCACATGATAACGATTTTGTTTAGATCACTCTACACTCGTCAAATTCCGCACCTACCTAGTTTTGGTTAAATAGGTCATGTAAACAACATTCCCATCTGTTCTACAGAATTTATTAGAATACTCAAGTGCCTACTTACCTATATACTTATAAATGTACCTGTAGGTAGAGTCACGATACATACTCGTACCTAATTTATTTTGAGCAGAAATGTCCAAGTGGGTTATTGGCCCTTCTCACGAAGCTCATGACACGATCTACGAATGCTTTACCTACACAATTTTTCGGTCTGCTAATTTATAAAATAAGGTTTATTTTCTAAAACATATTTATTATAGCGTTTCTAGGAAACATTGCATTTGTTCAGTATATTGCTGTTTGATATTAATCCACTTTGAATACGAGCAACAAAATTTTGTGACTTTGTATAAATACGCATTCAAACTGGACTTTCGGCAAGTGGCCCAAAATCGTGAAGTGTGGAAGGATATGGGGAGACCTTTGCCCATAAGTGGGACAGTATGGGTTTTCAAAAAAAAACTTTGTAAGGGCTTCGCAGGATTTTGACACAAAAGCTTCTTATTGAGAAAATATTTAATAGTTAACATGTACGGATCTTTGAGGTTCCTTTCGTATCCACTGGGAGCTTTCATACTTTTTATTTACTTATCGAATATACTTGTCGAATGCTTTTGCGTAAAACTCGTCGAGTATTTTGAAGTTTTGCAAATGAAAATCGACCTACTATTAAGTATCGATCTAAAATCTTCCTACTTCAAAAGAATTTCTTTCTTTTCTCTTCTTACCCATTCTCTATTTGTCCACAGGACCGTGTGCTCAACATCACCAGTCAGATAATGGATCAGCTCCTTGGAGATGAAAGGGTCGCGCGCGGTTTTCGAGTCAAGTTCCCTGAGGACGTGCTCGCTGATAACTTGGCTGGTCAGCTGTGGTTTGGAGCTGAGGTACATAAAAAGGCACACACTTAACATGAATTTCTGAAGGCTGGAACTGAAAAGACAACACCTAAAACTATGGGCGTATCGTTGTTTTAAAAGGTTCTCTTTGGGCTTGAAAAGGTAACTGAAAATAATCTGAAAGGACAACCGAGGAGACATGTGCATTTAAAAGTACAAGAAACGAGATCACTTTCAAAGTGCGATTGTAGACAGATCATAAATTTTGATATGATATAGGAACCATTTCAAGAAAGTTTTGTCGAGCAATGTTGAACAACTCTGGGTGGGTGAGTCTTACTTAATCTTTAAAGCCGGCTTGCAACAAAACAACTTTGTTTCATTATAGAATAAAGGCATAAAAATGATTTTTAAGTTGTTTGTGCAAGTCACTCTGCAATCTTAACTTCAAATCCCGTGTTATATTCTAGTGCCTAGCAGCAGGCTCATCCATCATGAACCGCGAGGAAGAATCAGCAGCCATGCGTCCTCTGGCGAAAGCCCTCACTCGCAGTCTAGAGACCGTTCGGTTTCTGCTGCGCGAACGCTGCCTCAGACCACGCGGGTTGGCGCTTTCACAACAAATCACCGCCGACGATATGCTGCACGAAAGCCTGAAGATATTCGACAGGTAAACTTTCTTAAAGCTTAGAAAATCTTTTGTCATAATTGAATCTAGAGTCAGCAGCTAAGCGTTTCCTAGCCAAAGCGCTCCCTGCCTGTCAAAGACCGTGTGTTTTTTTTCTGCGGGAGTGTACGCTGGCTGACACTGTCATAGAAGATCACCGCTAGCAATGGCCAAAGCTCTCATCCGTATGGCATTTGCTGTTGGCATCTTAAAGTTCGCGGGTTGGCGATTTCTTATTAGATCATCGCTGTCGATATCACTTGCTATTTAATGCAGAATTCTAATTCAAAGATGTGAAATAAAATGAAATTAAATGACTAGGTGAAAATATAAGTTCTCAAATTGTAGAATGTGGTGTACTCTAGCTCTACCATCGAGGCGTACAGACTATTATATTGTTATACAATACAATAACATGCTAGGTATATTCCAAATCACTACCATCAGGCTTGATTCGCCATCTTGGAAAAAATCCAGGATTCCGTTGTAAATTTGCTGCTATCGATTGTTCCAGGTTGTTTGCGGAGTTCGAGCTGTGCTACGTCAGCGCGATGGTAAACGTGAAGACACCTCATGAATTCGAGGCTCAGCAACTCATATGTGTGCTGTTTTCAGAGAGTTTGCGACGGGCGCTTAACCAAAACCTACTCACACAAGAACAGGTAATATTTGACACCAATTGTAATAACATTTAATTAGAATTATTTTAAACACTAAATAATCAATTGTAATAATAATCGTTGTAAATTACTGTACAGGCTAGACAAATATTTATTTTATTCAAATATAGGGAGAGAACTGTACGCTGAAACACGGGCCCTGCCTAGTTCGGCAACAGATACTCAAATTATTGTGAAAATAAAAACTAGCCTTATAGTCCGTTAGCCAGCAACATATTTTCATGACCAATTTCCTCTCAAGCGGTAATTAGTAAAATGCATCAGAGTTTAGTATTATGAAGCCTTGTGAACGTCAGCTGGCACTCGGTTGGGGGGATGAGCGGGTGTAGCCTCCCACGCATGAAAAAAAAAAATACATTCACTGATTTCCTCTCAGCTGAAATTTTGTCAAATTGTAGCTCATCTAATATCTCAACGAAAAAAAAATAATCAGCTCGTTACAACGTGGTGTATTGTACGTCAGCTGGTGTCTCGAACATGAAAAAAAATATTTTCAGTTGATATTAGATATATTTAAATAATTAAATAAACAATTAGCTTAGTATAAATTAACTAGTTACTCGATAAATAATATTGATTATATGAACGTGATGAAAAATGACAATGAGAATAACAATGTGATTTATTCATTTTCGTTTTCGCTCTGGCTTGAGTCACTTTCCTCTCTTTCCGATTCATCGTCAGAGTCGGTGTCAGAGCTGTTCGAGACACCAGCTGACGTACAATACACCACGTTGTAACGAGCTGATTATTTTTTTTCGTTGAGATATTAGATGAGCTACAATTTGACAAAATTTCAGCTGAGAGGAAATCAGTGAATGTATTTTTTTTTCATGCGTGGGAGGCTACACCTGCTCATCCCCCCAACCGGGCACCAGCTGACTTTCATGACGCTTTATAATACTATACTCTGATGCGTCTCACGAATTATCTCTTGAGAGGAAATAATTAACCAAATTTGCACCTGGCTCCCGGACTATTAGTTATGTCTTATAAAATTGTATCAAATATTATTATAGAATTATGGAATGAATAAATGAATTACTACGGTGAGCAATGCGTAAAAGATAAAATTAACTATTGAATATATTAAATTCGAAGACATATTCGTAGTTCTAAATTAGACAGGCCTTCAGAAGAATAACAAAGCTATCAAAATATTGAAAAACAATTAAAGATAGAGCAAGATGAAGGAAAATAGTAGAGGAGGGCCAAGATTCGTCTGTATGAATCTTAGCCCTCTACTATTTTCCTAATACCAATACTGATTCCTAATATCAATAGTGCATTTTTTTAGTAAAAAGAAGATGTTATGCTAAAGGTTGTGATATGTCATCACATACGATACACTGGCTATTCGCACATACTCGAGATGTTTAAAAATGTTATGGGCTCCGGCCAGTACATGATACCATAAATACGTAGAGATTATTAATCTTAAATCTACTTATCATCCAAATTCAAAGTACTTGCTTTATTTTTATTTACTAACTTACCACGTTATTTACGCAAAAAGACGAATGGTGCGTTATTGATTTTTTCGATTTTGACATTTGTGACGAGTGGTACAATTCATAGGCCGATGTGACCATTGGAGTCAACCTAGAATAAAAAAAAACCTGGGATACCATAATTCTACTATAATTCACAAAATTCAGAATTTTAATGTTTTGTACACATTGAAGTAAGCAACTGATGCAGGTTACATTAATGCACAGTATTAACCACATCTTTAGGCATTTTTTGGTAGACGTACAGATGTACACGGTCCTCGTCGAAAATGAAACGTCCTTTATTACTTTTATTTATTTATTTATTATTGTTTTAAATTCACATAAATATTGTATTATATTCCAGGTGGATTCGTACGACCCTGCGTTGATGTTCGCTGTGCCACGTCTCGCTATCGTCAGCGGTCTTCTCATATACTCCAGTGGGCCGCTAAGCATTGACAAAACGCCTGGTAAGACCTCAAGTAAAAACTCTTATCAATATTTCAATCTGCTAAAAAAAGAGCAGGTTCTGAATTAGACTCTTTTCTTTTTTACCCGATTGCGAAATAAGAAGAATTTTTCCTAGTCCTACAGCCTAAACGGCTTGTCATATTTTTATGTAAGTGGCGTCAATAGATTCATATTAATTATGAGAGTGACACTGGGTACATGATAATTAAAAAAAACATTAAGGATGCTGGTTTAACGATTTAGCAGTCGGATTTTTTCGGACCTCGCTTCTTACCACTTGTTGTTCACGCTTACATCGATATGGTTTTTGTTTGTTTTGATGATGATCCTATATACTTTTTTTTTAAATTGTACTATTAGTTATGTTTATAAATTTAAATAGTTTAAAAATATGGCTTCCGATTTTAGATCGTTGTTACTGTTTCAAAAGTATTACTTTTTTAATTAAGTCATAAATCGGCCAAGTGCGAGTCGGACTCGCGCACTAAGCGTTTCGTACCATTATCGATTATGGACGAACGAACAGCGAAGTCTTAGTAAACGGACCCTATTACTATGACTTCGCTGTTCGTTCGTTCATCCGTCTGTTTGCCATCAGGCTGTGTGTATCTCATGAACCGTGATACCTAAACAGTTGTCATTTTCAGGGATAGTGTATTTCTGTTGCCGCTATAACAAAAAAACACTAAACGCAGAAATAAATAAATATTATAAGGAGCTCTCACACATCAAACTGCTGTATAGAAACATTTTTCCCCTTTTTTGTTTCAGTATATTTAGATTGTTTACCAATTTTTTATTACTATTGTTTTAATATATTTAGACAATTACAACTCCAGCTGTATTTAATGTTTCCAGAGGAAATGTCCGATATGTTTCGTCCGTTTCGCACTCTGCTGCACAAGATACGCTCTCTCCTTTGGACGTTGGACAGGAGAGAACTGATGGCTTTAGAGAGACTCTTGGCAACTAACGGTGACGTCGCTAACTTCGCTTCAGTAGAACTACCACCAGGTAATTGTTTTTTATACCTAGCTCGCTGACCCGGCAAACTTCGTACAGTCTAACAGTTATGTAGTACGGCCCAGCCGTTCTTGAGTTTTGACGAGACAAACGGAACAGCAATTGATTTTTATGTATTCAAAACCAAAGTCTGCTGAATTGGTCCAGCCGTTGTCGAGTTTTAGCGAGACAAACGAACAGCAAATGAATGATTTTGAAAAATTTTTATTTGATATCATATCATTCATTCAAATGAATGTTGTCATTGTTTCTTCCTGTTGAGTGTCCTCTTAAAAGAAATAGAAAGATATTCTTCCTATTATGTACCCTCATTAAGTAAAAAGATACAAATATCTATCTTATTCTTTTATGAAGGGCTACTTGATATAATTAGTACCCTTCCAAAACAAATAGATACATAGAAAAATAGATAGAATCGTTTTTTTTTGTATAATATTAGTTATATCCGTCCAAACGCTGCCTGGAAGAAATTGCCTTACGCGAAAAGGCCGCCCAATGTACTATCATTGTCTTAATGTATAGATTTGTCTTGGTGTATCTTTTGTTTGGTGTGCAATAAAGCTATTTTCATTTAATCATTCATAGATCTGTCTTATCTATTTTTAGTGAGGGTACTCAGAAGGAAGAATCAAATCCCCCAATTCCCCCAATTTGGTGGGGGCTCGTTCCCTGGACAAGTTAAAATATTTGTGTGCATGAACATGTCTGTTTGACCGGTGTCTGCGTGTTTACGAGTATATATATATAAGTATGTATATCGGTCATCAGGTTACCATAGCACAGGCTTTGCCTAGTTTGGGACCTGAAGACTTTTGTGTGCTTGTTGACCCAAATTATTATAAAATTATTAAATAATGTCGGATAAATGTTTTATTCCAGCGTGCGAAGTGATAGACGACCCGTCGTGTCCGTACCCGGATGTCGGCGAGTTCGTATCGAGGTTCTACGCGGACCACGCGCACTGCCGCGACCTCTACACGCAGACTAGGTGAATATTAAAACAAAATAAACTTGTTATTTATTAATGGTTAAAAAAAAAGTATAATTTAGACGGTCACCAAATATTATTTTTGGTTCCTAAAATGGCTTAACGGTCACCAAATTATGACACTCCGAATTTCGGCACCAAGGTTCGCAGTAGGTTTAGGTAATTTTTTTTATGACATTCTGAATACTTTCGGCAATAAGGTCCGTTTTAATTTGGTGACCATTTATCAATATTGGTAACTGTTAAGCATTTTTTTGGTTGTAAAGTAGGTACTTTTTGGTTGCGGTGCTTAAACACGAGCCATTTAGTTTACTTATAAAGGAGTGAAAATATTGTTCTGGGTTCAGTCGCAAAATTGACGTGATGATTGCTCTCAGTTACGGTTCTTAGGTGACCGGTAGCGCCATCTTAGAACTTGTTGTTTGTTTAACAAAATAAATACACTTCACTTTGTTCAACAATACGGGGTTTCACGCGTACCTGATTGTTGGAAAGGTCCTACTATAGTTTTGTTGACATTCACCGAGGCAAAGCTTGCGATATTCAATTAATAAGAATTTTTGTGCTTTGTGCCCAAGACACAGACTCTGCCTAGTTTGGGACCCGTTGTAAAACTATAAGCTGACTTGCAAACGATTTCTGTACTTGTGCCTCATATGTATTCTATAGTTATAACTCACGTTTTTAGCAATAAACTATTTTAACTTTTTTTCTTTGTTCGATTTTGAGTACTGCATGGATGTCTTCCTCAAATATTATTGAAAAGTGTCAGCTATAACTTAATTGATGAAAATATTTCCTTTATATTAGGCTATCCATTTCCGACTAAGGTTTTCTAATAAAACACCGGGAGTAAAATGGAATATGTATAATTCAATATAATCCTTACAGTATGTGTGACTCGACACGCACATGACGATTTATTTTTTTGTAATTGCAGTACCTCGAGCGAACCAACGATCACGGAAGGCGACTATTTACCCGACAACATAGAAGTCATGACACCCATTATAGAAGGATTCCGACGTCTCACAGAAGTAACAGAAGAAACTGAACAAGAAACCACAGAAATACAGGACAGAACCATAGAGAAATCTGACAAAACCACAGAGAAACCGGACAAAACCATAGAGAAATCGGACAAAACCATAAAGAAATCGGACACGGAGAAATCCGACAGATTTTCCGATAACAGTACTGACACATTCCAAGATAGAAGTAGAAAAACATCCAAAACCGAAGGCAGCGAATTATCGTCGCTGAGAAATCTATCGACAAATGGATTATCGATGTTCGATCCACTAGTTCTAAACGCGGTCGCGGCATCGACGTCTAGTGACGTGAATCGACAGTTACCAGATCACGATTTAGTTACATCACTAAACGAACAAGTAACGGAAATCGCTGATAGGTTATCGTCGATAGCTAGTGACGTAGTCATCGATCAGTTGCATTCGTACTCGACTAGTGATATGCCGACTTTGATATCGACTGACGATTCCGAAGCTTTTCCGTTTACCAGTGATCAGTTACCTTGCATGCCTTCCACGAGCCACGGTTATTTAATACCTAACGCGATAAGCCATGAGCCTGTCGTACTATCGTCCCTATCGCATAATAATTCGGCAGTTTTCAATCAAGACGATGAAAATATGGAAACAAACAACACATTGCTAAATACAGAACTACCTATGATCATACCAGAAAACATTGATTCAGAAATCGTCAATACCAACATCAATTTATCCATAGCCAACGCTAACCTAAGCTCTTTATTGCTAACTAACGACGAATACAGGGAGAGTTTCATCGAACAAAATAACGAAGAAGACAACACTAGTTTCCATTCCGCTAAGAATTTCGACGAAGTTATCGAGAAGGATGACAAAGTAAAGTTTATGTTAGGTTATGAAAGCGATCACGAATCGCCAACGGATTCGGGCGTTAGTACCGAGAACACTAGCTTAGATCGATCCCCGGATACAGACCAAAAGGAACTGAAAGACACACATTTCATGCAACAAAACAGGGTACTAACGAACCCTGAAACCGAAAAGGTAGACGACAAATCAAAACCGGCCATACAAAGCTCATTTGACACTGTCAATATTAATTATGTCGAAGAAAATACTCAAAAAAACGAAGCAGGCTCATCTAGCTTAGTGAATAGACTACAATCAGAGGAAGATGGTCTAAACGAAGCCACCAGTGTAAATACAACAACTTACAATGACAATGAAGAAGCTAGAAGAGTTTTAGCTGATTGGGGCATGACAATGCCAGAAAACGAAGAATTCAAAACCATAGACGATGTCATATCGGAACTGCGGAGGCATAGACAAGTAAAAATGGCGCAAGAAAACTCAGAAAACACGCCGAATAGCTCTCAGAGTAGTTCTAGTAGGAAAAAAGAGGGTAGGAGAAAAGCTACGCCTAAGAGTAAGAGGAAAAAGGGTAAAACTTGGTCGCCGGGTTTAGTGATACTCGATAGTAGGGCATCCACTCAGAACAATCATTTGAGGCTCAATTTAGACCATTTTGTCGATGACAGGTAAGAGAATTTTTAAAATTGGTTAAGCGTCATTCTCATTTGTATTTTTTAAGAGCTAACACAGATAATTTTTCTTTTTAAATATGACGTCATAATGTTAGTATATTTGCCAGCGTCAAGTTTTGAATTTTTTACAATCTTTAAATAGTAGAAGTCCATTTGTTATGTTACGTTTTCCGATTTTTTTAATACTCCTACACCCCGATAAACAGCATGTTTCCGATCTGCTAAAGTGAATTGCTCGTTACAAATTAATGCGCTGACTATGTACGTCAAAAGGAGGTTACTATACTCGTCATTACTTATTACTTTACTTTCGTTATAGGACGAACACTTAAATCGAGAAATAAAATCAGCTCTAAATTCAAGATTTTACTATAGAATCAAAGGTGCCATAGTGAAACTTTTTTATTAGTATAGTTACCCCCTTTTGGTTCAGTACACCCCTAGCTGATTGTTGTGTACATATGTGTGTGTATGTGTGTGTTGCAGTAAATCGGAGTGCGATGACGACGAGCAGATAGCTCTCGCTCTGCAAGCTCAAGAGTTGGCCGCCAGGCAACAGGCGAGGGGCAAGTTCAAGTAAGGACGATTATCATAATCTCTACATACATATAATTAATTAATAATTAATGAATTAATAAACATTACATTAAAATTACAATACAAATCTACGAATAGAAATAAAATAATACGTAAATCTATAAAGAATAGATTTTTTTTAGTTAGAGAGAGTTTAGGATCAGTTAGTATAACACAAAAAAATAAAACGAAGCTTTAAAAGTAAGTTAAAATTAAATAAACAAATAAATAAGAAGAAAACAAATGGATCAGATCTTAGAAATCACACAAAAAATCTAAGAAGATATTTTTTATTTGCAAGGAATAAACATAAAAAGTAGTGGACCGATTTCAAACATTGTTTAGTTCCCAGAACTTGTTATTTTATTTACAGATCGAGCGAGGATCTAATCCACAGGCTGTTCGTGTGCATAGCCGGCGTGGCCGACCAGTTGCAGACCAACTTCGCACCGGATTTGAGGAACATACTCAAGTCTGTGTTCCTCATGAACCAGACACCTGATGATCCGGAGCCGGAACCAGCTGAGAAGAAAGCACCCACTATCGAGTACGAAGCTACCGAAGACCAGGTTATACAGAATGGTAAGTTAAATGTATAAAGAGGTCATGTTTAAAACGAAAACCAGCGCTGGCTGTAATGCAGTCAGCGCTGGCTGTAACGCAGTCAGCGCTGGCTGTAACGCAGTCAGCGCTGGCTGTAACGCAGTCAGCTCTCTGCTGAGTTGTGACGAACTCACATTATTATTAAATATGTTGTTTTTGTTACGTTGTAATGTTAAATGAGTTTGTCATAAATAAACTACTCATTCATTTAATCATTCAATGTACCATTTAAAAAAAAATTATCCTTTTTATTTAGTAATACTTACTTAATTCTTTATTTTTTGGTAAGGACAAATAGTTAAAAAAAAAACAGTAAAAAAAAAAAACACAAATACTAGTTTTTTTAAGTGGCCGCCTTATCGCTTATATCGATTTCTGCCAGGCAATAATGTGCGTACATGGTACTAGCTAAAACTAGAAAGACCTTAAAGTATTATATAACAACTATAAATTGTAATAAAGATATATTAAATAAATTTATATAAAAAATATATAGTATGTGTATACAGTGCAAGGAACGATCTATAGATAGATTCAAATAGTTACTAAACATATATAGTATGTGTATACAGTGCAAGGAACGATCTATAGATAGATTCAAATAGTTACTAAACATATATAGTATGTGTATACAGTGCAAGGAACGATCTATAGATAGATTCAAATAGTTACTAAACATATATAGTATGTGTATACAGTGCAAGGAACGATCTATAGATAGATTCAAATAGTTACTAAACATATATAGTATGTGTATACAGTGCAAGGAACGATCTATAGATAGATTCAAATAGTTACTAAACATATATAGTATGTGTATACAGTGCAAGGAACGATCTATAGATAGATTCAAATAGTTACTAAACATAAGGAAATAAATACTTTAATGATATAACGATAGATAATTAGTGTCAGTTATTCTGTAGACTAATTCAACAATTCACGTTTGAGAGGCCTAGAAATAGTCACATAAAAGGAGGCTAGGGTGGCCTAACAGTAGGACACAATAACCTCATGAGAATACTGTTGAGTTTCTTTCCCAGTTTTTTTTTTTAAATTTTATTTTTGACCGCAACTCGCCTGATGTAAAGTGACAATGTGGCTTATGAAGCACGCTTGCCTAGAAGAAACCGATTCACTCGCGATTTAAAAAGATCAACATAGCTATCGCGGCATATGTAATACCGTCCCCGTAGTTCGAAAAGTCCCGAAAAAGAGTTTCAGTATTTGAAAATTTGTAAAATTAAAATGGATACAGCTTTTTACATATGTATCCGGTTTTCAAGAATTGTGTGTTTTTTTTTAGATTAAATAAGTAGTATTATATTATTTTTTCTGAGTTACTTATTAAATAATTTCCGTTAGTTATTCGACCTGAGTTAGATATTTTTCTCGTGGTGGAAACTGCTGCCAATTATAAATTTAAATCGGCTTAGTGATTTACAAAGCAAGGTATACAAAATAAAATTAAGAAAAAAGCAACTAAGTGTCTATTTATACCTTACATTTCTGTGATATAATCAAAAAGAAGGAGTAAATAATAATAGGTAATTTTCTCTTAACACCTTCTTCTTATCACCTTTGTCGTAACTTAGTGAATTTTCACATTTCAGCTACAAAAATGAGTCTGTGTTAAAACGATGATTCACATCATAATATAAAAAAATATATCACTATCAATACAATAATTCTTTACTGTCACCACAAAAGTACAACATAAAAGAATAAAAAACAAATAACATGGCAAAAAAGTCAGTTTTATGGCTAAAATGCGATCTCTTCCTGACAACCTCTATAATAATGGAATAACTCTATTAAATTTAGCGTAGAAGGAAATCGCAACTTTTGTAATCACAGAGGTTTATTTCTTACAGGCAGCTCATTCGACAGTGTGTATTCAGCCGAAGAGGTGTACGCCGACAGCAATTCAGACTCGACGCCCTCTGAGAGCGGCTCGCGTTTGACGAGACGGAACACCGTCAACTCAACCACACTGAACGAACAGGCGGCCACGAGTGAAGTGAGGAGCGAAGTGAGGAGGAAGTCGGTCGATACCGCCGTCAATCTGCAGGCTTCGGTCTCTACTGGGGACTTGACTATAGATAGGTGAGTTTTGCATATAGTTTGTGACAGCAATTCATTTTTAGAAAGTAGAAGAAATACGAAAACCATTTCAAGATAATGTAATGAAGAGTTCGTATTAAAAATACCAGATTTTTATATTTACTCTCTTTCGAGTAATTTACAACTAAGCTATCTCCGTACCAAATTTTATTCAAATAGGTTCAGTAGTTTCGTCGTGAAAGAGTAACAAACATACACACATACATTCTTACAAACTCACGCGTTTATAATATTAGTAGGATTAATAATTATGATTATTTTTTTACGAGAATAACAAAAACATGATGAATGAAACACGCGTTAGTTTTCTAAATACACATGTTAAGTGATATGTTTATTTTGTTCAGGGAGGTAGTGAGCGCGAGTGTGGAGCGCGCGCCCGAGTGGGTGCCCGACATAGCGGCGCCCGCCTGCATGCGCTGCGCCGCGCACTTCACCGCCTTCCGACGCAGGCACCACTGTAGGAACTGTGGTAAGACACTTAACAATCAATAACAAAAAAACAGTAAGAATAACATTTCGCAACCCGACGACTCGATCAAAAACCAGAATGGTTGATGTTGAGACGGAAACTGCCAAACTGATATGGAACTGGGCAGGGCACGTTGTCCGCATGCATCCAGAGAGATGGGTAAAGATCTTAACTCAATGGGAGCCTACAGAGACCCGAGCAGGTGGTCGGCCGCTTAAGAGGTGGTGTGACGATCTTTGCGAATTCCAACACAATTGGTTGGAACTTGCGAGATATCTCTGTTGAAATGTCAGAAACAATCTATAAGAACAATTAATGGTTTGAAAAACGTAGTCCTGAGAGAATACACTTTAAAAATGATAAAATAATTACAGTTATATGACTTTATATTTATAGTAGTTTATAAGTAGATAAATTTCACGTAATAATAAAAAAGCGCGAGTCCTGCCTGACAACAGATTATCTAAGTGTAAGAAACAGAGACTTTACACCAAAATATTAATGTACAATAAATTACCAAATAGCGTTATGGAACTCAATTTTAAAATATTTAAACAAAAATTAAAATATATTTTTGAAAGAAATCCTTTTTATAAACTCAGTGAATATATGTCAATGCAGCTTGTGGAATCATCGTTCTTGTGTGATGGTAAAGAAATAAATGTCAACGTAAATGTATAATATAATAACTATTTGTTCTTAGAACTATAAAAGTATTTATAACTTCAGTTTCTTTTTAAAGTAATTAATAATTAAAATGTAACAAGACTTGTCTGTAACGAATGTTATTTAAAGGCCAATAAATATTTCTTATTCTTATTCTTACATGGAGAGATATGGGGGAGAACTTTTCGGTGAACTTGACCCGTGTTCTTAAACAATATGAATCAAACACGTATGTAGGTATAGTCTGTTATTGTAGGTATTTTGGCTTATACGCAGATATTATTTTCTTATATGCGATCTAAGACGGGGCGCGCTAGCCTAGAAGAAACTGATTTACTCGTGATATGAAAACATCCAGATGCATATGTATATAGCTATCAATGAATATAGATGCCGGCGAGTTCCACAATCTAACAGTTCGCACAATATTATGTAAACGCAAAGAGTTTCGAGCTACCCCGTCAGACCTCTACCTTGTACTAGTGGCGTCTGGCCATATATCTACTTGTCCGATGGTGAACTGTCACATAATTATGACATATGACCACATTAAAAGTTATTATTTTCTATATTAACAGGCAAAGTGTTCTGCGCATCGTGCAGCTCTAACTCCATCCCTCTCCCACGCTACGGACAAATGAAGCCTGTCCGAGTGTGCGAGGAGTGTTTCCGATCCATAGCCACTAACTGTCGCAGGACCAGCCACCGGTGAGGACAATATCGACATTAATATTAGGAAGATAAGGTTCAATGTCAAACATATTATGTTGGCCCTGTTTTAGCCACCCGGGTAGATTAATGTCAACTTTATTTCTAAAGCGATAAAGTTAATTGTTAATGGTTTAATGCTCTGTAGTCTTTGTTACTGGGACAATAAGTTTCGATTCAAATGTATTGCGGGGCTGTTATAGCCACCTGATTCGTCTTTATTACTTGGTATATAAGGTTCAATGTCACCTGCTCAGTTATAGCCAAAGGTGTAATGCTTTGTCGACTTTATTACTAGGACAATAAGGTTCGAAGACAAATGTATTGCTCAGATGGTGAAGATGCCTAGTCATAGCCATCCGGATTTAATGCTCTTTAGGCTTTATTTTTGAGGAGTAAGGTTCAATATTAACTGTACTGGCCAGTTATAACGGAAGATGCAATGCTTCATATGGCTAATAAGGTTCAAAGTAAAGTTCAGATGAAGTCGTATTTCACACAGTTATAGACTTTATTACTGGGCCGATAAAGTTCGATTTCAAATGAACATGGTTATTGGTTGGGGGTGTTCTAAGTCGAAAGGGGGTTACTATATCCTAAGGTACAACTTTCACAATGGGAGCATCTCTGAATTCGGGTGAAAAAAAAAAATGCTTTTTAATACATTTTGTCGACGACCAATAAACTTTATGTATGAAACAGCTAATTATTTTCTCGAATTCAGAGTTGGTCTCATAGTAAAAGTTGTTCCTTAAGATGACTATAGTCACCCCTTTCGGCTTAGTACACCCCCAATCTAACCAATAACCCTGTATAATACTTTCATAATAGAGCAATAATTATATTGACATTACTAATCTAATAATATATTTTTTTTTATGAAAACTGACACAGAAATTTCCAGCGAAGTTATTGTCAATATTTGCATTCAGAGGTTCGATCCCGCTAAGTCAGATAAAAATTAAATATATTTTTTAATTCAATTTGTAGCCTTCGATTCAGTGACAGTTGACTTGAGCTTAAATTTGGTACCTTTCATTACTATTGACGTAAAGTTGACATTTCCAAACGTGTCCGTGGACGGCCGGCCTAATATTTTCTTTCCAATACTTATGCGTGATATTTTTGTAAAATAATTCCAAAACACAATTTATTATTTTATTTTTTACTAACAATACATTTAAATTGTTGACTATGATGTACCTAGATAATAATAAATATTAATAAATAAAAATATGTATATTTTTCCATAATGACTGATAATAAATTGAAAATATTGTTTAGTATTTTGTAAGGAGTTTCTATAGTTCTAGTTATTGTAAGTAGCTCTCTATGGTACTTGTTGATTATATGTGTGTCTCGTTCCCACCTGCATAGGAACGCTGTAAGAGTGAAAAAGACAGGGATATTTTGCTTTTTTATCATAAATAGAAATTATATTTATGCGATGAATCACATCGATACCCGATTTTCAAGGATTTTTTTTATAGTGTTAGGTTTTTCTTAATTTGCCATCTGTTTTTGTAAATTGATTTAGATTTTAATATAATTTTTGAAATCTTATGAAATCTTCAGAAACGGACGAGAATTCCCGTCCAGAAAAAAAATAATAACAGGTTAATCAAATTTGGTTAATTGATTATTGGTAAATAATGTCGATTTGATTAACGTATTAGACATAAGAAAGTGGTCGAAAAGCCTGAAGATCAATTATATTATGACACTACTTTCATTACAGTAGTGTCATGGTTTAAGGGAGATTTCCTTAAACACTACTAGTAGTGCCGAGAAGTAGTGCCACAGGGTAAATAAATAAATAATACTGTTTCTGTGCATTTTCGATATAAATGAAACGTGGCCTCACTGGTTTGGTAATTATATTCTTAGCGTTGGTGTGAACGGGACATGGTCATATATTTTAAAGCCTTGAAACACATTCAGAACTAAACTCCATTAGTAAATTGTTCGTAAATAAATAAATACCTAATTCAAAGATCTCACTGAGACACGGATTCACACATCATGGTCTCGCTCACGCAAAACGACTTTTTTTAAGATTAATCTGTCGTTATATACATATAAATTACATTAAAGATTGCTTATCAAAAAAAAAAAACATCGGTTTTATTACTACTACTCGTAGAGACAAAATTATAAACTTCAAAATATAATTTGTTTGTAATTTTTTTTTTAAATTTTTATATTAAACAGTGCCATGAAAAGTATTTGATGCATCTAGATACAAATCAAGGTCGATTGTTTTTTTTTTTAATTTTATTTCGAATTATGGTGTGAGCGAGGCGGTATTTTGGGATTTGACCGCGCCTTAAGAGGTAACACCGTCTCTGAGATTTGATGCAAACTTATTAGTAACATTCTTCTCTGGTATTAAAATCAGTAGTTAATATTAGTACTATGATAATAATGTATGATTAATAGTAAAATATGAAACATAGCATTTCCGCTTTAGTCGTATCTTAAATACATACATACAAAATACAACCAGCGTTAAAAAATATCAGAGCAAAGCGACAAATACGTTTGTATGAAATTTCAGAAGTAGTGTTGCCTTGAAAGAAAACCTTATAATTATAATGCTGAGATAATAATCGATGTGATTGTTAAAATTATTATGTCGATTGTTCAGTATTCATGTAAAATTAATATATCCTTAGGCCCATATTACAAGGTTTTAGGTGTCACTTTTAAAAATTCTTACTTGAAATACTATTTTTTTTTTTTTAAAAACCTGTGTAAATTAATAAGAGACGGTTGTATATTGCCGTCTATTTCTATCTAATCAGGTTAAAAAGAGACAGAACTACTTTAGGATGGTTTAGTATAGAACTGCCATTTAAAACCATGGCTCCTATTGTAAGATTAAATTCGCGCTGTGTTTCTCGGTTTTTTTCCCCTAGAAATAGTGTTGTTTCATTCAAATATTCATCACAATAAGAATAAGAATACGGTTTTTTTTCCTATATCAAAATCATTAAAGCCATCTCAAGCAAATTTTGAGCATAGACTGTCTTGTTTTGGCTGACCAAGAATGTTACGCAAGGGAGACAATGTTAGGGAGACAAAATACGTCTTGAGAGTTGTATACTGGATTAATGGGTTAGGGGTGTACTAAGCCAAAAGGGGGTCATACATAATACTTATTATAAAAAACAACTTTACGAGAGAAAATAAAGCTATTTCATACATTATGTCGACGATTGATAAAACTGTCGTGATTGATTGATCGATAAAAAAAATCTATGGAACAGCTGATTTTTTTTTCTCGAATTCATAGTTGGCCCCATACTAACAATCGATCGTCAGGATCGGTTTAAGGCCCCCTTTTGGCTGAATGCACCCCTAGCCGATTACCCTGTAATTATAAGTACCTAATAGATGTATAAACAATCGTAATACAATTTTACTCATGGTGTCTTTTTATTTAATTTTTTTTAAGATTTAACATCACTATTTCTAGTCTGTAGGCTAGAAGTAATTTTAGTGTAAGTTTTATACCTGATGATTATAAATATAAGTTTTTTAGCATAAAAATCCTACACAATGTTATTTGGACTTTTAAATATATAGGATTTTTCTCTTATGATATGGCACTTGCTTGATCGGTGTACTTATATACAGGTATATTCGGTTGTAAATAAAGTATTTACTAAAATTAATTACTAGTTATTTTGACTTTAATTTTGTCTACGTTCAACTAAAACAGTCTTACCACAAAATATTTTAAACATAGTTTATATAGTACGATTGTTTAGCTAGAGTGTCTTAAATTTAAGACACTCGTAAAAATATAGGTACTTGAACAAAATACTAGACATCGAATGACATTGTTAGTTGACTAAACAAGGTTAACTAAAACATCCTGCAAAGGGTGTTTATCTCCAAACTTTTTTCCTGGATTTGTAGTAAGACACCTAGGTGTTTTAGTTCATTTCTACTCAACACTTGTCAAAGACATGTCGAATTCTTTCGTGATGAAACGGCATTAGTTTTACTTGTATGTTTTGTCTCGCTCTGACTGCTGACTATCTCTATCGGATAAAAATAGCTCTCAAATCTTAAAACGCACTCATAAATTAAAATGGCCAATGTGATCATATCTCAGAATATCCCGCGGGCAAGTGTCATGATCTCGCCCCAAAATTAATATTTTTAATAAATTAGATTTAGTTAGACTTTTATTAACAATATATTTTTGATTAGAAATATTGTAAACTTAACTCATGGTGTGTATATATTTTTATCCAATTGTACATTACAAAGTTTCCATGTTCTTTATATTTGGCAAGTGTCATGCTTGAGCA
Source organism: Ligdia adustata (assembly GCA_947049295.1). Lineage (NCBI taxonomy): Eukaryota > Metazoa > Arthropoda > Insecta > Lepidoptera > Geometridae > Ligdia > Ligdia adustata. Next base: position 4,494,418 of record OX346236.1, on the reverse strand, counting down.
AAAAAAAAATATAACATCACATAGTAGTAGAAATGTAAATCTATTCAATAGTATATCAATAGAAATGTTTTGTCAAGGACCATAGACAACCCTTGGGGCTATCGGCTATTTGTATTGCTTTCGGTATTGCTAAAGTCTTGAAAGTAATACTGTAGTTTCGTATCGGCTATGAGAGCAAGACCCTGGTATTGCTTTCAGCAAAGCGAAGACAATTTTCAAAACAATAAGTGAACAAAAGATTCCAATGACTCCATATATTTGACAGATATTGGCATCGTCTAGCGCGATGTAAGTACTACTGCGTTGAGTCTAGACATCGCCATCGTCATAGCTTTGAAAGCAATACAAATAGCCGATAACCCTCCCTGAAAACTCTAACTCAGTACCAGAAGGTAGAAGTATGCTGGTGGCGTTTGCACGCTGAAAAGCTGCAAGTCTTGCGATTTACTTATTGGGGCCAATTCAGAAGGCAATAAATGATGGCTCTTTGCTAATTAAAGCATGCTCTCTTTCAATGTTCAAAATTGTTTATAAAATGACGGTAGGCTAATAAAATTTCAAGATCTGTCACTTATAATCTTCCGAGTTTTTCCCAATAAAGAAAAAAAAAACCTCAGAAAATATGTCATGATTACGCGATCGATTTATATAACATTATTTTAAATTATTAATTTCCATTTTAAGTAATAACTCAAGAATTCTTAAAATATTTCGTATTTGCAACTTACAGTATAGATTAGTGTAATTTTAAAATATATTTTATGTAAATTTTGTAAAGACGTTGATATCAATAAATAAATATAGTGTATTCAAAGGTTTTGCTCCATAGCTTTTTGTGAATTTAATATTTAATATAACCCAATAAATAACTACATATTTTAAATATAAATTTAAGTTATAGATACATAATTTCAAAATGTAAATAAATGTCTATATAACTAATAATATGATTTTTTTCTAACATTATTTTAAGTAATATTCGTTTATATATTTTACTCAAATGTAGGCTAGAATTTATTATTAAATGCTTTAACGGTAAACATCAAATTTTGTTAGGGAACTTTTTTTTCGGAGAAGCTAAATAGCTTTTATGGATAAGTGATTCCGGGTGGTGGACTCCTACACCACCTAAGCTCAAGCGAAACCCTTACCATTAGTATAGCTTGAAACGCAAATAAACATTAACCTTTACATAGTTTAGTTTCATTACTGTAGTGTTTTTTTTTAAGATTGTGATTGTATGATGTATAGATACATTAATAAAATATTCCTATCAAATCAACCTAAAATTTGTATGGTAGAAAAGAAAATAGTTTATCAGTTTCAGTTGGAGTGGAAGGACGGATTTAATTGATTTTGAATAATCTAGGAAATTAATAATCGTATTGTAAATATTTATAGCTCTATGGAGTGGCGATAAGAAAGACAATTTTGGTTACATAGGAAATTTCTGAACAAAAAGCGAACTAAAATGCTTAGGACTTACTTTTATTTCATCACATTCATGGCATTATTTCAATGTAAGCAGTTAACTTCCCTTTTTTACCCGAAAATTCAACCCAAAATTATTTGTTTTTGGGGTTCTATAGTACTGCAAGGAACTCTTAAAGTTTCGTTCTTACCATCCTTCCGTCCTTTCTAAGTTTCATAATATTAGACTAAATTGCTTGTAATTTAATAGAAGTTTTCTCCATTTTAATGCTAAGAATTTTAAGTCGTTAAGTTATTAGTAGTTAAACTTTTCTTAACAGTTGTGAATTATTTAGATTACTCTCTTACATTTTTTCCCTTCATAAATGCGCACGCCAGTATGGGCCAGTATTGGACGATGACAAGAGGCCTGACGGAATGAGTCTTATTCCTTGGAAGACGGGACGGCTTTTGGTGTGTGATGCCACGTGTGTAGACACTAGCACCGTCTATCTTCCGGAAACTAGTCAGCAGGCGTCGGAACGCCTGAAGGACTCTGCGTTAAACAGAATCGCCAGTATTTATATTATATACTCATGTCTTCTCCCACACTGGTATCCGTTTTATAAGTTTCAAAATGATAGTAATATTTTTACTAGCATAAAAAAGATGTCGTATAAATTTTAAGACAGAAAAATTTGATGTCCAGGAATAAGGGATTAAATGTAAAGAGTGCACTAGGCACCTCGTAGACCAAAATGTTACCATAATGCCACAACGCAATATTCAATCCATGAGTTTTTGTGGTTTTAGCATCATTTACTGAGCGTCGAATCAAGAATGGAGTTGTTGTCACTACAGATAAAAAATATATGGTAAGTGAAAACCAAAAAATACCTTTAGCATGAAAACAAGCTCCACTCGATACAAGTACGATTTTTTTCCCTAGTCGAAAATGGACCGATATCCAACGGGCAAATTTTTCAGTTACGTATTTTGATTTAAAAACCAAACTAATGGACTGTTTTTCATAAGGTTTATATGGGACCAACTAGAACGTGATATCCTTTCAAATAAAAAAAGATTCCTTTCTTTTACCGACGTTAGTCACAACAGTATTCCAAATAATTTCAGGTATCTCTGAGAAGTCTGGGAACGTACAAAAAAAACATACCGACGAATTGAAACTTCTTTTTAAAGTCGGCTAAAAGCACATTTGTTTTCAAAGATGATTAAATACTTAAAGCTTTATAGGTGTACTTGCTCAGAGCACATTCAGCTTCTAACCAGTATCATGGATGGGTGTGTGGTGGAGCCATACTCGGTGAAGACTATGTCGTCACATCGGCGGCATGTGTCGAAGATGTTAAGCATTTGTACGTCGTAGCTGGGTAAGATTTGTGATTCGTTTGGGTAGAGGATATTTTGTGAGGGTAATCCATAGGGGAGAGTTGGATATTACCGAGCCCCTAAGCGAAAAAATCTCTAATTTGACTCAAGTTGAGTGTTGCTTGGTAAAAAATAAATATATAGAAAGGAAATGTATTAAGCTAATACAGGGACGTCACAAAATAATTTAATTTGAATAAATTATAATAATATTAGCCAATTACTGAAAAACAGGGTATTATCAAACTGGTATGATAATATCGTGCCTATGGTTTTTAATTCCGTGCCCTGTATGATAATACCGTGTTATTAAAAAAAAACATCAAATTTTACACAAAATTAATTAAAAATGATATGATCATATTTTGATATTTATTTATTTCAATATTAAGTGGTAATTAACTAATTATTTATTATACGTGTAATTTCAATTATTCTTTGGATCAAACTATTGTTAAGTACTTATATTATTTTTTTAAGTATTTGTAACATGTTTAGCTTTTTATGTTATGTGATACATATTTTAAATACCTAACATTATACTTTATGAACAGAAATTAAAATTAGCAAACAAAAACTAATGAGATCCAACATCAAATAAGGCTTAACATATTGTTTAAAATTATTATTCACAGAGGTCGCAAATAAAATTTTTAGCATACTGTTTCCCACTACATGCTTTGTGTACCCAGTTGGAGCAACTGCAGCAACGGTTCCACATCTCTCCACATATGGTACAAAGATCAATGTTATCTTTATCATTATTTTCATCATTTTTATTCCAATAACTCAGAGGCACATCACTATCTTCACTGCTACAAAAAATATCTTGGGTCTTCTTAATCTTTCTTTTTTTAATCTTCTTTATCTTGTTTATTTTGGCAGTGTGTTTATTTTTCTTGGATTCCTTAATTTTAATTTGAGAAACCTCGTCTGCACTACTTTCGCTATCACTGAAATCTTATAACTGTCTTTTCTGTTGCTTTCTGTTTCCCTCTACCTACACCTTTTCTTTTATCATCTTTTTTAATTTCTTTTATCTGTTAGTTTTTTCTTCTCTTCTTTAAGTTGTAACTCTTCCTTCAAAGGAGTTGCTGTTAAAATTATTGAGTGCTGTTTTTTTGTTTGCCTTTTCATTTTAATTACTTTCTGCGAGATGGGGCTCAATTCTTCTAAAATATTTCTTGATGTGCTTGGCTGAGCATCGTATCTATTGTGGTGGTCAGTGGATGACCCAGGTAAATTTTTTTCCACAACAGCGACGTCTTTTGCTGTTGCCTTTGTAGCAACTGAATCAGATTCCAAGCTTTCTAGTAGCATTGTATTATTTGATGTAGGACCGTCGATATCAGGTTCATCAAAAATGGACGGTGAAACCGGATTACTACGGGCCAAGTCATCGTCAATGAGTGAATGTTGTCCTAATGGTGCATTGCCGAGAGTAGTTTCAATTTCTTGGCATTCCTTGGTTGATGTTAAAGGTTCTTCGACAATAGGCACAGATGTTAAGATTTCATCTTCATCAAAAATATGTGGGTTCACAGGGTATATACCAGTTACTTCAAATCCTTTTGTAGCTTTCTCCATTGTGGCCACTCGTGTGTAAGCTTTGTTGAAGATTGGAGCTATTAGTTCATGTGTAATTTTTTCAAATGGGCGCATCTTCATGAACAGGTCGTATTCACGAGAATATGCTGATTTTAGAGGCCCATAAAACGTTACGTCAAGGGGTTGCATCTTGTGTGATGTATGGGGTGGCAGAGACAATAAATGAATGCCGTTTTCCCTGCAGAAGTTATACCCATTCTTTGACTGGTGGCTGCTGTGATTATCAAGCACCAGTAGTGTAGGATTTTGCACATGAGCACCGCAGTGTCTTCCAAAATGTTTCAGCCATTTGACAAAGAGCTCTTCGTTGATCCATCCAGATTTTGAGCATTCATATATTGGTTCTTGAGGTCCTCTAATACCAAGAGAAGCTTTAATCCTTTGACGCGGGTAAATGAACATCGGTGGAATATATATTCCTGTTGCGCTAAAAGCACACTACTGTCACATTTTGACCTCTTTCAGCGCTGGTTGCTTTTCCAACTTGCTTTAATCCAGTTGGGGCATATATTTTACCTGGCTTTTGGACCGTCGTGAATCCAGTTTCGTCGACATTATATATGCGATTTGCTGTAAAATGGTGCTTTTCCATTAGTGTTTCTAGGTTATTAAAAAAAAAAATCCTGTTTGTTAAAACCCAACACTCTATTAAGGCTTGTTGGCTCTGGAAGCCTTAAAGTAATTCCAGGATTTCTTTTTAAAAAAGAATAGAACCAACATTTACCTGCCATTCCTGTTTCACGTGAAAATATATTCTTTATGTTTTTTGTGACAGCATAGTCATACACAAGCTTTCTTAATTGTTGTTGGGTTACGCCATAAAATTTTTTCGCCATTGTGGTGAGGTACTCGCAAATCTCTTTTTCTTCTTCTGGGGTAAACGTCGCTTTTCGACCCATTGGTGGGTTTTCAGAATTGTCTATCTTGATACGGTCTCTAAGGGTGGATTCAGGTACATTAAAATTCCTAGCTGCTGCCTTGATCTTCACGCCACTACGTACTGCTTCTAAAGCTGTCTCCATGTTATTGGGATTCCATGTTCTTTTCTTTTTAGGAACAGGTTCGTCCATCTAAAATGATATAAAATATGTATTTGAATAAGGCGTTACTTTGTGGAAATCCATCATATCTGTAATGGATGGTAGAGTCGGTGGAAAAACACTAAATATTTTTCCACAGTCAATTAATAGCTATAACATATTTTACATAAGTATTTTTCATACAAGATAATTTCGCGCGGGTGTTTGATAATACCGCGCCTTTGGCGCGGAATTATCAAACTCGGCCATTTTGTTTTGTGATCTCAAAACAACACAGAAACTTAAAGGATATTGCGGAAAGTGTTAAAACCACCAAATCTACTGTATTTTACCTTTCTGAAAATATAAAATGAATAACAATCATCTATGTAAATATCCAGCTTACCTCTTAGCGAAATATTCAGCAAAACTGTAGTAAACTTGTTGAAATCTTCGCAGCGCGCGTGTATTATCCGTGACAGCTCGGAGAGAACTGTCGGTGCGCGGGCGCGGGGGGCTCCATGTCTGCTATACTATACGTACCTTACAGAGTTCGTGCTACACATAGTTAGCGATATATGTTGGGGCGCGAAATTGTCAACCGCGCGGTAATATCCAACTCTCCCCTATCACGTACGGGTAAACCTTATTTCGTAATGGAAATCCATATATCATTTTTGTAATATTGTGGGGGTAAATCATGTTAGGTATAGATATTTCCTATTTCGTAAAGGTAATCTATTATTTTGTTAGGGTAAACCATATGTCTGGATATTACATATAATGTATGTAGGATAAACTATATTTAGTAATGGTAAATTATATTTCTTTCACGTAAATTACCTTTGTGCAGGGAAACAGTTAAACTGTATTTTATACAGAACCTTCACAACCTACACTAAGTGTGTGAGTATGTTTGTTACTTCTTCACGCTCAAACGGCTGAACGGATTTAGAAGAAATTTGGCCCGAAGATAGCCTATACCTTGGAATAACACATAAGCTATAAGTGCTACAAACTACTTAGCTCATTTTAACATACCTACTAGACAATCTCAGCTTGAACGAACTCATGATAAACCAAATTCTGACATGGCTTTACAGCTCTTGTAACATAAGTATAGTGAACCTAGCTTTCAGTCTAAGCTTTTATTATGTAAAATAACGTTAAAAAATCGGTTGTACTGTAAAGGTTTTCTGACGATAGTCGAACGTGATAACGTCATAAGAAAATACTGATGGATTGGTTTCATTTTTAAAAAGAAAAAATATTTTATTTGATTACTAGATATTTTGTGTCGAAAGAATCATTACCTTTATCGCCGCAATTATCGTTGCTATAAACAATTGACACCACATTCACTTTTCACTGCACTGCATACTTGACGAAAACATGTAAATATATTATTGTATAGCAGCTGTCCACGCGGACGCATCGCTCACTCAAGTAGGAGAGAGACATGTCGAACGCTGCCGAACGCAGAGGCCGATTGTGCCTCTTTGTCGCTCGTTCCGCGCTCTCGCTTGCACTTCAAGCCTTAAATGGAACGCCTCAGAGCGAGGTAACGACGCATAAGTCGAGCGTGCAGCCGGCTCCATCGAATTATAAGACGTTGTCACGTCGTCAATAAGTAGGTTCATTTTGACATCGGGCCTCTGAATGTTAGTTTTGGCCGCATAATAAATAAGTATACATTTCAGTGCTTATTATTTTTTAAATTAAATACATGTTTACTAGAGGAAATACAAGAGATGAATTACTCGATGCAGTAAGTTATATCACTAATTGACACTTACGTTAATAATATTTTGTCTAAAACTATTTTACTTAAGGTGGTATGCGTATTAATACATTTTTATCTTTGCCTTATTAATTATTTATCAGTTTTTCTTTTTTCTTGCAGATATAAACGCTACGTGTCGTCTAACGAAACTGATGGAGACGAATGTGTAAAAAAAACTATGAAAAAAGTGATACAAACCTGTGTGCCAAAAGGTATGTACGAGTGCCTACTAACTTACGTGCTTGCAAATATTTATTCAGCTAGATTTTAATATATTATTTTTTGAGCGGTGCGTCTTCGTCGAATCTAAATTAGAGTTTGCGATTTTAGAAAATTTGAAGAATAATTGAGTTTGGTAACACTACAAAAATATACAATTGCTAAAATTACTGATCTACAGAAATGGGTTTTTAAATAGATCTTTTTTTGAGAAAACCGTCATTTAATTCATCAAAAAGTTGAAATCGGAACGTTTAGATAGGGTATAAATATTTAAACGTATAAATTTTTTGTAACGTCATTCGATGTATCGAGTCCCTTAAGTATTTTTCGATTGCCTACAGGTTATAGTTTAGACTACAACAAGACAGAAGTTTGGTCCAAAATCGACATTGCATTAGTCAAAGTCGAATCGCCGTTTGATTTTGAAAACGAGACACACTGGGAGAGCTGCTCCTACGCTCCGCAAAAAATTGAATATAATACAGACAGAGATTTCCCTAAACCTTATGACGATGTATTCGTTATGGGATGGGGCCATATGAAGGAATATAGGCATGTAAGTATTTAAACGAATTTTAAATAGGAGGAATAGTAAGTTTTCAATTCAACGGAATGTTTTTTTAGCGCATGTTCCCCGATTTCTCTGTCATTTTTATTTTAAAAGGTATTTTTAATTGCTTAGGTGGTTCCATAAACCTTTATCAAAATTGGTTCAGTAGTTTGGTTTATAAATTTATATAATTGATGATTCATTTTGTTTAACAATACGGGTTTTCACGTGTACCTGAATACCTGATTTTTAGAAAGGTCCAACTATAGTTTCCAACACATTCGGTGAACTTCATCAGGGATAAAACGAGTCGCTTGTGTCTATAACAATGGCACGTCTCGCATTATACACTATATTATGCACCAATGCTGGACCTTACCAACGATCAGGTATGCATGAAAACCAGTATTGTTAAGCAAAACGAATACTTCTGCCTTATTCGAAAAAATGATTTAGAACCACATCTTCCATAATATTAGTATTTTTTGATTTATTTCTCAACTTTTAAGGAATCTGATCAAAAGGATTTAAATCAGAGAGACTTACGTTACGCGTCCACTCAAGTCTTGAACGAAACGGCGTGCATCGAAAAATACTCTAACAATTCTGAACTGGTAGATATCATCCAAAAATCCATGATATGCACTTTCGGAGAAGGAAAGCTGAGTGAAGAAGGAAAGTTGTTGGTTGCGAGAGATTATACTGAGAACTGCATTACTGAAGAAGCAGCGCTAAGAGGCGGCATTGGAAGAATGGTAAACTGAATATAATATAATCGTAGACAATCTAATCAGACCATATTTGAATAAGTGCAGCAGGATTATCATTTACTGAGAAATATCCTGAAGCGCATTACATATGCCTGCACCGCAATGTGATATCAAGGGTTTTTCACTTATTTTATTTATGAATAAAATAAAAAACGATATTTTATATTGCAATTAGTATTATGTAGGTATTTTTTATAGTGTGGGAAAGGAGAAATGCCTGCAGAATACGAAGATATGGAATATCCAGGTTACGGACCTGGACCAGACGGCGAATTAGCTGTTGGGGATAAAACAAGAAGACTTGTAGAGAATAATAAAAATCAAAATGATGACAATACTAAAGAAAACAGCAAAATAGCAACACAATATAGCAATAGTGCTGGACAACATGATAATAGAACACGAAAATATACAAATATTACAAGAAATAACGACAATGCCAGAAAAAGATCGCATAACTTCAATAAAAGTCGATATCGTAGAGTTTATAGTTCAGAAGAAAGTCATGACAAAACACATGATCCAAATGACAATTCAGGAATATGTCAGGTAAGAATTAAGAATTTAAAATCTTTATTTTACCGCAACCAAATTTATTAATACCAAAGAGTTATAATCTTTAAGATATTAGGTAGCAAAGACAAAAAACATTAAGTAGGTTAAAATTACCTACATGTTAAATTCACCGTTTTGGAAATTAGAAAAAGTATTTATGTACAATATTTTTTAGAATGACCACGGAGGACCTTTGATAACATGGAGGGGCGGTAATGAATTGTTGGTAGGTGTTGCTACGTTATTCAAAGTGGATACTAGACTGCACTGCGTAGGTCCCTATCTATTTACTAAAACTTCGTGCAACACCGAGTTTTTGCATTGCATTATGAATGCAAAAAACAGTAGAGAAGAAGACGATACGTAAGTATTTACACATTTTTTTCATACATACAGAAATTCAATATAAGAGATATAATGCAAAAATGTAGTACTTATCCAAGTTTAAATATTTAAAAAAGTATGTAATTTTGTAATTTTTATTTGGTTTGCCGGAAAACCTCTTGTAGGAATGGAAATTTTATAGACGTTTTTTCCATATTTTTTGGTGCTAAAATTGTATAACTTATAAACGTGTAGATATCAACTTTGAGTTTCTGTATATTTTTTGGCTTGTGTTTAAACACCACTCAAAAAAACCTATATCAATACCAAAAAAAGAATTATAAGCGGTTACTAATATAAATAAATGGTCACCAAAAAAAATGGGTAAATGGTCACTAAAAAATAACCTGAACCTACTGCGGACCTTATTGCCGAAAGTATTCAGAATGTTATAAAAAAATAACTTGAATTTACTGCGGACCTTGTTGCCGAAAGTATTCGAAGTGTCATAAAAAAATAACTTGAACTTACTGCGGACCTTGTTGCCGAAAGTATTCGGATTGTCATAATTTGGTGACCGTTAAGCCATTTTGGGAACGAAAACAATTTTTGGTGACCGTCTAAATTATACCGTTTTTTCCGACAGGCTTTAAAAAAACTTAGTCAAAACAAGATAATGACGCTCAAAGTGAAGATGGTTTAAGTTGTGTAATATCGGCTCATATGTAATTTTATAATTTTATAGTTCTGCCTGTAATTTTTTTTCAGTCTAAGGAGGTGTAAGAACCCAAAAGAAATTGGATTTGAAATAATTAGAAGACACATATCATGGGTGGGCCACCATGACGGGTAAGTTCGAGTATTGAGCTTAAGCGTAGCTCTCATGAGCGTTTTACACTGTCTCTATCTCACCTGTCACATTGAGAATTGTCCAATCATCACGGCCTCGGCTTTCCCTCACAAGGGGACCACCACTCTCACGACGCAAACTCAATCGCTGCCGTTTTGTTTCTTCGACATACCGTATCATTTGTTACTTAGATTGTAACCTACACATTGTTATGTAGCATTAATACATCTAAATCAACTATGTATTTGTAAACTTATTTTTACATTGACAATACATTTGGGGGCCTTATCGCCTAAAGCGAATACATTTCTTGCAGTCATCCTCAGATGAATATATGGATAGAAATATTACAATAACTAATTAAGATATTAAACACTAATCACTGCACTAATACTTCCGAGTTGTTCACATTAAATCAAATGGCCGTTTTCTATAACTGTGATGGAAAACATCGGAAGGAAACCCACTTGTCAAGGAAGGTGAACATTTCCAGTATACGCAAAGTTCCCAATCTGTATTTGGCCAGCCTCGCTCATTAGTGGGACTCATATCAAAAAATAATAAGCTCCCCACTAGGATTTCTCGTGTTAGGTATGCCATGCAAAATTCACAAAAATATACACATCATACCCTAAAGACTGACAAACTTATTGTTCGTACACATGCTCCGACCGGGAAGCAAACCCTGGTCTAGAAGCCAGCATGATAGCTAGATCATGGCGGCTGTTAAAATAATTAAATTTTATATTTTACTTTATTAATTAATTTTAATAAATTAATACAGAAGTATTTCAAATTAAATTATAATTAATTCTGTTTTTAGTCCAGCTGCAAATGAAGACATTCAGATCCGGCCTCAGGTGCCCATGAGCGCTTTTCAATCGGGACGAGTACACTCAAGATTGTTGCAAAAAAAACAAAAGTATAATTGATAGTAAAATATTATAAATAAAATATGATTCAATGCTTGAAAAATAAAGTTTGATATCCAATGATATCAGTCAGGCAAGAAGTATAGAAATTATAAAATAGGTATCATTAATGGATTGCGAAAATGTCCATGTTTCGAAAGCCAGTTTCCCTTTTTTACTAAAAAAAAAATTACGATGATTTCTCACAGTTGTATGGTGTACCTAAATATCATCATTTTCATTCCAAGAAATTTGACGCCGAATTATCTCAAATTGTTGTTCTTCTGCATCTTTGCATGAATGTGACCTGAAAGCATAATCAAGAATTAAAAAAAATAGGTACGTTATATCTACATAATTTAAATTCAAGAATATGGCGAGCAATCGAGACTGGATTTATTGTTACGAAATTGAATTATCTATCAGCTTATGTATCTTCAGCTTAAATCAGTGAACCAATTTTGTCATAAGATTTGTTTTTACCTAGAGACAGTTGTGTGCTATACTGATAGCATCCGGCGGCTTTGCTTGCGAGAATATTTTCTTCAGTTTTTTGTAAATAACTCGGAAGAAAGTGATTGAAAATCTGTTATTTTTAGTATGAACTTTGCATTGCATTATCTCGAAATGGTTATCGAATTTCCATCACTTATCAAAAATGAGATGTTGTTAATTTAGACTTCATTTATTGTAACAAAATTTAATTACTTATCATCCATCTTATGTATATACAGCCTACTCGTAAACCGGTGAACCAATTTTGATATGTCATAAGATTTGTCTTTATCTACAGACAGTTGTGTGCTGTTTTTTAAGTCTTCTTGTACAAGTTGAATTTACTTACGCTTCAGTGACATTATCCATTGCAAGGATGCACTGTAGGAACGAGCGTGTAGTATATGTACTGGTGAATAAATAAGGCCCCACACAATTCAATTCGCCATCTACTTGAAACAGTGTCGCGACGCCAATCAGAATTTGATCTCTACCTTCCCAAGTAACTAATGGCCCGCCATGGTCGTTCTAGAATAAAAACTAAGAAGCTTTGATTTTTTATTTTAAGTTTCTTTAATGTATATTGAAACTGAAATGAAGGAACGTATCTACATAAACTTGCCACATAAGATTAAAAAATATATAATGAAGTATTTACTAACACTGATTAATAATCTAAAGTTAATATTGAGATATTTTTAAACTACCTAAGTCTTTGTTTTTGTAGAAAAATATATTTGTTACAAATTTTACAATATTTTGCGATGTAAAGCTGCTTTTTGGTATGTTTTGTAGTTGTGCTTCAGGCGAAAAACCTGCAAAAAGATGGCACTTTTTCTTCAGTTTTTTGCTTTACTTTGCAAAAAAAAACTATGGGTTTTATGTATTGAATTGAAGAGCGAAAAAAAAGTAGTACCTATCATTAATGAAAAAGAAAAAATAATGAAAGTGACACAACTTAATTCTGAGTACAGAAATATAAGAATATTTTTCCGTGAAAATGTAATAGGTACCTATAATAATTTGTATCTCAAGTACCTTGAAAAAAAAGTACTTATATATATATTTATTCGTGCGATTGCAATTGAAGTAGGTAGTTCACGTAAGATACTTACTTGACAGATGCCAGGAGTTTGTTTTATATCCCCATCATTTGTTTGATATATTTCGTCACTATTTACTCTTATAGTAAGTTGACTGTGACCTCCTTTTTTCTTATTTCCAGATATTTCATCTTTTTTTGTTTTGATGGTATTTCGTTTTTTCGTTTTCAAAAGTTTTTCTCTTTGACACTAATTATTAGGAGAAAAAAATAATTAAAAACATGTTAACATAGTTTTTTATCTGTTAAACTGTAGTGAATATGTTTTTTATTGTTTTTGTGTGTGACGAAATAAACTTTTCACTAATTTTTTTAAGCTATTGAATAGCTATTATAGCGGGCTTTGAGCGCGGGGACCGAATCCAGAAGTTCCGTAAGGAAAATAAACCTAACATTCGTCTAACGTCGTTTCAGTTAAGCAGACTTCGGCACGGTGTTTGTGTACGTGCGACTAGACGTATGCGTATGCAATAGCTTTACCGTGGCATTCCCCGAGTGCCACACGTATTTTTTTTTGTTGAAGCTACTCGTTTTAGAAGGTAACTTATTTACTAGATTCTTTAAGCACTAGAAGTTTATACTGCCTGGAAAACCATCTTGAAGTTAAAGCGAACTCGTGCAAGAATATTTGGCCTTGTGTACTTATAATTAACAAATCGCGTATCTCTGCCCCGCAGCCTATGATACGTAAAAGAAACAAAAATTTACAAGCCAAGGCCGTTGATTCAAGTTAAAACAAAACAAGACTGTTACATACAGAATGTAATCATACCATTCTTCCTATTTTTCCCTTCAATGTATCGTTTACAGAAATACAGGCTTCAGAAGATTCAGGTGCCCTTATTAGTTCTCCTTTATCATTCAGTCTCCCAGCGTCCAAAGTACATATAATATAATTTTCAATTATCGCGTGCAAGATTTTATTAGATGGGAAGTGCAGATTACACTTTTCTGTGTCTAATATTTTAGCCGGTGCGTATCTTAGAGATTCTGCGTTGTAATTGTTAGTGTCTAAATCCTTAAACAACACACAATTAAAATATAATTCTATAACTAGTTAACATATAATTACTATTGGCGTGTAAAAAGTATGATCAGCGTCTATACTTATTGGCAAATTTTACTTTGACGTTGTTATCGAAAATTATTAAGTTTAAAGTTGATCAGTTTCAACATTGTCTGCCATGTTTTGATGCATCCATTGCATTGAAACGATGTTTCTATCTATCTTATGCTTTTAAGCTACATGCTGATAGCAGTCAAATGACTTTCTATTGCCAACCATTCTGTTAACGATCTTTTTCTCCTTCGATTTTCAATGTCCGTTATTGTTACTTACATCTCTGTACTTATCGGTATGCCCCCATCCTAAAGCCAGAGTGTCTGTTCCAGCTTCTTGGTATTTAGGATCGAAGTTAATTCTGATCACCTCTGGTTTGTAAGAACAATATAATTCATACGAGGAATCGTTGGAGTCAAACGGTGTATCTACTTTTACGATACCAATATCTGCGCGAATCCATGTCGCTACATCGTCATATTTTAAATCGTAATCTGGAAGAAGAATATTGTTGTTACTTATTTGACAAGTAAACACTGAATGAATGAATGCCTTTGCCAATATATGCTGAAATAGAAACAGTGGTGGTATTGTATTGATTAGTGATGTAAGATATAAAACGAGTGTATGCAATCTTGGATTTCATTTGACCGGAGTAGATTTACCTTTTGGTATGCAAGTCATGATCACTCTTTTCTTAATTTTGCTAGTGCATTTGTCATCAGAGAGTTGCAGAGCCGGTACAAACTTTTTATACCTGTAATTAGAAATTACAATAAAGCAACAAACAGTTACAAAATACCTTTATCGAGTATACCCAGGCATGCCGGTAGTCACGTAAAAAATAATGGTTTGCTTATTCTTACTAGAGCGGTTTTGCTAGTTTGTTATTCTTGTAGCTATTCAAGTCTAGAAACAACCTAAATGCAGGTTCTGATATGATTTACCCAGCAATTACGTAGAGCTTCTCAACATCGTCAATGCAAGCAGCAGCAGTGACCACGAAGTTGGGGCTGACTATAGCACCACCGCAAGTCCAACCGTGAGTCTCAACACTTGAATCCACAGTTTTTAATAAGTACACCTGTAAACTGATCGAAATATGATTGACCGAGCGAAGTGAGCTAACCGACTCAGCTTTGGCTACGAAACATCCCTTCATTTTGGGAGAAATGCCATCCTAGTCATTAGAAACTACGATCTGTACAAATATTCATAGAAACACGAGTTTATATAAATGATAATTATGCCCGACTCAAAGCTGAACTCGGACAATAAGTCCGCCACTAATATCGTTAAAGTGTATTTATTGTATTGACAATTTTCGTTTTCATTGTGTTTAAAAGAAAGAATCAGTCAATCGATCCTCAATCCTTGATAGGTGGTCTAATAGGTTTAATCTTAATAACATAGATAATGTAATACCGCAAATTTATTATCTGTGGTAACTTCGTCACCACCCTTAATCCTACGGTGAGCCGTTAATACTGAAACAAAAAAACTGTTTACATTACATTATTAATTTATGTCTGCCTTACGTATTTAATATCATAAAAATTACATATCAAGCTAACAGCGGTTATTTGGTTTTGTTCTAGTTACTTACATTTTGACATCATTAAAAAACCAAACAATGTTTTTGAGATCATTTCTTTCTTGTTCTGCTTACTCTTTTAGTCCCAAGTTTTGCAACAGTTATTCTTTGCCCATAATTAATAGAAGATTATATATTTTTCTAAAATTAATAAATTCACTTAACTCGGTAGGTCTGTACAAATCGTATGGTCTATACGGTTTGTACAGACCTACCTACAAAATGGAAATGTTCATAAATGAAATTCATATGTTGTAAACTCGTCGCTTCATACAATATCGTTACCTACAATATACGAGTATCCCATTCTCCTTAAAGCAAATTTTTAATTGAATTTTGATTGATTTATCGACTTCCAAGTTGATAAGACGTATAAGGCTTTATTTTATTTTTAATGAAAATTATTAGATAATAACGTTTAGCTATGCATATCGTAAAACATCGATTTATTATGCCTCTTAAAAAGTATTCGTATTTGATCATATTGCTGGCGTTATTTAATTGTAAGCAAACCTACTAGCAAAGCAAAGTACCTTTTCACTTACTTATTCATTTTTGTAATATAATTTGGAATATTCTTACGATAATTATGTCATTAATCCGGTTTTTTTGCACCACCTTTCACGCCAAGACTAATTTAAATTTTTCATACCTACAAAGGTTGTGTGGCAGACATCTCTTTTTAGCAGTAAGACCTCCTTTTGTGCATGTTTTCTGTTGTATTTATTAACTGTAGTTCGTTTATGTTTGATTTATTTTTGTGGTGACATTAAATAGTTTTGTAATTATTATCGTAATTAGTCGTGAAATGAATCGAAATGTGGTTGATTTTAGCATCGAACACTCAACGTCGGATCAAGGGCGGAATCCAAGTCACTGCTGATAAAAATTATATGGTAAACAATATCATGACTTTTAAATATATATATTTGCTATTGTAATTTAATAATTGAATATTAGTCGGAGCAGATATAGGAATTCGATTAGCTAAAATAATCCGAAAATAGTGCCTAAGCTACGAATTAAGGAATAGCGTGTTTGTTCCATCATAATATACAAGGTACCTATATGAGTGTTTTAGAGCTTACATTATTTATAAACTGTTTATTTTAAACCAATGCCAAAACAAGCGCTAGCGAGCCCTGTGTCTTACGACATCAAATAAGAGTTAATAAAACAATAATTAATAATTCTTTAGAAAAAGTATAAACCAACTTCAATTCGAGGTAAAACTTACGTTGCCATAATGTCATCCCTCTCTGATCATGGATAATTAAAAGTGATATTCTTTTAAAAAATAGATAGATTTTAATAAAATTTAATCGGGGCCAATTAGAAATATATCCTTTACGAAAAAACATTTTTTTTTCGAATTAGTCTGACTGAGAAACCGGAGTTATAAATAAAAAAGACCTCTTCCTTTTTGAATTTGCACAAAGATGTTAAAATTGTGTGCCTCGGCACGGCGAAGCAATTTAAGATTGACGTTCAAAATATTGAACTATTTTTAATAGTTTATATGCTCCAGAAACTATTGAAACTATTTTAAAACTATAACTAAAAATGTTTAACTGTTTTAATTAATATTTATTACTTAATATTTATTATTTTAATATTTTTTTATCTTTAACTATTTCAAACTATTTTTCGGAATGTCATTGAGAGTCTGGGTGTAGCACCCAGAATAAAAATGAGTTTCCACTCGCATTCGAAAACTTTGCAACACGAATTACGCAAAACTTATTAGAAGGTCCTAAATTATTACTATGAAAATCGATTCTAGATCTAAACTAAAAAGCTTCGCGTAATTCGTGTTGCAAAGTTTTCAAATCCGAGCGGAAACAAATTGTGAATCTGGGTGCAGGTGTATCTAGTGAAAGCTCCTTCATCAGCTCATCAGTACGTCGGCTGGTTGTGTGGGGGCGCTATTGTCTCACAATGGTTCGTCATTACTTCAGCTGCCTGTGTTGAGGACGTGAAGCATTCTTATGTGATTGCTGGGTACGTACGAGTATTCTGTGTTACACTATTAATTAGCCTTCTATGTGCGAGCTTCTGAATTGGTACCATTGACAAAGTTAATACAGAGCTTGGTTTAACGCACCACATAATGCCTCATGTTAGAAATCAGTATAGTCGCCGTCATTTAAAAGGAGTAGTAGCTGTCACCATGAGTATTGCACGTGACGTAAAATTTCTGATTCTCTTTTTTATAGGAGATAGGCTTGCGTTTGTCCGTAACTCGCCTGATGTTAAGCGACGATACGGCCTAAGATGGGGCACGCATGCCTAGAAGAAACCGATTCCCTCGCGACTTTAAAATACCCAGATTATAGTTATCAGGAAATAGAGAAGCCGGCAACGAGTTCTACAATCTAGCAGTTCGCACAATAAAAGTAGACGCAAAGCGTTTTGTGCGAGTCTTGGGAACTTCTACCATGTACCGGTGGCGTCTGGCCAAATATCTACTTGCCCAATGGTGAAATGGGGATGCTTAAAAGTTTTGACTCCCTTAAGGTACGGACAGACGTGCTCATTACTAGCACAAAAGCATGCTTTTATTGATATATTACACAAGTGCTCATTAGTAGCAGGTGTGTAATGTAATGAGCATGCTTATTTCTCGCAAATGTGAACAGTTTGCAGAGCATGCTAATTTTAAGCAAGCGTATTAGCATGCTTTTTTTGAGCACGTCTGTTAGTACCTTTAGGGATTAAATACATTTCCAAGAATCCTTTCTACAATGAATATATCCTCCAAATTTCATGTCTCTAGGTTCAGCAGTTTAGGCTTTGCTTTGATCAGCTGTCAATCACTCGGTCAGAGAGGACTTACTCTTTTATATACGGGGATTTCGGCTACTATTTCGGGGTGTACTAAGCCGAAAGGGGGTCACTGTACCCATCCTAAGGAACAACTTTCACTATGGGACCAAATATGATTTCGAGAAAAAAAATTAGCTGTTTCATACAAAATGTTGATTAGTTGGCGACAAAATGTATAAAACAGCTGATTTTTTTTCTCGAATCTCGATTTGTATATCGATAGACTAAATGTTCGCTTAGTTGCTAGTCTGATATAGTCTTATATTTTTTTTGTACGCCCGGCTAGGCGAAGTACAAAAAAAAACTAAAGAAACGTAAATTAATGTTTACGAAACCTTTATTTTTGTTTCATTTTCCACAGGTATATAAAATATGTGCCGTCTGATAAACTCGATGAAGACGAATGTACAAAAATAATGAAGAAAAAAGTTGTACAAACTTGCGTGCCTAAAAGTAAAACTATCACAATGTTATTCATACTATTGTATACATTAAATTAAAAAAAAAAGTTATTTGTTATACAAGAGTGCAAAGTTGCTTTTTAACCGCGTGCTCACTTTTATGACCGAGCAAGCGAAGGATTCTAAAATTGAATCACGAGCGCAGCGAGTGTTTCCAAATTAGAATCCTGAGCGTTAGCCAGAAAATTAAAAGAGCACATGGTGAAAGATCTTTGCACTTGAGTGCAACACGTAACTTTTCATCCCACGTCAGCGAGGAAAAGTCTACAAATGAAAAATAAAAAAATTGAATCACTCATTTTAGTTTTATCACTTATTTTTAACATCAGGTTTTAACAATATGACGCGACAAGATAATGGCCCGCGCGAAACAAAAAAAAAAATAAAGCAAAAATGTTCCGAGTCTGACTTTTTAACAAAATAAAAAAAGTTGTATGATGAATTCGGCACCATAGAGGTAGAAGTAAATAGGTTAAATGAGGTTTTTAATTCACAAACTTAGTGCACACGATATTGGAAATTCAAATTTACTCTATCCTCTAGCGGACAAAAACGGCTTTTGCACTCAGATATCGAATAGCAAAAATACTCTTTCCGATATGGTGGGATGAAAAAACAAAAACATTTTGCGAATTTAAGATGATATTTTGAGTATATCATTTTTGTTTCGTAAAAAACCCTCTTAGTATGTATTAGCTTCAATTCAGCGTTATAAAGAGACTTTTATACGATTACGTTTCAATCACTTTATTTTAATATTTTTTGGGTTCCGTACCAACAAATTTACAACCACCATCTTTTCTACCGACTGCCAAAAAGAGGGAGTACAGAATTCGATTGTATTTAGATCATGTTTGTTATCGGATTTCTCGGAGACGAGTAGTAGTAGTTTTTTGTATGATAGGATATACCTCCCGTGTAGTGCCATTTTATTTTTTGTCATAATCGGTCTGGAGTTTTGATTTTTAAATCGAAATAGGTGAATAAAATCTATCAGTGCCTGAATGGAAGTCACATTTATATAAAAATAATTGTTTTAATGTCATTTAACAATTTTCAACCTTTTCATAAATTGTAGATTATAACCTCGAATATAACAAAACGGAAGTTTGGACAAGAGTGGACATAGCTTTAGTGAAAGTACACGAAGCCTTCGATTTTGACAACGAAACATACGAAAAAAGTTGTTCTTACAAGCCTACAATAATCGAGTACAATACGGAAAAGGATTTCCCGAAACCCGGAGATGACGTATTTATATTGGGATGGGGCCATGACCAACAATTTAGACAAGTAAGTACATATTTTTTTTTCTTATATGGTATGATAGATTTGCATTCTATTTTAACATTTAAATCCATAAACAAATGAGCCGTTCTATAAAAAATACCATGGACATCTATGTCAAATCAAATACTTATGTAAAAAAATCTGTTTTCATTTTTGCCAGATCTTTTATTCTTCTACACGGTTTTTTTTCTCAGTAAACTTCAAATCTACCTTTTCCTTCAATTATTTGAAAATAAATTACATTAAACATAATCTATGGAATAGCATTAAAACTTCTGGCTTTTTCACCAAGTATACATTTATCAACTTGTAAGATTTTGGTTAAAAGGGAAAGAATTTATAAAAAAGTGTGTCATTTCACTTATGTGAACTTGCAAAAATTAATCACATAGTATTTATATAAGCTGATGATAATAAAATTATAGAATATGAATTTCTGTTTGTCCCCGACAGGACAATAAAGTTCCTGTCTGTGCTCTTACAACTAAGAAGGGGCTAGAAAGGAATTATAATTCCTTTTTGGTCCCTTGCGGGACAGATTGAGGTGACAAACAGGAATAAACCGTTTTTATACAGGAAACAGAATCATCAGTCGACATGAACCAAGAAACCTTATATTACGCTCCCACTAAAATCATAGACGAAGAACAGTGCGTGGAAAGCTTTCTAAATAGTTCGGCATTGATAGAGACAATTCGCTTGTCTATGCTGTGTACTTTTGGATCGGGAAAGCTCAACGAAAGAGGAGGTGTTATAGATAGTACTCAGCATTCTAGCCCTTGTGTAACTCGACAGGCGGTGCTTAGAGGAGCGGCTGGGAGAATGGTAAGATTCTAATAAATTGTACTCAGAAATTGCATGTAACGAAATACACAATGAAATAGTTTAAATTTTCTCAATTTTGATGACAAAGCAAGCGAAGCATTCAAAAATTAGAACCCTGAGCGTTAGCGAGGGTATCAAAAGAGCAAGAGGTAAAAAATCTTTGCAATGCAGTGCAACACGTAACTGCAAAAAAACTACTAAAATTGTATGATAAATTCGGACCATAGAGAAGTAAATGATTCTAATAATGTTTTGAATTCACAAACTTAGTGCACACAATGTTCTAAATTTAAATATCTTTGTTCTCTATGGGATAAAGATAACTAAATATTTTTTATTTAATGCAATGACATATTTTGTACTGTGACCTCTTCACCTCTAGCGTAAATTTTAGACCAAACTAGTTTTGTCTTTAGTCTTGAACAAATTAAACATAGTTACTGTTGGATGTGGGAACCATTAGATCTAAGATAAGGTAAAAATAATAAGAACATACAAAAATGGTTATATCAATACACAGTTGATAGAAATTTCCATCATGATGCATTTAGAGTTAAAAACACATTTTATAATTTATTTATAGAAAAATGCTTAACACGTAAGGGAATCCCTTTCAAAACCTTTAAGTACTCCTTTACAGGTTCCATGTAGATAATCAAAATCGGTCCAGTAGATTAGTTTCAAATCAATATACCTACTAGTACTTGACCAATTTCTAAGGCTGCCGTATCACTTTTCTTTTCTTAGAGTACAACTTTGTTTATATCAATTTAACATTGTAGTGTCGCACAGGAGAGATTCCAGCCAATCCAGAAGAAATAGACTACCCAGTATACGAAGCTGGTGAAAATGGTGAACTTATTGTTGTGGATACAAGAAGACTTGATAATAATACCAAACTTAATGCCAACTATTCGTATATAGACGGTCAAGAAACCGGAGAACATGATTCTTATAGCATAAGTCAATTTAATGAAGGCCCGTATCGAAGAGCTGAAGAGCATGAACATAATTCTTCTGACACATCAGGAATTTGTCAAGTAAGAGATTATTAATCTTAATATAAGTATAAAATGGATATCTTATTTGATCCCGACTGCGAAAGAAGGAGAGTTATGTTTTTCGAGTGTATGTACTATGTATGTATGTATATATGTATGACAAGCCCTAGAACCTAAACGGTGTGTCGTGTTTTTATGTGAGTGGTGTCAATAGACTTGTCTTAGTTGTGACAGTGTAACTGGGTACAACAATATTAAAAAAAATAAGGAGTAAGGCGTCTGGTTTTTTTTAAAGTCGCTTCTAACCACTTGTTTATTTAACTTAATAGATTTATAAATGTTTTTTAATAGAAATCTAAGAAAACCTCATGTTTTCTTCAATTTTGACATTTGTGACGGTCAGTACAATTTATAAGCCAATGCAACCATTGGAGTCAACCTCGGATACATAAATCTTCCAGGGATGCCATAATTCCAATACAATTCACAGAAGTTAGATATTTTCGTATAAAATGAAGGAGGCGACTAATGCATTTTTCATTAATACCCAATATTAACTAAATTTTTAGGCATTTTTTGGTAGACGTATACAAGAAAATGAAACGAGTCCTTCATCTAAAATTTATTTGCAGAATGATCATGGAGGGCCCTTGATCACTTGGAGGGGTGGCACTGAAATATTAGTTGGTGTTGCTACCATGTTTAAGGTGGATACTAGGCTACATTGCATGGGCCCCTATCTTTTTACAAAAACATCATGTAACACAGAGTTTTTGTATTGTATATTGAACACAGATTCCACTAGAAGCGATATGTAAGTTTTTAGTTAAAACTTAAGCCACAGTTTTGCACGTGTTATATTATTTTTCCAGAAAAAATCTATATCACTATCCGGAATTTGAACTATCTCTGTTGAAAATCAACTAGATCTGTCACTCAGTTATGTTGCTGAGGAGAAGAAGGACCAACAAACGAACTAACAGACCTATTTTCGCATTTATAATAATTATGTGTAAGGCTAAAAAGCCCAGTGGTGTGCCTTGGGTGAGGCTTATGTCCAGCCGTAGACGATATTGAGCTGAAGAAGATTATGATGATTGATTAATGCTTTTGGTTGATTGGTCTTTTAGTATTTTTCCTGGTACTCTTCATTTTTTATGTTAGATAAGTAATTATTTTTCAGGCGAAGATGTCAAAACCCACAAGAATTGGGTTTCCGAATAGTAAGACGGCATATATCCTGGGACAGCTATAGCGATGGGTAATTATTACGTATTTTATATTAATTTAACTTTATACCTTTGTTTTGAACTAAATTTAAACGAATTATACACTTCAGCAAGATTATTTTAAATTTTAAAAAAGCTTCGTAAAGACTTGTTTGGTGTCAAGGGACCCCCGGATGAAAACGAAGTTCCTAAACAAACAAAGAAAAAAAATCGTCGCGACACCACACTTTTCACTGCGAAATAGAAAGGCGAAACGAAAATAACTGGCTTGCTTTCTATGAGAGAGAGAGAGAGAGAGAAAGACAGACAGACAAACAGACAGAGAAACACGCGCACGCCGCACGGCTTACAACTATAGCAAAAATTGTCGTTACAACTTTTGGTCTTAATTTCTTCCGTCTAGCCCCCTTTCACAGCGCGCGATAAGGAACTTCGTTCCAAAAAAATTTAACCCATTTTGCGGTGGCGGGCATTTTGGATTTGAAATTAATTACAATATAATAGTCTACTAATCAAACACTTTTATTTAATACCCATATTGATTAAAATGGTGAAAAATATGTAATTCGCCATTTTGTTACGGCTACTCCTTCTCTCAAACAAAATCAAAATCGGTTGATCTCTTTACGATCTACGATGCCACAGACAGACACACACA
This sequence comes from Ligdia adustata, assembly GCA_947049295.1. NCBI lineage: Eukaryota > Metazoa > Arthropoda > Insecta > Lepidoptera > Geometridae > Ligdia > Ligdia adustata. Next base: position 4,470,486 of record OX346236.1, on the reverse strand, counting down.
CGGACACGTCAAACTTATATATAAACATTACGTCGTTTTTTCGTCAGGCGTTAAAAATGTCCTACTTGTCTAAAAATCATTTAAAATTATATTGATAAAAAAAAATAACTACAAAACCGATTTTGCTAAAAAATATGTGACCAATTGGAAAGAATTAGTTTTCGAATAAAGAAATCATTTTTGAAGTAAAAAACAGGCTCCGACGAATTGAAAACGCCCTTTTTGTTAATAAAATTTATTTATAATCATTTAAGATTTATTTATTTTAAGGCCAAATGAAAATGAAGACATTCAGATGAGGCCTCAAGTTCCGATGAGCGCTTTCGGACCAGAATACAAATAATATGACAAATATTGTACAGTTTATGATTGTCTTGTTAAGGTTTAAGTAAAATAAAGATTGTTTTTTTTGAATTAAATTTGTTTTAAATTAAAACAACTGAGACTAGGTACTACAGGTCCCCAAGGGCGCCAACATTGTCGAGGCGGAGGGGCTCAGTAACCGTGGCCTTGCCACCCACGGTGAACCCGAGGTGGGCCGATCCACCAGGTTTTGCCCTCTAAGTCGGTGTCAGAGTAGTTACAGGAGGTAGGTTGCGGTGTTTTATGGGGACATCTAACTGAGGCGGGCTGCAAAGTCGCGAGGAGGATGGGGCCGCGGCGGGAGAGGACTGTCGGTATTGAGGTGCGCCGCTCTCCCTACATCGCATTTTTTGAAACTATTATTTTACCTAACCTTATATATTCATCGTAATGCCATTCGGATGTAATGTCCTATATTTTTTTCAAGTTTAATGTAGGTATTGTTTGTACAGACGTGATCCTTGATCCAATATGCGACTAGTTTTAAACTGCGCTAAGGCATAAGGACCTAGGAGTTCTATAATTAGCACCATTTTACGAAGTATTTAAGAAAAACGGCAATCACATAAGATTTAATAAAAACAAATTACTCCCAGATATTTAATTTGATAGATAATATATGTCTTTGTAATAGTAAAACGTATATTTATTCAAGATAAAAATAGTAATAATAAAGAATTGGTAGTATCGAGGTAAGAAGCGAGGTAAGCAAGTCAAACATCTAAGTTTCGGGTCTGGCAATTATTTTTCTTCTATTCGTATGCTTGTATGTCTCCTAAAATTTCCTACTCGCTTAAAGTAGTTTTCAATCCTGTCAAAACTAAACTTAGTGTATGAACTTTACGATTGTTTTGTGGAGATTTTGATTTTATAACATGGGACGAAGTTTGCTAGTTGGTTCTGATGTTGTCATTTATGTGTCGTACTTTCAGTGGTGGCTCCGGTTGTTGTTTCAATACTTGGTTCTGCTGTTGTAGTTTCTTGTGTCGTACTTTCAGTGGTTGCTCCGGTTGTTGTTTCATTACTTGGTTCTGCAGTTGTCGTTTCATGTGTCGTTATCTCAGTGGTTGCTTCGGTTGTTGTTTCAATACTTGGTTCTGCAGTTGTCGTTTCATGTGTCGTTATCTCAGTGGTTGCTTCGGTTGTTGTTTCAATACTTGGTTCTGCAGTTGTCGTTTCATGTGTCGGTATCTCAGTGGTTGCTTCGGATGTTGTTTCAATACTTGGTTCTGCAGTTGTCGTTTCATGTGTCGTACTTTCAGTGGTTGCTTCGGTTGTTGTTTCAATACTTGGTTCTGCTGTTGTAGTTTCATGTGTCCTACTTTCAGTGGTTGCTTCGGTTGTTGTTTCAATACTTGGTTCTGCTGTTGTAGTTTCATGTGTCCTACTTTCAGTGGTTGCTTCGGTTGTTGTTTCAATATTTGGTTCTGCTGTTGTAGTTTCATGTGTCGTACTTTCAGTGGTTGCTCCGGTTGTTGTTTCAATATTTGGTTCTGCTGTTGTAGTTTCTTGTGTCGTACTTTCAGTGGTTGCTCCGGTTGTTGTTTCAGTACTTGGTTCTGCTGTTGTAGTTTCTTGTGTCGTACTTTCAGTGGTTGCTCCGGTTGTTGTTTCAATATTTGGTTTTGCTGTTGTAGTTTCTTGTGTCGTACTTTCAGTGGTTGCTCCGGTTGTTGTTTCAGTACTTGGTTCTGCTGTTGTAGTTTCATGTGTCGTTCTCTCAGTGGTGGCTCCGGTTGTTGTTTCAAAACTTGGTTCTGCTGTTGTAGTTTCTTGTGTCGTACTTTCAGTGGTTGCTCCGGTTGTTGTTTCAATACTTGGTTCAGCTGTTGTAGTTTCATGTGTCCTACTTTCAGTGGTTGCTTCGGTTGTTGTTTCAATATTTGGTTCTGCTGTTGTAGTTTCATGTGTCGTACTTTCAGTGGTTGCTTCGGTTGTTGTTTCAATACTTGGTTCTGCTGTTGTAGTTTCATGTGTCCTACTTTCAGTGGTTGCTTCGGTTGTTGTTTCAATACTTGGTTCTGCTGTTGTAGTTTCATGTGTCCTACTTTCAGTGGTTGCTTCGGTTGTTGTTTCAATACTTGGTTCTGCTGTTGTAGTTTCATGTGTCCTACTTTCAGTGGTTGCTTCGGTTGTTGTTTCAATATTTGGTTCTGCTGTTGTAGTTTCATGTGTCGTACTTTCAGTGGTTGCTTCGGTTGTTGTTTCAATACTTGGTTCTGCTGTTGTAGTTTCATGTGTCCTACTTTCAGTGGTTGCTTCGGTTGTTGTTTCAATACTTGGTTCAGCTGTTGTAGTTTCATGTGTCCTACTTTCAGTGGTTGCTTCGGTTGTTGTTTCAATATTTGGTTCTGCTGTTGTAGTTTCATGTGTCGTACTTTCAGTGGTTGCTTCGGTTGTTGTTTCAATACTTGGTTCTGCTGTTGTAGTTTCATGTGTCCTACTTTCAGTGGTTGCTTCGGTTGTTGTTTCAATACTTGGTTCAGCTGTTGTAGTTTCATGTGTCCTACTTTCAGTGGTTGCTTCGGTTGTTGTTTCAATATTTGGTTCTGCTGTTGTAGTTTCATGTGTCGTACTTTCAGTGGTTGCTTCGGTTGTTGTTTCAATATTTGGTTCTGCTGTTGTAGTTTCATGTGTCGTACTTTCAGTGGTTGCTTCCGTTGTTGTTTCAATACTTGGTTCTGCTGTTGTCGTTTCATGTGTCCTACTTTCAGTGGTTGCTTCGGTTGTTGTTTCAATATTTGGTTCTGCAGTTGTCGTTTTATGTGTCGTACTTTCAGTGGTTGCTTCCGTTGTTGTTTCAATACTTGGTTCTGCTGTTGTAGTTTCATGTGTCCTACTTTCAGTGGTTGCTTCGGTTGTTGTTTCAATACTTGGTTCTGCAGTTGTCGTTTCATGTGTCGTACTTTCAGTGGTTGCTTCGGTTGTTGTTTCAATATTTGGTTCTGCAGTTGTCGTTTCATGTGTCGTACTTTCAGTGGTTGCTTCGGTTGTTGTTTCAATACTTGGTTCTGCAGTTGTCGTTTCATGTGTCGTACTTTCAGTGGTTGCTTCGGTTGTTGTTTCAATACTTGGTTCTGCAGTTGTCGTTTCATGTGTCGTACTTTCAGTGGTTGCTTCGGTTGTTGTTTCAATATTTGGTTCTGCTGTTGTAGTTTCATGTGTCGTACTTTCAGTGGTTGCTTCGGTTGTTGTTTCAATACTTGGTTCTGCTGTTGTAGTTTCATGTGTCCTACTTTCAGTGGTTGCTTCGGTTGTTGTTTCAATACTTGGTTCAGCTGTTGTAGTTTCATGTGTCGTACTTTCAGTGGTTGCTTCGGTTGTTGTTTCAATATTTGGTTCTGCTGTTGTAGTTTCATGTGTCGTACTTTCAGTGGTTGCTTCGGTTGTTGTTTCAATATTTGGTTCTGCTGTTGTAGTTTCATGTGTCGTACTTTCAGTGGTTGCTTCCGTTGTTGTTTCAATACTTGGTTCAGCTGTTGTAGTTTCATGTGTCGTACTTTCAGTGGTTGCTTCGGTTGTTGTTTCAATATTTGGTTCTGCTGTTGTAGTTTCATGTGTCGTACTTTCAGTGGTTGCTTCGGTTGTTGTTTCAATATTTGGTTCTGCTGTTGTAGTTTCATGTGTCGTACTTTCAGTGGTTGCTTCGGTTGTTGTTTCAATATTTGGTTCTGCTGTTGTAGTTTCATGTGTCGTACTTTCAGTGGTTGCTTCCGTTGTTGTTTCAATACTTGGTTCTGCTGTTGTCGTTTCATGTGTCCTACTTTCAGTGGTTGCTTCGGTTGTTGTTTCAATATTTGGTTCTGCAGTTGTCGTTTTATGTGTCGTACTTTCAGTGGTTGCTTCCGTTGTTGTTTCAATACTTGGTTCTGCTGTTGTAGTTTCATGTGTCCTACTTTCAGTGGTTGCTTCGGTTGTTGTTTCAATACTTGGTTCTGCAGTTGTCGTTTCATGTGTCGTACTTTCAGTGGTTGCTTCGGTTGTTGTTTCAATATTTGGTTCTGCAGTTGTCGTTTCATGTGTCGTACTTTCAGTGGTTGCTTCGGTTGTTGTTTCAATATTTGGTTCTGCAGTTGTCGTTTCATGTGTCGTACTTTCAGTGGTTGCTTCGGTTGTTGTTTCAATACTTGGTTCTGCAGTTGTCGTTTCATGTGTCGTACTTTCAGTGGTTGCTTCGGTTGTTGTTTCAATACTTGGTTCTGCAGTTGTCGTTTCATGTGTCGTACTTTCAGTGGTTGCTTCGGTTGTTGTTTCAATATTTGGTTCTGCAGTTGTCGTTTCATGTGTCGTACTTTCAGTGGTTGCTTCGGTTGTTGTTTCAATACTTGGTTCTGCTGTTGTAGTTTCATGGGTCGTACTTTCAGTGGTTGCTTCGGTTGTTGTTTCAATACTTGGTTCAGCTGTTGTAGTTTCATGTGTCCTACTTTCAGTGGTTGCTTCGGTTGTTGTTTCAATATTTGGTTCTGCAGTTGTCGTTTCATGTGTCGTACTTTCAGTGGTTGCTTCGGTTGTTGTTTCAATACTTGGTTCTGCAGTTGTCGTTTCATGTGTCGTTATCTCAGTGGTTGCTTCGGTTGTTGTTTCAATACTTGGTTCTGCAGTTGTCGTTTCATGTGTCGTTATTTCAGTGGTTGCTTCGGTTGTTGTTTCAATATTTGGTTCTGCAGTTGTCGTTTCATGTGTCGTTACCTCAGTGGTTGCTTCGGTTGTTGTTTCAATACTTGGTTTTGCTGTTGTAGTTTCATGTGTCGTTCTCTCAGTGGTGGCTCCGGTTGTTGTTTCAATACTTGGTTCTGCTGTTGTAGTTTCATGTGTCCTACTTTCAGTGGTTGCTTCGGTTGTTGTTTCAATACTTGGTTCTGCAGTTGTCGTTTCATGTGTCGTTATCTCAGTGGTTGCTCCGGTTGTTGTTTCAATACTTAGTTCTGCTGTTGTAGTTTCATGTGTCCTACTTTCAGTGGTTGCTTCGGTTGTTGTTTCAATACTTGGTTCTGCAGTTGTCGTTTCATGTGTCGTTCTCTCAGTGGTGGCTTCGGTTGTTGTTTCAATACTTGGTTCTGCAGTTGTCGTTTCATGTGTCGTACTTTCAGTGGTGGCTTCGGTTGTTCTTTCAATACTTGGTTCTGCTGTTGTAGTTTCATGTGTCCTACTTTGAGTGGTTGCTTCGGTTGTTGTTTCAATACTTGGTTCTGCAGTTGTTGTTTCATGTGTCGTACTTTCATTGGTTGCTTCGGTTGTTGTTTCAATACTTGGTTCTGCTGTTGTAGTTTCATGTGTCGTTCTCTCAGTCGTTGCTTCGGTTGTTGTTTCAATACTTGGTTCCGCTGTTGTAGTTTCATGTGTTGTACTTTCAGTGGTTGCTTCGGTTGTCGTTTCAATACTTGGTTCTACAGTTGTCGTTTCATGTGTCGTTCTATCAGTGGTTGCTTCGGTTGTTGTTTCAATACTTGGTTCTGCAGTTGTTGTTTCATTTGTCGTACTTTCAGTGGTTGCTTCGGTTGTCGTTTCAATACTTGGTTCTACAGTTGTTGTTTCATGTGTCGTTCTATCAGTGGTGGCTCCGGTTGTTGTTTCAAAACTTGGTTCTGCTGTTGTAGTTTCTTGTGTCGTACTTTTAGTGGTTGCTCCGGTTGTTGTTTCAATACTTGGTTCAGCTGTTGTAGTTTCATGTGTCCTACTTTCAGTGGTTGCTTCGGTTGTTGTTTCAATATTTGGTTCTGCTGTTGTAGTTTCATGTGTCGTACTTTCAGTGGTTGCTTCGGTTGTTGTTTCAATACTTGGTTCTGCTGTTGTAGTTTCATGTGTCCTACTTTCAGTGGTTGCTTCGGTTGTTGTTTCAATACTTGGTTCAGCTGTTGTAGTTTCATGTGTCCTACTTTCAGTGGTTGCTTCGGTTGTTGTTTCAATATTTGGTTCTGCTGTTGTAGTTTCATGTGTCGTACTTTCAGTGGTTGCTTCGGTTGTTGTTTCAATATTTGGTTCTGCTGTTGTAGTTTCATGTGTCCTACTTTCAGTGGTTGCTTCGGTTGTTGTTTCAATATTTGGTTCTGCTGTTGTACTTTCATGTGTCGTACTTTCAGTGGTTGCTTCGGTTGTTGTTTCAGTACTTGGTTCTGCAGTTGTCGTTTCATGTGTCGTACTTTCAGTGGTTGCTTCGGTTGTTGTTTCAGTACTTGGTTCTGCAGTTGTCGTTTCATGTGTCGTACTTTCAGTGGTTGCTTCGGTTGTTGTTTCAATACTTGGTTCAGCTGTTGTAGTTTCATGTGTCCTACTTTCAGTGGTTGCTTCGGTTGTTGTTTCAATATTTGGTTCTGCTGTTGTAGTTTCATGTGTCGTACTTTCAGTGGTTGCTTCGGTTGTTGTTTCAATATTTGGTTCTGCTGTTGTAGTTTCATGTGTCGTACTTTCAGTGGTTGCTTCGGTTGTTGTTTCAATACTTGGTTCTGCTGTTGTCGTTTCATGTGTCCTACTTTCAGTGGTTGCTTCGGTTGTTGTTTCAATATTTGGTTCTGCAGTTGTCGTTTTATGTGTCGTACTTTCAGTGGTTGCTTCCGTTGTTGTTTCAATACTTGGTTCTGCTGTTGTAGTTTCATGTGTCCTACTTTCAGTGGTTGCTTCGGTTGTTGTTTCAATACTTGGTTCTGCAGTTGTCGTTTCATGTGTCGTACTTTCAGTGGTTGCTTCGGTTGTTGTTTCAATATTTGGTTCTGCAGTTGTCGTTTCATGTGTCGTACTTTCAGTGGTTGCTTCGGTTGTTGTTTCAATACTTGGTTCTGCAGTTGTCGTTTCATGTGTCGTACTTTCAGTGGTTGCTTCGGTTGTTGTTTCAATACTTGGTTCTGCAGTTGTCGTTTCATGTGTCGTACTTTCAGTGGTTGCTTCGGTTGTTGTTTCAATATTTGGTTCTGCGGTTGTCATTTCATGTGTCGTACTTTCAGTGGTTGCTTCGGTTGTTGTTTCAATACTTGGTTCAGCTGTTGTAGTTTCATGTGTCCTACTTTCAGTGGTTGCTTCGGTTGTTGTTTCAATACTTGGTTCTGCAGTTGTCGTTTCATGTGTCGTTCTCTCAGTGGTGGCTTCGGTTGTTGTTTCAATACTTGGTTCTGCAGTTGTCGTTTCATGTGTCGTACTTTCAGTGGTGGCTTCGGTTGTTCTTTCAATACTTGGTTCTGCTGTTGTAGTTTCATGTGTCCTACTTTGAGTGGTTGCTTCGGTTGTTGTTTCAATACTTGGTTCTGCAGTTGTTGTTTCATGTGTCGTACTTTCATTGGTTGCTTCGGTTGTTGTTTCAATACTTGGTTCTGCTGTTGTAGTTTCATGTGTCGTTCTCTCAGTCGTTGCTTCGGTTGTTGTTTCAATACTTGGTTCCGCTGTTGTAGTTTCATGTGTTGTACTTTCAGTGGTTGCTTCGGTTGTCGTTTCAATACTTGGTTCTACAGTTGTCGTTTCATGTGTCGTTCTATCAGTGGTTGCTTCGGTTGTTGTTTCAATACTTGGTTCTGCAGTTGTTGTTTCATTTGTCGTACTTTCAGTGGTTGCTTCGGTTGTCGTTTCAATACTTGGTTCTACAGTTGTTGTTTCATGTGTCGTTCTATCAGTGGTTGCTTCGGTTGTTGTTTCAATACTTGGTTCTGCAGTTGTCGTTTCATGTGTCGTTATCTCAGTGGTTGCTTCGGTTGTTGTTTCAATACTTGGTTCTGCAGTTGTCGTTTCATGTGTCGTTATCTCAGTGGTTGCTTCGGTTGTTGTTTCAATACTTGATTTTGCTGTTGTAGTTTCATGTGTCGTTCTCTCAGTGGTGGCTCCGGTTGTTGTTTCAAAACTTGGTTCTGCTGTTGTAGTTTCATGTGTCGTACTTTCAGTGGTTGCCTCGGTTGTTGTTTCATTACTTGGTTCTGCAGTTGTCGTTTCATGTGTCGTTATCTCAGTGGTTGCTTCGGTTGTTGTTTCAATACTTGGTTCTGCAGTTGTCGTTTCATGTGTCGTTATCTCAGTGGTTGCTTCGGTTGTTGTTTCAATACTTGGTTCTGCAGTTGTCGTTTCATGTGTCGGTATCTCAGTGGTTGCTTCGGTTGTTGTTTCAATACTTGGTTCTGCAGTTGTCGTTTCATGTGTCGTTCTCTCAGTGGTGGCTTCGGTTGTTGTTTCAATACTTGGTTCTGCAGTTGTCGTTTCATGTGTCGGTATCTCAGTGGTTGCTTCGGATGTTGTTTCAATACTTGGTTCTGCAGTTGTCGTTTCATGTGTCGTACTTTCAGTGGTGGCTTCGGTTGTTCTTTCAATACTTGGTTCTGCTGTTGTAGTTTCATGTGTCCTACTTTGAGTGGTTGCTTCGGTTGTTGTTTGAATACTTGGTTCTGCAGTTGTTGTTTCATGTGTCGTACTTTCATTGGTGGCTTCGGTTGTTGTTTCAATACTTGGTTCTGCAGTTGTCGTTTCATGTGTCGTTATCTCAGTGGTTGCTTCGGTTGTTGTTTCAATACTTGGTTCTGCAGTTGTCGTTTCATGTGTCGTTATCTCAGTGGTTGCTTCGGTTGTTGTTTCAATACTTGATTTTGCTGTTGTAGTTTCATGTGTCGTTCTCTCAGTGGTGGCTCCGGTTGTTGTTTCAAAACTTGGTTCTGCTGTTGTAGTTTCATGTGTCGTACTTTCAGTGGTTGCTTCGGTTGTTGTTTCATTACTTGGTTCTGCAGTTGTCGTTTCATGTGTCGTTATCTCAGTGGTTGCTTCGGTTGTTGTTTCAATACTTGGTTCTGCAGTTGTCGTTTCATGTGTCGTTATCTCAGTGGTTGCTTCGGTTGTTGTTTCAATACTTGGTTCTGCAGTTGTCGTTTCATGTGTCGGTATCTCAGTGGTTGCTTCGGATGTTGTTTCAATACTTGGTTCTGCAGTTGTCGTTTCATGTGTCGTACTTTCAGTGGTTGCTTCGGTTGTTGTTTCAGTACTTGGTTCTGCAATTGTCGTTTCATGTGTCGTTCTCTCAGTGGTGGCTCCGGTTGTTGTTTCAATACTTGGTTCTGCTGTTGTAGTTTCATGTGTCCTACTTTCAGTGGTTGCTTCGGTTGTTGTTTCAATACTTGGTTCTGCAGTTGTCGTTTCATGTGTCGTTATCTCAGTGGTTGCTTCGGTTGTTGTTTCAATACTTGGTTTTGCTGTTGTAGTTTCATGTGTCGTTCTCTCAGTGGTGGCTTCGGTTGTTGTTTCAATACTTGGTTCTGCAGTTGTCGTTTCATGTGTCGGTATCTCAGTGGTTGCTTCGGATGTTGTTTCAATACTTGGTTCTGCAGTTGTCGTTTCATGTGTCGTACTTTTAGTGGTTGCTTCGGTTGTTGTTTCAATACTTGGTTCTGCTGTTGTAGTTTCATGTGTCCTACTTTCAGTGGTTGCTTCGGTTGTTGTTTCAATACTTGGTTCTGCAGTTGTCGTTTCATGTGTCGTTATCTCAGTGGTTGCTTCGGTTGTTGTTTCAATACTTGGTTTTGCTGTTGTAGTTTCATGTGTCGTTCTCTCAGTGGTGGCTTCGGTTGTTGTTTCAATACTTGGTTCTGCAGTTGTCGTTTCATGTGTCGGTATCTCAGTGGTTGCTTCGGATGTTGTTTCAATACTTGGTTCTGCAGTTGTCGTTTCATGTGTCGTACTTTTAGTGGTTGCTTCGGTTGTTGTTTCAATACTTGGTTCTGCAGTTGTCGTTTCATGTGTCGTACTTTTAGTGGTGGCTTCGGTTGTTGTTTCAATACTTGGTTCTGCAGTTGTCGTTTCATGTGTCGGTATCTCAGTGGTTGCTTCGGATGTTGTTTCAATACTTGGTTCTGCAGTTGTCGTTTCATGTGTCGTACTTTCAGTGGTTGCTTCGGTTGTTGTTTCAGTACTTGGTTCTGCAATTGTCGTTTCATGTGTCGTTCTCTCAGTGGTGGCTCCGGTTGTTGTTTCAATACTTGGTTCTGCTGTTGTAGTTTCATGTGTCCTACTTTCAGTGGTTGCTTCGGTTGTTGTTTCAATACTTGATTTTGCTGTTGTAGTTTCATGTGTCGTTCTCTCAGTGGTGGCTCCGGTTGTTGTTTCAAAACTTGGTTCTGCTGTTGTAGTTTCATGTGTCGTACTTTCAGTGGTTGCTTCGGTTGTTGTTTCATTACTTGGTTCTGCAGTTGTCGTTTCATGTGTCGTTATCTCAGTGGTTGCTTCGGTTGTTGTTTCAATACTTGGTTCTGCAGTTGTCGTTTCATGTGTCGTTATCTCAGTGGTTGCTTCGGTTGTTGTTTCAATACTTGGTTCTGCAGTTGTCGTTTCATGTGTCGGTATCTCAGTGGTTGCTTCGGATGTTGTTTCAATACTTGGTTCTGCAGTTGTCGTTTCATGTGTCGTACTTTCAGTGGTTGCTTCGGTTGTTGTTTCAGTACTTGGTTCTGCAATTGTCGTTTCATGTGTCGTTCTCTCAGTGGTGGCTCCGGTTGTTGTTTCAATACTTGGTTCTGCTGTTGTAGTTTCATGTGTCCTACTTTCAGTGGTTGCTTCGGTTGTTGTTTCAATACTTGGTTCTGCAGTTGTCGTTTCATGTGTCGTTATCTCAGTGGTTGCTTCGGTTGTTGTTTCAATACTTGGTTTTGCTGTTGTAGTTTCATGTGTCGTTCTCTCAGTGGTGGCTTCGGTTGTTGTTTCAATACTTGGTTCTGCAGTTGTCGTTTCATGTGTCGGTATCTCAGTGGTTGCTTCGGATGTTGTTTCAATACTTGGTTCTGCAGTTGTCGTTTCATGTGTCGTACTTTTAGTGGTTGCTTCGGTTGTTGTTTCAATACTTGGTTCTGCTGTTGTAGTTTCATGTGTCCTACTTTCAGTGGTTGCTTCGGTTGTTGTTTCAATATTTGGTTCTGCTGTTGTACTTTCATGTGTCGTACTTTCAGTGGTGGCTTCGGTTGTTGTTTCAATACTTGGTTCTGCAGTTGTCGTTTCATGTGTCGTACTTTCAGTGGTGGCTTCGGTTGTTGTTTCAATACTTGGTTCTGCTGTTGTAGTTTCATGTGTCCTACTTTCAGTGGTGGCTTCGGTTGTTGTTTCAATACTTGGTTCTGCAGTTGTCGTTTCATGTGTCGGTATCTCAGTGGTTGCTTCGGATGTTGTTTCAATACTTGGTTCTGCAGTTGTCGTTTCATGTGTCGTACTTTTAGTGGTTGCTTCGGTTGTTGTTTCAATACTTGGTTCTGCTGTTGTAGTTTCATGTGTCCTACTTTCAGTGGTTGCTTCGGTTGTTGTTTCAATATTTGGTTCTGCTGTTGTACTTTCATGTGTCGTACTTTCAGTGGTGGCTTCGGTTGTTGTTTCAATACTTGGTTCTGCAGTTGTCGTTTCATGTGTCGTACTTTCAGTGGTGGCTTCGGTTGTTCTTTCAATACTTGGTTCTGCTGTTGTAGTTTCATGTGTCCTACTTTGAGTGGTTGCTTTGGTTGTTGTTTCAATACTTGCTTCTGCAGTTGTCGTTTCATGTGTCGTTATCTCAGTGGTTGCTTCGGTTGTTGTTTCAATACTTGGTTCTGCAGTTGTCGTTTCATGTGTCCTACTTTCAGTGGTTGCTTCGGTTGTTGTTTCAATACTTGGTTCTGCAGTTGTCGTTTCATGTGTCGTACTTTCATTGCATGCTTCGGTTGTTGTTTCAATACTTGGTTCTGCAGTTGTAGTTTCATGTGTCGTACTTTCAGTGGTTGCTTCGGTTGTTGTTTCAATACTTGGTTCTGCTGTTGTAGTTTCATGTGTCGTACTTTCAGTGGTTGCTTCGGTTGTTGTTTCAATACTTGGTTCTGCAGTTGTTGTTTCATGTGTCGTACTTTCATTGGTTGCTTCGGTTGTTGTTTCAATACTTGGTTCTGCAGTTGTCGTTTCATGTGTCGTACTTTCAGTGGTGGCTTCGGTTGTTCTTTCAATACTTGGTTCTGCTGTTGTCGTTTCATGGGTCGTTATCTCAGTGGTTGCTTCGGTTGTTGTTTTAATACTTGGTTTTGCTGTTGTAGTTTCATGTGTCGTTATCTCAGTGGTTGCTTCGGTTGTTGTTTCAATACTTGATTTTGCTGTTGTAGTTTCATGTGTCGTTCTCTCAGTGGTGGCTCCGGTTGTTGTTTCAAAACTTGGTTCTGCTGTTGTAGTTTCATGTGTCGTACTTTCAGTGGTTGCTTCGGTTGTTGTTTCATTACTTGGTTCTGCAGTTGTCGTTTCATGTGTCGTTATCTCAGTGGTTGCTTCGGTTGTTGTTTCAATACTTGGTTCTGCAGTTGTCGTTTCATGTGTCGTTATCTCAGTGGTTGCTTCGGTTGTTGTTTCAATACTTGGTTCTGCTGTTGTAGTTTCATGTGTCGTTCTCTCAGTGGTTGCTTCGGTTGTTGTTTCAATATTTGGTTCTGCAGTTGTTGTTTCATGTGTCGTACTTTCATTGGTTGCTTCGGTTGTTGTTTCAATACTTGGTTCTGCTGTTGTAGTTTCATGTGTCCTACTTTGAGTGGTTGCTTCGGTTGTTGTTTCAATACTTGGTTCTGCAGTTGTCGTTTCATGTGTCCTACTTTCAGTGGTTGCATCGGTTGTTGTTTCAATACTTGGTTCTGCAGTTGTCGTTTCATGTGTCGGTATCTCAGTGGTTGCTTCGGATGTTGTTTCAATACTTGGTTCTGCAGTTGTCGTTTCATGTGTCGTACTTTCATTGGTTGTTTCGGTTGTTGTTTCAATACTTGGTTCTGCTGTTGTAGTTTCATGTGTCCTACTTTGAGTGGTTGCTTTGGTTGTTGTTTCAATACTTGCTTCTGCAGTTTTCCGTTTCATGTGTCGTTATCTCAGTGGTTGCTTGGGTTGTTGTTTCAATACTTGGTTCTGCAGTTGTCGTTTCATGTGTCCTACTTTCAGTGGTTGCTTCGGTTGTTGTTTCAATACTTGGTTCTGCAGTTGTCGTTTCATGTGTCGTACTTTCAGTGGTTGCTTCGGTTGTTGTTTCAATACTTGGTTCTGCTGTTGTAGTTTCATGTGTCCTACTTTCAGTGGTTGCTTCGGTTGTTGTTTCAATATTTGGTTCTGCTGTTGTACTTTCATGTGTCGTACTTTCAGTGGTTGCTTCGGTTGTTGTTTCAATACTTGGTTCTGCAGTTGTTGTTTCATGTGTCGTACTTTCATTGGTTGCTTCGGTTGTTGTTTCAATACTTGGTTCTGCTGTTGTAGTTTCATGTGTCCTACTTTGAGTGGTTGCTTTGGTTGTTGTTTCAATACTTGCTTCTGCAGTTGTCGTTTCATGTGTCGTTATCTCAGTGGTTGCTTCGGTTGTTGTTTCAATACTTGGTTCTGCAGTTGTCGTTTCATGTGTCCTACTTTCAGTGGTTGCTTCGGTTGTTGTTTCAATACTTGGTTCTGCAGTTGTCGTTTCATGTGTCGTACTTTCATTGGTTGCTTCGGTTGTTGTTTCAATACTTGGTTCTGCAGTTGTCGTTTCATGTGTCCTACTTTCAGTGGTTGCTTCGGTTGTTGTTTCAATACTTGGTTCTGCAGTTGTCGTTTCATGTGTCCTACTTTCAGTGGTTGCTTCGGTTGTTGTTTCAATACTTGGTTCTGCAGTTGTCGTTTCATGTGTCCTACTTTCAGTGGTTGCTTCGGTTGTTGTTTCAATACTTGGTTCTGCAGTTGTCGTTTCATGTGTCGTACTTTCATTGGTTGCTTCGGTTGTTGTTTCAATACTTGGTTCTGCAGTTGTCGTTTCATGTGTCGTACTTTCAGTGGTTGCTTCGGTTGTTGTTTCAATATTTGGTTCTGCAGTTGTCGTTTCATGTGTCGTACTTTCAGTGGTTGCTTCGGTTGTTGTTTCAATACTTGGTTCTGCAGTTGTCGTTTCATGTGTCGTTATCTCAGTGGTTGCTTCGGTTGTTGTTTCAATACTTGGTTCTGCAGTTGTCGTTTCATGTGTCGTTATTTCAGTGGTTGCTTCGGTTGTTGTTTCAATATTTGGTTCTGCAGTTGTCGTTTCATGTGTCGTTATCTCAGTGGTTGCTTCGGTTGTTGTTTCAATACTTGGTTTTGCTGTTGTAGTTTCATGTGTCGTTCTCTCAGTGGTGGCTCCGGTTGTTGTTTCAATACTTGGTTCTGCTGTTGTAGTTTCATGTGTCCTACTTTCAGTGGTTGCTTCGGTTGTTGTTTCAATACTTGGTTCTGCAGTTGTCGTTTCATGTGTCGTTATCTCAGTGGTTGCTCCGGTTGTTGTTTCAATACTTAGTTCTGCTGTTGTAGTTTCATGTGTCCTACTTTCAGTGGTTGCTTCGGTTGTTGTTTCAATACTTGGTTCTGCTGTTGTAGTTTCATGTGTCCTACTTTCAGTGGTTGCTTCGGTTGTTGTTTCAATATTTGGTTCTGCTGTTGTAGTTTCATGTGTCCTACTTTCAGTGGTTGCTTCGGTTGTTGTTTCAATATTTGGTTCTGCTGTTGTACTTTCATGTGTCGTACTTTCAGTGGTTGCTTCGGTTGTTGTTTCAGTACTTGGTTCTGCAGTTGTCGTTTCATGTGTCGTACTTTCAGTGGTTGCTTCGGTTGTTGTTTCAGTACTTGGTTCTGCAGTTGTCGTTTCATGTGTCGTACTTTCAGTGGTTGCTTCGGTTGTTGTTTCAGTACTTGGTTCTGCTGTTGTACTTTCATGTGTCGTACTTTCAGTGGTTGCTTCGGTTGTTGTTTCAATACTTGGTTCTGCTGTTGTACTTTCATGTGTCCTACTTTCAGTGGTTGATTCGGTTGTTGTTTCAATACTTGGTTCTGCTGTTGAACTTTCATGTGTCGTACTTTCAGTGGTTGCTTCGGTTGTTGTTTCAATACTTGGTTCTGCTGTTGTCGTTTTTAGTGTCTTTTTGTCCGTTGTTGCATCGGTTGTTGTTTTTGTTATTGTTTCTGTACTTTCCTTTTCGATGGTGTTTGCGGTTGTCATTTCTTTTCCGGTCACTATGGTATTTGTATGTGAATTATTTATTTGTTCTAGGTTCTTGGTACTTCAGTTGCGTTTGAGATTTTTTTTGTTTGCTTGTATGATGTTTATGTTATTTTTTTATACCTGTTGATGTTTCTGTAGTGGTTCTTGCATTTTCTGATGATGATGATTCTATTGACTGTTCTTCGCTAAAAAAAATTTTTTATTGAAGATAGGCATGCGTTTGACCGCAATATCTTTGTTTTCTTATAATGCTTCGTAAAATTAAACATGCTTATTCATGAAATCGATTGACCCATGACATAATAAAACTTTTTACAGATTCGGATTTTTCAGATGTCTATGTTACGCTTTTTTTATCAGCCCATTCGAGTCAACTTGTGTTTTAGTTCTTCTCTATAGGCTGATAAGGATACGATACAAATATTGTCTTTATCTCAATTTGTTTTCCTGACTTAACATAGCGAGGTCGCTCGGCGACGTATTCTAACAAAAGCCTACCAACAGTATGTTGTTGCCTTTTTTGCACCCTATTATGTAGAATAAGTTTTTAAGTTGACTGCTTTATCCCAAAAATAACATAAAAATTACAGTTAACCATAAAACTTGAAACCCATCCGCATTCCATACTTCTCGTTGTTGTCCCAAAGACACGGACTTTGGATTGCTTTTTAACTTCTTTAGGACCCCAACGGTACGAAAATGTAAACGCTAGAAAGTGTCGTTTGCTTCCCATACGAGAGCCCTCCCCCGCTCTCCAAGGAATCAAGTTCAAGTCATCAGATCAGTCATCAGAGCTGATGGAACGTTGATGGATGCAAGCGCATGCCTGATGATGTCGTTGATGCAGCCGCGGCAGGAATACCTACTCGCACTGCTTCGGCAGCAAACCATGGAGTGTTTTCGTAGATAACTGCTACAGAGTTATCAATTGCTTTCAACAATAACAGTGCCCAGAGGTAGAGCGATCGCAATGCGCAAACTGATATTTTCAAAAAGAGTAGGTACCTACCGAGGCTCGTGTATATTTTTTTTCAAAATTTAGATGGGTTTTTTCTAAGACTGAAAATTAATGAATCGATTCCCAATGTGTAGATCTCTTTTCAAAGAAGTGGATATTTATTATCTATGCTCGTGTGAAACTTGTGACTAATTTTTTAATCCTACAAATATTATTAACACAAAAGATTGTATTGGTGTATGGTTCACATATGTTACTCTTCCACGCAAAAACTGCTGAATTGATATGGATGAAGTTTGGCACCAAGAAATCTTATGTCATGGATTATCACATAGGATACTTTTCATCCCGAAAAAATGCAGTGTTCCCGTGGGATAATAACCCGTGGGTAACAAAGCGAGGCATAGCTTCTTTTTTAGTAAACATTTTGTTTGGGGCTAAAAGATCATGGAAACCGTTGGAACGTATTAAGACCTCACTTTCATAAATCAAGACTGCCATATTCCACCGAATGGAATTTTGTTAAAAAATTATTTAGATAGGCACCTTTTTTCATCGCCGTCCCATGAAATTTCACGCTTATTTATTTCAAACATTTGTTGCTCTTCTGTTTGACACCACTGAGCTCTAAAATAGGAAATTTTAAAACTATATATTATTTGAATAATATTATTTTGAATATATTAGTTGACTTATCAACAAATCTTTTATTGTTAGTGAGCAGAAAGGGTTCTTCGTATTGATCGCACTCTTTTTTTTGTGTTTACCAATTATACAATGATATTGCAGTACTCACGATTCAATTTCGTCGTCCATTGTTATGACACACATTATAAAGTGCCGTGTACAGTAAGTGCTGGTAAATAAATAAGGCTGGTTGCACATTGACTCGTCGTCTGATGTATGAGGCGTGGCTACACCGAGGAGGATTTGTTCTGAACCTTCCCATGTCACTAATGGACCTCCGTGGTCTTGCTGTAACGATACCAGAAAAAACTTTTATTATATTCAATCGACGTTCAATCTTTCTTATTATGTATTTTTTTTAAATATGTGTTTTCCTTGATTTCTCAGCTCTTTAAAATCCCATTTCACCCCTAGACATCCGTCTTGATAGGTGCCATGGGTACAAAATGTTCAAATTAAGTGGCAAATTTACGGTATGTGCTTGACAGTTTTAAGTTAGCTTTATTCATCTTTTTCTAACTTATGTTCATTGTTATTTAAAACTTACTCGACAGGTTCTTGCAGATATTTTTCGCAATTCGTTGCCATCTACATAATTTTCGTTCGTTCTTTTTTCAGTGATTTCGTGTAGCAATTGATCAAGTTCCATTGTTCTATTGCTCCTAGTCCATGTATTGTACCGACGTAGTTTAGGATCCGTAAGATCTTCTTGACACTAGCATTCGGGAAAAAATATCAAAAGGTATTTTTTATTATTGACCACAAAATCTCCTACTAGTAAATGAAAAGGTGATCTAAGATAAAGCATGTAGTTCTAGAAGATACCGGTTTACTCTGATCTTGAAAAAACCTAGAATATCAAGAAAGTCAATAAACAAGAACAACGACAAAAAATTCATAATCGGGCTGTTCTGACTGAGCTTTTATAATCTAAGCTTTAATAATATATTGAATTCACAAACTTAGTCCACACGATTTTATTCTTATTATCGGGATATTTACAAAGCAGGTGATGTCTTCACTCAGATTTTACAAGCCAATATATGGTCTTTTCTCTTTCATAGGATTGCGGCTTATATGCGTTCTTAGAGTACAATTAATATGTTTATTTTTTTAACCTGTCCTCTTTTACTTTTGTTTCCAATTGGTTAACACACTTCTTTGTAATCTTAACGTCGTTGTATAGGGAAATATTTATCCTTACCGTCCGACTTATCATTCTAAGTTGGTCTTTTGCAAAGCAACTTTTAGATACACGTGGGTTTTCTATAAGTTCTCCTTTGTCATTAATGTTTCCTGTTTCCAAAGTACACAACATGCATTTTAAAACTACAGGGTTCATATTTTTGGAGTATGGTGAAAGGCATTGATCCTTTTCTTGTATTCTAATTGGTGAGTATCTTAAGGTGTCGTTGTAATTGAAGATATCGTAAAGCTGTTGAAAAAATAATGAAAGAATAAGTAGAATAATATGTATACATATGGCGTCGCACCGCTAGAGTATCGCCTATGAAGGTGGTATAGGACATATGCAGTATATAACGCTAGTCAAAATGCTGGTTAGCGAGAACTCCCTAACCAGCATTTTGGATAGCTGAACAGCTATCTCCAAAAGCTTTATCTTTCTCTGATAATATTTTTAAAAGTAATTGTCATTTTATGAAATAACAATGAGTTAAATTTTTGGGTAATCATATCGTTTTGCTTGTTTTATGATATAAAGAAAATAGTGTTGACGTCTTATTAGAAAAAAAACTTTTTGTTACGTTGTACTAAATTTCGTTGTAATAAAATATTAAATTTAATTTAACTTATTTACTTACTTACTGTTGTAAATTGCTTGATAATGTTTTTGTTTGACTGTATTCTGTTTTGTGTGTCAATAAATAAGTAAATTTGTTTTCTTTAGCAACTATTTTAAAAATATAGTACTAGCATAATGAATACTAACTTACTGTTTTGAATTGTTCCGAATGTCCCCATCCGATACCTAAAGCGTCAGTTCCAGGCATCTGATACTTAGGATCGAAGTTGATTCTAATTTGCGTTGGTTTATATGTACAAAAGTATTCATACGCAGAGTCATTGAAGTCGAATGGTGTATCCACTTTTATGACGCCGATGTCTACACGCACCCAATCTTTTGTGACAGGCTGATCGAGTGGATATTCTATAACCAAAAAAATTGGTTTTTATTTTCCGTGGTTATTCTGGATTTCATTTATAAAATGACGCCGTTTAATGGGTCATTATGGTAATCATTTTTAACAATCCCGACAATTGCGATATAGCTTAATTATTTTTTTCTGTCTTAAACAAATTGATATTTTTATCATACGAGTGCTTCTTTAAAACGTATTATGTGACATATTTTATTTACGTGAAATGTACAAGAGAAAAAACATGGACTTAAATATCCTACTAATATAATAAACGTGAAAGTTTGTAAGAATGGATGTACGAGTATGTCTGTTACTCTCTCACGCAAAAACTGATGACCGATTTGGATGAAACTGGTACGTGATAAACACTTACCACTTTTTATCTTGTTTAAAGGCGGGTAATACCGCAGGGCGTAATTAGTAATTTAATAAATATAGCATTTTACCTACTATCAAGTAGAAAAAGGGTCATTAAGTTAACATTTTAACCATAAGTTTCGTCTTCTTAGAATTAGAAAAAAAAATTACATACAGGAAGTATATAAAATGTAATAGCTAGGGATATATAAATAGTAAAAAATAAAAACCTTTTGGTACATAAGTGTGTGTAACTTTCTTCTTCGTGTTACTTATGCAACTGTCTTCGTTAATGAGTGGCGATAAAACAAACTTTCTATATCTGTAAACACAATTAAATGTTTATAAAAGTTATCACACAATTCATTCGTTTCTCTAAAAGTCAAAACCCTTACCCAGCGAAGTATTATGACAATGCTGGGAAAGTGTTATGACACTTACCCAGCAATGTCATAACACTTACCCAGCAATGTCAAAATACTTACCTAGCAATGTCATAATACTTACTCAATAATCTCATAACACATACCCAGCAATTTTTTAACACAATCCCAGAAATATCACTTACCAAGCGGTGACATAATATTTACCCAGCAATGTCATAATACTTACCCAATAATGTCATAACACATACCCAGCAATTTCTTAACACTTTCCCATCAATTTCACAACATATATACTCAGCAATTTCATATTATTTTCCCAGCCTCGTCAGAATACTTCTCCAGTAACTTTATGACACTTACCCAGCAAGGTCATAACACTTACCCAGCAATTTCTTAACCCATCTCCAGTAATTTTATAACACTTACCCAGCAATGACGTACATCCTTTTTGGGTCATCTATACAAGCAGCGGCTGTGACTACAAAGTTGCATGTGATTATTGTACCGGCACAAGTCCATGAACTGTATTTTGCTGGTGCTTCGGGAGTTCTTAATAAATACACCTAGAATATAAAAAATATTAGGTAATTCCATTGAAACTATATCATAATATGAGTCACCCGAATTATGGTTGTGCTCAGTTTTAACGCAAGAAAAAATCATAACTCGCCAAAAAATAATGTGAGAAAAAATATACCTATTTTATCTTATATTTAGAACTAAAGCGTTGTACGTGGCATAAAATAGAATATGAATAAATTAATCTGTGTTTGACCCCCCTTAGAGCCGAAATTCCGAAAATTTCTTACATACATACATGCTAATCGTACACTCTAAAACAAAACATCCTCCAAACTTCATGTTTCTATAGTCAATAAGTCAGTCAGTCAAGCCTTACTCTTTTAAATAGTGATACATATTTATATTACTGCATATTTTTGATCTGAATTGAGTTTTTGTCCTTCTTTGATTCGTCGCTCAGCAGTAGACCCTATAATGGAAAAAATGACCTTCAATAAATGTATCGTTTTTTAATAATTAATAATTTCTGAGTGTAAAGTATCTTACTATCAAGTTTTATATTTTGACAACAATAATTAGCAACTTAATAAAAAGACAATAGACTTAATTGCGGTATCTGTGGACATTATTGCAGTTATTAGAAAAATACTCTCAAAGTCCAAAATTCTCGTAAAATACAAAAAAATTAATTCTGTATCCTATATTTTTTTCGAGAATGCTTGGGAACTAAGCCTTGGCAATATATAACCATGTCATTTTATAACATTGACATAATGCAACGTTATCATTTCTCAACTTAAACGTTGGTATTTTTAAACGGACTTTACGCAAGTACTCCTAATCGGATACGTTAATTAAAAGGGACATATTTTTTTAAAAATAACTAGACTATTTTCTTACATTGAATTATTAGAAGTAAAATAAGCAGAGGCCTCGAGACTATCTCTAACATGTTTTATAACACTTTTATAATTTATAACATTTTTGTTCATAAAATCAGAAACGCCACCTAAAACAACGAATCTACTCACGAAGACCAATACCAATAAAATTATTAAATTTGTATTAGAAACAGAAACTAATATCGTCACAGTAATTTAACATTTTATTTATTGGCTTTAGTCATTATCGGTTTTGCCGTGAAATATTTCAGTACAAAATATAATAAATTTTTATTTCGATAGAAAATTAGTTACCTGCAACTCATTTATTCGTAGCTTTTTTTATCCTGCACAGCTAGGCATTTGACCACAAGTTCGCACGACCACGGAAGTCAGCAATACTGTAGCCCTAGTTGAAGCATGCCTAGTCTGGAATACACTGGCTCTCAAGGAAAGCTGCCGGAACAAACCGTAAGGTGCTTGGCGACAGATTTACAACTTGAGGGTGGTAGCTAGCCAGGCGAGTGATAGGAAACGCTCTGCCACCATGCTAGGCTAGCTTGAATACCGATTAAAATAAATCGCTTCTAGTGATAAGTCTTCCACTATTAATGTAGATAAGAAATTCCTCTTGTATTTCAGGTGTATCACAACATTATCCATATCAGAGAAATAATCAATTAATATTTATATTTCAATTTGTAGGACTCGTTGGTGAATTTCCACGAAAATTGCAATTAATTATCCTTACATAATTGACAAGTCATCAATTTGTGTTCTTGCCAGGTTCGAGAAAATGGTGTGAAAATTTTCCAGCCTTCGGATGCAGGTTAACGAGATGTTCCCACTACCTAAGCCTAAACAAGTTCTTTTAAAGAAAGTGATAACGTGCCGATCGAAAATTTTCAATTAGTTTAAAAATCAGACTTCTGGATTTTAGTAAATTTTTAATGGAACAAAACGTTTACACTTTTAAAATAAATAAAAAAGGTGCTTTTTTAAGAAATAAGGGAACATATAAAACAATAAAAAATAGCAAAAATTTAACATGGTCTTCCTGTCTGACCTCTCTTGGGTAGGCTCTTGGGGTAGGTTACCAATTAAACATTCATATCCCGCCCGATCTTCGATGTAAATTTTCTACTTTGCCCACCGTGGTACCACGATCTAGTAGTATTCTGATTCTGAAGTATGCATGGATGAGTCGAGTATTGGAGACAATGCACCAGATACTATCCACCCCAGTAAAGTACATTGGGCAACAAGTGATCCTTGAGGGCCCCTTTTTACCCCATCACATAGGATTCTACCATACATCTCAGCACCCAACAGCATGTCGATCCGACTTGACCTGAAATATTGTGGATCTGCTAACCTACGCTCAGATAGTTTCATCCAGTCAACTGCCTTTACATCACTTGCTGGTAAAGGAGAAGTGATGGATTGTACCACATGCGCCTTTACATTTACAGTTACATTTGGATCATCCCGAGATATTATCGTGACATTGGTTGTTGTTTTGGAGACTATAACTTTGTCTCCACCTACTCCTGTAACTTGAACGTTTGACAAATTCCTTTTTAATCCTAATTGTCTGACCATCGATTCTGTAATAAAAGATTGGTCTAACAATGACCTAACCCTAAAGCACTGGCATCTCCTGGACCAGGTTTTTACTATCGCGGTTGGTAATATAATTCATGACTCATCCACATCTGATTCTACCGACAACGGAATAACAGAATCCCAATTTGACTCGGTGGCCTGAGAGCCTTTGCGACCCTCTCCACTATTATCTTGCTCTTCCACACTCTCCTGGTGTAAAAGACCATGATGGCGTCCCATACACATGTGACACTTTATTTTTTCCTTACATGTTATTGCAATATGATTTTTCCCTAAACAACAATAACATAAACGGTTCATTTGAATAAAGTCACGCCTTAAAGTAACAGAAAGTTTTTTATATTTTGGGCAATGCAAAATATTGTGCTCAAGCGAACAATAAGTGCACTGTTTTATTGCACTATGCAAAGACATAATTTTATTTATATATTCCATAATTTTATTTATATATCCTAATGTGCCTTGTTATACAGAGGATCTAGAAATTCCAGCGCTGGATAGCGTTCAGTGAGAAAATCATTAAATTGTTTGTAAGAAGGTAGTTCGTCTGATGAGTTATGTTCCGAAACATTAAACGCCTTTTGGATTCTGGGTCCAACTTTTTTACAAGAATATTAATTATCAATATATCCCAATTTTCTTCAATCCCAAAAAATCTTAATTCCAATATTTAAGAATGACGTCTAACAATTACTTGTAGTGTCTAGCATATTTTTAGACCACTTGCTGATTCTTGAGTAGCAGTATTCTGGCCAAGTAAACGTTCAAGAATCTGATTCGAAACAAACCTTTTGTTACTGTAGCGATCCTCGAGCAGTTCCCAAGCTCTCGCATAATTTTCTTGGGTTATTGAAATACTGGACAAGACTCTAGGGGTAGGTTACCAATTAAACAACCATATCCCGATTTGAAAGACAAAATATATTTATTTCAAAAAAGTAATTTTAATTTCAGCATTGCAAGCGTTTGTGTGTTTTAACGTATAACACCGCCATCTAGAATTATGAAGGCGAACTAAATTACAGTATAGCGCAAATATTACTTGTACAAAAATATTGTAAATAATCAACATACAATTGAGTACCTCCTCATCTTTGTCATTAACGATGTGGTTTTGATTTTGATTTAGCTAAAACCTCAAACGTAACGTCCCACTGTCGCTAGACACGGGTCTCCCATATGAAGGTGTTGTAAGTAGTCTTTGAAAGCTTCTTCAAGCAGATTACCTCAAGGTGTTTAATAACAAAACACGTGATAGTAAAATTAAAATGCTGGCTTAAATCAGCATTTTACGTGACTACATATTTTTGATCTGAATCTTTGATTCCTCGCTCAGCAGTAAACCCTATAATGGGGAAATTGACATTCAGTTAATGTATCAATTTTATGAGTGGAAAGTTTTGTATTTTGTCTTCAAGTACCAACTTTTTATCTAATAGATTTTTTGTTGCTTCTCCAACTAGTTAAGGGAATGTAAATCTTAGGTAGGTACTATTAATTTTCCGTTATAAAAGGTAAAAAAAGTACCTATAATACTATCCAGACCTACTTACCTATCTCTATGCAATAAAATCTTTAAAAAAGTGATAACTGACTTCCATTGCGACAAGCGCCGATAGAACTTTTTTCAGTTCTTTTGATTTAAAAATTAAACATCTAGGATCTATTTTGATAAAATTCAAATTGGACCACACGAAAAAAATCCCTTTTTAACAAAAATATTTTTTTTATCTAGATATTCATTCAGGTACAATAAATAAAAAAACATACTGTGATTATTTGTTGCAGTGTTAGAAACGATCTATTTCAAAACATCAAACTTTGTAATCCTCGTCTATCCACCTCGATTGACAATCAGTTTCAGATCGGAATCGAAAATTTTACTAACGCAAAGCTGGTTACAAAATCAAAAATGTTTAAAAGTGCTTATTATTTAAGTTACAATGTACATTAGATTTTCTATGTCATAAACAATAATCTTCCTACTAGTTTAGTGTAATCGCGTTAAAAAAAATCGTATCCAATCGGAAACTCATTGTGAATCGAGCTACAGATGTCTATTATCGTTGTATCTAATACCTGAATGCTGTTATTCGATATGCAAATCTCTACTCGATGGTGTAAAAGTATTGAATCCGATTGTAGCAAGGGCTCGCTTTGAATAAAACATCGATTTTAGAAATGCAATCCCGATACCGAGACCTAAACGGAGACCTTGCATTACAGATAATATCGAATCTCGAGTTTAGTGAGGGTTTCTGATCTGCAAATGTAATGATATTATTTTGATTTCAAGATTTTATATGTAATAAGCTGAGCTCCGCAGTGTTACCCGCGTTAATTCAGGTTAAAAAGAAAGCTATGTAGGGCCTAAGCTATCTCCGTACCAAATTTTATTCAAATGTGTTCAGCCGCTTGAGTGTCAAAGAGTAACAAAAATAATTTTACAAACTTTCGCGATTATAATCTTAGTAGGAAGTACCTAAACGTTTGTGATAATGATTTTATTAGAAAAAGTTGTTTAAAATTTCTATTGGATAAAATAAAAAATATAATTGTTCATATTTAAACATGTTACAATAGGGCCGGTAAGTAGCAAGCGGCAATATATTTTTAATTTATGCCCAGTTTTAATTTAGTAGTCTAGTAATAATATATTTTTTTGTTAAATAAGTTATCTTTTTTTATAACAGATTCGTAGTTGCTGTAATGATTAAATATTAGTAGGTAAAATCTGTCGCCAAGCACCTAACGGTGTGTTCCGACAGTATTTCTTGAGAATCAGTGTATTCCAGACTAGGCATGCTCAGGCTACTGTATCGCTGACTTCCGTGGTCGTGCGAACTTGTCGTCAAATGCCTAGCTGTATTGGATAAAACTAGTAATTCTGCGAACTATAGACCTCGCGAGAAAAGTTATTCATCATCTAACTCTAATTTGTTAGGTACCTAATAGTTCGAACAATCTAATTTTACGAAAACTGAATCAGATAATTTATTTTTGCTAATAGATTTATTCGCTGTGTTCTTCTATTCCCAAGAGTGACAACTTCATGTTACCGAATAGACCTAAAGAAAGGCCAACATTATTATATTGTAGCATTTGTTCTTTCATACGAGTAGTTCAAGACACAAATTGTTGTTTTTAGCTTCTTCCGACATCTCATTCAATATTTTTTGTGAGCGCACATGTGCGAGCGGTCTCTCTTTTCCCAGATTGCGAACTGGCACACTCTAAGATATATACCTAACTTCTAAGAAATAATGAAATCTTCAAAAAAAAGTGCAAACCTACATTGTTCAGTAATAATGTAACTGCTTAATTTTTCTTTCCGTGCGAGTGAAGTGGCGTACTCTTGTGTCAATCATAGAGGAACTATCACTGTGTCAATAGTTTCAAGACCTAGGGTCCTCTGATATGACTTAACGACTCTATGCTATGACTAACAGCCGGGACCTGCAATTTAATGTGTCAACCGATACACGGAAGCACCCAGTTGTTCAGTCAATCAGAAACAAAAACCTTAATATCTTAACAACAACTTGACCAATTCTGCTCATATTTAGCAGATTTTGTGATAATAATGCATTTAATATATATTCTGAACTTCATGCAAATCGGTTAATGCATTGGCGAACTTCCCTCCTTTGTTATGAGAACCACCCCAAAATCAAAAATAGCCGTGAACAAAAAAAAAATCAAAGAACTTATATACGAAGTTTCGTCAAGATCGGATCAAAATTGTGGCCAGTACGCGAGAACTAATATACATACACATACTTACGAACATTTGGACATATGAAAGCAAATTCGGCGAGTTAATGCAATGATGCTTAGCTCGTCGGACAAAAAAGGTGCCTTTTAAAGTTTCAGCCGAATAAATTATTCCATTTATTAGATTTTTAAGCCACACCAAAAAGTACGCAGTCGAGAGAAGCAAGCACGTTTGACACCCTTATTCAATTACTTTTCGATCACTTTGCAGGATATACTTACTTGCATTTTTTTGTACGACAAAGGAAGATATTTTACCCCATTTTAGAATTTCTGTAGGAAATTGCAAAGGATGATTTTTACTGAGAAATAACACTTTGAAAATATGGTATTAGATCTGTACTTAGATGTATAACTCAATTTATAATTGATTTATGTTTATGGTGATTAAAAATAACTCATAGTAATATACCAGCCTCGAAATTTGTCCCTGGACAAGCTTAAGACAAAAACAATATAGGAATTTAAAATGACATGATGGCATTTGCTTTGAGCCGCAATAAATGACGTCTTATATATATTTCTTTTTAAACACAAGTTTAGTCGACGAACGTTACGGCCTAAAATGTTGCACGCTTGATAAGAAGAAACCGATCCACTCGCGATTTGAAAAGATCGAGATTACAAGTAAAACTATCTCGAACTCGGCAACAATCTGGCCGTTTGCACTAAAGTCGACGAAAAGCCTTTGGTGCGAGACCGTGAAATTTCTGCCATGTACCAGTGGCGTCTTGCAGTATCTCTACTAGGCCGATTGTAGATTGTAAGAATTGGAATTAAAATTGTGCCAAAACCTATTTTTACGCTGCTCGTGCTGTATTGAAAATACTATACCAAAGTTGAAACTCCATTACTATGATTAGATAAAAGTCTGTACTAAGTTAACAAGATGCCCGAAAAAAACGGACCATCTTTAATCAGGTTTTATCCCGATACCCGTTTCCTGTCCCACGTCATCTGTGTACAATGTATCCCATTGATTCCCGGGTCAACATTTAATTTGGAAGCTCGATAAACAATCCGGGAACTAGTTAACGGAGGCTTTGAGGGATGAACCGGCATTTGATAGCGATCTGTCCAAATAATGTTGCTTTTGCAGCCTCGAAATAGATTGGATATCCACCTATGCATCTACTGGAGAGTATTTCTTATAGATTGATAAAATTTGCTTTAGTTCTTTTAGATAGGCATATATAAGATTTAATAATAATCGAAATTCGTGTTTAAAGTTAGACTTACGAAAGACTTAAGCTTTTCTTTAGCTTTTTTTTAAATAAAGAGTCGTCTTATCTTACGACTGACTTTAAAGTCATATGTGCGCCTAAACGTACACAAGCCACTGACAAATCAGGGACTTTCATTTATAAAACAAATTACTGGACTCATTTTGATAAAATATATCCTATAAGGGACCACTTGAAAATGTACTCTTAAACAAGTAAAAGAATCTAGTATATTTTGAAAGCTTTTATTTGTTATAGTAATAGTTAAACTGGTTTTTTAATCGTGAATTGTTTTATCTTATCTCATAAATAATTGTGCAAAACGGTCTAGGTGTCCATCACCGAAAATCAAAATGCATTAAGAACAATGTAATGAAGAATTATGAGATTCGGTTTGAGGTTGATTAATGGATAATCGTTTTAGGTGTTCCATCCTCCAGCTGCTGATTGAGCATTTACCCATTAGACTATTTTATTAGGTAGTTAATGTGTTACTAACCATATAACTCAAGGTTACCAAACACTATATATTGTCTCATTAGTCGTGGTTCCTGGCTGATCTAACAAGCATTGTCTACCGTCAGACATGCCACATAATTAGCATACACAATACACCGCACTACTCACCGAAGCCGACGCAATTTGGTTTATCATGTTTACGATATATTAATTGTACCTACTAATGAATTACATTTAGTTCTAAATTAATTATCTTATATTAATAATTTATTAGATTAGTAATGTGTCGCTTACGGTTTTAAAGAAATTGGCAGTAATGTTATGTTGCCAGATATATTTTTAAAGTAACCAAAGTCTGTTTTTGAATTATTTCAGAATTAAATTGTAATTCATTGCATTGCTTCATAAAAGTCGTTTTTGACAGATTTAGTATTCTGTTAACATTAAGTTCATTACTAACTTTGACCTATTCTATGGCTAAATGACCGTTATGATAAAGTTCAATAGTAATGCTTATATAGCTTTAATTACAGATTTGACTACTTTGTATAACAGAAATAACTTATTTATCGTAGGAAAATTAAAATAAAAAAACTGGAATTTTATTAACCCACAGAAACTCTACATTATTGCGGGATGAAAAGTAGGTATCCTATGTGTGTTCCAGGACATAACCCATTTCGTAGCATAAACCAAATTTCATCGAAATCCCTTCAGAAGTATTTGCGTGAAAGAGTAATAAACATACCAACATATATCTGTACTAGGTAGGTATACATTTTTGTATTTAGGTATAATATTATAGTAGGTAGGATGGCCTCGAAGTTCATTTAATGGTTTTCATCAATGATTTCATTATTCACGTAATGGTCGTGTATCTACGAATTTTTAAAAACGAGCCATGTTTACCAAAAATAACATCTCATAAAAAAGTTTTCGTTCCTCGATAGAGTCTAGGTAAATAATGATTTAATACATGAGTGGAAATTGGATGAGTATCTAACTTCGATCAGTTTCCGTCACGTACCTTGGAGGAAATGAAAACCCCGGTTCGTTTTCTATTTAGAGCTTACTAACTGCATTACCCTTTGACAACCAATCTTTTAGAATGGGTTTAACTAATATATACTAAGGAAACGAAGTGAAAAGCTTCCTAATAAAGGGTTGTACCTACTTAGCTTAAGAGGAGTCACGTATTATTTATTTAGTAGACCTTCACTAGGTAGACCGACGACTTAGTAAAAGTGACATATTACCAGAGGATACAATTAGCAGCTTTTTGTTCGGATAATTTTGTTTCGGTTTAAAAAAGGAGATTCTTAATTCATCCGAACGTTACTTTATATATGTTCCTCAATTTCTTGCAGATCTCAGCACTGTTTGGTGCTTACATCTGAAATGGAGCTGAGAAAATAAATTTGTTGTTTGAAAGGGTACACTTTTTAGTTCGTATCAAAATTTCCAGTAGTTTGGTTTGTATTTCAAAATAATTTAAAATTATAAAGATCATCAAGAAAATTTGCGAGGGCGCGCAAATTCAAGTAGGTAATTTAAAACTATTACTTGTGAGTATAGGATCCCGATACGAGTATACAACCACCTTCACCAAGATGTTTATTTAATTAAACGTATTTTATATTAAATTTAATATACAAATAAATATATTGCATATGGGTTGCCTATCAAATTTCAGTCCAGGATATGATTCATTAATAATTAAAAATATATATTTATATCATATATAAAAATGATATATAATAATATAATATAATTAATAATCAGACCGCTGCAAAATGCTAGTATTACCTGTTTATACCTGGCTACCCGAGAGTTGTGACGGAAAAAAAGGCAACCTAACGTTTGCATATTTTATGGGCTTCATACTTACGATTGGTATGGACTTTGTCTAGTAATCAAACCGGTGAAATGTTTGTTAATTATTCATATCTTGGACATAAATTTGATAGGCAATCCATATACAATATATTTAATGGCATACAAAATTTAATATGAAATACATTTTATTAAAAAAACATCTCGGTGAAGGGTCGTTGTATATCGGTATTTTAGACTAGGTGTGTCTTCATCATAAGTTTTTATCGTTCCTCCATTCGTTGGATTGAAGTTTTCATGAGACGAATGGTCTAAACCTATTTATAAAAAACAGTATAAAATAGAAGTATTATTTCTTGCTACTTGAATTTACGTTTCTTTCGACAAAATGTAGTTCTTGATTATGACGTCATACTATTTCTGCGTGAATTAAAGTTTTATAAATATTTCTGTAAAAAATGGTGCCCAGCTTTCGAATAGCTTAAAAATGCGCATAAACAGTGTCATTCAAAATGAAATTCACCGGTAATAATACGTGCGATGTCAAAAAAAAAATACTGTACCAGGTGGTTTCTCGCGTTCACCTAAAAATGGCGTCTTTGTTTGTGTAGTCATTGCTAAACTCGTAAATCTTCAAGTATAAGTGTGGGCAACAAATATAAAGATGGAATAACGTGCTTTGCTTATTCACGGAAATCTCCATTGAAACTCTAGTAAAGTCTTTTTGACTCATTGCTTTATTAGGGTACATGAAATTACTATAACTTGAGCATGACTTTTGACTAGATAATCGATAATATAAGCTTAATAACTTTAACTTTAAAAAACCTACAGTTGACGCTGGCAAAAGATACAAATTGTGCCATTACAAAAAAAAAACTGTATCAGTCTACTCCAAACGCAAGTACACGCGGAACTTACGCTAGTACTACTACGCAACGTCCCAGATTTCCACTTCATTGACCACTGTCATGTATTCTGCAAATAAGCCAAGACGCAGGACGTCGACGGATAGAGAGAAAACTTTAGTAATCCCAATGCAAAGTTACCGTTGCTTAATCCACTTGACTGTAGTCGCTACCTGAGCAACGAGAACTTAAATACTTACTGACTTACTTAGTCGCAGATGAAATAGCACAAGAGTTATTAACACGGACAAGACTTTACTCGTCAGATAAACTTTTTGAATACGCAAGTAAATTATTATATTTAGTATTAAAGTAGTGACCGCGGTTTTGCGCGCGGTGAATATTTGGTCGTCCCATGGAAACCGGAAAACAGAAAGTTTTCCGGGATCAAAATTAAATTATGTCTTAATCCAAGGCAAACACGTCATAAAATTCCATTCAAAACCGTTCAGCCGCCTGAGCATGAAGGAGTAACAAACATACACACATACAAACTTTCGGCTTTATAATATTAGTGTGAAAGTGTGATGTGATATTTGTGACGTGTCAGTATGTCAAAAATTTTGAATTGAAAGATTTTGTCCTCCTAATGACGTTACTTATTTTTTATTAAACTAAGAATTTGGTGCTGTTTATATGAGCCCAGAGAGAAGTCCAGCAGACACAAACCAGAACCCCAATCGTATTTCTAAATAAATTAAAAGTTATGATGACGTCACCAAAATAACATTGCCTTAAATTAACAAAACCTATTTCAAATGTCATTTGAATTTTGAAAAATAGAAAAATATATAGAAAACATTACCATATAATAATTTACCTAAACCATCCTAGTTTTATATAATAACTTGTGTTAAAAAAGAGTCAAATAAAAATCCACATGCGACCATTAAATAGGATGCAACTGGTCAATTATAAAACTTCTGCTTTGTAGAGCGTATCTCATATATTGAAAATAAATTGAAATCCGCTCCAGGAAAAATGTGAAGTGTGAAAAGATAAAAATAAGCGAAAAAACGAAGCCTTTGCATAGTTATCTAGGGATTGACGTCATAGAATAATATTATTAATTACGGTGTACAGAGATACCTGCAAGGGAAAAAATAATTCGGATAAGTATAGCATAGGCAATCAGTGGTATATTTTCCGCGATGTCCGATCTTATTAATTGCCGCGTTATAGTATTTTAGCACAGTTTCGTATATATATTGCATGGCGCGGTCAATAACTGATGTAAAACAAATAAAAATAAAATCTTGAAAACTTTCAACATCACCATCTAACCAATTTTCATCAAACAAAACTAAGAATCACAACGAATTCACTTTTCATAAAAAATAAAAATAAAATCAAAACTTGTTAATTCGTTCAAGAGCTACAGCATCATCTCATCTATGGCATGATAGACACATGAATACGAACACCCCGTCGTTTTTGCATCGGGGATTAATTACAAACTTAAATGAAGAGACTCGGCCAATGTCTCTCTCATCAAACGCACTTAAAGCCTTTCTTTAGTCGGTTGCACAGTTGTGAATTTATATACACATACTCACAAAATCTTTAGTTTATTGTTTAATTATTACAAATCAAAAAATTAACAGTCGATCTCATAATTTTTCGTTTCTCTGTCCTATCTTTCTTCTTTGGCTGGTCAGAGGCCACAAGTAGGCCAAACACGTAGCGTTTCAGCCAATCCGGTTAGCGTTCTATTTCCTTTTGCGAATGACCGCTGCGAGGCTCCCGTGCGGGTTTTGTACGAACGTTTGTTTACAAACTAACGTACTAACGATGTTCGTTAAATGTTTTTTTTCTATACGTCAGGTGAGAATAATGAGATTTCTCTTTTTCTGTCTTTCTCTGGTTCTGTACGATTATTTATCAATGGTTTGTTTTGAAATTAGAGCGGGTATAAACGCTCTCTCCGATCAATGTCGATAGCTTGACACACTGGATACAAATATCGAACGCAAGAACTCAAAAATCGTTAAACTGACGTTAGATATCAAATTAATTCAAATTGAAATCAATCAGTTATCGATGACAAGATCCGTACTTGCAAAAAACGTAAAGCATAATTTTATACCGACCGTATTAAATACACCTTTAGAATCGTACTTGCACTGCTGATGTTTATGTATATATACTCGTAGATGTTCTTTTTTGTATTTGAACCAAATTTAATAATTTCAGCTTACATTACTAAGTCAATTATCAAAAAAAGAAAGAAAAAAACGATTCTTTAGGCATGTATGTTATATTAATTTATTAACCTTAACACTTGACTGACTTTGAATTTACAATATGGCGCCCATTTTTTCACAAGTCTATTGTATTGTTCCTAAATATACAGAAGCTCATTGTTTTTCGTCGCTGCTAAAAAAAGTTATCTAGATGGAATTCAAACGCCACAGTGTCATTACTTTGTATTTGGTTGGAAATTCGCAACCAGCCATTGTTAATGCGCTACGACATTTACATCTGAATGAAATGTTCGTGTATCGGACCATCACGCGTTACAATGATACGGGTAGCATCAAGAAACGCTATGGAGGTGGACATCCAACAACAGCAACATCATCAGAAATGGTTCGAAAGGTAAAGGCTAGAATTGAACGAAATCCACGACAAAGCGCAGTTAAATTGGCGAAAAGTCTTAATATATCTGCCCGGAGCGTAGGACGCATATTAAAAAATAAACTAGAACTGAAGCCTTACAAAATACAAAAAGTGCAAGACTTGAAACTTGCACAAAAGGCAGTTCGCCTAGAAAGAGCTAAGAAGTTAAAGCAGTTGCACGTTAATAGCAAGCTTGAAAATTTGGTATTTTCCGATGAACAATTTTTACGGTTCAGCAATATGTGAACAAACAAAATGATCGCGTATGGTTAAAGTCTAAATCAAACGACAATTTAGACCAACGAATTGCTCTGCGAAAGCAAGCACCAGCATCAGTGATGGTTTGGGCCGCGGTAACTACTACGGGACGTTCACCTCTCGTTTTCATTGAGCAGGGTGCAAAGATAAACCAGCAAATCTACCGTGAAAAGATTTTAAACGATGCTTTGTTACCTTGGGCACGTAAGAAATTTGGTAGAAACCATTGGACGTTTCAGCAAGTCTCGGCACCATCCCACAAAGCCCGTGAAACCCAAATTTTTTTGCAAGAAAAAGTTCCGAGTTTCATTTCTTCGCAACAATGGCCACCATATTCGCCGGACTTAAACCCAATGGATTTTTCCATATGGTCAATTCTAGAGGCAAAAGTGTCAGCAAAAAAAATATGAGACAGTTGACGCCTTAAAGATAGCTCTTCGCCGAGAATGGAACAAAATATCAGCAGACCACATTCGTGCAGCGTGTGAAGCCTTCTCGGACAGACTCGACGCTGTTATCCGCGCTAAAGGTGGCCACACAGAACATTTTTTTTTTAATTTTAAATGTTTTTTTTCTATATATTGAAGTTTATAAATAAAAAGAAACAAAATTGTCAAAATTACAGCATTTTGAATTGGTAACACTTCGAGTGCCGACCGCTGTATATGAGACCCTTTCTAACAAACAAAAATAATTTTATAAATTTGTAAAGGTGAAAGGGAAACATATTTTTTTGAAATATTGAGGAATAGAGAAGAACCTCCTCCATTTTTAAGTCTGCTAAAATTACTTATAACGTGAGTATATTAGGTAAATAATGTTAAAATAAGTAATAACTCAATTGACAGCCCTGAACTTGTCGAAGGATTAAGGTTGAACTGTAACCCTTTCCGGGGACGGTTCAATCCTCTTATTTATGTTCCATTCAAGCACACAAATTATACAAGCAGTACCTAACTAGTGAGAGCGCGTAGCAGTTATAACACAGCAGACAAGAGACTTGCGTTGGATCTCTTTTATACAAGTGTTGCATCGCCGAGGCAACGTCTGAGCACAGAACTTTTTGTTTAGATTTTGGTTTACTTTATTTATAATGTCTTAATTACTAATTATTTTTTTCATTATGTTATGTGAGCATGTGTTTTTGTTTCGTTGTGTGGTCTGTATTGTTTGTAGTTATTTATATTTCCCTATTACTTGTTATTATTCGTGTTGCCCTTTAACTGGCTCTCTATTTCTATTTATGTACCTATTAGTATAAGTAAAGCTGTTTCATACAGTCACAATTGTTCTATCATGAGCATTATGATGGTACTATTAGGACCAGCTAAAAAATCTCAAATTCTTTAGAGATATTTTGAAATGAATTTAAATTAATTGCTGTAATACAAAACCATTTTGCTTGCTGCTAAGTATTTAATGACTAATAACATTTAAACTAAAAGAATTTGATATTACACTTGGATAGAAAATAGGCAAAGATGTAGCATTAATATATCTACTACTGTTTTGAAGTGTTTGACCGCAAACCAGTGTAGATTTATGTGTAATATAGAAATTAAAGGAAACAAGCACAATAAAAACTTTTCCCAAAAATGTTTCGCCATTTTGTGGCGGCAGCCATTATTAATAGATTTTTATCAAATATAGCTACAAACACTTCCAACTAATACACCTTTGACACACAAAAAAACA
This sequence comes from Ligdia adustata, assembly GCA_947049295.1. Taxonomy (NCBI): domain Eukaryota; kingdom Metazoa; phylum Arthropoda; class Insecta; order Lepidoptera; family Geometridae; genus Ligdia; species Ligdia adustata. The sequence continues at coordinate 4,434,843 of OX346236.1, read as the reverse complement.
AAATCAGTCAATCCGTTTGGGAGCTACGATGCCACAGACATACACACACACACAAACATGTCAAACACCCAATATTAATGGTTAAAACCAATTAATAATCCTACAAATGTTAGCTTACCGAATGTTAGATGACATGTTAAAACATAGTTTTACTTATTATTTTACAATACTAGTCGTTCCTATATTATTATTTTTTCGGTTTTATAAATGTATTCATGCCATAGCAATAATTAAAATATGCATAGCAGTTTAACTATTCTAACCTTTCTTATTGCAATTTTAAAATCATTTATTTTATTAAATCAGCGGACAGTAATCCTGCTAAAAGCGACGTAAATTAAACGCGCCAGGTGCCACGTTTCATTACTAAAATCCCATTTTAAATTGTAGCCAACAGTCAGATTTATAGTCGAATAATTTATGAAAGAAAATGAATTGTTTTTAGACGATAGATATTAATAATAGTTTTAAATTTAAACAAAATATGCAATTAATTTATACATTTTCAATAAAATCTTTTCATATAATTTTTTGTATTGTATTTTTGTACCCATTTAATGAACAATAAAGCAAATAACATTGAAAAAGCGTTAATTATATACCTTTTCTGAAAGTATCTAACTACTTTTTGAGTTAACATGAAAAATCACTTACATAGGGAACATGGAAAATCAACTTTAAAATACTGAAAACCAACTTAAATTGTTCAGGCACCCAAACATTTTTTTATTTGTTTTAAGTTATAAGCCAAAATTCAGGAGCAAAGTATAGGTATACCTTTCAAATTAAATAAAAAATACGTCTAGGCATGTCTAAAAAATCGTAAATATGAAGTTAACTACTTATTGAGTACTCTTTTCTTGTTCGAATAAGGTTTAAAATATCCTCGATTTTTATATTAGCTAAAGCTAAGCAGGGGTTTTGACCACTGACCTCTGAATATCTCTGAAATATTAGTCCAAGATTCGGACAAATGGTGCAGAAAATTGCACAACACCTGTCTTAAGACATTCGTTTGACGAGGGTCAGCCAGCTGCCTTTCGGAGAAATGGTAATTTTCGCTTATTTGTCAAGACGTGTCGGGGATTTTTTACATTACCTAAAGGAATACCTCGAATTTACAAAACTACAAGAAATAGTAACTTACATAAAAAAATCTGTGCTTACAACAACGACAGTTGTATAGAGATAGACAGGCGCAGTTATAACTTTCCTAAAGATACTCTAAAAAAATAAATTAAATCGACTTCTATTCGGCACGCAAAATTTACGTTACACAATGCCATCAACGTATACTACGTACTCAAAGAAAAAATAAGCCAAATTACTAAAAAAAAAATACTAGACCAATTTAATTCAAATTATATGCAATATATGGGAAGTCAAAAATTCCGGGCAACGCCACGATAACAAAAACTAAAGAATACGAATAACAAATTGATTAAAAATATTTTTTTTAATTATTCTGCTTTACTTTGTAATTCTGAACAGTTTTTTTTGCAAATAACTTTTCGTAGTCTTTTTTAGAAGTAACATTCCTTTAAGAGGATAAACCCAAGAGGATAACGTCTTGTTTATACTACAAAGTGGCGAGAGCGACCGCTGATAATGCTAACGTTGACAATTTATGAGGAAACGCCAACACTGCGTTTCCATACAAACATATTTCCAAATATTTTGGAAATATGTTTGTATGGTGAAAAAAATGCATTCGCCATTTTGTGATGGCGGCCATCTTGACCGATTTTTATGAAACATAGTTAAACACTGCCGGCTTATTCACGTTTTCTTATAAATTAAACATTTTAAGTTAAAAAGTATAGCAAAATCAAATACTAAAAAATTCTACGTCAAAACGACAAAGTAAACACCAAAGTAACTAGTAGAAGCAGTACTCTCTGTAGAACTGTCATTGAAAACTTAAGAAATAGAACATCGTATGAAAATTCAGTGTTAAAGTCGACCCACACAACACTTACAGCACCTCCCAGAAGTCCCGTTGCCTTAGGGCTAATTTTGAACAATCTGAAATATAAATCCCAATTTCTTTTTCTAATAAACGGGGAAATTTAAAAATTCTTTCAAGCGCTTATTTTAAATTGGTGATTTATAAATTAGTGTGATAGCTGTTGACTGTGCAGTCAATTAATTAACGAGCTGGCGCTGATTGCAAACATCAACAATGATTGTTTGGTTTTCAATTATCTGTATTATTAGCAAACAGAAGAATCTGTTTATGTATGGCTCGTTCATTTTGCTGATTGTGATCGTTGATTTTGATTTTGTTATGCATTTATATTTGCATCAAATTGTTAGTACATTAATTCAGTTATCTTTCGGCGATAGCTTTATTTAACATATCCGATTTATAGTCGTTTTATACTTTGAACCTTTATTTCTAAAGTGATTTGTAAATCGGTGGCGAAATCACTTTGGCTTACCCGAATGAGTTTATTTTTTCATTAACACGTATTAATATTTTCTTCGTAGATGTAAGCAAAAACGTGCGCTTTGCTAATAAGATGAAATCTCGATAGATAAAATACGTTTGTTATATGGGAGCCGCCCTGGAATACTTATTTCATTATAATTTAACTATTTATGTTCGCCTTTACTGGACGAATCGTTCCCCTCTTTTATTGAAGAAAAAAATAATTTTTTTTGCAATGTTCGGACCGTTTATCTAAAATTAACACTCACATGGCTTTTACAATTTTGCGATACTGCTTTTTTGTTCCTAAATTTACATACATTGTTCGATGTTCGCATCTTTGCAAATTCCCTGATCTTATTGAACATCTCGACAAAATTGTTAAAGACACTCTGGCTCTAATTTTAAATGTAAATTTATCAGATCGAGAGTGGAAACAGGCTTCTCTTCCGATTAGAATGGGAGGTTTTGGTATTCGATCCATATCTGGCGTAGCTCTTCCCGCGTTTCTGTCCTCGGTTCAAAGCAATAAGACTTTAATAGAAAAAAATCTGACAAAGACATCGGATATCATTAATGTTGCTTATATGAATGAGGCTAGGATCGCGTGGACAGTCCTTTGCCCAAACACTGATTACCCCCAAAATCCATCTTCACAGAAGCAGTGGGACCAGCCGATCTGTGAGCAAGCGCGGAAACTTCTCCTTAATACGTGCTCCAGCTCATCAGATCGCGCCCGTCTCTTAGCGGTTTCTGGGTGGGAATCAGGTTTGTGGTTACAGGCACTCCCTTCGCCTAATACTGGGACCCTCCTTGATAACACTTCATTCAGAATCGCAATCTCCTTTTGCTTGGGTGCAACGTGTTGTGCTCCACATCGCTGCCAGTGTGGCGCAAATGTCGACCAGCTCGGCCACCAAGGCCTATCTTGCTCGAAAAGTGCAGGCAGGATACCCCGTCACGCTAGCCTTAGCGATATCCTTCGCCGGGCACTTACCACCGCTAATTGTGCAGCTATTTTAGAGTGGTCTTATGCGTAGCGATGGTAAGAGACCCGACGGCATGACACTTATCCCTTGGAAGATGGGACGGCCTTTAGTGTGGGATGCTACATGCGTCGACACTCTTGCACCGTCTCATCTTCCCGTTACTAGTAACAAGGCTGGCGCGGCGGCAGGGTCAGCTGAAGGCCTCAAAAGGCGCAAATATAGTAATTTAGATAGCGGTTATATGTTTGAGCCTTTTGGGGTTGAAACTCTGGGGCCTTGGGAACCGGGAGCAAAATTATTTTTTAAAGCCCTAACAAAGCGTCTAGTTGACGCTACTCGAGATCAAAATGCTGGCATCTACCTGGGTCAGCGCATTGGTATTGCCATTCAACGAGGCAATGGGGTTTTGGGTTAACATTTTGGGTACTGTACCAACTGGCAGTGGTTTAAGTTAGTTTTAATTTTTGGATATTGCTTTTGTACATATAGTTTATAACTTCGTATAGTTTAAAAAAAATATATAAAAATTAAAATAGATCTTAAATACGTGCAACTCCGAGGCAACGCGGAGCGAGTTATACGTCGAGGTACATTCCACTTTCTGCACCTAGGTGATATCACCCAGGTGAATAAGGTGGAAATTAAAGTATCCTCAATTCACTTTGGGCTTTTTGCAGCTGGATGATATCGCCCAGGTAATTTGCGGCGACAAAATAAGGCGAAATTTGGAACTAATTTACATGGGTGAATATGACTTTTTTAACGATTTTTGATTTGATCACCCACATACAAAATGTATAAAATTAGGAAAATAAATATAACTTAACATTATAATTCAATTATTTATGTAATAATTTTGCATTACATGCAAAATATACCAGAAAAGTGCGACAATAGTTAATGGTGTTAGTCTACCCATCAAACTGAACCCGTCGAGCGGTCGTAGTCTAAGTCGTCAGTGATTGTACATTGGAAGACATATATTGTGAACGTATCTAATGAAAACCTACTCTGTTTAATTATAACCATCGACGGTACCTGCAATATAAATAGGTCGTTTATATATGGGAGTCCCCTTCACCTGTGAAAATTGCAGCCCTCTACCTATCACGATTAATGAGATAAAGCCTGGTGACAAACGGACGGACGTCTGTCCCTCCGTCTAGACGGGTCTAGACAGCAAAGTCTTAGTAATAGGGTTCCATATGTACCTTTTAGGCACGGAACCCTAAAAATGATTCACTCTTGACTTGAAAAAATTGAAATTATAACTATCGGGAATAAAAAACTCGACAGCGGATGCCACAACCTGGCATTTTGTGCGAGTCCGTGGAACTGGACTCTACCGTTTTCTAGTGGCATCATGCAGTATCTACCAGTCCAATTAAACTATCTGCTCGTTCTCCAATACACTATAAAGTGAATAAAATGTTATATTATTACGTAAGAAATCTAGTTATCCGATTACATCCGGGGGGTATTTCTGTATTGAATATTTTGTGACGTATATGTTCGCTACAAATTTGGCAGCTGTCAAGATCCTCAATAATTTGACAAGGGTGTTAATCTTTTAGGTGCAAACGCCTAAATATGTAGGCAATAAAATAGTTTTGTTGTTGGCACTCTGGAGATATTTTTGACCAGTACCTTTTTTAACAGACTAAATATCTAAATATATATAAATCTCGTGTCACAATGTTTGTCCTCAATGGACTCCTAAACCACTTAACCGATTATAATAAAATTCGCACACCATGTGCAGTTCGATCCAACTTAAGAGATAGGAAAGTTTAAATCTCAAATTATAGTCGCAATTTTAATTTATTGCTAATTATTTGTCTGTTATTATTTGACAGTCACAATTATCTGTTAACTCCAAATGATTCTAACAGATATCGATACCTTTCGACTGGGTTGAGTAAGTAATCAATAGATGGCGCTGCTATGGTAAATCTACGAACGTTTCATATAAGCTACATTTTAACAGCATAATTACCACGTGTTGTTGACGCTATAAAATAGCCACAGCAACGCGTGGCCGGGTCAGCTAGTATATAATATAATGACTGAGTGGTTAGTAAAGAAAGGAAAAAAGATAGAGAGAGAAGATAAAGAGAGAGACTGAGCAACCGGAGAAAGAAAATATCGGGAGTAAAACCATAGCATGCTTGTAGGGCATTTTAGGGCTAACTATCACTCTCAAGTACATAAAATCTGTCTTCAAGCATCCTGTATAGAAACAAGAATGTAAAAAAACATGAATTTTATAGTTAACGTCGCAAGTGGCAGAGTTATTGCTTAAAAACGATCTATTTTAGGCAACCATTGGATAAAAACTATTATAGAAAAGTCAAATGGATAGAAAAAGAAATTGGAACCGTTAAATATAAATGCGGAAAAAATATGTATTTTTTTTACTTATTAAATGTGATTTCACTTCAAGTTTTATCTTTTTTCTATTTCAGGTCTGTCTCTAAAAATAAACGTACATTTAATAGTAACTCTAAAGATCCTGGTTTATTTTAGAGTAACAATCGAATGTTTTTATATAACAGAGATTTTTTAAGCTCTAACAGTCGGACTAATCACCAGATTTATACCATGAAGAAGAACGTGACCTAAGACGAGTAGGTGCGTAGGTGACGCTCGGGTAAGAGTATCCTCCAAAAAGTGACACCTAATATAAGAAAATACAACACCAGCAACAAAGAAACCGACAAAATTCAATTCCATTTTAGACAAACATTTCTAGACAAAGCATAACTCCATGCATAGCTAAAACACTGGATATTCTACGCCGGTAGTCTAGGGCTTCTCTTCGACTTGAGATTGATACACGATATTGCAAGTAGACCGGTCACTACACCTACAAGCCGCTACTTGTGTAGTGATACCTTCGATATCGATGCTTTTTTATCGATTATCGATAAAAAATACAAAGAACTATTATTTTATAAATTTTTGATTGAAATGAATTATAATACGAGTAGCATGAAGTTAATATAACAGTAGACGAAAATGTATTTATATGTGTGATATATTGTAATTTTGAGGAACTAGAGCTCGAAAATATCTTATTGGCAATTATTTTGCTTGTTTTCACCGAGTCAAGGCTGTTTCTTATGGAATGTTGAAGCAATTTGGTAATAAGATAGATAGTTAAACAACAAAGTTGTAGATACACACAACATTTTATATCATAAGTAACGGGCAATTTTATAGCTAAATAAGAATAGTGTTGCTAAAATATACTAGTAACATTATAGTAACTCAAGCTATTCCAAAAATATACTCAATCGTTTACTACTTTTGCTACGTTTTACAGCATAGCATCTAATTTTGACATATTACTTCAAGATGTGATTTATCAATACCTCTCAACTATCCAACGAGCTTCAAAAAAATAGTCGAGCATTGCGCAGCTCAAAGCCTTTACAGCGCTCGCTGTCCAGTCAAACATCGATAACAGTGCATCTGCCTTTCCCTCGCCCTATTGTAAACCTAAAGCCGGCTACTCCTTGTTCTCGAATATTCAGCAAGCTACTCATAGTTATGGAAACAATCGCCACTCAAGCATAAATTTATGTCTGTACTTTGAATACACAACTTTTCCGCTTATAAATATTTTATCGGAGGCAATGTTTATGTATTGGTTTAGGAAACCGCTTGTAGACAGTTTCACACAGAATATTTACATCAGATAACTTTTTTGAATAAACAAACATAATTTTGCTTGTTTTTATTGGCTAGCTCTACCCGTGCACCCTTTATGTAACACGGGTAACACATTTTGTATATCTATTACACACATGTAATTATTAATGTGGAAGTGAGATTTTTGGTGTGCCTGCACCCAATCTCATAATGAATTTCGGTCCGGATTCTAAAACTTTGCAACACGAATTACGTACGCGAAGCTTGTTACGTAATCTAAAATATTAAATAGTGATTATTATTTTAGTTTATATCTAGAATCGATTTTCAAAGTAGTTATTTAGGATCTTCTAATAAGTTTAACGTAATCCGTGTTGAATAGTTTCGAATCCGATCGGAAACTCATTGTGAATATGGGTGCCGGACTACTTTTGATAGAACTTACTTTCTTTTATTTTGTTGGTGTCTGCTACCCTGAAGTAGAAAAGACTTCAGTAAATTTTAACTTCAGACACCTTCAGTCTCCAGCTATTATAAAGTGTATATATCGATTTTAAGAGAGACTGATTTCTTCAATTAAGTTTTCTTCAACTTCTCATTTTTTCCTAAGGAGAAACTAGGTAAAGCGGTCTGACCGCGAGTCTGTCGTTCACTAAATCGACAATAAAGTAACGATTCGTTGAGTAAAAGTTGGTATAAAAAATAACTTTCAAAATTTTAGTTTCAATTTTTCTATTTTTATTAAATAAAGTTATGATTGCTTTATTGCAATTATAAATATTGATTACTTTTTAGCTTAAGTATAATAATAATAAATAATACTGCATTAGGTTAGTACTTCGATTTCGAAAACTTTTGAGTCTTAATTTACCTATAGTTACCGTTTGATATTACATCCATTTTAAGCACTGACATTCAGCGTTTTTTTAAAGATTCCTATATCAGACAACTCTAACTTGGTAATGTACGATATATATATAACTAAGCATTATACGTAGATAATGACATATCTAGTTCTCCATGCAGTCACAAGTTAACGGACCAGTTTCACAAGATATCAGTAACATCAGGTAAATAAACATTTATGCAAAGGAGACAGGGATCCGCGATAGGTCGCAGTAAACTGGTTGAGTTCAAGTATTAGCACAATTACCCGGTTTCGAGTAACGCGATCCATTTAACTTCGCGAAGTTGGTTGAATACTTGATATGAATATGCGAAGCATTGTCAACAGACTTGTAGGTAATTTAAACTCTCGTGGTAAGCAATAGTATGTTATATAAAGCGGCCTAGCTGGAACTGTATATAAGCGATGTGTACTATCTTAGCTACCGTCATTCATTTGGTATTTTACGGGATACCTACCTATATATATTTCGACGAGTGTGTCTTGGAATTAAATTCCTTTCTACAGTTGGATTAGTAGAGATTGCAAGACGATTCCGGTACATAGTAGAGATTCTACGGACTAGCACTAAGCGCTTTGCGTCGACTTTTGTTGGGTGAACTGCCAGGTTGTGGAAATCACTATCGACTTTTCTATTTTCCGATAGCTATAATCTCTTGCTTGCTTTTGGTCAAGCGCAAGGCTATTTATACCAAAAAAAACAGCTGCTTTTGTGGATCGTGCTGCTTGGTATTGGTAAAATTATAGAACGCTATAGATTTTTAACAATAACGCACTTATTTCACGCTAGATAGAGATCATTTTGCCGATGCAAAAAAGACATTATACGGGGTTATTGGTTAGAGGTGTACTAAACTCAAAAGCTCGTAATACTACCTAAAGAACATCATTTACCAACTCTAATTTCGAGAAAAAAATAATCATATTTTTATAAATGTATATTCTCAGACAATATTTACAACACAACCTGTGGTTCAATCGGCTAAAGTTAGACATGAAAGAGGTGAAAACAAAAGCAAGCAATTTCGTCAATATTTGATAGTTTGTCACTTCAACGCTGTCAAAATGAAAATATTGCCTGGTCTTGTTTCCAACTCTTTCATGCATAACTAGTCGATACCAAAGCACCGCCACTGCCATTTCTAAGAATAAAATGTACCCCATTACTTAGTATGCTAATGCCTCTTCACATTTTGTACAATTACCTAAATTGCAACGACGACATCTGGCGGGTAATTTACCTGAACGTCTAAAGTTATATGTGCAAGTGCACAAGTTTGGCCTTAATTTACTTTGTAGATTAGTTCGCTGCAACTGCACTAATTATAGGTGAGATAGTTAATATGTGAACATGAAATAGACTCGTAAGAAAACGCTCCACTTTTAATTGGGTACCATCATCTGAACTTAAAATTTTCATTTTAAGAAAGTGACTTCCAATACGACAGGCGCTGATAGAACTCGTTCCGGTTTTTCGATTAAAAAATCTAACCTCTTGATTTTGATAAAAAAAGGAACCACATGGAAGGTAACCTTTTAGACCAAAAACAATATTTCTAATCTGTCCACCCGTCTCCGATATATCAGGTAACAAACATGAAAAAAAAAACACTCAAATTGAGTATTTTTTCTTTTTGGAAGTTAGTAAAATAAGTACGCTGGGCTTTAGATTGTCAAAATGACAATAAACGCGTCTGATATCCGCCATTTTGACGCAGATGGCAGCATGTGAGTCCAGTGTGAGTACACGGAACCAATATTAGTGATAGGATAATGCCATCCCTCAATCTTTACAATTTTTCTAGCGCAATTTAAAAATGTCTTATATCCCTACATAACCCAAGAAGACCCGTGTTCAGCAATAGGTAATACAAAATATCTCTAATTTGTATATTTAAAATAATAAATTTTTAGGAACTCATAGGGTAACTCAAAATTCACTTTTGACTTCTAAACTGTAGATCAATTCTTTATTGTAGACACACAAAACATTAAATACAAGAGGACAATTCTTACAAAATATGGTGCTACAAGTAGCGGCCTTATCGCTAAAAAGCGATCTCTTCCAGGTAGTTAGCAGTAGTGAATTAAGTATGTACCTACTACACAACGTGAAACTTAACGGTGTGATAATACTTAAGGGTATGTACCCATTGTTGCATAAATAAAAAAAAATATTTTCTCCATAAAAAACTGGTCATGAGATTGGTCAAGTCGTATGAAGGACGTAATAAATTTTTTTTAAATTTCGCAAAATTTGGTCCAAAAATTTTTTTTCACGTTGATGTGGAGACTAACACCGTTAAGTATTATCACACCTTTCTGTTACATGTTATATGTTCTTCAGTAGGAATCTACGCTACAGATACTGTGTTATAATCACATTTTTTTTCTCGTCGATGGTAATAATAATTCTGCAATCACTGTCAACGGCTAAGTCTACAAAAAAAACAAAAATATCAGCCGAAAATTGCACTTCAGTCGATGCTAATAACAAGTGACCGGAAAGCAAAGTGGGGAAGGTTGCCTTTCAACGTACAGCGCCTATTCCGAATATTTTTAAAAGAATTCAATGTAGAAGGTTCAACAGATTATTTGGGTATGTTCCCGGTTTCTCACAACCTAGGCCGATTTGATGGAAAGGGCTTGGAATACTTTCCTTATGTTTAGAAGAATCTAAAAAGGGAAAAATTATATGATACCTTTTCCAGGTGGTACAAAAATTCAAATGCACACGAAAGCAGTGAACTAAATCAACATGAGGTAATCATAGCATGGTGGTAAAGCGTTTTTTAATTTTCCTCTGAAATCTGCCACCAAGCACCTAACAAGGCGTTCCGAAATCCTTGAGAGCCAGTGTAGTCCAGACTATGTAGACAAGCTCCATCTAAGGCCACAATTTCATTCGTGATCATGTCACCTGGTGATGAAATGTCTACCTGACTTGAATTAAAAAAAAACATTCCTATATCACTTTCTTAAAAGATCAATCAAACTAAGTTGTTAAAACTTGTTATAAGCCAAAAAAACCAATATTTCGGAATAAGAGCCACAGCTTTGGATATGCCGAAGAATTTCATAATAAAAGGTAGAGCCTTTTATTTTTACAAGCAGCTATACTTGTATGAGCTGAATATTTTCAGTTGTTCGAAGAGATCGTTTCTCTATTTTAGATCAATGTTTTTTTAGACAGAGACACGGCGGCATTTTTTTAAGGCAGAGCTTGTTTGTTGAAGTCGAACTTCTGACACGCAGCTTGACCGGGCGGTTGGCAAGCGCAATTGCGCTGGGCCGTGAGTGGACGACAAGCACAAGGATGCCTATGACGGCACGAACCTCAACTTTAGACTATGGAACTGCCCTGACATCTTTAGGTATACCGGGGTATACCTAGAGCCCTAGAAAATTGTAGTGGCATCCTATTTGAAAACTTTTCAGAGCGAATTTGGCCAGCCTTTTCTGAAGGTGAAGATAAATGAGCCCCAAGCATCGGTGAATTTTTCTTGTTAGTCAAAATAAATTAAATATAAGCGCATACCGAGTGGGAGACAGCTATCACCTTTTTAAAGTATTAGCTGCCTCCCTATTGGCTAGAGTTAGACATGATAGAAGAGAAAGCAAGCGTAAGCAAACTTGGTATCGTTTTGACAGTACATCGTTTCAAAGCTGTCAAAACTTAAATAAAATGAAACCAATAGTAACCTTCCAACAGAATGGCCGATCTCTAACTCTTCTAAATCTCTGACACCGACAGTTCAGAGACAAATTTAATTTAAAAACCGTCGCTTCAGAGCGGCAGCCACTAACGGGTTCACTCGATTCGACTCGTGCTTTTAAATCTGGTTTATTCTATTCCGTGAACCTTTGACAGCACGAATTGATCTTTGAGAGGTAGTGCAGTTTCATTCAGAGTTATTGTATCACTTTATATCTGTACGAATGAAATTTTTGTGACTGTTCGTGAATTTTTATAATTTTTTTTAGCAATCGAAAATATTCCATGTGCCAAGTATTTTTAAACAAGAAATAGTAATATTGATAATGGTTACTGTAAAATTTCTTAGCTAAAAAACCAGGTATCAATGACAAAGAGGTTGGCTAGTTTTCCGATACATAGGAAGGTACTGTAATAATCAACTAATACGGTTTAAGGCAGGAAAATTGCAACACTTTTGCATTTTTGTACAGGTTATGTTTTTGACGGGATTTCAATTTCTCAAAGTGCTTTACCTTAGGTACAAACAGTAGGTAATAAAGAAATACTATTTTCTCTCATTCTATGCAAGTTACGGCAATATTTCACAAAGACAGATATTTATATGGTTCACGAATATAACGAATTATTTGGGCAAAATCCATTTGTATTGTATCTTAGTCCAATCACGTAAAAGCAACAATTTTACTTTGTGTTTTATATCAGATCAGCAGCGTGGTGTTAGACTTATATATAAATCAATAGCTGGCAATATTGAGCAAATGTTTACCTTTCATGAGAGGAATATTAGATACTAGAATTTAGTCGTGACTTTACTTGCGTTAAGAAAGTACTAAAATGTACAGGAAAGTAGAAACAGATATAGTTTTTTTTTTACATATACATATAAGAGTTACATTTAACCTTAAGAATATTAATGAATCGTAACAAAAATAATAATCAGCACACGAGTTTAATAAGAATTCCTTTATTCTCAAAAGTCTATTTGATTTAGAAAATATCGCTATTTTACCTTTTTTTTTCGCTATTTTATCACACTGGGCACGTGTCTCTCCTAAGAATTGTGGTAGGTTGGTTGTTATAAAAGGTATGCACTTTTTTCAGTTAATATTAAGAAAAAAATTAAACTACTGGACCGTTTTGTTAAAAACATATGAATTTATTATTACCTTTTGATATAAAAGAAATATTTTCTAAATCGATACATCGATTGACTGTCAGTCATCATGAGGAGAGCACGTACATAAAAATCTTAATAATAGAATTTTATTTTTATGTTGTTACTAAAACTAAAACAAACTAAAACTATCTTCGAACTACTTTTTTTGAAGCCGGTTAAAAAGTATCCCTTGTCCTTCTCCTGGTTCCAAGCTACCTCCCCCAAATCGGTTCAGCCGTTCTTGAGTTTTAAATAGTGTAACTAACACGACTTTTTTATATATACAGATTATAATGTAAAAATTATAAACTCAACTAATAAGAAACATTATCTTCATTAAAAACGCAGTCACGCTAATATTATAAAGGCGTAAATTTGGACATGTGTGTTTGTTACTACTTCACGCTTAAGTGGCTGTACAGATTTGAATAAAATTTGGTACCATAATAAAGGTACATTATACCTACACAGGTTACTTTTTATTCAAGAACATTAAGTGTTCCTGAGGGCAGTCTGTTTTCCGTGGGTAACACCGTGGACCGCAGCTGGTATATAAGTAAATTACGTTACATAAATAAAAACAATACACGAGTCTACTCTACAAAATAAACTCACTTAATTGACACAATTTTGGTGGTTATTGTTTATTTCGCTAAATTAAATTATGTATACATATTTTGATGGATCTTTTATTCCGTTACAATAAACGAGAAGGACAAATAAACCAACAAAGATACTTCAGCATACATAAGTTTGGAGATTTGGGGATTTCCATTGAAAAATAATCTGTATTAGAAAGAGATTAAACTTCATTTCTAAAGCTACGCTCATGTCTGTAATTTACATACGTTTTACATTAGAATACATACGTGCTATCAAAAGTCGACAGTAATTTTCACCCCTTTGCATGATACCACTTTGTGGTAATAATTTTACCACATAATTAATTTTCACACAGGAAGGAAAATACCCGATTCTTTATTTTGACACAGTTCTAAAACGTAAGAACAATGTAAGAACGTCAAAGGATATTCGTTTAACGCATTTAAGTCTTTCAAGTGACTGAGAGTCACTTGTCATGAAATCCATTGGTATTTGAGGAGAAATTTCCCAATTTTACACGTCCGTATTTCTGAAACTTGGAAGAGAGGGCTTGTGCAATTCTGTGAGGGAGGGAATTTTGTTATCATGTATGGAAACGCATAGGCCTGCTTAGTGCATACTTTACTTGCGTTGAAAGAGACGAAACTAACTTTCTTTAAATCGTTTCAAACGCACTGCGAGCTTAACGCCTAGCCACCATGTCTCCTAGGATTGCAAGTCACAAGGCTCTAGGCATTTAGCCTTCTCTGAGCGTTTTCAGCCCAACCAACGTAATGTTTGATTTGCCACTGAGACGAATAAACGCTTGCAAAATCCAAGCTTATAGCTTACTACTTAGAAATCAAGTCGACGCATCTTAGTATGTCATAAATAATTGAATTCTATACGTAAAAAACATGCAAAGAAACTAAACAATTTCATAAATTCCTAACTAAACATATAAAATATTGAGAGCTGCAGAAATCTCGAACATATTCAATACCTCGTTCTCACAATACCTAACAATTCTGTGAGAGTTTTGACACGGAAATCCAATAATATTAAAGTTTTCAACTTAATACATTTCTTTGCGAGTTCAGTGGTGAGTAGAATATGGACTTTTAATGGTTAAGTTTGACTGGAAGAGGTTTTATCTGTACACGTGATGTCTGTTTTTGTTTCATAGTTTATTTTTCAACACAATTTGAACTTTATTTAACTAATTGCCGGGCAAGACTTGCTCGGTAGTAATAAAGGCACTTAGTGCCTTTAGTACCAAACACGAAACCTACCACCTTTCCTTTTTTTCCTTATTTATTCAGGCAGGAATTACTTTTAGTATATAGACATAATTTATATCAACTTTCTTGACTTAACACGTTCAAAGTGCTTCGAGTCTGCTATAAAATGTTCTTTCGTCTGTCAGTTTCTATGTTTGTATGTTTATCTGCAAGAAATTACGTATAGGTCGTGACAAAACGAATTTTTAGATTTTTTTATGTCGATGGGGATTGGGGCGATACGTATTTCTTCAAAAAAAGGAGTTTTCCAGACCCAAAGCAAAGACGCTTTGCTCGCTTTTGTCGGTCGCGTTCAATGAAATTGATGCAAACTATCTCTACTGTCATTGTCACTGTCACTTTGACATTTGAATAATCAGCCCTTCTAGTAACCTCCATCTTTTGTAACAGGCTGCTTTCGTATTTCAAGTTATCAACCCTGCGATATTAATTAAAATAAAAGTGTTTTATGTAATTTCAATCGTTTCTTTTATCAGGTCGGTCAATAATAGTTACAATACATTTACAGAAAAACTTTGCCTGTGTAATAAAAAAAACCTAGTATAAAAAAGCCTGAATTTTTCCTTTCATACATAATGTTAGCTAACTGTTAACCAAACAAAAGATTCAGTTACAAATTACATACTCGTACGTAATGAGGTTTTCATTGAACTAAATGGATTGCGAAACAAAAGGTCCTGACGGGCGAGACCTTTACAAAATATTATTCTGATATTTCAAAACTGAATAAGTAACAATATTTTTCTATTTCGACAACTGTAGAAGTATATTTTGATGTTATTTGGATATAGTGGTAGACTTTATTAAATTAAAACTTTGGTTTCAAAATGATAAGTATTTATTGAGTGAAAAACACAGAGGTTCATGCCTGAACCTGGGTTTGAAACCGCGCCCTTTCGCTTCTGAGTCTAGACTAGGCAACCACTAACTTTATTAATTAATTTATTTTTCAGTTTTTGATACCCAAAGTGAATATTCGATTAATCCATGCGAGCACTGCACTCTTCTGAGATTAAAAGTAAAATATATGTGTTAATTCATGCTATCTTTGTGCCAAATTTCATCCAAATCTGTAGTTGTTTGAGCGTGAAGGAGTAACAAACACACACACGCATACAAATTTTCCTCTTTATAATATTACATGAGCTGTAATATGTACATGACCAATTACCACATAACAACTCGTCCTACATTACATTCAATTCCCGCAAATCGATTCTACCGTACTCAAAACATAATAAAATGGAGCAAGATCGCAGGTTAACCCTGTCAGGCCGTCACCCCGTAGACACTTGCCTACACTCGGCCTCATCATGTAAGATACGATTGTGATAGATAGGTAACCCAATAAAACTATCCAGTGGGTCATGTTTCTATCCGTTTTTTATTTATATTGCAGACCCCTGTATTTTTTCTCAATAATAAGTTATTAAATAGTATTCATAACTGTGCTTATATATATCGTCCAGGAATGTAAACGCCGTCGTAGTACCCGGCATCTCAACAAGCGGGGTACTGCCACTACAATCGACCTGAAAGCAGTAAAACCGACGTTTTTCTTGTACCTATAAAGTGTGGATCTGAGTATATCAGGAGCTCAAGTGCTGACCTACATGGAGAAGAGACTGGGGGGCGTCGCCGCTGGTGCAGCTGCAGCGTCTGGAGTCAAGTTTCGGGTAGCCTAACTTCAAGTCATATTTGCTCCTGGTCCCGGCAAAGCACAAATGTGCGCTTCTCTCGCCAGTAAATTCCCTTTTTTTTTTGTTTACGTGCGTTTTATATGTGTGATATGTATGTTAGTCTTTAAGGTATTTATTGCATGGGCCTAGTTGCCTGAAATAAATTGATTTATTATTATTATTATTATTAATATATCCAGAAAACTCATACTCACTGAAAAGCTTGTTAGCGCGGCCTCGAGTGTCGGGTCTCTCTTTTCTCTAGTAAAAGGTTGAAGAGCAATAGTTGGCACATACGTCATAACGTTTACGAAGGCTGCTTGCGACGTCTGAACTGTCCCATATACACGAAACACGTTCAATACGCTCAAACATTGTAATATTAACGAGGAATTAATGGAAATGTAATTTGTAATATACCGAATTTGACGCAATAGTAGAAAAGGTCGGCTCCTGTCTATAAACGATTAGCTAAGTGTAAGTACACATGTAAACTTAACACGAAAATAGTAATGTACTATAAACTACTAGACAGCATTATGGAACTCAATTTTAAAACATGAAAAGAAATTAAATATTTTTCTGAAAGATAGCCTTTTATAATCTTAGTGAATATTATGTCAATGCAGCTTATCAAATCATCGTTCGTGTGTAACGAACAACTATAACAAAATATTACTAATAACGAAATAAATAAAATATCACAATGATATAATTCTGCCGTCCTTATGAAAAGTGCAATAACTAACTTTAAGTAACTTTTGAGAAAAAGGCGTTAGAAAAAATAAAAATTGTTTTAAGTGTATCTTTGCACATATGTAAGGTATTAACTTGAAACTTGAACAAGACAGTAGATAAAACTGTTAAGTATATTACCAGAAATCTTAAAATCGTATATTATGTTATTTAATCTACTAAAATGACAACATTGTTTTTATGTTTAAAACTATTTCATAAATAGTGTAAACGATGATCAGTCATAACCACAATAAGTAACATAGTTATTGTACTTTTTGTAAGTAAATCAACACATTGCATTTAGATTAACCCGTGCTTCTGAATAGTCTGTATGTTAATTCTAACGATTAGTGCAATATTTGTCTGACTTATTACAGTTTTCAGTAGGTTAAATTAATTTTATTGAATGTGATTCAAATAAAAGGCATTAAGACAATGTTTAATTTTGTGCATAGAATGAGGTTCATTTATTTTGAAATGATATTCGTATAATTTTTGAGGCATAATCTTAACATTAGCACATCACTATGAGAGTTAACGACTATAAAATTAGGAAATTTTAAGGTACCTTACCTAAAACAAATATCACTCATAATCATTTGTGTGATAAATTTAACAAAAATAATATTTTTATTAATTATTATACATATATTTAAGGTACAATGACATTAATCTTTCAATCAGTCTAAAAATATATACGAGTATCTTGGATTAAACTTTGCTCAATCCAAATTTGGCAGCATAGAGATTTTAGGTAAATTTAGCCTTAAATCTCATCTCGTTAAAGGCACAAAATTTATATGGCCAGGTTCAAAATATTAGGTCCTTACATATGAAATTGGCGTTTTGTCGTACTGGCCACTTTGGCCATCTCTTCTTTGGTTAGGGATTCCAATTTCAAATTTATACAGCTATTTATTCATACATTTGTATTTCGAAAACCGTAATTTATTTGTTTTGTCCTCGTTTGGTTTTTTCTTTGCGTCACGCAGTTTACAAAATGGAAAACTTGAAATATCCGAAAGATCCGATTTAAAATCCCTTCATTATTGTGCCGGTTGAGTAATGTAACGCAGCAGTTGACGCGCGTTTGTCGGTTTGCTGCACTCAATTCATGAGGTACCTATCTTTCAAGCTTTTTCACCTTTCCAATTTGCTTCAAGTGGATTAAAACAGTTTTATCACTAACACCGCAGTCTGCAGCTAACTCGGACGTGGTTTGCGTTGGATCTGCTTCCATAATAGCTTTCAATTCTTCATTAGCAACTTTAGTCTCCGGCCGTTCACGGGGTTTGTTCTGCAGGTCGAAATTTCCAGAACGAAAACGTTGGAACCAAAAACGCACTATGTTTTCTTTTGCGACACCGCTGCCATACACATCATTAATCCTTCGAGCCGTTTCTGCAGCACTGGTACCACGGTGGAACTCGTACTCGTAAATAACGCGATATTTCAAGTTTTCCATTTTGTAAACTGCGTGACGCAAAGAAAAAAACCAAACGAGGACAAAACAAATGAATTACGGTTTTCGAAATACAAATGTATGAATAAATAGCTGTATAAGTTTGAAATTGGAATCCCTAACCAAAGAAGAGATATTTGAGATCAAAGTGGCCAGTACGACAAAACGCCAATTTCATATGTAAGGACCTAATATTTGACTGTAATAGATTCTGCAGAAATGAGTTCGCTTTTAACTGTGTTCACCAAAAAATTCATGAACGGCCAATTTTTATTTTGGTCTGCTCAGCTATTTGCCCATAATACAACATTTTGTGCGTCACGTTTGGGTGTTGAAAAGGACCTCAGGGCAGATATTATGTCTTCCTGGCTCCGTCCAGAGATAGTCTCGTTCGTACGTAGTAAGTACGGCGTAAGCTACACTCGTATTATGTTTTTTCCTAGAGAAACGAAGCTTTCATTAAATGCAATACGTGGACAAAATATGGCACTTTTGAACTGCTCCATGCGAGGAAGCGTGATGACTTTTTGAAGATCCATAGAAAAGTAGATATTCTCATTGTCGATAGTGGCATGTTCCTTATTTTTTTGTATTGTTTTCTGGAGTCCGTGTATCGTGATGTATATATGATGTATGTTCAGTGTTTTCCAAACAAGTTTCACAGGCATCCTGTGAACATCCAGTGTGTAGTTTAAATAGAGCACATTGCTCACATTCTTCATGACCGAGATTAGAAAAGGATATATTCATATTCTTTAAGACTTTACGATATGTCTCGAATGATACTTTCATATCGGGATATTCTTCCATGAAGGAGCGGTGCATCATAGTTATAGTGACGTCACTAGGAATATGTTCGTGATGACAATGCGCGTTAGTAGGTTCATACTTCTCAATATGTTCTCTGATTTTGTTTTTGTCTATAACATTTTTACGTTCATAGCATCCCCTTTTGTCATTTTGATCATCTATTTCTTTAATGAGGGCATGTGAATATGCGTATTATTTAGTGAGTTGTACCCAAGTGTGGTTAAAAAAAGGTTTTACAAACAGCAATTTTAACATTTTGGAGCATAAAATGATTCATACGAAACATTTCTCTTTTTTATGTTTTCTACTGTCTTTTTAGTTCTAATCTTTACATCACTCGGTTCAAACATAATATATAGTTCTGATAATAGGTATTATATATTTATAAATGTTATTGGTTTACTCCTTCAACGAAGTTGATTAAGAATTAATAAATACGTATTATTACTAGAAACGCATTGATGAAAAATAGCATATCCGCTGGTTCAATGTATAAACTATGTGTGTACCAAATTACAATACTAATAATAAAATATGAGAGTAAACCACTAACGCGTAAATGCGTTGTCGCGTCGTGAGTGTGAGTGGCGATACCAACACGAAGACGTCTAATTGAACTGAGACACACTGATCTAGCTTACTCCAAAAAGCATAATTTGCTAACCAAGAACGCATTAGCTAGTTGAAATATTACGATTTATTTTGCGTAGGTACTCTGTTTTGCTTGTTTCTTCTAATAATAAAAGCCATAACTTTATCTTTTACGTTAAAATATAAGTGAAATTTAAATAACTCGCCAATGCTTCTTAATATAAGTGCAATAACTCGTACTTATTGTACTTATGACTTGTAGACGATATCACAAAAAAATAATTAATCTAAATAAAAATGTTGTACCTTTTAGTTATTGTACTTTTCACTAGTAAGCGATGTCACAAAATAAAGATATGTCTTAGTAAAGTGTAATAATTTTAAGTTATTGTCTTTATGGCTAGTAATTATGCCTTACATATTATGAATATGTTAATAAAGATTAATATATTCCTAGTTATTGTAGTTTTTGCAAGTAATTCAACATCAAATTTAGACTTTACCTTACCTCAACTCAAGTTATTGTGGTCTTGTTTAGTAAAATACTACCAAATTCCTAATTTATTGCAGTTATGCTTAGTGAAAACTAAGGATTGTTAATAGATACGTAAAAACTGTCTAAGAATAAAATGTAGAGCTTTTTTTTCTTATCACGAATATGTATATAACTCAATTTGACCCAAAAGTCGAGTTGTTGCACTTTTAATAAGGACGGCAGAATTGCAATTGATACAATGCAAGTTTCGTTCTGAGCCCATCTCCATCACCTCGACCCAATTAGTATGCTGATTTATTTCACCCCCCTGATTAAGGTCATCAGAATCACTACTTTCATTTGAAGGCCAGTTGGGCAGGTTGTTTTCAGTTTGTAACAATGAAAATCGGTAAGGCATTGCGGCCACCCGAGCGGCGCCGTTCCAGACGCGCTACGTTATGTAAACAACTATGGTAATCGTAGGTATTTTGTAAGTAAGGGTAATATGCGCTCACGCACGACGTGCGCTCGAATCGGGGTCCGGCACGCGACTGCGAGTGTCGGTATTGACCAACAGATTTCAGTAATATTTAGCGGTTTGGATTCTATTAAGCTTTATATTTTTAGGTTCTACTGCGTCACACGATCAAGAAGAAGACCCCTAGTTTATTCTCGTTTAATTGCTGCTGCCTGCTTTAAAAGCGTATTGGTCATCCAGGTCACAGCAGCTGTCAACGATGCCTTACATAATCAGCGTTTCAATAAAGCCATGTAATAGCTTCCTAACTCTCGATAGCGCTCCCTAGAGGTTGGATCCGAAACGAGTTTTATTGTTATAATGCTGTAAGTAACATTTCCCGGGCGTTTTCGTTCACGGATGAAAACCCTTTTTAATTTCTTTAGTGTCGCCGATTTAATAGCAAATAAGAAATATGTGAATATATATAGAGGTGCTTTTTCAACAAAAATATTGTTGATGTTCCAAACTCATACTAGGATTCATCTCATAGGAGGCTACTTACCAGGATTCCTCGGGTGTCGAGGATGCAACATCCACAAATATGCGTCGTTTTTGAAAGTCGAATCCGGAACCACCGGATCTCGAAGCAAGCGTGCAGCCACTAGATCATAGCGGCGATTGTTAATTATATAATTACATATTTAAAGCTTCTTAAATACCAAGTGGCTAGAAGCGAAAAAACCCAACTGCTAAATCGTTGAACCTGTGTATCAGACATTTTATTTTTATTTTTTAGTACCCGCTGTCACTCTCACGATTTAGACGAACCGAAAAAAGAAATATACATACGCTCGAAAAACATAAGCCTTCTTCTTTCGCAGTCGGCTAAAATAATAGTTGAACAAGACTTCAAATGGTTCACCAAATTTCTTGAAAGTGAAAATCACAAAATAAATGATGATGTCTGCCTTGGTTAAATATAAATCCACTAAATTCTCAGCTGCTATACTCCGATATAAATCGAAGTGAGCTTCCCAAGATAAATGCATTACCACACGAAATTTATCAGGCGTCAGGTCAACCGTGAAAATGAAAATGTATTTACAGGGAATCAGAATAATGGATAGTCTACGTAACTGAGTTTTAGGATAGATACAAGGATTTTTACAACTATGATTATAGTTAAAAGTTGGAGGTTCTCAGTTTGTTGTAATTTTGTTTTCTTTCTAAGTAATTTCTCCTTTTCAGTTCTGCCGAACTAATGCTACATATAAGTCATTTTCCAGTTGTTTTGATTTAAAAATCAAACTACAAAACTGATTCTGATAAAATGTATATATATATACACTATTTACTTATTAAATATATATATATTTATATATATATATATTGGTCTTGGCGTCTACGCGTCTCGGAGAAATTGCTTAATACACATGAAAAAAAAAACTGGAAAGAGTTGAATAACCAATCCTGTTTTGTTTGAATTTGGTTAAAATGTATATCTGAAATAATTAAATCTATTTATTTAAAATAATAATATTCCATACAAATCCCGCCTGTAAGAGATATGCATCAATGTTTAAACAATTTTATTACTAGCTGCGCCATGTGGTGTTACCCGCGGTAATACATGATAAAAAGTAACCAATGTGTTAATCCAAGGTCTAAACTATCTCCGTACCAAATTTCATCCAAATCAGTTCAGCAGTTTTTGCGTGAAAAAATAACAAACATACATCCATATACTCGTATCCACACATGCATATTTTGTTAATAAGACGGGTATTCACGCGTACCTGATTGTTGGAAAGGTACAACTATAGTTTTGTTTTCGTTTTTATATTAGTAGGTGACCGAATTTTCATAGGGACGGGGGATGGCACTTACCACCTGGAGACCGTGCCTCAATAATATTTGTGAAGATTTACGTGTGACCGATGAAGATTCAGCGAGCTATGCATGCTGGAGTGTTCCTGGGGGAACTCAGCATGTCTCTAGCAGCGTCAACAACAACAGCAACAACCCCCCGACCCCAGCAGCCGACGATGACGTGTCATCGTTGAAAACACGAACGACTCATATTTTCATCCCAGATGAAGTTCACCGAATGTGAATGAAACTATATTATCGAAATGTTGGACCTTTTCAACAATCAGGTACGCGTGAAAACCCGTCTTCTTAAACATGAATCAAACACGCGTTAGTTTTCAAAATAATATGCACATATTCTGTAACAAACTTGCGCGTTTGTAATATTAGTAGGATAGTAGGATTGTGTATGTTGTAATAATGATTTAATACTTTGAAATTATGGTCACCTTATAACTTTATTTTAATACTTAAATATACCTAGTTAATTACGTACATTTATTAACTTAAAGACTTTATTTATGACCACTATATTATTTTTGCAACGTTTTAGACGTAAAAGAGCCATTTTACGAGTGTCAAGGGCGGCCACCTTAGTTTTATTGAGGTGAGGTGATAAAATTGGTTTATTGCTGTGTAGGTAGATACAGTTTCTATTAGTATATAACTTTTGGTATAAATATATATAATTATTTGATTATTGGCTAGAGGAGTACAAGAAGGTTTCACTATACACAATACACATCCTAACTATCCCTAAAGGACCAACTCAAAATTCGAGAAAAAATACCGCATTTTTACGAGAAGTGATAAACAGCCGATTTTTTTTCATGATTTTAGGATTGGTCCCATAACAAAAGTTGTTCGTAATGATAAGTATAATAACCCCATTTCGGTTTAGTACAACCAACCAACCAACAAGGTACCTAGAAGTTTTGCTGTCGTTCTTTGATTTTGGTTTCTTTTAAAAAGTTTTGCTATGACGTCATCGAAAAAGCATCTCGCTTTAAGATCTCACGGCACTAAATATGGCAAGGAGTCTTCCTTTTTTACTGTCAAAAGATAGCTTGTACTGAAAATTACTATAACGTAACAAAAAACTTCAAAAATTCACTTAACCTGGCTACGTCTGTTTATGAAGTAGACAGTATTTTATACCTGGGTAAGTTACTCAGCTATAATTTCTGTGTACAAACACAAACGCAATATCCTAATTTACCCTTATTCTATTCAAGCACACAAAGCCTTGGATAGCAAAAGGATCGTATTACCGCAGGTGGGACGTTTGACTGACTTTGAATGATAAGATGCCGTCGTGTTATGTGAGTGTGCTTCGAAGAAAACGCCGCGAAATAATGAATTAAGCTTGCTATGTAGGCTTTAGTTTTCATAAGAATAAATTTATTTAAATAGGTACCAAATTTTTGCGAAAATATACGAGTATATAACAGATATAGCTTTTTTCATGTTTTTCTTATACCACAGAACCGTACAAATATTTATAGATCAAACATACATAGTAATTAGTTTAAAAAAAATTAGTTCACACAGCGTTGCTCTTTACCAACTTTCCATAAAAGCATTTCCTGATTTCTCAGAGATGACTTAATCGATTTAATCGAAAATGTATTTCTGAAGTGGACTCATTTCAATTTTACTAAATAACTAAAAAAAGTCCTATCGGTGCCTGGCGTAATAGACTTCTATTACGGTAATATAACCTGGAACAAACCTAGATTATATATTAGTTCTCAGAAAAAAAGATGGATAGCAGTGAATTCCATACTCGGGCTATAGGTACCGACGAACAAGGTTGACGAGAATCGTTTAGTACGAGAAATAGAAATATCTACAATGTAGGGGTAATAGGGCAACTTTTTCCTTGTTGACCTGCTAATTATAGTACATTCTACTAAGGATGTAAATAATTGTTTTCCATAGCATACCAGGCAAACTACTAGAGGATAAAATAGTGGGAAGGCCGCGGTTTACTGTGGTGGTAAAGAAAATATTATCGAAGTGGATGACGTTAGCACAAGAACGGTAAAGATGCCGCGTGCATAAGGAAATTTCTGCTCAGCAGTGCAAGTAAAGATTGATGAAGGGTGGTATTTTCACAAATAGGTACATTTTTGTATGAAAACCTGACGTTACTGAAGTGCGGTAAATAAGCCAAATTAGGGCAGAGTTTTTGTGGTTGAGTAAAACCTTTATCTACTCGTATATTCGCTTATGTTTTTCGATGTGTTATCTATTCGTGTAGAGTGGTTCACACTAGTCTCAGAGTTGCTTTCAGGCAACTCAACGTCTGACATAACCTACCTAGGAAGCTATATCAGAGCCCCTATGGCAGCCCTTTAACTCACTATAATCAAGAATTATATCTCTAATTTTCTACCTACAAGGCACTAAAACATCATACATAAGGTTATATACATCTATATAGGGTTATCGGTTAGGAGTGTACTAAGCCCGAAAAGGGGTTACCATACTCGTAATTACAAATCACTTTTACTAAAACCAATACTACAATTCTAAATTCAAGAAGGAGAAAAATAGTTTTTGCATAATAAAAGTTTTCGGTCGTCGATAAAAATTATGAAACGGCTTTTTCTTTTCTCGATTTCTGAGCTGGTCTCATAGTAAAAGTTATTCATTAGGTGAGTATAAAGATTTCTTCTTGGGTTACTATGCCCCTAACCGATTACCCTGTATACTACATAAATACATAAAGAATAAACTAAGCCGAAAGTCCCGTACGTCAAAAAAGGTCAGAAGAAGATAATACTGGGTATTTATTCGCACAGCATTCCGCAGCATTATGCGCTTCTGCGCTCTACGAAACTGAAGCTAGGTAACT
Organism: Ligdia adustata; assembly: GCA_947049295.1. Classification (NCBI taxonomy): domain Eukaryota; kingdom Metazoa; phylum Arthropoda; class Insecta; order Lepidoptera; family Geometridae; genus Ligdia; species Ligdia adustata. The sequence continues at coordinate 4,409,161 of OX346236.1, read as the reverse complement.
AGTTACGAACTAAGCATAATTAATCCACGTACGATACAAGTTATGACTAAATTTCAGGCTACTAAATGAGACTAATTTTCAGCATTATACGTTACTTAGATATGTGTGGAAATCCTATTTTGAAAAACAATAAGAACTCACGCATTATTGTTTTAAATCTATCGTAAGTTAAAGGAAACCTTTCATACTTACTGTCAAAAAAGTGAAATAAACAAACCTTTCTCATATAACGCGCAAAACGTTATTTGAGCAGTTTATACAATAAAAATAAAAGTCTGTCTGTACTTGAAGTACGTAATTCAACCATGTGAATTTATTATATCTACCTCTTATTTCGCTGAAATATCTCTAAACGAACCAACATTATGTAAGTAACTTAGGCACATATCGAGAAGAACTTGGAACATAACTTGAGCGAAATACTTAGCTCACATCGTTAAGTACATTTTAAGTAAATATAACTTGCCAGCGAAAAGTTGGTAAGTTTTGGAGTTCTTATTTATATTAAAGAAGTCAGTCAGTACGCAATAAATTATTACATAAAAATCAACAATTTATAAAAGAAAATATTATTTCGTTCTTTGATTTATCATTACAAAATAATATTATATTAAAATCTATTAAATAAAATTATAAAAGGGAAAAGGGTTTTTAGTAAAACCTAAACATTATTTTAGTTCCAAGAGAATAAATGACGTTTTCATTCGTATTTAAAGTTACAAATAGTAAAAAAAGTTACTCAATGAAGTGCCAAATTTAATATATCCCATATTGTATTTTGAGTTGTAATATATTCAATCCCTAGTATCTCTTTAGTATCATAGAAAAAAACAACAATTGTAAAGTTAGTTTTGTTTAACATTAACGGCTTCTAGCCGAAATATAACCGTTTCTATCATTTTCTACTCTTACGTTGCTTGCTCATTAAACGATGATTAAAATATAGGTACATTAAAACTTTACGTAGCATGAACATTCAGTCAATGCTGAAATTTTGTGATGATGGATATAGGTTATCATTTTGTACATCGAATGAGCCGCGTAGTTTCTGGATCTCAATTTGTTGTTTGTTGAGCTACGAGAACGTAGCGTCAATAGCTATCAGGAGCGTAGGTAGCAGTTTCTACTGATCTTAATTCCAATGTTTTATTTAAGTTTTAGCGAATTTTTTCCGTTTTATTTATTATTATTATACAATGGAAACTTGCAAGTTTTGCGGTAGTAATTGAAATTAATTTATGTACCTAATATATAAAAAAATAAAAATGCTAATATATTACAGTGACTGGGACTAGACCGGAAAAAATCTAATATATTACAGTGACTGTGAAGAGACCCGAAAAATTCAAATATATTACAGTGACTGTGAAGAGACCGGAAAAATTCTAATATATTACAGTGACTGTGAAGAGACCGGAAAAAACAAATAATGCGAAATTTAAATACCTTCAACAAGTGATACTTTAAAAACAACCAGCTTTATTTCAGCAGATATATTGTTCAAGCATTTGATTTTTACTTCTTCAGGCGCCTACAAACGTACAATTGATTTGGTCCAAACTACAGGATCGACTTTGATATAATTTATATCACCTGATAGGTATACCCCACCAAACAAAAATATAATAGTTAAATACCGAGGAAACCTAACTAAAAGCGTTTATTACAAAAAGCTCCAACCCACCACCTGAGGGCAGCGTGCGCAGTGCTCGATTTTATCCGTCGGGCCGATTATTCTTATCATGCGTCGAAAATAAATTTAAATTGGTTCTAGCATATCTGAAAAATCCGCTATCATTACAAAAGTAGGTACCGATATTCCGAAAAACATTTCCAATATTTCTAATTCAAACCTTCTAATATTTCTAGGGCAGTTAAAATGCAAAAGAAAATGCTACAAAACTTTCTATCGCTTATCAGACATTGTTTGTTTTAACGCGTACAGACTCAATCTACATACTTTAGCGACGGCAATATTGACAGCATAATACCAACATTAATCAGGCCTGAATCCTCATTGAAATTCGCCAGCCATTATTCAACAAGTGCTCGGCTTAATATAGTCAAGTTGGTGCCTCGAACAATATCTACGGTGGAAATATTAAACCCGAGTGATTCCCCTCGGCTGGGTCGGTAGTTATTGCTGTGCCAAGTTTTCGTAATCATTTAGTTTTGAAATTTAAGTTTTAATTAGACGTTAAGTTTAAGCAGGGACTGCTGCTTAAAATAAAATATGGTTACAGAACTCTTTATTGCAACAAAAATCGGCTAATGACAAAAAACACGCTTCCCTACTATTGTATTTACAATTCTTGTTCAAAATTACTTGTTATTGTTTGTTACAAATTCTATTCTATTCTAAATTAAATGAGAAAAATAACTATCATGAATAACGTGAATTTGCGTAAATTATAGATATCACCAAAAATATTAATAAAATGACTTATTTAAATAAACAGCTCTTATACATCTTCTGAGTTCTAATCATCATCTTTTTATTTTAGGACTGCACGCTTATTTTACATCTGCATCCTAATATCCTAAGATACCTCAAAAATAAAAATATTTATTTACTAAACATGTTATTTTTCTTACTTATTAATTAATCAAGTATAGAAACATTGTAAAACACTGACCCAATTTAGAAATAAACTTTCAAAATAGGCAGTTAGTGACCCATTTCGCCGTTAACTAGCGATTCGCAGAACTCTGCGGAAATAGCTTTCCAGTCGGGCTGTGATTTCCTAATGATTCAACTGAATATGAACTAGCAAAGTGAATGCATATTCATAAACAAGTTTCGATGATTTATATGCTGGTTGTTTATATAAACGACGATAATCTGAACATGGAAAACAATAAATCTCCTATATCTTCTTATTCTTATCACTACATAGTATAAAACAAAGTCGCTTTCTCTGTCCCTATATCCCTATGTATGCTTAAATCTTTAAAACTACGCAACGGATTTGATGCAGTTTTTTTTAATAGATAGAGTGATTGAAGAGGAATGTTTATATATATGGTACGAAGTTCGCCTGGTCAGCTAGTCTTATCCATAAAAAAATAATTGCTGTTTGTTTGTCTCGCTAAAACTGGACAGCGACAGAGCCGATTTAGGTGATTTTTGTCTTGAAATGTTTGTGCATGATAAGGGAAGGTTTAAACAGTGAGAAACATACATAACTGTAGGCGGTATAAAGTTCGCCGGGTCAGCTAATGAAATAAAATAAAAGTACCTTAGCGAATTCCGGTGAAAAAACAAAACAAAACACTACATCTACTAGTAAACATAGAATGGAATTGTCGGTCTTTGGATGTGGTCGATAATGGTATTCATCATTATATAGTGGTGTTTTACTGATTGCAAAAGGAAAGGGTTTCCAATTTTCTAGAACGAAGAATTTTTCATGACTATACTCTGGTTACTCAAAAACGCCTAGAACGATATAATTTTTTTTGAAAGGTTGTTTCCAATTTATATCATATTAATTTAAATAAAATTCCTTTAGTTTTTTTGTTTATAAATCAAAATTATTGAACCATTTAAACGCAATTAAAATTTTTTATACCTACACTTGTTATTATTCTAAAAAAGTACGGTAGGGATTAAAACTAACTTGGGCGTATGACAATAAAATGACGACGTACAGCTACGCAAAGAAGAAAGCAAAATATCTGAAAATATTTTCTTAATATGAAAAATACTAGAGACAGGAAAGTATTTTGTAATAAAGAAGCTTGTTTCATTATTTTGTCGCTACACGGGAGCGGAGGAGCAGATGATCGTTTCCCGACCCTACAATGCCTTATAAACCCTCGCATTTGACGATAAGAAGCCTACATTGTAGTAAGTTTCCATACAATACCATGTATTTAACCAACTTTACAAAAGGCCATTCGGCGCGCAAAACTAACGATACTAATACTCCTCTTAGAAAATTAAAAGTTACGTTAAATAAAAAAGAAATATTTGACCGATTTGATAAAATTTTAAATAGACTAGAAAAAAATTTGATAGGTTCATAATTGGGGAAAATATTGATAAACATACATATAAAAGTACATACAGATGATCGTAGAACCTTCTCTATTTTGAAATTCAATAGAAAATTAGAAGGCACCCAATTCGACTAACTACTTCTTTTACATTTTTCACCTAATTTCACGGAGACGACTTTTGAAAAGATTTTGTTTGTTTTAAACGGTCCCCCGATACGATATTATTTAAATTTTATAAAAATCAGTTTAATTGTTTTGTTTTGAATTAAAGTGGCCGATAAATACCTACCACATAAAGTAGAAGGTCACTTTCTATTCAAAGAATTGGCCTGATATCTTTGTACTTATTATTTTTGCAAACTCGATTGTATGGAAACTCGTAGTTATCAAAAAACTAATTAAGTTGCACATTGTACGAACCACCTTACGTTTCAGTAAAACGTTGTTTTTATTTTAACCTGTGACGTACTAAAGATGTGATGTTAATGGTAAGGGTAAGGGGTCTTACGTACATTTAGTTCACGATTTAGGGTAACTTTTTAAATCCATTCTTAACCTCTTTCTTAGAGGTTGAAGCCGTGTTTCGTGATAACAGAACCTGTTCCTCTAGGAAAATAGATCTTTATGCACATTGTTTTTAAAGAAATCACTAGGTTTGAGTTTACTATAGAAAATAAAATTGCTGATTGGTCTACAGAAACACGTTGAGCTTATAATAGAAATGCAATTATTAAACTAATCTAAAATGGCAAAATTGAACTTTTAGAAAATGTTTATTTGAACATTTTTGCTAATTTTTTTAAAAGCTTAAAGCTTTTGCATAGATTTGTTTCGTCAAACGCAATATCGATGTTTATAAATATATTGTATAAAAGAAAAAGTCCTGAATGATTGACTTTTTTTAGAAAGGACTGAGCTGTTGGTTATTTGTTGGTGATGCTCACGGACAGCTTGACCGGACGATGGACTGATATTACTTACCTATGAATGAATGCAGGGCCTTAACCTAAAGAATTAACACCACTGAATCTAGAAACATTAAATTTGGAAGGTGTATGTAAGGGTGTTTAAGTAATGATATTCGGAAATTCAATCCCTGAGGGGGTAAAAGAGGGGTTCTAAGTTAGAAACATCTTAATATTTAATGTTATGTATCGCGTACAAGTACATCTTCTAAAAAAATAACATCTTGTAAACCAATTATCATTAAAATAACGAAACGCTTAACTCGTTCGGTCAATTCCGAGTGGAACTCATAAGTAAACAGTAGTTATAGGCGACTTTAAAAACCCAACTGCTTACAGTTTAGACTACTGCCTAAATAATCCAATGACACCTCACGCGTCGCAATCAATAAACCATTATGGGATATAGAGGTCGCAAAAATCTAGACATACATACATATTTACATCAAAATAATGTATACGTACATCAGAAAAATGTTACCCGCCTTTTGGGCAGTCGGGAAAGACAAGACCGAGTTAGTAGGTTACATTATAACTCCCATGCTTATGTCTCAGGTACTAATTACTTGAGTTTCGAATTCATTGTTACTTGATACCCATTCAATTCCACGAATTCTCATTTAAGTATCCCAAGACGAGTTTCTTGCTTGACACGTAATCTATATTTTGGTAAAATTTAATTAAACAGAAATTGATTTATCCTTAAAGTTGAGTGTCGATGGAACTTGATATCGGCCCACGTTTTAGTTAATAATTGACGACTGCTAAGCTAAGTTCAACATTATATTGGTCTTCAATAAATTAATCACTAAATTATTAGTTCTATTACGTAAGCATTCAAGTTGCAGTATATTAGTAAGTCCTAAGTGACTGACTGAATGTTAATTGGCTAGAAATCAACGTTTAGTCTATACTTAACCGCTGAATTTATAGACATGAAATGTATGTACTAAGTTGTTTTTTTTTGGAAGTTCAATCCCTAAGGGAGTCACATAAGGGTACAAAGTTTGAAACTTCTATGTATTTCATTTTATCGCGAGCAACGCTGCGGGTGGTAGCAACTATTGATTATATGTCTAGGTAGACACTAAAAGCTTAAAATATGTCAAAAAAAAAACAGAGGCAAATAGTAATAGGTCACATCTAATATCTTATTTTACCCGCATTTTTTTATTTATTTATTAAATTTATAGTTTTCTCCCTATTTCAATTAAAACCGTGGTGTCATTATGCACGCACTATACGTCACTATGCATGTTGTAGTTTTCACACACACTTTCGCAAAGTTAACCTATTCATTTTAATAGAAAAAATTGAAGCGCGTTGCTTTATCTGGACATTAAATAATCAAAAGTTACAGTACCCGGTCGCATTAGTGACTGGCAGTCATAACCTCTAGACTTTCCTAGAAGCCTATTTCGTATGCTGTTTTGCCTTCCATTACATCGTAGAACTAAGAAGGAATAACTCCAATAGTTACTGGACTGCAGTTGGTCTGCAGTCGATGCCGTTAGTATTCCAAACCATAACTTGTGAATAACAATTCACCAAACCAACTGATTTCGAACTCAGTTGGCTACTAGTTGCTGCTGGCTGGGAGAGTGGGCTCTCAACCTACTCTCCAAGCCAGACTTAGATTGGTAGTATGGTCGGCAAAATAAACACGCCTCAGCAGTTTGGTAACTGAGTTAAATTGGGTTTTTGATACTAGTGGAAATTAATTTAAACCGACATCAATAAAGGATTTGGTTCTCAATTTGGCAGAATGGTTTTTTAATTTATGCATATTTATTGACAAATCAGCGAAACCTGGCATGATTGAGAAAATATTGTTTAAATTATACTTTCTACATGATCTATAATGTACTTTATCCTAAATTGTCTAGACGTTATATTATTAATCAAAATAAATGAAAAGTTTACATGTCAAATTGAAGCCAGTTTTTGACCTGCATAATGCCCCAGACTTTGGTAACTTGCACTGCCTCGTTCGTCCTTAGTCCTAAAAAAATATTATAGATTTTGTTGCTGTCAGTACAAATCTTATTGTTTCATACAGGTTGTCAAATCCGACGTAAATTGGCAACACTCTTCTCAGGAGTCTTTCAAACATTAGTTGCAAAGAATATATTTGCGAGTGGCACGTGTCTCTGAAATTATTATTTTTTTATTAGAAAAACGTCTAATCGGGCTGTGTAAAATGTGAGTATAGTTTTATGTTAGTTGATGTGCCCCCCGTACATTATAATTTTGCATGAAATACAAATAGTTTAGCTATAATTTGATGATGAAAAACAATAACCTCAAAATTATGTAACGGGGCAAGAGAAACAATGCGGTCCGAGGCAAGTGAAACGTATGTTTCACGTGAAACGTATGTTTCACTTGCCTCGAGTCAGCGGTTCTTAACATTTTTAAGAATTATTTTTTATATTTGTTTCGTTCATTCAGTGTTTTGTTACAGATAATGAAAAATGGTTTGAATCTATAAAAGAAAGACAGATAGGGCTTCTTATTCAAAAGAAAAATTGCTCCAAGCTATAAAAGCTGTCAGAAGTGGCGAGCTATCGGCTTGTAGAGCATCCAAGGAATTCCTAGACCAACGATAGTTAATCGCTTGTATGACAGAAGAGGTTTGAAGTCAAAAACTCATCTCGAGGACATTTTGGTTAAATGACCCAGACCAACTATAGGTCGCAGAGGACAAATAACATTTAAAATGTCATTTGCAGGTTACAATATTCGATAGGGTAGCCTAGAAACTGTAAGTAAATGAATAATACAATATGGTACTTACAGGAGTAACTTGTAATAATTCACCTTTGCCATAATAGCGACTTAGTAAATAATAAAGACTATATTAGGTTTTTTTAAACTCTAAGAGCAAAAGACTGATGTTTGTAGTTCCTGTTTATACTTATTGTGGTCTATTTAGTATTACTTTATTTCGAGTAAGTCTTATTTCGATAAAACGAGAATTCCAATGATTATGGGCACATAATGGCAATTTCTTAACGATAACACTGTAATAATAAGTACAAAAACATTATACTTTCTAACATTTTAAATAAATATTTCTTCTGAATACTTTTAGTCTTATTTTCACCCAATCATAAGATAAATATCCATATTTATATATGTTTCACTTGCCTCAAATTTATATTTTTACTTTTACAAGCCAAAATGAATTTTATTTTCAATGGAATAGAATTGAAAATGCTGTGAACGCTGTGTAATATATTACCTTTTTGATCAAAAGCACTCTAGTAATACTATTATGATTAAAAAAACAGAATGTTTCACTTGCCTCCTAGTAGAGGGAAGTGAACAACAAAAAGACTGATAGTTAAAAAATAACGGTTTAATTATGCTGTAAGTACTGTAATTTGAAACAAATACTGAAATAATTACATTATTATGAGGCAATCACGATGTCAATGAATTCATTCACCTAAAAGGTGTTCTAGAAATTTTATTAGTGTGTTTCACATTGGGGCAAATACAACAACTTATCGCGTGACCATTGACACTGCACAGTATCCGAAACTTCAAGTTTTGTATCATATAAATTCCCGTAATTTGCTAGTTGAATTGTTATTTCATTGATATTTTTTTATAATTTATTTTTAATATTTCATAAGACATTGATCCCAAAAATATAAAGATACCTAGAACTAAGAAGTATCATCTCCTTAAAATATATAAACATTTACATAAAAAACAATTCTTAACTCACTATTCGAAATGAAATAAAAAACCAATAAGTACATCAAGAATTAGAAAATTCTTGCGGTATTGGAACCCGAGTTATTTATCTAAAATTGAAATCCTAACTGAAAGTAAATGGTTTTCAGAAAGATATTTACTCCACTCATTCAAAATAATTGCAGTTTCGAGAACTAACTGTATGAGTAAATATTCTAAAGATTTACTTTTATGGCCAGGTGTTACTCATAGATAAAAAAATTTGAATCAATAAATGAATACAGCTTTATTGCACATCAAACATAACATACAGCAAGATTAGTCTATACATTTAGACAGTGGTAGTACATACAGCAAGATTAGTCTATACATTTAAACAGTGGTAGTACATACAGCAAGATTAGTCTATACATTTAAACAGTGGTAGTACATACAGCAAGATTAGTCTATACATTTAGACAGTGGTAGTACATACAGCAAGATTAGTCTATACATTTAAACAGTGGTAGTACATACAGCAAGATTAGTCTATACATTTAGACAGTAGTAGTACATACAGCAAGATTAGTCTATACATTTAGACAGTGGTAGTACATACAGCAAGTTTAGTCTATACATTTAGACAGTAGTAGTACATACAGCAAGATTAGTCTATACATTTAGACAGTAGTAGTACATACAATGTTTTAAGTACTCGTATTCATCCATTTTATAATTTCGGTTAAATCGGTCTCGTAGTAATTTGTTCTTCAAATGAAAGTAACTGAAAAAAACGATACGGGAATTTATATTAGTTGTCACGTGTTAAAATTTTGTTTTTTGTAAATAATCTATCTATATATATAAATGAATCCCTATATCCCTTGGTCACGTCATCACGCGTGAACGGCTGGACCGATTTCACTAATTCTTTTGTTGTGTTTGTTATTGTCAGGAAAATGATCTTATGACAGAAAATATAAAAATGAATCTGTTTGTTTCACTAAAACTCGAAAACGGCTGGGCTGATATAGCTGGATTTACTCTTGAAATGATTGTCGTATTCCAGGGATGGCTTAAAAGGGGAGAAACATAGATAACTGTTAGGCAGAACGAAGTTCGGTGGGTCAGCTAGTACAAAATAATTTCAGTTTCGAAAACTAGCCATTTACTCGTAATTATCCATTTTATAATTTTGCTTAAATCGGTCTGGTAGTAGTTTGTTCTTTAGATAAAAGTAACTGAAAATAACAATGCGGGAATTGATATTATTTGTTACTTCTAAAAATTTTGTTCTTTTAAATAATACAGTATAAATCAAATTGCCGTGTTCAGCAAGTAAATGATTTTGAAAAAAATTACTATCGTTCAAGTGCATTTATTGAGAAATAAATTAAATTACTAACTATAACATAAATATAGCAGATAGATTACCTATAGATCACTTGAGATCTAGAGATAAACCAAGTGCTCTACTGGAGGGCAGCGTGTTCATTGTTGCTGCATTTATTGTCATTTTACTGTTGCTATTGCTGAACTTAATAATAATTAATTGATTAATTAATTGTTATTCTTTAGCCAGAATATAAGTGGAACTGTATACTTTTATGTATTTAAATGAAAAATTGCACGTATAAACGATAAGTGAAGTTCATAAGTGACAAAATTTTTGGTGACATTTCAATCCAAATGTCAAAATAGCAAACCACTATTTGACAAAACTGTTTTTCAAACTAATAATGCAGTTTCTTTCCTTACAGGTTACCCATTATAAGACAATACTTATTTAAGCTGTTTAAAATACAATTGTATACTACAGCTTTTAAAATGCCAGAAATAGTTTTGAGGAAAGCGAAATTCCCACCAAATAATAGCGTGGAACGACCCTATAATATGTGAGCGAAACTGAAATGGACACTTTCCACAATACATCCGTACTACTCATTTTAAGAAATAAAACATCACATACAGAACAAACAACAGGAGTATTCATTGAACAATAATTATTTATTCAAAGAACGAGCTATATATACCTAGTTTATGTGTAAAACGCGCGAAGAATGTGCTAAGAACAATGGGACAAGTAATATTATGAATATATATGTACTCGCACTTAGGTATAATCTGTAGTCATATTAAATTGAAACTCCACCCAAAAAAGATTGGATAGTTGATATTTTTTTAAAGTTTTCTAATAAAATATATATTTTAAGGCCTCTTTAATATAAGTTATTATCATTTAAGTGCATGGTTGCCTGGAAGAGATCGCTTTAAGCGATAAGGCAGCCATTTAAAAGCCGGTATATGTGTATAAGGTTTTCTTTAATCATATTTTATGTATTGTTGCTGGTTTTTAAATAGAGAGAGAGTCTTATCTTATCTTATGCGGCTTTAAGGGTAGAGTGTATCGAATATAATATTTAATACAATACTGCCCTCTTTATGATCTAGACTACAACCGTCGATTTTGTAATTTAACTATCGGGTTCATCTCGAACGAATTTGCAGATTATATATGTAGGATACGAAAGAAACCATTAGTATGGTTTAATTACATTAAAATCTGTAGTAACAATGACAACGTCAGTCAAGCCTTATAACTTACCATAAACTATTTACATCATCGACAATACGTATAAAAGAGTATCAATACAATACCACATTCACCCCTCCGTCAGAGTACATAATCCTGGAAACGGACTGGGGCTCTTCGCTCTCTTGTGGAGTGTCGTGGTCCTGCAGTTTCATATTGAACATTTTCAGATGATGAATTCTGAGTCTGAACAGATGTTGTTTCTATTTCAACCTCAGCAACTTCAAAGTGATCTCCAGACTCGGATTGATCATCTTGATATTCGTCTTGCAGCGGTGACGCTAACTGTCTGTTCGATACGGTAGACTCACGGCCATCGGGTAGCCTCACATATGAGTATGATGAATTAGCTTCCACTTCTTCTACTTCAGAATCGTATTTGGAATGCCTGTGTTTATTCCGCATCAATATAGGACCTGGTTCTAAAAGCCATGTTGGCAAAGATTCTCTATTGGCTGTCCGACAAGGATGATTGAAGAATTTTTCATGGGGAGTTGCATTAGTGGCAGTGCATAGCAATGAACGAATAGAATGGAGAGCCGGTGACAGTACTTGTTCCCAGTTAACGGTATCAAGATTTTTAGTTTTCAAGTTTAATTTTACTGTCTTACATAATGTACCATTGAGTCGCTCTACTTAACCATTCCCTTGTGGATTATAAGGTGTAGTACGGCTGCATGCAACTCCATTTGATATCAAATAGCTTCGTAATTCATGAGACATAAAAGCAGCTCTACGGTCAGAATGTATATATTGTGGGGCACCACAAGTGTAGAAAAGTTCCCTTAAGCACTTTATTACTGTACTAGCCGAGACATCTTTGCATGGATAAGCAAATGGGAATCTTGAATATTAATTGATAATTGTTAATATATATCGATTCTGTGTGTTAGTGGGCAAAGGTCTTTTGAAATCTATATTGAGTCTTTCAAAAGGTGCCGTGGCCTTTATAAGAACTCCCTATTTCTTAGGAAATCTTGGTTTAATTTCTGCGCAAATGCGACATTGAGACGTCATCTTCTTGATGTCATCCACGGAATAGGGTAAGTTTTTAGATCGAACCCAATATGTCATTCGTACGATGCCTGGATGCCCCATAGTTTTATGTAAATCATATAGTCTGTTTGTCGATATATTAAAACATACACGAGAAAGAGTATCAGCCGTAACATTTCTTTACCTGGTCGATAAAATTATGTTATACCTAAAACTTGATAGTTCCAGACGCCAACGTTCAATCTTTTCATTCTTAATCTTACTATTATGTGATAGGTTGAACATAAACGAAACTGATTGTTGGTCAGTTGCGACACTATTTAATCGGAAGACATTTGCTGCTGATTACTTGCTTCTTTTTCAAAAGAAGAATGACTGCGCTCAGAATCATTGAGTGAGCGAGAGAAGAATGCGACTGGACGACCATTTTGGAGAAAGTGAAGCTACAATGGAATATTCGGAAGCATCAGTTTCGACGGTGAATTTGTCGTTTTGATTAACGATGGTAAGGGCTGATTACCTTTCTTTATCTTCTCAAAACAGTTAATTGCATCTTGCCTAAGAGGAACTTCAGAGATCTTAGTGAGAGGATTGATCTTATCTGGAAAAAATCTTATCCATTTTGAATAATGAGCGAACATACCATGGCCTCGTTTAAGAGATTGAATATCTGTTGGAGCGGGAAGATCCATTAGAGGACTGAGGCGTTCTGCGTCTGGTCTAATTGTGTTATTTCCTATACAATAAACTAACAATTTGATAGACTCTTGTCCATAAACGCACTCTTCTTTATTTAGTGCAAGATTATACTTAGTCACAACTTGTTGAAATCGTTTCAAATTTTGATTATGATGTTCTTTTGTTTTACCACAAACTGTGACGTCATCGAGATATGCGTAAGTTCCAGCCAGTTTTTCTTTGGAGATGATATAGTGTAAAGTTCGTTGAAAAGCAGCAACCCCATTTGTTACTCTAAATGGTATACGAGTAAATTGATAAAGATTTCCGCATGCTTCGAAAGCCGTACACTTTTTCTCGTGTGATAGAATAGGCACTTGATGGTAAGCGCTACTCAAATCAATCTGGCTGAAGAATCTGTGCTCTGCTACTTTCGATACGATCGATTCTATATTAGGCAAAGGGTAAGCATCAAGTTTAGTGAATTTATTTATCGTTAATGAGTAGTCTATAACGAGACGTATATGATGCGTTGTACCTCCTGTGACTATTACTTGGGCACGCCATGGTGAACGACTGGGCTCTATTACTCGATCCTTCAAAAGCTTTTCAATTTCGTCCTTGATAAATGCATTATCAGCTTCAGAATGCTTTCTTGATTTAATAACGACTGGTTTCACGTTGGTAGTAAAGTTTTTGAAAAGTGAAACGGGAGGCACGCTAGCTTTAACCGAATTTAATCTCAACTGAAGAATGATCACTTAAAATGTCATGCCCAATAAATTAATATTTTTATTTGTATTTAATTTGAAAATTCACTTCCGACATTGATATTTTTTCTTTTGATATATGGTACCATACGATTTGTATATTTGCCAGAGTCAATTTTATAAGTTTTTAAGTTCAGTCAATCAAGTTAGATATCAAAAAATAAGTCATCGTGGTCAATTAAAGCCACATCATGCACATCATGCAAATGTCGGAGACTTAGCCAGGGTTTTCTATCTAGAATTCCCGCGAACACGAAAACTGCGTTATCCGTCTTTGTATCGCTTGCCCACACTTGTGCATATAAACAAGACATTAATGGTTAATAATCTACCAATATTACACATTAAAACTTGCAGAATCACTCGTTTTGCAATGAATAAAAAGACAGAGACGCCATTTTTCAGCGGACGTGGGAAACTCGACATTAATATTATTCATCCCTTCAATCTGACACTCATCAGAAGCCTCAGATTATTACACGGAAAGGGATTTAAAGAATTTGAATACATCAATTCGGCTGATTAAATTGATAAACGACAAATCCTTCTGCAGTCTGTTTCCATTGATCACGAGATTGTAAATGACCAAAATACAATTAAAGTATATTATTTTCATTAGTGCATATCAAAACAGGGTTCTTAGAATAATACATTATTAAATAATTATGTTGATTCTATTTAGTATATAAATACAGCGTCACTATTAATCAATTAGAATCCTCATAAGGGTGGCTCCTGGTGATCTCAAGCAACAACTTTTGTTCTATGACTTACGAAAAATAAGTTCTTTTAGAAAAAAAGTCATTACCGACTTCTATTACGGCAGACGCCGATAGAATTTTTTTAGTACTTTCGATTTATAAATCAAACTTCTTCGGAATAATTAGGTCCCAAACATTTTTTTAACCTTAACCCTTTTTAAGAAGTCAGTAAATTACATAACTTCAAAAGAGACTTGTCTTTGAAGTATAAAATACATGTTAACATAAGACAAATCATAAGCCCAACAACGGAAACAAACTTATGTGTGTCGGTATGATTAAACGTGGATGATACCAGTTATTTCGTGTAAGGTGTTAATGCTCAATACGGAACGCGATATGAATATTCCGACATGTTATTAACAATGTCTTCAAAAGGGTTTAAAGCTGTATGATACTTAGGTACGTGTTTACCACATACATGTATTATATGGCCTAAGTATTCAGTAGGAAATGACAGTTGTTTTTATGTCGATTTTAATAAGAGCCGTGAGTATCAAATCACTAATACGTGTATTTGTTCCATGTACTTAAACTGGACGCACACGCACACATCAACGCTATAATGGCGAAAATCAAATGGATTCTTTTTCACTTTGAAGTCAAGTTGATATCCAGCGTATTTTTATAATTCAGGTCAGTAGTATTTACGTAAGTATTTCGACAGTTATTTAACGGAATTTAAAAAAATGCCGTCCTCTTCATTTCAATGGAATGACTTTTTTTAATGTAAGTTTCACGATTTCTTATATTCGTTTTTAAATATTAATTGTAGTCTATTCTAAAACAATCTTCAACGTCAGAATATAACATTCACAAAAAGTATTTTTACAAAGGGTCCAATGCTATTTTTGAAACATAATTTATGTGTTGCCAGAATTAATAAGTAACAAATCTCAGATTTAATTATTTAACTCATTTTATGCATCATTAACTTCAATTGCGCACGAAATCTTCCGAAATGTATTCTCAGAAAAAGGTATAATATTATGAAAATAATTCAAAAATACGCCGACGGGAAATAAAAATCCGAAGCCGGTATCTATTCCCTATAGATTTCAGGGAAACGTTCGTAATTTCCTTCAAGCTTTAATGAATGGATTAGAAGATAAGACTGGAATATTTTCTCAAAGGCGCCGAGGCGTATTTCAAAATAAAACTGAGCGTTCGGTTTTAGTATAATTTGACATGAGTTTAAAAGCAGTTTGACAAAGTCATAACTGATTTGTTGTAGAAATTTAGGAATTATTGATGTTTTTTGATCGCTTAGCATTATTAAACAGTACTCGATGCATTGAAATATGGACAAAGTGCATTATTATGATGTCAAATAATATCTTGCTGCAAAGGTTGCCTATTGCAATTCAACGCCGTAATGCGGAGAGTGTTTGATTAGTATATAAGTAGGTATATTTATTTTGTGTTTTAACTTTGTAAATATTCTCAAGTTATTATTATCAAATTTTATGTCCATATCCTGACCCTCTACCTAAAACTTTTGTTTTGTTTTTTAGCCATTAAATTTAATTTTTAGGCTTTAAAACTATCAAACGTCGTGACGCGTCATAAAAACATACGGAAGCTTAAAAAGATTGCGCAGATTTTATGGCAAAGTCGAGTATTAAACAAGCTCTTGATTTAAATAAGATATTTTTTCACGCTGTCATTTAGAACCTAAATTAAAATGAAATTATAGTAAATAATTATTCATATTCTATATTCATTTATTGATAAATATTTACATTTACAAGTCAATTAATTATATGTTTGTACGATATAGTACATAAGTAGTTTATGTATATAACTAAATCATTAAAATGTCGAGATAATTTCAATAAATGCAATTAAATTAAATTATCTTACATTAAATTGTCATAATGTTACAATAATTATTCTAGTTTAAATGTCGTAAACTCATTAATTCTATAAAAAACCTCTATAAAAGTTAATTTCAGCATATCTACATTACAGTAAATAGATTATATAGTTCCTATAATAATCCATAGTATGTATGTAAATTTGACTTAACAAACAGCCTATTTTAAATTGTCCTTGTAAATTATTTGAGGAGGTAAAACATTTTACTATGGGAAACACTAATAAGTCCGGCTTAGGAAATCTTAGCCATGACAGCTTGTTGTCAGCTAAACACAAGCTCAGAACTGACAGAGTGAGAATAGTGCAGCTGTGAAACAATAGGGTTTGTTACATACAATACCCAGCGATTGTTTGGTCTGGATCTATCTGGCATCTGGTCGGCTTCGAGATTATCCGTGGAGAAATCAGTTGGTAGGATAACGGTTTTATAAAGAACTAACTTTTGCCCTCAGCTCAGCCCGCGTTAGGTTGGTTTTTCCTAAACAAAAGTAGCCTATCTTACTCTCCGCACATCGAACTTATATTGTGCAAAAAATCAAGTCAATCTGTTTCTTAGCAACTGAGGAAAACACCAGCAAAAAAACACTCTTTCACTTTTATAATATGTATGAGATTGTTTTAATGAGAATTTTGGTATAAAATATCGAAATATTCGAAATATGTAACTGAAAATAAATAATAATTTACAACTTATATTTTCAAAAAAAAATTCGTTTCTTGAAACAGATAACCATTTCTCATAGAAGAGTTTGTTAATTATCTGTTGATTTTCGCGACAATGAGACAGATTTCCTTTGTAATTTCTTGGTGCGTGTACTGTGTTGGCTGTTTTATATTACTTTACGAGTCTTACAATTGTCTCTCGTATGAGCTACAATTAATAAAAAATAGAAATTTACACAAAATTTTAATGCAGCTTTCCATAGAAAGATATAATATAAATATTTTGCATGAGCAGCGTGGCGTCTTTAGTGGCGTAAGAGAAACCTGAAATTATCATATTTCAATACTTACTTATTTATTTGTGAATACTTCCAGATTGTTATATAAAGTTGTGTTTTGCTTCGCTAGTAAATATTAAGTATTGAAATCGGTAGGTAAATTAGACGTAGCAAAGTTCCCGTATTTTGGAGAAATTATTACTCCAGTAGTATTCCATCATGATCAAAAAACTATAAATATTGGTCAACTTGCGTTGGAAACGCCAATGACCAGTAACTTATACTAACAATCAGACAAAATAAAAATTAACATACGAAAAAAACTTAGAACCGACACAGGGATGCTTTGCTAGTTTCGCTCGCTTGGTCCACAACCAGCTTACCTGTAACAGCTCTGAATAAAAAATTACGTCGCTAATGCTCGAGTACAATTTTACAATGTTGGGTATTGACTTATGTAAAGCTTATCTTTACGAAAATTTGAATCCATTGTTTATTTTGTTTGGATTGATGATCGAATTTCGATATCAAAATATTTTATTTTCTGAGGAGTATTAAGTAAATTATTATTGTCTTAAAGTTTTGAGCTTAGTCTAGCTACCATTTAAATAAATAAGTATCGGAAGCTTATTATCATTTATAATCACTTTGATTAAAGTAACTTTTCTATAAACCCATAGTTTCCCACTGCCGGTCATAGGTCTCTCCTATGAGGGGTGTTTAGGCCATAGTCCACCCACGCTGGCCAAATTATGAGTTGCTGACTTCACTTAACATCGAAAGCTTCTCCGACAAGTTTTTCTCACGAGGTTTTTCTTTACTATTTAAGGAAGTGGTAATTAATTTTAATATGCACACAAATAAAAAATTAAATGTCCATGCCTGAACCTATCGGAGTTTAACAATTATTATACCACCTAACTAACTTGTTACACGCAATAAATCACAAGATGGCAGATATATATTTTTTAAATCTGTCATAAGCATTAGTATAAATACTAATTATTTGTAGCAGACTGAAAATTTTACTTCACTCGGTAAATAAATAGTGTATTCATCTTGTATACCGCAATACAACCATATACTCGTGGGTACAAGGTCAATAATTTATTCATTTGTGTATTGTAATACAACCATACGAGTATATCAGGTCAATGAAGTATTCATCTTGTGTATCGTAACACAACACCAATAAGCGTTTCATAAAGGAAACGTCTAGCTAGTAGTGGCATGTCACTTTATATACACGTGAGCTAAGTAGATTTGCGCGGAGCCTTAACGATGTATCTTTCATTCGCTAGGGCAACCATCAATCAAAGAAGAACATTTGACTCCTTCCTAGAGACAGCATCCATATAAGCCAGTTCCACGCCTTCAGCTCTGGCAAGGAATTGCGCGAGAATGTGCTTCCCCAGAACTTCATCCCAACTTCTCTGCACTTGTTTGCTAGGCATATCATATCTTTGGCATTGCGAAGCAAGACTTTAGAAGTGCTAAGGAAACGTGTGCCGGGAGGAGCTGGAAGTGAACCGCCAGTGATGCAAAGTTCTGAAGTTCAAAGAAGTTCTGTGAACTTTTCTGTGAAGTATGGTTTTTAATTATAATCGGTCTTATTAATAAACGCGTCCTTACTTTAAACGTTTTTTCTCTTGTTTATCTGATTAAGAAAGTCACGCGTCAAAACAAGACAAAAGACGTTTAAAGTTAAGACGCGTTTATTAATAAGACCGTGAATGTATTGTCACCCTACTGCCTCGACGTTAGTTGGCTGGAGCTTACTCAAAGAGCCAACTTGTCCCCAGTTGTTAGTTTCTTTTACATATACTGCTTGTGTACTCAAAGAATATAAGAAAGTAAGAAGTGGTGCTAACACGTTTGATATTTGAGTTTTACTTGTATGCTTAGATTACTCATGTATACCTAGGTCGATTTAGTTTCTTTTTTTGCTATGCGAAAGTGTTCTCACGTAGTCCGGTATAAATTTTCGGTACTGTAGTTTGGTTAAAAATCAATATAACTGAAACACTTACTGTGCTGTCATAATATTACATTTCATGAATACGAACTAATTGCTTATATGCAACTCTTACCAAATAATGAAAAGTAATAACTAGACCTACTTTTAATAACCTATTAAATTGACAGCAAATTTTTTATAAAAACTAGTCTAAACTGTAAAAATAATGAAGCATTTAATTTAATTGTGTTGTTGATTATATTCTTCGCGAGATTATCGTTTTTTTTCTCTATCCTACACAGGTAGGCACTTGACCACAAGTTCGCACGACCACGGAAGTCAGCGATATTGAAGCCCTAGATGGAGCATGCCTAGTCTGGAATACACTGGCTTTCAAGGAAAGCTGTAGGAACACACCATTAGTGCTTAGCGACAGATTTTATACTTAACTTATTGTTGGGTTTATACGGGAAAGGAGTATAGCTTTCGCGACCATAGCAGCACACTCAGCAGTCGTCCGAAAATCTACAAATTCCATACACCCCTTCCATTCTTTCTAGATTTTAAATTTGACGAGACTCATTTCTGACCAATATTATGTAATTTAAACATCTGTTTTTTTTTTATAAATATAGTTCGTACGTTTTTTATTGACATATTAATAATCTACACAGATATCTTTATTTGATACATCAGTCAAACACTTTTTTTATTATAAGGTGAAATAATAAGTCACAAAAATGGTGACCCCTATCTTAGACCTAACATCTGATTGTAGTAAACATAAATTTGTACAATATTGTGCCAATAAAGTATTTCTAATTTCTGTTGATACTGGATATGACTGAGACAGCTCCTACGTAAAATTTCAGTCTTCCTTTAACCTGCGTAAGTACGTACTGCGTTCTTATAATATATATATATATATATATATATATATTTGTGCATACGAGCCCTTATAGGCTTAGGCAGTCGAATGAACAAGGGGGTCAGCCAGTCGATAAGGTCTATACATAGTTACACATGCCTAGTTCAGTTAAAGTGAAGGTGTATTTCTGAATGAAATTGACTAAATTATTAGCCCGAAAGTTTGATTGAAGTTTTTGGTTAGGATTTCAAAGAGATTTAGCTTTTATTTGATATTTAGCCATTTACAAATATATTATATTCATTAGCTTACACTTCATTTGTGTTATCCGAAATTGCATAAACAAGTTGATTTATATGTTAAGTTTGCTATACAGGATTATCGGATAGGTGTGTACTAAGCTGAACGTGGTAAAAATAATCATCCTAATACTCACAACTTTTACTATGGGAACAAGTCTAACTTTAATGAAAAAAATGCTGTTCCATACTGTTAATCAGACGTATATAAAATGTAAGAGACGGCCGATTTTTTTTTTAATTCAATGTTAGCCCCATAGTGAAAGTTGTTCCTTACGATAAGTACAGTGACCCCCCTTTAAGCTTAGTAAACCCCTACTGATATAACGGATAACCCTGTATAGATAGGGAGATCCCAAGTAATAATTATGAGTAAATTAAGTAGATAAATACAAGATCTTGATTTGAGTTACTCGTGATATTTAAGTGAAAAGTCAATGTTATCTAGAAATCAGACTAAACTATGTAAATATTAATTGTTATAGTAATATACTAATATAAATAAATTATTATTATAGAACTCTAATTGCTACAATTATTTATTTTATCAGTGTTTTTAAATACGCTTTAAGATAATTAATGCTCACAAGTTATCACTTTAATTAAGAACAGAGATAAGCAATTATTACACTAGCTTAACTTGATTTTTTTGTTTTATTAAAGAGTGCGGGCACAGTTTTTTTTTAATATGTCGTACAAGATAGAAGAAGCACGCATCGTAAGTTGTCGTGCTTTTCTTTTCCTATTCATCTGAATTAGACATGTGCATTTGTTAGTATTATTTTTAGCAACTGATGTACATCAATGCTAAGCTATAGTACCTTAAACAAGTTCTATAAAAAAACATTACCGATTTCCATGCTGCTGGACCGATATTGATATAATTAAAATGAGACCACATGACCGTTACAAATAACAAATTATAAATTTATAAAAAAAAAATTCAAAACAATTCAGCTGTCTCCAAGTAATTGATTAATAAACATTAAAAAAATGACACCAAACTTCTAGAACTAAACCGATTTATGTAAAGGTTTTATGAGACAACCTGGATTGTATTCCATTACAAATAAAAAAAGAATTTTCTAAATTAACATCAACAAAATGACTACTACTACAACAACAAAAAATATAGCAAAAAGATTACGTTACAGACCATATAAGAGGGCAGTATGCCCAGAATGCTAGCCGCATCACCACGCTGAATGGCAATGTTTATACGTTGGGTCAGATAAAAACCAGCATTCTGGTCACGTGTCGAATTGATCAAACGCTTCGATAAGTTTTGGAAAATAAGATGAGCTCCCGGTCCCCACGGCCCTAAAGTCTCGACTCCAAAGGGCTCAAATATATAACATCTACTGAAGCTAGCATATTTCCGACGCTTGTGCTGTTCGGCTGAATAAGCTGCAGCCCATGCCCTACTCTGTGTTAAAGGAAAATTTTCTAAATTGATCTGATAAATCGGATGTTCCCTTCCCGTTATTTGGAGTCGGTTGAAAATAGACATTACTTTGTTTTTTTTCCATAAACAGAAAACTTTGATCTTCTGAGATTCACTTTGACTTAAAAGCAAATTTTATTTACTTTCTTGAAAATCAATTCTACGATAGGAAATTAGTTTCGTACAAGTCTTTAACTGAGATACATCAAATCCATTAGCGATCAAGGTTTGTTTCCGCCGATCAAACAGAAAGCGTTTCTTACAGACAATGAATTTATTCTCTCGAGCTTTATAAAGGACTAGCTTTTAATAACGGCCTTGTTCGCATTGTAAATAGTATTTATGCGCGTGTACATTTTTTATATACAACGCATAGCCATAATTTTGTCTAGAAGCCGACACGGGGTCACTACACTCATCCTAAAGAACATCTTTTACGCACCATTTCTTCACGCAAGTTACCTATCTGTTTAAAAATCGTTGTAAAGTTAATCAAAAAGAATCGTTAAATCATTCTTCTACATAATTATGCCATACAAAAAAGGTCGCTTTTAGCGATAGGGTATGTATCTTAGAATATTTTGAACAAGGGATTTAACTTGTGGCACTACTTATAAAATTCTAGTTTTATTTGTCTGTCTACAGAAAAAACGTTCATCTATGTATTTTACAAAAGATATACAAACACTTCTTACCTTATAAACTTTCATAAAACTTAATTGCAGCTTTTTTTTCATTTAAAATCCATATTAATTGCTCTAATCCAAAAAGTAATGATCAGCTTCTGGCACATCAAAGGGCCAAATTAATCGTGGCTTCAATTTATAGCGGAGAGATAAGAAGAAATTTAAGCGAACTTACTTGGACATATAATCGATATTAAAACAAATTACTGATATCTGAACTCAGAAAGATACGCCCTATGACGACCACTGTGTTCTATCTTGAAGCTAATTATATCTGTAGGATCCTCGGCAAGGGCAGATGTTTAAACGAGCCAGACTTGAATTTTCTTACTGTAGACGAGGATAGAATCTTTACATCAATCTATACACGACTTTATTAGGGACGTCGTTGAGTAATGTATGATTCTACTTACTAAAACTGTCCCTAGAGACCTGTCTCAGTCCATGCGAATAAGTCTTAATAGAATCCTCTTACCATAAAGTGGTACGACAAGGTTTATGACGTTGTAATGTAGAGATCACTATGGGAAATAACACCCGAATGCATGATGCTTTGCAGCATTCCACAACTACGCGCTTACTATACGTAAAGCAGAATAAGTCACAACGCGCGTAGACGGGCAGCGATGTTTGACACTTACAAAGGGAATTTATAGATATCAAAAACGTCTTTAAAAAAATAACTACTTCCATTACTGCAGGCGCCGTTAGAATTTTTTTAGTTATTTCGATTTAAAAAACAAACCTCTAAGCTGATTTAAATATTATTAAAATGAAATGCACTTCAGAAGTATACCCATTCAAACATAAAAAGAGTTTTTCAAATCGGTCTAGCTGTCATCGAGAAACCAAGTAAGTAACGTAAAAAACCGACGAATTGAGTGCCTATTCTTTTAGGAAAGACTGTAAAAACTACCCGTGTGATATCCTACGCAACGCGCTGAAAGTACACTACAATGCGATGCGGTTTTAACGGGACTTCAGAAGTATAATAATTCAAACAAAAAAAGAATTTAATCAAATCGGTTTAGCTGTCGTCGAGAAATCAAGTATGTAACGTAAAAAACCGACGAATTAAGTGCCTACTCTTTTAGGAAGACCTCTAAAAACTACCCGTGTGATATCCTACGCAACGCGCTGAAAGTACACTACAATGCGCTGCGGTTTGCCTCACACGCTACGAACGCTACGAGAGCTACGTGCATTTTTTCGTAGCACGTTTACGAGATAAATGGACGGCACACATCACGTAGAATATTGAAGTCGAGAAGTTCAAAAACGGTTAAAATTCACAAAATCACATTTTAAGGTTGGTTTCATGAGATATAAAATTTAATATAATGCATAAATGGAGGTCATCAGGTATTTATTTTAAGCGGCGTGGTGACCGGTGGTAGAGTCTTTTGACAAATATTGGGACATCAAAGCTGAATAATAAGCTTTGTAATTTTTGTCCAGATGACCCACTTTATAATTATATTATATTTGATCAGCGCCGCTGGTCCCGGGTTCAATCCCCGGTCAGGTCAAGCATTTGTGTGCATGAACATGTCTGTTTCTGCGTCTGGGTGTTTAATATATATATATATACAATGGGCAGTTGGGGCAGTGAAACGAAAAGATGTGTGACAGAAATGGGGCGCAGGATTAGGGAAAAATCTGGAGACCCCCGCTCAGGGTCGTACCTGGTGCAAAGACTTGCCATTGCTATCCAGAGGGGCAATGCAGCCAGTGTGATGGTTACTTTTGCACCAGGTACAATCAAAGGCGGTCTATTTGATTGACGTGCATTCAATTGTGATTTTATTTTATTTTATGACTGTATTACTAGGTAATATATGTTTTATAATGTAAAAATTATTCAAAATATACAAAAATCTAACCTATATATAGACCTGAAGACCTTTGTGTTGGTGTTGTCCTGTATTGCGAGTATATATTTATATTCATTTATTTATATTATTATTATTTATTTCCATGCCCAAGAAAAACTCACTTTATTATATGCATTGAAGTGTTTTAATCTCGTTCATCTAATTTGTAAGGATTTAATATTTTGGTATTATATTAAGCATGGCTTATTTAATAAAAAAAACACGCTTATAAACGTTATAAAAAAAACAAGTAGGTAATCATCAATTTTCAATATTCTCATAATATTTTTATAAGGTGGATTGATATTACACCCGTTTCTCTCTCCCGGTTATCTCAACCAGAACCCGTTGACGGTAGAAATCATCATTTCAAACAACTTTTCTACCTATATCGCTTCTCCGTAGCACCTTAATTTTCCGCTATGCATAAATAAACAATAGTCAAAATCGTTCTTAATTATCCTTGAACTCAATCCCAACTAAAGAAAGTCCTTCCATAATAATAGCAAAGCGACCGTTGGCCCCGGAATCAAATCAAATTCGCGAAACAATTCGCAGAAACAATCCAGAACCAATTACCAGTCCTATTTCCTAAGCCATAAAATTGAAATTCCAATGCCAATCGAAACTTGTAGCAAACGTGCTTCAACCAATATATCAACGATTCAAATTCGGTATATTCCTCTATTCGATTTTCAAGCTTAATCTCGACGGATTACAGTTTAATTTTAAGAGATGGAATTCTAAATTCCTTTTTTAAAAATTTCATCAATTTGAGTTCCCAGACGTAGCGAAACAAATTAGTTGACAAAGTACACAATGGATGATCAAAGAAATATAAAATGTTAGGAGCTCAGTCAATTTAGTATTTTTTTAATGGAGTGCGGTGTTTGAAGCAAATATTAATAAGTTGCGAAGTTGGCGAAGTTTCTTTTTACTTTTTGACGTGAAAATTGTATTGCGCGGGACAGGTTTGTTTGTGTTTGATATCTTGTTTCGCATTCAATGAACCGCGAAGGGTCAGATAATGCTTATAAAGAGTAAGCAATATTTTTATTTTATTTCGCGTAAGCGATATCGTTTGTGGTTTTTTTCTTTTATTTGCTTCGGTGTATGTAATAAGGATAAAACAAATGATGTAACTAAGTAAGTATTGAAGGATAATGAAAAATATACAGATACATATATCATTATATTCCAACGCTGTATCGGGTCGCCTGCCCCTCGCAGATAACAGCACAATGACCTATTGTCGAACTTTAGGGACATTGTCGTGCTAAAATCAACCTTATTGTATAAGCTATCGGTTTGGCCCAAGTGTTTTTTTTTCCAATATGGCTTTTGCTCGTGTAATAAATAAAATTAATACTGTCTAGCTAATGAGCTAAAGAAATCGTTTTTGCAAAAAAAAAAAACCGTCGTTACGAAAATTTTCCGAAGAGTAGTCTATAAAAATATGTAATGTTTATACTATAGAACTTAACAAGCAAGCAAACTTGGTTTCGTTTTGAATGCGTTAAAGCGGCGAAATGTCAAAACGTAGCCAAATTTGCTTGCTATTGTTTTCACTTTTTTCATGCCTAACATGATGACATGAGTTACCAGAAGAGAATCAGTTTAGATTTGCGATCTGCAGGCGAGACTAGCTAGACCTCCCGATAGACACACTAAAAAATCTTCGCTGCAATTAAAACCAAGACCTTTGATGTTTTTGTTTTCTATATAATTTTTATAAAAATAAAACCTATTTCATTGGTTAGTAATGATATCTTTTTAAACGTCCTAGAAGCTAGGCTTAAGAAAAAAAAATGTTACGAGGAAACCTGCTAGTCTGAGAAGGCTATTCTTTGTATAGGAGTCCCCATCTCCTTCTGCCCGGAGTTGGCATAATATGGGCTCAGTATAATTTGTCGACAATCAAGTCAAATGTTGCTACTGACTTCGCATAACGTAAAACTTGGTCAAACTAAGTTAGTCTACCAAAAGTTATATTGGAAAGTTAATGTCGAATCCCGACGGACTCCCTCTGTATTTCGTGTTCGCAAATTAGGTTTTTCTATAACCTTTTTAGTAAAACTAATGAAACTTGAAAGAGCAACCTTGACGTAACATTGACTTGTCATCAGGAGTCTTATACGCAACTTATAATATGTGTCAGTCGGCTTATCAAACATGGTTAGTGAAAAAATTTATTTTTTGCTGAAATATAATATAATATTTAATATATTTTAATATTAAATCAATTTTTTGTTCATGCTATTTCACATAAAAGTTTGCTAGTAAGATATATTTTGCTATAAGTTACGTTTCATGTGTCTATAGTATGTAAATGAATGAATAAAAAAAATAATGAAGGAAATACTAAATTTTAAAATAAAGATTAAGAAGTGCTTCCATTGAAATGCTTCATAGAACTTTAAAAAAATATAACACTTACCACATCGAATAAGGCAGATAAAATATTTATGCTCAGGTAATAGATTAATCTACAGTAACACGTTTCTATATTTTTGAAATAATTTAAAACTAAAAAATATTAAACGTAGACCAGTCTTTTTATCAATTGCATATTTTTTGTAGAGGCACCAAACCCAGTGAATACATCAAATTAGAATAATAAAATAAGCGGGTATCTTTTTGTAAAAGTACAAGATAAGACAAAAGTGGAAAATATATCTTAATATTGTCCATTTTTCATTCCCAACGAGAAAAGGGGTGATAAGATAAGATTTTTAGTTTGATGAATTAGTAGGGTGTCCCTATCGGTTCCTAATGAAAATCGGTCCTAGATGGTCGCCACCAACAATTGGCTCATTACATATTATTCACAACTTCCTCAATGTGGATGTCAAATGAAAAAGCTTGTATAGTATAGAATAAATGATAAATTCCAATTCTAAAATAGCCGCCACCAATATGGAGGTTTACATGTTGTTTTAATTTAGTACCGTGTTTTCTTTTTTATTTTACTTGTATCCTAGTCAGATAATTTGTTTGGAAATGATAATATTAGTGGTATCAAAATCCAAAACATCAACCAAGTTCAAAACCTCTAGGCCTCAGAGAATAACAAGAAGCATAATTACGAGCCTCTAACTTTAGGCTTACCAATTACACAGTAACTTTCTGTAGGTACCTAATTAATATGGGCAGAGCGAAGCGTCGAAGTTTCGAGTACAAAATGTCATTAACATTATTCAACGTAAGTATCAAGAGTTACAAAACACTGGGCCTGAAGGAATCCTCCTGGAAATGGGGAAATGTGGTCTTATTTATAGACTATTACAAATACATACAACATACATCAATTATAAAGGCAAAAGTTTGTATGTGTGTGTGATTGTTTGTTACTTCTTCACACTTAAACAGCTGAGCAGATTTTTATGATATTTGGTAACAGGATGGCTTATAAATAGGCTACTTTAAATCCCGCATAAACGCTGTGTTCTCGTGCGATAATACAAATACAAAATTATTTATTTGACATAAAATCAAGTATCACAAAATTAAAAGATCCAAAGACTCCAGAACTAGTAAATACTGTGCTTCAGGAGCCAATGGCTTCTACCATTCGTAAAAATATTATTTATATTGCAGTATAAATGATGCCATAAAATTTAAACTAAAGTTTTTTCAATTCAATTTTACAACTCATTAATCATTTATAACAATTTTGAATTAAGACCAAGAATAAAGCTATATTATACAAAACATAATATATTATTATAAATAGTAAAATAATTAACGGTAATTAGTACAAAATCGAAAATAGTAGACAAAAAAGTATTATCATACACAATCTACACTTTTATAATTATGTTATGTGCAAAGAGTTTAATAATCTGTATATATATGTATGTGCGTGTGTGTATGTGTTTGTGTGAAGGTGTATTCACAATGTATGTGTGTACCATATATATTTGGTACGTGTGTAGTAAAATATTACTACACACACATCATCACATATAGTATCTCGCATTAGTAGTAGTAGTACAGTAACTGAATAAGTATTGCTCAAACCTGGAGGCTCAAGCACGCAAGGAATGTTGCCCTATATATTACTTGGAATTGTAATGGCGGTTTTTTTCTACTTACCTCACAATCGAGATGTAAAGCAGAGTAGTTAGCTCGGGTGTAAGCATCAATTGCACCCTCGAACTATAGATATCTCGGGCTGCAATTGATGCCTTACAGCCCTTGGCTACTAATTTACTATTAAAAAGTATAAGAAGGAAACTTCTGTACAAAAAAAAATTTTTTAAATCGGTCAAGCTGACTGAGAATCTAGGGAATATACATAAAAAACGGATTCTGACTAATTGATAACCTCCTTACTTTTAAACTAATTTAATTTAAAATGACATCCGTCTTTTTACTAACCAATCAATGTGCAAGTTTTAAAAGGCTTCGTTTTATATTACAAAATTCGTATTCTAAAGCCTCACATGGACTTGATTAAGGCGAAGGTATATTATATGAGAGAGTTATTATGGCTTGCCTGTGTCAGGGGGATCAGCGCTTTTGATAAAGCTTCCCTGAGACTGTACGATGTGAGCTTGAAGTGAAAGGAGTTCTAGTGCTGTACTATTCAAGTAGTAGTAAAGCACACAGTTAATAAAATTCGAACATATAAAAAAAAGTAATTACATTTTGTTCAATATTTATTATAGCAGGCGCCTGATTCCTGATGATCAACCGTGTTCAAAAAAGGAGGCTCAAACTTATTTTTTTGTTCAAAACGGCACTTACACATTTACATTTTGTATTTATGTTGGTATTTTTAAATTATATATAATTTTTTTCAAAAGACGTCCAGTATGTTTTTAAATATTTTAATTAAAATAAATTCTGTGAATATGATGTAATTTTAGTAGGTACGTAAGTTTAGCGTTGCTAAATTAAAGCGATCACATGTCAAGAACACGTTCTTAAGAAAACAAGTTTTTTAACGGTACGGCCGATCCTGAGATATCCAGTAACATAAATTTTAACACGGTAAAAATACGAAAAAAAAGAAATACTTAAGCAGTTTTTTTTCGTATGACGTATACGAATTTGACCGTTTGTAATGGACGAACACTTAGCTAAATGTTGCTCAAGCTAGAAGTGTAGTAGCAAGGAGTTGTAGTAAGATACAAGAGAAAGTTCTAACGAACTATTGCGGTGTGCTATGTGGTTCTCGAGCTTCTCAAAGTTTACGTCGAGACCTAGGTTTAAAACTAGTTTTAGAGATTTCACGACCATAATGCAAACTGCACTAATTTGAGTACTGATTACACAGGGCTAACGGTTAGATTTTTACTTATTAAGGTCTATTAAATAATAATCTAATAAAGTTAAAACCGACCCATTCGGCAGTAAAACTTACGTTACACAATAGAATGTCATAAATAGTAAAAAAAAAAGATATTTTGATTAAAAAACTACTAAACCAATTTATATAAAATTCATATGAAACTAATAGTAAAGTTATACTAAAATAGCAAAAAATTCGAATAAAAATAAAATTGAATTCGATCCAGTCATATCTGAGAAATCGGGTAACATTTTTGTACATAAAAAAGTGGTTAAACGTGACTTTAATAAACACGACTGCAAGAACTTTAGACCCATGTATCTTAACAATTGAAATCGCGGGATGCAGCTCGTATAGCTAATAATCATTTGCAGGTGAAAACGAATCTATTGACACCACTCACATGAAAATATGACAAGCCGTTACATACACTCGAAAAACATAAACTTCCTTTTTTTGCAGTCGGGTAAAAAGTTAAATGTCAAAAAAACATATTTTCAATATGGCCGACTAAAAACACTAAAACGTTTAGCCGTTTTTCATCGTAACATATCGTACCATCTCGTTTTAATTAAGAGGTTTTGCTATTCCTGCTATACGCTAGCGTGCGATATGAAATAGCATAGCAACGGAGATAGCAAAATAGCAATCTCGGGGTTCCGTTTTGATTTGAAACTCAATCATAGAAACCCATACAGATAGACCATCTACGTATCGACATGTAGCTGAGGTTGTTAACTACAGGATAATACGTTATAAAATATATCATTTATCTTGTTAAGGGAATTGCATTGAGAAACATAAAGACATATATTCATATTAGAATAAAAAAATTACTTACGTGTTTCAAACTTACAACCTTTGTTCTCGTTTTTTATTGTTGTGAAACAGTTAATTTTAAAGTAAAAATGAAGTTCAGAACAAAATTATTAGTAGAATAAAAATATTATAAAGCTATTAAAAAAATAATCATCAAAATCTTTTTACACAATATTAAGAAGATAGTTTATTTGATACACTTAGTATTATTATTGATACACTTAGTTTATTATTAGTTTATTTGATACACTTAGTAGTAGATAGTTTATTTGATTCAGAGCTTGCCTTTTTTACCCGACTGCGAAATAAAGAGGGCAATGTTTTTCAAGTGTATGTATGTATATATGTATTATGTATGTATATTTATTTAGTACGCCCTAGAGCTTAAACAGCTTGTTATATTTTTACGTTAGCGGTGTCAATAGATCCCTCTTAGTAGGGAGAGTGGTACAGGGTAAATCAAAATTTAAAATCAAACACACACACAGGTACAAAAATTTTGCAGTTGGGTAAGTTTTAAGTCGCTTTTAACCACTTGTTAGTATTTATTGTTATATCGGCAATAGAAATACATCATCCGTGAGACTTACAACTCTCTAGCTGTTACTGTTTATGAGATACAGCCTAGTAACAGACAGAAGGACAGTCTTAGTAATAGGGCCCCGTTTTACCCATTGTGTACGATACCCTAAAATATGGTAATTAATGACGTTATTCTAAATTCTAAGGGCTATTTAAATTTGCTTAGTTCAAAGAGTGACAGATGGGATAGGTGTCACGAACCATTCAAATTGCAAATTTATCTGGCTTATAATCACCGCGTTAATCTACATTCTGCAATCCCTTTCGTTATTACGGTGTAGTGCTGTCAGTAACTGCTATTTCTCAATAGCATTGTGTTACTTTATAAGTGTTAAATTTTACAGCTTTTTTAAAATTGTAATTTAATAGAATTTATCTCAGTTCAATTGGCAACTATATCCATTAAAATGTATTAACAGAAAATATTGTAATTACAATGAACGTATTAATAATGAAATCGGAGCGTTTGATCGATTCGACGCGTGACCAGAATGCTGGTTTTTATCTGGCCCAACGTATAAGCATTGCCATTCAGCGTGGTATTGAGGCTAGCAATCTGGGTATGCTGCCCTCTGGTTGTGGGTCGTAGCATTAGAATTCTCATGTAGATCTTAAACAAAAAAAAAAATATATAGCAGAAAGATTACCTATAGATCATAGGTAATCTTTCTGCTATATTTTTTTTGTTATTGTAGTTATTTAATCATATATAAATAACAATTCACAAGACACATGATGTCCCAAAAGTAAAAATAAACACCTCGTACATAACAAGAACCATCAAATTTTAGTAAATAACTATCAAGTAAAACCGCTGTAGATGTTTAATCCGAGACACGAAATTTGTAGCTTAAGTATTGTCCTGATGAAAACTCACGATTTCGTATCTAATTGTGCTTTATATGTTGTATTCTATGTTTTAATTAAAGTTTATTTTAATAACCTATCGTTTTTGTTTTGTATTGCTTTATTTTTGTTTATTTTTCTGTAAAATGATATTTCGTTTGAGAAAATTAACACCTTAAACTATAAACGAACATTTCCTCTGCGAATCACGTTTAGCATCACATTGCTAATGCGATTGCTCATCGGTACAACACTAGATAACGACCGTTAAGAGCATGTGGTGATAATTGGAATCGTGACTTGGTTTGTTTTGTGAGAACACAAGTTATGCGTGTGTATGTTTATAAAGACATGTTGAAGGTCAAGATATTGCGTGTCTGCAATAGATTGCTTTTACCTTCGCCATTTACTCGTAGGAGCAAAGAGAGAGAGAGCTTCTCAGGCTAGATGAATATAACACAGTATAAGCTGGCTTATCCAGCAATTGCCTTTGATAGTTGTTAATAATCTATCTTTTTAACCACTGATTCAAAACGACAGGTTGTTATAAATTTGACTCGTGCGAGTTAATATGCCATAGCCACGATTTAGATTTTTTTGTTTAATAGGTTTATTAGTCTGGAGTGTTTTAGCTATGTTTGGTGACAATTTCTAAAAGGCCTAAGATGGCCGCCGCCACAAAATGACGGAGAATATATTTTTTCAAAACTCGTTCAATATGGGAATTAAATGAAAGGGCCTGACTATTCATGATAATTTCAAATTCAATTAATAATATCCAAAAAATAGCTGCTATAACAAATGTCGGGAGTTTTTCAAAATCTTTAATATTACTTGTTTCGTTTGAAGATTTCTGATATTGAAGACATTAAGACTAGTGCTACTGCGCCTCCCTTTTAGCTGGGCCAAAAATTTTGCCTATATCTGTTCGCCAGTTTTACATCATTCTAAAATAAAATATCTGCAGATCGCATTTCTCAACCAATAATCGCATAATTCACAAATACAAATACTTTTATTTACCAAAAGTTTCACTTTAACAATTTTATTTAGATATACACACTATGTAAATATAAACGATTGAAATCTGCTTAATCTATCCGCACCGCCAAGGGTGCTATACGTAGGGGCTGGAATAATATTTGCCCTCTTCCAGTGGACCAGGCAATCCAGGGAGGCATGTCGGAGACAACAGAAGCGGTGAAGACAGAGGATCATTCGCAATTCTATAAATTTCGCACTCCTAAACCTAAAATAGACGTCAACTTTCTTGTATCATCAGCGCATTATAATCAGTCAGAAACAATCCACCTAGTCTCTCATTATAGCATAAGGCCCTAACAAGTGCGGAAAAACTGCTTAATAAAGCAGATTTTTATACCACAAGAAAGAAAGCCCCCTGTATCGCAGGGTTCAAAAATGGAGGATTTAACATTTGAGTATTATGGAGTTTTACTACTTTAATAGTTTAAAAGTAGTAGATTCATTTAGTTCAGGTTCGGAAGGTTCGATAATTAAATTAGGAATATTAGTTTGGAGGTTAAATAGGCAAAAATATAACATTCGGTTCTACAGGCTTACCAAGTACACAACCCATAATATATCTACTCCTAATTTAAAACGCCTGCCATAGCAATTTTAGGATCAGTCATGGAGCAAAACTTGTATTTAGCAGTTCAGGTATAATATGAAAAACGGTTGTTGTTGCTATCTGCATAATCAAATGCTCACTCAAACATACGTCTGTCCACTTAAAAGGACTAATACGAGATCCGCCGAGTGCTCGCCGGACCGGAAATGATAGACGTCATCGGACCGGAAGTCTTGAGAAACGATGGCTATGTGCTTGATATTGTTAGAACCTATGTATATTTTTTACTGACGCATTAGGAAGTTTATTAATATTTATTTAATTTCTTAGATAATAGAGTAAAACTAAAAGCATTAATTGATAGAGTCAGGCGTTACTTTGCGGAAATCCATTTATAATAAGATGGTATATACAAAATATTTAGTGTTTTTCCGCCTCGTCTTGATGTCAGCGTGAGAAATCGAAAAATATTTTAGTTTTTATGGTGTGGTTCCTCCTCACCACCGCCACACCTCACCTTATTATTTCTCTTTCTCTCAGTATCCGACTTCCTCGACACGTGTTTCGCCTTAGCACAAGGCATCCTCAGGAGATGTTGACTCTTCAAGCGCTCGCTCGAAAAAAAAAAAAAGAAGAGCCTCTTTTTTTTTCGAGCGAGCGCTTGAAGAGTCAACATCTCCTGAGGATGCCTTGTGCTAAGGCGAAACACGTGTCGAGGAAGTCGGATACTGAGAGAAAGAGAAATAATAAGGTGAGGTGTGGCGGTGGTGAGGAGGAACCACACCATAAAAACTAAAATATTTTTCGATTTCTCACGCTGACATCAAGACGAGGCGGAAAAACACTAAATATTTTGTATATACCATCTTACTAAAAGCATTATTATTATTATTATATGAATAATATATAAAAATATTATTAGTATGAATTAATTAATTAAATACCGACTTTAATTCTTCAGGCGTCTATACATTTTTCACAGTTTCATTTGAAAACCTAACTCCCAATTATAATTTAAAAAAAATCTTTCTTTCTTTCTTTCTTTCTTTCTTCCTGCCTTTCTTTCTTTCTTTAACCACATGGAGATACATACTCTTTCAAACAAACGAATAAAAAGAATTTGAATCAGTTCAGCCGTCACTGATCTGTCGCCGAATTATTCATAAAAATCTCGTAACTTATATAAAATAGGAAAAAAATACGAATCTAACATCTCTTTCGTTTTAGAAGTTTGTAAAAACTTGTACCTAATACTTTTTAAAACAAGTGAAATATTAAATATATACACACATCTACTGATTTAAAGACGGTGTATTTTTTTTACTGTTAGTTACTTAATTATTAAATTTAATATCCCACGGAAACACTTTTCCCGGATAAAAAGTATTCTTTGTGCTCCTTAACCAAGACATAAGCTATCTTAATGCCAAATTTCATCTAAATCTGTTAGAATGTTTTTGCGAGAAAGAGTATTAGACATGCATACATCCATACATAAAAACTTTTGCGTTTGTAATATTAGTAGCATTAATAATTATTATATTCTAGTAATTGACTTGCCACCCTATAACTCAGATGTGTTACTCACGTAATTAGTATTTTGTCAACTGTGACAATTTTAATGATCAATTAAATACTTGACACGTTATTACTAGAACTTTATTACCATTTATATAAATAGACTTTGTCTTAATTAACGTTTTACAATTTAAACGTGATTTAAAACATTTTAGGGAAAATATTTTACAATGGTAACAAAAATTGTTTTCGGATACGTAAGTGTGGACATACGTAGTATATTCCTGTACTCAAAACCCATTACAAAAAACATACAAAATATGAATGTTTTTATAAAATTTTGAAAGAGTTTTAGTTTAGTTTGGTTCCATTTGGTAAATTAAACTAAACTGCATGACGAATGTCTTTAGTAGTATTTTATTTTACTTTATAAATCACCTAAGTTTACGAAATGAAATTATATCAATTCTTACGCTGGACTACTAGTTTTTGACGCTTTACGGATTTTTAACTAGTCAGTGCAAAAAAAACATATCAATCTAAATAGCTTCTTAATTGCTGAGAAGAAAAATGACTAGAACATTCGCATTTATTATATGTGTATAGATTAAGTTGTACGTTTGTTACTATATCGATGTAATCGCGGCATAAAATGACATATAGACAAGTTTCAACCTTTGAACGCCTAATTGACGCCCTCAGGGTTAAACTCCCAAAAACCCTTTCTTAGAACACCTGTACACCCCATAATAAATACACTCACTAACTTTCGTGTCTCTAGACCGAGTGGTTTAGGGACTGCGTTAATTGATTCTTAGCGAATTGTCAGTTAGTCAGACAGGACTAAATCTTATATTAGAGATTATTTTTTGCGACTTAGAAATAGAAAAATTCGTAATCGTTATATCTGAAAGCGAAAAGAAATGAAATTACGAGAGGAAAAAAAGGTTTAGGATTTGCCAAATATGTGAAAGAGGTTAATCTATCAAGCGGGAAAAGAAAGGATTTTTGAAGCGATTTTATTACATTTGTGTTGTTCCGCAATTCCACTTCTCACTTTTAATAATGTAGGAGGTTTAACACATGTTTTTCTATAAATATAAAAGAGTAAGTCCTGACTGACTGATATTAATTGCCTAAGAATGAATGTAGAGCCCAACACGCTGAACCTACAGACATGAAATTTGGAGGATCTATTCATTATAGTATGAAGAAAGATTTTTGGAAACTCAAATTGGGATCAAATGGGAGTTCAAAAACTGTACGTCGCATGCAACGCCGCAGGTGATAGCTACTAGTGTTAGATAAGTTAGTAATGCTTAAGAAACCTCAAAAACATAGAATAAATCAAACTACACACTTAGTTTTAATTATTGGGCATTGCTTTTGTACATATAGTATTCTTAAATACCATAATTAGTACCGATAACACCAATCCAAAATGCCTGTACCAAATTCCCTTTCTAGATACACTCTCCCGCTAAATATGTATATCATAATTTAGTTAGTAATGAATTTTACGAAGCTCTTACCCAAAATGATATTATATCCCCGAATTATCTAGCGTGTCCAATATATTGTGGTCACGTTGATTCCGCAGCGAAACCTCAAATTATAACCACCCGAACCCTACCGAATATTTCAGAGTTCACCTTTCCGCCTTTATTCCAGACTTTTAACAGTAAACGATACGACTACGATACGATATCGCATATTATTTTATATATTTACATAAATAATTTGTAATTAAATATTTAAAACTTTACATAATTTATTCGTCCACCTCCATTCTACAATCGGAGTAGTAGAGATACTGCTAAACGCCATCAGTGTATGGTTACATGGACTAGTACAAAACGCTTTGCTTCTACTGTTATTTTACAAACTGCTTGATCGTGGGGCTCGTTTTATTAGCGATAAGGCCGCAACTTGTGGCACTGGATGTAAAAATTATCTTTTTTATCTTTACGTCTACAATGAGGAATTAATTTATTTATTTATTCATTCATGCATTCATTCACTATGTCTCAGTAGCTTTAATCATATTTCTTGACAAGCACGCATAGGCTGCATCGTTGCTTTTTATCAGACGATATGCAGTAATGCACGAGCCTACTTTTACTTAAATAAATAAAACTATTTTTCTTTCTTGTCTTGGCTTGCAGCACGATTTTTCTGGAATGTTACACATATAAAATATTGTTATTTTTGTTAGCCCTGGCTAAAAATATTTTTCACGCTATTAAGCCGTCTTTAGGGTCTTCGACATCGTATCGTTGTCGTTAAGTATAAAACATTACATAAGCGCTAAAATTAAATTACCTTACCCGTGGAATATTATGACGTCACAATACCAGAAAGCGTAAATTTAAATTCGTTAATTGAAGGCTCTTCTTCTGCCTGCCTGTTCATAATCATATGAAGAAATTTCAGATGAAGGGTTCGGGACTTGTTAAGACGTACTCAGTCATAGATGATGCCATGTGTGAATTAATTTACATTTAAATTCTCTAATTCGAAGGTATTAGATTATGGTTATTGTTCTCAGGACTACGCGTACTTCGAAATTTGAATTCTGGGTATTACAAACCGGAAAATGAAATTACTGCGATAATGTGGAGCAATTATTGTTGTCATACCCGTAGTATGTAAAGAGGAGGAGGACTGTAAAATAGCCTAGAAAAATATATTTTTTTTGCCGTAAATACAATCAATTTTCGCTGAGCTGTCTAACTTGGTACC
Source organism: Ligdia adustata (assembly GCA_947049295.1). NCBI lineage: Eukaryota > Metazoa > Arthropoda > Insecta > Lepidoptera > Geometridae > Ligdia > Ligdia adustata. Next base: position 4,371,371 of record OX346236.1, on the reverse strand, counting down.
AGGAGGTGAAAGCAAATTGTTTCTTCACAAGAAGTAGCGACACCATTTGTCATTTTCTTTTTCATTGTCCGTTTATGGGTTTGTTCTTTGCTCGGTAAGTAATCTTGCTTTAGTTATTTAAGGTGATTCAGATAGCGTCAAATTCCCTTTTATAAATTACAAAAAAAAAGCTTAGTTGAAAATAAACAGATTTTTTATAAAATTAAAAACTTAACATAACCTAAACCTAACATCAGTGTTAAAGTTACTGTAATATTTGTACGTTAGTTAAAATAGTTAGGTATTTGCTATACCTACAAGAGTGCAAAGTTGCTTTTTAACCGCGTGCTCAATTTTGATCACCAAGCTAGCGAAGAGTTCTAAAAGTTCAAAAAACTCAAAATAAGAATCCTGAGTGTTTGTGAGGGAATCGAAAGTGCACGAGTTGTAAAATCATTGCACGAAAATGACGTGTTCCAATACAAGTATTTAACTTTTCATCTCACCTTAACGAGGAAATGACTAAATCCAAAAAAAAAAAACACGTACATCATACTTTTATTTCAGCTTAGGTATTAACTACTACAATACGATAGGTAAGTATTACAGAATATTTTTTTTTATAAATAATTATAGTTATTCTTTAAAGATACCTAGTCTGAGTTGTTAACAAAATTAAAAAGGTGGTATGATAAATTCGGCACCATAAAGGTACAAGTAAATAGATTTAATAATGTTTGGAATTCACAAACTTAGTCACAAATTCACTTACTTATAATAATGGCTTTTGCACTCAGATATTGGTGAGCAAAAATACTCATTCTAAAAAGGGTGGGGGAATGAAAAAATCATTCTTCTATCGTCTTAGGATAAATTTTTCTATAAATCATTCTTTTTTCATTTCAGTCTTAGTATGAAAGTTATTGCTTATCGTCATCAAAAGAGTCACCTTTAAGAAGATGCTAGTCGATTACCAGCGAACTTGTATACTCGAATTAGAAAAATGATATGATATTTTTCTAAAATAATTGTCTATTATCATGCGCTTTTTGTGTTTCAGTCTCGTACCGCCTTAAATAAAAAAACGGTTTGTATTCATTAGTTATGTTTGGGTGGAAACAGGAAATGTTCGATATTAATCAAGAAATATGATGTTTCATGTTAGAATGACAGTGCTTTCGTAAAAATGTGCTTTTTTGTATGTTAAGGAAATATTTTTTTTAGATATAAATTATCGGTGGTTTTACACTCATGCTAAGGAACAACCGTCACTATAGGACCCACTATGAGAAACTTGAGAAAAAAAAATCCGCTGTTTCATACATTTTGTCGACGTCCGATCAACTTTTTGTACGAAACAGATAATATTTTTTATCGAATTCAAAATTGGTCCCATCGTAAAAGTTGTTCCTTAGAATGAATGGTGGTCATTATACCCCCATTCGGCTTAGTACACTCCTAACCGATAACCTTGTTAATTACGCAACAGTCACCATTTCTTTGTAATATCCACCCGTGCGTAGCTGGGACACTCTAGTTTATTATATTCTAAGAGGCTTTGCGTAATTTCTGTTGAAAATTTTTAGAGTCCGATCAGAATCTGGATGACAATCGGACTGTCAGGGTAGACTTTGAAGCTTAAAACTGCTATGCGAGCAATTAAGCTAACGACTGTGGGAACGACCAGTCACTCATTGAGCGTTGTTGTTGATGCAGTGAGAAAAGTGGGTCTGTTTTTTTTCCTTTATTTATTATTAAGATACATGTATTATGACGTCCTCGGAGGGTAACTTGTTAACTTATTCAACAATAATTTATTTTATACAATTTTTTTCGAAACGAAGAATATATTATACAAAATTATTATGTAGATGGTGCTTTACTGAATAATTTACATAGGCGCCATATACATACTGTGATTGGATGAAGACAAAACGCAGAAACGTATATACGTAGACCCGGCGGTGGTGTTTCGGCTTGATTTTTAAAGTTTTGCCCCCTCTATGGTAGGCTGGCAGAGGCGCGAGGGGGGACGTTAAATTAGCGGCTCAGGCAGTGACGTCACACGGCGCAGTTACACGTCATCCGTTACAATACAACAATCAATGTCAATTGATTGCTGTGACATGACAGAAGAAAAAATTGCCATACTCGAAGCATATACGCTTAACTCATTCGCACTCTAGTATTGAATTCCTCACTATATATATGGGACATTACAAACATTTAATGTATGCTTTCAGGAATTTCATGTACACAGTCAGTGATTTATGTAGATACATCCAAATAAAATATTACTTGAGTGAAAAGTTAAAAGCTTTCATGTTATGTATTGCTTTGATCATTCATTTGTGAGTATTTATATGTGATACCTTTGAGCATTGATGTGTTTGAAGGGTCAGGGAATGGACATGAATTTTTATAAACATTCACATGCCCTTCTGCTTAAAAATATTTTAAGCAGATCTTGAATTACCAAAAAATATGAATACCTTCTAACCATCTTCAAAATAGGAGGATATTCGCAATTCTTCTAATTTTATATTCTAGAAATTTTATAGTCACTTGTGAATTGGTTTATTCTAGGCAAGCGTGTTTCATTTGGCCACATCGTCGCTTCTCGTTGGTAAAACGCAAGCCTATCTTGTAGTTACTGTGTTTTTACCATCGAAGATTTATCAAAATTAGTCCAGTAGTAGGGTAGTGTAAAATATGTTTTGTGAAAAATAAAATAAAATGGAATTAAAGTTGGTCCAATTGTCGTCAGTTATTACATTTTATAGTTTTTTATTGACCGTTTTGAAGCGAGCGAAGCGTCTAAGCAATAACTCGCCGAATTTGCTTTCATCTGTCCAAATGTTTGTATGTATGTATGAATGTTGGTTTAGGCCGCAATTTTGATCCGATCTTGACGAAACTTGGTATATAGGTTCTTTATATTATATATTTTTTTGTTAAAAGGGAGGATGCTTGCCACTGCACTATTTACCAACTAATTTGCATAAAATTCAGAATATAAATTATTTAATTTATATTTGGGAAATTTTGTGACAATAATGTATTTACATTATTGTCACAAAATTTCCCAAATATGAGTAGAATTGGTCAAGTGGTTGTCAAGATATTAAGGTTTCCGTTTCTGGTTTTGATAACAACGTTCATCGCGGTCACGATTTAGCTAGGTTACCAAATGTGGCAATTAACAACTGGGTGCTTCCGTGGGTCGGATACACGTTAAATTGTAGGTCCCGGCGGTAAGTCATAGTATAGCAGTCGTTAAACCATATCAGAGGCGCCTAAGAGCGGCCTAAAACTCTTGACACAATAGTACGCCACTTCACTCACACGGGAAGAAAAATAAAAGAAGAAATATTATGCTTGTACTAAGCAGTTACATTATTATTGAACAAAGTACGTTTGCACTTTTTTGGTGATTTTATTATTTCTTAGAAACTAAATATCTTAGCAGTTCGCAATTATGACTTGAACCATTTATAAACAGAGACTATAAAGCAATAAAGTTTGCCTTTCACTAGGGCTACTGTTTATCTTATCTCATATTATATTATATGATTATTATGTAACTGATTCAGTTTTCATTAAATTAGATTCTTCGAACTATAAGGTACCTAACATATTAGAGTTGGATAAAATTAACTTTTCTCGCGAGGTCTACAGTTCGTAGAACTACTAGTTTAACAGTTGTTTACATGTTTATCTCATAGGTTGAAACTATTTTGTACAAAAACTTTAAAAAAACTGTAGTCTATTTATCTTGTACTCGTAATAAGCTAAGCTAAGCTTTCAATAAAAACTATTTTCTATTAAAATACCTAACAATAATCTCTCTGAAATATTGACCAATATCGGACAAATAACGTCAAAGGCTCGACAGGGCTGAATTATTCCATGCGAATTCCAACAACATTCTGAAATTCGAATTATGGGAGAAATTTAGTCAAGCCGACCACTTGATTCTATTAAATAGTAGGTAAGCCAAACTATAGCGAAACTATATAGGAATAATTTATTTGAGGCATAAATCTTGGATATTTTCTAGAAACTTCTTGCATTACTAATAAACACTCTTTATATAATCACGAAAACAGATCCAATAAATCTAGCAAAGTTGGCAAAAAATATCTTTCTCCGACAATATTTATTGAAATAGACACTTAGTTGTAGGTATATAGCTGCGGGTCTTTTCAAGTCGCGGTGATGAGTTTTGTTCTAGGAAGTTACATCTTAAGACGCATTATTGCTACGAGTATAAAGCAAGCAAGCTGAGGATGAACGTAAGGTAGTATTATCTTTATGACAAGTATAAAATATGTATAAAATATTACACTGATTATTCAAAAAAAGTAAGCACCTCGTAGAACACGTACACCTACATCATTTTATGGCTTAATAATCATCGGACGTGGTTTCTACTTAAGCACCAGCTTTTTACCTGACCACCATGTCTAAGATCTGTTAATAAACCTTTAATAGAAGACAGCACACTCATGAGTAAGGAGGCAGTTAATTTAATAGAATAAAAAAATATTAATGCAATTAATAAGTAATGCTTAGAGAGCGTATTTATTTAAAAAAAAATGCCGTCTGATAATATTTATGCTATGATCAAATCATAAATTCTAGTTAATCAGTAAATAAACGTGCGGCATATCCACAAAAGCCAAATGCGAGACAGACAAAGCTTGCAGACTGCTTACCTTAACAGCAAAACCTAATCTTTCCGAACCAATTACTTACCTCGTACCTAAACCAGACGAAACACAATAACGCGAGCGTGTCCCACGCTAAAATCACCAAAACATTCATAAAGCACCTCCATTGAGCTCGTATTAGAGATACTGTATCCAGGTTCATGACATAAAATATTTAGATACAGAAAACCGGCTCTTCTTGACCACGCGCTAGAACAAGAGCAGCTTTGGGCATTATTCCACAATGTGGAATGTCGTTTCTTTCATGTTAAAAATTATCCCGAATATTATTTTTCATAATATTAATACGAATATCATATTATACAGTAGAAAGCGTACCTATATAAAATTTGTTTTAGTAAAGTAAAACCAACCTGTTCCATTTTATCAAAGTTAGTAGATCTAAATCTTGGAGGAATACTAATGAATAAAAGCAAATATATTTAAATATAGTTAGTGAATCAGAGGTGCTTCTTTTACTTCTCTGATTATTTCACAGACTCATTGGCTTTCTGTACCTACCTATTGTGGATACGACAGCGTTACTAGCATTTTATTCGTGTCGTAAAGGGCACATCACTCGCTCCTCGTTGAGAATTCATTTTGGCGAGTGTATGGAAGATTTATTTTCACATCTACTACGGATTTTACCTTGAACAGCAGTAAAATTCTTATATGAGAGCGAAAAAAATGACACGACGGGCAGGATTCAAACCTACATCCCTCAAGCAGATACATGTTATAATTTCTTCAGGGAACATACCCAGATGCCTCATTAGACTACCGTCGTAAATCTGCCAGCCGCAAAATTCACGATCGCTCTAAATTAAGTTACCTACTTGATAAAACTATTAAAATAACGGCAAAAGTTATCTATTAGTCTATTGGAGACAGATCAGAGTTTAAATTGTAGCCAAATGGGATGCAATTGAGCAATTACAATCTACAGTATTTTTCTACGGTTTTCTAACTAAGAGTCATCCAATAGCTTTGAGTTTTATCTCGCACAATAATATTCTCGGTGGAGATGGATTGTAATTGTGTATTTTAAACCTACGAAAAAAATGGTAGAGGTTCTCAAGTTGACGCGTATATTTTTTAAGCTAGACCACACGTAACTGCTCAACTCTATAAACGTATCTCCAACAGCAATTGACTGGTTTCGCAGTTATCTGTATGGACGCCGGCAACGTATACGTGTTGATGACTCGTACTCTTCATGGTGCGACACTAGTTCCGGTGTACCTCAGGGTGGTGTGCTTTCTCCTCTTCTCTTTGCAATTTTTTTAAATTCTATTACATCTCATATATCTTCTTCCTACCACCTCTATGCTGACGATCTCCAAATATACTCACAAGCTTCACTTGGTCGCTTGGGGGAGGCTGTAGATGCTGCAAACAGTGACTTATTACGTATAGAATCCTGGAGCAAGTCTTATGGTCTAACTGTCAATCCTGCGAAGACGCAAGTCATCATAATCGGTAGTTCCTACATGACTACTCGTATTGACTACTGTTCTCTGCCTAAAATTTCGTTTGGCGTTGTTGCAGTTCCTTACAGTACTGAAGTTAAGAACTTAGGAATAATACTTGACACCTGCTTATCTTGAAATCAGCAACTTCAATCTGTTACCCGTAAAATGTTTGCTTCAGCTGGTTCCTTGCGACGTCTACGAAATTTTTTACCTATTGCTACCAAAGTTGCGCTTGCACAGTCCCTTCTTCTTACTATTCTTGATTATGCTGATGCATGTTATCTTGACTTAAAGCAGGATCAACTAGATAAACTTGAACGCCTCCAGAAATACTGTATAAGGTTTATTTTCGGGCTTCGTAAATATGACCATGTCTCCCAGTTTCGTAACAAGCTCAAGTGGTTACCCATTCGTCTTCGCCGGGATACTCACATTTTATCTCTTCTTTACAATATTTTGTTTAATCCTTGTTCTCCTTCTTACCTGAAATCTCGTTTCACTTACGTGCACGAATCCCATTCTTGTAATCTTAGGTCGTCCTCTAATCTTGGTCTTCAAATTCCACAACACAATAATACCTTTTATGGCTCCTTCTATTCCATGCGTGCTGTTTGCCTCTGGAATGCTCTTCCATTGGCTATCAGCTTCGATCAACAATACCAACTAGATAAAGGATCACGTACAAAACCAAAGCTAAATACTGTCCGCGTGAACTTATACCTACATAGCTACATTTGTTTACGAGCGAAGCAAGACAAGATTTAAAATATTTTTCAGTGCGACCAAATTGCAACTATACTACCAAGTAATAAAGTCGCAAATATTCAAAATGTACCGTATTTACGACCATTTGTCACAAAAAATTAGCAAAGCACATCTATCATCTAGAGATAAAAAGACGTATGTCAAAACATGTATTGTAAAATCAACCTTCCGCCGCTACTGTTAAAGTGCTTTTTGTCAGTTATTACCTTGCGAGTTACATCGTCTTGTTTCGGTGCCTTACGAGTCGTCGAGTTTTATTACAGGAGGTATGGAGTCGCATTGAACTTTAAAAATAATGTAAGTATGTACGTGAAAGTTTAGTTCTTTAGTTAAGATTATTTATGATGTGGGCAAATATGTTTGTTAGTTTAAAGGATTATTAACATTATGATTTTATGTACATAATATTTATTTATTTTATAATTATAAAAATTAAATAATATCAAAAATGAATAAATTCGTAGGTATCTATGATGATGATTGAATGAATAAAACAAAGAACGCACTTACAACTTTTTTTTTATTGACTTAAAAAAATGGTACACAATTGCACATGCACACAGTAGTCAAACATTTTATGAAAAAAAAAAAGATTGCTCTAGAGGAAGAAAACAAGGGACTACGTTTGTATGCAGCGAACGTTGATGGCCTTACCTCTTAATTTTACATGATATCCACAAAAATTCCAGCAACCACGGAATTAATTTCCTTTGAATAAATTGAGTTTATTGTATAATTGTCGTTTAGATTTGTCTTTAATATCTCCTGTTTCTTTTTTACATATGTAATGTAACCTTACGTCAGTAAACTTTTCAATTACTGATTTGAGTAAAGTAATTTCGTGGTTGTGTGCATCGCCTTCAGGAAATATATTCTTGTTGATATATAATTTTAAAACTATAGTACATATAAAGTTCTTATCATACTTTTTTTGTAAAGATTTACCTCCACTTACGCGAACAAAATGTCTTATCACGCTTTCAGTTTTCATGCCAATATTAAATACATCCTCAGAGGCATAGAATAACCCTCCCATGTCTCTTAAGTCTATCAATTTATGAAATAATCGTTTCTCTGTTGCACACAAGTTATTTATACACTGGTTACATTTTAGTTTCTTTACCAATTTACTAACAACAAATCCGGAAATATATCCTACTATTTGCGATATAACACTACAAGTTGGACTTTCATCCAATGTAGAAGAAAGTTCATCGCAATTTTTTTGATATTTTTCAAAACTTTGCTGTATTTGTCTGTTATTTAAAATCTCCGCTTCACTTATGTTTCTCTCTTCACTTACATCAAGGCGATGTCCTATAGAGGTGTTATTAATCTTATCGAGAGATTGAGCTCCAGATAGGATTGGAATGTTATCAAATGGGAGACAATTGCCAGTAAATTTCGAACTAAGTTCCATATGAGACAAAAGTTTTTTAAAGCTTGCTTTAAATTGTCGAGTGTTCGGGTTATTATTATGCCCACCTTGACTTCTTATAGCCCCAAAAAACAGCTCGACATGGTCCTGACTGAATTTGTAGGCCAATAGAAATGAGAGGATGTCAGTTTCAACTAAAGTGTTGTACAAATATGTCCAGCTACTGATGCATGTCAATAGTCCCAACAAGCCAGTATTATTTTGAGTTTTTAGTAACGGTACTAATTTGGATGTGAACACTGTTCTTGATTCATTGCCAATCTTAACAGTTTTTTTATGTTGCACTTTAATGGACAGCGATAGTAAATATAAATCCCTCATAACGCTTACCTGTCCATATTTTTTGCCTTCTTATTGCCATCTCATCCGCAACCAGGGCGCATAATATTTTTTTACCACTTTCTTTTGCCTTTGCTTCCAGCCTGTTCAAAGTTTCAGCACAAAATCCGGGTTCCGCATCAACACTTCGGTACCATTCGTAAAGCGTATGAGGGTGTGGTAAGCATGTGTTGAACATTTTGCGTACGTATTTATAAGCAGCCGGGGAGTAAAAATGGAGCGTTAAGGCAAATTTTCTAGCACCCGACGGATATTTTGAAAAAGGTTTTGTACGCTGTTTTTTATTTTTTGTGTACATTCCATTAAATACTTCTGCTACTTCAACATTTTTTGATAAATCTATTAAAACTGTCTCGTCTATTGTTTGTTTCTTTTTCAACAAGTTAACTATAGTTTTTAAAGAACAATTTTTTTTAACCAGCCTCTTGTTTACTTTTTGCAATGTTTGAATTCTTTTTGATTTAGTGTCTATGATTTTACGAGCAGCGAATAACTGTTTATTTAGAAATCTCTTCCTAGGTGTTTCACAGACCGATATTAAATCTGATACAGATGCAACTGGAGAGTTCATAACAGAAGTATGGTCTGCTTGGTCTTGGTTGCAGGTGCCTTTTTGTGTGATGGTTAATCCACAAGTCGGTGATAGAGGCTGTAAAAAAATTACTTAAGTTTAATCTAGGTGATTATAACGTATGTAATCAATTATCTGCCACAAGGCACATTAACAGGAACATTACTCATTGAGCAAAATTGTCGGGAAGCTAAAAATATAAACAAATTTCCTACTCAAATGATTTAGCTTACTTTAAAAGAAAACAAATTGCATAATTACAATAAATTAATAATTTGTAATCACAAAATTGTACGTTTCCTACAGCTAAATAAAAAATACTCACCATTACGTCGACAGTATCAGATTCTGAGAGTTGGGTATTTGGTGTCGTTAGTTGTAGATCCGACGGAGGTTGAATCTGTTTTTTCGGAAAATACCCTTTATTAATAAACAATATTTAATTCTAATAACACGATAACGAATAAAAATTTATCGTGCTACAAATATTTTAGCAGAACATGAAACAAGAAAAAAATAATTTCGATTGACTACTATGAATGTACCTACCTGTAATTTGGGAATTGCGTTTTTAACCAATCTTCGTCGGTTAGTATTTCCGCTTATATCCACTTTATCAAAGTGATCTGAACATATCACAGAGTTTTTAGCTGGCTTATAAAAGTCATCTCTTCTTTCTCTGGCGACAATCGAAATCCATTCTGCACACGTAAACGGATTGCTAGGAAACCTAAAACATACATATCTAATGACAATCCAACAAACATGACACAAAAGTAGAACCATAACTGTTTTTGTAAATTCTGGTAATAATTATATCAATAATAGAAATTCTTACAATTAAACATCTACTCCATGCATCTACTGTTCTGTTGAACACAAGATGACACGTGTTTGGCCCAACATTGGCCAAACACGCGCTGACGTTTAATAAAATACGTTTAAAATAGGAAATTTGATATTATTGTTAGTTTAAAGCTTAAAATATAAGTTATTCTACATTTACCTACCGAAAGTAAGACACTCCGACCGATAAATTGCTTTTTCGGTAGTTATTTTTGCAATTTTTGAATGCACACTGCGGCATTGTGAAACGTGTTTACGTTGGCTGTGGTTGGACCGAACTAAACAAAAATAAGACCCCACGCCACAAGTGAGGCGTTATTTACCGAGACGTTTTTTTTGCGCCGACCTGATATCTAGTTGGTATTGTTGATCGAAGGCTATCAGGCGTGCGCAAAGCCTTGATTCATTTAAAGCTCAGGTTAAGAAATAGTATTGTTCACTAATTTTTATTTTGTCAATCTATTTTTATTAGTGTCCTGTTGTTCCTTAATTGAGTATACTTATATATATTATAAGTAGCTAGTTGTTATTTTTATGTATGATGATTATTATATGTACTCTTGTATGTTGTATTCATTACTATTTTTTTATTTAAATTTCTCATATCTGTTTTGCACCACCGTCTATGCTAATTTTTATTATAATGTTCCATTCCTATAAAAGTTGTCTGGAAGAGATCGCTTTTTAGCGATAAGACCGCCTTTTGTGCCATGTTATTTGTTTGTTGTATTCTTTTTGTGTTGTATTTTTGTGGTGACAATAAAGAATTATTGTATTGTATTGTAACGTTTCGCAGACCAGTGTGGTCCCATTTCAATTTGATAAGATAATTCCAGCTAAGGGTAGGAATACAAGCTATGCTTGATTGTTTACTCACTGATTACAATGTATTACCAATTTTTCACAGTGTAGTCTGATTTAGATACTCGTAATACTTTTTTAATTATTTCTTTCACTATACATAGATTTTTTGCTTTGTAACGTTACTTTATCTGCTGCATTGAAGTCGATTTGTATGTTGTGTGCGTTTATAATTAATTTTAAAAAATAATTTACTTGTTATTTGCATCACAGCCCAAGTCTTTAATTTGATTACTGTAAAATGATACAATTATTAATAAATATAGTGTTTTTGTATTTAATCAACTAAGTCGGGCGTTACTTTATATTCCACTTAATTTTGGTGCCAGCCCGGAATAGAAATCTCTTTTCGACTGTTTTGAGTCTACATGTCTTAAATAGAAACCCATGTCGAAGAAATCAGATATGAGACAAAGAGAAATAATAGAGTGCAGCATGAAGAGATAAGGACGAGCCACTTTAATAACGGCAGGATTTTATTTTTCGGCTATGTCCCACTCATCCCAATAGGATTTAGCTCATGGGACAAATGGCACTACTATAATATCAGCTGTCCCAATGAGTCCAATAAATGTGTTTACGCCAATATTTAATTTATAACATGTAAGTTTCGCATAAACAAATAATCTTCACATTAATTTAATGCCCTCGGTGCGTAACGGACTTTATACTCGTACACTCTATTGTTTTAATCTGTCAGTAATTTATGTGCTTTTATCACAATATGCGTTGATTACCTTAACGAATAGAAACGAGCCTCAATGAGTGAGGAGGTACACTTAACTGCGTGGGAGGTGTAATTAATTTACTTGATAAATAGATGATAAATCATGGGATTTATGAGTTATGATAGTAGCACGATATATGGGATATAGAAGGTGTTTGGATTAAATAACAAAGGAAATGCAGAGGGAACATCAGCACCAGAGGGTTAAGTCTGTCTCAGTAGTACCATTGATTTGTCCAATGGGACAACTGAGACGATTTCGTCCTACTAGTCCCATAGAACAAGTGATACCAGTATTTTGACAATCTTATCTAATATTATAAATACGAAAGTAACTCTGTCTGTCTGTCTGTTTCGCTTTCACGCCAAAACCACTAAACCGATCTGGATGAAATTTGGTGAACAGGTAGATTGGACCCCGGGAAAGGACATAGGATACTTTTTAACCGACTTCAAAAAAGTAGTTCCCCCATTATCTCGACAATCCAAAGGGGAATTACGCGGGTGAAACCGCGGGGCACAGCTAGTATTATATAATATAGATAATTTACTACTTTGTGACAATAGAGGCTTGCTATGAAATGATTTTGCATTAGCGTTACTCTAATGTAATGTATGTTTTCAGAATGTATTTTTGTACTGGGTGCTATTTGCTTGGGGATTACACAGAATATAAGGTTGCTTAGGCCAAAAAATGGTTCATAATAGGAGAAGTATATTCTTAGAGATACAGTCAGACAATTTTAGAACATGGTAAAGGTTCCAAACCATGCATGCGCCGATACGCTTTGCATTTATTTCTATTGAGCGAACTGCAAGATTACAGATCTTGTTGCCAGTTCTCCATTTTATTTCCGATTTTTCAGGGTGATAGACGCACTTAATCATATGCATCGTCTGTGATAGGGTTAAGAGAAAGTCCAAGGAAAATACAAAAACATCAAACAGTTTTATTCCAATTTATTTTGACTAGAATCTTTAAAATTACCCACTGTTCTCGGAAACAAAGTAACCTTATTGTAGTAATTAATTAGAAAACTATTTACAACATCAAATATAATATATTTTATGTAATCTACAATTGAATATATTTTGTTATCAATCAGATCATGACAGAATACTTGACAATTGAAATTTGAAACAAACGCTTAGAGCCGGCCATTTTATAAAATATATAATACATTTCATTAATTCCATAACGTTATAAAAACAACAACTGTAGAAAATATTCCCACAAAAGACAGATAGTACAGAAGTCCTCCAACACATGTATTTTACGTATTTTTTTTAGCAGTGCTCGATGGTCGCGCTAGTTTTAGCAACTTTGGCTTATGAAAAAAACTGTCGTGGTAGTAGCGCTCGAATCTAGTTGATTAACTGTTGCAATTATAAACTAATAATAACTAAAACTATCTAATTTTACCAAGGAAACTTTACACATACGTGTCTCATGGGAATACACTTGAGATAAGTATCTATGCGTCACTTCGCTCGTACTATTTCCAACCATTCCTGAATATCGAGTCCATGAGCGATGTCTATGTGTGCGTTGCTCGAGCATGCCTGGTAAATGTGGATTCATTTCTGTACTTTTATCTTTTGTGTTATTAGCATGCTCTAAAATTCTCAGTTTATTTTTGTGCAGGGGTACTAACTACCAATGAACAGCTGTTAAAGAAGACTTTGATGCATTAATACCGAAAACTTTTATTCTACGTTTGAAAAACAAAAAATAAGATCCACTTCAAAATTTGCTGCCGTGATGCCAGTATATACTGGCACCAAATTCCTAAAGTCGTAGAACAAAAATGGTGGTATTCATGTACCAAAGTGCCTCTTAATAAGTTTTTCATTAGTTACTAGTATCTAGTATAGCCTCACTTAAAAATAAATTAATTGATAATAATTATGATAGAATAAATAATAGTCGATCTTATTAATAAACGCGTCTTAACTTTAATCGTCTATTCTCTTGTTCTATCCAATGGAGAACGTCACGCGTCAAAACAAGACAAATTACTATTAAAGTTAAGACGCGTTTATTAATAATGTAGAGCATGTATAAATTTCGAAAATACCTAACTTTGTAATATATTATATTTATTTTGTATTAAATAAGGATGGTAAATCATACAAAATAATGGCCGACAGATATATTTTAAACTTGTTTTCGAACACTAGACATTTAAAATCGGAAAAATCTGTCGATATTATTATTATTATATCTGTGGTAATTATGCCATTATAGTAAGAATTTATAGTTCATTTTCACCTAAAAGTAACGGAAATGTATACTCGTAGTTAGATAAATATATTATTGGCTAAAAACTACAACTTAAAAAAATATTTACAATGTGACTAGATTAACCATTTATTAAGTTCCTTTGGAATGATGCGTGATATGTTCTAGTTTTTTTATATAGGGTTATAGGTTAGGGGCATACTAAGCCGAAGGAGGTAACTTTGCTAACCCTAATGTATAACTTTCGCTATGGACTAACTACGAAATCGAGAAAAATCAATCAGATGTTTCTTGACTACGACGACCGATCAACTTTTTCTATGGAAAAGCTGATATTTTTTTTCTAGAATTCTGTTTCAATCCCGTATTTTAAGTTGATTATTGATAGGTACAGTGACCTTCTTTCAGGTTAGTATACTCCTATTCGATAGCCCTGTACAATAAATACTGTTGTATCTTACACAATAATCATGTTTACGATAGCTATACATTCATCTATAATTATTTTTTTATTTTTCATATATCTATGATCTAAATATTCATTAGCGCTTTTCCCCATCATTTCAAATTATATTTGCAAAACTTATAACATTATAATTTACTATAATATTGTATAACATTAGTTTAAATATAATATATAAATAAGGAAAAATCTACGGCGTATATTTTTACAATGTTCGTGTTTTTGGGAAGATTATACGTTTGGAAGGCCGATAAAATTGTACACTATATATCACTATACAGCATGCTTAGATTAATGATTTGTTTTGCTTTGCTCGACTAGATACCGTGCTATCTGAAAACAACAGCTCCGTAAACGCGGCAACTAGTTATTGTAGTGTGTCTAAGATCCCAGTGACCTTCTTATTTATTGTATTATTTTACACAGTTTCACTACGCAAACTGTCATTACTTCGGATAATGTCAAAAAAATTCATTCGATATGTGTGCTAGCAGTGTGAGTGAATACTACGGCATTTGCTGCCTCATTTTACCAGTACGCAGGCGGTATCCAGATGCCGCCTGCGCAGGGAAGCTATATATTTATCTAAGACAGCACGGCTATCGGCAAACTTGGTTTCCTCTTCTATTTGCCGCTTGGTTTGTCCTTTAGTTTGCCGCTTCAACCGTGTCAGAATTAAACCAAGTTTATACTTGCTCATTTTTCATGCTTAACTCTAGCAGATAGCAGTACCATAAAAAGCATTATAACAAAATAAATATCGTTATGTTTCATTTAAAATAATACTTTTATTTTCTCGTATCGTAATCTAAAAACTTGATAGGACTTTTGAATCATACACTAGAAGCTAATTTTATACGTTCTTAAATGTACACCTACAGTAATACAAACAAGTACATTAAACCTTATTTTATTGCTTTCGATATTTTCACTACAAAACCTATTACTGAATAATTTATTAACTATAATAAGATACGAAAATAGTATGTATTCTGTTAAGAAAATAAAACTTTCGATAAAATGTGAATTCTGATATCAAATTACAAGACACCAAATTTTGAAGATAGAAACAGTCATACAAGATTTATTAAACTAATAAGGTATGTAAATGTTCATTAAATTTCCCTACTGGTAGAGAAGAATGGTTTTTTTTCCAGATAAAATAATTCCATCCAATTACAATTTCCACTTATATCCACTGTTATAGTCAATTCAAAAATAAGTATCATATCGAAAATGAGAAATGGTGAATTTATGAAGAAAACGAACTATTGTGTTCTAATTTTCTACCTAAGAAATAGTAGGACGCTTACCATGAAAGCATATCAGTATTGAATGTACTTTTGGCATGTAAAAAAACGATTAAACCTAATATCACACAATATAATATATATGATGTAGTAGTTAAATTCTTTATGTTTTTTGTGATAAATTTTCAAGAATGCAACTACGATATAACATTTTAATAAAAGCAATATTTTAACATTTTGGTAAATTGTTTTTGGCTTAACAGTATAACCAGTCAAAAATGGCAATGTTATTTTGTTACTCCAAAATATGAGCCAGCATTGGACATGGTAGCTTTTTTCAATATGTTCTAAAATATTATTTTAATACTAAGTTTTAACTGCAAACAAAATCTAGCAACGGTCGCATACTGCTTTAAAATTGCTATTTAATTAAGATAGATTTTCTGCTTAACAAGATTCTTTCGGCAAAATACTTATTTAACAAAATATCACAAACTTTTTAAACTAATGTGACGTGACTCGAAATGTTTTCGGCGCCTTTAAACATGATTTTCTTGTTTATATTAGATGAAAGGCTTTTTCAGAGATCAGTTACTTTGATAGAGGTCAAAACTTTATTTATATAGCTCATTTTTTATACAAGTTTATCATAGTTGATCTATAAGTAGTTCTCTCTCTCTCTCTCTCTCTCTTTTGAGCTTGGATAACGTAAAATAATAATAATATGCTTTTTTTTTTTTTTTTTTTTCTGCAATTTGTATTCTTACGAACGCTCATTATTGCAAATTTGATGATTATTTGTTAGGCTAAGTATGTTAAAGATTTTTTTAAATTATAAATAATGTAGGCTATTTAAAATTTTGTGATAAAAGTGATAGTTTGTTTAATATTTCAAATTTTCCTTTTTTAATTGGCGCAAAATGCGGTGAGAATCTGTAGAATATGAAGTAAAGATTGCCATTCATTGATGTGATTAAATTTTAACATTAATAGTAGAAACAAAATGAGAGATATAATTGTTAATTATAACATTTAACCACATCTTTCAGAGATCAATGTTCATAGCTTCAAGAAATGAACTATTTAATTAAATTTTACATCTTCAGTACCAATTCAATTGTGAAAAGTTATATATCTAAGAAATACACATAAAATACCACAAATGAATTTACACACTGAATTGTGTTAACAATATTTACAAAAAATATCTAGATAAATCTGCGTAATTCAATATTACAACTAATACTGATTGATTAAGATAATACTATTCTCATAGACTATATTCAATATCATTTTTAACGATTCGTATAGAACTTACAAGATAGTGTTCCTGTGTATTTATATCAAGACGAGAATAACACCAATTTAGACTAAGTCATTTAAATCGTTTTTACTAAAACTAAATGGCATTTTTATGGTGTTTTTACATGTGCTATTATTTAGTTATATACGATCCTAATACATACGATCTTAAAATAATTATATCGCATATTATAAATAGTTTCATCCCTATAATACCTCCTTGACGCACTCTTAATGAAATCAAACTACGTCACTTTTATCAAGCAGCCCATTGTTGCTGCCGCCATCTTCTTGTCAAATGTGATAATCTCTTAATGGCCTGACTGACTCAGCAGACGACCTTGGAGTAGGATCTACTCCTGACAGTCCTAGCGACCCACTCCGACGCACCACTAAAGTCTTTGTCCCGTAATCGGTGACAAAATTTTCATTCCTTGTAGGCGTGTTCGCACGTACACTCTGATACCCGCAGCATAATGGATACCTGGATGTGAGGATCTTTTTGAAAGCTTCGCGGAATTCTGTGTTGAATATTGAGTAGATTATTGGGTTGAACGCTGAATTGGAGTAACCAAGCCAAGTCAGGATTTTGAAGGCAAGATCTGTAAATAAACAAATGTATTAGTCTCTTCTGTCCAATCAAAATATACAAGTATCTACTTGTACGCACTAAAACTATATTTAAATTAAATAACTTGACTGCTTGAATTACATTCTGTTAAGCTTTGTAAAATATGGTCTATATAAAGAGTGAGAACTAGCCAGTCATCACAAACAAATGTACGCTGTAAAATAAAATTTAATCACAAATAAAATTTAGTCTGGTTAAAAGCAATAAACAATATAAACTTCGAAACAATAATTAATTTTTACGCTTTAAAAGTCTGGAAAGGGTTACTTTGTAAGTCTAAGACCCATAGACCCTAATTATTAATGTTTGAACCATTTGAACTAAACCTAATTAACATTATCACTAGTCCTAAAACACGTAACCAAGTTAAAAGTTATGACCTGTTGAAATGGCACAAGACGGCGTTTTCAGAAATTAATTCAATAGTAAGTAAGTTGTTATTGTAGCCTTTTGGTGATAAAGTTTGTAAGCTAACAATCGTTGAAAACTTCTGCTTAATCTTAACGTTTGAACTGGTTTTAAGTATAAGTGTACTTATATGGTTTGTGAATCATAACACCAAAATAATTGTATTAAGATAAAAGCGACTTAACAAAGTAACGTTATATAAATACTGCCGTAGCCTGGTTAGCTAGCGTAATTGCTTTGGAAGCCGACACTCTCAGGTTCGTTACTCGGCAAAGGCAGATATTTTTGAGGAGCATGAAGGTTTTGAGTGTTGGTAACCCGGTATATTCGATTGTGTTCATCTAGGAGAACTTATCAGATATAAAGGTCCTAATCTCACCTAATAATTTAATCTGGGAGCAGGTTAATAAGGTAATGGATATAGACATGTTTCTTAGCCAATTAACTAAAATATTGTATTGCCTTAAATAATACAGTATTTGCTATGCAAATTAGTATATAGCAATTCAGATTTAGATTTTTCAAAGTGTTGAGTGAAAAATTTGCTTCTTTTTTACAATAGATAATAAAGCATCGTCGTTTTACATCAGGTGAGTTGCAATGAAATGAAAAACTATATAAAAAAAAATTTAAATAAAAAAGTGTATGAAAATCTAAACCTCATTTTTGGCGAAGTAACCCGTGCCCAGAAGTTAGACTCTATGGGCCGATACATATCAATCTAGATCTTAACGTTACATCAAGCAAAACTTACCTGGTATACAAGTCTTGCAAAACGCAGCAACGATGTTAACGCAGAAGAACGGCACCCAGCAAAGAAGGAAGACTCCCATTATGATGCCGACGGTAATGGCTGCTTTATGATCGGACACGTGGTAAGGGGACGAATGGACATGAGTGTGGACCCTCGTCCGGACAGATTTGGTCCTGTTGTCTGGAAGCTGGACCGTGCGGGTGACCGCCCGGATGGACTTCACGTGCTTTTGGGCGTAGCAGTATAACCTGAGGACAATGTAAACTCACTTAATGATCAGAAATAAACCTTTAAAACATATAATTAGGTACCATCTGCAATCACTTTTTGGGTGACAAAGACATTCTAACTTCTCATTCTTACTTATTTACTCTAAAACAGGATTGATTTTGAGACAATTTCTATGAAACCATTTTAACCATATCCTCATCTAAAAAATAAAACAAAAAGTTTTTCCAATCTATTCAGACGTCTCTGAGATATCACATTTTGTCACAAAGTAATAGAAACCAGTCGTAACAAGTACCTTCATTTTTGAAGTCGGTTGAAAAGTAAACATAATTAACAGAAAAAATAGAATAATGAACTTTAGCATAGCTACCAAGAAAAGCTTTAACATTTTAATACCAAATCATACTAGTTAACTTAGCAAGATAAACAAACATACATCAATCTAAAAAGCACTTTATTCCATTAAAGCTTACTCTCAAGTCAAATCAAGACGATTAAAAGGATTTAGAGCTACACGATTTTGGATAAATAAAATTATATTTAACAAAGTTAAGTCACGGCCGGGCTAACTTGGAGTGAACTTAAGTGCTCCTATTCAACGATCGGTTTGAATGTTTGGATTCTGTCATTTGTAATGTCAGAATATTGTTAATAATGTCTAATAGCAGCCCTTTCAAAGGCTGTCACAAATTTGTGTATTAAGAACTAAATTTAATAGTACTATATAAGCTCTAGATTTTTCTTCGTAAAGACGTATCCTAGTGTGTCTCTAAATTAAAACTAAATTTAAATGTTAAGACAAACATTACTAGGGAGATACAATTTAAAATGATATATTATTTTTAGTAGTTAGTTAAGTAATTAATTGTGACGTAATTTTTGTATTTTGAATTAATAAATAAATGTTTAGTAATTTATTAAAATTTCTATACGTCTAGTGGAAGCGACATGTGACCAGAATGCTGGCTTAATTTGGTAAAAAAAATCGACGTGGCAATGCAGCCAGCATTCTAGGAACTTTACCTTCTACTGGGGGTTTATTATTAGATTAGTTTTTATAACTGTGAATGTTTTTTTCTTTGCTTCTGTGTTTTAATAAAATATGCAGCGTTGCTGACTGACAGATATTTGCTAAAATCAACGCAGAGCCTAAACTGCTAAACCTAGAACCATGAAATTTATAGGGTGTATTTACTATAGGCAAGGAGACCAAATGGTTCAAAGTTTGAAACCTTCTACTTCTACTATATTTTTTTGTACTGTAAAATAAATAATACTAAATAAAATGTAAATAAATAAAGACATTTACCTTATTGAGATAGTTTTCTATTCCAAAAATACATAAATATCATCTAAAAAATTTCCATTAAAAACTTAAGTAAAATGTGTGCAATAAAGTAAAAATAAATGGTTATGTGTCGAAATTGTAACAATACACCTAGTACAACTATTTTATTAGATTCCTTCCGTACTAAGCCAGTTTTTATAATAAAAAGTAAGCACACGAAGACAATTGCGCTTTGAGACTAAAGTCACGTTCAGAAAATGTTACGTACCTACTTTTATCATATTTCACGAGAATAAAGTATAATTTTTCATAATCTAACGATGAAGCCAGCAAAAAAGAGCTGTAAGTTTATTACAACTGCGTTTGCTCGGCAACTTCAATAGCGACGTAGTTTTATATGTACTTTAAAATAATTTCTTAATGTATGAACGAATGATTTATTCGTCTGGAAGTGAGGTTACAAAATCTCTTATATTAGTGATATAGCGCTCTAACATCTACCTTCTTAGTTGAAGTCCACTCTAATAGGAAACAATTTTATTTTTCATCCAAATTTCATGTGCATAGATTCTCTAAGAAAAGTTTCATAATATGTCTAATTCATAATTTTTTACGCTTTGCACGTTAAAACAGTGTTCTCTCTCTAGGTACTTATATAGAATCGTGTTATCAAGTTCATCGTTGGGCTCTGTGTTGAATATGACAGACTTACTCTTTTTTATATATATATATATAGATGTGAGACATTTATCTTTTCATCGCAGACAAACATAATAAAGAGAGACTTTTTCATCAATTGAGTTTCTTATCTTTAGGTTGTATTGAGGTTATATTTTCATTCTATATGAAAATGTTACAATTTCTGTTATAATATTACAATTTCTGTAGGTACATATTTATTTTAGCCCCCGATGCAAAAACGTCGAGTGTAAGTTAACGAGAGTATAAGTTTGACCTTATAGTGAATATGTTATAGGTTTTTGTGTCTCTCTGTGCTATCATATGGATATGGATGAACCAATTTAGCTTTGTTTGACCAAAATCAGCCCAAGGTGACTGCCGCCATAAAATAGGGGATAAATGATATTTTGATAACTCCCTCAATATGGGTATTAAATGAAAAGGCTTGGCTAGTAAAATACTATACACAATTTTACTACTTTTGTTTATTGTAACAAGTCGCGTCGACCACTGCTAGAAGAAGTATTTTAGTATATTTTTTTCTATTGACCAAGTAAGCAAAGTGTTTGTTTCTGGTGTACGCCATATTTTTTATCTACCAGTTTATATTTTTTGTACGTATGTTTGTCTGGACATTTCCAATATCTAAAGTTTGCAACAAATCCTGATGAAAATTTGTACTTTTAAACTTTTATTAACCGTTGGAGGTTTTCGATTGGGAAAGTATTTACGAGTACCCCAAATATCGGAACATTTTACTGTGACGTCGTTTACTGGTTGATTTAAATACTATTAAGTGTGGATATATTATGTAACACAATTTGAAATAGTAGTTAAAAAATGATTAATTTACGTCGCAAAGTTATTGTGGTTGCGAGGTCAACAGTTCGGATGACCACTAGTTTATTTTGATTTAAACCAATAAAATAATGATTGTTTATTTACCCATTTTACTAAAACACAAGTGGTACCAAATTCTACGGTATTTTTTATCTGATTTCTCGGAGCGGATGCCGTAAGCCAAATGGCGGTGATAACTTTTGTTTAGATAAATTAACATTAGTTATAAATAACAATTGTTACTTGATTATTACAAATGTTATTTGATTATTAAATAAACAAAATGCTAAACGTACGGAAGGATTAAAGAACTCCTCGTTTCACGTAATTCTGTGCAAAGTGATAGATTATCCGGCGGAATACGACTATAGTCCGCTGAGAACAAACAGACTTTGATTGATCGTTTGAGAATGTTCTTCGCTTTGTTCCCACAGGTACATTATTTTCAGCTTGGTAACAGAAACAAATCAAACACGTGTTACAGATAGCACTGAAATAAACAAGCCCTTTGAAGTAAACTTGGTAAAATATATGAATATATTTGCTAATGCTGCCAGTATTCTTGGAACCTTATCGTACGTAAGATGGCGTGTCTACGTAATTAAGTAATATTCATTGTATTTAACTTTTAAATATATTTTTTATTTTATGTGTTAATAAATGTAAAGTTTTTGTATCACAGATAGCAAAACAATTTTATGTACAGGTTTGAGAGATTATCTTTGCTAAAAATGAAAGGTCAATCCATAAACAAGAAAATCCGATTGCCTTGTAAGACCTATTAGCGCTTTTATTTAGCCGAAAATTTCGCGTAACAGAGCCGGTTTTTGAAGGTTACTTCTCTTTTGAATTTTACAGAACTGAAATTAAGTTTTACATAGTCCAATGCTGTTTGGGTTGTGATTAAAAAGAAGATCAATATAGTGGTTATATATTGTCAAAGTCTACTATGCCAAATGACATAACTTTTCTAACCAGTGATCACTTATTTCGCGACTTCAATATTCGCTTTAGAGAAAATGTAACAAGATATCCAACTTGAAAATTACTCCGGAATTGTAGCAGAAACCCAAGTTTGAATTCTCTTGATGAGTACTAGTATATTATAAGTTACATATGGAAAGGGTATACTTATCGAATTAAAGCGATATAACTTAGAATCTCTGGCGTCAAAACTTCCGCCATTTCCAAAATGGCTGTTAAACCAGATGCTTAGCTTACTTCATACTTTAATTGGGAGTGTGGTATAAAGTTACCAAATTTCAAAATGTATTTACGTTTATTTTGGTATTACCAATTTACCGATGTGCAAAATGCAACTTGTACATGTTGGTAACAAATTACGCTAAAGTGATGTAAACAGTACTATTTTATTACATTTATTTTCTAATTAGTTTCTTGAAATATACTTCTTTAAATTTTGTACTAAGATATAAACAGTATAATCTAGTAACATTAACTTTATAGTTACCTGCATTTTTTGATTTTGTCTACGATATTATTTTCATATTTTTTTAACTTACTTAGTTTCTTTTTATAATTTTTTCTGTGTCAAGATTGTAACGAAACACACAAAAACTACTACACACTTTAAACACAAGTGTTTGATATTTAAAATTATGCCCGTCTTACGTACCAACACATACTCTTACGTACTAAAGGCATTTCCTTAGAAAGGATTTCTAGAAATTCATCTCTTAAAGCGGTCAAATGGAAACTAAAAGTTTAAATATTTTTTGTAGGTAATTTTATATTACGTGCAACTTACATGTCTTACCAGTAAAGTAATATGCATTACGATGATTTATGAAGAGTCTGAAATGGATTAACGTCTTCTGAACTGACCTAATGATTTATCTCCCAAGATCATTTACTAAGCTATGATGATTGTATTTATCAGGCTTCAAAAAATAGCTCTCAATTATTCGGAATCTTTTCGGAAGTAGTATGTTCCCTTATTTCCCAGAGATGCCTGGACAGATTCCATTTTTTTTTGTTCGAAATGGCTCCACTTATAAATATTATCAAATCGGCCCAGCAGCGTGATTTATAAATAAATGAAATATATAGATTTTCTTTTATACTGGTTTTTTAAAGATTTTTTTATCTAGTTTCAGACTATCTCTGTGCAAAAATTTAAGTCCCTTCGTCACTCAGTTACTGAGGAGAAGATGAACAAACATCCTTTTGCGTTTATAACATATTTGAGGGTTAACGTTATGTATTATTTACGAGTAACTATGAAGTAAATGTGTAAACTACGATAGTAAATCCTACAAAACAGATTCGCTCTAGTGATTTGATAATTTAGGTACAAGATGAATGAATTTCCCTATCTCCATTCTACAATCGGACAATTAGAGATACTGTAAGGCGCCACCGGTTCATGGTAGAGGTTCCACGGACTCGCACAAAACGCTTCGCGTCTGCATTTATTGTGTGGACTGCCAGGTTATGCAATTCGCTGCCAAGTTCCCTATTTCCCGATAGCTATAATCTCGATCTCTTCAACTCGCGAGTGAATCGGTTTCTTTTAGGCAAGCGCGCTACGATTACATCGCAACTTTACATCAGGCGAGTTGCGGTCAAGCGCAAGCCTATCGACTATAATGAAAAGAACTTCATTACACTATGATACAAGTGTGCTAAGCTGATAATTACATCAGAGGTTGTAATGATCAATGCACACGAGTGCCATACAACGTTTTTCAACACAATTGCGAGTAAACAAAAAAGAGTTATGAAAATTCGAGGATATTTTTCCTCAACATTATTTTACATCAGTCATCAGCGTGCGAATATTAAAGAAGGCGCGATCGAAAGAGTTCTGTTAAGAATAAATCAATCCTATGTTTTTGTATTTCTTACTTTTTGTTTAAACCTAATTAGTTAAAATGTGTTAATGTAGTATATTAAAAAATCCCAAATTATTTTTCTTCATTATTAACTAAGTGCAATTCATTTCTCAAAATTTTCCAACTATTTAATAATAAGGCAAAAAAACTCATTAGTGTAAGTTGTAGTTGAAACATTCATTTAAAAGACAATATACCTGTGCAACAATGGTAAAGTGAAAAATTCGGGTGTGCGTAAAGAGATGCATTACGTCACTAAAATCGATATATTAGAAGCCTTTCACGAGGAAGTATGTTGAAAACATTATTAGTCTAATTACTCTATTGTAACAACAATTCTAACAAAATTTTAAGACACGTATGAATAAACCTTTTCTTTGTTCAATATTCAAGAAAAAACTACGTTTCATAATTGTATGAAAGAAAGAGTTATTAAATGAATGAATGATAAAATACCTGCAATATATGCTGATCATCACAATACAAGGCAAGTAGAACGATATACAGCTAGACACGACGGCATATGTTGGCGTGAGTACCAGAGCGCAGGTTGGGTATCGTGGAGGCCTTTGCGTAGCCAAGGCCTCTTCGTCAGGCCTGTGGAGGCCTAGGGAGATGGGCAGAAAGCTGACTAGACCAGCTAGCAGCCAGATCATGGCAATTGTGATGATGGCAACACGACGCGTCACCCATCGACCGTATCTGAAATAATTTAACAAGTTTAATAAAAAAAGCAATAAGTTTGTGTATGTATTACTTTACCCGTGTACATTAATTTTACTATTTCACGCGGCGTAGCACGCGACCTAAAATTAAATATAAAGAAGTTGAAACCCTATTTTAATCCATGAGGGGCTAAATTTCCAAGAATATTTTCTTAGTACACTCCTGTTCCCTTGAATACCACTTAAAATTTCATGGTTCAGTAGTTTAGGCTTTAGGCAGTGCTCCGACAGCCGGCGAGAAAACGACTGACTACTCTCTTACTCTCTGACTGTTCACATTGCCGGCGACGACTCGCTTTTCTAGTTTTGAAGCAGCAGAGCAACGAGCTTTCAAAAATGAACTTGCTCAGAGATACTAGTTCAGCGATGCTCGCTTGTAAACACGTGTCGCGCATGCAGGTTTGCACAGGACAGAGCGACCGCGGGCGAGTGGAGCGAGTAATCGCTGACTCGCTAAGCCCGACGACAAAACTTACGAAACTACAAACTCGCTTCCCGCTGATCGCCAACTCGTTTATAGTTTCTAGTTTAACGTGGGCTGTCGGACCACTGCCTTACCTTGATTCCCAGCAAATATCATTCACAATGGGTCTACGGTTAAATTATTTTTTCCATCATCCTATCAAAGGGACATCCCATGGGACTACGGGAAGGTATTTTTTTATATATATAGATTGAGGAAAGTGACGTGTTTAATTTTCTTGAATAAATAAATTTGAATTTAATCAATTTGGTTATTTAATAGGTACTGATTTTTATATTTACCTGATCGTTGGAAAGGTCCAACTATAATTTGGTTTATCTTCGGTGATCTTCATCAGGGTTATTTATGATAAGGTGTTAGTGTCTCTTATTAGGATATAATTATATCTTACATTATATTAAGTATAAAATCCTTAAACTTTGGACCCTTTTAGCGACCAGTTAGTTGTGAAGTCCAGTATTTTAAAACTAAATAAATTATTGTATATTAACTTACATAATTAAATAAGAATAATAAAAAACTTAGATTGTTTTCAGAAGGGTAACTACAGAAATTTTAGTTTTTTTTCTAACTTGTTTTTGGAACTCAGCCCTGATTATCTTTATCAACAAGTACGTTATAGTGGTTAAGGATAAATTGTAAAGAAAAGTTTGTATCTAAAGAAATGAGCATCAAAGAGGTACTTTTTATTAAATTTATATAGTTTATTTTTGTTTTGTTTTAACTTAAGATATAAAAAAAACATAATAGCAAATTAAGATTATAAAGCTAATAGAGCAAGTGTTAAGATACATCTGTCAATTTTATTAAGAAAACTAACGCGTATTTGCTTATGAACAGTAGGTAATCCATCTGCTATTATTTTTTCTGCTATTATTAAGTCATATAATTTTTTTTTAATAAAGGCGCTTGACCGGTAATTAATATTAAACTTAAAAAAATCGTATAAGTAGATAATATATTTCCGCAAATCAATTGAACAAATTCATTATTCATATTAAATTCATATCACTTTGTATTCTATAACGACGACTCAGTCTGAAATTACGACTCAAATAAAAATCACCACATAAATAAATGAAATAGGTATAACAAACATTACGTCACAGTAAAATAATTTTATCACTGCCCGACTGTACGATCAAAATGCTGTATTTTTATGACATGTTACGATTATGGCTGTGTCAGATTGATATTTGGTGGCTGGAAGCTGCTGACGAAGTGTTATTGACTGTAAAAAATATTGGCAGAGTACGGCAGAAAGGCAAAGATTTATTTTATTTTAGGAAAAAACCCGTTTTAGGTAACTTCTGTTTGCTTTGGTGCACAATGTTAGAAATTTTACTAGGTACCGAAAAAAATGTGATTTTGTTACTAACTATCATATTTAAAAAAATATTGAACTCATTTTAATACAACTGTTGTACGGAACCAAAATATTTAGAAGCTCATTTAGTAAAATATATCAGTAAAATTAAAATCAGCTTAAACGTAACTTCAGTCAATCAGTACAAAAAAAACTATCGTGTCTCATGTTGGACAATTCTGAAGTAAGAATTTCTCGAATAATTATAGCTGCAGCTGGCATTCTGAGATATTTTAAGGATTTTAATTTATATTACCTACTACTTACAAACAATTCAAATAGGTAAACATCGACAATCGAGTAAAAAAATACCTCAATGTGACGTTGTTTATGCATACCAAATCCAATGATTACGCATGAAAGAACCTTCTAACATTAGCAGGTAATGCGCGTTCCCTCTCACCTCAAAGGGTCTTTGATGTGAATGTATCGGTCCAGAGATATGGCACACAGGTTGAGGATGGAGGCCGTGGAACACATGACGTCACAAGCTACCCACGTGTCGCAGAATTGCTCGCCGAATACCCAGTATCTGAAAATGGAATGCGATGTTTAGAACGTCCTGGGACCATGGGTTTTTGTTTATTGATACTATTATAAGACAATAAACAAAAGCCCATGCAAATTGTTTTCTGTACTTTCATTCTGTGCTCATACCAGGAGATTTTATCAAACATAAAAAGAGCAAACAAAAATAATTACGAAGTACATTAGTCAAACCTGAAATACTTCGGTTAATCAAATCAAAACATGCTGTAACACGATTAGACGCCTGACCATTTATCCCATCGTCGTCATTGTCTTGGTGAATATATTTGAAATATTTTTTTAATAAATAAATTTTAATTTGTAATAAATATTTTTTCATCGTGTTTATTTATTATTACTAGCAAATGATTGACGGATATATCTGAAAGCAATTATGGACTTATAATGCTGTCTGCAAGTTACAGCAGAAGTTACTGACCCCTTAATCTAAGCAAGTCGTTAACTCTAACTAATGTCATGACAGCGGCTGTCACCTGTATATCAGCTATAGCTAGTGATGCCAGGTACAAGTTGCTAATCGTCTGCAATCTTCTACTTATGTCAGCTATAACTAGTAATGCCAGAGCTAAAATCTCAGGTTAGAAGTTACCAGCCACTTACCCTAGCAAGTCGTTAACTCCAGCAAACGTCATGACAGCAGCTGCCACCAACATGTCAGCTATAGCTAACGATGCTAGGAACAGGTTGCCAATCCTTCTTAATCCTCGGTCTGTATAGATAGCGATGCAAACCAAAATATTCCCGGCAACGCTTAGAAATATAAGGAGGGACAGGAATATGCCTGTGGACAAAATGTAATGATTTTTATTTTTATTTCATAACAGTAAACTTATCAAAACGATCGCCGTAGCGTAAAAGTAATCACGAGGATAATATTTCCTATATTTAAGCTCAGTTCATTTAATAATGAAAACCATTTCTTGAGTATGACCTCTTTAAAATTTTTTATTCTACTAGTGCCTGTTAGATAAATTGAACTACTTGCAAAAATTGCTTCAACAGTATTCATACTCTAATCAAGTTAGAGACTCTACATTAAAATGTGAGATTCAAATTGAAATATAATTTTATTGTACACCAAAAACTAAATATATATTAAATACAGTCATCTCAAAAAACAGTACATTGGGCGGCCTTGTCGCCTAAACCGATTAAAGGGATAATAAGTATTTATTTACATTTACTATCTAAAAAAATTACTATTAATTACATACCCACAGACACATTAAATCTCGTGCGCGCGTCTTAGACATATTCAAATTTAAAAGTAAACATACCGTGCGTCAGATAACACAGATTGTGTCCCGGTGGTTTTTCTTTGGACACAGGAGAAACCCCGTATAACAACCGTGGATAGATAGATCAATTCTTCATTGGTCTGTCGGTTTAAGTTATAGAGTTACACATACATACACGCATACTTACATACATATACAGGGATAGTGTACTAAGACGAAACAGGGTCGCTATACTCATCCTAATGAACTGGTTTCAATATGAGACCAACTTTAAGTACAATGAAAAAAATCAGCTGTTTCATACATTTTGTAGACGAGCGATAAACTTTTTGTATGGACCAACTGGTGTGTTTTTCTCGCATTTGGGGTTGGTCCCATAATTAAAGTTGTTCGTAATAATAAGCATAGTCACCTTCTTTCGGCTTAGTACATCCCTAACCGATACAAACATCACTTTTAAAACATTAACCTCATTTTGGGTTAAAAAGTACTTACCAACAAGCAATATAGAAAGTAGTGTGACGGCGTCCGGGTCATCAGCGTCCTCGTATACGTCACTCAATCCGTCGGTTTCGTTCGATTGTGGCGCCACCTGGCCACAACAATACACATACGTTACAGTTACTCAATAAATATTTATTTCATCGCAAGATCACATTGTGATTTTTCAAAGAAGACGGTGACTCATTTGTCGGATTGAATTTGCATTTTATTGGTATTTAGTGAGAGACCTACATTTTTGCTTTCCTTTTGTGCCAGCCTTTTTAGCATAAATTCTAATTTCTGGGCAAATTTTGCAAATACAACAATATTATCAGCAAATCTCAGATGGCTTAAGGCTTCTCCATTCACCACTATTCCTCTTTTATTCCCAAGCGAGGTTCCGGAATATTAATTCCAACACAGTGCAGAAGAGTTTAAAGAAATTTACGTTTTTTTTTAATGCATACTCGCCTATATTTCAGCTACAGCTTGTCCGTGCTTAGTTATTTTTAGTATTGAAAGTAAAGAAACACACTTTCAAGAATAAAAAGGCAGGTGGATCCATAAATGTTTTATCATAATCGGTACTTTGTACTTTGGATTATTCAAAATAGCCAAAAAAAATATTAAGGCACTTGCCGAAGCTAAACATAAAGGAATGTGTATAAACCATTAAATAAAAGAATAAATAACTGGGCATTTCAAAAATATCCTAGTTGTATTGTACTTTAGAAAAGTTATCATGACATAAAAATTTTATATTAACATTATGATATTTTGCTTTGCCTAAAAAAGTTGTTTGTTTTTTATTCTTCAATAGGTTAGGTACACGTATGTTTGGCAAGCAAACTCTAGCAATTTCGCATAGTCAATTTTATACATATTTAGAGGAATTATTTGACCTCAGAATTTAAGGCGACTGTTCATATTTTCTTCAGTTTTCCTGAGACGTCCGCGCTACGTTCAGAAATGCGAAGTGACGTCAGGAATGCTATAGCGACTTCCATTCGGCGCTTACCATTCGCTAGAGGATAGCGAAAACGATTTCCGATTGTGACTAGAATATTGAATGGGATTTTTGTATTTGGTGCTCTGTGCGCGAGATATTTTGACGAAATTTAGAGCTGAAAGTTTTTAGTAAAGTGTGTAATGTGTCGAGAACTGATAAAATTCAATAAGCTGATATTATCCTTTCGGACCTGAATAAAATAAGTTGAATAGTAAACTTAAAAAAAAACAAAATATTATATTTTTATCCTCATTTGAGCACGAGATATATGAAAAGGTTATAGTGATAGTAAAAGCCTAGTCGGGGATACCTTGCCTTCAAAAGCGAGTGCGTGAACAAATAACTCGATGTGTTTTGTAATAACTTTGGTATGTAGACAGTGATCTATGCATAAATTTGTTATTCTGTGCGAGTATGAATTTGTGTTATCATGAAGTTTACATTAAGGTTCATTTCGTATTCAGATTCACTGTAATACAAAATTCAAGAATGTTTTAACATTAATAATAATTTGTCTTGTCTACTCGTAGAATGTCTATCAATCTTGCTATCTCTGTAATTTTAGTATTAGGCATTCTTTGGTGATATTATAACTTTGGATTAAGACATAATATGCCTATTACATATAGAATAATAGAGTGAGTGCACATTTTACCTATGCTTGTTGTTATCTACAGGACTATCGGCTAAAGCCAGGCATGAAAGAGGTGAAAACAACAGAGAGCAACCTTGCTTTCCTTTTGACAGTTCCCCGCATCAACTCTGTCAAAATGATAAAAGAAAAATAATCTTGTCTTCTCATACATATATAAATCAATTGCTGTTTGTTTGTCTTGCTAAAACTCGAGAACGGCTGGGCCAATTTATCTGATTTTGATTTCCAAATGTTTGTTGTACTCCAGGAAAGGTTTAAAAGGTGAAAAACATAAGAAAAAGAAACTGTTAGGCGGTACGAAGTTTTCCGGGTCAGCTAGTAACACATAATTATTAAGATAAGGGACAATCTACTTCAATTCAGCTTTATTTTTTACTTAATGGAAAACTATATTTAGAAAAATGGTCATTAATGTATAGGGTACAAGTTTACTAATTCTAAACATTATAGAATTTTAATTTCTCTGAAATTTGAAAATTGCTATATTTTTAAATCGGAAATATATTTTTTATACAATTAATTTCTCTGAAATTTGAAAATTGCTATATTTTTATATATTTTTTTAAAATACCTTTTTTCTATGTATGTTTCTATAAGTCTACATGATAAATTAATAAATTGCTTTTAATTTGCAAATTTACAATTCGTAGAACTAATGATTTTGACTTATTACTTTCTCAGTAAAGCTCATCTTATTTTCCAAAACACATCGGAGCGTTTGATCGATTCGACGCGAGACAGAATGCCGGTTTTTATCTGGCCTAACGTATCAGCATTGCCATTCAGCGTGGTAATGCAGCTAGCATGTTAGGCACGCTGCACTCTGGTTGTAGGTTGGAGCATTTGGATTATCAGTAGATCTTCAATGGTCTTTAGGTAATCTTTCTGCTACCTATATTTTTTTTGTTGTTGTAGTAAGTCATTTTTTTTTGGTATAAAAGGTCACAAACAATTAGATTCTCAGTAGTCATCACATTTAGTTATAGTGTGATACTGATATTACATCTCGTTATTTTAGGATAATCACTATTTACGCCGATACTCAGATTTCAAGAACACCATAAAGAAAACATTTTTCATTTTTGAAGACGGTTCAGATGGATAGTGATGGTATTATTAAAATCGATTCTGTTGTTTGGTTTGTATATTGTATGCTACGTATAGATTTTCACTTTCTACAAGTGAAACTGTGTATAGATTTTCCAGCTGATTTGGAGTCGATTGTCACTTTTTACCCGACTGCTCAAAAGGGAAATGTTTGTCGGGTTTATATATAAATTTGTATGTACATTGCGTTTATGTGTAGGTAATATAAAACTCTTTGTGACCCTAAATAATCTTTTGGAATCATCAATCAAGGATTTGTCTTTATCTGCAAATGGTCATAGTTATACATATCTTAACAAGTGAAATTACCGGATACACTAGTATAGCCTAGCTAGTATGACTATCTGTGGTTAAACACAAATCTATTGCCACAACTCACATAAAAATACGAAAAACCTTTTAGGCCTTAGGGCGTGCCAAAGAAATACATACATACACTCAAAAAAATAACCCTCCTTCCATTGCAATTGGGTAAAATTACTGTCGTCAAAACTTTTGCAGACGGATTATTTGCTTAAACAATTTTATTTAAGAGCAGTATTATTATTATTATTAGTAGTACTTAGTAGTACTTATACTTTATCCTTTTTATTTGAATAAAACGAACAAGCGTTCGTTACACGGACATTGTTCGTAACAAGTCTAGAACAGAGTTTTAATGAATGGGCGTCGTCTGGAGATGGCAGCAATACTCGACAAGTACGGAATATTATATCAGTACTTCTAGTTCAATGACAAGTTAAAGTTGTGTATTCCTTCATTTGACTTCGAGTTTAAATAACATACTAACCGTAGAAAATGTAAAATAGAAAATGTTGAAAAACTCTCGATATTTGTTGTGGCAGCCATCTTAGATTCGAAATTATCATATATATAGTATATATATGATAATTTCGAATCGTATATCTATTCTACTAGTAAAACCCATTCATTTTTAAAAATTGGAGGCGATGATGCCCTAGCATAGATAGCCGTGGCTAAGCTCCAAAGCCTCGACCATTTTAAAAAAGGTGTAAGTCTATCGGTTTTTTTCTTCTGGTAGATTTCGGGGAGTTTACCATCTTTCATCTTCTGAAAAGTAGACGCAGACGCTACCGTTACATGGTAGAGATTCCACAAGCTTGCACGAAACGCTTAGAATCTACATTTATAATGCGAACTGCTAGATTGTGGAATTCGCTGCTGGTTTCTTTATTTCCTGATAGCTATCTAATCTGGGTCTTTTCAAGTCACAAGTGAATCGGTTTCTTCGGGGCAAACGTGTCCGTTCTTAGGTCGTACGTACAGTCACTTCAAGCCAGATGTGAAGCAAGACTATTTTCCATAAAAAAAAAAAAACATAAAATAAAGAGGCTATGTTCCACTGCATAACTGTATTGTTTTGTATGTATCCAATGAATTCCCTAACACTTATTATTTTATTTCTTTTCTCTAATTATTTAAGTTCCTTGGTCATATTTTAATTGTGGTCTAGTACTTTGGTTGTTATAGCAATATACTTGTAAATAAAAAAAATGTATAAGCTGCTGCTGCATTGAAAACGTTGCTTTATTAACTGACATCATTAAAATCGATTTTCTTATGTATGTTCCCCAATTGCTAATATGTGCCTATATGATATATATACCAACTGTTTTTTTCTTTAATCGTCTAGTTCTGATATTTTTTTGTGGTCAACATTTAATTTTTTAGAAAAGGTACACTATAAGTCGACGAACAAACAAAACAAACTTACTCATTTAATTATTTTTACTATATATATTTGACATAGTCGCAGCCTCACATCGTCGTTATAAAATATTTTCTTTGCCCTCACTGAGCTCAAGTACCTAAATTTAGTTTTTAAACAAAAATATTGATTATATGCCGCCTGTCAAGTTACAATACAATAATTGTTTATTGTCAGCACAAAAATACAACGTTAAAGAATGAATTCAATCACAATGGCCGCATTTTAAGGCGGTCTTATCCGTAATAAACGATGTCTTCCTAACAACCTTTATAGGAATGGAATAATTAAAATGAATTGTTGGCTTCTTATAACAAAATTATAATATTACGTCATCAGGATAATGTATATTAAATAGGTACGTTGTGTAATGATGTAAATGAATGTTGTAACCCTACGAGAGCCGTGTTTACGTCTCGACATATTAATCCTCTCGGATCAGTAGATATTGTAGGTAATTCCATGCGAGTAAACAACCTACCGAGCCTTGTTGGAACCGCGATGAATTTGATACAAAATAGCCGAAGAGCTTACGGCTGGACTCTATAAGTTGTACAACCTGTAGTGGCTGTTCTGCCAGGTTCATACTGTTAAGTTGAACAAGTAATAATTAATGTATAAAAAAGCCCAACACCAAATAAAAAAGGACGCAGGTTTGTGGTGGCAGCCATTTTGGCTTTGAAATTTATTATAGTATTTTATTAACTAACCCCTTCCTTTTGATACCCTGAGAGAGTTATGAAAAAATATGTTATGCTCTATTTTGAGGCGGCAACCATCTTGAACGTATAAATTTTCATCAAACATACTCATTGCTTAGAGCACTTCTAATTAATTTACCATTCGAAATAAACACATCCATAAAAACACAGGCTTTGTTTCTACTGAATTTTTATACGACTTCTTTTTTTGTTGTTATTATTCTTTTTGTATTATTTACCAAACGAAGCCTGACAGCTTCTAAGCCAGCTGAGGATTAATTGTATGGTCTGGTAAAATTATGTAATATCTGCTTTAGGTCCGTCCGTTAGTCACTTGTTTCACTCCGTGGAACTATCATTAAAACTCGCATATCTCATTTCATCAGGATTGGTTAAAATCTACGACCCCAACGCAAATGCAGCATACATACAAACCAACAAATTAAAGAAAATTTCGGCACATTAAAGCAAACACGATTCTTTTACAGAGATCGCTTTTTGCGTTAATAACATATATTTTGAAATGTGTCGTTCCTATTTATCGTAGTTTATCATACAAAGATTATCAAAACGTATACTAATCTCGTGGTTATGTAGTTATTGTAATAAAACAGAATTGTTCTACTATTTTCTCTGTTGTGGTTTACTATCGTTTTACTTTCTTACAAAGTCCGATATCTAGATAGTCTCAAACAAAGACCTTTGTCAGTTAAGCACCGACCTCTCTCAATATTACCGCAATTCGAATGTTCCATTAATTGGACATTGATCCTCAGATAAATTCCTAATTGAAAGTCGACTGTTTGCGAGGTTTTTGGCAAAAACTCTTTCGGGTTTTGGCAAAAACAATTTTGTTTAATTAAAACATCTGGAATCGTTGTATTCAGCAGAGACTCGGCTTTTGAAGTGATAAACTTTGCAACTTCAGAGCTAATGACTTACAACTTTGAGAGTAGATGTTTGCT
The DNA here is from genome assembly GCA_947049295.1 of Ligdia adustata. Taxonomy (NCBI): domain Eukaryota; kingdom Metazoa; phylum Arthropoda; class Insecta; order Lepidoptera; family Geometridae; genus Ligdia; species Ligdia adustata. The sequence goes on along the minus strand of OX346236.1, from coordinate 4,335,702 downwards.
TAATTATTTTTAATTAACTGCTAGTTACAAAGTCTGTTTTTGATTTTTGATTACATTTTTTTGCTATCTTGAGAATTATTACTACTTAATTTATAATTGTATTAGCTATTTACTCGCGATTTTGACCGCATTATATTGGTTCTTAATGACTCTCTCCGGAACTCTCACTAAAACCAAACTATCTCCGTACTAAAAATGATTTGATTCATCACTCAGTTACTGAAGAAAAATGACAAACAAACGGACAAACCAATAAGTCAATAAATACATATTCGGATTTATAATATGTACGGGTATGTGGAGAAACTACTCAAAAATAAGTAACACCCGCAGTCAATTCGACAGAAACATACGAGTACAACTTTTGCAGTTATTTCGATTGTAAAACCCGATTTGAACTGAGCCAATTTCGAATAAAAATAAAAACTTTGAAATTATACTCTTAAAAAACAAAACAGTTAAGGATTGTCTGAAAAATTGGGTAGTTAACTTAGATTAATTATAGCTTTAGTAACTAATAATCAAACAAAGATAATATACATAACCGTTGAGGAAAAAACAAAAATTAATAAGCACTTACATTGGTAGGTAACACAGAGACGAACTCCATTTTAGGTCTGTGGTGTGGGGTTCATGCTCAGGTATTGGTGTCTGCCTTCAACAAGAAACTCTTCAATCGTAGAAACGTGTGCCACGCTATGTGTAGGGCCCCCATCTTCACTTGTTACATATCTGGAAAGAAAATAAAACTTTATTGATAACTTAAAAATATTCTAGTGTAAACATAATAAGCTAATTACGATGTTTTTAAAGAACGAGGATCGGGTTAAGTTATCGGGAAATAAAGTTGTCTAGAAAATATTGTTTTTTAGCGATAAGGCCGCCGATTGCGGCCGTTTTTTGTTGAATTTATTCTCTGATGTTCTATTTTTGCGGTGAAAATAAAAAAGTTGTATTATTGTAGACACCGACAGAGAATTCCACAATCTGGCAGTTAGCACATATCCTGAGGACGCGTAGCGTTATGTGCGAGTCCGCGAAACCTCTACCATGTACTGGTGGCGTATCCTTACTTGTACGATAATGGATGCAATGCGTATAAACCCATATAATATCCACTGCTGGACTTGGGTCTCCTTTCAAGGGGTGAAGGTAAGTCCACCACGCTAGCCAAATTGCCGGTTGGGGACTCTACTAATCTTCAATAGCTCAAAATTGGCAACATTCTCCGACAAGCCTGTTTAATCACAATGTTTTTCCTTCACTGTTTAAGCTTGTGAGGCAAGAAGTTTACCGGCTACTAGGCTACCGCTAAGTTTGTAAATTAAAGAATTAAAATATAAAATTTCATTGTACACTACTAGCCACTTTTTAGAGTTGACAAAACTTTAGAAAAACATTATCTAAAATTGACCTTCCATTTGATATCGATTCCAAAGTTTTCATAAGCGAGCCCGTTTAGTAAAAGATGTGGGTGAAAGGGTCTAATTTAATTGAAATGATTACGGCGCCTATAGTCTTTCATTGTCAGTAAATTTTATAGGTCGTAAAAAATTTACATTCGGAAATAACGATTCAGATTTGGAGACAGACTTTTGTTCAATTATCGAAAAGGTTCTATTTAGCGACAAAAAAAGTAACTTTATTCCATATCACAACTGATCGTTAGAAAGTTTCAAATATAGTTTTGTTGAGTTTCGCTGAATTTCTTTAGGGTTTTATATTTCTGGTTGCTGAAGAACATCTTTTTATGGAATAACTTCTTTTATTTCAACTTAATTTTTTTATTGTTGCATTTGTTTTCGTTTTTTTTCTTATTTGTAGCACTCGTAATGAAAACCGCATTGTAAAATTATTTATTGACTTAAAAAAATCTGTATTTACACTAACTATTTATACCTAAAAATCTATATATATTTATTTACCTCACATTAATTTTTATAGTTAGAGGTTGTTTATTACGATATCCCAGCCACTAAATATTTTAACACGATATTTATCTATACCACCTTCTTTCGCTGCGCCGCGAAATTGAAATTACCTTCCTAAATTTGTGTAAATAATTTATGTAACGTTATTCATCTCAATTTCTATCTTACAAATTATTCTTTACAAAGCTGCAAACGAGGTAAAGTTTAATTAAAGAAGCAGTAAAGTCTTATTTGTTTTGTAAGAAACTTTAGTCGTTTGGTTTACTTGCCTACCTTTCTTACCCTGCTCCTTTTTAATACCTTCTCTGATTGTGCTTTTAATTGCCAGTCCATGATTCAGATGGCGATTAGAAAGTTTTTTGTGTATTTTTAAATAGTGTTGTAAAACAACTAGCGTGAAATGCAGATTTATTTACGTGACAACAGATTTCAAGTCAGCAGGAAACTTCAATAATTTTTATTTTAATTCCTTTGATATAAATCAACTGTCAAGTTTCATAATAAATATATAGTGTTTCAATTTCATAATAACTATGAAGTATCCGTACACATATTATAAATGCAAAAGTGTGTTTGTTGGTTTGTTTGTTCACCTTCTGCTCAGCAACTGGGTGACGGATCGACTTGATTTATTGCACAGAGAAAGTTCGATAATCAAGGTCCGGAGACATACTTTTATCCCGGAAAAATAAATATGTCGCGGGCGGAGCCGCGGGCAAAAGCTATTGACGTATAAATAGGTAAATGTTATGAACCTTCTAGTTAGAAGTTTCAAAATAGTAACCAGTTTTATTGGATTGAAAAATAATACGTTCCGGATAAGGACTAAGGAGTGACATCAAGTTATTTTTCAATTTTTGCCATTGAGATTATGAAACATTATTTTTTATGATATTAAATAAACGTTATATTATAGCTGTCTCCTGCGGCATTGCCCGATATAACAAAATATAAAGATATTTCAAATTGCACCCTTATTTGAACCCTTAAGTATCAATTTAAAAAATTCCTTTATATTATTTTTAATGTCTTTAGGTTCAGCGGTCGAATTTCAGTCGAATTGAAGATTCAAAAAAACTTTAATTTAACAACTTCTCTACTTATTTTAAATATATACGTAACTTTATTTCATTAAATATAAATTATTTTTTCTTTCTGTTTCCATTCAATATGTGTTAAAGCTTCTCATAGATATGCGAACTAAACAAAGAAAAGGCCGTGATTGATTCGGGCACATCTTGCAAGCTGATCCCTATATGTAGTTATGAAGCTAAGCTCAAAAATATCACGAATAGAATCGGAATGCTTTACAAACAATTATTTTAAAATAGCGACCGACTTTATTTTGGTAGTTACGAGTCAGTATACAAATTTAGTTATTTTATCTTAAAAACCAAAATACTGCACCAATTTTTATAAAATATATCTATATACATATTATTTTATTTAAAAAAAAATCATCTCATAGATGTGTATATCTTTTTAACAAAAAAATAATAAATAAATTAATCATTCTAAGCATCTGTATTAAATCAGCTATCACGTTTTTCCACTTTCTTTAAGTTAACAAACAGAATTATAATTGCTGAAACTAAAAATACATACTGAAAGTTTTGTTAATAAATTAATCTCTATCTATATAACATATCTAAAACGATAAACGGATAACAAAGCGGAAACTTTATCAGTATTAGTATACATTGATAAGTACCCGCATTTGTTCAAAAGCTGAACCTACACACATAGTAACTCCCATTTATTTATGCCGTAAGTCGTCGTAAGCACGTCTTTAAGTCGTAACTAAAACAAACAACGACTTTTCAACTAAGTGAACCGTACTTATCCTTTGCCCTGTATATATTTACTGGAAGAGGTCCGGAGATACATCTGCAAGTTAAATGGAACACACAGGTCATTGCTTTGTTTTGTTTTACTTTTGTTTGGTGGTTACTATTCTTATAAAATGTCTTTGTCAGAGGCCTTCCAGTGGTTTAAAAAGGCTGACGTCATGATTAAAAAAAAGATGATGTTATGTTTACTTGGACTGTGTACTTGAAAATTGTCGTTTACGTAAAGGAAAAAATATTTTTTAATTGTAAACGGTAATGTTATATTTTTTATAATAATTAACATGTTCCAGTTAGTTACAGCTACATACAAGTATAAAATGATATAAATACAAAAAAAAATATTTGGTCTTCACAATAGCAAATTTATACATTTGATCCAGTCATCTTAGTATTATTTAGGTATGAATCTCGGAATAAAAAATACTATGACCTCGTACAAATTTGTATTTTGACGTCCTAAAAGTTGTCACAAAAGTTGTTTTTGGAGTGTATGCGAGTCTGAAAGTAGTATGTATGTATATTTCTTTGGCACGCCCTAAAACCTAGGCTTATCGTATTTTTATGTAAGTGGTGTCAATAGATTCGTTTTATTCGTGAGTGTGACACAAATAAAAAAAAATCAGGTGGGTACAAAGATTTAGCATTTAGGTTTTTTGAAGTCGCATCTAACCACCAGTTTTTCCAGTTATTTAGACCTGAACGAATTTACATTATATATTAGTAAGTTAATATTTTTAAATTATTACCATTTACATAATAAAATATTAAATAATTATAAAAAAATGCATGTCAGATTAAAAATTATGACACAATTATTTAACTTAATATATATTTTTAATATGGAATACATTTTATTGAAGAAGACGGGTTTTCACGCGTACATGATTTTTGGAATGGTTCAACTATAGTTTCTTTCACATTTGGTGATCTTTATCAGGAACGGAATGAGTCGTTCGTGTCTTCAACGATGACAGTCTCACAGCTACGCGTGAAAACCCGTCTACTTAAACAAAATGAATCAAACGCGTGTTAGTTTTCTAAATAAAATATCGAATACATTGCATCATACACGTTAAATATCAAAGCACTTGCAAAATAGTTTACGTGCACATAAATTCTCGTGAACGCCATCAATTCATCAAAGAAACAAAACACGACTTTACCGCCAACAAATCGCCCTATTTTTCCCAGCGTCTCAAACTTTTCTCATACTTTCTCTCATAAAAAAATATTCCATCTTCCAACCTCATTCAACACTTTACCGAACTAACCGCGTCTAAACTACGTTATCACGGGACCCCTGCTCCTTTGGGCATTATTATTTTCGCATTTGCCTACCCCTGCCTTGCTACCCTTGAAAAGTAATACGAAGTTTAGGATGAAATATTTATTTTCATTTTTCGCTGTGTTAGTAGGAGAAATTAGTTTTCAAAAGTGTACGTGAGTTATAGTGTTAGAAAATTTAAAAAGTTTTCTCCAAATTGACAGCAGTTTTTGTTTGTTGTTTGTTTGAATACCTACGCAATGTAAAGGCTAGGCAAGATAACACACAGAGAGTTAAGTAATTCGACCAAATTAACTATTTAAATAGTGAGATTAAAGCTGATTTAGATATTTGTTATAATATGTATGGCATCTCATAATTGGTCGCTGCATCTTTTGGTCCTTTGAGCCGGATATCAACTGGCGACCTATATACTTTGTTAAAGTTAGTAACATAGCCACGTTACTTGCAAACTACAATTTACTTTTGTGATTTTCTTTATTAAATAATATAATATCGACATTCATTTTCAATCAATGGCATTTTTATTGAATGAAAATAAATTTCGAAAAACATAAATATATATTTTTTATTCATGTTCTTAACGTACTAGCTTAATCTTCTAAAAATAAGGTTTATTGGCTCATGATTCCCTTGGAAAATATAGTCATATTAATTTCTACATATACTTATTATTATTCTCTAGATCTTTAGCGTCTATAATGTACAGATGATCCATCTGTTCTTATCTTTTTAAGGTAATAAATCCACTAAGTCGTTTGTAATAAAGCCACTTGCCCTTTAATATACTTACAAATTTAATATTCAGAATTACTGGTAATCAACTAGCATCCTCTTAAGGGTTTCAGCGTTCCATAGTGAGCTTTTGAGAACTTTCGTTCTAGAACTGCTTGTATGTAAAACCTGCATCTGTATATTTAAGACCAATATAAGCTGTAGTTCGATAATTTCATTCGCCGCAACTTTGGTAGCGCCCTCGTTCCAGCTAGATTATCCCAGATTTAATCTATGTTTATTTAGGAGAGTATTGTAAACAAACGTTAGAAATTTCTACATTGTTATATCTGCCAACTAGAAAGTAACAATAACTTTGATGAGAAGAATGACGAATACAAGGGATCACACATCTTTAGCATGTAATAGTTATTTATTTTTAATTCAAAATCATATTTCTAAGCTGATGTTAATACATAGAATATTTAGTATCACCTGCCACGTATACTCAAACAACTTTTTGTTATTAAAAACTTTGAGGACTTAATATTTGGAAACATAAAATAACATTTCGACATATTACTATTCACCTTTTTAAGAACTACAGGTTTCCGACAGCATTCTTATTTTTAAATAGAGTTAATTTTTATAATCAATGTTCATGATTTTTAAACGTAATTATTTTATGTTTATAAATGTAAAACATTTCAAGTCTTTATTTTTAAATGATAAAAATCTTTTTTTTTTGTTATTTTCTTAAATTATCTTTACAAAGGTAAACGTAACTTTAAAAAGGTCTTAATTTTTTTTTTATTAAAGGCGTTTTCTTTTTGTTACTTTCGAGTCCTATCATCGTAAAGCCTCATCAGGACCCAAAAGTTTATATCAAACCGTAACAAAAAAACTGGACAGACCCTTCAATAGGATTTGAGAGGTCGAACTTAAAAAAGATCAATAGGGATTATTTACACCTAAATGACTTAACAGATTTCCATCTTAACTAAGTTAAGGCTTTCACAGTGCCTCCAATTTATCTTATAGTGTACCTATTCATAACTCTTTTACAACACATATTCTTTAAAAAAAAATATTACCAACTTCTATTACGGCAGGCACTAGAACTTTTTCAGTTATTTCGGTTTAAAAAAACATATCTTTGGACCGATTTAGATAAAATTTAAATGAGAACAATCGAGAAGTATCTAACAAAAAACATTTTTTTTCATATCGGTCCAGGAGTCTCCGAGAAATCAGGTAACAAAGAGAACAAAAAAATATATACCGACGAATTGAGTGTATTCTCTTTATGTTTTTTAGAGTCTAAGCCGAATTTTTGACATTTTTTTTTTGTAAATGTGTATGAAATCACTTACTGTCGCTAACAAAAAAGAATTTTCTAATTCTTTCTTGAAGTAGGTAGCTAAAACTCGTGAAACTTAAAAATGTGAGTTAAAAAGTTCGATGCAATATTTGGTTGTACTGATTTTTTCTCTAATTTCATTTTGATATATCCTAAGATATTAAATAAAATATTTTAATGTAAAATTTCAATATTTTTTTTTATATCCGACGCACCCAAAATTATTGTTTTTGTTTGTAGCCTGTCACAACTATGCCTTTACAGATTTTCATGTAAAGTCAGTTGTAAAACTCTTACAATGACATCAATAAATTCGTTCTCCCCGAAGTACGAGTCAATACTCGTACTTCGGGGAGAACGAATTTTGTTAGAAAAGACTGGAAACTTTATCTAATTAGCATAATTAATTAACGAATTATATAGCATCTTTAATCATTTATGTGAGATATAGTAATATACCTTTTTAAGCAAATTTAACTTTTCTAGCTAGTTGATGAAAAACTGAAATGGGCAGATTGATTGAAGCAAACGCTTAATTACTAATATTGCTATATGAAGTAAAATCAAAAAAAGCTTTTACACAAACTAATAAAAAATTAAATTCGCCATATTGTGGCAGAGTCATCTTGGATTTTAAATTTATCATAGTATTCTAGTATACAACGTATAAATAGTATAATATAGTATTTTACAAGTCAAGCCCTTAATTTGACACCCTTAGTTAGGTTAGGTTGTGAAAAAATATGTAATCCACATTTTGTTGCGGCCGTGGCGGCTCCCGACTGTTCACCATTCAAACAAAATAATTGGTTTATTGACATCACAGACACACACAAACTCACACGTACGCACAGACACGTAAATATTACGTAATAACTTATAACACCGCGTCGTTTTGCATCGGCGCGGCGGTTAAAAATAGTAGAAGGCAACCAGCCTTGTATTATTTTTATAGAGATAGTTTTAAGACAAAATAGAACAAACCTGGTGAGTCTCTGTTTTGAGACTACATTTTTATAATATTAATGTTTGTGTGAATGTTGGTATGCGTCTTCTTGATTAGATACATAGATATAAATATAGATATAAAGATCAACATTGGATTGTATACACACAAAACATAACAATAAAAATATAAGCTTACACGAAGTGCCACAAGTGGTGGCCTTATCGCTAAAAGCGATCTCTTCCAGGCAACCTAACGATGGATTACATTGCATTTTTCAACTAATAACTTAGGTGACGGCTGCTACTAGTTTTATTTTTATGGTTTTTTTAAGTTGTCGGCGCAGTGTGCCCCCCTTGCGGTTATCCTCAAAATTATTGTAAAAATATTGTAGTATATTATAATATGACTTAGTACAAGCTTGTCTTTGTTGCGCTCCTAACTTTTCTTAGTAAAATATTATAACTCTTTAAATATTTCGGGCTTTTTAAAATTATTTAACATTGAATTTCTTTGTGACTAGATAGATCTAGTTTTTCATAGCTACATATTGTTATTCATCTTTTTTATGCAGAAATTTCTTTGTACCTGATTTGCAACAAAAATTAAAGCTTAGGACAGATGGAGAAATTAATTATATTGCAGATTCCGATTGTCTGTTAGAATTGTATTATAATTGAAAGCCAGAACAGGTCTCTGTTATGGCTATCAGTGCTCTGTTATGGAGTTTCTAGGTCTCCTGAAAGCCTTTTCAGGAGATCTTGAAACTCTGACAAGCCTAAGGCAAGCCATCCTAATAAAGGAAATGAAGTTATATTCTTACTTTCAGTCATAATTCTACATTGATTTAATAAGTACCTACCTGAATACTACCAATATTTTAAACGGACGTATATTTCATATTGTTTGTGAAGACGGGTTTTCACGCGTACCTGTTTGTTGGAAAGGTCGAACTATAGTTTCGTTCACATTCGGTGCGAGACGTGTCTACGTTGAAGACTCCAACCACTCCCCGATAAAGATATATTCATCCCTGATCAAGGTCACCGAATGTGAAAGAAACTATAGTTAGAATCGTATTAAGTCTTCGAATTGTATTAAGTCTTCTTAAACTATATGAATTAAACTCGCGTTAGTTTTCTAAATAAAATTGCAAATTTTTACGGGATGTATATTTGTTACTCACTTACTTCACGCAAAAACTACTGAATCAATTTGGATGATATCTGGTACGGAGATAGCTTAGACCTTGAATTAATATATGGGCTACTTTTTATCCTGTATTAACGCGTGTGACACAGCAGGGCGCAGCTAGTGTTTCACATTGCCTATGTGAAACACTAGAGTACTGAGTAAGTAATAAATAAGATTGGGTTATACGTCGATCAAGCTTGTTCGACGAATCGATGTACAATTCGAATGAATATTGTATGAGAAACAATACCCGTTTGATGGATAGACACTTATTGAGATTAGGATTATGTTAGAACAGGCTGTTGGCAAGGAATAAGAGACTTTGTACAGAGAACGGTTGATCTCGAACGAGCAATTGTTTTTGCTTCTTATTTCGACATGCCAGGAATCGGATATATAACCAGATTATTTATTTTTGGTTGAGTGTCGCTTATAAGGAGAGACTTAAGGAAAGACATGTCCTTTGCTACTTTACTAAGAATTTATTATAATGAAAAAAAAGATTTGTTGTGGCAGTCATCTTGGAATTGATAGTATTATTGTGTATAGTATAGTACCTATTACATAGTAGTCAAGTCCTTTCATTTGATACCCATATTGAGGAAGATGTGAAAAAAAATGTAAGTCGCCATCTTGTGGTGGTGCCCATACAGGACTAATTATCACGAAACATACTCGAGCTAAGACTCCTGACTAATACATCTTTCAAACAAACAAAAATCTAAATATAAATCGGTCCATCCGTTCGGGAGCTGCGATGTCAATGACTCGTCAAATTTATAGCACCTCAACGTTTTTGCGTCGAGGTTTAAAAACAAAATAATATTTACTAGAAGGTAATTTCTAGTAACTAGACTAGACGTATCGATTGAGGACAAATTAACCCTAGCTCCCTAGGTAACAATTTCAAGCTACGTTAACACTCCAAAACTTTAGATGGAAAGCAATCGTATATATATTATGTGATACTGTTTGAAATAATGTTCAAGCAATTTAAAGTAAGGTACGAATTTGTCTCTATTTGACTGTTATTCTCTCGACTTCTGAAAAAGAAGAGGTACCCAATACGACGGCGACGGCATGTTTTTTTGTTAGAGGGTATTGTGTACAAAAGTTAAAAATATCTACATTGTTATGTCTACGAAAAACACTGTCTAGTTGTGTGACATACTTTAAACAATAACTTTTATGAGAAGCATCTCGAATACAAGCGATTACACTTTTATTCGACTGAAATAAACTGTTTTTTTTGTTGTTGTTTGTTACCTGATATTTCGGAAACGGCTGGACCGATATAAAAATATATTTTTTGTTAGATATGAATGAATGAATTAATGAAAAGTTTATTTCATCAAACACACAAAACAATATAAGAACATATACACTACAGTTTAACAGAAAAAGTACTATGTTATAATGTGTTTGTCGGAACCCGACCCCAACTCAGTAAACATGCTAGCTGCAGCTGGTGCTGCAGCCAGCGCTGGTCTTCCGCTTGGACCGGCCAGTGACATTACTTACGTGTGACTTGGGCAACGAGCCACATACTTAGACACATACTTTTTTGATAGGGTATACACCTCCAGTGGTCCCATTAAATATTTATAAAATCTATCCAGAGCTGTGATCTTTGTATAGAAATAACTGAGAAAGTTCCACAAGCGGCTGCTGTAAAGTCGGTAACCGCTATTTTACTACTCAGTAATACTCTAAAAAGATGTTTTTAGTCCATTAAATAACATTCTTAACTGTCGTAAATTAAGTTAGCTATTATAAGCGCTGAGGCTACGCAGTTTTACATTTTTTATAGTCTACGTTACTCAGTAATAATGTAGCTTACTAACTTCAAAAGAATTTTTAAAATCGGTCCAAAGTTTTAGATTTTATACCTTACATACAACAAATTAAATCTTTCCTCTTTATGTATGATATATAAGATTTCTTAAAACCAATCAATCTGTATTATCTGTAGCGCTAAGTTAATAAAGTATATAAAAGTTTTTATTGTATACCTTGTCATATTTCATTTTATTTTTCACAATTATCTCCATACTAAAGTTCCCTGGAAGAGATCGCTTTTTACCAATAAAGCCGTCACGTGTATTTCTATATTTCGTTAGAATTGTTCTTTTGTATTTATTTTTGTGTGTCTGCAATAAAGAATTGATCTTTCTATCAAGCGCTTACTGAAGTTGTACTGCCAATTTAACTGTAAGTGTGTAGTATAGCAACAGTTGTACTAATATAATGTATAATTAATCAGTGGTAAGCGGTACTCCCACTGGGCATTACCAGTAATTGTATCTTTTATCAGTAATCTTTTAGTAATTTAACGATTACTGTCATCGGTAATCGAGAATATGTCGTGTTTTACTAAATTCACGATAACAGTATGTGTGGTAAAAATTAATTTAGTAAGATTATATTACGTAACTTGTATTACGGTAGGTGTCATTTAAAAAAGAATTAATAAAATAAAATAAGTTATCATTATATCGCATGACATTATTGAAATATAAATAAATTACTAACTACAGCCACTTTTACAAATTAATAATTACTTATAAATCATGTCTCATCTGCAGATAACTAATAATTACGGTTTCAAATTCTTCAATTTTAATAATGATGTTCTCTCTATTTATCTATTGCAAACTTTATCTAGCACCATTCTGAACTTATTTTCTACTGACTTCCAAAAAAAGGGAGGTGATTAACTCAATTGTTTTTTTTTGTTTGTTACCTGATTTCTCGGAGACGGCTGGACAGATTTGTTTTTATTTTAAAAGGGTATATAATTATTTATTGGCTTTTGCAATAACATCGAAATCAGTGCGAAGGTTTGATTTTAGAGACGAAATGACTGAAATAGTTCTATCGGTGTCGTAATGGAAGTCGGCAAACACTTTTTTTAAAAGAACTTGTAGAAATCATCTTTATAGCGTTCGTTAACACAATCACAAGTTATACAAGTTCAATTTGTATTTTTTGTGAAACCAGCCTTTGTTTCAGAATTTACTAATCGCTCCTACAACAATTTGCTCCTAGTTTGTATTGTTTGCTACAATAATTGAAGTTACATTTAACTTAATCATAGATATTGTTTTTGAGTTGTTGTAGTTGTTGTTTGCTGATTGATTTAGTAATCAAGTGATTTGTATTAAACAATACTACATTCATCACTAACTAACTAACTCTTAAGACATCAAACATTCCTAGATAGTCTTAGATAAGAAATTTATGACGAGCATTATCTATTTTTAAATAACTCGGATAAAGCAAAATTAAAAGTTTTGAATAACCCTCTACATTTGTTGTGGCCATGTTTGATTATAATTATCATAATGTATAGTTTTCTACTAATTAAACCCTTTTATTTGATACTCTTATTGAGAGAGTTGTGAAAAATGTATACTTCGTCATTTTATGGCGGCGGTCATCTAGGAACAATTTTCATCAAAAATAGCTCAGAACACTCCTGATAAATACACATTATATACAAAAAAAACAAAATTGGTCCATCCGTTTGGTAGCTAAGATGCCACAGACAGACACATACACACACAAACACAGAGACGCCAAACTCATAACACCCCGTCGTGTTAGCGTCGGGAGATAAAAAGTATAATCTTTCAGATGAGTGATCAGGAGTCTGGAAAATTCTGTAAACATAATCAAAATAAGATTCAGACGTATTTATAACCCTTGATATTAAGTTAGTTTAAAATCAATGTAATTATTTCCTCTCGTAAAGTGTGTAGTTAGTCAAGGTCGTGTGACCACGGACATCCCAAAGGACGCCAGCGTACGCAGTGATGGATGGTAAATTACAGCTCATAATACTCGGCCGCGCTATAGCTCAGGCATGTAGCTGTAATAGAATGGGACTCTTATATTTCCCTCAACTGCCCCAAAAGGAAGCTTATTTTTTCAAGTGTACATACGTATCCTAACCCGCTTGTCGTACTTTTATGTGAGTGGTGTCAATAGAATCGCTCGTCTACCTGCATAACGCAATTTCATTTGTTTAGATGAATCTAAATATATAATTTTTCTGAAGTCTCTTTTAACCACTTGTTGATATAAAAAATACAAGATACTTTTAAAATAATAAATTAAGTTTCAAGTTAAATTTTGTAACGTCTAATATACACTAATGCAACAGAGATAAATTATAAGTAGGTATACGGAAGCCAAACATATAATTGGCTGGTAGAGGTTCATTGGAAAAACGAACTGAAGTGGAAGCCTTCAGTGATTTCACTAAGCATTTTTTACTAAATAAGTTCTTTTTGTGCTTTGCACGGCAAGGTTAGATATATAGATAGATCAGCGGTTTTTGATCGCATTCTTTCAAGGTTATCAGTTATGTTTATAGTAAACTAAAAGGAGGTCACTATATGCATCCTAAGGAACTCTGAATTGGAAAAATAAACGATTTCATATTGTAGGATACTGATAACGTTTTTCTATGGGGCAACCGTTTTTTTTTCTCTTATACAATGTTGGTACTTAACTCTTTTTTATGATCCCAATAGATAACCTTGTATATTTTAGACAAGCGTCATTTTCTTTCATGAGAATGTTCAGCTAAAAATACACATATTACTTTTAATTTTAAAACTATTACAATGGGCATTTAAAATCCATTTAAGTTTATAATTAATTTTAATGTCGTCTAGTTAGTATAATTGGTTTAACATTTGTCATACACAGAAAAAAATATAATTAACCCAAAAATAAAGCTTAAGCGTTAATAAATTATTTTACAAAAAACAATAAAGACGCCTAAAAAGAAACTTGATTTTCTTTTCAACCGCTAAGAATTTTCTTGAGCGGGAAATTGAGTGAATGAAGGTTGAGTGAACGTTTCTACGGTTAACGACTCATTCAGCGTTTACGGTAGGCACCTTGCTAATAATTACGTTAACATTTTGGTTTCCTGCTTGACTATGAAGCAGCAATTGGATTGTAAAATCACCTCTTATAATTATAATTCTCACTGTGCTAGATTGTAAATTTTGGGTACTCCAAGCTATAATATTCTAAACAAACCCTTTAAAAAAGTTATTACGGTCTTTAATTGCGAAAGGCACCAAAAAAACTTTTCAGTTATTTTATTTAAAAATGGAACCTCGAAATCGATTTCAATAAAATTGTAATAGGATTCTAAATGTGCTCCATTTTAAATTTTATGATTTTTTCGGTCCGGCAGTCTCAGAGAAGTTAGGTAAGAAACAGAAAAAAAAAACTATAACCGTCGAATTTATTACTAGAATTGAAGTTTCTAGAAACTTGGTATTGCTATACTTACGTAGAAAGTACGTACCAACTTACAACATCCATCTTCTTGGGGTCTCCCTATTGAAGGTGGTGTAGGTTAAGTTAGGTTACCACTCTAGCCAAATTGCAGGATGGAGACTTCTATAGAATGATATTTACCTTCTTTGACAAAAAGTTTACCTTGCTATATTTTCTTTCACCGTTCAAGTTAGTGATAATTAATTCTAATCAGCAATGAACAATTAGAATTTGGATTTGGGATTAAACCTGCACCCAGTCACTCGAGGCAAGAGACTTAACAACTAGGCTAACAATAACACTTATCTTTAATCAAATAGGCGTTAGTTCTGCAATACTGAAAATCAACAGATACACAGAGAGAGTGAGTTAATTTCTTCTAGGCAAACGCGCTTCATCTTAAGCACGATCGTAGCAAGAAAGTTGCGGTCAAGTGCTAACCTTACCAATAAAAAAACTATAGTCTACATTACGAAAGGGCGGCCGAATGTCACTGAAAGCTTAAATGAAAATCACAGGCGTCGTACGATCATAATATCGCAACCTGTGAGTATAATGGATCTTGGATAATTGCCTACGTACCCTTAATCCCCATCTGCGTAAAGGTAATCAAATTTTAAGAGGCCGTGAGCCTATTGTAATCATTTCGGTATTTCAACAGCCAGGATTGCAAGGGAAATTGTTTTAAGAGGTAAGACCTTAATTGTCTTGATTAGCTAAATGTT
This sequence comes from Ligdia adustata, assembly GCA_947049295.1. Taxonomy (NCBI): domain Eukaryota; kingdom Metazoa; phylum Arthropoda; class Insecta; order Lepidoptera; family Geometridae; genus Ligdia; species Ligdia adustata. The sequence goes on along the minus strand of OX346236.1, from coordinate 4,320,396 downwards.
TGCTAAATTATCGTTGAAATATTTTTTGTGTAATCAGGTGAGGAGCTAATATTCTGCTGCAATAATGTATAACTTTAGTTAGAGTCAAAAATTAAGATAAAATACGAGTTGGGATCTCCATTTACTTATCTTTGAAATTTTCTCCGACAGGCAGGTTTCCTATTGTCACTTGCTTAAGCGGTGAAGCAACTTGATTACTTATGTAAACATCGTGGAAAGTTAAAAACAAATAATACCTTCGAATATTTTGTAAAAAAATGGTGGAAGCAAAGATGGTAGTATCAACTCTGAATAGGGTTGCCATATTTTATCTTTGGGTGTAAGTAACAGTCAATGAATATTGTAAATACTTATTTTAAATTTTGTTTTTACATGGCGTAAGTTATTAAAAGATAAGTTGAATATAACTTTAATTGTACAGACTTATACGTCTATGCAACATGATAAAATTTAACTTTAAAATGTAGCTAACACTTACACTATACAAAATTATAATCTATATGATCAATAATAAAAAAATATAGTTAAATATTAATTGAACCACGGAATTCTTGAAATCTTTACACTTACGAGTACATTCTAAAAAATTAACGTAAATCATTGAGGCACAGGCGTCAGTGTCGGCAACTAAAGCGTCCAAGGTCTCACTTAGGTATGGATTAGTGTTCATACTTCTTTCAAGCTTAGATGCTTAGGCTGTTTTACCTACATTGAGATCGTTTTGATATCAGAGGGCTTAGTAAAAACTTCACGCAGCATGGAAGAGTATTCGATTGAGCGTACGCATAATGTCTCCATTTCACCTACAAAACCTGCAATGCTTTTCTATAAAATTATGTACCTATATTGGTGATGATGATGGATAGATGTGCGGCTTTTGGGCTCTATAAAAAATATTTTTTGCGGTCAGCAAATGACCTTGTTTGGAACGTTTGATATTTTACTAATTTCAGGTTATCGGCTAGGGGTGTTCTAAGTAGAAAGGGGATCACTATAGTCATCCTAATAGGTAATTTTTACTATGGGACTAACTCTTAATTCAAGAAAAAATAATCAGCTGCTCAATAGAAAAAGTTTATCTTTTTCGAATTCAGTGTTCGTCTCATAGTAAAAGTTGTTTGTTAGAATGAGTATAAAGAACATTTCGGCGGATTACATTCCTAACCCATTATATAATGAATAAATTTAATGAATTTCTATACATATTGCTCATAAGTTATCAGTAAGCCTTCATAAAAAATGACACAATAATTTATGACCCCTATTTGCCATAGGTAATGGTCACCTTTTACATTAAATTATTTTACCAAAAAGTAACAAAAGTAAATCATGGGAGATTTATTTGGTAATGAAACTCTTATGAAATAAATTTTATTAATGTTTTTAATTTCGCCGGCAATAAGTTAGGTTGTGTTAGATGTAACAAGAATAATGTTTGAACATAACCCGTCATAACCTCTTGACCTTGACAACGGCTGAAATTCTGAAACGTACCAACCAAGGCACCTTCACGGTGGTCACTTTCGAAGACTAAAAGTTACGTAATTTTTGTTTTTAACAATATCCACAATGGAAAATATCTAAAAAAAATTACTATCGTAGAATTGACAACCTTATTGGTTTTCCCTCTTTACTCAGGAACAACTTCTAGACCTATTTAAATAATTCTCTTTTTTTAAGGGCTATATTTTCAAATATTCTTTCAATTTGTTTAATTGGGAATTTGTTTTGTCAATAAAATAATTAAAAAGTTGTTAAAAAGTACCTCCTGATTTATAATGTTTATTTAAGTCTTCTTTGTTATATTTTACTATAGCTATAATATTTTGTAACCTATGTATAACGCTGACGTTTTAATGATAGAACATCTAAGTTCTAGACATTAAAGCTAAACGACAGTCAGAAGGCATACCGCAATTTAGTAATATCTAGACTATTCTAGACAGAACAATGACAAGTGTTCGTTTAAATTGATACCTACGTTATTGCTCGCTTAGAAAATGTAGACGTTACATTATTGTACCTCTATTTCATTTTAATTTTTAATGGATATCGGAGGAACATTAAAACGGAGGAGGTTCTTAACTCTATTCTTTTTATATTTATACTCGCACTAGCTTTTGTTTTCCACTTTGCCAGCGTTATATTTTTTTAGTTCGGAAAAATAATAGCCTATGGCCACTCTCCCGACCTCAAGCTGTAGAATATATGAGCAGAAAATCAAATTGATTCAGTACTCATATACATAGGAGAAAAAGACAAACAAAGTGACAATCATAATTACAATATGTGTGGGAATATTGCGCGATTTTTTTGCCAGTAATATATTAATAAACCTTTTTTGCTGGTTATGTTAGAGTCCTAACAAACTGAGGTGGTATCATATATCAGATTAAAAAATTGTAAGGGCAAAAATTTGCGTGTGTGTTTATTTGTTACACTTTTATGCTCAAACGGCTGAACGGATAAGGATGAAATTTCGCACAAGGATAGCTTATGTATGATATTAACATATAAAATATGTAGACTAATTTTTATCCCAGAAAAATTAAAAGTTCCAGTGGAATAATCGAAATTCTGGGGGTAACACCGCGAGTCGCAGTTTTATAAATGTTTAATATAGCGCCCCAGCTATGCTCATATCCATATTACTCGCGTCTTCACGAAAAAGGAGATTATGGAGCCTTTTTCTAGCCAAAATATGTTCCACACTCAACTAAACACTGTCAAAGCATGATCCAAATGAGTATTATAACCTAAACAAATTTTTACTAAAGGCAATCAATCAATAACTACGCACAGATATGAATGAGCTCGTACCTTCGTTGAGACCATCGTACTGGAAACCCATTCCGTGCCAGTGCCTTTTCTCGCCCAAGCATACCCTCGCTTTGAACGTGTTTGCCACTCTGGAACATTTATTTTCTTTATTTGCCCCGGGTCTTCGGGTCAGACGCAATTTTTAATGATATAAAATTAGGTGGAAAATCGATGTGTTGATTATTTTGGTATCGAAAATTGGAGTGGATAAAATTGAATGAACTCAACTACGAAACATTCGAAAATTTATCTGGTTTAGAAGTTACATCTTAGTGTTGCTATTTGATTATATAATCATAAACTGCAGCGGTTATCGGATAGAGACGCAACAACTAGATAAATTTGGCATGAAAGACGTAACAACTAGATAAATTTGGTTGCATTTTGACAGCGATGAAGTGGCATAAAGTTTGCTTGCTCTTGCTTGGCTCAGCTGGATCATATACCACTACCGTAATTCCATAAATTTTACAGGACGTCTTAAAATTACGGTACTTATACCACGAATTTGTACTAACGTTTTGCTTCTTTCTTCTTAGTAAGATTAACAAAACATTAATCTAATCTATCTATATTTCCGAATAATGAAAAGATTAATAGTACGATCCGGGTGTGATCTAGTATAAGGTATACGAATAGGTTTTTATGAGGGAAACGTGCTACACCTTCTTCTTCATTTTTATTTATCATTATTAGTGTGATTACGGTCTAACTTAACCGAGTCAGTTATACTCGTAAAAACAACCGTAAATAATTAAATAAATACCTACCTAATTATTTTTATTCTATGGTGAAACAAGCGTTTTGTGGTTCATCAAAACTAACATTACAAAAACTACCAAACATTCAATCTTCGAGCAAATTATTTGCCAAATATTTTTCAACCGCTTCCATATTTTATATTGATATACTCGTAGAATATCCAACAAAACATATATACAATATGCTAGTCTCGGTAGAGGTTGTATATTTGAGCTATTTGGAGTTGAGTCTTTAGGGCCGTAGAGACCGGGAACACATCTTATTTTCCAAACTTATCGGAGCATTTGATCGATTCGACAACCAAAATGCCGGTTTAAGATCTACAGATAATCCAAATGCTCCAACCCACAACAAGACGGCAGCGTGCCCTGAATGCTAGCCACATTACTAAGCCGAATGGCAATGTTTATACGATTGAGTCATATCTGAGCATTCAGGGCACGCTGCCGTCTTGTTGTGGGTTGGAGCATTTGGATTATCTGTAGATCTTAAATGTATAAATAAGTTATCTTTCTGATTTATTTTTTTGGTGTTGTAGTTAATCATAACTTTACAAATTGTGAGAGTACGATCCCAACATTCAATTTCAAAGCCTTTAATATATTTGTTCAACCTTATTTTTTCAACAGAATTTCCACAGCCTTATTTATTTTAGTACAATTTCAACACCAAGCTCGCAGAAGCGATAACTTTATCTCAAATAAAACAAGATTATGTTATTCTACGTACGTTACGTGATTTTAACGTAATATGGTTATATGGCTCGGAAAAGCTCCTAAAATTTTCAACATTGAAATTATTTACCCTGAAACCCTCTGAAAATAATTGGAACGGATGCTTAAAAGCTGAAAAGAGAATTTAGTGCCTCTGTTGAAAATTATAAGTAATATATAAATAATATTTTTTATGTATATGCTTTTAATCATAATAAAACATCAACGCGCTACGTAACGTAGCGCTAAATAACGCTATAATTTTACATAATTTAACTACGGGTATTAAACAACTACTGGTAATCACATTTACATTGGAGTTTAGATAATAGAAAGTTAATTAAAATTGCCCCCATTGTTATTTAAAGCCAGTAATATCTACATTTAAATAAAGTGGAAACTGATATCGATTTGGCAGGCAAAAGTGACGTTAAAAGCAGAATGTCATCTATGCAGGCTTAGTAAAAGAAAGCTCAAAAGCGGACTTCGTTGTAGAAACTTATCCATAAAAAATATACGCGTCGACTTGAGAATCTCCTTCGACACCAGAGAAAACTTAGTGCGGAGCTTTGAGTGTAAAAAATGTATTCAAAAAAATAGAGTTAAATAGAGAAACTCCTCTTTTTATGAAGTCCGTTTAAAAAACAAGGCAAAAAACTAGCCGTTATTCTTTGGCCGCCTGTCAACAAAGTTTTATGCATCTCATAAAAATCTCATATTACATTCACGAAACCCCTTAGTGCGCGATTGTGACCCGTACTAGCCGATTTTTAGTCTTAATTCACCAAAGTAAGTTAAGAGTATGCTCAATTATCTGTCCCTGCATTATGCTTACAGTCAGTGTTTTTCCCGTGATGTAAAAACAAAAAGACCCTTTTCTGTCAGGATGATCTCTAATTCAATTTAATCTTTTAATGAAAGCTTGTGTTAACGTATAATCAAATTTCAGTGATAATTGAAAAGGTCGGTCATTCCCGGGTCCTAATAATTTGATAATCTCTTTAGGGTCAACCGACCGTTTGTATACGACTTCTGATTAGATGTGAGGAAGGACATTTTTTGATGAAAACCAATAACTTGGATTGCTTAACGTGATCTCAGAGTACATTCAACTGATACTTAAAATAATTTCGATTACTTAGTTTAAAAAAACTAATAAAATGCTTAACTTAATGGGACAAATCGTTTATATTATTGCGTTGTCATCGGTTTTTGATATGTGTGCAGTTTCAAATATATCCAACATTCTCGAAGGTGGAAATCACCTTCGAGGATTAGCATGGTGGTAGGGCGTTTTCTATCGCTCGCCTGGCTAGCTATCACCCTCAAGTTGTAAAATCCTTAACAGTGTGTTCAGGCAGCCAGTGTATTCCATACTAGGCATGCTCCATCTAAGACTACTAAGCTGATAAAAGCGTGTTAAAAGGTAATGAACTCATTATAATTCAATAGTAAATTTTATTCAGTTATTTTTATTTACATACCAAACCACTGGACGATAATAATATAACTCAAATTTGGACATTTTCAAAATAAATAAAAAATTGTTTCAGGCGTTATTGACAAATAGCGAAAAATATAAAATGGTAAACATTATTATGAATCAGGCGTTACTTTGTATTATATAAAAAATTCTTTATAACTAAATTAATCTTTAGTGTTATTCTTCAAGACTTCGATGCCAGAGCGTGATTATGAACGAAAAATTTGCCTTTAAGGTGTGGTTGCCTTTTCTTCTCACCACCTCACAATATTATTTTCTTTCTTTCAATTAAAAAAACCTTATTGGTGTAGTTCCTTTACTCCTTACTCTATTTTTTCTGTCATTTGCAATATCACTCCCTCGATACCTATTGTATATCGCATTATCACATGGGGTATTCCTTGTGATAATTCGAAAAACTAAGCAATTGATATAGATATAATGACTCTTCAGGCATTCGCTCGCAAGAAATACAATATAAATACAACAGGACAAAAATAGGAAGTTGTGAAGTTCTCACCATTATCAGCTATGTATTTACCAACCAGGCTTTAATGGTAGCGTAGTAAGTTTAAAAATATATCATAAATTGTTGAAATAATTTGCTAAGATCACAATTATCATCTGAGAGAGCACTCCAGTGATTCTAAGAAATATAATACCTAGTTCTCACCACGTTGAATCAATTAAAATCTAATTAACGAAAACTTGAATTATCTAAGCAATTAAGCTCCACAATATAATTGAAGTGTAGTTTCTACTTATTATAAATGAGTTGTCTGAAGTGGAATGTAAGCGTAATTGGAACTAATTTACGGAAGGTATAGATGATAATATACGAGCATTACTTTAAATAAGACTGCCGGTTTTATCTGGTCCGAAGTATAAGCATTGCCATTTAGCGTGGTAATACTGCTAGCGACTTGGTAAGCTGCCATCTGGTGGTAGGTTGGTGTATTAGGATTAATTTTGTAGATATCAAGTGATCTATAGGTAATACATATTTTTTTTAAAGTAGTATTTTCTTTTTTTTATGTCAAACTGATTTTTTTATCTCAGATGTTTGTAATTTTGATTTACAAACCTCTGGCACTATAAACTTTATAATTGACTGGATTGATTTTTATTAAATGTATTTACATACATTAGGGACTAACTGGAAAGTTTTCGGACTTTAAAACAATACTAGACAGATTCTAAAAGTTTTTTAGAATAACCGAAAATTGAGAAACAAAATTGAAATTGATCTTAAATGGTATACAGATAATCTTAGTGCTATATTTTTTTTTGCTGTTTGAGTTTGTTTTTTTTTTGGTAATAAAGTCATTTGCCCCATTGAGAATATCCTTAATTTTAAAATTGGTTCAAAACTAGTCAATTGCGTGTTTTAGTCTTCATCCCAAGAAAAATATAGTAAAACATTTCTTATCCAACTATAGTTGAGCAGTGCAACAACAGCAACAATGTTAGTACAACCTGCCATCAAACATTTGATTGAACCAGTAAGTCATACGTATTCGTATGTATGATATCTTACTGTACTGTATGTAACTAGTTACATAGAGGTTTTTTTATTGAAATATTTTAATTTGAATTCCTTTTATTTCATGGGTTGAGATATATTTTTTTATCTAATACAGCCAGGCATTTGACCACAAGCTCGCATGATCACGGAAGTCAGCGACACTATGGCCTTAGATGGAGTATGCCTAGTCTGGAATAAACTGGCTCTCAAGGAAGGCTGCCGGAACACACCGTTAGGTGCTCGTTGACAGAAAAAATGCGCTTGCACAGAGATGCGCAGAGATTATAACCAAATTGTGTCGAAAGGTCAATGAGAATGATAGTAAAAGGTAGAGCAAGAAGGAGGTGAACTAAAAAGACGTGGATGACATAGAGTAGAATGGAAGAAAAAGTGATGTTGTGCCAACCCCACGTAAAGGAATAAGGATAAGAAGAATAATGTTTAATAAAAATCTGTTATAGTTTATAAAATATGACATAGTTTCAACTTTATTTTCTAAGAGTTATTTTAATTTTAGTATTATATTTAAATTTTCATAAGCACTGTTAGAACTAGTTAGTGTTCCCTCTTAGATACAACGAGATAGAAAATTCTCTAAATCCGAGCTTTTGCGTTAGCAATTAGTTAATTCCCGACATAGTCAGGAGATTAAGTAGAATTTTAATTAACGAGTAATGACGGTCCGAGATAACGCGAAAAATCCTGCTCGTTCTTATCAAAATCTCAAGGGATGCTGCCTGGAATGTACATTTTATAAAAACACGAGTATTTTATTTTTAACTAGCTGACCTGGCGAGCTTGACATAGAGTCTCGGGAGGTTTTTTGTTGTCTTTTAATATATGTTCTATAATAAGTAATCAATACTTTTCGCAGATATTTTATGGCAAATTTTTCCACACCTCCGGTTGGTTTTAGTAGCGATATAATCTCCTATGTTACTCAGTCTAATTAACTCAGTGATAATGCAGATTTCTATCGATAAGTTAATTATTATAATCGATCCAGTAGTTTTTAAGTTTATTTTGTTAGAAAAATGCCAAATTACAAATCTTTCCTCTTTATAATATTAGTGTAGATGAATTAAGTGAACGTGAAGATTGTAAATAAAACAAATTTACACTGTAGTCTAATCAGGAAATAGCACATTGTGATACAATTGTGGTTAATTAATGTCATTACAACAAAGTAGATATTATGGAACCGAAACAAGTGCGATTAGAAAGCCGAGATATTAATGATCAATCAATGCACACGAGTATCATACGACACATACTTAAGAAAGTATAATTTATACATCAAAATGAACTATTGTTCATAAATTTCAGCCATAAAACACTTAAGGGTGATATGATACGATAAATGTATATTATAAACCTTTACAATACATATTATGAACATTTTCTTTATACAATAAGCTATCCCTGACTGGTAATGCAAAGTGAAAAGAGTGTAATAGCAGATTACGTGTCTAGTAGTGATACCATAAAAATAATTCTACAAGGAAGTGTGTTGAAAAAGAATTTGATTTATTGTACCAATATTTACTATGTAACCTAACATACTAAACCTATTTTTAAGCAATAAAACTGCACTTACTACTATCTCGTATAAGGAAGTAACACGCGTCATGCAATCCAGCAATCCACTAGCACTATGCTAAATAAAGCCATGAAGTATGTATTCACAAGCAAAGTGGCCATTAGAAGAACATTGACGAGCCATAAACCACTCACGATGGCCTCTGTGGAGTACTTTAAAGTAACTTTATGAGCGCAACCTCTTTATTGTGTTTTGGTCTTTAAAATGCACTTTTTTACAATTACAGTTTTTTCATTCCTTTTCATTTTTTATCCTAAAAACTAAAGCCCAAGCTTTTCCAATAATTTTATGGAACCTCATTTTATAAGACAATGTTTCTTAATAACTGTTATTTTTACAAATGTTCTGAAGCCATCCTTTGAAAAAGATAACGTTATATTCGGTCTTATGTCGAGACAGAACTACCATTTTCTAGTTTTTATTAACATAACCAGTAGAAATCTCAGCACCAGTGAAAACACCATAGATCGAAAATCAGAAAAACTAGGGCAACGACGTTGTTACATAAATACGTGTTCCCGTCCAACGACTATAGTGGGGTAACTACAGTAATTCCGTTGTTATATAGATAAAGATAGATCGGAAATAATAATGACTAAATTATAGCAATAATTGTAGCATCATAGCTCTATAACAATCAGTGATCAAACGTTATAACGTTTGATCACTGATTGCTTTATAATATTCAGGGGCCTGATTTTTGAAAAGTTTGAATGTATTCATCACTTGCTAATGACGTCACTTAAGAACGATATTCAAAAAGTCGCATTGTGCGAGTGATGAATTCATTCGAAGGTTTAAGAAATCAGACACCTTTTATGGATATAGACTAGGATAGGTTTAAAATAAAGCGAGCGCTATTGTTTTGAAAAAAATTACAGTTGTTTTAAGCAAATTTTCCGTGTTAGTTAAAATAATGTTACAATTTAGGTTCTAAGTCCCTGAATCATGCATAGCTAACAAACTTTCACCCTCTTCGCTCGCAATATAAACTGGAATATAAAGAAATATCAAACGTTGATCCATCATTTGACCACCTGAAAAAATAAATTCCTTATAAAACTTGTCAGTAGACAATTTTAGTAGCATTTGGAAATTCATCGTATCAAGAGATCCAGCTAGCACACTGCTCATACATTAGCTCCTACAACTACTACGTCTTTATATATTATATCAAACTGAAACAAAGTCTGTGGTCAATGGTAACAGCGGTCTTTACCCTTATCCCCCATAATCCTTGTTTAAGGTCTGAACCGATCTCGACTGTGGACGAAAAACGTACAGAAAACATGACCCCTTTGGGAGGAATCTGTTGATTCTACTGGGACCAAAATGTTACTTAATTCTTAATAAAGGTTTGGACTTTCACCTTGCCTTTAAGGTAAGGTAAATTTAACTTTTAATACTCTTTTATAACCAAAGATAGGTGTCTGTCCGTCTCCTACGTTTCCTTAAGAAAATAGCATACGGGAAGAAAAAAATGTTGTGTTTTACCTCTTCGAGGTCACTGAAGATGAACGTGTAATGCAATATTAATAAGTGTTCATAATACAAGCTTTTCTAGCCTAGATTTTCTACGTTGACCAAATTTAAGCAACATTATCAATTGATTTTAACCGCTGTCGCGACTTGTTTTGTTGTAGAACGTGTTAATTTGCATTCTATATATAATATGCATTTTAAAGTATTTCTCTAGTTTTGTAAGCAAGCAAAATGCAGACAGCATGTTCACATTACAGTTGGTTACTTAATAAATAGATAACAACTTTATTTTTCCGGCTCGCTGAGTGCGAAGTACTGGCGGGAATAAAAATGCTCTTATAAAATATGGTACGAGAATCTAGACATTTTAAGCACATACACATGTATCTAAATATTACGTTAGAGTTTTAGTTTTAGTTTTTAAGTAAGGTGAAGTTGTTTGATACTATTAGAGTAAACACAAGGAATAAACATTTTATTTGAACTCTAGTTTAAGATCATTACATCAAAAACTGTTCTGACTGATTTCTAAATTTTGCTCAATAGATTTTCTTTACTTTTAAGAACATTAGTTTGTCACATGGTAATAACGAGCATCGACCCTGCTATTAGCTCGTAAAGTTAAGACAAAACACATAGGTGTTGGCTGTGACAGCAGAGATACTTAACTCCAAAAGTAGATATAATTAAATATTAGGCAATAGTATCAGAATAAAATCCGTCAACTTGTAATTTTTTCCCGGAATAATAAAGTTGGAGTTGTATGCCTCAATATTTTCTAAACTTACAGCCATTGCTTCACAGCCAATAACATTTTATGACCTAAACGTTTTTTGAATAATTAATCGTAATGCATGGTATTATTCTGATTTTCAACTTGCACGAGCCATTTACCATATTTCAACGAAAAATGGAAAGTCACTCACACAAGCGTGTTACATTTTCACAAATTTGTTTACTGAATGCATTTGCAGACTTTTGCCACTCTAGTTGTTCTTATTTGCATAGCTTCGGCACGCTACAGTTCGGCGAACAAAGCTATTCTTGAGTTAGATTTACACCATTTTCCTTTCTGTAAATTGTTTGATAAAGTGTGCTGGGAAATAGAAACAAAATTGCAAGGAAAAAGCGTTTGCGAACTTTGTAAAGTCAACATTTTGAAGTTGAGAGTTGATGTTAATTATTAATCGATTTCAAAAAAGGAGGTTCTCAATTCGTAGGATTTCTTTATATGAATCTATTCAGGAATGCAATTCTCTTTAAATATATTTTCTTTACTACATATAATTAAAATTATTATAATGGAATGACTTGACTTGAAAATAAATAATAAGTGTGCGCTTACGCGTACACTTATTATTATTTTTTTGAGATTGGTTTGTTTTTAGATCAAAGTACCTGCGTATAGATCTATAATATTTACAGGCAATTCAATTATTCCTGTATACACACGGATTGGCATTTGCCATCACTTTAATTAAGTTTAATAATAAAATAAACTGATCTGACAAAACATAAGAAACAACAAGAAACCACATTCAGCCTTTATTTTCCCCTTTTCGTATAAAATACTAGCACTCAAGTAATTCTGTATTCTGAGCTCGCAGAGAATTCCACTTAAGTATTAAAATTGCTGAACATGGCAAAAATTCCTCCATTCATCAGATGTCAACCGTTTTCTATGCTCGGTTTCCCAAGAAAGTCATTTCTATAATTTTATGACATCAATCCATTGATATGAGAGCTTGCTTGAGGGTAAAATGATGCGGATATCGTAGGAAAGATATTTTCGATTGTTACCTTAAATTTATACTTGAAAAAGAGAAAAACTATTCAAATACTTAAACCATTATTTCAAATCAAATCATAAATCGAGGTTCAACGTTAAAATGTTATTTTTTATATTTAATTTGATGTCGTGGGCAACGCCGCGATTGACAGCTACTAGTAACTATTATTTTTTTGTTTTGGCTATTTTTTCAGAGTATACACAATTTATTTTTATTGAAACTATGTATCTGCGTCTATCTTTTTGTAACGAAGTAATGTAGCGACTTACTGAAATTTAAAAAACAAAAGTACGTAATTGTAAATAATAATAATGTGGAAATTTGAAGTTCGTAATAATTTTGTAGTTTTTCAAATTCTGGTCATTGATTGTCTATAAGGTATCGATTGTATCGCGTAGAGTTAGCGATTACAATTACATTACTACAACTTTTTATACCAGATTATATATTTCTCTTTATACCCAATTCGGCCAGACACACTGACTAAACTTTTCTTACTTTTGGAAACAAAGATAGGAGACTATTTTATATTTGTCAAATTAGGTTAGATTGGTAAATTTGGCCTGCCCGAATCAGGATCATTGGCATCACACTAAAAGTAAAAAAAAAACAGATAATAAATACCTAAAACAAAACCGTTTCACACCTTTGATGTCTAATTCTACGCGATACCGCCACTTTACTATATTTTTTTACTACATGTCTTTAAATTCAATCCATTACAGGGTAGTAACAATACGTTTCGAATACGAGTGTACCCTGACTATATACATCGTAAAGTTCCATTACCAGTAACCACTGCTACGAATGTTCAGATAAATATCCTACGTTGGGTGAACGGCTTACCGGACGGTTGAACTAAACAATACATAATAGTAAAAAAGGCAAAGTCGTTGCGAAAAATACTTACAATTTCTGTTAGAAAAAGTGGTGTTCTTACGCTGTGACTGAAATATCTGTGGATATCGGAGAAATTTCAAGCAAGTCCTGTAAATTATTATACAATACCTGTCATGAAAATTGTCATTGGTAGTAATAATATTGTCCTAGTATTTAGTAGGTTTTTTTTATGTACCAAATATAAATACATATCAAAAACAAATTTTTTTATTTAAGAAAATCTTTACAATAACCTTAGTAAATAATAAATGATATATTGTATTACTAATTCTTTTTGTACGTAAATTCAAGAAGTAAAAATTATGAAATAAATATGTAAATTAAATAATAAGTTTTAAACGCAAACTACACTTGTATCAAATGTCACACATTTCGGTTATTTGGTCTATGACAGTTAAAGTAAGTCAGTACGGACAGGCAATGGACTGACGCACGTACTAAGCAAAAACAACACAAACTTCAATTTTGTCAAAATTCACGCGATTTGGTTTATAATGGTTTAAATAAACAAAGACAAACAGAAAATCGCAATGAGAAACGGACTGACCGAAACTAATAGAGTTCTTCGTAATAACTACAGAACCAAAAAAAGGACTGGGACGGCCGGGGAGCACAACGGCACGTACTAATAGATAGGCTCTAAAGAGACCGAGAGGTTCTCAGCTATAGCACAGCCTGGATATGCCCTGAGCTTCGCATCTTCAGTCAGACAACCAACTCAGACCCTAGTGCACACTGACTTTGCTTCTTCAGCAAAGAAACTTTGTAGTATTCGCGGCCGTCGCAATAACTTATTTTTCCCCTTTTGTGCCTCTCACACTCCCTATGACTGTTCGTGATTATCCTTGGGCCCTAGAGACTTTATGTTTTTCTTCACATCCTATTAATTGTACACCTATACCACAAAAAAATTAAATGCTTTTATTTTGGGTAGCTAGTTGCCTTAATGTTAGCTTTTTTTCAAATTTTTCAGTAACTCCTATTGCAAAAATAGAAGTCACATATATATCGCTGGTTTAAAAAGTTAGCATAAAAAGTTTACTATCTCGAATATTGCACATCTTTTTTTCGTTCACCAATTAGACTACAATGTTAGACTAAAATATTTTGAGTGAGCTTTATGTGTCATTACTTATTCACTGGCCGGTTTAGCGCAGTTGGTAGCAACCCTGCCTTCTGCGCCGCTGGTCCTGGGTTCGATTCCCGGACAGGTCAGACATTTGTGTGCATTAACATGTCTGTTTGACCTGTGTATGGGTGTTTATTATATATAAGTATGTATATATGTATTTCTAAGTATGTATATATGTATTTCTAAGTATGTATATCAGTCATCAGGTTACCATAGCACAGGTTTTGCCTAGTTTGGAACTTGAAGACCTGTGCGTGCATGTCGTCCCATATTATTATTATCTTCGTATTCATTTTATTTCCTAAATATAAGTTTTTTACAATATTTTTTTTTATTATTGTTATTGTCTATTTATTAACACTACAAGATAAGAATGAAATATTTTGATACTTTGTTCAAAGTTTTACCTTATACCTATTTCATTTGATTATAACAAGACAAATAATTGCAATACGATTTTAAATGCGATTAAGAAATATGCAGCATTACGTATATTATGTTTTGCAGTATTTTAATAGCATATAAATTATAACTTCAGTGCTGTGTTCATTATGTTCTCTTCGTAGTAAAAATCCTTTATTGGTATATTAATGATGGAGTGGAATGAACAATGGTATTATAAAGTGAATCTGAAAATGGAAAGCTTTAGAGCAGTATTAACGCTATTATCCACGCTGTTTATTAAAAGCTGCTTAGTAAAGGTTTGATGCTTTAATAATGGTTATTTTATTTCTTTCTGTTTAGCTAAGTTTTTGTTAACACCTATAAATAATGATGATGAGGAAATTTTTATTTTCAAGCCCTATTAAAAATTATGTTTTTTTATATTGAGAGATACTTTTACGGATTGTTGCTACGAACAGCAAGAAAATAATTACATCGGCTAAACATTATTTTAATTATATACATCCCTACCGAACAAGGAAGGGAAAATACTAAAATAAATATATTCCTATTAGTATAAAGTTTTGTAGCTTGTGCTTGAAATAATCGATGACGTTCTGTGTATCGAATTCGTGTTTGACCATTACAACAAGACCAAAAAATACCAATGAAAAACATGTCACCTACATATTTGGGCAGCGTATTTTCATAGACGTTTTGTCACCACGTCACACATCGTGTTTTAAACTCTTGTTTGTTTAATCCCATTATTTTTCCAACGTCAAATTTAAACTCGAACTAAAAATGCCAACGGAGCGGTTGTTTTAAACGCAAACACTGAAAATAACTGCAGTTTCAGTATCCTTTCAATTCGATTTCAGTGGAACGTAACACAATTACGTGGCAGCAAACCCGCAAGTTACGTTAGTGTAGGTCATAACCTACATCATGCATGTGGTCAGCTATTTGAATGCAAGCTATAGAACGCATGGAGTATTGACCTAGCTTTAATGGTGTAAAGGCTTTCATATATTGGTGCAACTGTTGCCTAGGGCTTTCTCGCTTCAGCTTGGGGACAATACTAAAGTCGGTCATATACTTGTAGCGTGATTATTTATATCTACTATGCATATTAAGGGACTTTTAAAAGCTGAACGGTCTTGGGCCGTCGAAATCTTTTTTAACGTAAATATTCCGATTTCTCAGCTACAATTACTGTTATTACATAGATATTCTTTTGAATTTTCTTTTTCTGTTATATACTTTACACCTGGTCTCGTATTTTTTAGTAGAAGTAGTTTCATTTATTAATGTACTGGTTATTTAAATATATTATGCCCTATGAAGTGAAGTCGTTGAAAATTTACTTTTAAAAGAATTACTGGTGTGCCATATATTTTTTTGTTTTAACTTAAGTAACTTGTCGAAAATTAACATCGTCCTTGTCAGTCACGTGTACACTAATTGAGTTATGCCTAAATACGAGTGGAAATGTTAAAACACAACTTTACGCAATGTACTTTTTCGTCTATTATAAAGACACATTTAAAAAAAAAATTACGTCATAATTCACAGTCATCCAGATCTATTTGGTAATTTCGTTAATATTTCTCTTATAGGGAGTATTTTAAATATAGTCTCTTTTATTTTATTTTTTTCAAATTAACTGAAAATCTAATAACTTGAAAAGTCATTAAGGCGCCTACGAATTAAAGTAAATTTTCAACATTTGCAACCATTTCTCGACGCGATTTCCGCGACGCTATCTCAACTAAACAGAATTGATGGTCATACCCGTATAAAGCATAAACAATCTTGGACAAGACTAGCTTTGTATCTGTTCAAGTACAGTTAATATATTAATATTAAAAAATAAAATGGATGAATACCTAACGAAGTCGTATAGGTTTATCACAATACTTGTTTTCATATGTCATGCACAATTTCGTACAATTCGATTAGATACAATATTATAAGTATATTACTCGTATATATCTTCTGATTACACTCACGAGGATGGCTTTTGTGTATCTATTGCAGTATTGCCATCATAAAAGCCGTGGATGACATTTCAATGCAATATCGTCATTGTAGCCGCAGAAGACACTGATGACATTTCAATCAGTATGCCTGTTCCATTCAATTCCTAATTTACAGTACATGATTAAACATATTTACTAGCCATCACATAAAATCCTATCAACAGACAGTCAACATTTTTGCTAGAATTGAAGCACAGACACTTCGTCAATAAGGAAGAACAACGTCTGACATTATTTGTGCCTTTATTCAGAAAATTAGATGCCTAACTACAAAAAATATTAAGATACACCACTTAAGATTTACAGATTCCAAAATATTCAAATTACCACCAGACCGTAGGGTGCCGAGCATGCTAGCGGCGTTACTACAATGAATAGCAATGCCTATACGTTGACCAGAGTTCAATGTTTATCTGGCCAGATAAACATTGAACTCTGGTCACGCGTAGCATCACACGCATATACATGGGGTAATTCTAAATTGAGTGCGTATATTTAAAAATAAAATACCCTTTTTACCCAAAATGTTTTTTTGTTGAGAACAAACCACTTTAGTACAAATATACAGAGGAATTCAATTGAAGTCATGCAAAGCCCACGTTCACCCTAATCATAGATGCGAAACTAGATCTCGGTGATGAAAAGCGTGTTTGCATGACATATTTGTGTAATCGCGGTTAAGTTAGGTTAGGATGAATTAGGAGAATATGAAAAGAAATGCAAAAAAAGATGTTTTTTTTAAGCGAAATATGTTATATTATCAATGCTGATTGCATGGTAAAAATATAAACAGTCAATTTTAAATCCCCCCGTATCTATTTCGTGAACAATGTATGTCCTGTCGAGATTTTTTCAAGTTAATAAATTAACTATCTGCAAACAATAATGCTATTCTTCCTTTTAGAAGCCCCAACAAATTGCCATCCAAGAAAACTTCAAAGTAAAACAAACGTTAAAGCAAAGCCGTTTCCTGCCTTGAAGTGGCTTGAAAACTAGAGCTGAACTGTAATTAAAGATTAATCATAAGCTGTGCCAGTATGGTTTAAGCCATTAAAGAAAGCAAAAATTAAGTCATTGTCTTAAAGTTTTGTAAAGAAACAAATACAACAAAAACTCTCACTTAAGCGCATTTCCTGAATAGTTTATTTTATTTGATATCAAATAATAATAATCCACAACGACATCCACGCAAAGGTCTTCAGGTCCCAAACTAGGCAAAGCCTGTGCTATGGTAACCTGATGACTGATATACATACTTAGAAATACATATATACATACTTATATATATAATAAACACCCAGACACAGGTCAAACAGACATAAATAATTAAAAAGTCACTTTAAGTATTGAAGAATAGGTACGAAACTAAATTGTAACCAACTGCTTAATGAAAACCGGTTGCAAACCGCAAAGTTGGCCAAATAAACCAGACTGATTTAATTCTTTTAATAGCTGTAGAGCTAATGATCTGTATATATTTTCCCAAATACTTATTTAATGAATTGACGTCAAGTGGCATCAATCCCAAGTCTGAAATCGTACCTGATATACAGATATGGAATTTAAGTATATAATACAATGATTATTCATCTGTAGGTATCATTCTTAAATCAACTAAAGTTATGTTTAAAAAAGTCTCCGAATTGAAATTATATAAAGAAAAATAGTTAAAAATATAAATAAAGAAAAATTACAATTTTTTAAGGTATCTTAATGAAGTATGTAGTATATTACAGAAAGTAGTTTGGTAGTAGGTAGGTTGCGTGGTTTGAAAATACAGCATTATTTTCATAGTTTTAAAAGTCACTCTATTGTCATATTATACACGGTGAAACAAGCTACGTTTAATAAACACTGCTCAAAAGAAAGACCTGTGTATAAGACATGATAATAATGCTTCTATGACAAAGAAAATTATGAGATTATCTTCACGTTTAAGAACAAATTTATTGTAACTTATAATAATTATATGACTGCCATTTTGCGATTAACATGAAGCATTTTATCCTGTAAAGTCAAAGATGTCTTTTTGCTCTATCGCTTTAAGTTTGAACTACACAAATGTTTCACAAAACTTATACAGGCTGCTTAATTGAAAAGTTATATTATCACTTGGTAACATAGGCTATAATTTATTACAAAAATGACCATTCTTGCGAAGCCGGGACGTGCTGCTAGTATCTTTTAAAGCTATTTAGGTACAAAACTGTATTCCTAAATAGCTTTCAGATAATAAACATTTAACTATGGTCATTAAAGACTTAAGTAGCCAAGAACCTAACGGTGAGATCTGGCAGCATTTCTTGAAAGCCAGTGTATTCTAGACTAGGCATGCTCCATTAAGGGCTACAGTATCGCTGACTTTCGTAATCGTGTGAACTTGTGGTCTAATGCCTAGCTGTGCAGTATGAAGAAAAATATATAAACTTGGAAGTGCTTTTATTCACAAAAATAAGTAATTACCTTTTTTATTAATTAACTACAATAGCAAAAACATAGCAGATACAGACCATTAAAAGATCTACAGATAGTCCAAATGCTCCAACCCAAAGTAAAAGAAAAAGTATATCAAAAGATAGTTTATAATTTGATGGCTAAATATTATAGAAATAGAACAGATACCTAAATATAACCTAGAAACCTTCGTTAAATCATTGCTTCGAGTGAGAAAATCACAAATATTTAAAGTTCCGATTTCCTAACGAACGTTAATCAAATCAGCTCCGTTTGTTTTAACCAAGCTGTTACTCGAGCTTCAATTTATAAAAGTAGATATTAATAATAAAGTATGTCTGTTATTCTTTATATGTTTAGGCTCCCAGTAATTTTTATTCAATACTAGCTGACCTAACAAACTTCGTACCGCCTAACAGTTATTTATGTTTCTCACCTTCTAAACTTTCCCTGGAGTACGACAAACATTTCAAGACCAAAATTAGCTATATTGGCCCAGCCGTTCTCGAGTTTTTGCGAGACAAACTAATATCAATTGATTTTTGTATATAAGACTAGCTGAGCCGCCGAACTTCGTACCGCTTAACAGTTATATATATGTTTAAACGTTTCCTACACTTACACAAACATTTCAAAACTAAAATCAGCTTAATCGGCCCAGCCGTTTTTAAATTTTAGCGAGATCAACGAACAGCAATTGATTTTTATATACTCGTATAAGATAGCTGGTACTGTAACTTCGATATTTCTTAATACAAGATACGAAAGCAAATAACGTCGTAGAGCATTTTTAAGGTGATTTCTTGA
Source organism: Ligdia adustata (assembly GCA_947049295.1). Lineage (NCBI taxonomy): Eukaryota > Metazoa > Arthropoda > Insecta > Lepidoptera > Geometridae > Ligdia > Ligdia adustata. Next base: position 4,300,502 of record OX346236.1, on the reverse strand, counting down.
AACGTATTTTTATTTAGAGGCAAAAAGAAAATATTCTGTAATGTAAAGCTTTAAAACAAAAAGTATATGTATCCATCTATACTTATAATAAAACTGAAACAGGTCAAATTCTGAACATTGAATATATTTTAAAAATTTCTTTTGCGTGAGTGTTATTAACGGTACAGACCCCAAATCTTTATTTTTTTTCAATTATTTCTGTCCGTCTCTCTGTTTCTGGACTTTCTATAACTCCAAAACTGCTGGATGGATTCTAATGAAATCTGGTATGCTTAAGGTTTATACAATGAGGTAGGATTTTATCCACTTTTTATTCCGGAAATCAGCGGGAGTTCCCGTGGGAAGGGGGAGGAATGTCGTAATTAATTATAACTCAGTAATGTGCACTTTGATTTGGATGATGCTTTTTTTGTTATCCGAAAAATTTGTAGGGGGTTCCTGTGGGAGAGGGGATGAAAATCGTATTTAATTTTTACTCGGTAACGCGTGCTTTAATTTAAATGATTCTTTTTTTGTTGGAAAGGTCAAACTGAAATGATGTTATCCCTAAAATTAGTGGGGGATCCCATGGGAGTGGGGATGAATGTAGTTTTTTACTATAGCTCGGTAACGCGTGCTTTAATTTGGATATTTTTTTTTTTGGTGTGTATGTGTATGAACCCAGCGTCTACAATTTTTTGTAGCGACGGTGACCGAGTAGCTAAAGGGGGTAGATTGCAGTGCGAGAGGTACGAGGTTCAATCTTACGAAATACGCAAGAAGAGCTTCAGCTTTCGTTGAAGGAAAACATCGTGGGGAAACAATAGCATGATGGCAAGGCATTTTTAACACTTGCCTGGCAAGCTACCAAGCACCTAACGGTATGATGCGGCGGCCTTTTTTGAGAGAATATAGACGTATTTCAGACTAGGCATGCTCCATCTAGTTGACATCGTGTCGCTGACTTCTGTGATCGTGCGTACTGGTTGTCGAATGCCTACCTGTCTTGAAGTGGGCAATCGGGATAAATACATTAGCAAAAAAAATAATCATGGGTTAAAATAAGTGCTGAATTTGCAAAATGAAATAGGCGTTAATGCTATGCAGAATCTTTAGTTCTTAAAAATTGTCCACTCATGGTGAACATAATTATGCAAACTTCTGTATTGCTTTAAGTAATCAAATTTTCAGTTCAAAACACTTCTATCGTATTGTATCTTTTACAATGATAAGACTTTCAAAAGGACCACTGATATACATTATCTAATTTTTTAAGTTCCACTGATGTATTTATGCAAGGTTAGCAACCGCGAACGAAGTCGCGGGTACAGCTAGTAAAATAATCAATGTAACAATTTTTATTAACATATATTAAATTTTACATAATTATACCTTTATGATCATAATACAACAGTCAGATTCCTATTTCTCTGTGGCCTGCCCATCATGACATCAGGCTCAGTGATGACGTCAGACAACACACAAACACACATACATCAGACATAAACCTTCAATGTTCACTCACACCCTCACAAACCATAACACACCCATTACACTTGTTGAGTGGATCGTATAAACTCCGCCGCACATAAAAATTAAAGCGAGGAGACACTGATTTAGGAAATTACTAATGAGCTAATCAGTAATGTTGTGTTTTATACTTAGAATGACTACAATTTGATTTGACCAGCGTGTTAAGCTACAACCCTTTCCAACAGACCCGTGCTTTGTAAAATAATACATTCTGATAGTTTATATTTAATTACAAAAAATAGGTTTGAATTTAAACGGTACCCGCCATACAGCCCAAAAATTACCATTATTATACTCTCTTTTTCATCGTACTTATTACAAAAGGTACTGAGGTTGGCCATGGCCATACAGCGCGGTAATGCTGCCAATGTTTTGGGTACCTTTGCACCGAGACTGAGTCGGAGTGGTTAATTTTGTTGATGGACTTGCATCTTTTTTGTAAGTTATAATTATACTGAATTACTAAATAAGTATACATCATATTACAATAAATAAACTATTCATTCGAATATTCGACTGGTATTCAGAATTTATGGAAAAAAAATCAATTAAATGGGTAAATCTCCAACGATAAAAAAACAGTAAAACTACTTCGCAGAGTAACGTAACTGCATATATTCACTAAATGTGGACATATGCTAACAGATAAAGGGATCAATATTTTTGTGATGTGACTGATATTAATTTTGACGTATTGTACTTTCACACACACAGTAACAGACAAAATAATATTTATTCAATCTCGAATCAGAAACTCTTTGCTCAATAGGTAAAAAATTGTATTAAACAGTAACAAAACACTCCATTATCTCACCGCCTCGCGTATGTTCAAGTAAAAATATAAAAATTTTATTGCGCACCGACGTGATACAAGGAAAAAAACCGACATTTGCTTTGGGAATATATTCATGAGCGTTTTTCCACTGACTTTGACAAATAGGATACTGTGAGTGAAATTAAGAGGTTTTGCATGTTGCGTGTGGAAAGTACAAAAGAATGAGGGAAAATATCACTTATTTGTTTTTTGTGTGCGCGTGTCTGTGTGTTAATTCTACGTGTCTTATATGTACATAAATGTATGGTTATGATAAGATAACGTTTTAGGGTTGATAATGATTCTTAAGTCTCCTAATGAAGATTTTTTTAGATGAAAGTAACTAGTTTCTGATAAACTTTAAGTCCAAATAATTGCTCAAGATTTTCAATTTTGCTTAGGAAATGCTAATATACATTAATCATAATTAGAGTATATATGTAAACAGTCATTTTAATGACTATAAAACCGTTTTAAGAAACTGCGTATTTGTACATGTGAAATATACAAATATACATGAACCTTTTATATAGGTAATTCATCGATTTATATATAGCGGATTTTAGCTCTTATTTTCTTAATATGTATGATACTCAAAACCTTATATGATTTAACGTTAAAATCGTTATAAAAGCAATACAACTTCATTTAAAACAATTAGGTCTCTTTCATTATACAATTAATTTGAACTCTACTTAATCTTAGTTTAATGTAGACTTATTAATTTATTTATTACTAGTTGCGCGCCCCGGTGTTACCCGCAAAAATGTTACTCTCCCACGGGAACACTTATTTTTTTTCGGTATGATAGTAGAACAAGAGATGTCCTGGTGCCAAATTTAATTCAAAGAATAGCAAACAAAATAGACTTTTTAATATTAGTTATATATTGTGTGATTTTATTCTAAAATCTTCCCATCACATAATTAATTCCTGTATCATATATGACGTCGCAGATATGTCTTATGTATAGTAATTTCCAATCAGGGCAGGCATCGATCGTTCGGGCCCATATTAATAGCGTCCCACCCTACAAGGGAGGTGGCCTGAACATGTTAACACACTGGCTAAGTGATTAACTTCACTTGTCTTAGTTAACTTAGCTATAACCAACTGAGATTGGAAACTATTTAACAGGTAACCAGTTACTGTATTACTTAAAACCGATTTGACGATATCATAGATCGTAGATAAACTCCAGAATAAAAAGGATAAATTATTTAGTAATATTTCTGCAAAATTTTTGTTTTTGTTGTTCTTAGTCATTTTGTTTTTGGTAATAAAGGCATTTTTCAATTTTTATATATTTTTTTATCCTACACAGCTAGGCACTTGTCTACAAGTTTGCACGACCACTGAAGTCAGCGAAACTGAAGCCCTAGATGAAGCATGCTTAGTCTGGAATACACTGGCTCTCAAGGAAAGCTGCCGGAACATACCGTTAAGTGCTAGGCGACAGATTTTTAAATTTGAGGGTGTTAGCTAGTCAGGCGATTGACAAGAAACGCCCGACCACCATGCCGTGCTCTCCTCACGTTGTTTTCCTTCACCGGTAGCTCAGGCTCTTTTTGCATGTTTCGTGGAATTTAACCTCGTACCTTTTGCACAGCAATCGACCCCACTAACCACTCGACCATCATCGCTACGAGTAGTTATATGTAATAAAAGTATTTTGTTTTTAGTAATAAAGGCACTTCCACTATAAAATGGAATAAATATTTAACAAAAAATATCACACTAATATAATTAAGAAAAAAACATGGACGTGTGTCTGTTTATTTGTTATTTCTTCACGCATTAATGGCTGAACGTATTAAAAATGCAGTCTTTCACGTGGCAAATTTCCGTGAGTAGCACCGCATAAGACGCAGCTAGGGTTTTTACATCCAAAACTTGTTTAGAAGAAATCACAACGATAGGGCCGAGCCACCCAAGTTACTACCATTGTTTTGTATTTTTTTTGACTACTTTTTACTTTACTTCTTGTTGAGTGTGCAAAATTTTTGAGTTATGATTATTCATTTTATAGCTGAGTCATACACTCTCTCCTAATTGACTTTACTTAAAGTAGATAAGAATAAAAAGTCAAAATTCGTATAGTAATCAGTTTTTCTTAGATCACACGTGTGAATCTCTCGTGTAAAAATTATTCAAATTTGGCAGTTGTGGAACTTAAATTAGTAACAAAGATATAGCGGCTACAAAAAAAAAACTCTAATATGTTCTTTGCTTTAACAATTCTAAAAAAAAGCTGTGTAGCACAAGCTACTCAAACTACGTCGTAGCACAATACACCTACGAAACCGCTACGCCATGATCCTTTGCAGCGTTTCGATTAGTTATAATACTATAAAGAAAACTAGAAATAATATTGCAATAGATGTAAAAAGCTATAGTTTGACTAGAGACTAACCTTTTCGTATATATTCTTGGTGAATCTACGCCGTAACATCACCTACACCAGTCTACGCCGTAGCACACCTACGAAACCGCTACGCTATAACCCATTATTCCCCATAGAACAGCTGAATCGAAAAATATATCATTTATCGTTGTGACTTAATAAAAAGCCCTTGTTAGAAGTTTGGAGAGCCGATAAAGCACAAAGAAGTGCCATTTTGCCGCCGTCATGATATATCGGGGACAATGGACCTGCGACTTTTGATCGCCTCTAATTGACTGACCTGAAAATATACTACACTATTTCGATATTGCAAGAATAAGGTGATAAATTTTAACTAACTGAGTTAAAGATAAAATATATTTTTTGTTGGTTACAGTTAGCCTACCTACGCCCTTGTAACTAATTTACACAACTCAATTTTTGGTCTATTGGGCAAAAAAAATTTTATGGAGTGCATGTTACGTTTTTTTTTTAGTTTTAGCTTTCCGCAGTACAACGCCATAGTGAAAGTTTTGACTTTTATCGAATTGCATTTTGCACAATACAGGTTGCGCCACGCGGTGTTCCTCGCAAAAATCTAGTTATTCTATGAGAACGCTTTATTTTTCCGGTATAAAAAGTAGAATTCAAGTTGGATTAATCCATGATATAAACTATCTTGGTGCCAATTTCATTAATATCTGTTCAGACGTTTGAACTTCAAGGAGTAAAAAACAAAAACACAAACAAACTTTTGCCTTTACAATATTAGTGTGATAAGTTTAAATATAAATTAAGTGTTACTGTTTTATTTACTTTGAAAGTAAATCATGCAAAACAGTCATTAATATGTTAAACCCAAACCATCGCAAGTGAAACCTATTTTTTTTAAGAATCAAAAATTTTTTACAATAAATCTTAATGCGATCAAGCTTCTGAGATCACAGAAAATCTCACACGTTAATACTTAAGGAACCAAGTACCTTAAATATTGGTCTTTCAAATAGCGCAATGTTTTCAGGACCAAGTGAATTCAAAGAAATAATGAGGTCTTTCAAACGCTTTGACATCGAAATCCGCTATTTAGATCACCTAGGGGCTGAGTTACGACTCACGAGTAACAATTTTATAACTTTATGTTAGACTGTAATGATATTGGCTTATGTTTTCTTTCTGACCAATGTGTACATTAGGATTGGTTTAGTTATACGCTCGCATTCTATATACTAGTAATTATGCAAATTATTAACCTCGATTGCGGTATTTTATGCGGCCAAATAAACATATAAACCTTTTTCTTAAGTTTTGTATATCTTAAAAACTGTTTTTGATTTAATATACTATGTTTAGGTACATTGATTTATGATAACAATGGACCGATTTTGGTTTGCACCAAGCAAAAACAAAATGTTCCAAATCTCTCTAGGCGTCCCAGTGAAATCTTGTAAAATATTGTAGACGAAATTATATTAATTTACGATTGAAAAAAAAAACAATTTCTATGTAATGATTTATATCAATGTTTACTGAGTGGTATTTTTTTAAGACAAACAATATTTTATTCGTTTTAATTAGTTCTTATCCGAACTATGTGGGATAGTCCGATTTTTCGACTCAACGGCTTTTTTCCGTTTGATCGACGGATATTTTACGCCTCCAAATGGTATATCTATTTTATTTTATTTCCACTGGGAAATACGAACATTTGGTTACGAAAAACACATTTTCTACATCATATAAAAGTAAAGAAGTAGACGTATATAATTATTTTACTAAAACAATCTCACGAACTGTTTAAGGTAAACACTGTTTTATATTACAAATACAAGTTAAGTAAAAATAAAAACATGAAATAGCTCGAGAAAAGATGAATGGAATGTTATTTAATTTTAAGTTCTATCCCTAATTATTTTTTAACTTCATGTTATTATTAGGTCCTTACATATGAAATTGGCGTTTTGTCGTACTGGCCACTTTGATCTCAAATATCTCTTCTTTGGTTAGGGATTCCAATTTCAAATTTATACAGCTATTTATTCATACATTTGTATTTCGAAAACCGTAATTCATTTGTTTTGTCTTCGTTTGGTTTTTTCTTGCGTCACGCAGTTTACAAAATGGAAAACTTGAAATATCCGAAAGATCCGACTTAAAATCCCTTCATTATTGTGCCGGTTGAGTAATGTAACGCAGCAGTTTACGCGCGTTTGTCGGTTTGCTGCACTCAATTCATGAGGTACCCACCTTTCAAGCTTTTTCACCTTTTCAATTTGCTTCAAGTGGATTAAAACAGTTTTATCACTAACACCGCAGCCTGCAGCTAACTCGGACGTGGTTTGCGATGGATCTGCTTTCACAATAGCTTTCAATTCTTCATTAGCATCTTTAGTCTCCGGCCGTCCACGGTGCTTGTTCTGCAGGTCGAAATTTCCAGAACGAAAACGTTGGAACCAAAAACGCACTGTGTTTTCTTTTGCGACACCGCCGCCATACACATCATTAATCCTTCGAGCCGTTTCTGCAGTACTGGTACCACGGTGGAACTCGTACTCGTAAATAACGCGATATTTCAAGTTTTCCATTTTGTAAACTGCGTGACGCAAAGAAAAAACTAAACGAGGACAAAACAAATGAATTACGGTTTTCGAAATACAAATGTATGAATAAATAGCTGTATAAATTTGAAATTGGAATCTCTAACCAAAGAAGAGATATTTGAGATCAAAGTGGCTAGTACGACAAAACGCCAATTTCGTATGTAAGGACTTAATATAATTTTACATCGCTCTAATTGAGTAGCTGAATAGAAAGTTTAAAGATGGCTAAAAATAAATGAGTATAAGAACTAATTATTTTATTAATTTTATCATACGAACACATAAAAATAAATATAACAGAAAGATGACCCACCACCAGAGGGCAGCGTGCCTAGGTTGCTAGACGTATTACCACACTGAATGGCAATGCTGATACGTAGGGTCAGGTCAAAACCGACATTCCGGTCACGCGTCAAATCGATCAAACGCTCCGATAAGGTAATACAAATAAACGTTACTAAACATAGCTAAAATATAATGAATTAGATCTCGTACCTAAATCAATAAGAACATAATGTATTTACACAATATTATCTAGAGCTAATTCGATTTCATATTTTCATCAATTTTGGAAAGACCCAACGTATAAGCACCGGTTAGTATAAAGACACGTAAGCAATATTAGGCATAAACTGCTGACAATTACGAAGATTGTAAATAAAAATGCAACTTACTCGAAGTACTATAAAGTCATTCTATTTAATTTTTTTCAATTCACCAAAAAGAAAACAAGGGTAAATTTTAATATTTATGGAAATGATTATTCAGCAAAATATATACATTTTACTAAATCAAATAATATATTGACCTTATAACTATTTCTGTTATACAAGGCATGTCAAACGGGTACATAATTAAGTATAATATTATGAACAAAATTTTTAGATGTAAGAATAATTAGAATAGAAAGCTAATATTCTGCAATAGCAGGGTCCATGGTAGCAGCAACACTGACTGATATCGTATGTCGATATCATATCGACCATATTTAGCTGTTTTTAACTTAAAGATTATTTTGTAAAATATTATAAGCATGTTTTATATTATAAATTGTTTAAAGATAATCTTTCTGCAATTTTTTTTTGGAGTTAGCCATTTTGTTTTTTGGTAATAAAGGCACTTGCCTGGTAGTATACTTTTTTGTTTTACTATTGTAGAAAAAAAAACATAGTTATAAATATATTTTGAGGAAATGGTGTTGACAAAGATAGCAGACTAGCATGTCCTTTGCCAGAGAATTCCCCGAAGTGCCTTTAATCTACAAAGGCACTGTAACTTGTTGTTTACTCCCGTGCAACTATATTTGTTCTATCTTCACTGCAAGGTATTGTGTGAACTAACAAATGAAGATTCATGCTGCAGTCGCTGTGTGTTGGATAAACTACTTACCCGCTGTATAGCTTAACTACTGGGTTATTGGCTAGGGGTGTACTAAGCCACAAGATCACTGTACTTATATTACGAACAGTTTTCATAATGGAACCAACTCTGATTTCGAGAACAAAAATCAGCTGTTCCATACAAAAAGTTTATCGGTCGTTGACACATCGTATGAAATGGCAAATTATTTTTTCTCGAATTCAGAGTTGGTTTTTTAGTGAAAATTGTTAATTAGGAGTAAAGTATAGTGACCCCTTTTGGCTTAGTACACTTCTAGTCGATAACTCTGTTTAAGCGTCTTATAAAGTTGCTTTGTAACTATTGACAATTCAAAATGGAAACTTTAATGAAATGGAAAAATAACCTCTTATGTAACTTGAACTAGCATTGTACATGAACTAATTGTAGGTATGTATTACACAACGATATATTTGTTTTACCTGCAGAATTTAATACACATCTGATTGAGAGTTCTTATACATCATATTTTTATTTTAAAAGTTGCTGGTTAGACTCATGCATGTCAAAGCCATACAATCTATGGTATCTTTTTAAAAATGAAATTTGTTCTTCAACCCTTTTTGGACTTATCAAACTATCTAAAAATAAAGGAAATCTACAAAACTAAAGTCTTTTAGCACACTTCAATTACCATTATAAATTTTAAAGCTCAAAAAATAAAGTCAAACAAAATTCAAAACGGAAAACAACAAAAGAGGACGGATGCTGAACCGTGCGACTGGAAAAAACAAGATAAAACCGGATCTCTCCAGTCCGGAGCGGTCTTAAACCAATACTCGTCTCGAGGTTGTATTCACAATCTGTAAACCGAGCAACGACTTGGCTTCGAAGGTACTCGTCCATCATAGCGCTCTAACGCTAGTCAGAGACCACCAAAGATAATAAAATCTTACACAAAACAAACAAATATTAATAACATATTTCTTTAACAGTTGTAAATAAACTTAGTTTAGTTAGAGTGTTTAAATACTGTTTTGTTTATATTGTTTATGACAATTAATAAACAAAAACCATTATTATTCGACAAGAAACCTAAAATCGCAAAACGCGATGTAAAGCTGCATTTTTTAAAGTTATATAGGCTACTTAGAAAAACTTAATTTTTGCTTGCAAAACGTTATTTCATACTCACCTAAGAGCTCCAAAATTACATTTTTATGCAGCTTTACATCGCGTTTTTTGTTATCAATATAGAATATTACTGGCCTATATCTAGCTAGAGCAGTCTCTAGCTAGATAGAGTCTAGGTAACAATTACTCTTAATAATTATTATAAACTTACACTAAAAATGTGATATAATATAATTATATAATAATATGTCGAGAAAAGTCACAACGTCCACAAACACTAACGTTACTTTAAAGTATATCTTTTTTATTTTTATATCAAAGTGGTGTGTTATTTATTGTGACCATAATGAGAAATACAATTTCTTCACTAAACGTCAGAATTTAATTCATATTACATGAAATTTTAACTACCGAGGAAGTGTTTTTATTAAGAAAAACAAAATGATTATGTAACTACAAGAAAAAAATTGTAAATAGATTATCTTTATACCACTATAGATCTACAGATAATAGGCTCTAATAGATTTGATAACATTTTAACCATTGACTGGCTGTTTGATCTATTGATATGATTTATATATTTAAAGTTATTATTTTGAATAGTTTATTTTGACAGCTTTTGTGATGACAATCACAAAATTTCCTACTTTAAAGTATTTTAGTCGACGCTCTATGATATTGTACAAGTACCCTAAACCAAGCTACGAGTATTTCCACAAAATCTGAGCTTTAAATCTCTTACTACAAACGATGTTTTAGTGCTTACAACATTACGTTATAAGTATAAACGGTTTACGGAGCTTAATTTTGTAAAATTTAAGCAGCTAAACGCAAAATGTTTTACACTGACAAATTAATTTAGTAATTTGAGCAACTTAAGCAAGCATACTACGTAGGGAACTTTTAGAAGTAAATTTTTATTTTCTATACAATACTAAAATATCTGCTAGTAAAACTTTTACTTTTATCTTTATAATATTCTTCGCATGTCTTTTTATCAGACGTACTCGTATTACGGAGAATAACTGTAGAAAATAAGTAATAGGCGATGAATGTTCTGTATAGATGCTTATAGGATATTTGTATAAAACATTATAATTTCATAATATTATGATTTATAAACAACTTAATTTAACACTTATATTTTACAGGAATTACACGTTCGTGGTAACAACTTAAGAGTCGTCCTTAGGAACTTAGTACGCACACTCATCCTAAGGAACAACTAAAATAACAGCTGTTTCATTCATTTTACGTTGACCGTTAAACGTTTTGTATGGGACAGGTGATATTTTCTCAAATTCAAAGTTGGTCCCATAGTGAAAGTTGTTTGTAATGATTAACATCATTTAAGCTAAATACACGTCTTACCGATTACCTTTATTATAATCCAACTCATTATCACTTGTCTTTTTATTTATTAGCAATACGCATGCTACTTACGATGTTCTACTAAAGGTCGTTCTGCTACATTACTTTAACAGGTTATACGAACCCGCAACGGGAAAGCTTAAATTTTCAATACTTTAAAGTAAACAATAAATCAATCCAGAATCTTAAATCCAATATACGAACATGGTAGAAAACATCGTTCGACTTTCCTTCAGTTTACGACCAAGAAATTGTTGAAGTTTCCAGAAATTCCTAGAAATTCCTACGAAACTCTGCGATTTCTTCGAGACCGGAGCGTGACTTGCATCCCCGTGTTTAATTTGTTAGAAACGCTTGCAACTTGCTATACACTTTAAGTTATCAAGATGTGAAAATACCTATATATAGGAAGAGCTCATCGTAAAAGAAAATGTAATTACGATGAGGTGTCTTATAAATTTTGTGTTTCTTTCATTTCAACCCATAGCGTTCCATACTAACTTCTTTGTCTAAGTAACACTGGGCACGGGTTTGCCCTATGTGAGGGTGTATACAAAGTGTAACAGAAAAGTGTGACAATGCTTAAGGGTGTTAGTCTACCCATCAAAGTGAATCAAACACATTATAAAAGAATTTAAAAAAAATTGGTTTTCCATACTAAAATTGGTCATGTAATTGTATGGAATATTTTTTTCCCGAATTCTGCAAAATAGCGACTTGGGAACTTCACTTATATCCGACACTTCTCCTACAAGCAGGTTTTTTCACGGTGTATATTCCTGTACCGTATAAGCTTAATATTTTTTTTATGTAATCGGTTATAAAACTAAATATAACATCAATATGGCAGTACTCATACAAATTTAAAAAGATTACTATAGCTTTTCCTATGCATAATGTTATTTCATGAATGTCAAAAAATGTTAAATCTCGTCTGGTTTTAATGGATTATTCGTTGGTTGCAAAGTTGTAAGCAACAAAGGTTGCTTATTAAATTGCAATTTGTATGGTACATTTCAAATTTACTTATTTCACAGCGTATCATAAGGAATTAAGTGTCCATTAAGTGGAAAATTATTATTTTATTAGAAAGGCCTGTCCTTTACACTCTCAATTCATATTTATAAACTTAATTGACTAAAACAAATATTTATGCTTGGGCAAAGAGTAAACCTGCTCACGAAAATAGGCGATAAATACGACCTATACAAGAAAACAGCTAGACAGACATAGGAAAGTTTTTTTGGCCATGCAGAAACGGTCAATTTTGCGCCTAGGGTTCTATGGGTCAACAATTTAATTATTGTACAATAAAAAATTTCGAACAAAACCTTTCCCAAATTGAATGTATCGTTTTACAAAGTACGAACTATGCACACTAGTATGAAAAACTGCGTCAGCTATGCAAGTTCAGCTAAAATAAGTTACCTTGAGTTTCAATCTTAATTTTTTCTTCGTTTTATCATAACAAAAACCCTATTGCTTTAGTTAAAGAAAACGTAATAATTTCTCCTAGACTCCGCCTTCAGATACATCATGTTTTATTCAGAAAATGCAGAAACCATTTTCTTAGATATGTAGACAAAGACGTAGATCTCAATTACTGTCTGGGCTAATACTATCTAGGTATATATACTAAATGTCTCGTTACTGGATGTCCATGCAATTAGACTGCTGTGTGAGATTGCTAAGCCTAGATCAGACATGAGACTAACTAAACAAGGTTATTGGCCGAGGGTGAGCTGAACAAAGTAAGGCTGTATACTCACTTTGAATAACTTTTATAGTACAAGATTAAAGTAAAATTTTAAAATACCAGACAAAAATAAGTAATTCGCCATTTTGTGACAGCGACTATCTTGGGCGGATTTTAAACACATTAAGATTAATTCAACTTTTAAACCAAACATAATAAACTCGAAATTATAAATCCTTTCAGGAGCTACAATGCCATAAACAAATACACCCTCACTCTCTTTTACACACACTTTGAAGTGTCTGTCACTCCAAACTTATAGCACCCCGTAATTTTAGCGTCGGGGTTTAGAAATAGTACTGTACTGCACACAAAAAACTGCACTGTAAACTGCATTTTGATACTGCGATATTTTTAAGTACCAACCTAAAATGCCAAGGTTTGTAAGTCTTAATTAAAAGTATATATTAAAAATCATCACCGTATTATGGCAAAAATAAATGATAATTTTTGACCTAAATTAATTCCGACCCTACTAGTTTGTTAGAGTTGACCCTTTTACCAAATGTCTTGGACGACTGTTCACTTTACCGCATGTCTTTAATTAACTAAATATTTTCAATCATAAGACCTCTATTTTGTTATTTGTCTGGACAAAAGATATCTATGCACAACTTACTAATAAAAAATATAGTATTATAGTCAACTTTATTTTTTAATAAAACTAAGTTTTATTACTTAGCTTTTAGCAAATAAAGTTATACAATTAAGGTTTACTTATTTAACATGTTATTATTTTTAGCATACTTACAAACAGTTTAATAAGTTTTCTTGTTTACAGTGCAAAAGAAAGAAACCATACATATCATGAATAGCTTATTACACCCCCACATATTTTCAATTCGGATGTCTAACTAGTTATGGTAAATCGTAGGCAACATAATTTTTGGCAACAAAAAAAACTGCTAAAGTAAATTGTTAAAGAAAAAGAAAGCAAAAAACGCGTTATCTATTAGTGTTGTTGAAACGTAAAATGATTTTAAGATATTATAATTTTATTGTGTCAATAAATGTCAACCAGAAAATTACAAAAATATGATCATCATTATGGTCCACAGCCTTCTTTGTCCCATCGCTGGGTTTGGGCACTCATATGATCATCTTCCTCGGTCCCGTGCCAATCATGTCTAGGCTAGACCCGCGACAGTTCTTATGTCGTTGACCTAACTTGCCGCCGGTCGAACGCTCCACTTCCCTAGCCTGGGCCACTACTCAATCACAACCTTACTCCACCTGTCAACACTTCGCCTTATAAGACTCTTATATTATGCACAGCCTCGCCGTTAAGCGTCGAAATCTCGGCACCATAAGTCATGGTGGGCACATTGACTGAAAAGGCGGAAGAATAAAATCGTCAAAACTCAATGGGTCAGCGTTTTAAGGCTTAACCATCTCATATGAACAAGAACGTAGTATTTTTTAAATATTTTTGATTGTGTAACTTCGGGTAATCGAAACCACTCTAGATTTTTTCCCGAACCTACAAAACTAAAACCGCTTCAACCGCGATTCAAATTTTTCATATCAATGTTTTATTTATATATGAATATTTCGCAAAATTGAAATAACGCTTCTCGCAGCCGCTTTCCTCGCGTAAATTTATCGCTACACATTCATTCTTTACTTTGAATAGATCATGAGCTTAGTGAGACCGCGGTTTAGGCAAAACGTGGGGGTAAATAGAGAGATTTGTATTTTAACTATCGTACATCATACTTAAATAAGGTTAGTACTTTATTATAGGAATGCAGTTTGTGAATAAAAATGCAGTTGATTTTTTGTAAATGTAGTAGTGCTTCTTATATTAAAAAAAACACACAGTCATTACGATTCCGTCATGAACGTGTATTGGTAGTAGTACCAATGTATCCGACATTGAGGCAAGAGTCTCCCCGGAGAGTCATACTCGTAGTTCAAAGCGGCTCGGGAACTTCGCTTACCACTTTGCAAATGGGTAAACCTACTAATTGTCACAAAAGATTTTTTGACAAGTAAATCAGCATAATAAAATAAGTAGGTAATAGTAGATTCATATTACCTACTTATTTTGTTATAAGACTTTTATTATAATGTAAATAAGAGCAGATTTCTAACTCTTCCCAGACATACCTATTCGGTTTATGAGGGGTAGTTGGTTATAATAAATACATACTTTATATGTTGTTTCAAATTAAAAAAAAAAATTTTTGATCAGATGTTTCGATTCATTTCTTATTTCAAATCCGAGGCTACCGCTTAGGTATAACCCCCTCTTAAGTTTATACATCCACAGAACCTAGTTTTACTAGTGTCTTACCACGGATGTCTAACAAACAAATTTTGACAATCGATATCTATCTATCTTGTTCCAATAAATATTTTTAAAAGGGTCTTTAAATTTTTGACATTCCTGGAAATGGATTCCTTAGCAAAATATTAGTCATAACTAGTTACTACATTATTTTTGATCAAAAAAGAATATTTAATAAACCATTAACAAGAATTTAGATTTTCATGCAACGACACTACGAGAGAAATTCTAGAGCACAGATTATTTAGGCAAAATTAAAAAAAAAAAAATGTAGGTATATTTCCACTTTATAATGTTAATTTAATTTTTCGCATTAATTTTCCATATTCAAAAGTTGGAATTTCATATACTTGAAAAGAAAAGAAGTTAAATTTTGATTTACGAGTATAAACACAAAAATCCTCAAAAATACATTAGCTTAATATTCAAATTCAAATTAGAAAAAAATACCAATACAAAAAAAAACAGATATATTTATAAAATACTCTGTAAATACTTCTAAAAGTTCTAATACAAGGAAGTTAATGACGATTGACGTCATAAAGCGATTAGACCAAAGATGTTTATCGATCAGAATTTTCCATTTCCGCAACTCAATCTTCAGATTTCATTAACAGAAAATCTATTATCAAAATAACGTTATATCAAAATATTGTAATAATAGATTTAGTTGGAAACAGGCTTTTACTTATCATACTGTGTACTAGTATAATTTGATTATAAGTTTTGTTTACAAGCTCGAAACTTACTACTATTCGCTGATTTCCCGTGGGCTCATCTTGTACTCGTATCATACCTACTACATATTGTTACAGTAGGTAAACGTAGATACAAATATAAAAAAATCGGTCAAGTGGAAGTAGGACTCGCGCATAAAGTTGTTCAAGTTTCTACCTGTTGTCATAGTTAACATCGAGCAAAAACGGCAAAGAAATCACGTTTGTTATGTGGGAGCCCCTTAAGTTTTTTTTTACATAGATATTTTGTGAATATTTATGCGTCCACTTGTTGCTGTTATTATTATCAACCAACAAAAGGCATAATAATATTAGAGCCTACCTTAAATATTTATAACTTTTGTTGTTATAGCGGCGAAAATACATCATTTGTGAAAATTAACTGTCTCATTTATCATTCATGAAATACAGCCTGGTGAAAGACAAATGGATGGACAGACAGTGAAATCTAAATAATAGGGTCCCGTTTTTACCCTTTGAGTACGTAACCCTAAAGAAACCAATTCAGTTTATAAAATCTTATAGCCTACTACTGTAATATTTCTAAAATAAAAATGATAGTAAAATGAACAAGTTGAATCACTGCGTTGATTCTACATTGTGTGCTCATGTCTTAAATTATATCGTAAATTGCTTTATTTGCATTGACATTACACAAGAATCATATAATTAGAATCAACATTACAATTACAAATGATTCTATAGCAGAAAGTAAACACGTATCTTATTTAGGATTCTGAGAATCATCTGTATGCAAACATTTATGACTGCGCAATAATGGCTCATAAACATTAAGAAATAACAAATACGAGTTAATAATTATTTGTCTAGTAAACGCCAACATTCCATCAAACAAAATCGAATACAAATAGGTTTATTATAGACGAGTGCGCTATATCTTAGTTGACATCTTCGAGTCGTATTTATGAAAGTATATAAAGAAATGATTGTCTTCTCTTATTTAAG
Organism: Ligdia adustata; assembly: GCA_947049295.1. Lineage (NCBI taxonomy): Eukaryota > Metazoa > Arthropoda > Insecta > Lepidoptera > Geometridae > Ligdia > Ligdia adustata. The sequence continues at coordinate 4,283,604 of OX346236.1, read as the reverse complement.
TTACAAATTAAAAATGCCGTGGTATAGCAGACATGCCCGTGAAAAAATATTTTTGTTTACGAGAATGCGCCACAGGATGAGTAATTAATCCTAATCTATTGTTTAAGATGTTTTCACATTCAGTGAACTTCATCAGGGATGAAATGAGCCGTTCGTGTCTTCAACGATGACACGTCTAGCACTGAGTGCGAATCGTTGAAGACACGTTAAAGTTCACCGAATGTGAACGAAACTATAGTTGGACCTTTCCAACAATCAGGTACGCATGAAAACCCGTTTTTTTAAACAATATGAATCAAACACGCGTTAGTTTTCTAAATAAAATATCCTAATCTATTTGTCAGCAAAACTAAAGAATACAAAAAATATGTACTGTGACAAAACTCATATCAAACTGTCTTGACTTTGCCATGGATAAGAAGAACAAACGAAGCATATAGCCAACGCCCTTTGGCATTTTAAATAAAGTGAGAAAACCATAAATGTAACCTGCTATCATTATATTTGCAGCGAAATAGCAGTTTACAACACTATAGCTGTAATGAAAACAGAGGCAAAAATAAATTCCAGTATAACACCCGCTGTTGTTTTACTTCAACAACGAAAGCCGAGTTAAATGAAAACTCGCCTCGTTAAAATAACTTCTAGTTCAGAAATGAAAAAGGCGTGGATTTAAAATAAACTAGGTAGAGAAATCTCTCTAAAAATTTTGCCAATGTGCCCAGGATTATTCGAGTAGGAGAAGTAGGTTAACGGTGTTTCGAATTAGAGATTTGCCTTGACAAAGCGTTTTTGTTACATCTATTCTAGTTTTGTCTATTTTTTAATGAAATGAACAGATCGTTTTATAACGAAGTAAATTATTTAGGATAAAATCTATACCTAATTATTTATTTTATTTGATAAAATATCAAGGTACACTAAGTTATTTTGTCATTAACGATTAGGTATTGTAGCGCTTGAAGTAGGTTAGGTTTTAACCTAAAACTAACCTGTAGGTCTTTCACGGATGACTTTAGAGTGCCACTAATTGTTAATAAATGTCTACCACTGAAATGTGTCACTGAAATCCGGCCTAATAGACTTCTAAGGAGAGCAAGTTAGCAAATTACATGCTCTTTGGAAAAAAGCGAGGCATAAAGCTATCAAGTGGGAAACCTGTTAGTTCATGTCAACAGAGTAAAGCGGCTTTTCTCCGTGCTCTCCACCTCTAAAAACTAAGTAGGTAGCGGTTTCGAAATACTTGCCTATGGAAAAGTAGACCCATACTTGTAGGGTGCCGTACTCATTCACCGCGAGACAGAGATTTTACAACTCGTGGTATTATAACTTTTTGAAAATTTATCAGATAAAAAATTAGACATCATTGTTGTGCAAGACAGATAGATAGATAGATAGACAACTCTTTATTCAAAAACCAGCTTAACAATAAATAAATAACATAGACAAAATTGAAAACATAATTCTAGTTTTTAAATGGCGGCTTATCGCTTAAAGCGATCTCTTCCAGGCAACCAAGCACGTACAAGATAATTACATAATATTAAAGAGGCCTTAAAATATTACACTAACAACTTATACACTAACAACTTAACAACTCTCAATACAAATATATAAATATAATACATACATATATAAATACAATACATACAAATACATATGCAATACAATACTAGGCATGGAAATATATGGACAAATTATCTAGTAATAATTAGATGAAACAAATTTTAGTGCTATAGCGATAGATAATGAACTATGACTCGATGCTTAAAAACGTTTAATGAAGGAGCACGTCTAATATCAAGGGGAAGACTTTTCATAGCATGACAGCTTTCACAGTAAAAGAGGACTTAAAGAAAGTGGTAGAATGTGAAGGAATTGATAACTTAAGATTTTCAGATGATTTTAAGGTAAGATAAACAACTTTAAAACAGGAGGAGGTTTTCATTTCGTTGCATTTTTTTTAAATATGTTACTGATTAATCAAAAATGCCTCGTTAGAAAAATGTGTCTTTTGTTGGAATAGTCCGAAACGATGCCACATAAATTTAATCAAAATCGGTCTCAAAGTATCGTTTGCATATCAAATGACTAAAAACTGTATAGGCGTCTGCCAAATGTATTACATAACTTATCGACAATCCAATATTTCGATACGGAACCTTAATAAACCGAGAATTTCTAAAAAAGGCAGGTACGAGTAAATTGCTTTTCTCAGTTGCTTTTATTTTCGACTTTATTTCAGTGGTTATAAGAACTGTTTATGGTGGCGCGGTGTGAAATTAAACTTTTTTAATACCTTTCTTGTTTGGTCGCTACAATTCTTAGGATGGCATTCCACTAAGATATTCTGAGCCAGTGCTTTTAGTAAGACATTTTAGGCGGAGCATTTTTTATTTATTTCCAAGTGCAGTATTTTGGAGTTTCAGTACTAGAAGGCTATTTATTTAAGATATTATTTAATTAGATTTCTTTGGGCAAACATTCAACATTCTAAATCTGATTTGGATTTCTTGCAACAAGATCATGGTACGCGATTAAAGAACTATTTAAAGTGAGGATCCGTTTATGTAGAGTTATTGATTAGGGTTTTGTTAAGCCAAAAGGGGATCAATAATGTTCTCTAATCATCATCCGTTTGAAAAAATAATTTACAACATGCCTTTTTAAAAAGTAACAACTGATAACTGATTCGGAAAGCGCGTAAACATTATTGGCTATTTGTATTATATTAGGAAAGTAAAAAAGTAAAAAACTTTTTTTTAAATCTGCTTCAGTGTCTCTAGAAATAACAGACAATAAATACAGTCTAGTTTAGAGCCTTCTCATATATTGAAATCTGTGATAAATTCTTGTCATAGTGCAATTAAACCCTAAGAAATATTACCGCTGGGGCAAAAGTTAATTTTAAATTTCTACAATCGCAAGTGATTAGCTTATTTCCAAGCTGCCTCGGTCACTGTTTGTTTTTCTCGTTCTGTTGTTTATGCTAATCTAACTGCAACAGTTGGTGGTATATAAACTGAAATAATGGAGAGAAAAATCATAAAATGGAGAAAGATTTAAAAGTTTTTATGCTATTGACCAAGTCAGAGTGGTGAGTCTATTTCAGGTCTGACAAAAAAATTACAGGACATAAAGTCCATTATATCAGGTACTTAGTATTGTTATTTATATTTCACAGTATATAATGGCCCAAGCATTGAGTTTGAAATTTTCAACTAATCGTTTGTTGTGAATGTTTGTAATATTTTGATGTCTAATGACCGTGAAATGCATTTTTTTATATTTCAATAATGTATTTTGCAAATATTGAATAATACACGACACTTATTAAAAAAAAACCTAACTATAATAACCTGATATAAAATAAAAATAAAAACTAGTTAAAAAAATAACCTTTTACTGTTACAAAAATATACTAAACTAGTTGCGTCCTGCCGTTTTACCTGCATTAATATAAGATTAAAGATAATGTGTTAATCCAGGGTCTAAGCTATCTTCGTACCAAATTTTACCTCAATTAATTACTGACACCAGTGCCTTTTAGTAAAGTTACCTGTTAAAATGTTTAACTGATTTCTGTACGCAGCGTAGGTTTAGTTTATAGTTTGAGTAAATAATACTCGTATCGTTTAATGGTTTATGACTTCAGTAAAATATTTGTCTTACAATTTACACGAGGTAAACAAATGCATTGCATTTATGTAACATATTTATGTCACTATGACACTGACGCCTCTAAATTTTTTATTTTTACTTGTCATTCTAATTTGTTTTTCTATTTTTTTTATTAGTTATGGCGCCGTACGATGTTATTTTTATGTTTTTTCTCCTGTGAAAAATTGTTAAATGTTATTTTATGTTGTGTGTACATTGCACGAGATTGTGTGCGTGCGTGACGTCACCTGCCGGCACCAACGGAAGACCAGCGCTGGTTGTTTACAACTAGCATTATGCTGAGTTGGAGCCGTTTTGTGCCAAGAAACTTACATTTTTTTTTTGAACTCTGTCACTGCTAGTAGTTTTTTGGTACAAATAAATTCTTTCTTTCTTTCTTTCTTTCAATCAGTTCCGCAGTTTTTGCATGAAAGAGTGACAAACACATCCATACATACTTTTCTTACAAAGTTTCGAGTTTATAATATATGTAGGATAAAACACCAATCGGTTTTCTTCCTCTCAGGATATTATATTGTTATTAAATTACATAAAAATAAAATTGTGTTTAAATTTTTTTATTGTATTAAGACTAATTTTTACTCAATTGCACAATGCCTATGTTGAAAATAAGCTCCATAATTATTAAAGCACATTATATACCACAGAATCTTCAAATTAGAATTCCAAAATATGTTCTGCGCGAATTTTTACTTAACCATGTAGATAACAAACAACATCTATCAACTATTTGAAAATAAAAGAAACTATAGCAAATAATACAATTTGAATCCTAAACTCTACGCATTTAAGCGGTATTTCGTAAGACGACCCTTATCAAGGTCTTGATACATAAGATAAAAATTCACAGCAGTCTCCTTTTCAGCTCTATTTATCCTATTCCAATATTTAAACTAGTAACAATGAACACCTAAAAACAACCCTTCAACCCCTACAGAACAAGAACCGTGTGTGTTGAATGTAGAATTAACAATTCAAATCAAATTATACTGCTCTCGATACCGACCGAACTGGATTGCTAGCCTCTACCACGGGCTCTCGATTCAAGTCTTAGGTTCTACTATTGTAAGTAGCTACTTAAATTGTTCTTTGTAGTACTTTAGAAAGCTTAGGTCAGGTTAGAGTGAACGGCGTTTTTACAGTTCTCCGCGTCAACGCTGTCAAAATGTAATTAAGATAACTTACAATTGTTTTCACCTCAGTAGGACAACCTACTGAGGTTTAAATAAGGGTGTGTTTTTGAAAATTCAATTATCGACAACGATAATTGAATTTTCAAAAACACACCCTTATTTAAACTCTTGCACTCGATAATGAATACATTCTCTAAATTTCACGTTTCCAAGTTCAGCGGATAAGGCTCTACGTAGATTCCTAGTGAATCAGTCAGTCAGTCAGGACTTGCTTATATACAGGGTAATTGGTTAAGGGTGTACTAAGTCGAAAGGGGGTCACTATACTCATCCTAAGGAACAACTTTCAGAATGGGACCAACTCTGAGTTCGAAAAAATATTAACAGATGTTCCATACATCCATACATAATGTCGACGACCGATCAACTATGGAACAGCTGACTTTTTTTTCTCGAATTCAGAGTTTGGGCGTACACCCCAGCCGATAACCCTGTATATACATAGATTGAATTAGTATTACTATATAATTTATATATATATATATATATATTAAGGCCTCTTTAATATTATGTAATTATCTTGTACGTGCTTGGTTGCCTGGAAGAGATCGCTTTAAGCGATAAGGCCGCCATTTAAAAACTAGAATATGTTTACAATTTTGTCTATGTTATTTATTTATTGTTAAGCTGGTTTTTGAATAAAGAGTTGTCTATGTCTATGTCTATGTCTATGTCTATGTCTATACACATATAATTAATAATATTCAACAATCTTGAGAAGGCTTCTGAAGTCTGTAAAAAATAGGATTAACGCAGGAGACAATACCTAGTGGTTACCTAACAGTAGTAGTGTTAAAGTGCAGGACTATCTATGAGAATCTAGTGAAATAAAGGAGTCATGCATGGTCCCCGATTCCTCTGACATTAAAGCGCGATTAATTAAAAATGACTTGAATTCGCTTAAAGTAGGGTATAAATATATATAGTATCCTGAGATTTGATATTGATAGAGGTATTCAGAAAGCATAAAAAAATATTGGACTAAACATTAAAATTTGGTGTGAAATGCCTTGCAAGATGCTTTTAAATTATACATTTCGAACTTTGTTAGTATTTCATTTTGTATAAAAATTAAACCAAAAATGTTGATCGATTGATATGTACCTATAGTTTTTATTTCACAGACTTATAAAACATGATAAAAATTTTACTCAAACTTACACGATAAAAATATATATTCTAACTGTAATATGTACAAAAGCTAATAATCAAAACTAAACTGATCGATTGTTTTTTTTTTTTTTTAACTTAAATGCAGTTTCCACGTTGTATCAGAGAAATACAATACTTCAAATAATTATTTAGGCATATATGAATAGTCAAATCTGGTACTTCAAATCATTTGCAATCAATTTTAATTAAATACGTTGCAGAATGTTAATAATTCACTATTAAATAATAAAAAAAAAAATATTTTGTCTGGAGAGATAGATAGATAGATCAATTCTTTATTGCAGAGAGACTATTATATAAAACCTTACCGAAACACGTAGATACAGTTAACTTCTAGTAAACTAATAGCGTCAGTATTTCATTGTCGCCACTTTCTTTTCACTGTAGAGCTGGTAAAGTGCGGTCAGTATATCTCTGTAGCGCTATAAAATAAAACCTACACTGACGCGAATGTAGTGTAAAAGGTCGCTTGTGAAATACAAAGAAGTAAAATTGAAAATTTTGATGTACCCCTGACATGTCTTGTGGCAGCCATCTTGGATTTGAAATTATCATAATTAATGTATTCTACTAGTCGAGACATTTCATTTGTGAACCTCCTTTCTTGAAGACGGTTGGATTAAAACCACTAATATAACTAATATCTTAAAATTGCACAAAATTTATTATATTAAGTCATATTATAGTTGCTAATTGACAACTAGAATCTCTTAAAGTTGCTATACCCGATCCGTTGTATCTACTGAGAGCTACCTAGATAATTTAGAAATTAATTTTACCTCGGTTTTCCTCCAATCTCTATTCAAACAGGCACTAGTACTCCTGTACTAAAGGGAATCATTAGCAATGAATAAACGTAATTACGATAAAAAAATCCCTGGAATTCGTAGAAGAAAGAGTGGAGAAAAAGTAGCAGAAATTATTATGAAAACATAAGTATTTGCGTAATTAATACAGTCTGACGCATTTCTTAAGGTTTGTACATGAACAAAATTTATATTATGAATTAAAAAATATTAAGTGCCATATTAGGAAGCCGTAAAATAAATAAAAACATTTTTATTAAATATATATTTCTTCTTACGGTTATAAAATAAAAAGTATAAGTTCATTTTATTTGTCAAATTTAATTTACAATAAATTATCCTATTTCACTCGATCTCAATACACCTCTGTGTATTGAGATCGAGTAGATAGATAAACCAAGAAATACCTTTTCGCTCTGCACAAATTATAAAAATTAAATTATTAATTAATTATCAAATACAATTGAACAAATCGTTTTTAATAATTAATAATAATTAGTGTTCGGAAAATGAAACAAGGTAAAAAAATAATTAACGGGCACCCGCCGAATGTATGTCAGTCATCAGCTTAATTCAAGTATAAGTTGTTATGAAGTTTCCAAGATCGCGTAGAATATTAAGTAATAGCTATCAGTTCCCAATAGCGTCGTTCTCTCCAGTATAAGTTGTTACAATTTTAAAATGAATACTAACTCGTACGGTCTCCAACTGGACAAAATGAGTGATTATCAGTACAAGTTATATGAAATAAAAAAATCTTTTCTATTATAAAATAATTATATCTAACACCATTCTTCCAGTTACACTGTAGCGAATAAATAGTGCTACATTTTTGGTACTACTCTCGCTACGAAGCTGCTTCGTAATTTTACAAGCTTTTTTTAACTACCAAGTTAAACCGATTTTCATAAAAACCACAAACAAGCCTTTGTGTTTATATACCCAATAGTAGTACGATTTGTCATTCAACAAATAATTTCGAAAAAAGAAGTTACGAGTAAATTTAAATCCCGTACATACTTTTAAAAAAGAAATATTAATGTAGTCATAATAGTCTAGGCGTCTCGGAATAATCGGGAAGCGTTTCTTTTTTGAAGGTGGCTAAATATAACTAGTTAAAGTTCTGAACTCATTTGTGTGCTAATCTAAGAGAATATTTTAAATGTATTCAAATCCACTTGCCGCGTAGTAAACGAGTTTTCCATCCACAATGGACTGCGGATGCATAGTTGAAGCGGGAAATGGGAATAATATTAAAGTAAGTAAGTACCCTTTACTATCCTTTCCGATGTAAAACACTTCATGTTTTACAGATTAAAGTAGTTTTCTGATAGTACATTTTCTAAATAAAATGTTTTTGAGCAGACCGAAAATTGACGGCATTAATGTCCAAAATACATATTTTATACTTATCAACCCATAGCGTCCCACCGTAGGGCAAACTATGAAGTTAACCGATAAGCAGGTTTCTTCAAGATGCTTTACTTCACCGTTTAAGCAAGTGGTAATTTATTCTAATATGCACATTGGTGATTAACTTAACGGTGCATATCTGAACCAGAGATTAAACCCGCGTTCTTTCGTTTGTGCGGCAAGGATTTGAATAAGCACCACTAACTTATAAGAAAAATATAAATGATGGTGACCCTAATTTGTCCAGTCACACTGACTAAACTAAAAGTTCCTAAAACTATATACAGCCTTTTCTCACTTATGGAAACAAAAAGAGAAGAGACAATTTTAGAACTGTCAAATTAGGTTACTTTAGTAAGATTGGCCTGCCCGAATCGAAGTCAATGTTAAAACAAAAATAGCCGGTTCGTGTAAATTGACTTATCTCAGATATTCGAAATATATAAACGCTTTATAGAACAAAATTATAAGCATATTTTCTATCCAGCTAATTAACTTAGAAAGCGATTATGTTACTTCCGCTAGATAGACACTATATGTATGTATCTAATTAAGTGCCGTGACGATGTTAAAAAGTTTCGAAATATTTTATGAAGCTGATAGTTTTTTGTGAGGATTGATGAAGACCACAGTCTTGATTCGCTGAATATACATCTTTAATTTTGCTAGACTGAGTACTTTGCTTTGCTTAAAAAGGCGTTCGTTCATCTTCTTTCTAAAATAGTTTTCAGAAACAAATTCACATTGCGCCACTCGCACGATGTAAGCAATTGTTTGTCTTAGGTGTGACGATTGTAACTCAATAGAAAAAAAATGCACTAGCTTCACTCTAATTTGATATTAGATTTTTCCAACAAACTAATTCACATTTTGATTTTTGACAAACTTTTTGTTAAGAACTGCTAATTTTAATCAGCAAATTTCTGTAATGAAAATATAAAACCATTCAATAATCTTGTAACCTTTTATCCTTTTTCCTTTCCCGTCAACAAAAAAAAGATTTTGTGGGTGTTGATTCAAAAGGACTTTTAAAGCGCTGCTAAAATAACAACCATGTATATCTCAGCGGTGGATCTAAGCACAAAAAAATATCCTAAATATGTTAACCCTTAATAGCTAGTGTCAAATGCAGCATGATTGCCTAGAAAACCCCGTCCAACTAGCAAAATGGCTATCTTCTAACACAATTTAGACGCATATAACCACCATTAAATTTCCACAGCTTGTCGCTGATTTTTTTCAATTTATCGCCTATATCTCAGAATACAATTCAGTGGCAGTCTAACAGAAAAATACCCTCTTATGACGCCACAATGAATAGCATTATTGACGAAGTTTGCGGCGGATGCGACCCAGATGTGGGACACAATATACAAGTAAGTATACTGGTATATACATAAATACTGTTTGTATGTTGCCAAATGATATGTGTGAACTTGTGTGCAAGTTGCAAGGCTTGCGGCTGTGACTTGTGGTTAGGATTGGTATGTATTACAGAATATTGTAATATTTTAATGAAATATGTTTATAGTTTTATTGGGGTCTATTACTGGGCAAGTACCTTTATTATCATAAAAAAATAACTAACTACAACAAAAAAAATAGAGCAGAAAGATTACCCATAGACCATATAAGATCTACAGATGCTTGAGGTCTTATACATCAATTGATAACTTAATTTGAAATGATCGTACGTAAAAAAAGTAATGCAATACGATGGCATCAATATAGACATCAAATGTAGCATGTACGAGTAAAAGTTTACACAAAATTTAAAAGGTCAGATTTAAGTTAGATTAGATATTTACTATAAGGATAACACTGTTTTTTTTTACTTTCATGAATTCTTTCAGTGCTCTAAATAAATAAAAAAAAAATTTTGGATGGACCTAGCTATACAACAATTTAAAACTGCTACTCTAAATAGCTCACAATATATCAGTACCACTTTAAATAATGTTTTCTCTTGAAAAAAACTACATTGACGCTATATTTTTCAAAATTATGTTTCGTGACTATAAAGGTTTTGACGTCGCGACGAAGGATATCGCGTTCAAAAGGTTAATACAAAAAAAAACCTCCACCCACAATCATATGACCACGCTACGTATAATTTTGACCACACGCCACGTAATGTGGCTCCACGCGTCAGTGGCAGCACGTCCGCTGCTGACCGCAAACATAGCATTGCACTGACATAACGAGTTAGCGCAAGTACGATTAATGGTTCTTTAACGCATTAGTTTAGCATATTTATGGGTTCTGGAAGGCTTAGCCACTTAAAAGCCTATTGCGGGGGTTTATTTAATAGTGTTTTTGGTGTTACGTAGGCCGGGTATAATTAGCTTATTGCACTGAATGTTGTGGTACATAAAATAAAACATCTGGTCAAGTACCGCAATTCTAGTCTAAGAATTGCCGTTCCTACGGTACTCGTAATTCCTGAAATAGATTTTTGATCTATATAAATCATTCCAGGAATCGGTCGTTTGCGTTTGGTCGTAATTGGGGTACTTTTAAAAGTAAATCAAAAGATCCGTGGTTCGTTGCGCTAAAAGCTTAGCCCTCGATCAAGTTATAAATTGATTTTTTGAACACGTTGAATGCTAAAATAATATTTTTATAATGAATGTTTGGGCATCAAGGAAATTTCCTTATAATTAGAATGTTTTTTTTTTTTGTAAATTGTAACTAAGTATATTAATTAAGTATGCATGTTAAATAATATGTTATGTAATACTTCATTATACATTTAAGGAAAAAGTTCTAATCAAATCAAATCTCTAAAACTATTCTCAATAGAAAATAATCAGTACAACAGAAAATAAAGTCAGTGGTCCTATTTAATACTTATTTATGATATATATCCGCTGTAGTGCATACTTTGATAAATTAAATACTTCTGAGTAAAAAATATATACACATGAAATAATGATTGTAAAGTTAAAAATAATATAAATCTTATGTAATTTAAATAATATAATATAATAGCACTCTTCTCAACCTACATACAGACAAAATAAAAATTAACTTATATTAAGAATTGTTCTCAACTTCACAATATCAAAGTTAGACCCATTAGATATAATATGCCTACGTGTAGATATAATATATCATCAATATAACATACCTACGTGAAATCCCGAATACATTTTCGACCTACACAGTGAAAAGTGAAAACAACCTTTCAGTAATTCCTCTACAAGGCATCCGACCATCAATCATTTCTTCTACAAAAAATAATCAATCTAGGCTTGTCGATATCGACTGACGTTAAATGTAGGTAACACGTCATACGTAGAGATGTTTCGAGTTGTCGATAAAATTATGTCGATCTTTTACACGAAACATCGTCGTGCTGAATAAATCTAATATTATTTTCATTTTCAATTTTGCTTATTTTTTTTATTTTACATTCATTGACTCATCGTTATAACACCTGTATTGGCCGAAAACCGAACACGGGATTATCGACTCTTGAAGCGAGTATGGTCCACCACTATGTCACGTCTGTCATCATAGCTCATCCGTTCTTTTTGGAAATAATAAGTAGTTAAAATAATTGCTTAATAATCAACATAGTGAACCGATTAAGACTCTCAATTATTAATATCAACCAATCTACGTGTGTTAGTAGCTACGACATTATTTAGTGATCAACGGTTTCTTGCGACCGATCAGCGGAACACATACATGCTAAAGTATCTATTTTTATAGGTAAAAAGTACCTAGTTAGAAGTGACTTCAAAAACACTTGACTGCTAAAAATCATCCGCAATTATTATTATTTTTAATTTGATGTAGCCAGTGCCACTCTCACGTCTAAGACGAATCTCAAATATACGACAAGCCGTTTAGGCTCTAGGGCGTGCCAAAGTACATATAAACACTCAAAAACCCTCTTTCTTTCGCAGTCGGATAAAAAATAGAAACCTAACTACAATTAAGTCATCACATAGAAAAAAAAAACTCCTGATTAACGAGTATCTCTCCAGAGGTCCCAATGGACCCGGCATGTCAGTCCTAATGAGTGAGATTGGACCGGGAGGACATTTTTCTAGAAAATTGGCTCACTTATTACTTCGATACAGTTTACTTTGGTATTCCTCTGAGACGGGGGATAGAATGAAGACAGATGGGTACAGCTGAGCTTATGAATACCTAGTAGGTATGTTCCACTTATATTTTATTGATTTTCTTAGTGAAAGATTGTTTACAATAGAAAAGGATTACAATTATACTACATAAGATTCAGACATGCTTTTAGCAAGTATTGATCGGATGTTTCGGTTCATTTCTTACTACAAGTACGAATTCGTGACTAGCACTTGTTACTAGATAATCATCCCATTTAAGTTAATACAACCACAAATCCTTGTTTAGTCAGAGTCTTACAACCTATTTTGACGTTCGATCTCTTATATTTTGTTCCAGTATATTTGATTTGAAGGGTGTTTAAATTTTATAAATATCTTAGCAAATATAATAGTTAAACTATGTTTAAAACATTTTTGTTTAGACTGTAATGTATATATGTATGAATGGTGCTTGTGTTTGTGATCCGTTGCTTAGCAAATACAATAAGAAATTAATTTCAAACTAAAAAAATACAATAGGCATGAAAACGGCCATTTTTTAAAGTAAAGGAGCCAGTTTTCAGTTACTTTATTCAAAAACCAAACTATATGGACTGATTTTGATAAAATTAATTCACTATTGGCAAAGTTACTTAATGTAATAAATAACTAGAAAACTTAATAAAATATCAGTTCAATGGAAAACTTCCCCTTATTTTGAGGTTGGTTAATAAAACTCATTTTAGGTACTTGTTTGTAGCGTCAAGATTTTTTCTCAGAAGAATATATTTTTCTACACAGTGTAGAATCGTTTGAATGAGAAATTATTTTATCATTATTTGAAATTATATCTGATTGATATAGTGTTCCTGAGTGTACCTTTTTTCTGTCAGATATAATTATTCTCATTTGTCTAGCCGGCCATACCTGCGCGAACTAAGAGTTTTCATGCCACATCTTATGAAAACAATCACATAATTTCTAAATAACTTTTTTAAAAATAGAATCTTGATATTTCTGATCAATTAGGCCATAATTAATACGTAAATTGTTGTTTAAAAAAAAATAGTTACTGACTCCCATAACTGCAGGCGCCGATAGAACTTTTTCAGTTATTTTGATTTATAAAATCAAACCTCTGAATTTAGTTTTGATAAATTTAAAATGAGATAAATGGCAGAAACCATATAACAAACAAAATATCTACCCATCAAATTGAGTAAATCAATAATTATTAACTGAAGTTAGAAAACAAAATGAGAATTAGGTACTTAAAAAACTTTTGCACAATATTAAGTCACTTTTTTACTTACAACTCTAAATAGGTAATTACTATATATCAAATATTTTTAATACTGTTAGCGCGGCCACCAAATAGTATGGTGGAGTTCACGCTGGATACGGGATGCGGTAGTGGACTGTATATGTATAGGAGCGGTAAGAGAGGAGAGAAAACGAACGACTAACCTGGGTCTCCTTGCAGCAGCAAATGCAGACACCCTGCCGCGTCCTGTAGATCGGGACCTCTTCTTTTTACAGGCTGCTTGGCTCAATGTAATTTTAAATGTGTGCGCGCGGATGCTGCTGGTGAGCAGTAAGCGAAAGCGGTGACGGGCTTCACACGACCGAGGAAACCCTCGCGAATGACAGCGGCGGTGGTCAGAAAATGGCGGGCGGTGCTTCGATTATAAAGGTTCGGCGGACGTGCTCCGTCGACGCGGGGTGACAGGAGACTGCCTCGCGGTAGCAAGCCTGCTCCCTCCTCAGCCACGATTGGACGGACAGAGTCAGCCGTCGTTTTCATGGGTAAAAGAGGGTAGAAGGAAAAATGAAGGAGTAGGTAGGAAGCGCCTACAAGTGGCGCGAACATTGCCCCCGGCCTTAAAAACCATTGGTTTTTAAAGGAAAGAAATAAGGATGATGGTAACAGTGAAGTGGGTTGACAGGCGGAGCGGACTGACCAGGGGCACGTAGTAATTTATTGAGTGGGTAGAGGGCACAAACGGACAACTGGTCGTTTGTACACGGAAGTTGCGGTTCGCACAAGGCAAACTCTGCATACTCCATCTTGGCCCAGGATAGTTTTTTCGACCACACCAAGAGGCCAAGACAGCGGTGAAAGGTGGTCAGTGAGGATAAGCACGACAGAACCTACTTTAATGGGATTAGACGGCGTATTCCATTTTCCTCTAGATTGTAGCAGGTGAAGATACTCTAGCTTCCATCGTTTCGAGAAGGATTGGAGCATCTGATCAAGTAAAGCGTAGCGTTTTAAAAGATGCGCGGGCTCATCTGAAACTGCGCTCGCGGGAAAGTGTTTTAGCGGTACGGCCATTAAAAAATGTGCGGGTGTCAATGCAGCAGGTTCTGATGGGTCCTCGCTTAGCAGGGTTATAGGTCTCGAGTTGATGACACACTCGACCTGCGTGAGTACGGTTAACATTTCTTCGTATGTGAGCAACTGCGAGCCTATAGATTTAGCAAGGTGACTCTTGAAAGCCTTTACGAAGATTTCAAAATTACCTCCAAAGTGCGGACTTCGCGGAGGATTAAATTTCCAGAGTATTCGATTGGCGGAAAGCTCGTCTGACACTGTTTTATTGAACTCATCCGAGTTCACAAGGGCGTATACGTCTGATAGTGCGTTTTTTGCACCTAGGAAAGTACGTCCGTTGTCTGAATGCATGACTGAAACCGTGCCACGTCGCGCAAGGAAGCGTTTAAAGGCAGAGAGAAAACTACTGCAGGTTAAACTTGTAGTAAGTTCTACGTGAACGCAACGAACCACCATACAGACAAAGATGCATAGATAAGCCTTGACAGAGCGCGCGCCGCGTTTACGCACCGGTACTATGGACAGCGGTCCTGCGTAGTCAACGGCTGTTTGGGACCACGCGGGAGATTCAGTCACGCGACTTTCAGGTAAGTCTCCCATTATTGGGAAGGTAGGTTTCGGGTTAGCCTTAAAACAAAAATTACACTTATGTATAACCGAGCGGATAATGTTACGTGAAGAGAGTATCCAATAACGTTGCTTTAAAATTGCCATAAGAGCGACTGGACCAGTATGAGAATTACGGCGATGATAATATTCTATGAGCAATTCAATTATGTGATCTCTGCGCGGCAATAAAATAGGATGCTGTTGATCATAGGTCAAATCCGCATTTCGGAGACGACCCCCGACTCGAATTAGCCCATCAGAATCGAGAAATGGCGTTAGCCGCTGTATAGCGCGAGAACAGTTTGTATTCGAAAGAAGATTCTGTTTAATATCAGAGAAATATATTTCTTGCAGCGTTTTCATAACCTTGATTTCTGCAAAATCAATGTCAGCGGCGGTGATATATAGCGAACGCGGTAGTTTCTTTATGAACCTATAGATATGCACAACGGTACGAAGAAGTACGAGCCATGAGGAGATGCGGGTAGAAAGTTCCAACAGCGGGTGTGACGGTTCCGCTGCGGGTATGATCACAGGAAGTGAGACGATTTTTTTTGTTTCGGGCAGCTCTGAATCAACGTTAGCGGGTAGCACTGACCTAACAGGCCACGTGGTTAAGTCTTGACATAGCCATGATGGACCCGTTAGCCACAGGGGGTGATTCACAAGCTGAGCGGGTGACAGGCCCCGAGATAGCGCGTCGGCACAAGGATTTTCTGCTCCGGGTATGCAATGAAAATTTTCCGCAGGGATAGCCGATGTAATTTTCGTAATGCGTGTAGCGACAAAAGTTTTAAATCGGTGCGGCGAAGCGGTGATCCATTGTAAAGCTACCATGGAATCGGTGAAGCAGTATATCTTATCTATGGTATGTCGTTTTTCGTAGGTATCGATTACTCGCCGAACCAGTTTCGACATGAGCAAACAACCACAAAGCTCTAGCCTCGCAATGGAGATTGTTTTTAGCGGAGCGACTTTAGACTTGGCGCACACTAAGCGCGCTATGGGAGCCGACTCCGAATTAGACTTAGTCTGGATGTACACCACGGAACCATAACCATGCTCGCTAGCATCTGAGAACGCGACAATAGTGATTTTTGAATGTTCTGCCACTCCTAGATGGCGCGGAAAACGCATTTGTTGAATGCACGGGAGTTCGCAGAGATAATTTTGCCATGCAGTAACTACAACTTGCGGCGGTTGTTCATCCCACTCCAGTTTGAGGACATGAAGTTTTTGCAAGATTAGTTTAGCGTATAGAATTACCGGAGCTATAAGTCCGAGAACATCGTATTGACGCGCGATCACTGACAAGATGTTTCGTTTAGTAGCAGGACGGTGTTCTATGTTCACAGTAAACATGAAAGCATCGGAACTCGGTGACCACTGTAGGCCTAATACCTTCAGGTTTGCCTCTGGTTCATCGAAATTTATTACCGCGGCATGACAGTCGGTGTCCGGAAGTGAATCAGTTAGTTCAGGTATATTGCTAGCCCACTTCACTAACTCGAAGCCCCCGGCCTTGAGCAAGTTGCGGGGGTCGTCGCGGAGTTGTAGGCAAGCCGGTAAAGACGGCATAGAATAGCAAACGTCATCCATGTAGGTATTGTTTTCAATAATGTTCACGGCTGAAGGAAATCGAGAGTGCTCTTCAGCGCACAGCTGTCGTAGAACGCGCATCGCAAGAAACGGGCTGCTACGAAGACCGAAGCAGACGCGGTTAAATACGTAAGTGCGCAGCGGGGAGGCGGGATCAAAGCGATATAGAAACTTTTGGTATTTGCGATCTTCTTCATTAACGAATATTTGAAGGTACATCTGTTTAATATCCGATGTGAATGCGGCGGCGTAAAAGCGGAAATCCAAAAGGATAACAAATAGATCATTTTGCAAATTACTACCGGTGTGTAGCAAGTCGTTCAGTGACAAGTTTGAATCAGTCTTAGCGCTCGCGTCCATTACCATACGCCATTTAGTCGTAGTCTTTTCTAACCTTGCAATCGCGTGATGAGGAATATGGTAGCCGGACAAATGATCGTCGTTGTCTAATAGCGAGATATAACCCTTTTGTATATATTCCTTGATAATGGCATCATACTCCACGCGCAGCGTAGGTGAGGCACTAAGTTTACGTTCCAAGTGCATAAAGCGGTTCTTTGCGATCGGAAAAGAGTTACCTAAAGCAGTAGTAGGATCGCGCATGAACGGAAGCGCCACAGAAAAACATCCAGTCACCGTGTCGCGGGAAAATTTATTTATAAAAATCTGTTCATTTTCTAGCGCACTAGGGCTCAAGGTCGGCGTGCAATGCACCTCCTCGAGTTGCCAGAACTTTTGCACGAGGTGTTCCAGGCGCGGTTCTTCTGCGAAGGCGCAAATAGTTGTTTGGGAGCCGTGACTCTCCTGATCGTTATCGTGAATGAATGCGGAAGAAACTGGAGCGTTTCCGATCATTATATAACCGAAAATTGTTTCGAATGCGGTTGGTGTACCAGGAGGTCCTGCGGTGCGGCCTGATAATAATATATCAGCGAAAAGTGGTGCGCCGATAAGAATATCGACTGCTGATGATTCATAGAAACTATCATCAGCGAGCGGTAAGCAGTTTAGATAAGTAAGACTCGAGACATCTACGTTGACAGACGGCAGGTTGTCCGTGATTCGGTCAATAACAAAGGCGTCGATTGAAACGAAGTCGTTACTATGTCGTGAATATAAAGTTATTGACGCGGTCCCCAGAATTGTGTTTGAGGCGGAACCTATACCTCTCACAACAGTGTTCTTCACCCTTTTGCGTTTAATTTTAAGTGCTGTACTACAATTTATTGAGACAAAGTTACTTTGAGAGGCTGAGTCGATTAAAATGCGCACTAGATGCTTACGACTACTTGCATCTGTAGCGTAAACTTGTGCAGTTCCTAATAGACAAGTGCTCTGAGCGGTTTGTGTAGCGGGGCGAATATTATTGCACAGCGAAACGCTTTCCTCTTGAAGTTGATAACACGGCGCTTCGGTAGGCAGCGAGCGCGGAGTGGCAACGTCGCGCGTGGTGGCAGCAGCGCGCGTAGCCGGCGACGCGGGCGCAGGAGCATGAGCGGTGCTGTTGCCAAACCGAGCGCGTGAATCATTATTACGTAGCGGTGGCGGCGTATGCGACTCGCGTGCCGCAGTGTTCGACGCAGAGGTGGTGCGGGTTCCTTCCCGTGTAGGTAGTACTTTCCGGCAAATAAGACTGTGATGCTGACATCCACAATGGCCGCAGGTGAAGCGTGACCCACAACGAGGGAAAACGTGTGAGAAAGATAGGCAGTTAACACAAGCATTATGTTGGGTTACGTAGGACAACCTATCATCAATCGAAAGTTGATGAAATGCAGGGCACTTATATAAATGACTATGATCACTTCGCGAGCATAGCGGACATTGTATAGCATACGATGCCGCAAAGGAATGCGTAGATTTATTGACAACTTGCTTATTGTTGTTATCAGAAGTGCGATAAGCGGGCGCCGTGCGCTCTAATATTTTACTCTGTTCTCGAACGAATTTAACCAAGTCGTCGTAGGTAGGTATAGTCTCACCTCGCATGTGCATTTCGAACGAGCGTGCGGTACTCGAATCTACCTTCTTCAAAGCAAGATGTAATAGAAAGAAGTCCGACAAATTGTCGAATTTTAGGGATTTTAAACTAGATACGGCGGTACAAAAAGTATCGAGAAAAGATTCTAGGTTTTTAGCGGAAGCGGTATTGGTTACCGGTTTATAATTAAAAAGCTCGTCTAGATAGGCACTACCTAAACTACGCGCGTCATCATATTTATCCAGTAATGTTTGCCAAATAATAGGATAGTTCTCAGCGTTGGGTACAATACCTGAAATAACCGCGAGCGCACGCCCTGTCAAGTGGTTGACCAGATACTGTACACGTTCATGGTCAGATAAAGTTTGATTTTCGTCTATTGTCCGACTAAAAGATTCGTAAAATATTTTCCATTTTATTGAACTACCATCAAACGTCATGAGTTCGAGCTTCGGTAGCTTGACCGAAGAATGTTGCGGTGCAATACGAGTATTAGCATTCTGAACGTTCGTAGCGGGTGGGTTAAGTTTATTGTAAACAAACTTACAGCGGCAGTACAAATCTTCAAATATATTTATGCAATCGTAATTTACTGTGTAAGAGGGATCTATTGACAACTCGGTGGCATTTAAATCGTTAACGATCGTATTAAATTCAGCATGTAAACGGTCTAGAGAGATAACTCCACATAAGAATAAATCTTTTTCTGTATCACCATTAAATGCTTTCAAAGAACTGTCATACACTTGTTGCAACCGCGCAAATGTGGCATCGCGTCTTCCGATTAAAGTTGCGCGTTTAACTGCCGATTCGTCTAGTGATTTAGCATCCTCAAATTCCTTTACGTCTTTGGAACGAGAGCTACTAGATTTACTAACAGACATCTTGAAGCAAAGTGTACAAAATTATCCAATTTACAAAAAGACTAATTAAATGACTATGCCGCGGCGACACTGCGCGGGCGATCACAGATAAGCGGAGCGGTGCGAGCGAGTTATGTACTTATAAGTTAACACAAAGAATGTTTATCTACCTGTACCTAAATGTACCTTCGTACTGGGTAAACAAATTAGCAACGAACTAATTTGCAATCTATTCAACTGATTAAGAAAATGGAATACACAATCTGAAGAGATAAAATGCGTAACGAATGACAGTAAGATTTGTAATAGGAAATAATTATTGATGGAAATATGAGTTTGACGAAAGATTTAGCGGGAATTATTGCGAAATAAAATGGCGGGTAGGTATATAGGGTGTGAGATAATTTATAAAATTGTCGTGAGGTTTGCTAAGAAATGAAATGAATAAAGAAATGCCTTTAAAATTAAGAAGATATCTGGCCTGTCACGCCTGGTTGGTAGATATCCGGCTCGAAGGACCAAAAATGTTAGCGCGGCCACCAAATAGTATGGTGGAGTTCACGCTGGATACGGGATGCGGTAGTGGACTGTATATGTATAGGAGCGGTAAGAGAGGAGAGAAAACGAACGACTAACCTGGGTCTCCTTGCAGCAGCAAATGCAGACACCCTGCCGCGTCCTGTAGATCGGGACCTCTTCTTTTTACAGGCTGCTTGGCTCAATGTAATTTTAAATGTGTGCGCGCGGATGCTGCTGGTGAGCAGTAAGCGAAAGCGGTGACGGGCTTCACACGACCGAGGAAACCCTCGCGAATGACAGCGGCGGTGGTCAGAAAATGGCGGGCGGTGCTTCGATTATAAAGGTTCGGCGGACGTGCTCCGTCGACGCGGGGTGACAGGAGACTGCCTCGCGGTAGCAAGCCTGCTCCCTCCTCAGCCACGATTGGACGGACAGAGTCAGCCGTCGTTTTCATGGGTAAAAGAGGGTAGAAGGAAAAATGAAGGAGTAGGTAGGAAGCGCCTACAAGTGGCGCGAACAAATACTATAATTAGGACTACAAATTATATTTGTAAAGTATGTCTCTTCAAAAAAGGGTTCTTAGAATCAGTTAAGACGTTTTCAAGTAGTCGGGAAGCATACATAAAAAAGATATAACTGAAAACGATAAATTCTTCCATTTCTAAAGCTAGTTAAAAATCAAACAAAGGCTAAAGACACATGCGTATAATTATTATTAGTTACTGTACCTACTCACTCTATTTCTTAAACTCAAGCTTGAGTATTCTTAGACTAAGAGAATAATTCTAATAAGCTCGTTTACAAAGAAGAATAAATGGCTAGGTAGTCACGTCATTTGGACAGGTATAGTCTGTGGACCTCCAAGAAAAAGTTTCCCCTCATTATGTTAAAGCGCAGCCTCCTAAGGGTTCTTGACATAAGTCCATTTTTCCCCGGTTTACCTTATTTAATATTTAAGAGCTGTTACGATAAATTTGTTCCATTCTTTTTATTTGGTACCTTCTTGATTTATAAGTCGAGAAGGTCAATCGAAACGCAGAAACTTTCTTTAATAATTACCAATAAATAGAAAGACATATTTATTCTTGTGAGTAATTAGATGTAGTTAATCATGATCAAAAAGCGTTAGACTCTTTAAAAGAAACTTTTTCGTTTAAGGTTATTTTTCTAATAAAGTGATCCTACATAATTATTATAAAATCACATATTACAGTTATTTAGAATGTGTGCCAATATGAAGTCCATAAATGTATAAATAAATAAACGTTTCACACTCATAGCTCTCCTCTAGGATTTCTCCCGTGTTGAGGCTGCCATTTACGCATAAGGACAGCCAGAATCGAAGACAAATATTCAAACGGGAATTGAACCCAGGACCGTCGGCTCTCGAAGCAAGCATGCTAGCCACTAGACCACGTCAGCCGTTAAATAGTTGAGAATTCATGGTTCAATAATATTTTTAACCGACTTAAAAGGAGGAAGATGTTCTAGTCCATGGATGCAATATTTGACGTTTTAAAAATTATTTTTTGTAACTGACAGTACATAAATTTTCATGACTGTGCGAGATGAAGACAAAAATATTAGTTAAAATCGAATGGATGCAAGTTCGAGATGACGCATAACTCTTCAATGCTAAGAAATCTTTTTTATTTTACTAAAATTTTGAGGCCTAACTGAAGATGATATGTAATAAAGAAGTATACATATATTTCGAAGAAAATAGGCATGTATATTCGTTAGAACCGATTACATATAAACGTGGGTGTGTTTGGGACGTCGTCTTTTAGCAATGTTATGTCATCAAAAAAGCATTAGGTATGTTTACCTACACATCACATTTTACTGGGACAATGTAACACGCTTTTTGTTATGCTTTCTTGATAGAATAATATTATCACTTACTTAGCAAACTTAACGAGACTAGATTTTTTCGCGTTCAATTAAGAAATGGCGCCTTCGTCTGTATATTTATTGCAAAACTAGTAATTATTTAAATACTGTTGCGTAATAATAATAAACAATACACAATAACTAATAATATGCTGGTTATTTGTACAAATGCGGGAAGAGATACAAGTGGATAGAAGCGACATAAAAAACCCGACTGCTAAATCTTTAAATCCGTGTATCATCGTTAATTTTGTTGTTCTAGTGTCGCTCTCACGACTAAGACGAATCTATTGACACCACTCATATAAAAACCCGAAAAACTGTTCAAGCTCTAGGGCGTACCAAAGAAATATACATATAAACATACACTGAAAAAACATAACCCTCCTTCTATCGAAGGGGTAGTAGAGACGGAATAACGAGGTTTTCGTGTTCGCGAGAAGTTTTCATTGAAACTAGTAAAGTCTCCGTCGCTTTACGAGTGTACATGACATGACTTTACTTGACCACGAAGACTTATGTCTTAATAATTGATTATTTTATTTCTGTAAATTGGAACAACTTGAGAACTGGCACAACACACAAAGTGTGATAGACAATAAATAAAAAGAAATACCTTTTCAGTTATAATACTGAATATAGCTAGCAAAGCTGGCTCTGTTTTAAAGTTTCCGATGGTCTTAGCACATTTACAGTTGCATAAAGTTATTTCCTCGCTGCTTAATACAAGTTTTATGAAAACAAAGATTACGTCTTCTAGCCCTAGTTTAGAACGTAGGTACTCTTTGGTTTTTAACTCTATTTAGAGTCCATTGTGAAGTCTAGTTTTCTGCAGATAGATAGATAACTTTCTATTGTATGCACGCTAAAAATACAAGAAACATAAAAGACATAATACGATTAAATAAAAGGGTCTTATCGCTAATATAAATTTATTCTAGCCAAACTGTAAGGTTTAATATCATTGGACGTTTAGCGATTTATTTTGCAGCATGGCAAGTCATTCCACTTAAATTAACTTAAAAATGATGATGAAGTGACAGTTAGGTACCTATTGTTAGTCTGTAGGCACGAGTAGTAGATTTAGTTTGATGACTGAATAGATCTCCAGCGGGCCATAATAATAGCTCGTTTTGTTCATCGATCAAAGCGTAACTATGAGCACTTAGCTTTATTGGATTTGAAGCAGTAACGGTACAATTCAATTTAGAAAGAGCAATATGGTGAAGGTTTTTGTGATTAAATTATTAGGCATAAAATTTATAATATAACAATCAATTGTAATAATGTTTGCCCATCGAAACTACTGCATCTTAAATGTTTATAAATGGGTGAAGGTATGCACAGTCTTAATGCCTATGCCGTTCAGTGGTTACGGAATCACTAAAATCAACTTAACGTCATGTATATTTAAAAAAGGTGAAAATCTTAATAGCTTTGTATTTTTGTATTATGTAAAGTGTCTTGTCAATTTTATTACCTTCCACTACAAGCGAAATATTCGATGAAACTAGTATAATTTTGTTAGTTTAATGAAAATTTTACTCGCATTCCGCTTGTTTTATGACAACAAAATAATGCTTGTATCCTAAATCTAGTTCTCACTTTAAAATCTGCGGTGAAACTAATATTATTTGCAAATAGTTTGTGGAAAGTTGGCAACTTTAGTTATATTTTGTTTAGTTGAGCTTTGTAGCTTGTTCATAATAATGTTTTTTACTACCTATACTTGAAGTTGGAATTATGCATTATGCATTCACAGTCAAATAAGCTTGCGATTATATTCTCAAGTTTATATTCGTGAGGAAACCTTTGACTTTAAAAGAGCCTGTTAAGAGAGCTAGTAGATTTTAAGTTAATTGTCATTAAAAAGTACAAAATCAAATAATAAATAAACATTAACAAAATACATAACAATAATAATTTCAAAATATAGAGTCATTTCCGTGCGAGTTTAAAAACATTAAATTTGAACTATGGTTATTAGTACTGGAGACGATTCCCTCATTATTCTTTTTTTATTTTTGTATTATTTATTATTTTATTTTAATCTATAAGATATTATATAGTGATTGATCATTTTATTTTCTCTAAAAGCAATAGGCTCAGATGTTTTTAAAAAAAATATTACGTCATGTTATCTTATAATTTAGCTGTTTTTTGTTATTTAACAAGAAATAAATATAGTAATAGTCACAACAACGAGAATAGGATAGGTTTGGGTAAAGCGATGATTCTGTAAGATCTATGTTTAGACAACATGTAACAGACATAGAATTTAAGCTACTGCTAATTATTAAAAAAAAAAAAAATCCTAAATGAGGGTTTGTAATGTGAACTTTCTTTACTCGTACATTCATTTTTTTTTCGCATGCAGCGCCGCGGCTGATATCTACTAGAGTATTTATAGAATGAAAATATTGAGTACGAAAATTAACCATTGATTATTAGAATCTATATATATTTTATCTGTACAATTTTTTCTTTACAGGTATTCAAAATATAGAACATTATTTTGATTTTTCCTTTGTTGGTCAGACTGGCTAAAACTATTTTTATATTTAAGAATTTGTTTAACGAATTTTTTTTTAGTATCTCTTATAGGTACAAATATTTTTTTAGTTATTATTTTTTTGTTTTCATTTGTCTATATAGATAGTTGTTGAAAGGTTATTATGTATTTTTTTGTTAGTATTTATTAGTACACAACCGACGTGTTTTCCTCATCAAGTCCGATCCATCCAAAGGTTGCCTGGAAGAAATCGCTTTAGGCGATAAGGCCGCCCAATGTACTGCCAATTTTTTATGATATCTGTTTGAAATTTTCATATATATATTTGGTGTACATAAAGTTATATTTGAATTTGAATTATTTTTTTGCACCTACGAAATTTTTTTCACGATAAGCCCGATTTCAATAAGTGTCCCATTTTTGTTGTATTTTGTCTCTTGGAAGTTGAATATTGTGGTGACTTTAAATAATTTTGCATTGTACTTTTCAAGCTTCAACAATAGAACGTTTATTGAATAGAACGTTTATTGCGTAGATAAAATAAGACTGTTTAAACAGCGCTCAAAGTCATAAACCCATGCATATCTAATTCACTTTACGTCGCATACAGAAATATCTACTCAAATGGCGACCAAAAGAGCAAAATAGAATTGTATTTTAGCTCATACAAAATAAACAAAAGGTCGGGAGTTGAAATACCAATATGGCTGAATAGCCGACCGATTTAAATTCAGATAGGGGACGATTCTTTTGGGCGTTATATTAAAAAGAAAACATTGATGACACTATCTCAAATTGAATGTTTCATGTTGATCTCAAAGGATTCCAGACTCAGACTATTTTATGTATTTTTTATTCTTTATTTGTTTGAGTACATGTATAAAATAAAACGAAAAGATGTATAAAAAATATATAAATATAAAATATACGTTGATGCGAATAATATTTCATGATAACTAATACACAGTATTTATATTTAAGGTTACTGCTCATTAATCATAGCATTTTCTAAAATAGCTTCTGATGTCCAGAAGCAATAACTTGCGCAAGAATTAATAGACATATTTCCATCCAACTAACCTCTGGCGTAAATGATCTTTTTGCATGGAACAGCTTTTGTTTTTCTTTAGAATCTTAGAATGTAACACTCTGATGCTTACAAATTTTTGTGTGTGGCTTGAATTACTAATCTTAACAAGCCCGTGTTAAGCCAATGTACCTACTTCACATCATTATTTATCCAAAATCAATTTACTTGTACTCCGATATAATTCGATTAATAATGTGAATCAATCTGTTGAATTATTAATAATCCACATTATGTTTCATCGATCAGTAATTAATTTTATGACTATTACGATAAACCAAGGATCAGGAAGTAATATAATAAATTAATTTATCTTACACACATACGTAATGAACTAACACTTGCTGAACCATATTACGTTCCAATAATTTAAGAAAAATAAAGAAAAAAAGACGTTTATGAAGACGTACACTTATTGTTAGTAAATTCGGTCAGATTGAGTCATTGAGATCATACGAGTACAAGCGCATTTGCATAAATACTAGTTCAATGAACAACTAGCCTCTTTAGATTTAAAAAAAAAAAATAGTTAAGTTGAAATTAACGACGATGAAAGAATAAATGAATGTTAGTAAGTTAATAATAATTAATACGCAAGCCAACATAACAAGTCAAAATGTAACGTAAACTTAGCTCCCGGCTCTCAGCTTTTTTAAGGATTTGTCGGAACATCTGAAGGATTCTGCGTTACACAGAAATGCTGGCTTATATTTTGCCTTACAAATAAGTCTAGCAACCCAGCGAGGCAACACAGCTAGCATTTTGGGCAATTTACCCAAAATTCTAATTTTTTTAAGTGAATAATTTTTATAGCTTTTTGTATATAAATTGTGTCGTAAGCTTTAAGTGAAGTTTTTCTGGCGCCAGGTATAAACATTTGCTTTATCTGTAGACCTTTACTGGTACTATAGCTAATCCAACGGCTTATTTCTTGTTGTAATTATTCATTTTATTTTTCTAATAAAGGAGCTTTTTCAGTAGACGTATTTAACCTATACTATTTTGATTGAAGAAAGAGTTTAGCAGATATTCTGCCATCTACTAAACTCTTTCCTAAATTATACCAACCACTGTTATGACAGATCACTTTGTTTTTTTCTATGATAAATAATGTTTTAGAAGACATAAATACCATTTTTCGTCCAACAGAAACAACATAATTCATTAACACATTAAGGTTCCAAAATAACCAATATTCGTTAAGTCTGCAAAAAATCTTTTAACAAAATATTCATTCGCTCAATAATGAACTAATAATTATTCATCACTTTACATAGTCATTACTAATCTAAATATTTATTTGAAGCTTATAATCGTCTTAAAAACCTTCAATTAAATTGTTTTCTATATACAGCTAATACGTACCTTGTATTACTTTCATTAATATTTTTCTGTTCCATTATTTTATTTCACGGAACGATTGCTTTTATTCCACTTTATTTATTTTTCTTCGTTACCTTTGGAACTTTTAATTGGCTTGTAGATTTAGGGAGGTTTTACTTTTAACTAGCTACGCCCGGTGATTTCATCTATTCTACGTGAAAAATAACAAGGAAAACCAACATATTCACAGGTTATCAATTGACCACGATATATTTTGCAACTTTATACAAAAACGACAACCACTTGACTCATTTCTTTTTCTGGATTGTTAATTAATGTTGTTTGGCCCATACTTATACCGAATTTTATTAAAATCGGACAGTAATTGGCGCCGTAGCAGACATTCCCTACAAACATTTACATACAGTGTTCAATAAACTTAAACTGACAGACGAAAGAACATTTTGCCAAACTGGAAGAAAAGACTGAAAAAAAATTATTTTGATATTTTAGAATTTAAGAATAAAGTGTATTCTTGGAAAAATAATATATCTTTTAATATATTAGCTATTGTGCTAGTTTTCAAATATTAGTTTTGCTTTCGCATCTATGCTCTTGATCCTGCAGAAATAAATTTACATAAAATCCTAGTACATACGCTATCCCTAAAATAATCATCAAAGAATGAATGCTGAAATTTTCATGTTAGAAGTGCAGCAGTTTAGACTCAGCGTTTATTATGACCTGACCTGTATTTAAGTCTTATACGTATGGAAGATGTATTTTCTACATTATTGTGTTTTTTTTTACTATGTATTTAAGCGTTTACATCGATTTAAAAACAAAGCGCTTTTTATTAGGTATGGATGGATTACGCCATACATCTTTTTGTAATTTATTTTACATTGCACGAAATATTTTAATTAATCCTCTTCAAATGTAAACGCACTCTATAAAATTATATACTACTAGAGTAAAATTGTAAATGATAATTAGTAAATTTCAGCAAAAAAACAAGAGCTTTATGAAAAATATTACCTAGAAATTAAGTAAATACATTAAAAAAATACAACCAAAACCTCTTACTAAGTACCTTGTAACTTTAATATAGCACGATTGCTTTAAGTAAACAAGTAAAAAGCTTAATTGTATATTTACCTGTAACACGCTATTCCCGCCTTTAAAAAGTTCCAATTTAACTTTTCACTGGCACTTCACTAATCTAAACAAAAAAACAAATCAAAATCTAATATAAACTCCTTAAACTAAATATAAAGAGTCTTTATAAGTTCTAAATTTGATTCGAATCGCGAGGGGATTTGAATGTTTGAATTTCGAACTTGAACTTGGAGGGTTGCAACTGGTGGGCGATTGCCACGGCGCCCTAAAGTCTACTGACGTCGCGCGAGGAATCTACCGCTCTCGTTCGAAGCCACAGCGAAAAGGCGAAGTTTCGAATGCATTAGTACCTACGAGTAATTGTTAAAACGTTAATTGGGGTTTGGAATTGGTTAGGTAAAGTTTTAGGAATTGATTTTATTTCTTGTTTTGAATATTATTATGTCAAAATGAGACATAAAATTGATGGAAGGAAAGCAACAATAATTATGACGCAGTCAGAACGCAGTTCAAAAGTGAAATATTCGGATGATTAAAAATTTTTACTTATATCCGGAAAAAGTAATAATAGAAACTCGTGTTCGATACTATTTTTGGTATTTCAATGTAATTATTTCAGCAGAGAATTTCATAATTTCACGGCGTAATCACACACGGTATTATTAGGATTAATAATATTTGTAGGACACCGATTCGGTGCTCCTTCAGTTTCAGAATTATATTAATATATTGAACGTAAAGACGAAGCGAGAGACCTAGGTGTGCTCTTTGACTCACAATTATCTTTCCGCGCTCATTATGATAATATTGTCAAAAAAGGTCATCAGCTAATGGGTTTTGTCTTGAGGATTACGAAACCATTTAAAAATCCTGCCAGTTTACTGCGACTTTATCAGAGTTTGATCAGGCCCTTAGCAGAGTACAGAGCTATGGTGTCGTCTCCATATTATAAGGTTCACACTCAGAATGTCGAACGAATACAACGGCGATATATGACTGCAGTCTGTCGAAGGTACGGCCTTACAAGTTACGAAGAACGTATCGAACTTTTTAAACTCAGTCATCTATCTGAGAGGAGGCAACTCAGTGAAATGGTATTCTTACATCGTGTCGTGCACTGTCGACTGTCGACTGTCGATAATTCTGTTTTACTAAGTCTTATAAATTTTTACTTTAAGTTTCGGCCTCGATCTGGAGATATTTTTACCATAGAACGGACTTCGAACAACAATATATCCAAAAACAGTCCTATACCACGAATGTGCCAATCATACTCGAACAACCAGTTCGCGGGTTGTGATGCCTGCTCCACTCGCTGCGCTCGAAGTTTACACGAAAACAATGCCAATATTGACCTGGACTTATTCTCAGTCAATTTAAGATCAACTTGTACAAGAAATGTCGAATAAAGCTACTGTAAACAAGTAGTTAAACATTGGTTACAGAAACTTTCACTTATCTGCTATGACATATTTTATTTATTTTGGACACTAATTATTTATTATAAATAAACATATTTAATATTTACTTAGATAGGTAACTGTACTTCTCCAATGCTCATGCTATCTATTCACTGTTAAGGACAATGGAATCGCCTGTTATTAGTTATAATTATGTTATTTTATGAATCTATTTTTATTGTCTGTTGTGAGTATTGAATAATATATATATATATTCTTAACTAAATTGACAGAGAAGAAGGCTTTGGTTTATTGGGTAGTACGAGTAAATATCCATCAAATTAATTCGCATTTGACTAATGTTACTTTTTATATCGGGACATGACCTTACAACGATTTCATAAATATTGTCTAAGAATCTGCAACATAATATAAGCATGCTTTTACTTGGCGCTTTAATAAAATACAAAAGCTTTTGAATTTTTCTTTCATATTATTTATTTATCTAATTACATATTAAAACGTCATTTACAATATGTGCGCTTTTTAATTTTGTTTGATTCCTTTGTTTCAGCAGTGAAAAGCCTGGAAGAGACAGCTACTAGCTATAAGGCAGTCTCTTGATAGGTATTCTTCATCTTAACATTAAAGAAACCTCAAACTATATCTTTGTAATAATTTACTCTACTTTAAATTAAATGGGTTACTAAAATTTTACGTTGTATTTTTATTAGCATAGCCTAACTAACGCGTCTCACATCTATTTTAGATTTATTATTATCTACCAAAATTCTGCACTAAGTCACCTGTGTTGCAGAATTTAGACTGTATAATGTTTCTTGTCCACTTATATCATACAAGCAGCTGTCTCCCGCGGCGTTGCCCGCGACAAAATGGACTATAAAAAAGTTTCAAAAATTGAACTCCTGTTTAACTCCCAAAGGAAATAACTCACTCTAAAAATATTTTTTTAAAATTAGTACTCTTCTCAATACTTACTGAATACACACTCCAAATTTCGTAGTTCTAGGCTCTAGACAGGACTTGCTTTTTTATATATAAAAATATTAGTATAAATCGTACACAAGTTCCTACAAATATGTTAATTTATGGTTTACTGTTAGTCCATATAGGTTACAACATAATAGTCGCCATTTAAATGGCCAACACCGAACCTCAGCTTGAGGCAGTTTATTATAATCGTTTTCACAACGTTTGGTTCAAGGGGAAGTTAAATTATAAAACTGCGCTAAGTATGGTAAAATTTCCTCTTTTATCAATATGATGGTTATTCTCGGCGCTTGTACTTGCTTACAAGTTGTTTTTTCTAACAATTCTTTACGAACCTTGCTACAAAAAAATTTCGATTTTTTTAGTAGGCAGTTTTAAAATTTGATTGTGGCAGTATTGTGATCTATTCTTCTTTTCTACTGAAAAAACGGGGAAGTTTGCTACAGTGCCATTTACAGAACAATTTCAATAATATTTGGTAATGGCGTAAAACACTCAACTTCTATCGAAGTCTGATTATTAAAAATATCGTTATTAAATAAAAAAAAAAACTATTTTGGCTATGACATTACATTTGTAAAAAAGTGCATTTAATTTAGAAGAAGCGATCTGTTGTCTGTATTTCCGGATAAATATGACCCAGATTTTTATTTTATAATATCTACTACCGCATTTTAACTTACAAATAGGTGATATTATCTGGTTTGTTATAAAGAAAAGTTTAAACACATTTTAAACTTTTCTTTTTATAAGCAATAGGCTGGGTTCAATAATTCTGTAATCAGTTAAGGGTTCCTCAGTATTAGATATTTCTAATCTCATGTCAATCCACACATTTTAAACTTTTCTTTGAAACAAAAATCTGACTGGTACTTAGAGTTAATAAAATAAAAGGCCAAGAATGCAATGCAGTCACAGAAATACTAAGGAAACTGGTTACAAAATTATTAAGCCCAGCCTATTGCTTATAACTTGAACGCCTTCACGTGGTTTCTAAAGCATTAGACGATGATAAGCGAAAACGTTGACGCTTGTGGTAATATTTATTTTTCGTCGCCGCCATAAATAACGCTGCGGCCTCGCTCTGATATATTTATATCTTCGATGACAGGACATGTATTGGTTTTAGGTAAACGTAAAACGTTACATAAATTTGTAGGAAATTAATCCAAAGTTGTTTAGTGGGTGCTCCTGACAGACTTTGATAAGCGAATGGAATTGAAAATCGATAGATTGTTTGGTAACAGAGATAGACGGACGTTAATTTAACTTTTATGCTTTTTACTTTGATTATAATTTTTGTGCTTACATAACTATATTAAGTAAATAA
Organism: Ligdia adustata; assembly: GCA_947049295.1. NCBI lineage: Eukaryota > Metazoa > Arthropoda > Insecta > Lepidoptera > Geometridae > Ligdia > Ligdia adustata. Next base: position 4,251,681 of record OX346236.1, on the reverse strand, counting down.
TATACCGGCAGTATCGACAGTTCCAGGTGCAATAAAAGCAATGTCAAAAGAAACGCTATCATAGAAACTCAATAACTATCTAATTTTTTTAAGTTGTTAAGATGCGGTTTATTATGTTGAGATAAATAACATGGTATAGTATTATAAACAAGACGTAATATTTTATCAAGCGATAGTAAAGTAAAAACTGCTAGTAGTTTGTTTAAAAAAGTCTTATACGTTACCCTTCGTAGTAAGAGATAAGGATATCTTTGACGCACAATGAATGCACTCATACTCATATTGTATTTTTTTATCCGGACATAAGACTTTACTATTTGTCTTTTTTTGTTTTTTTCCTACACAGCTAGGTATTTGACCACAAGTTCGCACGAACACGGAAGTCAGCGATACTGTAGCCCTAGATGGAGCATACCTAGTCTGGAATACACTGGCTCTCGTGGAAGGCTGCCGGAACACACCGTTAGGTGCTTGGCGACAGATTTTACAACTTGAGGGTGGTAGTTAGCCAGGCGAGCGATGGGAAACGCCCTACCACCGTGCTATGGTTTCCTTACGATGTTATCCTTCACCGGTAGCTCAGGCTCTTTTTTCATGTTTCGTGGGTTCGACCATCATCACTACAAAATCTCTTAACAATGAATATATTTTCTATGATAATTATATTTTTTTAATAATTTATCACATAGGTACTTTATAAAGGGTACCAAGTAACTTGGCTTCAAGCACGTTCCTTTGGTTCGTCATATTATTTCAACGAACTTTTTTAACTAGGAAATCTATATTTTATACCTACACTGTCGTCAAAGTTAAAAAAAACCTAACAAGTTGTGTGCAAGTTACCAGTAGCCCTGTACATAGTATTGTTATATACAAAGATAAATCGTCCTTCATACAAACTTAGAAACATTTGAACTACGCCACAAATTCACATTATACATAAATTCCACAAAGTAAGGGCAAAAACCTCGAACCCAAACGACATAATCAGAAGGGTAACTGGCCTCCAATTATCACAGTATCAGAATGTCCGGTTCATAGCGTGTTCGGATTGTAAATTGGCAATTCAGTAGTATAGCGAATAGTATCCCTGCCTCGGGACCAAACGTGGCCCGAGTATAGATTTTCTAGTGTGAACGTACACTGAGCTACTGTCAGTGTCATGATAAGGTCTGATAACGGTGCAGTCGCCGTGGCGGTGGTCTGCAATAAATGATGAATGAATGAAGGTATAATATCCGTATAACGTATTGTATTAAATTTTTTTAAACCAATAGTGACGTAATGACGCTTAAATAAACCTAAAAATCGTCACTGCTCAAAAAAAAGTTTATAACAGGGCTTCAGTCACGATTACGCAAGCCCTAACTTACAAAATGTCTACTTAAAAAATATTATAGACATTCGTATACAATTATAAAGTATAGTTTTATTAATTTTGACATTTTGTAAGTCAAAGTTAATAAACGTCTACTTTCTACAACAAAAAGCAGCCATAGCAGCCATAAAATATGTTCCATTTTATAAAACTTAAAGTAAATATGAACATCATTAAAATATTTGAAAATTTCTGTATTTAAAAATAAAAGTATATAAAATTAAAAATTTAATTGTTTTATATTTCCAACAAGTGGCAACAAAAGTAGCGCAGTGCAAACACGACGTTATCGTCTACTTTTTGTCACAGCCGTATGATGAGATGAAGGTTTCAGCAACAGTTGCTATGTGGAACAGTGGAACTACCCTATTTAACGCTAATCGAGGGTTTTATCCGTTTACTTCGACCTCGTGTTTTAGACACCATGTTTTAGTTTAAATTATTCTAATTAGGGAAATATTGTCGTCAAATATTAATCACTAGGAAAGATGACTAATATATTTCCGTATTAACAATTTGAAAGATATTCTGTAACTAATCTTTAACGGTTTTTCTGCTTCGACAATTCATTCATTTGTTTTTGGTGTCAGTGCAAATAGTCAAACAATAGTTTTCTTTTATGGTGTGGTTCTTCCTCACCACCTCAACAACCCACCTTTTTATTTCTTTTACCTCCATCTTCTGACTTCCGCGACACGTGTTTAGTCAATGCTCAAGGAATACTCAGGAGATGTTGGGTCTTCGAGCGCTCGCAATAATGCTACAGTAGATAAATTCAAACATTAATTAAATTGATCACACTATCACATCATATTTATGTTATGAAACCAAACGTTTATGTGTGTGTGTGTTTGTGTTTATTTGTTTGTTACTCCTTCACGCTCAAACGCCAGAACGGAAAATGAAACGGAAAACGGATGAAATTTCGCCCCAAAATAACTTATGTTGTACATTTAAAATAAAATTTTGTTTTTAGGTCTTGTGTGTATACAATAAAGCATTCATATATCTATCTATGTTATGGATTAACATATAGGCAATTTTTGAAAAAATCAAATATCCGCGGGTAACACGGCGGGCGCAGCGGCAGTAGGTATAATATTTTTAGTATACACAAATATAATTAGATCATGCTTAATTAATTAAACATCTTTGCATAAGAAACAAAATCATACGTCATGAAGTTATTTACTGTCCAGTATTATTAAAACTAATCAGATAAGTAATAAAAGCCGTTCAAATATGTAATTCTATAGTTTATTATGTTGATAAAAAAATTAATTATGTTAACAAAATATTTGATTTTCAATTCAATTTCAATGTATTTTATCTCACAAAGTTGTACATTTGCAAACAAATACAAGCATCTCAACAAAACCTTAGTGGTTTCGTATTACATTAAAAACGAAATTTAATTTAGATCAAATTTACAATTGATTGAGTTTAGAATTCAATTTAATTGAAGTTTCAAACGACTTTGCAAGTTGTTTTATGGTTTTAGTTTCGGAAAAGTTACGATGATTTTAATTTTAGTTTGCAGGTCAAACACCTGGTCTGCGTGGACATTAGTCCCCAGAGAAAGGAAAGTTATAATGACTATTTCAAAATTACAATGTATGACATTAAGTTTCCAAGCTTAACGTATCAAGATTCCAATTAAGAGTAAAGGCCGAGCTAAATATCATAAAGCACCTTGCAAATACACTGATTTTCTATGAATTTTACATTTTCGTATGATCAACTCCCACTGAACTTTGATTTACTCACTTGAACACTGTATATTCCGGGATAAAATATACCTTATGTATAATCCAGGATATATCCTGGATTATAGCTATCTTGGTTGCAAATTTTATTTAAATCCGTTCCGCAGTTTTTGCGTGAAAGAGTAACAAAAATACTCGATTAATATTCGATTTATTCCTGTTTGTCACCTCAATCTGTCAATATACGTATTTATACGAATAATATTAGTATGTTCCCATTTTAAATTTAGATTGACAGAAACTTAGACAGATTTAGACAGAAACTTGCAATAAATACTTATTGCAAGTTTCTGTCAAATATTATTAAAGGCAGCTGATAAACTTCTTGTTGGAAAAAAAACCTAATAAAGAATATCCAACAGCCAAAAATCTAAAAAGGAGTAGAACCTTCGTTTCAAGCAAGACAATACTTAATGGGTAACAAAGCACACGAAGTATATAAGACACATGAAACCTCCGAGATCTGTCAATACTTCCGCTCCTCTCCCATTAGCAGTAATTGGACTGAACTAAACGATCGATTACGATAGCCACTCGACTCACAAGAACGAATCGACGATTGTTAGTTTAGGTGACGCCTCACTTTATTCTCACCTTGCCGGGTGATATACTTTCTCTAATTGGGACATAACGTATCTGTTATCGACCCTATTCTCAAAGATGTTATTATACCTTTGATAATAGGTCAATAACTGAGTATTCGTAAGCGTACATTCTATTACTTTTTAAACTATCTTTTTTTAAAGTTTGGTTATGATTTGATGTTTTTATTTTAATTTTTTTTTTTTTAATTTAATCGTGTTTTTTTTTAAGAATTGAGTTATTGGTTGATGGATACCTCTGACAGCTTGACCGGACGACAGGCAAGCGCAAGTGCACTGGGCCGCGAGTTTTGGTTTTGGGGCGAGAAGCACAAGGGCGCCTCAGACGGCACGAGTCTCTCACGCTAGAGCCGTCGCCCAGAGAGAGACTATCCAACTGCGTTTATCTAATCCCGTCAAAAACATTACATGTACAAAAATGTACAAGTCTCGCTGCGCACTTTTGTAAACCAAGTCGGTTAATTCAGTATCTGTTTATGTATGACAGAAACTTTCCAACTACTCTGTCATAAATACGAGTAGTACCCCGCTCGCAGCAAACAAAATCTAAACGTATAATGGGAAAGTGTTCGCGATAATCATAAAGCAGTTTTATAATTTTTTTCCAAAATGTTCCGCTCGGCTGTAAAAGTAAGTTTGTAATTACACACAAACACAAACGTACAATCTGATAAGATTTATATAGGATTACCAAGTTACTTATTCATATTGTATCTCGGAAACATTAAAAAAAAATTGTATGTCTGATTTTTTCCCTCCTATATAGGCTCAACAACAGTGAATCAGTGACAAAACTAAAATACTTTCTTCTTAGTTTTGTCTTAATCCTTAAAGTACTGGTCCAAATTTCGTGTAATTTGGAAATATATCTATAGATGTATGCCTTTATTACTCATTAAAATTTGGATTTTGTCGGTTCTCCCAAAATGGCTCGAACCGCTTCGAAAAAAAGGGTATTACGGCCGTGCCTTGTTTTGCTCGACTTGGCGGGGGCACTGCCGTGCCCCCAGATTTAACGGAGTATTTTGTTTTGTTTTAATTTATAACATTTTTACTTATGACTACAAACTAGATTCGATATAAATTATTCCATTCTATAGACATTTTTGTATGTTTGTATGTCTCTTTGTGAACCACCACAGCCTAAACCAGTAGACGATTTTGATATGCAAGGTATGTGCATGATAGTGATAGGCTAAACTCTTGTAAATATAAAGTTTTTGCATTCTTGTTTTGTATAAATATAACAAGATCAATCATTTTCTTGGTATCTGCACCTTGAATTATTAAATTATTCTTGTGATCACCAAAATCGCCTATACTTTACAAGCGTTAATAGCGAGCGAACGTCTATATTATATTGTCATCCGAACCACACCAGGACTCATGTGATAGATTAAGTTTAAGTTTAAGTTCTTTATTTCTCAAACGAAATACAATATTCCTTTTAAAGAGAAATACAAAAATTAACTAAGTATAGTTGTACATTAAGCAATACGGGACGGATATTTTAGATATCTAGACGTACTTAAAAAGGTCGATTGCCGATAATGCTAGTTAATTTCTTAACTAAGATTTTTTCAGATTCTTTTATATATATATCAATAATAGTATTTTCTTTAGTGTTTTGTACAGTTACACTTTTGAATTATTTGAATTAATTTCTTTTTAAGTGTATCTTCAATGATTGTGGCTCCGATTTGATCTCAGTAAATATATTTTTTACTTGAGACGTGTGTTTCACTTGAGACAAAATTAATTAAAAAGATATTGTATGTACAGCATGTGCATCAACGGAAGACCAGCGCTGGTTGTTTACAACCAGCATTATCCTGCTGCCGGTTTGTGCCAGGAAGCTTAGTTACGTATTTATTATAAATAGTCTGAATTGTAAGTTTGTTGGAACAATAAATTTCTTTCTTTCTTTTTAAGAGAATAATATATGTTTATTCTATTCTTTCATTTTATTTGTTTCCACGTCGTTCTATCGTCGCAGTAAAAAAAATAATATCAAATAAACCACGTCCATCCATTTGGAAAAAAAATGTGTTCTCAAGTTGCAAATATTTGTCCAATTTACATTCCATTTCGGAGGCAAGCTTGTCGCAGTTTAAATAATTTTGTTCGCTCTTGCCGCAAGATGGAGGCTACTTGAAGAGCAGTAGGCATCATTTAACTACGTCTCTTTATTTATTTATTTTTCTTGACTAGCCACCACACTCTGTGTGTTGTGCCAATTCTTAAGTTTTTATTTTTTTTATTTCCATAAACTGGTATAATTTTAATCACATTGTATGTGGTGTATTTGATCTTAATTAATTTAACTGTATTTTGATTTTTTGATCTCCTTTAATAAAGAGTTAGTTTTCGGTTAGGTAAAGTTTTCTATAACATTTTTATCCATGTTCTCTTATTTCTTAGCCACATCTGAACTGATAAAAAATAAAGCTTATCGTTAGCATAGTTACTTTGAGAGTCAGCGTGTCCCATTTTTTTATTTAGTATAGGGCTTTGTCGCTGAGCGACCGCCCGGTAAATTACTTAAGTACAATATTTACAAAACGAATTACACATCTAGTTGGTAGAATTAGGCCTTTTCAGGCCTAGTCAATCCGCAATCATCACAAGTCTATGTCGATGTTTTTTTTTCATTAGAAACGCAAACTTATTCGATGGAATGTGAGCAGAACGTATTCTAAGAGCTGTCAACAATACAGTGCGATTCAGCCGGCTATTTTCAAACCAAGGATACTTGAGGATAGTCGGTTGGATAGTGCAGTACCAAATACCCTTCTCTCTAGATCTGACATAAAAATATTCTTGCCACAATATTTTGCACTGATCCTTGATCATCTTTGTGAAATTTGGAAATAAAGGAGTAAATCCCAACAGAACTCTATCGATCGTGGCTTGTCTAGGCAAGAGGTCTACTGCATCATTTTCAGGCAAATAAATGTGTGATGGAATCCATTGTATGAAAACTTCCCTATTTTCAGACTGTAAGTTTAAAATTGATTCCAATATCTTGTTCGAATTTATCGTAAAATATTTGTACGTCTTCAGTTTTTTTTTATAGTCGATATGCTTGCACTTGACTGCAACTCACCTGATGTAAAGTAACGATGCGGTCTAGGATGTAGCGCGCTTGCCTAGAAGAAACCGATTCACTCGCGATTTGAAGAGACCGAGATTATAGCTATCGGGAAATAGAGAACTTGGCAGCGAATTCCACAACCTGGCAGTTCGCACAATAAATATAGACGCGAAACGTTTTGTGCGAGTCCGTGGAACCTCTACCATGAACCGGTGGCGCCTTACAGTATCTCTACTTGTCCGATTATAGAATGGAGATGGGGGAATTAATTCATGCAATTACAAGGCTCACCCCCCGAAAGGTATCCAATAAAAGACCGAATAGGCTAGCCACTTTTCGACGATGCTTGAGGCTTTGAAGTTTAACTTTGACCATAGCATCGTTACCTATAAGTCTTTTAGCTCGCCTTTAGACAGACTCCAACGCTTTAAGCTGGTATTTTGCTGATCCATCCCAAAGATGCGAGCAGTACTCCATACAAAAAAGGTATGTTAAAGTTTTGAATTGATGCCTCAAATTTTTCTTTGAAAGACTTCCAATCAGTTTTCTTACAATTACGTTTTTTTTTTTAACTTGGCGAGACACATTTAATAAACCAGATAATTTTATTATAAGGTGGTCGCTACCAAGCGATTCATTTGTGACACTCCAGTTGAATAACGTTGCCAAATCTGAAGTTGCAAATGAAATAACGGGAGAATGAAATAACTTTTGCAATAGACCATTAACGAGTTTATATTACTTTTATCTTATCGTATCTTTAAATAAGCGCGCCAAAGCAAATTGTTTAGGTAACGCAACTTCGCACGATTCAGACAATTGAGGCGGGTCTGAACTCACATCTTGATTTGATCTCCGTATAACCTTGCGTCCCTTTGCCTGAATAATTCACTCATCTTCAGATGAATTTTCTTCGAGTGGTCTTTTCTCTGCTCTCGACGACTCATTCTCAAGATCTATTGTTCTACTACTGCATTTCTACTTGGTTCATAATATTGATATTATCATTTAACTGAATGTTATAGATATCGCTTCTATTGTGCAATAGTTCACCTAGAGAATTTCCCATACCGCTCGCTTATCGCGATATGTATAATAAATTATCTTTTATTTCACTCTGCGCTAGTTATCGCACTACACTGGTGGCACCGCACTACACTACACTATAACTTACACTGGTGGAGACCAAGCGATCACTGATCGTGTCCGATCTGATTCCCGGATTAGGCAGTTTTTCGATTAACAATAGTGTGAATGATTTTTTACCAACTTCCCAAAAAAGGAGAAGGTAATCAAGTCAACGCGTACGTTTTTTTGTTTTCGTGTTTGATACCTGATTTCTCAGAGACATATCCAATTTAAAAATTTTTTTTTGGTTTCAAAGGGTATTCTTTTCAAATTGTTCTGTTTAAGTTTTATCAAAATCGGTTCAGAGATTCGATTTAGAAAAAGTTCTGTCTTGAATAAAATGTGTTTAAATATTATGTACTTTCTGAATGCGCGCCTACTCCTATACTAAAAAGCTTCAGTTCGAGAGACGGTGGATGTTTTTTCAGTCCGCCAACCGCGACTTAAGTTTAATCGTGTGTAGATTTAGTTCCTCTAGCATCCAGCAAACGCGTTAATGAAGTTTCTTAATACATTCCCATACGCTATGTTTACCTTGTTGCCGCTTAAATGTTTTTAAGTACCCTTGATGTTTTGTTTAACAATATGGGTTTTTCGAATCGAATCGCGAGGCGTCTTATGCCCCCCGTGAGAGGCATAAGGTACGGGGGTCTAGCTCACGCTGTTTCCCCGGGCTGGACGCTGGGGCCATCAAGCCCTAGGGAGTTTTTAATGGGGGCGCTTTCAGCGCCCGGGGCCGCGATTGATTCTTAGCTATAACAGGTCTATCTTCAACACGTCCACGCTTTCATCTCCAGGAGGCGTACTGTGGAGTGCTGGCTGCGAAACCCGTACTGCTCGTCCCTTAGTGTGATGTGGGGACGCAGTCTTCGCAGCAGCAGGCTCTCAAACAGCTTCGCGGCGTGCGGCAGCAGTGTGATGGGGCGGTAACTGGCAGGTGATCTTCGGTCCTTTCCTGGTTTGTTCAGGACGATCACCTTGCCAGTCTTCCATGTAGAGGGGAAGTGTCCAGTCCGGAGGATGCCGTTGAAGAGCCGGATTAGACACACCAGTCCTCTGGCGGGCATCTGCTTGAGGGCGGCTACTAGGATCCCGTCGTCTGGTACGGCCAACAAAACGCAGTCTGCAATGCGAGATGTGCCTACGTTGTGGACACAAAAGGCTTATTTCATCCCTGATGAAGTTCACTGAATGTGAACGAAACTGTAGTGAACCTTTCCAACAATCAAGTACGCGTAAAAATTCGTATTGTTAAACCAAATACGTTAGTTTTCAAAACTAAATTGAATTTGTTGTTGTTTATTTGATAAATATAAATCTTATCTTTTCGTTTTTTTTTTCGTATTGTGATGAGAAAAACAGTGTATCAGTTCCTTTTGGTTGTCGGTTAAATATTACACCGGGCTTATTATTGTAAATACCATTGAACTTCAGGTGAAGGTCGATCTTAAATATTATTAATACTTAGAATGGTACGAAATGTTTTCTGAGAAGTACGAGTACAGGTAGGTCCGGACGATTTATTTTCTACAAAAGCAATTTATTCCAAACGATAGGCCCTTGATCACGTCCAACCTAGGCTATAAGTGGGGTTCTACCCCTAATTGCTTCTGATATAAAAATAGAAGTATTAGCTAGTCTTTCCTTGAATAATTCCATTTTATTTATTTATTTATTTGGTGTAATACTGCGTAAGATACATCTTATATGTAAATATGGAGATATTATATTTTTTTATGTAGAGATATTTCTTCAAATTATTTACAGCGCATTGTTGCTTTTATCTTCAATTGGGTGCACCATCAACCTAGCGAGGCGTTTGAGATCAAACATTATTACTTATGGTCATCAAAAAACCACCCTTAAGAGGATGCTAGTTGATTACAAGTCACCCTGTATACTTTTTAGTATAAACTACGACATACAATTAATTATTTTTGAGTGTCTTAAAAGCCTTTAACATTTACTATGGTTACCCCTAGACAAACAGCCGGGAAATATTGTTTACATCAGCCCTCGAGTTAGCGCGCAGTTGTACAAGTAAATGCTAGCCTAAAGTCACCAATATTTTATTAGGACTAAGTGGTTAGAATAAACAAGGTCAAAGTACTACGGTAATTTTAGTAAAAAAAAACCATACTCTCAAATAGGTTTATTAAAATGGTATACAGAATATATTTATAAACTACTAGCTTTACAGCTAACCTCGTAGCTCCTAGCAGCCAATGAAAGATGTCGGCTCGGCTTCGGCCCTCGCTATTTTTTTAAATTTCTTTAAATAAATACTCAAGGGGGCTCTTTTACAACAAACGCGATTGTGCTGATATTATTAAGGACAACAGGTAGAAAGTACTAATATTGTCTAGATAATGGTACGGGCTCGCTCTTGGGCGATTTTATTTTATGTTGATACAAGGTAGGTATTTATCTTTCTTTTAATGTTTAAAATGAAACTTACAACTGACTCGCCTCTTAAAAAATAGGTAGGTACTCCGTGTACATTAAATGCTGAAAATGGCAAAATAAGCGGTGTGAAAACCGTCCGTTCACTAAATCCTTCATTTCAGATTTAACGACACTCGACAGTTCTACTGTGAAATGACTATTTGATTTTTAAGATTGAATTACAAAAAAGTTACTAATTCATTTAAGTAAATTTTATTATATTTGTTACAAATCTGATTATAATGTCACACAAAGTTAGTTTACTCGTAGTAAATGTGAACAAAAAAACATGGGCTAACCAAAAGCTCGTATCGATTAATCCTCCAAACCCAACCAAGCACAGGTAAACCTTTTCAACTAATCTTGACAAAACTTGTATTTAGGTCAGTCAAATCTTATATTAAAATCAAACAATGCGTTGTTAAGTTTATTGGTATCTTATTTGGACCCTTAATGTTATCCGTAATTAATGGAGATACATCGCGTTTTTCGATTCTTCTTTGAATATTTAACCATAGATAATTATCTGATTTCTTCCTTCTGAGAGAATTCAGAAATCAGAAAATGTATGTGCTACGGCTCTTTAGCTAACTATTTAAATTTAAATTTGTGGTACTCAGCTCAACTTAAATGAAAGTTATCAATGTAAAATACATAGGATCAGAGATTTATGAGATATAAAATCCACAAAAAATGTTGTGTTCGTACTTTACTTAGGTAATCATTAGGTAATGATAATGAATCCTGGTGATAGAGAGGTCTACTGCTCGCTAAACTGCTTTGCAGGTCCTACCCTATGGCCTAAAGGGACTCGGCCCGAGGCGGTAGGCATTATAAGCTTGAAGAAAAACCTATCAAATTAACTGAAACTATGACTTATTTTGTTAAAAAGGACGCTGGGCATTCGTGTTACTGATAGACGGCGTATTATTATGTCACTTGAAGATATGGGGCGTCATATGCTGTAGGCCTGGAGCGCCCAATCCTAGAATACGCCACTGTTACTAGGTATACATTGGTATGCTTTATTGATGTAAGATCAGCGCGGGTTCTTTACAACCGGCATTATGCTGAGTTGGGACCGTCTTGTGACAAAAACATGCTTCCTCACTATTGCATTTTCTATTTATGTTTAATATTGCTTGTTGTTTTTTGTCACAAACATACCATATTCTATTCTTATTATGCCACAAACTATCGCATACAGTCGCTAACACTATTCCCCGCTGATCGCACGTGTCAAGTTCGCAGTAGCACTGCTGTGTCACTATTACTAGAAACTTCGTCGACAAACAGTTCCACTGCATCTGTTCCCTTGCAGCCGCCATTTTGTTTGGCACTTTTGAAACGTTACATTTCAAATGAGCCCCTCAGGGATTCGAGAGTATGTATACTGTGTTAGGATAAGCGATGTAACTTAGGTTTTTAAACCGACTGCGAAAGGAGAAGAGTTATGGTATTTATGTATCCATGTGTGTATGTATATTTCTTTGGCACGCCATAGAGCCTAAACGACTTGTCGTATTTTTATGTGAGCAAATTTTAGAATTAAAAATTAAATGTTTTCAAAATATCGAGTGTGGTATCAAAATATAGAGTTTTAACGATTATTACGAATATATATATATATATATATAATTTATATGTTTTATTGGGGTTTGGAATAGAAACACGTTCTTTGAGATTCAGCAGTCGAGCTTTTTTGAAATCAAGTGTTTTGAAGTGAGACATTCAATTCAACGGCATTTGTTATTAGTATTGAATCTGATATTGTTGTTTCTGAAGTTGTTGATGAACTGCCGAAGGTGTGTTGTAAACTTTCGGTTCGTTGATATTGAATAAATTGTTAATTTCTTGATGATCACTTTATTTGGAATTAATATGACAACAAAACCGTACATACGCAAGTTCGGTCCACGGCGAAAGAGGAAGTGAGCGATGCCATAGACTTACAATAGAGATGACAAATTATGACAATCGACTCAATTGAATCGAATTGAGATACAAGTTAATTATCGATTAACAGCATTATTGTTTATGTTTGTTACCTGATTTCTCAGAAACGGCTGGACTGACGTGATTTTTTTTTGTTTGTAATGGTAACACCTCAAGTCGTCCCATTAATTATTTTTTTTAATTGTTTCTGAGCTTTGAACCTTTTTAAATCAAGAATAACTGAACATTTTCTATTTGCGCCTGCCGTAATGAACTTGGTAAACCCTTAAAAAAATAACCTTTGTAACTTACATCTGTTATGAATGTTACAATAAAATCATTCAAACATTTTTTACACTCTTTTCCAATTCTATAGACACCACTCACATAAAAATATACATACACACATAATAACATACATGCATAAATACACACGAAAAACATAACCCTCCTTCTTTCGCAGCCAGGTAAAAACCATCAGTCACTTTGTATACCTATGTCGAGAAAACTTTGACGATTTCCTCCTCCGAAGCTTCCACATTTTCCTCCTCATATAACTGTTAGTCGAGGTATTTCCGTACAACTTTCGGCAGTACTAAGTAAAGCACTTAGTTTACTGTGTAAACTTCAGTTGTTAATGTTAACCTGGGAGACGTAGAATATTTATTAGATATGATGGAACGCGAGGTAAGTTAACACAATTAATAAGCACTTATTTTTGGAAACATTAACAAAATATTACTTGTATCATTTTAGCCTTCAGTTCAAAAATAATTAATATCTCTTCGAATGGTTTAAGTAAACTGGTTGTGACTTATGGTATAATACGACATGTAACAGATAGCTGAGACAATACTAAGGGTGTTAGTCTACCAATCAAGGAGAACCCGTTGTAGAAGAAAATTTTGCAAAATTCGAAAAAGATATTAGTTTCATGCTATAAAATTTGCTCAAATTTTGCAAAATTTGTTGAGTTAATTTTTTGGCGGCAAAAATTCTAAATTCTAATTTTTTTCATTCTGATGTGCCCAGTGTCACTAATACGACTAAGAAGAATCTACTGACACCACTAACATAAAAATCCACTAACATAAAAATACGACAAGCCGTTTAGGCTCTAGGGCGTGCTAAAGAAATACACATACATACACTCAAAAATCATAATCCTCCTTTCGCAGTCCGGTAAAAGAACAAACGACGAATCTACAAGTTTTGACACAAATTTGAGAGTTGCTTGACAGAAATGAAATTATAATAATAAAAGCGACCACGGAAGACAGCGACACTCTAGAAGCATGCCTGGAATAAATTGGCTCTCAAGGAAAGCTGCCGGAACACACCATTAGGTGCTTGGCGACAATCATCTTTGATACTTGTCCCTGTCCGAAAGCTACAGTACTTAGGACCTTATTTCACAAGTAATAACATCTACTTTTATAGGTGCCTCGTAGTTTTGCTATTTAAATTATTTTCCGAATTTCAAAAACAAAGAGAAATTACGTAGTCCAGCTTGGTAAACTATGGTCTCTTCAATCTGTACAACTATGGGGTGATACGAAATAGATAAAATGATTAATTATTGTTATAATATTTCTGCCCACAGCTAGTAGCCCCTTCAGTTTATTAGCCACATCGCCCTCAAGGGGCCGTTTAAAAATACCCATAGATCAATAGAGCTCATCGGAGCGTGACGACGGCCGCTCCATTCTTGTCTGCATTTGACCAAAATAATAATAATATAGATGCAGATTAACAAAACAGTTTCTTTTAGTAATAATAAAATCTTTAAAAAAAGTGGATATTGACCATTACAAGTGTGATTATTGTTTTTTTTTACTTATTTAGATTTAAAAAATCAGACCTCTGGGCCGATTTATTTTCGATAAAATTTAAATGGAACCACTTCAGAAGTATACCCTAAAAATATATTTCTTTATATCAGTATGGCCATCTCCGAAGATACAAAACATTAAAAAAAAAAACAAGAAGCCGTCAAATTGTGTAGGTACCTTCTGAGTAACGTAACAATGAGCAGCCGTGGCCAAAATGACTTGCAGCCAGTTATTTTTATCATCTTACAACTTCTTCTCGAGATGGTACCTCTACTGGAATTTGGCATTTACGAATCTACGACACAGAAGCACAGCTCTGGTGCCAGGGTTGAAACAAATTATTGAAAGAATCGCAACAAAAGATACAACGCTGAACATGAAAGATAAGGTTGAAAAAAAATTGGGCGGCCTTTACGCTTAAATCAAACGGTTGAATCACTTCCGAAGATTTTCGATCTTGTATTTAAGCCTTACAGATATTTTTTTATAAGTAACATATAATCTTGCGCTTGACAACAACTTGCCTGACCTAACGCGACGATGTGGTTTAGGATGTATCACGGTTGCCTAGAAGGAACCAGAGTCACTCGCGATTTGAAAATACCAAGACTATAGTCATTGGCCATTGGGAAATAGAGAACTTGACAGTGAATACCGCAACCTCGCAGTTTGCACAATAAAATTTCCTAATATTCGATTTCTAAGGTTGCATTGGACATTCTTTTATTGATAAACGTGGGTAAACCAACCTTATTCGACTACTTCGAATTATATATAATTTTGTAAATCTTTGCAAGCCATTCATTAGCTCGTCTTGATACATCTCTCCCATGAGGGTGATTCAACTTCGAAAAATTAAAAGAGATATGTATGTAGATATGACAAGCATTGTGTATATTAAGGTTTAGAGCTATCGTGAGACAGGGATGTTTTTGTAAAATATTGGCAACTTCGTTATCGACACAAACATTGACATTGGAACTGCCTCTGACTTATAAAAAAAATAAAATAGCTTCCTAAAATACTCTATAGAAAAATTGTTTAATTTTTTAAACAATTAAAAAACTACAATAAGTATGTTAACAAAACAATTGTATCAAAATAAACCCAATATAGAATATATTTAATAACCTCGGATCCTTACGATTATGTACGTCTCAAAAACTTGACAGAATAATTTCAGTGATGGCCCACCGTCCACCCCCTGAGACCTGGGTGACCTTCTAGTTCGTTTTTATGAGAACAAAAAAGCCTCTAACCGTTAGAACTTGGCCATTTTTAGCGGTATCTCGCATACCAAAGTACCTATTTATTATTACTAAATTAAAATGCTAATGTACGACCACAAAAGACAGTGCAGAAATCTATCTCCAATCACAACGCGCTCGAGCAACATAGACACCGCTCATGGACACGATATCTCGGAAGAGTCTAAATGCTAACCGCTTGTGACTCGCGTCTGTGTACTTTTTCGTGCTAAAGTTGTAAAATTTTAGTTATTGTCACACTAATATTGTAATGGCGAAAGTTTGTAAGTGTATTTACTCCCTCGCGCTCTAACCAATTTTGATGAAATTTAACAGGAATATAGCCTATACTCTAGATCAACACATAGGCTACTTTTTATCCCGTAAAATCGAAGTGTTCGCATGGAACGATTAAAATATTCACCGCGGGTAAAACCGCAGAGCGCAGCTAGTTGATTATAATTTAAGCTTATAATCCGTTCTAATTGTTTTATTTTCAACACTAAATGAAAAAACTAGATGCCGCTACCGCCGACCGTAGCTATGACTGTCAAGTACTTTTAAAAAGAGTATCTACCGTCTTTCATTACGGCACTGGTATAATTTTTTCAGCTATTTTTATTTGAAAATCAATCCTCCAATTTTGATAAAATAGAAATAAGACCAATCGAAAACTATACCATTTTAAACATATAAATATATTTTTTTATTGGATCCATACGTTTCCAAGTACCATAAAAAACATAACCATTGAATTGACTACTCTCTTTTTTTGGATTGTCGATTTAACAAGTGGTTGAATAAACCGCGACTGCTAAATCGTTAAACCTAAGTATCATCCTTAATTTATTTTTCATTTTAACTTTGATGTACTCAGTGTCACCCTCACGACTAAGATTGACACCCATACATACGACAAGTTATTTAAAAAGCCGCTCTAGGGCGTGCCAAAGAAATATATATACGTACATACATATAAACATACATACACTCGAAAAACATACCCGTCGAAATGAGTACCTCTTCTTTTTTTGGCCAATATGTAAATAGTAAACCCGTGTAGAAACTTCTGTAGTATCTGTCTTTTGTACATCGCTATCGGCCTAGAATGATCAAAGACTACTTTCAATAAATTGTGTCCTAAAGAATACTCCCTGCGGCAATTCGAGTAAAACACTTCGTTACATTACAGGTTCCAATTTTAAAATTGGACCGATTTTCATTGAAGAGAATTCTGTGGGGACATTTTTCGATCAATAAAATGTCTGTTTTTTGTGACTCCATTTTTTCCATTACCTACAATGGACAAAATTAGAGAGTTGTACTTATTAATAGGGCTTTTTATATCTAAAGATCATGCACTAATTATTATATTTTGTAGAAATATTGGCAATGTTCGATTATTTTAATACTTCTGTATTTAATATGAATGACAGATTAACGACGAAGAAAAACATAGATGAGGAGTCCTGCGTGTCGGAAAACTTTAAAGGTAATTGAAGTCTTCAACCCACAATTCGGCCATCGTGGTGGACTTTGGCCTTCAATCCCCTTCATGGGAGAGACTTTTCCCATACAGTGGAAGTTTATGTGATAATACCAAAAAAATTTTTTTTAATAATAACATGATCTCATTATTTATTAATTAGAATACCTCAGTATAATGTACTTTCACGGAACTGTTCATTCTACTACTTGGAGACATTCAAGTAAGTTCAAGTAATTTAAAATACTCAGACATAAGTCTGACTGACTGACTGACTTACTGACTGACAGGTCACAATCAACACAAATCCTGTACCGCTGAACCTAGAGACCTTGGATGTTTTTATTCATTATAGTCGTAGGGTAAGAAATATATTTTTTTTTGTAAATTTCACCCCTAAGGATGTCAAATGGGGGTTCAAAGTTTGAAACTTCTCGATATTGCATTTTATGTTGCGTGCAACACTGCAAGTGGTAGCTACTAGTAAAATTTATGTGTAGAAACACACTTTCAACTCAAAACTAAGACACCTAAAATAAAAAAATATTTTCACAAACTGTTCTAGGAAGTTACAGTGCTATAAACTTTAAAAGAGAGTTCTCAAAGTGTTCTTGTATATTTTATTAGGTAGTTTCACGCTAACTTTGCCTTGGACCACGTCTTGCCTAGTAAAGAATTTATGGTATAAAGAATGTTTCGGAATAAGGTTTGCTCAGTGAATAGCAATAAAGCTGTACTTAGTAGGAAATACCTAACATTTTTTGTTTATTATACCCCGACGCAAAACCGACGAGAAGCATAAAATTGTCGTGTGTCTCTGTCTGTCCGTGGCATCGTAGCTCCTGAACGGATGAACCAATTCTGATTTTGCTTTTTGTTTATAGGGTGAATTAGTCGAGAGTTTTCTTAGCTAATAAAAATCAGACCTAGATGGCCGCTGTCACAAAATGGCTAATTTTATTTCCGCAACTCCCTCGGTATGGATACCGAATGAGAGGGCTTGACTAGTAGAATGATATACACTATGATACATTTCAAATCCAACATGGCCGCCACCATAAAATGGTGAAGTCGGAATATTAAAATTTTAAAATTACATCTCACATATTTGGTAAGTAGGTCATTATTACCCCCAAATGGGGCTTGTAGGTGACCAATTAGCGCTCTAGGGTAATAATGTAGCTAGAAAAGCCCTAGGGCAGTAAGTAATTAAAAAAAACTTCACTCTTTCAAAAAGTTCGCGTACGTCTAACCATCATACTGGCAATAGACATCATGCATTCAGCCCAATCGCAAAAGAGGTCGCTTCGCTATTCAGACTTGTCTTCGTATGAGTATAATAGTCATCAATTTTAAATATCGAACGGCGAAGCTCAATTTTGTTTTTTTTAAATATTTTATTTAAAAAAAGACGAAAAAAGGCGAGAATAGAAAACTTTTACTTTAAATATTGTTTGTTTTTGGGATTTTTTTATAATTACGTGCTAATTAGGAAAAAAACATGACTTCAGCAAGTGATGAAGATATAAGCTGCACTCCCGATTCAAAGAAAATGGAAGCTGAAGCAGCAATTAAAATGTTTTATTATTGTAATGCCGGTTTTTTTCTACTTACCTCACAATCGAGATGTAAAGCGGAGTAGTTAGCTCGGGTGTAAGCATCAATTGCACCCTCGAACTATAGGCGCCCTCGCTGCGCTCGAGCACCTAAATATCTTGGGCTGTAATTGATGCATTACAGCCCTTGGCTACTAATCTACTAATAATAAAAAATTTATGACCACTAGAATACAAATACAGGGTTATTGGTTGGAGGTGTAATAATTCGAAAGGTCAGTGAACATATCGTTACGAACCACTTTCATTAATTGACCAAGTCTGAATTCCAGATAAAAAAATAGCTGTTCCATACAGAAAGTTTATTATTTTTCAACAACGTTGAAAAACAATTACAAAACAGCTGATTTTTTATCGAAATCAGAGTAGTGAAAGTTGCTCATTAGGATGAGTATGGTGACCCTATTTCGGTTTATTACACCCCAATCCGATTACACTGTAAAATATAAAATAATATTACAACATTGAATTATTTTCGCATATTGAATATGCCGTCCGGCTTAACTTTATTAGAAATTAAAATTGCTAAGCTGATTTCCATTTTCCTGGCTTACTGTCATTGCCCGCGCCCTAAATCTAGCCGACGTTAATTTTTCAAAGTCACCTCGGTGAAAAAAAAAACGTCAGCTTAGTGAAAGGTGAAATCAATTCTAATCAGAGGGTTCTAAAAATAGATGCCCTTTAAATGCCCATGCGCGAAATACCGCTATCCTATTGACTAAGATGACGCATCACTTTCTAATAAATTAACACTAATTTTTGCACCGGTACCTATCCCGTAAGCTTCGTAAGACATTTATATTTTTTCGTAATAAATGTACATGCCCGGTACAAATCGGTATAAGTACGTAACCAGTTGTAAACTAAGAATATTGTACTAGCACAAAACTGTAGTTTTTAATACTTGAAGACATTCAAGTAATTTAAAATACTCGACCATGTTAAAAATATATATTATTATGTACATAGAAGAGTTAGTCCTGACTGACATATCAAAAGCAATGTAGAGCCTAATCCGCTAAACCTAGAGATATGCCTTAAAAGGAATTCATTGATATCACTACAATGTAGCCTTAGGCTAATAAGTTATTTTATATTTACTTGAATGTTTACTTAATAATCTTTGGTTTAGTACTTTTAAGTTGTAACTTTAGTTTAAAAAAATATATTCATGAACATATACATGCTTATCGGCTAGAGAGGCTAGATAGATCCCGATCTAACCGCAATAATTAATAATTAACACTATAGGATCAAACCGGAATTCGAGAAAAAACCGTCATAGTAAAGTTTAGCGGCCGTTAAGAAATGAATCTATGAGTATAACTTATCATCTAAAATGTATTTATTAACAAGTCGTAAAAGTTCCGTAAAGCAAGATTTTTCGAATTATGTAGTTCATAGTCTTCATCGATAACCCTTATCTGCAAGGTATTAACAGACAAATTAAAAACCTCGTCATTATTTCGTAAGACAATATAAATATAGTATATTTCACATTACCAGGTAAGTTTGCGTTACACCAGCTTTCCTGTATAATAATAACCCACATTACAGAAGCTTAACAAGCTCAGACCGGGCGATATTTCGCCTAACATCGTGCGAGATTGTATATTTCGACCGGGCGTGCTATAAATTCATTACGTGACGTTTCCGTAAGAGCCCCGATTTTCGGTGGGTAATAGTTATAGCAACCTTTGTTTCAGTGCTTCGTTTATTTTGGTTTTTTTTCGAGCAAGTTGTGGTTGTAGATGTAAGTTGGTACTAGTTTTTGTTATAGGTACCAGCAAAGTTGTTCCGTTTCCGCAATCTTTTAGAATTTAACAAACTTATGTACTCGTTTTGATTGCAAAATTTCTAAGTTTTGTCTGTTTTATGTTCAGTGTAAATATTATTTTGTGATCACTACCGTCAAGTGCATTAATTAGTAAAATTAACTGCCTAACAGCTACTCGTAACTACAACATAATACAAAATAGATTTTTCTTCTTGAGTTGTTATATGGTAGTTAGTGAAGATGCCACCACTGTTTTTAAATAGCTTTTAATATTTTCTGGTTAGTATACGATGATGTTCGAACATTTTAAATTGTAAACTTTAAATAGAAAATTAGACAGTTTAAGTAATAAAAAAGTAAAAAAAGACTCCTTACAATAATTGTTTAGCAAGATGATTACATAGATTATTAAAATTAAGGCAAATTTTAAGTAGAAATTAAGTATATATGGCATCGGAATCGACTAAAATCTTTTAATAAATATAAATCATTTAAAAACTTAAGAAGAATTGCATACTTTTTTTTATAGTTGTGTACTAGACGCAGGCTTACTTAAAAAGAAATATTCTCATGTAAATTAGCAACGAGTTTTAGAAACGAACGAAACTAGAGGAACAAAGATTTGAGATCCAGACGTATAGGTAAGTAGATTGCGAAGGGCACTGAGCTTACAAACTAAGAAGAGATAAAACTTTATACTTGACTTTACTACTTCCATCGAGATTTTACAACTTCAACTCACTATGACTCTGCGCTTTACGATAATGGTATTTTAGATAAAAGGGATAGCTTGTGAGGAGGTAATAGTTTCATTATAACTTAGCATAGTTGATCGAAGTGAATATTACTCTTACATAGTATTGTAACTGCGGGTTGAGGCAGAATTTGATGGATGAGTCTTGCTTGCACTTTTTTTTAACCTACAAAGTCAATGATGGGCAAAGGTCTCCTTCATATCCTTCCATGCTTCACGAGCCTGGACCACCTCCCGCACTTTCTTAAACATTTTTATTCGAGATGTCTCTGAGGTATCAGGTAACAATCATTAAAAAAAACAGTGGAATTGGGGAAGATTGGGGTAATACTTATATTCTGTCTTTTCCATACAAAATATTATTCATCCCAACCACTCCCTCCTACTTGAAAGACAAATTCGTTTTTGTGACTGCTTCCCATTCAACTTTCCTGCGATCCTCACACGGTGATCTTTATCTTATGGTGCCAACTCGCACATCTACCAACTCTTTCTTTCAGACATCATTTACTGTGCAAGCTGTCATGTTACGGAACACACTGCCTTTGTCAGTCAGACAGGCTAAATCTATTTTTATATATAACAATTTGCTGAACAACTACTATCCTTCAATAAGTTATTCTATCAAAGCTATCTAGTCAAAACTTCTATTTTTTTTAACATCTCTCATTGGTACAAATATTTTATTCATTTTTTTCATTTATTTCTTTTTTGTTTTCATTTGTCTATATAGATAGTTGTAGTGAAAGGGTTATTGTGTATATTTTGTTAGTATTTATTGGTACACCGCCGACGTGTTTTTCTCATCAAGTCCGATCCATAAAAAAATACTTTACCTGGAAGAAATCGATTTAGGCGATAAGGCCGCCAATGCTAATGTTTTATGATATCTGTTTGCAATATATATGTATATTTTTGGTGTACAATAAAGTTATATTTGAATTTGAATTTCATTCTCTTTTCTGAAAGTCATAAAAAAGTTACCATATAAATAAAAAAATAAAAAAGACTAAAATTAACCTTATAACTAAAATAATCTATTTCCAATTTAGTTCCACGATCTGCTAACTATTTCAAACTTTACAAGCGAAAATAGCTTCAAATTGCCACAGTTGTTCGCAACAAAATCAAAGCTCTGCGTAAAGTAAACCAGGCGTTTTAGTTCGGAATAAATTAATTAAAGGCAGTATCGCCTCACGGGACTTAATCAAGTGAAATAGACTAGAAACTGTTTCCAGTAACCTTACTAAAAATACTAACCTAGTCAAAATTGTTATATTTTAATGTTTTTTAACCTGATTTCTCGGAAACGTACGTGGACCGTAATGGTTTTTTTTTTTGTTTAAAGGAAGTGTACCTTATACTTCCTGTTTGGTTCCATTTTACGGCTACGGCTACGAGGTTTGAATGTTAATTCAAAATAACAGAAATAGTGCCATCGGCGCCTGCCGTAATGGAAGTTGTTAGTCTTATTATTATCTTAAAAAAATATTTTAAGTACTGTTAAACTATCATGCTTGTAAGTTTTGATCTATTTTAGCTACTTCTTATACTCTAAAAAAATAAAGTCTAATATTTCGATGTTAGTTTTGTGTTAGATTTTTTTTTCACCCTTTAAAAGTTCTGTGAAAGTAGCAATAGTAGTTTAGTTTTTGAATTAAAATAACAGGTTTTTTTCAACTTAAACTTGATTAGCACCTTTTTAAATATAACCTTATATAAATATGAATAAATGAATGTCTAGAAAGAGTGAGTCCTGACTGACTTATTTCACAATCAACATAAAGCCTAAACAACTGGACCTAGAGACATAAAATTTGGACGGTTTATTTATTATAAAGTGTAGTGGACTACCATTGTAGGAGTTTTGAAAATTAATTTTCTAAGGTGGTCAAATGGGTATTCAAATTTTGACACTTATTTATATTCCAATTTATATCGCATGTAACGCCGGTAACGGCTACTAATAGCTGAAAGAGTCATATCATACGACTCGCAGTTTGTCTTCTTTTCAAGACGTAGGCAGTATTAAAGATAAAGCTTTCATTACACTGCGAACAAAATTTAAGTCCAAACATTAAAGTCAAATAAATGCCAATGAGGTCTATCACTTAGCTTCACTTAGGAACTTCCTCTTACTTACTTAACTTTTAAGTTAACGAATACTTATCTGCACTCTGAATCACGTAACTTTTTTATTTCGGTCAACAAGAGTAGGTAGCTTCTTCGCAAGTTTATAAAGTGAGTAAAAAAGTTGCCTTTTTTGGATTAGCTATATTTATTGGAAAGGAATTTCTGTAGGTCAAGAAAAGTCTAAATAATTGATGGAGTCCGGCGTTACTTTGCGGAAATCCATTTATAATAAGATGGTATATACAAAATATTTAGGTAGTGTTTTTCCGCCTCGTCTTGATGTCAGCGTGAGAAATCGAAAAATATTTTTGTTTTTATGGTGTGGTTCCTCCTCACCACCGCCACACCTCACCTTATTATTTCTCTTTCTCTCAGTATCCGACTTCCTCGGCCCCTTTTTTTTCCTTAGCACAAGGCATCCTCAGAAGATGTTGACTCTTCAAGCGCTCGCTCGAAAGAGCTTTCGTGTGTATTATAGTTATAGAGCTTTCGAGCGAGCGCTTAAAGAGTCAACATCTCCTGAGGATGCCTTGTGCTAAGGCGAAACACGTGTCGAGGAAGTCGGATACTGAGATAAAGAGAAATAATAAGGTGAGGTGTGGCGATAGTGAGGAGGAACCACACCATAAAAACAAAAATATTTTTCGATTTCTCACGCTGACATCAAGACGAGGCGGAAAACACTAAATATTTTGTATATACCATCTTATTATAAAAGTCTAAATCTTTAACGATCCTTTCTAACACATATTCTGTACACTTACATTAAGAACTTCGTTCTAGCCCACTTAAGCACAGATGGAGTCTTGTCATAATCAATTCTTTTTCTGCACATCCCTTTTTAACCCCCGATGCAAAACAATGTGATGTTATAGGTTTGACGAATGTGACGTTCTCTTAAAAGCATTATGTTCGAAGGGGCTCAGTTATATAATTACTTACCAAGAGATTTAAAAGAAACAAAATCAATGCCCACGTTCAAAAAACTACTTAAATATTATATATTATTACAAAAACAATAAAGCTATTATAATACCTATACCAATACTAAACATGTCTACATCTAAAGTTTCCAAATAAATCTTTTTACAACCTTAAAAAACACGAATATCACTTAGTAGACTCAGCCACATCCAGTTGCGTAAACTCTTAGTGATGTTTGACGCGCGCTCGACTAGTGCAAGTAGGCATGCAGCTCGGTGCAGGTCGGCGCGGGCGCTCGGCGCTCGGCGCTCGGCGCTCGGCGCTCGCTCGGTGACCACTCGTCTGGTTTGATAATTTTTATTGACAAAACTTACTTACCCGCTAGTATTGTATATATACCTGTCTCTAATTTAATTCGAACTGGATCTTTTACGCTAGCAACCTGTGTTTTTGTTTATAAATTTACTAAAGTACGATTATATAGATTTAATATGGAAGCTAAAACTTTTCTCATGTAAGTGATTTTATGTAATCTTATGAGAAATAAATATTCTTAAACCTGACGGGGCATCGTAGCTCTCAAAGGGATAAACCCATTTTTATTTAGTTAGTATTTGTTTAAAAGGTAAATCAGTCGGGAGTGTTACTAGCTATGTTTGCTAAAAATCGGTTTAAGATGGCCGCCGTCACAAAATGGTGGGTTACATATATTTTCACAACCTCATCAACACTAGTATCAAATCAAATAATCAATTTCAAATCTAAGATGTCCTCCACCACTAAATGGCGACGTCGGTTTATTATTATTAATTTATTTGTCATTAACGCGGAAGGTGTTGCCATCCTTACTGCTAACGTTAGTGCATTAGCCACTCTCATGTTTAGTAAATGAGCTTACTGTAACACCACTTCAATTTCCAAGCCGTCGCGCGTGCCACCAACGTCACGCCGTGATTTTCATAACGTTCGAACTAAACTGAAAATGTTTGCTGGATTAATTACATTTGAGTACTAACAGGCAACTGCTTTTAATAGGAAATGTAGTAGGTAGTTAACTGCAACAAGCAATACTCGTCTTTCTACAAAATTTTGGACATACCTATTGAACAAATGTTTTGGTGAATTTCTTTATATAAATTTTGTTTAATAAACTAACGCGTTTTCATTAACAATACGGGTTTTCACGAGTACTTGATTGTTGAAAATGTTCAACTATAGTTTCGTTCACATTCGGTGAACTTCATCAAGGACGAATTAATTCTCGTCGAAACGTCTCGAGCTGCGCTCGATCGCCTCACGCGCGATGTCATCGTCGGCTGCAGGAGTCAGGGGGTTCTTTACACAACCCGCGACATATCATTATCTGCAGATAAAGACCAATCCAATGATACCTTACACGCCAGGCTAAGTCTACAGACTTAGGCTATAAGGCCATATTAGATATGCCTACATATATCTATACATATACATACATCTTATACAAACAAATTTACATACATAATATATATTATTATAATAATAATAATGTAATGGAATGTGTATTGTATATGTTTATACTCAAAAAACATTACCCTCTTTTGAACAGTCAGATAAAAATAATAAGATTTACAAAGGACTTGTTTCATTTTCGGCCAGGACGGCGTACGTCTACCAAAAAATGCCTAAAGATGTAGTTAACACTGTGTATTAATGAACAATGCGTCAGTCGCCTCCTTCATTGTGTACGAAAATATCGAAAATCTGTGAATTTTAGTGGAATTATGGAATCTCTGGGAAATTTATGTATGCTAGGTTGACTCCCACGGTCACATTGGTCTATAAGTTGTACCGCCCGTCACAAATGTCAAAATTGACAGAATAAAAACGCGTAAATCACCTTTTGCAGAAGTAACATGGGAATATTTAATACGAAATTAATTGTGTACACTGCGATAAGTTACTTTATTTTGAATTTGGTTGATATATTATAATAGTCCCTGACGTTTTTATGGTATTATATACACTGTCCTGGCCGTAGCTTCATACATTTTTGAAACATCTCCTTAGGTATATGTTCTTTAAAAAAAATGATTACTAACCTCCATTACTGCAGGCGTCTATTGATATTTCACTTATATCGATTAAAAAAACAAACTTCTTATGTTAAATAATTAAAATGGGAATACACGAAATGATGCCCTTACAAAAAAAGAGTTTGTCAAATCGATCCAGCCGTCTCTGAGAAATCAGATATGAAACATACCCGTCTAATTAAGTAATTAAGATTAGAAGCACACAAATTAGTCTCGACTTAATTTAATTTTACTAAATTCAGCAAGATGTTTAAAACACAATTTCGTCATCGTTTGTGTACAAGAAAATATTGTATTATTACATCAGTCAGTTATTCAGTACTAACGCGTAAACATTGTTTTGTTTCCCCCTTTGTTGAAAACTTTGGTGAATTGCTTTGCTTTGTGAAAACTCTTCTCGGTGCAAAGTTGAGTACGATTGTCGAACGAACGGTTTCACGAGTAATAAACGAACGAGCAGGACGTGATATGTATAGATATAAATATAACGTCATGTTCGTTCGTGTATGTTGGGCTATATAACCTATACCCCCTTTATAGGGGTGACGCGTACCCACCACTGGGATGCCATGAGTTGATACGTTAATGTATGTACTTGATACTGTCAAAAATACAAATTTTGTGACGCCATAAATAAAAAGAAAGAGATAAAAAATTAAAACGTATAATATTAAGTATTTGTATATTTACTAAAATAACTGGTTATAATACGACTTGCAAGCGAGTACACCCAGCAGACATACATAATTGACTAATAAAAGATTTAGTAAGATCTCTAGTTTTGCCCGTAATATACAGTAAACAAAGCCGCGAAAAGATGCTGGTCCTGTATAAGCCTGAAAAAAGAATTCATTACAACGTTGTTCCAATTGCATAAAACTTCTTCTTGGATTGTAACGAAGACATTTTCTTGGTACATTTAATAAACACTTCCGCTGCATAAGTGTAATGCAGTGTTAGGGTCAACGAAATTTTTTTATTGTATGATAGTTTCTTTATCTATTCTTTTTACAAAAATTGCTTGAATAATATATCGAACTAATAGAGTTTGTACGCCAAAAAACCAAACCTGTCTTGGGCTAATTTGTCTTTAGCGACATTCTAAAACTTTTTAGCATTATATTCAAATATATTTTTATTATATTTCCACTTCAAAAATAGTTTAAGTCAGCATAATCAGACTATACCCATTTTCTTAAAATTTATTTTATACTTAAGAAAATTGTGGGAGAAAGTTTACTAAAGAGGGTTAATCGGTTAGGGGTTAAGCAGAAAAAGTGTCAGTAATTTAATTTAACATCATTGACTACGTGACCAACTCTTATCTCGAGATATTTTAATCATCTCAGTCACTGTTTTACACACAGGCGGCACTATGCAAATCCAGAGGAATTCTTTTAATAGTTCATCAAGAACTTCGTTACAGTGAGTCTGAGATTCCGCGCGACTATAGCCAGCATTTTCTTTATAATTCTGCAACATTTTGCAACTGTGCAGTGTAAGTTATGGGATAACACGATTATTAACAACAAATAGTATGGAAAATGTGGGTAATAATAATAATATTTATTTTTTATAAATAAAACTATTTCTATACATAAGTAATAAAAAAGCATAGGTACAGTTTTAATCTACCTACTATTTATTTTTATTTAAGTTTACTGTACCTAAAGACTTATGTCTTTTTGATATGCAAGTAATCCCTTTGGTACTGATATGACATATATGTAAAATATAATATGAGGTATATATAACCAAACTTTTTCCGAAACCGGAAGTCAGCTATTGTTCTCAACATTGTGTACACTTTTTACTACGAGACCGACCTGATAATAACAAAATAAACTCAGCCGTCCTTATACATTTCGTGGTTAGTCTAAAACGGAATCTATTTTTTTCACTTTATCGATTCTGACGAAACTGTACCGAAATAGTCAAACTGAACTGACAAACTAACTGAAAAGCTTACTAAATTACTAAATGAAGTGGAATCTGACTGATACATCCTAAATCGGTAATTAAAAGTTTTACTAACCATTTTTTTTTCTTATTCATAAGAGAAGCAATACTCCCATTATTGTGTTTTTCTTACACGCGGGATTGCCTGGAACATTCACGTTTTAAGCTATAAAACCGACATTAAAAAAGTAGCATATAGTTGTATCTTTATATAAGCTGTTACTAATAACTAATTTTAGAAAGACTTAAAATTTGTTGCTAAATTAATCAAATACGGATTAAATACGCAAGGTATTAACAACCGTCAGTTTTAATCAAACAAACCCAGGCCATAACTTAAGCCACAGAATCTGGCCAGTCCTAGCTTAAATTCGAGTCTTACAGCTCCACTTCATAACCAGATTATTTAATGTAAGAGCCAGGTGTTGAAAATTCGACAAACAACTTCGCAGAATCCCTTTAAAAGTTTGTTATCGTGTTGTTGAATTTAATTCGGGGCTTATTAATACGAACCTAGGTGTTGGGACTCGTTGTCGATGCTTTTAACGCTTTGTTCTGTATTGGTTAAGAGATTTTCGTAAATGTTTAGAACACGGGGCGAATCCTTTGACGGTCGAAGTAATTTAACTTTTGAATGAGTGGAATATGATATTTACAACTGTAGGTACTTTAGGCAATCCTTGCTTTAGACAACAACACATAATAAACATACATACTGGCAGTAAACAAATATTGTCAGACTCGAAGCAGAGATGACGGTCAATTAACCTTTTGGAGCGGTCGATCGATGCCGCGCGTGAATAGAAAGCTAGACACAAAAAAGTTTTTAGTCTCTTGCTATCTATATCTACGAGATAAAGTATTTGCGTTTATATTATCTTCAATGGTTTCTCACTAGGGATCAAGCGAACTCAGCTCGACACACTTAAGTTACAAACATTTTTAATGCGAACAGAAACGGCAGGCCGCAGTAATACCATTGAATAAATATTAGTACTAAAGCTATCTGATATTATTAGGACTAACGTAAATTAATTACCTTTATGCAATAGTCCCACTGGCTTTGTGAGAATGCTACCCCTATTTGTATAAGGTTTAAAAGATTTACAAGTTCCTAGTGTTACCACAGCATAAATTGTATTGCTATATTATTTACTTCGATTTTGTAGTCTTTTGACTATCTCTCATAAAGTGTCGACTTGTTTTGGTGTCCATGAATATGAAATATGTTATAATTTTTAAAAAACATTTGTAATTTTGATCAACTGTTAGTATCTATTCATATTTTCAGCTTTATAACTGAATGCCAGCATTATTTGGAACAAAATAGTTTGTTTTATATTACCTAAAACTAAAAATGCACACAAAAAACACGAGTAATGCATTCGCGAGATTTTTTAAGCCTTTTTGCGCGCACATGAAAATGCGCTTTGCGTTGCACAATGGCTTTATGCAAACGCGTACAGCATTCACTTTGGGATTGGAAAAACAAAAGGTTTTCTCACAGTCAGGAAAAGGTGGGAATTTCAAAAACGTAAGCTTTCTATTGATATAAGTCTTTAAGTGACTGGCTTTCTCTAAGCTATTTTTCGGTTCTTTTGATTTTGATAAAATTATGGGATCATCTAGACCCGACAATAAATTTCGGGACACGAAAATCTCCTCATTTTTGAAGTCGATTTAACAGGTATCCTTTATACCTACTAGTATTTCTACGATCTAATGAACTCTTTGTTTTTGTCACTTTAAAAAAAAAACGACAACCACTTACCGAATTTTTGATATTCAGAAATACTGCTCTGCATGTCTGCACGAACAAACTGAAACGAGCAAACTGGAAAGTTAGGCCACCTCTTTTGAGAGAAATACCCTCCCAATCAAAATTGGCTGGAACATGTACGCGAGTATGAATTTTCCAGACGACATGCAAACATTAGTAAATCATAGCAGAAAGAAAACTTCGCTAGATCAGAGGCAGAGACGCTCCGCTCGCTTGATCAATAATAACTTCACCTTAGTAATAACTTCACAAAATAAATCATTATCTTTCTGCCTTTATTCTCTGCAAGCAATTAGTTCCTTTATGCCGTGATAGTAATTATCACAATAAAAACAACGACTCATCATTGGCCGCCATTTTGCTTTTAACGGAGCGTCGGAAAATCTATTGTAGTGTATTTTCTTTGTTATCATCCGCGACATTGCAGTCAATGGACGACAATGAATTGCTTATGAATTTACTAGCTTTTTCTTTGAAAGAATTGTATGGGGTAATTGGGTTTTGTAAGATAATTATACCTTTGAATACTTACGATTTTTTCGTCGCCTTAAATAGTTACTTCTGTATTTTACTGAAGGAAACCCGGCTTAAAAAAATAAATAAATTGAGTGTTGACTTTTTAGAGAGGTATATATTTTATGTTTTTTAGAGGCAATAGATTTGCGCTTGACCGCAACTTGCCTGATGGAAAGCAACGATGCGGCCTAGGATGTAGCACGCTTGCATAGAAGAAACCGATTCACTCTCGACTTGAAAAGATGATTTTTGCCGTCCCCGACTGCAAAAACTAGATCTAGACAGATATAGAAATTATTTTTTTTGTTGGAAAGGGTGCTCTCATATAAATCTAAATCGGCGTAATGGTTTGGTTTTTGGTTGGTAGAACAAACAATAAAAAAAAAAGATTGAGACGAACTGAGAACCTCTTTTATTGGAGTGTGTTAACTCTGGCTTAACTTAACACAACCAAGCACAAAAACTCTATATCAACTTGAATCGTACAAAACATTGTTATGTTTTGTTTCATAACTGGTTACGAAGGTCCAGTTTAGTCCGCAGAGGGAACGATTTTAACAAAGTGTGTTCCTATAGTATTAAAACTGGTGGCAAATAAGCGATGTCTTGGCAACCGCAACCACCAGATGGCACCTCCGTCTCAGCCTGCAGACGGAGCTTTCCTTTCTGGCTACATTCCAACACATTTTGTCACTTTATTACGACGTGCAGATTATTAATGAAAACTTATATTAACTCTTAAGTATATGAGTTTTAGGCTCATTGACCTTAATATAATATTATGTTACGGTTTTCGTTATTGCGACTTGCAACATTCAATTCACATCTTCCGGTGAATTAAATTGAAAGCAATTAATTAGCATTATTGGCCATTTTAGGACACAGATTGAATTGGAAGGCAATATGGCAAGGAGTACACTTCGTGAATTTGATTTAGATTAAGAATTATTACTGATACTGATTATTACACAAAATATATGAATTAGTAAGGCAAACTTCATACTTAAATATTTATTTATACATTTTGTGACATTTTATCACCGAATTTGCATTCGTAGCGCCGTATTGATTAAAATTACAGCAAAAGGTTAAAATTAACTTTTGCAATTTGTCCTTTCTAAGTTACGTATTATACTTTATGTAGATTTAAGGTTCTTTGCATCCATTGTAACGTTTTACGCATATTTATACCTAGTATTATGATATCTCGTGAATTCAAGGTAAGTTGTTCGAGTTAAAAACATTTAACACATAAATAACTCAATTATTATGAGCATTAAAATGGGCTCGACTCACGCCTAATCGCACTTTACCCGCACTTAACCTCTTTATAACCCTGTACTAACCCCTGACTAAAGTCATGCTGTTAAGATTAACTTTAAAATTCCTGTATAATTTATGTGTAATATAATAATGTTGCCTCCTAATCCCTAGATTATATTATTGTTTAATTATACCTACTAGCTACTACCCTTGTTTTACTCGGGGTAGCCAAAATGAATGCCTTTAGTGGAGTAAATACTGTTTATTAAATTCCATTCTGTGTCAAAGATATATATAATACAACTATTTCTTATCGCTTACTTATTATTATAATTGCCTGTCTTTTTGTTCTTTCTTTTCAAAAACGCTTTTGGGACACTCTTGTAACTAGATTCGCTGCCATTTAGTACTAGTTTGGAGCACTTAGAAGTTTGTGAGTGAACAATTTTTTGATGTTAGGTTGTAGATTTCTAATTTTTCCTTACAGAGTTTTATATACATATATGAGGTACAAAATGTAAATAATACTTTTTACTTGAATGCCTTATATAAGAGATTACAGTTCTATAATAAACTAGATAAAGCACCCAAAAGGGCTCGTTTAATATGATAATGATTGTAATAAACTTGAGGCGACGTGATAAAATTTTCAAGGACATTATGTATTACAAAATTGATGAACCTGGACTTAGAAAAAAATTTATTGGAAGATGTTCTGAAATCTTATATAATTTTAATGTTAACGCTTTTTTTATTTATTTATTTAGATTGGTAAAATCGTCAGTTATACTAATCAAAAAAAAGACCAACAACAATCATGTATATTCTATAAAAAAAGCAGTTAAAATAAAAATCTAAATGGAAAAAATAAAATTCAGCAATAAATTCAACACAATCATAATAATTCAGTTAAAATTGATTTAAAACAAACAATGCAACTCATAAATAAATGCCACTGAGAAATTAAAAAAACAATTAATCTTAATCTTTGTTGAATAGAAAATGGGTAGTAAATGTTACAATTACGAAGGTGGAAGAAATAGGATATACCTATATAGTAAACGTATATCCTAATTTATCATGTTATATGGTTTTTTTACATATTGTTACGACCGTACCCTATGTACCACAGAATATGCAGTAGTTGTGAACCGGCGCCCCTATGCACAGAATAAGACATAGTAAGCGACGCCCGCGCTACTGTTTATCGCGCATAGAAAAAAAGGGGATCTCTCTCGAATTCAAGTACCTTCTTATTTGTAAACATAGATTGTTCTCGGTGTCCAGCAATTAGAGGAATATTCTGGATAGTTACAGAATTACGGCTCTGAGGTATATAAAGGGACCGACTGTGGGCCCGGGGAGTCAGTTTATCGGAAGCTATAACCGCGAACAGTTCTAGTGCGAACCTAGTGCGAATCGAAGTGCTCAGTGTAGTGTGATTGTGAGTGAAAGTGTTGTGTAGTGTTTTTGTGTGACAGTTTCTGAGTGTTTGGAGGAGTAAATCGTCATTGGTGTGAATTGGCATTTTTCTATTTTTATCCCGAACCCGTAGCTCGTAACAATATATTCTTAATTTTTGCCCTTGCTTATCAAAACAATAGTTTAAACTAATTTTAAAAACAATTTTGGTATGACCATGAATATTTATTTTACAAATTCTTTATGCCGATAGTTTTCTGCAAAACGATATAGAAATTTTAGGAATAGATCAGAAAATACCAAGTTAGTCACGATCAGGATATATCGTTCAACTTTACCTTGACTTGTACTGTTGTGTACAAACGTGTTCAACTTGAATTAGGCCATTAATAACCAATATACCAAATAAGATTAAAATTATTTACAAAAAATAATAGGTACAACTAGTACATAACACTAAATTAAGCACGAGGCAAGCCTATGATGCGGTATCTAGCCTCAATCGTTCTGGGTCATTAAATGTACTTTTACGTGTATCAAACACTGCTAAAAATAAACCAATTAAACTATGCTTATAATAATTAATCACCGGTAGCGTGAGTCCTACCCCGCTGCTGGTTTCACTCTAGGTTTGAGTTTTTTATAATATTTATTGTTTTGAATTTATATTGTATAAGTCTAGGTTATACTTAAGATATTAAATGAATACAAAATAAAAGTACATCCATTCAAACAAAAAAAAAACAAATCAGTCCAGCCGTCTCCAGTAAATTAGGAAACTAATATAACATTGGGCAATTGCTACGAGTACAACTACTACGTCGTAGAAATAGCGTAGCATATTTGCTACGAAACTGCGAGAACTCGACACCAGTAACTTTTTTTATGTTTTGCTGATCTATAAATTGAATATATGCTGACTTCAGCTAACTTATGTTCAATTTAGGCAGTGGGCTAGTCATATATGCCACAGAACCGATAATCGATGTGGTAGACGAGTTCATGAGTGGAGACCACGAACCATTAAACGTAGTGTAGAACTACTACTAGGTGGAGCAAAGACATACAGAAGATAACAGGCAAGGGGTGGGGACGAGACACCCGGGATGGGGCCGAGTGGCGTGTCATGGGAAAGGCTTTTGTCCAACAGTGGACTAGAGTAAGCAGATGATGATGATAAACTGAACCTAATTCCAATGATTTTAAGTGATAATTTTTAAAATATTTAACGTTAAAAGATAACGTTTGATGTTTTGACCGATCGAGCGGAGCGTCTGGTCTGGCAATCTTGATAAAACTTTGTATATGGGTATTACGAATTTTTTGAAATTGTTAGTTGTAGGGGAGTTTCCACTAGGGGAAGAATATTTCTAACGAAGTTTTATAAGTCAATTTCAATAATAAGCAGAGCTGTCTGCACTTTGTGGAACAACATTAATTAGAATTTCGGAATATAAGAAATTGGTAAAAAAAAAAAGTTTTTTTACGAAGTATTTTAAAATTGTAGTCGCGAGGTCAACATTTTGCGGAACTATTTTTTTTTATTTATTTTTAACTAGATACTGCAAGATGACACCGGTACATGGTAAAGATTACATATAGACTCGCACTAATAAACACATCACGTCGACTTTTATTGCTTTTTGAAATTTGCTGTCTAATTCTCTATTTCCTGATAACTATAGTCTCGGTATTTTCAAATTACGAGTGATTGGTTTTTCTAGGTCACCGTGTGTCAGACGGAAACCAAGTTTGCTTGCTCTTGTTTTCACGACTTTCATGCCTAACTCTAGCCGATTGGGCTGTAGTATATTTACTATTTAACGTGTCATCCGATCCGATCCATGTCTGTTGTAAATAGCTCTTCACATCATAAATTAATGTCCTCACCAGCAGTCCAAATTAAATTTTATCAAAACCAGTCTAGAGCTTTAGTTTTTAAATTAAAATAACTGAAAAAAATTGGAAGTAATCATATTTTTTACCCGACTGCGAAAAAAGGTGAGTTATGTTTTTCTAGTGTATGTATGTATGTTTGTATGTATGTATATATTTAGGTATGTATATTTTTTTCGCACGCCCTAGTCCTAGAGTCTTGTCGTATTTTTATGTGAGTGGTCTCAATAGATTCGTCTTAGTCGTGTAGAGTGACCCAGTGTCAAAATTAAAAAACTAAATAAATTAAAGATGATATACAGGTTGAACGATTTAGCAGTCGGGTTTTTTCGAATTCGCTTCTAACCACTGGTTTAAAAAAAAAACTTGTATACAGAGATGAGACTGATTTACTAGTAATAGTTTAATCCAACCGGGTTTAGGAGCGAGTCTCATTTCTTACATCATTTGCATTGCAAACACCAACTAAACCATTTCAAAATGTAAATATTAGTTGTACATTCAAATTGTCTCTCTAACTGTCCTAGAATATTGCAAATGGAAACTGTGGGGTTATTTATTCAATGATATTTGGTGTTGCTGAACAAGAAAATTTGCTTTCACGGATTAGAATTTAACTTTTAAAACGATTCAATTGTACAAAACGGAGGGCTTTAAATTATGTAAATCTATACATATATGAAAGAGTAAGTCCTGCCAGACTGGTATTTGTTTGGAATTAACGTAGAGCTTAAACCGCTAAACCTAGAGACATGAAATTTTGAAGGTGTATTAATTAAAGGGTGTAGCGTCACCACTACATCAAAAATAATTTCTTGGTACACAACAAGAAAGTATTTTTGAGTATTAAGTTCCTAAAGATTTTAAATATATTCAAAGTTTGAAACTCTTTAATATACGAATTTGTCTCGGGCACCACTGCTGTGTGGCATCTACCAGTAATAAATAAATGAGTTAATTTGGTAAAATTAGTATAATATTATCTATTTTTTATTTTACATGCCTAAGTTGAGTTTGAGCTCACTCTCGAGTAAAATAAATGGGATTTATTAATATTGACACACACAACAGCTATAGATACATGCGTCTGTAACTCGACTCCGATTCAGGATAAAAGCTAGCTATTCTTTCTTTTTTCTTTTTTAAAATTTTCTCTTTATTTGTGTATGCGATGACATATCTATAGAAGAATCGGTCACGTTTTAAAATACTTTTAAGCTATAAAGATACTTCAGACTTCATATCTACCATATCTATTTAAGAAAACGTACGTCCATCGTCCTTCAGTAGAACTAAGCTGTAATTAACATACACTTATAAACGAATGTTTCTCTTCGAATACAGAAGAGAGCCCAAATATGGGATCTATCCGAACAAAATTGAAGCAGCCGATCTCGTTCATTGTCATTGACATTTGTGTAGGACATCCTGTGCTTTATTTGTACGAGTAACTCCATCTTTGTAACAGGCTGCTGTCGTTTTTAACTCTGCGATATAATAAATTATTATGTAGAGCGCCCTATAGAGTAACTATCGCATTTAACTACCATTTGCGCATGATTCCCTGGAAGAGAAGCATTTAAGGAATAATAGTAGTTTATACAGTTCATATCCTTTATTTGGTTGTAGTTCCATTGAGATTAGTCCCATGGGAATTGTCCCATGGGACTAATCTCAATGGAACGACTGGGAATAAAGTAGTGCTAGTTATTGAACTAGCACTACTTTATTCCCAGTTATTACATGTCATCTTATTTCATCAAGCTACAAAACAGCTAATGTAAACTGAAAGTATATGTCTATACCTATTTATAGACGCTATCTATTAATCTTTAACCCGAGAACTTTCACTTGTATCATCATAAGTTATCTTTCTCTCTCCTTACATAGATATGGCATTACGAAGTTCGTTCTATCAGTCCCGTCCACGGCAGCTAACTTTTAATCTTGAATGGAAACGAGATTGTAATTAATTCGAACTAGCGAACGAGGTAAGAGATAGTGATGGGCTGTTATCTATAAGTATAGTAATATGCCTCGAACTTTAAATATCCTTAACGCAAATGTTCTTGAAATTTTAAAAATAAATATCTTTAGAGTTTTCTTTACCAACTAAACCATATTCATATGATGAAATTCATATTTTTTATAACTAAAAAGTTGGGTTGGTGAAAGGTTGGTATCAAAACCGTATCTCGGATGGCCAACATTTTGACAACATGTCGATTTGTTCGTATCACCAAAGCATCCCACGGCTGAACACGGTCTAACCTTCTTAGTCACGTACTTTTTATACACCTGATGAAGTTCACCGAATGTGAACTAAACTATAGTTGGACCTTTCAGGTACTTACACTTTAGAATTTAGTGCTTATTACAACCAAAACGAAAAACAAACCACTCGGACCACATTAACTTAATCCAGCTGTCAAACTCAAAAACGATATCGACAACACGAACTTAACCACTTCCCTATTCAGCCTAGATTAAACGTGGAGGGTGCAAGTTGAAGTACGCAACTTAGACATAGGCCAAGTGATTGCAAATGACAACCTATAGACACAACGCTTGACAACTCTGTATTCTGAAATAAAACTTGCCTTCCGAGACTGCGACTGTCGCGAATAACCGCGATATCTGATGAGGATTTAATTTTACGGTAATACGATATATCTTTTTGGCACACCAAAAAAAAACCATCAAAATATATTTTATTATAAACAAAACATTGGTAGTACATTGGGCAGCTTTATCGCCTAAAGCGATTTCTTCCAGGCAACTGATCTAGCAGACAAATCTAGCTGATATTAATGATGTATCTAAATGAAAACTTCGATTTTGCCAATTATTGTTTATTCAAATGGTTCTCAATATTGAAATGTTCTTTCTTTATCTAAGACGACTTTTCACTCGTCTTCCTGAACGTTGGTTCCTAATTATTTTTTTTTTCGAATGTGGTGATTTTTTTAATAGGTAGCTTTATAAGTAGACGATGGCTGTGTGAGACATTAGAAGAAGTTCACCGATTGTGAATAAAAAAATCTTTTCTAGT
The DNA here is from genome assembly GCA_947049295.1 of Ligdia adustata. Lineage (NCBI taxonomy): Eukaryota > Metazoa > Arthropoda > Insecta > Lepidoptera > Geometridae > Ligdia > Ligdia adustata. The sequence continues at coordinate 4,213,604 of OX346236.1, read as the reverse complement.
TTCCTCACGCCAAATCACGATAACTTGAATAAAAATTATAATTTTTACACAAACCATACTGGCAAGGTCTAAGTTTTCTCAGATTAATCAGAAAAAAGACTAACCTGGAAAAATCATTAGCATGATCAGAGGCACCAAATGCGACCTTAACTACCAAGAAACTCGCTGTCGAAAACAGGCAGTCGATCTCAAGTTGATTGAAATGGGCCAATTTACATCGCATCAAGACGATGTAACAATGTTTAATTAAACAAGCTTAAGTGACCATCAAGGAAAATAATGAAATTAGGTAAAAAATAAAGACCAAGCCTGAGTTTACTAATTGTATTATTTTCTTTAATAATGATTATTATACATTATTTTCAAATACTTCTTCGAATCGAACCACAGAAATAATTATTATTATTCTACATTATTCTATTCACAAAAAAGAACTTAAACAACTGACTGACTTCAAATTTGATTGAAATCAATGTGGAATCTAAACCGCTGAACCTAGAGACATGAATTTTGAAAATTCTATCGGTGGTCAATGATGGCTCACAGTTTAAAATTTCTTTTAATTCCATTTTGTTCCGGGCAACGCCGCGGGTGAGAGCTATATTGTATTCTTATAAAAACATTGAATATATTATACTTATTAACATAAGTCTTTTATTTTATTTCATGACATGACTTTACAAAGAGTTGCGCGTTTCTAATACGGCCTCTAATTTCACCATCAATTGTATTGATTCCTCCGCGTACTGAGTTCCGAAACGTTTTGTGAATAATTCCCGATACAATAGGTACGGAATTTAGCGCATGACTTGGCATATTCCCTTCGGTATTGGAGTAACGCAGGGCCGGCTTTAAGGGCCAACGTAGATAAATATACTCATCTTCAGCCTAAAAAAATAATTCTGCAGGTATTGTAACGACATTTAGTGAACTAAATACTCCAAGGGCGACCTCGTGGTTCTGTATAATTGACGCTAGCATGGGCGTTTTCCGCGTGAGGAATGTGAAATGAAAGTGTTTTTCGCGTATTTTAACGACGGCCATCTTGGTTTTATAATGGTAAGAAGTGTTATGAAATGAAAAAGCAAAATAAGTCTTTTCTTCAAAATAAAAAAATATAATTGAGATAATTCTGATACTCGTAGTTCTTGCATTGGGAGATGTTCGCATAGAAATGTTAATCTCAGTTAGTACAATATATACTAAACAGCATGCAATGTTATAAATGCGAGTTTGTCTATTTTTTGCTTTGTTTATACAGGGGCCTAATCGGCTATCAACGCTGTCAAATATTGAGGCCAAGTTTTGCTCTTGCTTTTACATCTTTCATATTTAACGTTAGCCGATAAGTCCCTGATACTGAATATATGCAATTGTATTGTCATATTAGCTAAAGGTCTGTACTACATTTAACAGTACTATTTCATTCAAAATTCAATTGCTAGGTTTGATCTAAATAAATAGACTATAAATAGGGCAAATTTAATAAAAATATAAAAGATGTCCCTTGCCCCGAAAACATAGATCAAGCTCTGACTGAGTAACTTCGTTCGATAACGTGGACTAGGGCTGGCTTGATAGTGGCTAAGTTAGCGTACTTTAAGTCCAAGACTTAGAGTACCTGCAGTGATGCGTAATAGAGGTGAAGTCTAGGCTACATACATTTTGGGAATGAAGTCAAGTTAGTAACATCGGGGGTTAGTAATTAGGTTCTTACTATCTACGAATTAGTATCTGGCCTAAAAGGGAATTATTAGCTTTTTTATTTGTCTAGTTTTCTTGTTTATTTTAAGAGTGTTAAAATTAGTTTTAATTTAAAGGAAATTATTTTTATGTATAGTCTTGTATTTTAAGTAATAATTCATATTTATTCTTGAACTTATGAAAATATGTCGCAACTAAAACGCCAATAAAGCAATTAATTTCTTAATACCATATTTTATCACTAATAAAAGAATCGCAGCGTATCTTTTATTAGTATAAATTACCCGTACTATAATGTTAACAATTTTTTTTAAGATATTAATACTTTGGTCCAAATACGTGACTATTTTTAAACAACTAGCAATTAAAAAAAACTGGTTCGTAAACAGTTATTTAAGGGGAATATAATCCGTGTATATAACAGTCTTTTATAACCTTCACGCGCTGCATTCACCAAAAACACCATTCGTTTTTCCGTGGCAGCCCTAACACGACCTATTTGTTAAAAGAATTTTCGCAGAAATAATGAGTTTCACTTAGGATTTTATTTCCGTCCAAGGCTAATTCATTAATGCATGAAATACGAATTGGTAGACCAAAAAAATCTGCTCCATTTACATTGACGGAATACATTTACTGGTTTATGGAGCAAAGTATTAGACAGGTATATTTTTTGGCGAGTGTTAAACTTCACACTACATATTTACGACATAGTAAAATTCAAAATATTACGGGGCCGAAATTGTGCCTTTTGGAAAAATACTACATATAGTAAGTAGTTAGCAAAGTTCTAACATCATTACAACGATATTTTCCCGGCTAAGTACAAAACGATTTATGTAAGTATTTCATTCGATGAACGAGTTACTAAGTAAATAGTTCAAAGAAACTCAGTTACGTTCTTATTCCGTGCAACTATTAAACAAAATAGTCGAAGAGAGACGCAACTTATAAAGCGCTGGGGACTTCACAAAGTTTTCCGTCAAAAGTTTAAAATGAAAACAAAGCGAAATGAAAGCGAGATTGCAATCTGACGTTGAATATCGAACTCTGCGGGGAAATCAATTTCCCTGCGCTAGGCTTTGGATAAATACAAACAAAGGTGGTAACACCTGTATTTTTTGTTGACACATCCGTTTATTTAATGGTTCAGTAAGCTAGGGACCTGATTTTAAAACAGAAAATCAGTGAACTAATCTCTCAATGACGTAGTAATCGAGCAGTAAAAACGTTTTGTAGAGTTTAAACGAGTAAGATATTTATGAATTTAGTTGGATAGAGTAGGCAAAATTTTGTTAGGTTAAGTTAAGGTAATTTGTATCGCTAATAGTTGTTGCTATTTATTACTCCAATGCTAATTTTGAGTTAAAATAATATTTACAGCCTAAACAATTCAATCACTATACCGAAGTATAGTGTAAATGTTTAACCTGTTCCATGCGCTAGTACGCACATGAATGGAAGCAATTATTTATACATACATTATTATTTATTTATACAGCACTCGAATGAAAATTTACTTTCAGTATTTAGATCAGTTGTTTGGTGTGATCTTCAAAGTTCAATTGTGAATTAGACAAATCCCTTGATGATGCTTTGTGCGCACTATTTTTTCAGTTTTTTCGATTATTTTTTTGAGAAATATTTGCAGTAAATGAATTTCCAACGAGAAACCTTAAAATGAATCATAATTACGGCACTAACGACGGAGCTACAGCGACGCATAGAAAATCCGGTCGCTTCATTTTAATTCCAATTTAGATTTCAACCGGCATTTGCATTTATACGAATGAAATGAAAATGTTTTTGGGCACAAATGAACTATACTTGCTTATAAGCAAGGCTTCGAAAAACTTGTAGGTATGTAAGCTATGACATTTGTTAACTTACTCAACAAAGGAAGATGTTTGTTACGATTTCTAGGTGACACTTGCAAGGCTATGGAAGAGAGTTAAGTGTGAAAGATTTGCGTTGAACCAGCGAACTGTCAAAATTGAAACCAAGTTTCTTGCTCATGTCTTCATCTATTCATACCTAACTCTTGACAATAGCCTTTATGGACTGAACGTCTTTTTGAAGGAATATATTTTTTTGTTTGGTCAAATTTCATCAAAATCGGTTATGTAGTAACTAAATAACATTATGAAATTATTTCACTTATTTTTACAAAATAACTGAAAAAATGCCAAATCGAATTAGGTTTATCACTTGTTTAAAAGTAGGTACTTTTTTGTAATATGAAACTTACCTACTAACTACAACAAAAAATAACCAATTTGATCTATTCAGCTACGTTTTCTTTTTTTTTTTTCGCAATTGTTATAAGTACATTGAAATCTTTTATTTTTATTTATTAATCGGTAAGGTTAATAGCTTTCGAAGATAAGTGAAGTAAATATAAAAGTCCCCAACCTGCAATTTGGCCAGCATGGTGGACTGTATAGCCTTCACCCCCTTCATAAGGGAGACCCCTAGCCTAGCACTGGGACGTAAAGGGTTGAAACGTTACGTTATGTTGTATATTGTATTCGGTTGTAAATCTCGGAATTCATTGGATATCTCGTGCACATGTACAGTTTTTTTTTAATTTTAATGGATTAATACTGAGGTTGACACTCCACTCCAGAGATCGGATTCCACTATGCAATAGAAACCAGGTTATGAAAAAAAAATTCAGTGGCTGTTTAAGGGTTAAGAAAGCTTTTAGCCGCTCTAGAATTGCATTAGTTCGATGCATTGGTTATGTAGCTATAGTAATCAAATGCATTTGTTGCTTATACAGGGGATAAAGAGTCCAAATCTAACAGCAGCCAAAGCCGTACTTTTATAAACTTAATAATTCACACAACACGTTCATACTTTTTTACAAAATAATCATGCGCGGCCTCTTCAGGCTTATATCATGCATGGTGGTAGGGCGTTTCCTATCGCTCGTCTGGCTAGCTACCACCCTCAAGTTGTTGAGCCAATGTATTCCAGTCTAGGCATGCTCCATCAAGGGCTACAGTGTCGCTGACTTCCGTGGTCGTGCGAACTTGTGGTTAAATGCCTCATGATAAAAAACATATCTTTTATTATTATTATACGTTTTTGTTAATTTTCAGGCCTTTTTACCGCTGTAAAAAGACTTAAAATAGATATTTTTAAAGACCATCATTATTTTGTCGGATAATAATGTATTCATTCTAAATTTTTTTGCGGCAAAATTAATAATTTTAATTTATTGCTGCTATGGTATACCTATATACAAGTACATTAAAATACATGACTCTCCCGCCCCCCGCCCCCCCCGCAATCTGTTTCACCCCTCCCCCCTTTGAAAAGTGTCCCATTTTACAGATTTTCTCAATTTTCAGGAAAACTATACAAGCTAGGACAAAATGGTCAACGACAGAATTATTTGTCAATAAACTGCCTACCAATAAGTCCTAACATTCATTTTGATACGATTTATAGTTTCCAAGCTATGGTGCATCAAAGTTTACTAAAATGTGCGCTTAGCGGAAATAAAACATGACATAGAAAAGCAACAACAATATTTATTATTTTTTACAAGAAATGCTTTTATCTAAACAAAATAAACATTTTTTATTTATTTTTTATATAGTAAGTACTTAATATCTAACAAAAATCAGTATCATCATCATTATCTTCTAAAGACCTGTTGAAACAACTAAGGCCCTGGCAATGGTTGCACATGGTGGAACAACGCAATCCAGCTTTGACACATCCACATCTTTTTCGGCAGCCTTTTCTGCAGCTGCACGATACTATTTTGAGTATCGACTGTGGAGCTGGTGATTTTGTGGTATATATGGGTGATAAAAAGTTATTATTATTTTTCCAACCCCAGTTTTCTGGGTTCAATTCGTTTCCTCGCCATAATTGTACTTGATGAAAAGTACGCATTGAATGCTGAAAAGCTGCTCCTGATGAAGGTGGTAACTTTGATAATATCACCGTATTGTTCGTCAGACCAACATATCTGTTGAAATGGACGTATCGTAACTCGTTTAAACTTTTCTCGCTTTGCTTAGCCCCATACAAGGCGAGAATATATCTTTCTCCCGCTTCTTTTACCTGTTCGTGTGAGGCATCCGGGTTATTGAAAACGTTTATCGTATCTTGCAAGTCGATCTCTTTACCAAGCAGAATAGACTGAACTTTTCCTTTGCCGTAGAATGCTGAAGTAGTATCGCAACCACTTATGGCATGCAGAAAGAGGATCGATTCCCTGCAATTTTCGACCACATTTCCTTCTATTAAGCTTCGGGTGCTATAAAGTCTCTTGTTTACACTCCCTTGGCCCTCTTTCAGCAGGTATATATTCTTATGTAGTGGAGTAAGACCCAGTAAAAGAACCAACAGATCTATGTCTTGCCCAACCACTACGACATTCTCATATTTGCTGGTTATCAATTTTTAGTCATCTTTGATGCACCATAGCTTGGAAACTATAAATGGTATCGAAATGAGTGTTAGTATTTATTTGTAGGTAATATAATCATAAATAATTCCGTCTTTGACCATTTTGTCCTAGCTTGTATAGTTTTCCTGAAAATTGAGAAAATCTGTAAAATGGGACACTTTTCAAGGGGGGGAGGGGTGAAACGGATTGCGGGGGGGGGAGGGAGAGTCGTGTATTTTAATATACTCGTATATAGGTATCACATAGCAGCAATAAATTAAAATTATAAATTTTGCCGTTTTGCCCATACATTGAAATCTAGAATGAATACATTATAATACGAGTATTAGCTACTAAGTTTGGCTGCCAACTTCACATCGGTTAACACTCGCAGCATTGACACACTGAATAGCAATGGCTATCCTTTGCACCAGGTACAAACCGGAGCAAGAATTGGCATTCTTACCTATTTATCTAATAAATACCCTAGCCTCTGAGTCAAAACAGCTCAGGGCTTCTACAGCAATTAGCACAAAGTGGTAAAGCGGTAAACTACTAAAATAAATGAAACCGAACCATCGCTTTTTTTATTATCATTTGACGACTGAATTGATTTGAGAAATATTTAATTTAACCCTTTCAGACCGACTCCAAAACTGAGCGGAATTTAGAAAAATGCCACACAGACTACGGTATAATAAACACAGGGACATCAAGTCGTTAGTTTACCATTTTCCGACCGCCATCTTCAAAAATTTGCATACCAACAATTGTGTTGATCCGGGCCGTAGTTATAGTCTAAAAGCCTGGGAACCCCAGACCTTCGTTATTTTATAAAAATCTTAAAGTTTGTCAGCGCATGCTCCCAACACAGGTATGAACGATTTACCATTATGAAGTTTGGGTCATCGTGGTCTTGGCAATTAAACTAAAGGTGTTTATAATACCGATCGAAATTCGTCAAATTATAAAGTGTGTTTTTTTGGTATTAAGTTCAGAATATTATTAAAAATCACGTTATTCATTGACTCTTAATATCGTGGCAACTAGGGCCCTGGACAAAATAATCATTGTGAAAAAATCCTTTAATTAATTATTCTAAAAGCAATAATACAATAAAAAATAAAAAAGCATAGAGCTTAATTTATGAATACTCAAATTACTTCTTTTTACTTAAGTACATCATTCCGCGAAAATATGTACTTTTTGACAAGGTTCGTGAACCTGAACGCGGTAGTTTTCTTTAATTAGAACCAAAAGCCATGTCTGGTTTGTGCGCACTCGTGCGATTTTAGGCATTGCAAAATACCAACTGGTTTTCGTTCAAAATTGAATTTTATGAACTAAATCAATTTTATTCTTTAAGGTTCTGAAAAGGGTAAAATTTTATCAAAATAAGTCCAGTACCTACTAAGGTTAATATTATTATTATATCGAAGTGGTATCAGCGCATGACGAAATAATGTTAATAATCCCCCCTATTCAAACCCCACTGAGTTGTGGGGTTTGAATAGGTTCTGTGTTAATTTTATTATTTGTTCTTGCGAGCGTATTTACATCAAAATTTATTTTACGAAATACAAAGAGGAAGTGTTCTTCATTCGCCGAAATAATTTTTATGCATGTTTACTAAATTATTAGAGACGCCTAGGCTCAAATAATTCAAATATAACATAGAAACTTTGGCGGTACAGTGAAAAAAATCAGTAGACTTATTAGAGAAAGTCTTTTTTCTCTAATGAGTCCAGTTTTCAGTTTTACTACACAAACATTTTATCAAAATCAATACAGTAGTTTGGTATACAAACCACAATAAATGAAAGAGTATATAGGTGCCTACCGAATTGAAGTCGGTTCAAATCTCTTTCAAATAATTCTTAAGATAATACACAAAAGTTACGGTAAGTATTCGTATTACCCTAAAATACAAATTTCTAGCCTATCGTGCAGAAAACGATACATTAGGTTATTTACTCGATTCATTTTATCGCTGAAAGCAATGGATTTAAGGCATTTAATATAAACACGACGAAAGAAATATGAAAATAGAATTTTCGCTAAATAAGGTTAGACCTACACTTAAAACCGATTATTTTTCAATTCACAAACATTTACTAAAACAAACTACAAATTCAAAATTAATTTATCAATTGTCAAAATTGGTTGTTAGAAATTGTTCAAAGAGGGTTTTGTGGTTGCATAAAATTCAATAGACCGCATCGTCGTTTACATCGGGTGAGTTATGGTCAAGCACAAGCCTATAAAAATAATCTGGCCCTAGGAAGTTCATCTCTAAGCAAGTGATAGTCCCGTATTTTTAGTAAAAAATGAACAGAAACAGCTGATCAATAAATGTCCAAATATTGTGTGGTAAGACGGATACTTTCCCACTGTCAGGCTTCCAATTACCTACTTTCTATTCTTTCCGTCTATTTGATGACATCTATACCTGCTCAGTAGAGAGTGACCCTGAGAAATCTGGCATCTGGGATCTATTCTGAAGGAGCATTTTCTTCTTTTTTTAGTAGTAACTAATTTATTTATTAATTAATTTCTTAAGTTTTTTACAACATAAAAATAATACTTAAAACTAGAACGCCGCCAGCAGCGTAGCACCGGCAAGCAAGCTACCGCTGATAGGGACTGCAGAGAGAGGAACCTCCTGACAATGCGTGCCGCATCGAGGATCACCGTTCTTTGTATACGACTCTTGATCTGACTATCTAATAAGAGTACTAATTATTTTTATGAATTGTTACAAAACACATCCGGTTTCTCACGAATTTAATGTTTTGATTTATATATAATGACGCACGTATTAAAAACCACGTGGCAAAAAAATACTCTGAAATTAATATTTAAAATACAAGTGTCAGGTATAATAGAATTGTGTGAAATCCTATTGCATTGTAGATTTATATTATGTATTTATTAAATTAATAATTTATTGAGCACGTGCAGGTCACTATCATCCCGGAATTCTAAAAAAACGGCTATATAATTCGTAGAAGAATAAATATTATACAAAATATAAAACAATTGTTTTTTTTTCTTGAATTCCATGTTGGTCCGATATTAAGTTATTTATTGAGATGTAAACATACTTACTGCTGAGCACTGGTCTCCCCCATGAAAGGCCATTGTGCACCACGCTGGCCAAATAAGTAAATACCTAACTAAAGTTTTTTTAAGGACTTCACTTATTCCAGTTTCTTCACGTTTCCTCACGATGTTTTTTTTACTACAAAAGCAACTGTAAAGTAATGTACTTATCTAATAGAAAAATCTTAACACATTTGTTAAAAATAAATTAGTCAAATGATTTGAAATCTGGCAACGTGCCCAAAATGCTGGCCGCGTTCCTCCGCTGGATCGCCAAATTTATTTTATGGGCAAAATATAATCAATTTTAATATGCGTGATGTGGCCTCGAATTTGTTAAATTTTTCCTTATCAGTCAGTTTAGTTAAGAAGTAACGTAAAAAAGTGTGTAGTGTGCGCTCACCTAAACATTGCTAGCTTATCGTTTTCAATAAGAGTGGTCCGATGATTATGTAAATAGGGAACAGGGAATATCGAAGATATATCTTCAAAGGACAGGCTTGTTTGTATTCTATTGGATATTGGAAAAAGGTTCTTGAGCTTTATCTATGTTATTGTTATTTTTATTATTAGCATCTTTGACACTTTTTAGATTAGGTCAGGGATAGCGGTTTTTGTAAAAAATCCAAACAATTTGCCTGTTGAAGCCTTATCTTGAGATATAATCCTTATCTATGTAGAAAATTATGATACTGGAAAGTATTGTTTTTAAGCTGAGTTTTTAACGATGAGACTGCCCAGTTTTGATTATATTGAGTGTCTGATGATTCGTTTGAGTTATAATTAATATAGTAATTATACTGTATTATTTTAATTCATCGTTTTCATTCTTGCTTAAATTATTACTTAATATGTTACAGATATAAAGGAATGATATTACATGATGTCAATAATCAGCCGCTGGTGCAGCTGCAGCGCCAGGAATGGAGTATCAGGAATAATACCTTCAAGTTCAACTTTTTCCAGGTTCCACAAGCATAAGAATTTCTTTCAAGGAGTTAGGAGCTTTATGACTACATCTCGATTGGACTAGTTAGCAGGTATGACTAGATCGCATTATGACTGAATCTCTATACGACTACATTGTGTTAGGGATAACAAAAATAATTACTCGTCAACTCTTTGCTTTATTCCTAACGCAATGTAGTCATATAAAGATTCAGTCATGAAGCGATCTAGTCATACATGCTAACTGGTCCAATCGAGATGTAGTCATAAAGCTCCTAACCCAGAGCTAAAATGTTTTGCTATACGGTTTCTTCTTATCCAAAAATCCTTACACTTCTAACTGATAATCCTGTGTATAGCTAATCTTCTATCTATGTACACAAAAGAGTAAGTCATGACTGACTGACTGACTGACTGACTGATACTCGCTATTAATGAACGCAAAGCCTAAACCGCTGAACCTGCATTAATTATGTATGTAGGTTATAGGGGTGTACTAAGAAATATTTTTTGAAAATTCAACTCCTAGGAGGGTCAGATGGAGGGTCAGTGCTGAACTTCTTTGTATCACATTTTATCCCGCGGGCAAAGCCAAATACTAGTATCTTAAAACAAGGAAAGCGTCAACCTAACGTAAAGATATGATTAAAACTCAAACGATGCTAATGAACAAATCTAAAGTTTTCAACAGGTTTCCGCGAGTTTCCCAATTGTAACCCAATTTAGTACACAAATAAATCAATCCCTTATTCAAGCTGTGGAAATATTGTTATAAGTGTAAAAAGAATTAAATGAAAACTTCACGCGAATAATGGCAAGCTGTTGTTCATTAACACCAAGCTAATTAAGGCTAAGAATTGATTTTTACAACAGTATTTTTCTGTTAACTAGAATTTATGAAATACTAGCTTTTATTCGCGCCTCTACCCTCGTTATGTTAGTTTACCTGTGAATATAGTAGCCTCTGGCAGCCTCCAGGATACTAACTTTGCAAAAAATCATCAAGTCGATCCGTCACTCGGTTGCTGAAGAGAAGAAGGACAAACAAAGATAATTGATGGAGTCAGGCGTTACTTCAGGAAATCAGGACTCAGTAATGTTAAACGATCAAACAAATTTGGTGACGTCACCACTTTTGCGGATTTTTAACCGACAAAGTCCGTTAAATAACGCTGATGCATCAAATACACCCACACAACAACAACGGTGACGCACGTGCAACGACAACGACAACACGTGCCTTTGGGCTCGCAGAGGCGCAACAGCTCACTTTCGAGCGAGCGCTTGAAGACTCAACATCTCCTGAGGATGCCTTGTGCTAAGTCGAAACACGTGTCGAGGAAGTCGGATACTGAGAGAAAGAGAAATAATAAGGTGAGGTATGGCGGTGGTGAGGAGGAACCACACCATAAAAACAAAAAAACATTTTACGATTTCTCACGCTGACATCAAGACGAGGCGGAAAAACACTAAATATCTTGTATATACCATCTTATTAAAGACAAACTAACTAACAAACACATTTTCGTGAGTATAATAAGTTAGGGAGATGTAGGGATGTATGTTTGTAAAACAACAAGATGAAGAAAAGATAAACAACAAGAAGAAAAAAAAGCTCAGCAGACGAAACTTTACCAAATAGAAAAAAAAACTGAATATTAAAAGACGACCATAACTCGAAAATTCGGTTTCCTCGAGACTACTTAAAACCATGATCTGTGAGTATAGACATTCATACAAACTGACAGAACGTATGGCATTTTGCCAGAAAATATACACAGAGATGCTTCGCTGGCTGGATCAACAAAGCAAAGTTAAAAATAACAAGAATAACGATGCTATTTATAATAGTAAATAAATGTCCAGCTTTCCCTGACTTTAATGTCATAAATAGCAGCCAAAGCGATCCTTCTCTATATTAATGAAAAACTGCTCATTTGAAGTAAGCTGCAGCGGCGACTTCAAGCTGCAATAACCTGCCGTGGGGCAAATTGATTTCTTTTAATAACTAGTGGACGGATTGAGGAAACTTTTCGAGGGGCTAATAACAGCCCCACTTTGGGGCCTGGAACGATTGTTAAGTAAATAAAATACGAAGCAATATGGCGCCCATTTTAGTACACGGCATTAGAATCCTATATTATTAAAAAAATTATTATATACTTATTACCGTGGAGAACATGGGCTGTTGGTTCACTGAAGCAAAAGTTTTGTTAGGGGAAAAGGACGAAGATTAAGGAGGTAACTAGTTGCTCTCGTTCCGTATCTCATCTAATGCAATGACTACATTACCTTTCAGCACGGTAAAATAGACAGCATTATGGGCACCTTTGCACAGACCTCGATCCAGGGTGGGTGGGATCAGTTGTTTGTGACATTAATTTAATTTAAAGTATTTAATTTAAAGTAAGTGACTTATAATTTTGTAAAAATATAAACTTATAATTACCTGAATTAGATAACTAATTATATTCATACTAAGCGTTTCTCTTGAATGTTCTTTATCTACAGAAAGTTTCTGCCATCTTTTTTCTAGAGACCGGCAGTCTAGGTTTGTTCAAGGTCAGAAGGAATCAATATATTTTAGGACTGCGTGAATCACTCTAGGCCTAGAAAAAGCAACTCACTCGTATCTTGTAAAGACCCAGATGAAAGTTAGCGTGTAACAGAGGCGTTACAGAGACATTATATTTTATTTCAATATAAACCCCTTCTATCTTTATTCATCCTTAAATACGTCCCTGCACATGTCTGGTATAATTAAAACTAACTGCCGTCGTCGTTGATAATTTCCTGTCAGTTGAAATTACTAGAGCAATCAGATGCCGTGGAAATGAAGCTCGCGAGAAATTTGATACTTTGAAGAAAAAAAAATAAAGAAAATCTTTACATTTTCAGGAAATTAATGAAAAAACCTTCAAATTTTATATCTTTTTTAGAATTTTTATAATTCGACTACTAAGGTATTCAAATGGAAGTTTAAAGTATGAAACTTCTTTATATTTATTTTTATGTCGCGTGAATCGCCGAGGGTAACAGCTATCTATGTAGGCTACACTGATATTCAAAAAGGAAATATTTATATTTTTTAATTTTTGTATGTAACAAAAAAACTCAAAAACTAGACCGATTTCAAAAATTCTTTTGCTGTTAGAAAGCTACATTATCCAAGGGTAACATATGCTATATTTATTACCAGAAAAAATAGAGATCCATAGAATTTCTTACTAAAACTAATCCGAGGTGCAAAAAAATGCCATAAAATGTCTTTCATCGCATGTACTGCGGGTAAGTATTGATGATAGAACAAAAACATGTGATACGATATTATACAACGTATAACATGTAACTGCTTTTATACATTTTAAAAGTTGATAGGAATGCCGATCAAACTTAGACCCTGACATCTTTTCCGTTGTATTAATGCTCATTAAAATAAAAGATATTAAAAAATTCAAAATCAAAATAAAAAATTCTATTTGGCATCCAAAATCTACGTTACTTATAACATCCTCTTAGAAAATTAAAAGTTGACTACTGGACCAATAGAATTTATATGGGATCACCTCGGGAGTATACCTTTTCGAAGGGATTTTGTGAAATACTCAAGCGTGTCACATTAACATATGGGAGATTACTTACGTCATATCTACCAAATAAAATCTCTCAATACCGAGCCGAGCTACGGCAGCACGACAAGTGCTGCAACAATAAAAACATTGTTTGAGTTTTATTTTTTATAGTCGATAAGCTTGCGTTTGACTGCAACTCACCTGATGTAAAGTAACGATGCGGTCAAGGATGTAGCGCGCTTGCCTAGAAGAAACCGATTCACTCGTGATTTGAAGAGACCAAGATTATAGCTATCGGGAAATAGAGAACTTGGCAGCGAATTCCACAACCTGGCAGTTCGCACAATAAATATAGACGCGAAATGTTTTGTGCTAGTCCGTGGAACCTCTACCATGAACCAGTGGCGCCTTACAGTATCTTTATTTGTCCGATTGTAGAATGGAGATAGGGGAATTAATTCATGTAATTCCAAGGCACACTCCCCGAAATGTATCCGATAAAAGACCGATAGGCTAGCCACTTTTCGACGATGCTTGAGGCTTTGAAGTTTAACTTTGGCCAGAGCATCGTTACCTATAAGTCTTTTAGCTCGCCTTTCGACAGACTCCAACGCTTCAAGCTGGTATTTTGCTGATCCATCCCAAAGATGCGAGCAGTACTCCATGCATACACGATCGAACTTGTGCTTAATACAGAGCGAGCAACTGTTCCGACGTGAAGTACCGCCGCACCTTTGAGAGGATACCCAGCCTTTGGCAGCTAAATGAGCTTTGGACTCAATATACGCACCAAAATTGAGCGCTGAAGTCAGCGTGACACCTAAGAGCTCAAGGTGGTCGGTTAGGAAAACGGATACATCTCGGAAAGTAGGGGCTGGAATGACCTCTTTTTGGCGGAGAACAGACACGCCTGCGTCTTAGCAGCATTAAACCTGACAAGATTGGCATCGCCCCAATCAGATATTGCCCTGAGCGACAACTTCAATCGCTCGACCATAGCTTTTCTAAGTAACTGAACTTCAGCCGCACTGGCACGTGTGGAAGAAATGTAACTCTCAACGCCCATGCTGTCGTCTGCGTACCCAAAGATGCATGGTTTTAACAGATCGTTTATGTGCAGCAAAAATATGTCGCTAAGAGCACTGAACCCTGAGTTGGCTTTGGCTTCACTCCAGATATGGGTTGCGTATACTGGAAGATCCCCAGTAGACCGATTTCGGCGAAACCCGTACTGTCGGTCACTGAGAAGATCATTTGCTTCTAGATACGCCAGGAGCCTGCGGTTCAGGACACGTTCCATACTCTGCAAGAGTATGGACGTGACTGAAATGGGCCTGTAGTTATCAGGATCGGCACAATTAATGAGGACAAATTAATTTATAAACATTGACTCGAATTCTGTTAGCAAAGATCAGAAGTTCATTAATTAATAATTCTGTATGTAGCACAGTATAAACAATTTTAGTCGTTTTCAAAAATGAGTAACTTAATACTACTTATCCATAATTAACAAAATACGGATGCCAGCAAAAAAGAAAAAGCGAGAGTAGTCAACATTTGGGCCTGCGTATTAATTAAATGGAAACTTGTATTATACATCAGTGAGTGTGCAGAAGTAACACTTTATTTCAACATTTTGACATCATAAAATACGAACACAAAAGCAATGTTTACCTATGAAATGTAGAATTAGTTAGAGAAATAATTAGGCCTTACCATACCGTTCTTAGTAGTTCAAGTGGTTAAAATATTGTGTCCAGTATCAAAAGATATAACAGATACCGCTTATTTAATTTATTCATTGTAATTTTACAATAAAACTGTGTTCAAATTATGAAACCTTTCATAACCTATGATTAAACGACCTAGTTGTCGTTTGTTCCTTTAACCAAAAAATATATGAATTATTATTTATCAAACTAACCCGAAAAGAATAAACTTGGGTACCGCTGCAATAAAACATCAAGTCCAAGAGAGCCTTAAGAGCTTACTATCAATACGATTACTTAATTGAAGGGTCCTACAAAGGTCGATAAGGACTTTTGGTCCCAATGACCGAGCTAAGGGTTCCGCCCTTAATGTTTTCTTTACAAGCTTTGGAAATAACATTTAGAGGTTGAAGGTATTTCATTATATACCGTCAGAGGAAGAAAAGAATAATTGTAGCATACGCATGGATTTATTTTCATTTATTAATTGCTTTAATTTAAGTTCGAATTCAAAACCCTTCATATGATGTCCCGCTCGGATTAAGCTATTTTACTGACACCGCTAAAATTAAGAGTGGTTTATGGTGACCATAAGCAATGATTGATCTATTCAATCATACAGCTTTTGAAAATTTACTATAAGTTTTTTTCTTGATGGTTTCATACTCTAAATATACCTACGTCTCTATTAATGATGGACAGTTATGTATATTTTGCCATAACAGTATGGTCTCGCTGAGGACTTATGGCACCTATTCTAATACATTATAGAACCCTGAAAATTACAATAGGTACTAACCTTAAAATTACTACATCAATAAATTCCTATCGATCTACACTGAGAAAATTTTAAGCGCTGTGCTTATTATCTTTAACATTTAAGTAAAAAAACTTGTATTTGCCGAATAAGTCGTTCAAAAGCAAACATCTAATCCGATTCTAAGTAAGTACACTAATTACTAAGCTCAGTGTTTCTTAATCCTTCTCACGCATGCGATCGGTGCAACGCTAAGCGAAGCTAGCGATAAAGGGAAAATGGATTAATTAGGTACTACTACTAAACATGTAGTTAGATAGGAGCAACATCTACCGACTGCAAAATGTTAAGAGAACTGTATCTTAATAAATGAGACTACGGGGTGTAACCAGTATAACCTATCTGCAGATAAAAGGAAATCTCGTGCACATCAAAATTTGGCTTACCAGTTTAGAATGTAGAGCCCCCTTTATGTATTTGTACGTATAATTCTTGTGACCGCGTGGTCACAAGAATGCTGTGTGACAGGGGTTGTCACACAGCATTAGACATACAAATAATATTAGTATATTATACAAACATACACTCGAAAAAAATTAATCTCGTATTGGGCAGTTGGGTAAAAAACAAAATTCCACCCACAATGAGAGAGTGTATGACGTATACGTTTAATGTAGTAAGGTTTTTGTTGAGAAGATTTCAGAATATTATGTATGGTTGTGTTCCACATATCTTCGCCAAATATTGTCGTATCAAACTTCTCTCGAGTCGAGATTCTAAAAAGAGAAAATAAAACATGCGATAGTAAAAAAAAACTCAAAATTTGTAAAACTAAGTTTTGTTAAAATTAATTGGAAACTATGATTACGTAGGAGCAACATAGAAATGAAATAAAAATGTGCCAGACTCGAGACCGAGACGTTTGGTTGCTTAGCTCGCTCTGTTGAAAAAGTTTCGCGTAGCTACAACTAGATATATGAGCAGGGAGTCTTCAGAACTTTTCTACAGCTTAAGTACTTAGTCACGTAGGCGCGTAGGGCAACTTAGGTAATGCGCGTTGTTTTACTAAAATAAGAGTTTTACAAATACGTATTCGTAAAGTTAAGTAATAAAACACTTCTAAATAAGCTTGTTTATTAGTGTTGGTACGTGTTAATTGCGGTCAGAGTTACCATATCGAAGGATTTGTCCTGAAATCTCCTCATTTATAGCCTCCTTATGGCTTGAACAGTCTGGGGACATTATGGAAAGTTAGTGCCTATCTTTTTTTTATTCTTATTAGCGAGTTATATTTGACCGAGTGAACGAAGCGAGCTAAACGTTTCTGCTAGAGTCTGACTAATTTGTTCTCCCGTCTGTCAGTTTGTATGCTTGAATATCTGCTTGAAAACCAAAAAATAGACATATATGGTACACGTATTTTTAGTAGATTTTATTATTCGAAAGAAAGTTTTAACACTTGTATTTTAACTATTTTTACTGTAGTAAAAATCTTATTTAGTGATAATACTTTTGCGCGGGACTTACAAATTTTTTATTTGCTACAAACTACGTCCATTATCATTTTATTGTTTAATTCCTATAATTTTATTTGCATAAGTGTTCTAAAATGTTAGATTCTCATTATGTAAACTGTATATTGCTAACAAAACCCCAACTGTCAAAAAACAAACGATTTTAAAATTTGACTGCTTATGTATGTGTGACCTATCTATTAAACAATTGTTTTGATGTGTTTTTTCTTAAATCATATGAGACTTCCTCGTTGTTCTGTTTTTTAGATAGACGCAGTTGAATCATAATAATAACTTTTGTAATTACGACTTTAGTCTGTGTTTAACAATAAGTTATTGTACTTAATGAGTCGCTCGGTATGCATGTAATGATTATGTTTTTGCTGACTTGTATAATTACTATTATAAATTGTTATGATTCAAAATTATCTCAGAGTACGAAGAAACCTGAATGCTTGAAGACCAAGCTTTTCAAACAATGTCTTATCTACAATGGCTTACAGAGTCGAAACATGGACTCTACTCTCTTTGGTTGGTATTGTCCTTATTCTCCTAAGCAACTGAGTTATTTTTTCCTTTTTATTCTACTCAGCTAGGCATTTGACCACAAGTAGGCACGACCACGTAAATCAACGATACTAGATGGAGCATGCCTAGTCTGGAATACTGGCTCTCACGGAAGGCTGCATGAATACATCGTGTGCTTGGCGTCAGATTATACAACTTATAGCACCACTGCTTTTAAGAGTTAGTGTGGCGCTGAATATTAATATTGCAGTGTGGATGGCGATGAAAAGTACGAGTGAGAAATTGCCCGGCGCAGCGTGGCATCCGCGTCGCATGAGCGATGAAGGTCGACTGGAGCTTCGGGCGCGGCGCAGGCGCATCGTAATGCAATACAAACAATGGCCGGCTTGAGAGAACGCGTTTGCATTGTACTCGACAATAATGATACGGCAGCTGATGCAACACGTCACGTTAATAATTTTGATAATGTATATATAATCAGTGTAAATGTAAATAGCTAAATTATATGTATATAAAATAAAATAAATGGTGTACATAAATAAAATATATTGTAAATAAATAAATTATAATATTAGAAGGAGGGAGTGGGGAGGTATGCCCACAAACTCGAGGGTAATAGCTATAAAGGCGAGCGATAAGAAACGCCCTACCATGACACCATGAGAGACGGATTATCTGCATTTTATGCAATGAGATAGCTCAAGGTCGGAACCAATAAAATTACCCGCAATTTAGAAAGCGTAGCTACACCTCTATCAAGAGAAGACCCGTGCCCGGAAGTTAGACGCTATTATCTCACCTAGGTATATCCAGTGATACTAAATTTTCCTTAACTACCTACGTAGACAATTTCAGTCAATCTAGATTAAATCAACCTCATAACTTTCATGACATCATGCCTGGGACGCCTAGGCACGGTTATGTCTGCTATGACGACGTACATATACACGACAGTATGAGTGGAGTTACCGACATAGCTCGTAGGATTTGCAAGCTAAATTGGCAATGTGCTGGCCACTTTGCTCGAAGAACTGATAACCGACGGAGACAAAGGTTCTCGAGGGGCGACTGTAAACCAGAAGACGCAGCGTATGTAGACCTCCCACTAAATTGGCCGAAGTCTAAAATAACTAGTGGACGCAATTAGCAGCTTGTCGTTTGGATTGGCGATCTAACGGGGAGGCCTATGTTTGGCAGTGGGTGTCTTCTGGCTGATGATGATGATGAGTACCCCGGCGATGATTGGCTACAATCATCCCTGATGAAGTTCATCGAATAAACGACCTAAACCATAGTTGGACCTTTCCAATAACCTATTGTTAACCAAAATGATGGAAGAATAAGGTAATATATAAGTAATAATAAAACAGATCATGTCTTTCTTGCTTAAGGCACAGAAGAAATAATAATTACGTAGATATCTGAGGTCGCCATAAATAAGTTACATAATATTTTGACGAGTTCACTAACAAAAACATTTAATAATTATATTAAAATAAAAATATTATAAAGGACTTCTTTCATATTCGGGCAAGACGGCGTATGTCTATCAAACAATGCCTAAAGATGTGGTTAATAATGTGCATTAATGAAAAATGCGTCAGTCACCTCCTTTATTGTGTACAATAATATCTAAATTCTGTGAATTATAGTGGAAGATTTATGTATCCTGGGTTGACTCCATTGGTTACATTAATCTATAAATTGTACCGGCCGTCACAAATGTCAAAATTGACACAACAAAAACGCTTTAATCGCCTGTTTGCGTAAACAACAAGGAAATATTAATTAATTTTGTACACTGCGATAAGTTACGTTATTCTGAGTTAGGTTGACATTTTAAGATTAATTTTCCCTAACGTTTTTATGGTTATAAAGAATACTATTTATTTAAGTTATCATCGTCTGGTGTCGTTGAATCTGTCAAACGAGTTGTGAGCCTTCTGAGAACATGGACTAGTTCTGGGAACTTCTGAGCCCGTGACCACGACACTGACCTGGCTTGACTGATGCAAAGCAGAGGCGCTTCGCTCGGCTGGTCAATAAATACCGTGTAAAGCCCATACTGTATTTATCACTCGTCAATTAAGCGGGTATCAGCATGTAAGTTCTGACGGTTATTTCATTTAAGTTTTCGCCCGTGGCTGCCTGCCGTCAAGCGCTTGACAGCGGTTTTGTGAATTCCGAAATGATGCCAAATGCAATGAAAATTTTATCGAGGTTAAAGCTTCAGAGGTCATTGATCTTGATTGAGAATTCAGATATTAGATTTGTTACTGAAATTAGAGACACCGGATAGAATAAGAAAGATTTATGGCCAGTAAATATTTCGGCCAGTAACTGACTTGCTTGTAACGAACGTTATTTAAAAATAATTACATTGATGATGATGATGATGATGATTTTATTGCCAAAGGAAGAAAACTTAAAACTAAACCGAGATTAACACAAACAGAGTGAGTAACATCTACAATTGAGTATGACTTAGTAGCGGGCCCTAAACTAGTAGCCTGTATCTTGGGCACCCTGGCAGGACACAGTTTATAAATAACAGACTTTACAGACGCTAGCCTGTACAATTTGAATTTGAATTTGTTATCTACATTTGAATTACTAATTACATAAAAAAATACTTAAGAACGTATCTATTGTAACAAGACTTGCCTGTAACGAACGTTATTTTTAAATAACGTCTGTTACATGCAAGTCTTGATACATTTGAGTTATTAATTAGGTACTCTTCATTATCTATTTCGTTCAATCAATATAAGCCCTGTCAAGCTAAACTAAGGCCAGATTCGTCAATCAATAGTTTAACGTGCGTAATGCTATTATATCACAATGACGGAAACAAGATATTTAGTTTCAAATAAGTACAGAAGTGAAGTGCTTTATTTTTTTAATGAAAAAATACCAAAATTAAAAAGCATTGTTATGGTTATAATTCCTAATTCTTCTTCATTAAACTATTTAAAATTTTATACGTACTTGCTTATTTGGCCGACATGCATAGAGTCCTCTTTGATGTCAACAGACTAATTTTATTCTAGTGCTTCAGATGCTCTGCCTACTATAACTATGAGCTCAGAAGATGTTTTATTAACCATGTCAATCAGCAATGTAAATCATACGAACCGAACCCTATATTTCATACATTCAATGATTTGAACTACCATGTACTCGCATATATCCTACCTATCTCATAACATATTTAATGGTTACTGCATCAATGTTTACAGCTTGGACATCGTACATTTTATTTCCCCTGTTACGTTCGCCCGTGTGGCCATTATGACGTCGTCTGTTACCACTTTAACCTTTATTTTCTCATTTTATACGCCGATGCAATCTTTTTCCAATATCGTATTGTTTTACTACTGCAAACAAGGTATTAAAGTGGACGGTAATGTTATTTTGCTACAGATATTGATTCCCTTATAGTAGTCAAGATACTTATTGGATCGCAGATACGTAATAGCATAAAAAATATACTAGCATTTTTCAGTTGAAATTTCTAATACTTTTTTAAGGTAGGTAATAAAAAAAGAATTAGGTAAATATTCCCGAAATATGCATAAACTACCAGAGTGAAATTTCATCAACAATCGTCCCACTATTATGAACATAGTCATATATAATTTATTATAATATTTTATTTGTGTTACTTCAGCCGAAATAAACTATAGTAATTCCGCGAATTGTCGACCTCGTGACTATGTCTACTAAAACTTCGTACTCGCGTACAGGTTGTAGTTTCAAACCAAACCTGACGTAACTTGGTGTAGGCGTTATACGAATTTTTGATATTTTTACATGTCGGTGATTTATGATTGGGGAGCTATTATTCCCATAAATGGGACAACATTGCAACGGTGCCATTTACTATCCGATTTCTGATTTTTAACTATGAGCATACATATAGATGAAATATCGGTTAAATGGTTTTGCTTTTTTTTATCATTTTTTTTTAATCTGAAAAAATATCGTGATCTTGAGGTCGACAATTCGCTGAACTACCAGTGTTCTTGAGTTTTAAATTAAATATTATTTACCTAATTACACTAACACTTTTGTAAGCAATAAATTTACTGAAATTTTAAATAGGTTATTGTACTGAAATGACCTATTGACCCTCACGCTCACTACAAGTTTCTAACCCGTTACTTATAGTAAAATTATATACCTAACCGCCGCAAGAGACCGGAATGCATTAATTTGAGTATAGTTCTTGCAGCACCGAATGCACTCAGCTAAATTGAATACAACCCGCATTGCAATATCGTTCGCATCTAATGCACTGACGTGACATGATAATACTAATAATTGGCATAAGTTACTAACATCCTCTGAGCACTGCAGATCCTAGACGAATACAGATTAAACGATATAGAATCGGTATTCTTTGTTTGATAGTTTAGTATATTCCCATCTGGCCCAGAATAGCTCACGTGACCGCAGTGGTTTTAACTATAATTTATGAATTTCTGTTCGGTTTGGTTTGTAATATTGTCCATGCCGCTGTTCGGATACCACGACAGCTTCTATATACCCTAATCAGCAGTGTGAGCTCGGTGCTATACCGGTAATTATCACGATTTGACTAACACGTCGTGCTATAACTGATTCACGTCAATTTTATTAGATATCCATTTGACAACAAGCGTCTATATAATGACTTTTCCGTACCTTACTTGCGGGACAGATGAGCTTTCTGGCTAGTGTTGCTAATTTTGACGTTGAATACGCGATCACAGTGCATGCTAGTCAGGGTATCATTCACATAGAGAGGCGAACCTAAGTAACCAAACGCCCAGTGGGCCAGCATAGTAGGTAAAATATGAATCCTTAGATGGACAAAATTAAAAATATCAATCAGAAAGTAATATCAATACGTTACCAGTGGCGCCTCAAAGTAAATGTTGTTTGTCATTTAAAATTTGAAGTATTATTTTTGTCTCTTTTCTGGAGATAAACGCCTCTGCCAGTTCTATTGGGCAAAAAAAACTTGGTTTCAAACTAAACTACTAAGTTTAGTTTAAGTCGGTACTATGTATCAACTCTATCAAACTCCATGTAAGTACAACTCTCACGCGAAACTTGATTCATCCGGTCACTATTAATAATAACCTCCCAATCGTGGACAATATAAAAAAACAGTTACACAGTTGTTTTTGTTTATATATGAAATTAAATTACATAAATTATTTTTATTTTCAGGCTACGATATGGTTAAACAACGTGTAACAAAAAGGTGTGACAATACTTAAGCGTGTAAGTCTACCATTCAAAGTGTACCCATCATACAATTTTTTTTTTACAAAATTCGAAAATTGGTTCTCCATACAAAAATTGGTCACGCGATCGGTCGAAGTTGTATGGAGGACTCAATATTTTTTTCTTAAGTTATACAACCCTAACTTATCAGGGTTATCGAATAAACTTAGCCTAATATAACCATACCGAACAAATTTTGTTCCGTTACAGTATTATTTTCAGTTAAGTTAGGTTAAAAATTATCACATTGTCATTACCTAGATACCAAAAATAAACGCAGACCCAATTAGAACAATTAAACCGCCTTATTCGCTAATTGCTATCGCACTTGCATTATACAAACTATATCTCGCATCTACTTACGTTCGTTAAACGCGGCCATAATAGCCTGCGACTTAATTGGTACATAATGGGAACAGAGGGAATTTAATGTGGCCGAAATAAGTTATGCATAAATTAATTATGGATACGTTAAGCTTATCTTTTATTTTGTACGGTTTTAATATGAGAATTTTGCATACAAATTGTAGGAAAATCGAGTATCTGTCTCGTTTTTATAAGGCAATTAGTAAGTTTTTGATCTATGCTTAATTCCTAGTTAGGTACTTAAATTTTAGAATTATAAAGTTATAGTTTATTTGTATTCTAGATTTTTAAAATATAAAAACCTGTCATTTTGACAATAAAACATGTCATCACGTATCATTACACAGATAGCAGTCCAGATAACAATCGTCCGAATAATCAAAGATACTCGTATGAAAACGATATCAAATAAGTACGTAATGATTTGATTCGATTTCAATCAATTGAAATCGAATCAAATCATTTTAATTTTGTAATTTGTGAGCCGATTTTAAACAATTACGTTGTTCTATTACAGGTCTAGTGATCTAATGGAACTATTTTGACATGATGTTGCTGCTCGGTTTTAAGATGAGAAACGCATAATATAATAAAAAAAATACTGTGCCAGTTGTCGATTTGGGCCAATATGCGGTAAAGCTTTTGATATCTCTATTTATTGTTCAATTACTTCGCAAAAAACCGACAACACAACGTAATAGCAATTGTTATTAATTCTATATTTATTGTGCAATTATTATGCATATCAAATGCTTTTCCATAGACATGACATAGGTACCTAAGTCTTATATCTTCTATCTTTATAAGCTTAACATTAACGGTCATGATCCCATTCCTTTGATCTTTTCATCTCCATGTCTCAAATACAGCTCTATCTGGTTACCAGACACTGGCTTGAGAAGAGGGTCTAGTTTGAGTTTGAGTTTGGTAATGTCACTAGAAATGCGGTACTGACGAAGCACGTGGGCTAATGTGACCTTCATCGACATCATCGCAAAAGTTTTACCTGAAAAATTACCAAAATAAATCACGAGCTCAAAATAACTACTATTGTTTAATCATATATAACATGAATTCTTAAGAAAATAGTGAAGACTTACAAGCTCTTGGAAGTGGAATAGAAGAATTTTTTGAGGTAATCGTCTTTTACCTACACCTTATACTGCCCCTTAACAGTATGGGCTCATAATAGTAAAGATTTTAATAAAATATAGTAAGTAAGTAAGATTTTGATAATATATTCTAGTAATTCTTCTATGATAATAGTAAAATGAACAACGACATTTTTCAAACCAGGCACTGGTAGGCTTTTAAACCCGATTATACAAAAAAAAAGATACAAAATGTGCAACACTATTTTAGACTTAACTAGAAAACTTAAATCTTACCTAAGCACAGTCGCTTGCCCGAACCAAATGCTGCGAACGCGTTAGCAGTAGCGAACTTTTCTTGCTCAGTTTGGTCTAGCCATCGCTCAGGCTTGAAGACATCCACGTCTCCCCAGCATGAATGTCGGTGGAGACCGAGGGTGAATAAAAGACAGTGGCTTCCCGCAGGGATAGTATAATTTTCTACAAGATAATAATATCAATCAATAAAACAACAAGCATTTATGGTAATGAAGATAAAGATTAGACTCAGTAACAAGTATTCATGTTTCTTGATAACGTTTCACACTCATAAAGCAATAAACATATTGAGTATTGCATTTAACATCTTACGTCGTGAGTATTTTTCAACAGAAACTATAGAGAAGGGCTCGAAAATTATAACGCCGACCCTGAATTACGGTTTTACCATAGGCAATGGGAACAAATCTAAACTAAGTATTAGTACTATCGGATATTTTTCCAGTTCCATGATAAATGCTATTTCAAGAGATACAAAGGATACTAGTCCTTATCAATAATAGTCTCCTTGAAGTAGCTATCAATCAAACCCAGATAAAGTGGAAACCAAAAAAATACATCGGTCACATTAACCTCTTACAAAAAAATACAATTACTTATCTATAAATTGCAGTGTAAACAATCTACATAATTAGACAAATTATTAACAATTGGCATGTAAATAGCGGTCAAATATTGGATATTGAAGAACTGATTGCTGTTTGAATCATTCAATTTATGGCCTGGTCAATATAACATGGCAGTCCATGACCAGCAGTCTTTTTTCCTGCGATGATTTCCCGATTCTTATATCCCCGTCATATCTAATAGCTAAAATAAACCAAACTAATCTGCGGAACTTACTTAATTTGACATCACTAGTTGCTGTCCTAAACATAGTTGGAGTAAAGGTAAAAATTCTCATACTCTCCTTCAATACTGCATCTAAATAAACCAGTTTGGAGAGGTCCTCCTTTTCTACGTCTCTCGACGAATCACCAAAGACTGACAACAATCTAAAACGATAGAAAAATGTGACTGAGATTGTAATGTTTTTGTGTATTAAGATTTTACAATAACCAACATAGCAAAGATTGTGGTGGATAAACATGACGGGATGTTAAGTATAAGTTGGGCATGTCTGTGTGTCTGTCTGTGGCATGAATTATAACCGTATGTCCGAATATCCCCCACGCGGTGGCAGACGGTCACACTTTTAGCTTTCAAACGGATAGCCTTTTTTATATTTTTTGTATGAAAGGTGTATTAGCCAGGAGTGTTCTTATTTATATTTGATGAAAATAGAACTCAACAAATGTCGGTGGTATTTCTGCATTTTACTTGTTTTGAAATATAATTTTTTGTGATCTAGTATATCTAGATCGGCAATATAAATATTTCCAAAGTTAACTAAGCATTTTAATTAATCGCTTTCCTGATCATAATGCTAAATTGCTAACAAATTTCACAATACCAAAAAAACACTTACTCTTCATATACCCTATTTTGTACATCGACATGAGAGCCTAATAGCATTAAAGTGTACATTAGAGTATTGCCAGTTGTTTCATATCCAGCTGCAATAATAGTGTTCATTTCTTTGTACACTTCTGTATCAGACAGTTCTCCTTTTTCAGATAATTCAAGGGTAAGATCCATGAACGCTTTTAACTTGGTGTCTGAAATTTAGAAAATATGTAATCATTTTCTAGAGTAAATATGAAAAATCAGCGGAAAAGTTGAAAGTGCTTGTACTGAGGCACTTCGTTCGCCCACATGCAGGTCAGAGTTCCGCAAGAAACGTTTCGTAAATAAATGACGTCAACGTGAGTCTGAATATCGGTACATTCCATTTTATACACCCAGGTGATATCAACCAGATGAATAAAGTGATTGTGGTTTTTTTTTCACATAGCTAACACATTATTGACTAGGCTTTACTGTTTTTTTCTGTCTTTTATATCACTATAAAGTTACAAGCTTTCTAAGCAATCATATTTTTGTGCTGATACGATGCCTATTAAAAGCCTTTATTATGCAGAATTCAATAACTTTTTTTTAAATTATAAAACGCGTAGTCATAAAATACATCATAGTGAAGCGAATGGCATCAATAACAAAAACAATCGTTACAATTTAGGGGGTGAAAAGAGGTAGGCACTGGAACGAAAATTCTATCATAAACACAAAAACAGTGAAGAGTAAGGTAAAAATCCAGGTAAGAGATCTGGGTTAGTTAGATTGTCGCCACAAATTTCCTGGGTGCACAAAGTGGAATGTACTTGAATATCAGTATTACATACTAAAAATTGTTAAGCTTAATACTAATACAAATTAAGTTACTCATAAGTAATATATTGATCCTAACAAAGCACTTGTAATTTGTATCTATATGTATAGGTGTATCAAATTCAACTGTAAAGTAATCATTTGCATTCGTCCAGATTTAAAATCGTTTAATCCAAAAGTATTTTTTTTGTAATATAATATTTTAGAAATTCAACATAGTGATCCTGAAGGTAATTCGAGTTCTTTAAATGACGGTAAAGAAAGAAAAGGACATTTAAATTAAAGGGAGCTATTTACTCTACATAAATAAGACACACCAACACTCACAAACACTTATACCTAGTACACGTTTATACAAATGCTAACTCACCATTAAAGTTACTGTTGTCTGCTAACAAGTTCTTCTTTTTTATTTTGAGCACCTAAAAAATAATGTATAATGCAACATGATATGTTGATAAAGGCAGTATTATCGCAAAAGCATAAATAATGCGTAGCTGTATTCTGATGAATTGATAAAATTAAATTGGCACAGGACCAAGGTAGATAATATGAAATGAGACAAAACCAAACAGCGTTGGACTCTTAAAAAATTTTCAGTCAATAACAAACTAAATTGATTCATGTTATGTACCTTGGAAATTACTCTAATACTTACAGATTTGCTGACGCTATTTAAATAATCAGCAACACTATCCATGTCTCTTTTCAAGTTACTAAATCTGTACATAGTTTCATCAAATAGCCACCATTTCTGTAATCTCATCGTAGTGTAATGAAGATATTTGGTTACTGCTTCCAAATACGTATCGGTATCAAAGTTATCTAAGCTTTCTGCTGTCACACCAAATGCTGATTCTGTTAAGAAATTCAAATTCAAATTTAAAAGAAAAAGTAAAGAAAAAGTATTTTGTTCTCAAATTAATCCGATTACAGAAGCTAATTCAACCCATATAGTACGCAAATATTATTGTCAACTTAACTTCGGGAGTACGCGTAATACTTCCAATAAAATTGAGTAAAGGAACCATTTAATTTGATTTACAATAATCTTGTCTTAAAGTATTGGTGAAGGTATAGCTATATCCTACTTTGCTAATTATGACAATTAGTATTTGGAAGATATTCAAATAAATACTTACTAAGAGTTGAACGAAAAGTACACTTGTCAATATATACGTTATGGAAGAAGGGACCTTTCCCAACTTTCGCAGCAAGATTGTCGACCAACTCTTTAGAGGAGATATTAAAAACGGGCAAAAATCCATCTAAGATTTGCTGACCAAACGCTGGGCTGAGAAGTTTTCTGTGGCGCTTCCATACGTTGAGATCTATGAAGACAAGAATGATTTTAAAATGTAATATGAATTGTAAATAAAATATGACACGAATAAGCTAGTCATTTTTGTAATCATTATCAAGCAGTAGGATGAAGCTGTGATGTATTGATAACAACGCCATCTACCTACTTAACCATGAATTTTCCAAACGCTAGGCTAGCTATATCCGCATTGTCGACGCGGGGGGGGATGTAACCGTGGCCTTGCCACCCACGGTGAAGCCCGGGATGGGCCGCTCCACCAGGTTTTGCCTTCTAAGCCTTTGTCGGAGTAGCTACAGGAGGTAGGCTGCGATGTTTTATGGGAACACCGCAACTGAGGCGGGCTGCAAAGTCGCGAGACGGCGCAGCCGAGGATGGGGCCGCGGCGGGAGAGGACTGACTGATGGGACAGGTGGCGGGGCCACTGATGACCCGTCACAGGAGGACCTCGGGCGTCTAGACACGGGGTCGTCTGACGCCCACATGGTAGTATGTTCCTCGAGCTGGTTGCAGTGCGTCATGTGTCTGGCGCATTGCAAGCGGGGCAACCACGAGGGATGGGTCCAGTGATAGACAGCCGTGGCGGGTCACGGATGAGTGCTATAGCGTTCCCGTGTCCCGCCAGTCATCGGCAAGAAGTGACACCGTGGAGTTTTAGTGGGTAAGAGTCCCACAAAACCGCTCTGCCTCCCCGTTGTGGAGCGGTATTCATGCAGCATTTCTCCACGAAAAAAAGGCTAGCTATATAATCCAGTCTTGAACTTTTAATCAACACTACCCTCACAGACTCGTCCGGCGAAATAGCGCATCACAACATTGTCTGGTATGCACCTCGTAAGCTAATTTGCTGAGAATTTTCGCAGAGCACCGAAAAACAAATACAATTTAGACTTTACTAGTCAACAACCAAAATATACCAGACATTCGTACCCGAGCACAGCATTCGCTCTCTATGAGTACTCATCGGATGAAATATAGTTTTGTTAAAATATATTAGGTATAAAGATATAAAATAAGTGATTCTCAACAACACTTCATCCTCCCTACAAATAAGGGAAACAAAAATGCGCATACGTTCACGACTTTAGAAAAATATTATAATAGACTTTAAGAGATTTCCGTATCAACCCATAGCGTCCCAATGCTGGACGGGTCTCCCTTAGAAAGGGGTGTAGGCCAAGTTCACCACGCTACGCGCTTTCCAAATTGCACTTTGACAAACTTTGCCTTACTCTGGGATTGTACCCTTGCCCTTTCTCCTGCGAGGCAACGGGTTTGCTGACACCAACTAACTAGGCTACCACTTACTTACTAGACTTCAACTAACTTAAACATTTAAATAGTAATAAATACCTGTAGCAGTAACGAGTCCATCACCCAGCCAAGGCTCGACGAAAGTGTAAACATAATGTGCTTGCACACACTGATTGGCTGCCGTGTTAAAGTCTACTGGGTCTGTTATTACTGGAAACATGAATTTAATTTTTGTATATTTTTTTCCATTAGAACGTCAATCGGAGGGTAGATAGCTTTGGAATTGATAAATAGCTTTATCGTCAATAACCTGCTTGCCGAAAGATATAAGTGACCGCCTTTAGAATTAAAGCATTTAAAATTTAATTACAGAATTGGCTCATTCAAAAGTCATTATATAGTGTAGACTTTCTTTAAGCGTGAAAAAAATTTGGTGTTATAATATCGGAAGCATTGCAGTTTTATTAAAATGTGCGACATTATACTTAACATAGAATCGTATGTTTTTATTCATGATGAGAAATTTTAAAGATTGATTGTTATGTTGTCGATATTGATTGACTTATTGTACAACTATTTGTTATTACAAATTTTAATCGCTCGTAAAAAGTTGTTAGACAGTCAAAAGTAATGGTCTCCTAGCTACGGACTATTGATCCCCAAATAAAATACTTACTTGGACTCATTTTATAAATGAACTCTAGGTCCCTATTTTTCGCCTTAAATGAATGAATGGATATAGCTTTATTGCACACCAAAATAAAATATACAGGAAAACATATCTATACAATGGTAGTACACTGGGCGGCCTTATGGCCAAAGGAATTTCTCCTAGGCAACCTTATGTGGAACATACAAATAAATGGGTACATAATATCGTAAGCTACTCATTTTAGTTTTTTTTTTTTATAATTGAAATGTAGACAAAATTATGGTGAGCCGTCGATGTGTGGCGGCAACGCGTACCAAGACCGTCGCCAAAGGTATAGTTAGGTGTGGCTCCAGGCTGGATATAAACGGCAAAACATTAGTAAACAACCTCTCGATATTAGTCACGGCCCACTGGTGCCGAAAGAAACTTAATGATGATGAAAGTTTCGGCTCATGACTATACATAAATAATTGTTTAACTATTCGTAAATAATAGTAATTAATACCTACAAAATAATCACTTACCGTAATAATCCGCTGTGCCCAACTTCATTAGTATCACGCCGCCATTATCATTGCATTCGTTGACGATGTCCAATGCTCGTTTGTATAGAACTGACATAAAATAACAATGAAAAGACAGATGTAAAATGCATTATTACTCATTTTTGCAGCATTCCTTTTCACGAACTATGAAAAACTACTTATGTAAATGAATGAGAACCATCCTAATAAAATTTATCTTTATAATAGTAAAACTAATTTCGGATGCTTGGATAAGATAATAAATAATCAAACTTGAATATTACAAAGAACTTTAATTTATGGAAGTAAATCAGCAAATGGGGAAAAAAACACCGTACAAAATACGAATCGTGGTCCGTGGACTTCACCTACTCATATAGATATTTCAAGAATCTTATCTAAATTATCTAAATCTGTACAATCAAAGACTCAGAGCAGAAAGCTAATAGTGCCGACACCTTATCGTTTCAGGATGTTTTCTGAGTAGGTATTATAGGCTTCCTCCGACTACTGTCGCGTTGTCGAGGAGTGGGACATACGCAGCTACCTTCCGCAGTCTTAGCAGGTTATAATATCGAAAGTAGTGAGGCCGCAGATACGTGTAGATATCTTATTATCTTAGTAGAAGGCGGGGTCATAGACAATCCAGCAAAGAAAGACATCAGACGTCTAGACTCAGACCCGTTTGCCCACAAATGACAGAACTAGTGCCTGACAAATACCTTGACCTAAAAGCGAGGTAGTATGGGATATTTCATGCACGTTCACTTCTAATTACGAATCACCTATTGAGTCTCAACTAAATTCTTGTCCAACTCTCCGTGAATCTAAAAATCGTTAGTACACAACCAAGGTCATTTGTTTAAGTTGTTTTCCGGTGTTTGTATTCTTAAGCTGGCTGCGGTTTTTTTTATCCTACACAACTAGGCCACTGGTTCTCAAGGAAGGCCGGATCACACCGTTATGTGCTTAACAACAGATTGTACAACTTGAGGGTGGTAGCTAGCCAGGCGAGCGTTAGAAAAACTAACTACCACCATGGTTTCCTCTCGATGTTATCCTTCACCGGTAACTCTTCGGTTTTCAGCTCATGTGCGTCATGTGTCTGGTTTAGGCAACAACGTAATAATAAAACTAAATACTCACATTGGGCGTCTCCGACCACTCGATGTACGTGGCCAATAATGGGTAAACATCCAGAATATAACGGTGGTCGCAATATGCTTCGATTTTTCCGCGAACAAAACGCATACACACATACTAACACCGTTAGTAATAAGAACACGTACATTTTTAATATTAGCTATGCTACTATAGTGTTAATTCAAAGTATTGTTTTCCCAAAGTCAGCGACTCGATCAATCTAAAAAAAATATTTAATATTTTAAGATACTTAACATATTATGTTATCACGTGGCATGGTTCGGTCGAGGAAAAGAAAAGGACAATGAGCGGTTTTTGAAGGTAAAATGCTAAAACAGTTTTTGGTTACAAACAGTCTCCTCGTGATATTTTCTTTAGCCGTTTAAGCAATTGGTACCCAATAAATTCTAGTCAGAATAGGTATAAGTGAATAACTCAAAGGAGAACGCTTGAGAGGTAAGAGGGTTTGAAGACTTTACTAGCACTGCCTTGAGTAACACTGGCCTAATAGGAATTTATTATGTAATTAAACAAGTATACTGTTTGACACTCATAACTATCTACTTGTATGTTCTTGCCCACGCAGACTAATTAAAAAACAAAATTCCACGTCAAAATTCCCAATAAATATTCACCTATTGAACACACAAACTTGCTTTTAAACCCCGACGCAAAACGACGGGGTGTTATAAGTTTGGAGTGTCAGTTTGTGTGTGTGTGCGGGAGAGGGGGGGGGGGGGGGTGTCAATCTGTGACATCGTAGCTGCCAAACGGATGAACCGATTTTGATTTATTTGTATGAAAAGTCCTAGCTAAGTATTTTTAGTGAAAATAAATCGGTCCAAGACGGCCACTACAAAATAGTAGATTACATAATATTTTTTCCCAACTACCTCAATATGAGTATGAAATGAAAGGGCTAGGCTAGTAGAATACAATACACTATGATAATTTCAAATTCAAGACGCATGCCAGCACATATTATGTCGGTTTTTTTTAAGTTTCAATTTTACATGTATTTCAGAACTTTACAGCAATTAAGATATTTTTATGACTATTAGCTATTATATAGGGGTCAAAATTTTTGTGACTTACATTTTGTAATAAAAAGTTATAAATTTGTAATAATTTGTAATAAATTTTTTGTGACTTACATTTTGTAATAAAAAGTGTGTATTAAATATATCTTTTAATCCCATGTACTTATAACGTTATTATGTAAGTAGTTATGATAATAATTATTAATATATTAAAAAATTTGGCAAAAAAATTTGCTATTCAGACGTTTTGTTAACGATGTCAATCAGCAATGTTATTATAAACCGAACCCTTTATATATTTATATTTTTTATATTTATTCAGACTAATAATTTCATTTCCCCTGTCCCTATAATCGAACCCGAGATCAACGGCTCTCGAATTGAGTATACCTACTAACCACTAAAAATAAATAAAAATAAATAAAATACTAGGCCAAAGCATTCACCAAAACACTCACTAATCGTTTACACACATATTTACACATTAATTTCTATGACAAATGCGTTATTTCTATATATTTTTGATTTTACCTTCACTAAATAGGATATTAAAAATTGGTTAAAACCATAAACCGCCTTGTAAATATAAATAATGTCAAGCTACGGTCACGAATAAAAATTATGTACCAGATAGGTAGAGGTACGCAAACTAATTCGCACTTCAAAATGTAGCAAAACAATGTTAGAAATACCTAGAGTTCATTGAATTTAAGCAACAATGATTTAATAACAATTCTTAACTAATTGGCTAAGTGTACATCGTAATGCGAGAATACGATTGGGTTCCGTAAATGATAAAAAAGGGTGGGTCCTGCCTTTAAACAGATTAGCTAAGTGTAAGAATCAGAGACTTTACACCAAAATATTAATATCCAATAAAGTACCAGATATTAGTTATGTTACTCAATTTAAAATACGTTCAAACCAAATGCAATATTTTTTATAAACTCAGCGAATAGATGTTATTTCAATGCAGCTTGTGAACTCTGATGAGTTCACTATGGTTGCTTTTAACACATTCTTGTGTTAAAAGCAACCATAGTAAAATATTACTTATAACCAAAACAAAGAAATCACAATGTACTTATATGGCATAAAACTATATAAACAAGATTTTTAAGTCTAATTTATATGAGTAAGTAACAATTGTAATGTCACAAAGTTTGCCTGTAACGAATTTTACTTAAAGGTCAATAAATATTTCTTATTCTTATACCGTTCTTACTTTCGATAGAGTGGTCGTGGTCATACTTCGGCTGGTGGAAGTGCAAGGCACCAAGCTATGCGTTTCCATGTAGCTCTATGTTAAGCGTTGTGTGCGCATTCATTTATGTATGGGTTTGTGGCAGATGTGATGAGGCCTATCCATCTCTTGGGAGAGCGTACGGGGTCTCTTGCCCTGAACTTTGCCTTCAATTACTATCGAGCGTACCATGGAGCCTTTGTCGCTGGTAATGTGTTCAAAGGTGTTGATTTGACGTAGATCTCGAAGAAAATGCTTTACCGTACTTTATTTTATCCAGCCTTTTCATCAGAACTGTCGCAGGCCCAGCCTGGGCACAATTGGCACAGGATCGATGAGGATGGCATAATATGAGACAGGCAGCCAAAACACCGACAAGCCCCAGCAGTGAGCCAAAGCAGTCTGTGGATTATGATAAAAGACAAATACATGCAGCGTTTGTGCTACCTGAGTTGTGGCTAATTTGCGTTTATGTTATAATTACCAACTCTCCAAAAAAAGATGAGGTAAGTACTCAATATGACAGTAACACTTTATGTCACTTTTTAAAAAAAAACTTGCTAAGTCATTACTTAGCAAAGGCTGTTGTTGTTTGTTTAGAGACTCCGGGATATTGTTTGGTTATTACTGCAAAAATATGAAGTACTTTTCATCATTTCATTGTAGTCATTTACAACAGTCACGATGTGAATAAGCAGTGAAAAGGGAACATAAGACGCGTTCTCAGATGCATTTATCTCAGTATCCGGTATAAATATTGATACTCCACTTGTCGTAAATTAACTACTTACTTACATGTTTATTATCTCCAAGATGCTTGGTGGTCTCGGGAGGTGAAAGTTAATATAAACATTTGTTTATTATAAGTAGCTGCAGTATTTTCAGATTTTCGGTGTCGATATTTCCACGTCCACAATTAATACAGCCAATGCTTTTCCGATATAATTGATTACTAATAAAGCCATTATTTGATCAGGTGTCATTTCTAGAACCCACAATATCCGCAAAATTCGATTTAACGGTGATTAGTCTGATGTCTGGATAAACAATGACGTAACTAACAAATACCTGCGCTACTGTTGCTCCACAAAATGAAAAAAACACTAGTAACTTAACTTAGTCGTTTCTTACCAGTGCTCCTACTCATCTTACTACCTCTAGTATGAAAGGTAAATGAATTAACATCATACTACTGCAGTAGAAAGTTATTAGGGTAGTAAGAAAGGTAAATAAACAACCCTTCTTACTTCTGCAGTTCAAAGATGTTAGAACAGCTCATTCAATTCAATAATTGCTCGTGTTTTTACCGTGAAACTAAAAACAGGTAGGGATTCAATTATACTCGTATATTGAATCCCTACCTACCTATTTTAAACATTTGAGCTGCGCAGAAACAATTGAATATCATAAAAATACATGAAAGCTGCAAAAATAAGTTACTATCACAAAAAAAATCGCAGGAACTAAGTAAGCACCACAAAAAACAAATGAAAATCGCAGAAAAAAAAGAGCATCGCAGAAACAAATTAGCATGGCACAACCAAAGGAACGTCGCAGATACAAAAAATATTTTTTCTAGATTTAGTTTCAAGCACAATATTTGGTCCTCGTGATTAATAATAATTAAAAAACAAAATAAAGTTGAATAAGAGTCCATTGACAATTAGTAGAGGAAAAATTAGGTTTACGCGAATTTTGACCTTATATCCATATGTCCTAAAATCTTAATTTTAGCCTTTTTATATACATCATTGGCCCCGAATATAAAATAATACATTTTCGTACTCATCATTTTCACTTGAATATGACACCCAAGCCGAAAGCTCACTTGTTTCTGCGATCCTCACATGTTCAAATGTGATGTGTTCATGTGCACAAGCGATGTTCACTTGTTCAGTGATTTTCATTATTTTTTCTGCAGTGCTGACTTGTTTTCTGCGGTGCTTACTCGTTGTCTGGGATTTACAAATGTTTCTGCGATTTTCACTTGTTTCTGCTATTATCATTTGTTTACGTGATAATCATTCGTTCCTGCGGTGCTCACTTATTTCTGTGATGTTCACTTATTTAAAGTATGTGTATAGTCCTATATAAACCTTGCCTGGTTTTACTTTTACGTTAGTAATATTGCTGTTCTAACAACTTTGTACAGCAGCCGTAAGCCTTCTTAAGCTGTTAAAAGTTGTTAGATAATTCACTTACCGTTCTTACTCTACTATGGTACTGGTATTCTAACAACTTTCAACTAAAGTAGTAAGAAAGGTAATTTACAGTTCTTACTACTGGTAGTTCTAAGATTGGTAGTAATACTGGTAATAAGCGATTTTTATTGTTATTCTAACAACTTTTAACTGCAGTAGTAAGAAAGGGTAATTTACCGTTCTTAGTAAGATGGGTAATTTACCGTTGTTACTACCGGTAGTAAGATTGGTACTTACACTGGTAATAAACGGTCGAAAAAAAAATTATAGTAGGCACGTCTACTATA
Source organism: Ligdia adustata (assembly GCA_947049295.1). Taxonomy (NCBI): domain Eukaryota; kingdom Metazoa; phylum Arthropoda; class Insecta; order Lepidoptera; family Geometridae; genus Ligdia; species Ligdia adustata. The sequence goes on along the minus strand of OX346236.1, from coordinate 4,176,380 downwards.
ATTTTTGCTCACAGCGCGACCTGTCTGATGCATTTGAATATCTTATTCATCCAATTAGTATAAAACGACAGCCCACTATAGTCAAGTGGTTATTATGCCCGCTTCCAGAGCCAGCTGTCCCGGTTAGATGAGTTTGAATTCCCGGTCTCAGGTCTGAGTGTTGTGAATGTTGCATGGCATCCCGGACACGGGAGAAATCCTAGTGCGGAGTCTTACAAAAGTCCTCTCTTGGCTTCTGCTAAACTTTGTCCAAACGGTTTCACGGAACCCTATTTAAAGTCAGATTAAACCGGCAGCTATTTTTTACAGATTACTGACATTTTGTCGTTACTTAGGCACTTGTCGCACTGTCAGCAATAACAGAGCGAGTTAGGGAAAATACTTTTATAAATAATAAATTTCAGTCTTCCGCACGGCAGGCGCCAAAATCAAACCTCTGGACCGATTTTAAGAGTACGATTTATGAGTAATTTTTTTTTTTGTACATACATACATACATACTTACAGACGAAAGAACATTTTAACAGACTCGACGCAGAGACGCTTCGCTCAGTCAACTAATCGGAGGTTCACTGGGATATATGATCAATTTTAACAGATTTTAAATAAGAAGGCTCACGTAACCCTTTTTTATAAGTATATTTATGTTTGTGTACTATATTTTACTCACTCGGTGACTAGTTAATTATTCTCATTTTATACAGAACGCTGGGAAATGTATAAATCGTACGAGGACATATTCTTTTCTTTTTTTTACCAAATTCGGGAGTCCCCGGTTCAAATGTGAATCAGGGCCCTAGACTGATTTTCAAAATGTGGTAAGTATCGTCGAATGCTACCTATCGAATGAAAGTACTTGTCGAATTTGAGTGTGATGGCCAAAGTGCTTTAAACGAGTATAACCGGGGCGCTGTAATGACCAAGGTGCCAAAATGACTAGGGTGCTGAATTCGAAATACAATACAATATATCTTTATTGCACATCAGAAACAAAAATACAGCAAAATATATTATAAACAAAACATTGGTAGTACATTGGGAGGCCTTATTGCATAAAGCGATTTCTTCCAAGCAACCTTTGGATGGATCGGACTTAGTGCAAACAGTAACGTAGGTAGTGTACCAATAAAAAATGAAAAAAAAAGTGATGGTACCAACACTGTACCACAAAATAAAACAGAAATAAATAAATATATATTAAGCACATACAACAGATACATACGTCGTATTCGTAATAATAATACAAATCAAAATGTTCCAATTAATTAATAGAAAGGTAATGAATGTTCAGCAAGTTTTTGAATAAAGAAAGGGATTTAGCCTGTCTGACTGACAAAGGCAGCGCTTTCCATAGAAAGATAGCTAGCACAGTAAATGATGCATGAAAGAAAGAGTTCTTTGAGGTAGAAGTAGGCAGCGCAAAGCGAAGGACACTTGATGGCCGCAACGAAATAGAGTGGGAAGCAGTCAAAAAAACAATTATCTTTTAAGTAAGAGGGAGTGGTGGGATTGAATAGACATTTATAAAGAAAAGACAGAATATGAGAATTACGGCGAAGACGAATAGGTAACCATTTGAGCCTTTTACGAAACTCAGAGATATGATCATCGGAATCGTCCATTCCACCCCAAAAGGGGATTTAGAATGCCTTTTTCTGTAGGGTTCCGTACCTTAAAGATAAAACGGGAAACTATAACTCCACTTTCGCTGTCCGCCCGTCCGTCCGTCTGTCACTAGGCTGTATCTCATAAACCGTTATAGTTAGAGTGCTGAAACTTTCACAGTTGATGTATTTTAGTTGCCGCTATAACAACAAATACATGAAGAATGTATTCAATATATATTTAATTTTTTTTTAATTATGTTTTTAGCTCGATATTAATAACAACAGGTAGAAGCTTGGAACAATTAGTGCGCGAGTCCGACTCGCACTTGGCTGATTACTAAAGTAGCTTTGCTTCCAGTGAGAACCACGCTTAAATTTATTAATTGTACTAACTAGTTATAATAGACAATTCTACAATGTGATTATAAATATTAAATTACCATATTAACTGCGAACATAAGGAATTAACACAATTACGAATATTACGTACGCGTAGCGTGGGAAATGTAAATTTTTCCCGTTTACCTGTTAACATAGAAGAATTACTACGAAATGTTTCCTGTTATTTAAAAACCTTTTTTTTTTAGTTTTGGGTTTTGGCTAAGTGGTTATGAAGAGTCAAGTTTTAGTAAAACAAGTTCTTTTAAAAAAGCCATTACTGTCTTCCATTACGCAACTGAAAGAAAGTTTTCAGTTAAGTATTTAGTATTGATAATCTAACTTCTGGATATTTTTTTATAAAATTTAAATGGGAGCACTCGAGAAATATACACTATTAAACAAAATAATAATAATAATAATAATTTTCAAATCTGTCCAGCCGTCTCAGAGAAACACCTGTCGAATCGAATACCTAATTTTTGTTTTGATTAACAATACTTACGAGTATTCACGCATACCTGATTGTTGGAATGGTCCAACTATATTATCGTTCACATTCGGTGAACTTCATCAGGGGAATGAAATCAGTCGGTCGTGTCTACAAGTCCACAAAGTTGTCACGTCTCACACGCCTCGTATCGTCTCTAACGTAAGTTTTTTTTATTACTTTAATTTCGTCAAAGAGGTTATAAGAGACCCGTTATAGTAAAAAAAAAACATAATAAAATAACATTTTATTTAATGGGACCATCCCGTAATTGGTTACAATTTTATTTATCATAACTTATTATTCAATACACACACAACACTCAATTTTTCTATGCAGATATAACATTTATAAACTATATTGTATAATCTTTTAAATTTAAAAGACAAACGATCCGTACGTAGGTACCTTGTTATTTAACGCCATAATTTTAATTCGCTAAATGCGGACTTATTCCATACAGCTTAGGATTCAAGAACAAATAGCGAAGACGCTCTTTGAGCAAATTAATAATATAATAGTAATATATGATACAACATCCACACAAAGGTCTCCAGGTCCCAAACTAGGCAAAGCCTGTGCTATGGTAACCTGATGACCGATATACATACTTATATATATAATAAACACCCAGACGCAGGTCAATCAGACATATTCATACACACTAATGTCTAACCTGTCCGGGGATCGAACCCGGGACCACCGGTGCAGAAGGCAGGCTTGCTACCAACTGCGCGCACTGGCCAGTCGAATTAAAAGCAAACAATCGCTAAACTATGCATTAGACAGGGTTATCGGTTAAGGGTGTACTAAGCCGCAAGAGAGTCACTGTTACTACGAACTTTAACTAAGGAACCAACTCAAAATTCTAGAAAAATAATCTGCTGTTCCATACAGCAAGTTTATCTGCCGTCGACAAAATGTGGAGGCAGCAGATTTTTTGTTCTCAAACTCAGAGTTGGTCCCAGAGAAAGTTGTTCAGTGAGATGAGTATAGTGACCCCCTTTCGGCTTAATACACCCCTAGCCGATAACCTTATGGCGTGAAGGCGTAATGAGACTAAAACCGTTACGTAGCTGAAGCGTTATTAATTAGAGGCACGGATCGTTTGCATTTATAATGACTCCAATTCGGCCAGTCACACTAACTAAACTAAAATTCCTAAAATTATATCCATCCTTTTCTTACTTGTGGAAACAAAAAGAGAGGAGACAATTTTAGAACTGTCAAATTAGGTTAGTTTAGTAAGTTTGGCCCGAATAGGAGTCAGTAACTAATAAAATACATTCAACAAGTAATAATACAATTTAAAACTTTAGATTCAGTCCATGATAGTTTAGATCTACTGCTACATCATTACAGCTATATTTCCTTACGTACACAGGGTTATTGATTAGGAGTAAAATAATTCAGCTCTTTCATACATTCGTTTATTTATTTATTTAATAACTAGCTGTGCCCTGCGGTTTCATCCGCGTAGTTCCCCATTGGATTGTCGAGATAATGAGGGAACTACTTTTTTTTACATTTATCCAGTTGATTTTTAAAAGAATTCATGGACTTTGCAGTGATCACATTTTCAGGCAACCTGTTCCAGTTGTGAACGACTCAATTTTTATTTATTTCGATATTTTATTTTTAGCGTGTCGGACTTTAAATTAATAATTGTGAATAGATTGTAATATGAACCGTGTTCAAAACCGGCCGTCGACGAAACTTATGAAACAACTGTTACTTTAGGTATATCTAACTCCGGGTTGGTCCCACATTGAAAGTTGATCATCGTGATGAGTACACTGATACGTCTTCGATTTATTATACCTCTAACCAATAACCCTCTATCTTAGTGTTTTGACTCTCAATAATGAGCGTTTTTTTGTTTTCTTTTAACTAACAGGTAACGTCACGCGCCAGAACAAGACAAAAGACAGTCGAGTGAGACGCGTTTAAAACCGTCTTACCACAAAAATATAAGCATCCCTATTTAGCAGATGTTTCGGTTCTTATACGAATCCACGGCTAACGCTTGTTTACTTTTATTCCCACCTGTTCTGTGGAGTAGTTCTGTTGACAGAAATAATGGGATGTTTTCCCCACTAATCCTGTTAGTTGTAAGAGAGATCACCACCACGATTAACTTTATGCAACCAATAAACCTTATCTAACCAGTGTCTGAACAAACAATTTTGACATTTGATCTATAGATTTTAACAAGGATGATTAATTTTTGAAATTTCTTGGCAAAATCACAGTTGAACAATATGTTTTGTGGTAAGACTGCAGATGTCTACGTTTATTCTAAATACGTGATTAATCGAATAGGGTATGCTGAGCAAAATTCGTCCTAAGCCACTTATACAATAGCCGACAAATCCAAAAATGTGTTAATTCCTATTCAAACTCGATTCAGAATTCCGTCTAGAAAAATGAAAATCGATATTTTATAAGCACATAAACATGACAATTGTTATTAATGGGCGAGTCTGCTGAGACGCGTCATACAACTTTAAAAAAAATAATTAAATTCTAATTAAAAGATTTTTATATTCTCTTACTCCCGAATAATTTACAAAAAACCGATGAAAAAAAATCTCGTATTTATGCTAAAACCGTCAGATGCCACCAATAAAAAATATTATTATAACTGTCATCTGTGAATCGGACCAAAACAAACAACAAAAATAGATATAATTAATGATTTCTTTTTTTTACGAGCTTTTGACGAGAATAACATTATGCCGAACTTTTCTTATATTTTCAAAAATCTCTAAAAACGAAATAGTCCAGGATCTCTAGAACATTTTTGCACATTTATTATTATCAAGCTAATATTCAGTGAGTAGCTTGATTTTGGTGTGACGCCCAACTATACCCTGTATATCTCGGTTGTGGTAGCTAACAGACATGGGAAGCATGAAATATGTCGATTTGATGATTCTCAAATATGTATTATTACTGTATCTTTTTTTGCTTAATCACAGAATAATTATAAATATTACTTATTCGAAAAAAATATTTGTCCTTCAAAATGTATGGTTTGATTATTGAGTCCACCTTTCCCAACATGTATCGATTACGAGATCATAATAAATCATTACCAACCAGCTGATTTTTTTAGTATTACTTGGTTAATATTTAAATAACTGAACAGTTATTGTCCTACAATTTGCATGGTACGTTATCCCGGTACTGCGTCCTATATTGATAATTATCTATATAGTATAGTCATATACAGGATATAGTTGGGCGTCTCATCGAAATCAAGCTACTCACGGAAAATTAGCTTGATAGTAATCAAAGTGCAAAAACGGATAGGGATCCTGAAATAAAATTACTACATTCTCAATAAAAAAAACAGGAGTAAGTTATTTTTCATTTGTCTTTTAAATTTGTCGTAATAAATTTGGTCGGTCAAAAATTTGAAATATACTGTAAATTGTATATTTTTTATAGTGTCACCAAACCTAATGAATTTTTAACATTTCTCAAAGCCGTATATGCTAATATAGATTTGACGCAGAATCTCCCCTTAAATAAATGGATGAAAAGAAGGTGAACAAATACTATTTATTTTTCCCGTTAATAACAGTAATAATGTCACCGGCTGGCTATGTACGAAATGATTGTCTACCTACTTTCAATAAGGAGGATGTATTCAATTCGACGGATATTTTTTACCGCATTCTCGGAGAAGGGTGAACCTATATGCGTGCGTGACGTCACCACCCGGCTCCAACGGAAGATCAGCGCAAATGTAATTTCAGTCTGACTATAAATTCTGTAATCGAGTTTGTTTTCTGTTTCAAATAAATATTTTTCTTTCTTTCTTTATATGAAAAAATCTTTTGTGTTTAAAAGTGTACCGTCGCGAGTGATCCAATATATATTATACACTAATCAGTCCAGAGGTTTGACTTTTATATCAAAATAACTGAGTTCTATCGACGCCCTCCGTATGGAAGGCGGTAATTTTTTTTTTTTTAAGAATAACTGGGTCAGCGCCTTAGTATTGCCATTCAACGAGACAATGGGGCCAGCATTTTGGCTACTCTACCAACTGGCAGTGGTTTAGATTTTAGTTAGTTTTAATTTTTGGATATTGCTTTTGTACATATAGTTTATAACTTTGTATAGTTTTAGTTAAAATTTTATCATGTTTTATAAGTTTGTAATACTTATGTATAAAATAAACACTATAGGAAGAACTTGATTTAAAAGTAATCCATTATCAACCATTTTGGTTCATAATACCCCATAAGAACATATAAATCATAATCACCCAATTCGGTTCAGCGTACCCCCTATTAGACAATTAAAATTAATAAAATATCTTCTGGTATTTATTACATAGATTTTTTTTTATATATATTATTTTATTTCTAATATCTTTAATATTTAAAACATCAATAATATAGAGAATGGATTTATGAGGTATGAAAAATATATGGCAAGTAGTTCAATCAAATTGAACTTATTCTTTATAATACATAAATACTACATTTTATATTGGTATTTAATTTGAGTGAAATATACAAAAAAACTAATTATAGCACAAGGATATTAAATAAAAAGTTACATACGTTCCATGTAACACCCACTTTCGTTCATACATATTAATTTTTTAAAACACATAAAAATATTAAGACAACGTGGCTATTTTTCAATACATTATTGAACATTTCCTAGGTCTACTAAAATCAATTGTAAAAATCCATTGATGAATATTTTTGCAATTTTATGATCCCTGATTCATGATTGTTTTAGTTTATTTTATTTAACATCGCCATGTTGTATTATGTTTATAGATTTATGTGTTTAAAAAAAGTAAAAGTATATGAATAGTAAACGGTTTTATATGGAATTACCCTATGAAGTTAGCTTTTAGTTTTATTTCGTGATTTAAATAGTAACCACGAGATATTTTGTAAAATATTTACATATTTCTTAATTTAGCTGTGTTCACTGCACAATTTCATCCAAAACAGTCTCGGTAGTGTCGATAAATGTAAACATAACTAGTAGGCCCTTATTCACTATGAAAATATCAACACGTAACGTGGCCGCGTTATTTTAAAATTGTCAAATTTGATAAATGCGCTCGTTTTGCATCATCAGAATAACGTATTACATTCACATAACACGTCACGCGTTTTCAGCAAGGAATCTCGTTTTTTGAGAGAATAAGGGCCGGAGTATTGCCGGTGGTAGTGACTTGCTAAAATTAGGACTTTATCTCGAACTAAACATTTAGTGATATTTCTAACATAATAGTGAGACCGCGTCATAAAAAAACAAATCACGCAACACGCAAAAATCCAAATTCGATACAATAATTTAATCTCAAAAACACAACAAAAAAAACATCTCATTTGAAAACAATCACTGGATTCAACAAGAAATTTAATATATACTTCGTAGACACCACACAATCGTTGACTATAGTTTTTAAGAGATCCGAAAACTTGCTACTAGATGGCACTTTTGAAGTTAGAGTCCCACTACCCTCTTTGCATTCTATACAGCTTATTTCATAAGCTTTAACCTTGAGAGCTTTATTGCCAATGTTGTAAGGGCTATATTCGTTTGACAATGTTCCCTTGAAACGAATTTTGTCGTCTGACCTTAAGAGCCGTGTGTAGTTGGTGAAATAATGGTCGAAAAGTACGTAGATTTCAGCTTGTCGTTTTAGAAGACCACCGCTTGCTTCCATTGTTAGTTGTACTTCGTAGGTGTATCTGAAATATAAAAAATGCCTTTAATTATATACAAGAAGTAATATTTTAAAAAACGACCACCGATTTCGATTTGGCAGCTGTATATAAAAAACAGTCATTTTGATTAATTAACAAAAGTAATGGACTAATTATGGTAATATTAATTCAGGATCATCTGGGAAGACTCAAGTTCTCTATTACAACCTTGCCGACAATAACAGAACATTATTTTTATATCGGTCTAAGTGCCTATGAAAATCGGCAAACACTAATAAAAATAATTTTCATTAATGACTTAAACGTTTGATAATTCTAAGAATTCACGACCCATAAGATGCAAATAAACTAAAATTATACTTACTCATTCAAATTATTTAAATGGCAACTCTTTCCGCTCTGCCTGGCAACGCTGGTAACAAACTCGCACTCTTTAAACGATTGTCGACCTTCCGCCTCTCTGCATAAAGTCGAAAACTCTTCGCCGTAATAACACTTCATATACTCCTGAACAAACCCCGGCAACCAGCCAATCATATCGCCCCACGTGTTTTTGACATTGACAACTCTAACCTCTTTGACGTAACCGTCCCAATAGACACTAGCGCCATCTAGTATTGAGCATTTAATCTGTGTGGCGGCCATATTGTATTCGATCCAGGAAGGGTTATTGCAATGGTGGTAATAATCGTCCCAGCTGATTTGGTAGTTGGTTTCTTCAAAGTCGGTTAGGAACTCGTTTTTGAGTAGGTTTTTTAAGCTTCGTTTGTCGTTCCCTACAAGTTCTATTAGAGTTGAGGGTAGGCCGTCGTCTTGTACGGTTATAATAAATTGGTTGCCGAAGTAAACTAGTGTTAGGAGACCGATTGATAGCTGGAAATGGTAAGAAAGCATTAGTGAAAATTTGATATTAAAATTTGGTATTTTTTATATAGTATCCTAAAAGTACAGCATATTAAGACACAAATTAAAATTAGTTTTGTTATGTGTGGCAAGGGAAAGCAGATGCCTAAATAGATAGGCATAAGTGCTTTCTTAAGACACATCATCATCATCATCATCACAAAAAACTAAGAATAGTCTGAATATTTTACACGCTCGAATCATTCAGGAAAGCTTACTTTTTCATTACATATTTCTTCAAATACTTAAGTATTCGAACAAAATCTTATTCGAATAAATAAGTGTTTAATTGGGCCAAATTAAATAAATTGGGCCTAAACCAAAAATAGTTATTCGTTTTGAAAACTACTGAGTTATCCAAAACCGAGTTACAAAAAAATAGTTAGGAAAGAAATCGTCACAAAAATTGGTATTAATGAAGTATTATCCTCACCTGAAACGGAGTTACGAACTTCCTCGTCGTCTCAGACCTTGCCAAAAGACACGTCACACCCAAACTGACCGACAGACAGACAATAACAGACACCGCGTAAACCACCCTCGACAATGTTATATACTGCAAAAACGCTATCACAGGCAATGTAACCGTAACAATACCCATGAGGGGAAGAAACAGAAACGAACAAACCAAACCTAAAGTCCCTCTAATAAGCCCATAAGTCGTACAACCATGCGAGCACATTATAAACATCTGTAACCAGCTCAAGGTCACGCAATGTGGAAGAGCATACTTAAAGAAACCTTGCCAATTACTCCGTTTAGCCATAAGGAACAGAATCGTCGGAATCAGCAACGAAAAGAAGACGCGAGCGTTCAAACAAAACTCGATGCTATTCCCCAGTAAATATGACGGATAATTCGATATATGCAAATCGAGAAAGCGCCATCCTTGATGCACAACAGTATCCTTTTCGTAAGGATATTTCGCCAGCACATTTATGGCAAACGATGCTAGAGCTAACAAATCCGGATAAGGACTTCTGGTCGTGCCAAACGAAAACAGAGTTAAGAACATTAGAAAGAACGATAGCACGCAAAACTCCGAAAATGGCACCCATTGCGTAGCTATAAAAGGATAAAGAAACAAGTTGATGAACAACGCCAAGAAAAACTGTAAAAACGGGCCCAAATTGTTTCTAACAAACAAATTTTCCGATACATCCGGTTCCAAGTTCCCGTCGCTATATCTCAAAAACAAACCGGACCACTTTCTGAAATCGATAAACTGCCTTTTCGCTTGCAACATTTTGAACGTGCAAACTACCATAGCGACAAAACTGACATAATATAACACTAAAGGAACCAAATGGTAAAGATTCTCGCTGTTGACAGACAAATACGCTATCAAAAGCAATGACAGTTCAACATTGGTCAGTCTAAAGGTAAAAGAGCCGAAGTAGTACAAAAGTTTGAGATATAAGACTTGGATAAATACTATGGGGTGTAGAAACGCTTGTTGTAATAGGGGTATGTGGTCTAGAGACTTGATGCTGGGGTCTGTGAGGGTGAGTTCGTAGGAGACTAGGGGTAGTTCACCCTGACAGTAGTCTACGGCGGCATTGACTAGGTTATCGACGGTAAGGTTGCGGATATCGTCATTAGATGCGCATCTGTCAGCTGGGTAATCTGTGAAATGAGAAAATAAACTTTCATCAGTGTAATTATTTTACATGACTAAATTAAATCACTAGTAGCGTTTTTTTTTTATAAAATGTTAGTATATTTGTTTGTAAATGGAAATAACTGAATAAATTTAATAGTCACCTGCCGATTTAAAATCGGTGGTAACTTTTTAACACGTTTCAATTTTATGTAGGTAACGGAATCTTTGAACCTGATTTTCACCCTCTTCAATACCTCAGATTTATTTGAAACACACACTAATACATATGCAATAATTTAAGTCACATTATGCTTACCATGTGTCCGCGTTCGGACAAGGGAGTTCACTATGAATTTGAAGAAAACTCCGGTTTTTACTGATTTTGCGTGTAATTTTGATATTTTAGTACAAATTTTGTGTGGCAAGAAAAAATGGATGGAATGAAAGGAGAGTGATATTAATGAACGATGATAGATTGCCAAAAAAAAAAAAAAATTATCTCGTTCAAAAATAGATGTCGCGCGTCGACACCATGATTTATACATAGGATTTTTTCTTTTCTACTTTTCAGTTCGGTTATGCGTGTGTTAAGCGTGTTTTTTATTAAACTATTATTTAAAAATTTAGCCTTTTATTTATTTATTTATCAAATTAATTAAGACGGCACATTGTAGTCCATTTACATTAATTAATTCGGGGTCGTCATTATACTCTAACAAAAAAATTATAAAATTACATTATTAATAACTATTTTAAAATTAAAATCACATTATTAAATTAATTATTTTAAAATACCTTCGTGTACAGAGTGCGTCCGTAGAGTTCCGTTGGAGTGTGGGTGGTCGCCCGCTTGCAGATCCTCCGGTCTCGGCTGTTGAATCGCTTGCGGACCCTCACCGCCTTCAGCAAGCGCACGCGCACACTCTATACATTATAATTTCAATGGGGTTAAAAGCTACTTCTAGAAGTAAGTTGTAGCTTAGTTAATTAGTGGTAGGCTAGTTGATAACCCCCGCGCCCCGTACAAACGAAACGGCGCGGGTTCAAATCCAGGGCCAGGGATGCACCTCTGTGCCACTTATGTGCTTTTTTATAATGAATGACCACAAGCTCAAAAGGCGAAGGAAATCATTGTGAGAAAACCTTATCGGAGAAGGCTTTCGAAGATAAGTGAAGCACCCAACCCACAATTTGGCCAGTATGGTGAACTGGGGATCACACTCTCTTTATAGATTTTTTTAAAATGAATTATTGATTTATTTGTAACACAAGCATACGACATAACAAGTAAAAATTACAATTTTGAAACTCTCGACCATTTTATTTTGTCACCAATTTAGATTTGAAATTTATCATAGTATTCTACTAGCTAAGCGCTTTCATTTGATACACATAATGAGGGAGTTATGAGAAAAAATGCCATATTGTGATGAAACATAGCTACGAATACTCCCTACCTACCTAAATCAAGTATCACACGAAAAAAACTAAGTGATAGGCTGTTGATGCGTTCCGAATCTATGATGCCACAGATAGAGAGAGATACAGACACGTCAACGCATCTCCGTCTTTTTAAAAGATATTAAGGCAAGACTATCTTCTTTTATTCTTATGAATTCTCTTCTACCCACCTGGAGAATCATCGTCAGGAGAATCGCTATCATCGCTCTCCTTCCTCAGAGTTGTGTTACAAATCTCTCGGATACGCCTCTCAAGCTGCGCTGTGGTTATGTACTGCTCGCCGTTCGATAAACTGGAAACAACAATAAAATGTTGATATTTGCAAGAGTTACAACACACTGGTTATTTTATCTACATTAATATTATAAACAGGAAAGATTTATATTTTTGGATGTAAATAATAATCTTATAACTTAAAGTACTGGACGGATTTCAAAAATACTTTTGGCGTAAGAAAGTTACGTTATCACTGAGTAACATAGCCTAATTTATTTCCAAAAATATATACCTGCGCGAGGTCGGGAAGTGCCGCTAGTAATATAAGTACACATGGCTTTATATAAAGGGTCTCTAATCTCTATACTTATAATTACGAACAACTTTTACTATACAAATTCGAGAAACAAAATTTAACTAAAAAAAATTAAGGGTTCGTCGACAAAAATGTACGTTAAATTTACTCTTACCTTGCGAACAGATCTCTAGCCGCTTTCCTAGCGACAGTCTCTTGCCGGCTGGCGGCGAGGCACGACTTGGCACGCACTATCGCCGCGCTGTCCTCGTCGATTACCCCACTGCGGATGCACCTGGGACCAATAAAGTAGAAAGTGGGTTAGAAAAGCTATATTTGAAAATATGTAGATGAACGCTTTATTGTAGACACGCAAATATAATTTTACATGTAGTGCCACAAGTGGCGACCTTATCGCTAAAAGCTACGAGTATCTCGTCCAGGCAGGCAATCTTTGGATGGGGACTATTGAAAAAAAAATAGAGTGGGGTGTACTGATATAAAGAAATAAATCTACACTTAATTACACATATATAATTATACATATACAACGTGTAACAGAAAGATGTGACAATACTAATTGGGTGTTAGTCTACCTATCAAATTTCACCCACTGTAGAACAAAATTTTGCAGAATTCTAGAAAAAAATATTGCGTCCTCACGTCCTCCATACAATTTGACCTATCACGTGGCCAATTTTTGTATGGAAAACCTAATTTCATTTTTCGATTTTTCGCAAAATTTTCTACTACAATGGGTTCACCTTGATTGGTAGACAAACACCCCCTTAACAAATCCCTTCTCCATCAAATTTAGCTCCCACGTCGTGCTTTAATTGGTATGGTGAACAAGGCCAATGTCGGCAGAAAAGCGCGCGCACAGCACGATTAAAATTCCCATTTACATGCGCATCAATCCACGGACTTGCAAAGCAGTCACTGCTTCGAGCGACAAGGAAGTACTTACTACCACTTATTTACCAAACAAAAGACCTAGAAATCAAATAAATACAACGTCCCGCTCAAAAAAACTCACACAGCCTCGCGCAACTCTTCTCGAACCCTCTCCCATCTAATCTTCCAAATAGCAAAATCGTCCACATTCCCAATCATTTGTACACATTTACTATCAAAAATATTAAAGAACAGCAAATGGATTCAGTTGAAAACGCGTGCCCACTAAGCACACGAGCGCGTAAGTAACATACGCATTTTGTTTACGTTTATGCGTTTGCGCATAATAGAATCCGAAAACAATAAACATGTTACCTCATTTCATTGCGCCGTGGAATTTATATTTCCATTCGCAGAATTTTCTCCTCTGTCCAAATGTTTTGATGTTTTGATTGAAGTGTGGTGATGGCTGTTGTCATTCTGTCATTGTAACTTTTATATTTTTGATATTACTAACATACTAATAAAACTATTTGTTACAGTAATGAAGGTTTTATACAAAAATTAAAAAATGTCTCAAATAAAATAGGTATGAAGTAAAATATAAAAAATCAATTTCTGATAAAAGTGGGACATCCATAAATAAAGTCTAATAGTTGACTAGCATTAATAGTGGCTTATACTTGACTTAATCCTAAAGCAATAAATAAATACTAGATAGGTATTTACCGTCGCAGCATTCTTCTAGCTTCTGGATGTGCTTGCTCGGTAGCGCAGATCAGCCATTCCAAAGCCTGCTTAAAGTTTGATATCTTATCAGCCTCCAATTCTGCAGTGGAAAAAAAACGTTTTTAGGATATTTTTTACTGAAAAGTTATTGATTTAGAATAAATATATATAAGATTGGATTTACTAGGATATTTTACTCACACTCAGAAAACTATTAATCCCTACATTTTTAAGTTCATTTTCATGGTTCATATCTATTAGGTGGATATCATAGATTATTATGGAGGCTACAAAGATAATAAGTGAGACAGTGAAATCGTTGAAAAGTGGTAACAGCTTACACCCTCTATAGATTGTTTCTGGTGCAAAGATTGTCCACTGCCATTGAACATGGAGACAAGTAATGCTTTAAAATATGTATAATTTGTAACATATTGACCCATTTAAATCAAAAAATAACTAATTTGGTAGCTACATTATTATTAGCCGAGTAAGTAGGTACATTACGTAAATTTGAATGCACCTGTGTCCACATCTGTACTCTATCTGCATTACGAGTTTGGATTATTAATGTATATAAATCTAAAAGAATTATACACAAGTTTGTTAGTTGAAAAACTAGTATTTAATTTCAAAATTATGAGTCTTTGTGCTAAAACTATGCATTTATAATGTTACTTTTGAACATTTTAGCAGTTTGGTAATTGTTATTAATTGATAAATAAATAGTAAATTATTATATTTATACTAGTCATTCTGCGAACTGCCTATTTCGCAACCACTATATTTTTACAACTTAAAAAAACAAGAACTACAAAATCTTAATTAATGTAGTGTCATGCATTTCTGTAGTACATATTATTGAAGTTGGCAGGTAAAAGATACCATAGCTAACTTCCCGTTTGTTGGAAAAAAAGCTCTAAACTAAAAGTCCCCACAAAGAATAAATTAATTTTATAAATTCATAGAACCAATTTCACCAAGATTTGTCAGGATTACTTGGCAACTACATCCAGTATACCAGAACTCAATTTCCAGAAAAACATACCAACTAATAATTACTAACAAAAAGAAATAAAATAATTAAATTTTTATGATGATAAAATGAACAGTAGGTACTAAACCTTTTTATGTTTCCAGTAGAAACAAAACTTCGCTCTCAAGTAGTCAATAATTTCACAACTGACATTACTCACCACATTTTTCATCCAACAACTGCTTTGCTAGCACAACCTGTGACTCTGCACACCCGTCTTCAGCGAGCTGGTTGCGCAATCTTCTCAGTGAACCTTGTGGCCCATCTGAAGCAAGAGAGACCTTAGAAAGTATACCAACTCATACTACACTATAAATACTTACATATTTTTTTATGTGTAAGAGTTACTAAAGACCTTAATTAGCACAGTTTGTACATTCAGTAAAGACCATTTATAAGTTACCAAAAAGAATGCCTGTGCAATGAATACGCCTATAAGTATACCTACAAAAAAAGAAACTGAAGCTGACACTAGTTTAATTTATATTTTTCAAACTTGTTCTTTGGATTTTAAAATAAGCATCATACTTACTGCCTAGCATGTGTAAAATAATAAATACTTGTGCATAAGTTGCTCAATTGTCGCAAATCGAAAATAATAATGTATACGCTTTATGAGGTTGCCGTAATAACAGCAGAAGGCTCTCATCGCTAAAGGTGTGGGTTGAAACAATTATTACAAGGACAGCAGATACGATACTATCGATTTTATATTTCACTTACCATGGATATTCCAACGTTTGCGACCTATTGGCATTTCCTTTAATAGCCAGAAAACACTGAAAGAAACAACTAAAGAAAACAGAAAGACAATAATTTAAAATTGTTTTCATTCACAGGATTTTCGCAATGTATTTTGCCGAATTTGTATATTTTCTATTTGCCAAATGTCAAAGAATGTCAAAGTCGCAAAGTTAAAAAAAATTGTGTCAAACCCCGAAAAAAAACGAGTTGCGACACTTGCGACGCAATCTCCCCTTTTATGTACCCTCAAAAATTAATTGCGGGTCTGTAACTTCGGCAGATGTTCTTAATAATAAGAATTAAATGATACAAAAACACTTATCAGTTTGATGCGTTGTCTTCTCAACCTACGCTGAACTCTTACGTTGCAGAACGCCTACGCGAGGTTTTTTTATTCTCATCAGGAAAGCGGTATTAAAAATAGATTTTTTTGTGAGACAGCAGCTTCCTGCTCGTAAAAATCATAATATTCATGGGGAAGCAAGATAACTCTCAAACATCTCACAAAATTCTATTTTTAGGTATAGTCCTTTTTCGTGTAAAAATAAGCGCATACAATCACTATTTCCTGTTCTGTTCCTATGAAATAATGTCCAACCAAGTGTTGTACAATCAATGATGCTCGGCCTGTTAATCCAAAATACCGAAATATTGCAAAACGAAAATAATATTATTATCATGTTGTTTAAAATCAAAGCGTGGTTTCTTTTATGTTCTTTAAATATATTTTATGTGGAGCTATATATATCTTAATATATATAAATCTCGTGTCACAATGTTTGTCCTCAATGGACTCCTAAACCACTTAACCGATTATAATAAAATTCGCACACCATGTGCAGTTCGATCCCACTTGAGAGATAGGATAGTTTAAATCTCAAATTATAGTCGCAGACAAATAATTAGCAATAATTTTAATTTATTGCTAATTATTTGTCTGTTATTATTTGACAGTCACAATTATCTGTTAACTCCAAATGATTCTAACAGATGTCGATACCTTTCGACTGGGTTGAGTAAGTAATCAATAGATGGCGCTGCTATGGTAAATCTACGAACGTGTCATAAAAGCTACATTTTAACAGCATAATTACCACGTGTTGTTGACGCTATAAAATAGCCACAGCAACGCGTGGCCGGGTCAGCTAGTATATATATATATATTATATGTCATAACTAAATTCAGTTATAAAATTACTATGCAATAATTAATTACTGAAAATATTGAATACTGTACTCGGCATTCTAAAGCGTGATGACGTCACATGTCATGTGCTAGCCGGGCGAGTATGGCCAATTCGTTCGCTGGCTGCTCGCGCTACGGTTGAAAGCATTTTATTATAATAACGCGCATCTTGTTAGTGGCTAATAATCGTCTAATAGTGATAAAAATACTATGTCGTGCCTCAGTGATTTAATTCCAATTTAAAACACCGGAAAAGTCATTTTTTAACATGTCGAGGGATCCAAAACGCCGAAAGAAAAGCATGAAATTAGACCAAAAACTACTGCATACCGTTGTGAAGATCATCTTGAAGAATTTTTTAGTTGTTGGGGTATATTTCTCAATAAAGGGCTTGCCACGACACCATTTACTGACCGATTTTAATAATATTTGGTACAGCAAACATACAGAACTCCACATTATTCATATTAACAGATTCCTGATACTTAGTGAAAAAAAATCGGCCAGAGGTTGTCTTTTTTTACCCGACTGCAATAGGAGGGTTATGTTTTTCGAGTGTATGTATGTATGTAAATACGAATGTATGTAAGTTTGTATGTAGGTATGTATATTTCTTTGGCACGCCCTAGATTCGAAGCGGCTTATCGTAATTTTATGTGAATAGTGTCAATAGATTTTACATAATAAGAATAGGTACATAATTAACAAAAATTTACAAATTCATGATTACCAATATAACCTGGAGAGATTTTTTAATTTATTTATGAGTATCTTACTTCTCGTATTTGTAATATATATTGCTTAAAAGACATGCTTAAATTTTTATTTTTATTCTAAGTTATTTCAATAGCCGTATTATAAAAATATTGAGCTATCATTAAGCTAATCACTCTTAGTAGATTGTTTGACTGGAATCCTTCCATGAACGGTATTAAAAAAATAAAAAACAATCTCACAAACAGCAATAATAACAACAAACTATCTGACGCATACAAGGGGCCCCCCTGTCGTCCCTATAATATACTCTTTATCAGAAGTGTCTGTCATCGTGAATTTCACTACGGGCGGGCGCGGGTAGTCGGGCGAGGAGAGTAAAACCAAGACCTGTGGTAATTCGTTATAATCTTCAACTCAATTACAGTAATAGACACAAAATATGTTTCGGAATGTATTGTCCAATCACTATTATCGGTTAATCAGCCGACACTCCACCAAACACGTAACACACGTATGCGATGCAAACCGATTGCCGTCTCGTAATACAGTGACGGCCCGGGTTCTTCCACGCTAGCGCTTGGTGTTGCGTCAGAGTCAACGGCAATGACATCCTGATTCCACTGACGCTGACAACTGACAGTTGTCATTGCCGTTCACTCTCAATGATTTGAACGCCGCGCCGTCAAGTATTATTTATTTTATATCGGGATCAAAAATAAGCTCGGATTCAAATTATTACCGATCACCCGCGCGCGACTTATTTGAATATTATGTTTTTACTGAACAATCCTCAACGTTTATCTTCTTAGCTAATCACGCGACATTGGCAAAGTTGTGGCTCAGTCACAGAGGCCATAAACAAAGATAGAATAGAAAGTATTATTTAGGCTACAGAATCCAAACAAAGAGCGCGAGAGTGTCTTTATTTGCATAAAATTCAGTACTGGCGAGTGGCGCGCGGGCGTGTTACTCGACCTACGACGTCATCACAAGTTGGCGGGAAGCTCGGCAGTAAAAAGCGGTCTAAACTTCACGTAGTTATAATTTTGTTAATACTGCATGTGTTTACGTGAAACAAAACTCGTGTAGTGTACATAGTCTATACTTTAATGTTAGGCATATGTATTATATTTTAACCCTCCTCCTCCTCCTAAGAATCGCGAATTCGTCTGTAAATTTATAAAAATACGAGTGTTCTTCAAGTTTGGATGTTATTAATAAACATTCTTATTAATAAACGCGTCTTAACTTTAAACGTTTGGATTATTAACTTATGACGTCGTTTGTATGAGCACAAGATGGGCTAGAATTATAAAGACAATAACGTCATTTTCGTGTTCGCGTGAGATTGTTGTTACTTAACAATATAGCAGATGAATAAACATATTTAATACATTGGAAACACCTTTTATTTCATTTAAGGCATTAATTAATTTATGTACAATATGACGAGAAAAACTTTTCTCTATTAGAGATGACAGTCAACATAACCTGCCATAATAATATTATCGTCATTTAAAGACGAATATAGGAATGACATAAAGAGGTCCACTTTCAACAGAGATCCCTACAGAAACTATTAAAGTTTCTACTTCTTTATTATGGTACTTACATATCGTCACTTTACATAACCACAACATGATGTTTGAAGCTATAACTCGATTATTTTATCATGCGTAAATTCAAAGAATTTGATAAGTTAAGAGCTGGCACAATGTATGGAGCGAAATAGCCAATCAATAAAAATGATTAGAATAAACTGAGCTGTCAAAGTTGAGGTGTTCTTTTCTGTATCTGTCTGTACCTACTATAATGTGGAAAATTGAATAATTATCGATAAAAACTGAGAGTAGGATTTGCGATCACGGCAATGAACATAGGTTCTTAGTTTGTACTATCTCATTCAAAATGCTTACGCCGAGATTCAAGCTAACTCAGGACGACAACCATGTTTACATCAACGTGCATGCGCCATACACAAACATTGGTGATACGGAGATTGATGTCGACGGAGAAAACTTACTTTTCGTGTCCTCGCCATACTTCCTCCGTTTACGACTGCCTGGAAGAATCTTAGACAATGAAAGGTCTAAAGGATCGTATGTATGTGACTCGGGAGAATTTAACCTAACCTTCGACAAGGAGACTCCTGGAGAGCACTTTGAGAATTTAGATATGATTACCAGCTTGCTAGCACCTAGGGACATCCCTGACATAAATCCGAGCCTTGTCGAGATGCTTGAAGAAGATGGCATAACGTTAGAAAATGATGATGAAACGGTCAATGAAAACAAATATACATATGGGTTTGCTAATAAAATATCCACTGAATTTAGTAACATAGGCAGCGAATTTCCTCAGATATTCGAATTACGTACCCCGGAAAGTGTTGCTATAGATGAGCGTAACACATTAAGAGTGAAATATGAAGATAACAAGTTTTCTGCAGACCATTACATGGCTGATTACTTTGATGATGAATTGCTGAAGCCATATCAGTCTGCTGTCGCAGTCTGGAGGAGTCCTGAATTCAATAAAGATGTTCAATTTACTGATGACGAAGTCAGCATATTGAAAGAGTTGCCCAACAAGCATTATTTGCTTACAAAATCGGAATACAGGCAAGTTATGCTAGGCTTAGTTGACATTTTATTTGCCTATTGCTATGATAAAAGGACTACTCTAAATGAAAGTACAGTTGAATCAAGTTGGACTATAAACAAGCTTTCTTCAACGCTTAGTTGGTTCTGCACATTTAATGATGTAGATGAAGTCTTAAGAGCCTGTTACCGCAGAGCCCTAGTTTACCCAATATTTAGAAACTTTGAACTCTGTCACAAAGTCAAAAATGATCTTGTATCATTACTGAAGAGAGGAAAGAAATTTGTTATAAAATGTATGATAGAAATACATCATCAGTTTAACACCAGCAATGATGCTCGTTACATTCTAAACCAGTTATACATCAAGGATTATTTAGTATTTTTACAGAAATGTAGAAATGAAGAGATAGATGAGCTATGCAACAATATTATCAATATAGAAGTTAAAAAAGAAGACCTTGGATTAGAGTTAATTGAGTTTGAAGAAGCTGCGAACATGGTACAACTAGAAGAAGCTAATATTATGGAGAATGAAATGGCCGTGCGTATGGCTTCTATGTCACTTATACCAGATCTGAATAGAAATAATATGTCGGATATTGATGAGAGTGATGAAAGTTCTGGCTCATCAGACAGCAGCGATGATTCATCATCTGATTCCGAAGAGGAATTGGACTCTGACGATGATCCCTCTGGACTAATAAGGAAGAGGGAAGGGCCTACTTCCTTCTGCTTGTAAGAATTGCTTTTTGATTACTTATGTTATATATATAATACAATGTCAGCTTTACTTCTCTCTGACTGTAAAGTAATTTAATATGTACCAGTAATGTATGAATATATATTATTGCAATATTTATTATAGAACATTATTGTATATTACTCAAAAATTTGTTGTTTAACCAACTTCATAAGAGTGCGATGGTCTCAATAAGGTTTTTAAATATGAGTAACATTATTATGTATAATTTAGTATAAAATAGAAATATGTAAGTAAATAATTATTAATAACTAAATTTGTTTTTATTTTTGCCCCTTTTCTTTTTTGAATGAATGAATTTTAAGTGCAACAGAAAATACTTTATCAACTTAGGTAATGTTTCTTGTTTTTGAGTATTATATTAAAACTTCATATTATGACCCCTTAGAAAATACGTAATAATATCTCCAAAATATCTACGAATAATTTATATTTTCAGCACAGTTATACAATGTGTATTTACATACCTTTAATATCGATTCCTAAACTATTATTTAAAATTAAAAACCTATTTATATTACAATGGCATATACCAAAACTAAAAGAAAGAATTATAATTATTTTGTGATCAATGATATATTACTTGTTCTTTCTTATACTTATTTAAATATCTATCCATGTTAATCTCATTTACAAGACACAATAAATACTAAGACCTCAGAATATACTCCTTACCTTAAAATATCTAGACATTTATCTCTTCAAATAAACACAGTCTGGTTAATAATTCCCTTTTGAAATAATATTGTAATATTTTTCACGCCGTGCGACTACATCTTCTGTGGGGCCGAATGGGGCACACAAATCGGAACTATAGAAGTTTTTTTTTTATATAAGTAGAAAATCCTTGGAACGAATATAGTTTAATCCTATCGAGTACGCTCGAAAGACGCACAGCGGAGGAAGGCGTGTATACGCCTGTTCGTGTAACGTGTAAAAGAAAGGTGTGACAATACTTAAGGGTGTTAGTCTACCAATCAAGGTGAATCCATTAATGAAGAAAATTGTGCAAAATTCGAAAAAAAAAAATTAGGTTATTCATACAAAAATTAGTTATGTGATCGATCGAGTTGGAGGACGCAATTATTTTTTCTCGAATTTTGTAAAAAAAGTAGTCACACCTTTCTGTAACACGTTGTATAACTTAACTACAAATAAAGCCGGAGAACTAATTTCACTCTACTTTCTGTGTTCGATACTAATGTAATCTTTCGGCACGGGCCGCGCTACCACCTCCATGGTTTGCACGAGCTCTGTGACGTCACCCGACACCCGGTAGTGACGTAACACATGCGCCATCATCGTCTTAGCTGACATCACTGCGAAGGTAGACCCTGCAACGATAGGAAAACAACATTTAAACATAGGCAAAAAATCGGTACCTACAGCTAATTAAAGAGTTGGTAACCGTCCCATGCAGAAGTAAAGCAACATCAGACAAGTCAGCCTTTTTAACCGACTCCAAACAAGTGCTTAGAAGCGACTTCAAGTAACCAATAGGATAGAAAAGCAATAGGAAACGCCCTACCACCATGCTATGGTTTCCTCACGAACTCCTCCTAAACGGCAGGCGTGATTTGAATGATTTTTTCTGTGTGCGTTTGGGTGGCACCCTGGATCTATTTCAATATAGTGTGAGGGGTGTGCTAAGAAAGGAATTTCGGAAATTGAACCGCGGAGAAGGTCAAATATGGGTTCAAAGTTTGAAACTTCCCTATATATTTCATTTAATGTCGCGTGCAAAACTAGTACCTAGGTAGCTGTTACGTGCAGGTAACAGCTACCTAGGTACTAGTTTTTTAATTAACTGAACAATTTGCCAGGAGATTTAAAGTCTGGTCGCCTGATTTTAAGGGTTCTACGGAATCCTCAAAGGGTAAAACCGCGACCCTATTCTTAAGACTTCCCTGTCCGTCAGTCTATCAGCAGGCTGTATCTCTTGAATGAACTTTGATAGCTAACGGTTGAAATTTTCAAATGATGTATTCCTGTTGCCGCTATTACAACAAATACATAAAATAGTATAAAATACATAAAATAAATACATAAAACAGAATAAAATAAATATTTACGGGGTCTCCCTTACCTACAACAAACATGACGTTTTTTTGCCGTTTTTTGCACACATACAAAATTTTACCTATAAAATATAATTGTGATGTGATAGTACGGAACCCTAAGTGCGCGTGTCCGACTCGCACGTACATTTTTTTAAGTAGGTATTATACTTGCTTAAAATGCAAATCTACAACGGATTGAGAAAAATAAAACGTTTCGGTGCAGTGATTTTTATAGCTATAGTTTTAATCATCTTTATTAGTATAACGAAAATAGAACATTGTAACACGCAATAGTTATAACAAAGTAACAATTTAAACTTATTATGTTATGTTAGATAACTACGCGTTTTGTTTCTGCACAGATATTCTGTTTCAGATAGCCTATGTTAATTTGAGACTTTAAGTCAATAACTTAAAGTCTCAAATTAACATAGGCTTGACCTATGACTATGTAAGCACATACCACTACCACTTTCAAGCTTACCTATACACCATCGCTTCCCGAACCCGAACCCAGTATTGGCAGAACTGTTGGTTTTTTATACCTACAGATTCAGAAATAGGGTTTGCCATCGAAGTAAAAACACTACCATCTCTACACATCTCTCCTGACTTGGGAACTTACAACAACAGACATGTCATGAAGTAACATAATAATATACCACTTCACTCCCGACTTACGAGCTTAATTACCTATACACCGTCGCCTCCCGAAGCCGAATGACGCGAACTGCTGAGCGGGCAGTGACGCGAAGTCCAACCACCGCTCCGGTCGGAACTGGTCTACATCCGAACCCCACGATGGATGTCTGTTCACCCCATACAATGATACGAAACATCTACTCCCAGATGGCAGCGTGTGGTTTCCTGTAAATCAGCAAATCATTTTTGT
This sequence comes from Ligdia adustata, assembly GCA_947049295.1. Taxonomy (NCBI): domain Eukaryota; kingdom Metazoa; phylum Arthropoda; class Insecta; order Lepidoptera; family Geometridae; genus Ligdia; species Ligdia adustata. The sequence continues at coordinate 4,152,095 of OX346236.1, read as the reverse complement.
AACTTCGACCGATTATAAATCTGAATCTTTCATTCATAATTATTTATTTGACTCACTGATCATAATATTTCTGTTCAATGTCCTTCCCACAATAGGTACAGTTGGTATGAGTCGCAATGATTCCTTCACTACAGCGTCCAAATATTTAAGTTGTGTCAAGTCCTGTTTTTCTACATCTCTAAGCGAACCCTGGAATACTTCTTGTAACCTAGAACAAATTAACACAAACATATAATTTAACGGCTTTTTAAATATTTATGTTGTTTTTCGCCGCATTGAGTAGAAAATATGGAACTTACTCTTCAAAAATCAGTCTCTGAACTTGTGGATACGATCCCACATTCAATAGCAAATTAGTTAAAGTAACGGATAAAGTATCTGATCCAGCAAAGGTAAAAGTATCTATCTCTTCTTGGACCTCTTTTTCTGAAAGTATTCCCTCCTTTTCCATATCTAATAAATGTTCCATGAACGGTTTGAGTCGCTTTTCAGCGCTAAATTCTATACGTGGTAAATCCTTTTTTCGTTTTTGTATGATCTGAAATACGAGTAACACGATTAACATAGATAACAACAATTCAACATTACGCCAAAGAATTTTACGAAACGTAGATAGCCAATATTTTAGCAAGGCGTTTAACAAATTATTATCGTAATGGAATCAGTCTTACTGTATTCGTCAACTTATGTAGAATATTGGCAAGATTAGTTTGCGTTTTCTTCAGATTACTCAAGTGGTATAAGATATCACTGTGCAACCAAAATGACTGCGCTCTTGTAACCAAGCCCTTAGAAAATTTGCTTTTAGCTCGTAGATATTGCTTTCTTAATTCAAAGTCATCGTCGTCAATAATGACGCCCATTGCGGTAGCTGAAACACATTAAAAATCTTAACAACTACGTACATCGAGCTTATAAACCGAAAATGAGTCCGAGTCTGCCCCAGTAATCTGAAAATGTTGATCTATAATCTAAGTCTATAAGAAGTTTTAATACCAAAGTTATAATATAATAAAACAGATAACTGTGAAACCAATCAACCACCGATGGAGATATGTTAATAGAGCGAAGTATTGCAAGAAGGATATCAAAATTGACGGTGTTGAAAGCATTACTGAAGTCTAACAGAGTTAGAACAGTAAGCTTACCGTCATCCATACCCTTACGCATATCATTAGTGATCTTGATAAGAGCAGTCACTGTGCTGTGCCCAGGACGGAAACCAGATTGGAGAGGATTTAAAAGGTCGTGTCTGTTGAGGAAGAAATTAAGCTGTCTGTGGACAAGACGCTCAAGTACTTTGGATAGGAAAGGTAGAATAGAAATGGGTCTATATTCAGAGAAAGATTTAGGATTGGATTTTTTTGGTAAAGGAATGATCTGTGCATCTTTCCAGATCGCAGGAAATGTTCCATAAGAAACAGAGTTGTTGAACAGAAAACACAGAACAGGGAGTATTATGTTAAGGATGGGCACAAGCATGTTCCGACTTATACAGTCGCCACCAACTGCGTTGGACGTGATATACAAAATGCTCTCTCTAACATCACATTCTGTAAATTGATTAAAAATAAAAGGAGCGAAGTCTAAATTTGGGATGGCAGAAAGAATATCAATTGTAGACTTTTTATCCTCAACCGACATATCAGAAATGGAAGAAAAGTGTAGGTTAAGAGAATCAATATTGAGGTTAAGTGGAGCAGCATGCCCACGTGACTTGCCAATTCCCAGAGACTTAAGAAATTTCCAGACTTTGGCTGGGTTTTCGTCTTTAACAGAAGAGTGAACATAACGACGCATAGCATCGTGACTGAGTGTGACAAAAGCGCACAATAATTATAGAAGGTAAATTGTAAAAACGTACAGAATGTAAAAAGTTGTTAGTCGAAGTTGTTATTAGTAGTGTTTGTAGCGAAGGAAGTTTAAGTGGCTAGGTGGTTATGAGTCAGAGTTTAGGTTCTTATGTCATAACGTACATAGTACGCAAACAATATGAAAAATTACTTACAAGAGATAGACTGCAAGGTCACATGTTCCAAGTCTGGTATGGGATTAAATTTCCCTTTCCCTACATTATGTTGTAATCTACTGACGAGCGACTTGGCTTGCTTGTTAAATTCTGATAAATATCCGTTCAACACCGCCTGGTTGAAAGTAGGGTTTAACAAATTGCGGTGCTTCCTCCAAGTCGTCTCTGAAAAATAAGATAGCTTTGTTCACCTGCTGATATGCTTTAGATGGATCATTCCATAAAACCCCATTAAATTTCCCAATATCGTCTCGTAGTGCTCGTAATGGGGACTTCACAAATTACTTTAATGGGAAGTTCACAAATTACTAGCCTGCCAATTTTTTTTATATTTGTTTTTTATATTTGATATCTCGGCATATCTCGGATATCTAGTATTGGCTAGACCTATTGGAAAAAATATCTTGTTAAAAAGGCTGCAATCATGTGGTCTCATTTAAATTTTATCAAATACGATCATATAGGTTTTTAAGTCGAAATAAGTCAATAAATTCTATCGACGCCCGCCGTGATGGAAGTTAGTAATCACTGTTAAAACGACTTTATAAAGTTGATACTATCTAAGTATATCGAAGCAATTGCAAAGTAGGTATGAAATAGAACATTCATTTATTTTAAATAAGTAATTTTATGAAATAAAAATAGTTTTTACCCGATGCTGATATGAGCCCTTCTCCAAGCCATGGTTTGAAGTAGTCATAAAATATATCTTTCTTTAGAGACGAGTTGAGTACAATATTTGCGTCATCAGGATGTGTCACAACTGAAAAATTACATAAATACAAGTAAAAATAATATATTTAAAAACCTTCGACTATTGAAATCAGTCAAGACGTTTTTAACCGACTTCCAAAATGTTCATCTGTAGGTATGTATTTCTTTCGTGCATGTTCATCAATATTTTCGCCAATCGTAAACTGATTAAAAAATTTTATTTGTACCCGAGGGTCTGTATAAATTTTATCAAAATTACTCCAGTAACTTTTATTTCATTCAATTTAAGTTTTAATTTTCTAAGAGGACATTATTAGTAACGAACATAAATTTTGCGTGTCGAACGGAAATACTATTTCACTGTGTGACTTGTTTTAATAAAGTTGTGCTCATGAGGTCGCGAGGTCAACAGTTAACAGAACTACTATTTAGTAAGTATTTATTAATTGAAATGTTCTTACAATAAAAATCCGTGGTAAGTATTCGTATAGTGATAGGGACATTTCGTTGTATACTTTCCATAGAGTATTGCATCATAAGCCTGAAAAGTCCTGAAAAAAGGAGATAGTGTATGAGAATATTTATCACATTGTAATACACTCATTACTAAACTTATATTATACTAGCTAAGCTCCCCGGTATTACCCGCGGTTTTTTTTTGTAGTCGTACTATCCTACTTCCTATATCCTACTAACATTATAAACGCGAAAGTTTATAAAAATGTATGAATGTATGTTTGTTACTCTTTTACGCAAAAACTGCTGTACCCATTCGGATGGAATTTGGTACTGAGATATTTTAGGCCCTGGATTGAAATGAAACGAAATGAAATATATTTGTTGCTAAAGATGTGGTACAGTATGATCTTAGTAAATCAATGGTTTCTTCACATTTAACTTATTAAGAGCATGCAACAGTTTTCTTAGTTGCAGTTCACTATTTATAATAATAATAATATTTTTTTTTATAATATGGGAAAACATCCACACAAAGGTCTTCAGGTCCCAAACTAGTCAAAACCTGTGCTATGGTAACCTGATGACTGATATACATACTTAAAAATACATATATATATATATATATATATATATATATATATATATAATAAATACCCAGACACAAGTCAAACAGACATGTTCATGCACACAAATGTTTGACCTGTCCGAGGATCGAACCCGGGACCAACGGCGCAGAAGGCAGGGTTGCTACCAACTGCGCCAACCGGCCAGTACTAGGCTACTTTTTATCCGGGTAACACCGCAGGGCGCAGCTAGTTTAACATATAGCCTACTAGCTGCGCCCCGCGTTAATACAGAATAAAAAGTAGCCTATGTTAATAAAGGGTCTAAGCCATCTTCGTACAAAATTTCATCCAAATCTGTTTAGTAATTTTTGCGTGAAAGAGTAACAAACATACATACACACATTCTTACAAACTTTTGCGTTTATAATATTAGTAGCATAGTAGGAAGTAGGATGTAATGTAACTTTCTAACGGCGAAAGATTTTTTGAAATCGATCCAGTAGTTTTTATGGTTTATTCGTTACATACAAAAACATAAATACTTCCTCTTTATGTTATTAGTTTAGAAGCGTGTATCATATTTCAATTGCTGTATTTTTGTTTGACGTGCAATAGATAAATATTTCATTGATTCCTTAATTCATGAAATTATCTACGTCTCATATTATACCTCTGTTTCTTTTATAGAGTACGTAAGTTTCACAAATCACATCGATCAAATAATATTATGTTAAAAGTAATAAAAATCTATAATCACAACTAATGTGTTGTAAAAAATAACAAATTTTAGCTACCTTCAGGATTTGTCAGGGCTTTGAAAGCGTGTCCAAAAAGAGGTATAGTCCCGCTTCCTAGAGGCGGCGCGAGTTCTTTTCTTCTTTTCATTGCGACCGCAAACAATACAGTCGCAAGAAAGATTATAATTGCCACGTACATGACACGAACTAACAGCTGAAAACGTAAAGTTAATCTGCGAGAGATAGTAGTTACTTATATTCTAAAAATCACTCAAATTTATGATAGATAACTACATAAACTACACTCATGAGCTACCCATAAAACCTGTTTTATTATATATACAGGGTTATTGAAAGACAATCAGCATTCGTGATCGTAAGTACCTAGGTAAGAAGAGTGTATCAGTCTCAACCCCGTTTTAGTGAAATATTGATTTTGTAATGCACTGAACTATCACTACGTAGTTACTTACATATTATGTGTACCTATATAGAATAGTTTATTATTTATTTCCTCTCTTCAATATTGATAAATAATTTCAATACAAGTTATGTAGTTTTTTAGAAATTTCATTAATAGTACCAAAAACTCATGTATCTAAGCTATCTGTTTCAACTAATACAGCCGGGAAGATATGACTGCTCAGGGCAGTAACATGACTGGATTAACCAGTTGTAGATACTTAGGTGCCAACCCCAACTCATCAAATATGAAAAAACAAGAGAGGTAAGGAAGAAGTCGAAGCAAGTATATTAAAAAATTAGAATCAAGTATCTCTCGATGAAGTTGGAAGTCACTTATGAAAGTGATAATGATAAGAATGGTGAATATTGTGGATTATATTACTAACTGGAGCTTCTAATAAAGAATGAATATATTAAAAGCTGCATTGTAGCTCAGTGTCTTAAGTGGGCAGATGACTTGAAGATAATGGATGCTTAATAGCAGAACAGAAACTCTCTCAGATTTAATACCTGAACAAAAACGACCACAATCATTATAATTTTTTTTAAAGCGACAACGGACTTCCAGAACTATATTAGTTATTTCGATTTAAAAACAAAATGTCTTGACCATTTTTGATAAAACTAAAATGGGACCACTCGTGAAATCATTATATTACTTGTAGGGACACTTGTATATCTTTATTATATTAGGGGTACAGAGTCAGATAACCTCCACGTGGTGTACCTTGGGAATCTGTCAATAATAACTCTCAGCGAGTTTTTTGTTGACAGATTGCTAATACCTGACTACTACCGGGAAGGCTAATCAAGGATTATTTCTCTTACGGCCTGAAAAAAAACAGAGACTTACTTGATGCTGCTGCTATTTTGGTATCATGGATCGAGACCAAGGAGACAAGTGTTAGAAACCCTGATGCAGGGGCTGTTTGCTTCCGCAACCAGATGACGGCTATTTTTAACATATCGATCTCTCGTGTTAAATGTATTAAACGCAATTCTGTGTACGGGTGGTCGGAAGAAATTGCACATTTGTTCGTGAGTTGCCTCAAGTGACGGCGCCAGTTGCCTTAAGTGACGGCGCCAGTTCACTAGATCCCGCAGAAGAAGTCAGGCCCCTGCTGAAAAAATAGAGAGATTGTACTCAGAGTATCGTACCGCCACAAAATCACTCCAAAATGCTATCAACAACTCTTTGCAAGCCAGGGCTTTGAAGGAACTTATTTAAGGATTAGACAGATACCCATGGGGTCGTCCTTACAAGATGGTGTTCCACTAAGCTTCGTCCACGGGTGACCCCTCTGAAGGAAACTCTTAATTCTGATTTGGTTGAAACCGTGGTTAAAGCTCTCTTCCCAAGAGCTCCAGATGGGCTTTGAACTCAGGAACCAATCCTGGTTCACCACCAGGTAGAGCATGGGTTATTATGTTGTCCACTGTATTAAGAAGACAAGCTCAGAAAGATTTTTAATCGTTGTTACCGTCAGTGTTTTCCCCAAGGAATGGAAAAACGCCAAATTAGTTCTATCAAAGAAAGATAGATGACATGCAGAATCCCCTTCTGCGTATCGGCCGGTTTGCTTGCTGGACGAAACTGGTAAATTATTCGAATGAATAATTGGCGCTCGTATTTGCAAACATCTCCGGGTAAAAGGGCAAAACCTGTCAAACCTTCAGTAAGGTTTCAGACAGGGGCGCTCGATAGTAGATGCAATCCGCCACGTTCGTAAACTGTCAACACAAGCGACAACAGAAGGTTAAGAGTCTATAGCAATAAGTCTCATGCTCATGCATAAAAAACTCGTAGCCAAGGTGAAGCTAAAGTGTCACCAGTCAGATGAAAACAGGGAAAAATATATTAATCGCCGTAATGTCTGCATTAGAGGACGCACAGCGTCGCCATATTCATAAATCTGTAGAGGATGAAGATCCTGGAAAAGTCTGGATATTTCTCAAGTCATTAGGAGTTGGTAAATCTCGTGAAGACACTATTCCAAAAACTGTAAACCTTGATCTACTGAATCAACATCTCTCCTCTTCTACTATGTTTGATGGGCCTATAAAGACGGCTACCCTACAGCATCTTTCTACCGTGATACTTCCTGATTTCGAGTTTCATCAATTTTCCGCTTGTGATGTTAAAAAGTGTATAGAGTCCATCTCGTCCAACGCTGTTGGTAGTGATAATATTAGTCGCAAAATGATCATACCAATTCTTGACAAAGTCATGCCTGTTGTCCAATATATCTTTGACCATTCCATTTCTTCGGGCACCTTTCCGGTAGCATCTAAAGAAGCTCAGGTAACTCGTTTTTTCCTATATTCCTAAAAAATCCAATCCTTCTTCTTTCTCCGAATGTCGTCCTATTTCTATCATTCCTTTTCTCTCGAAAGTTTTAGAAAAGCTAGTCCATCAGCAACTCTCCTCTTTCCTTGTCAAAAATCGCCTCCTTAACCCACTCCAATCTGGTTTTCGCCAAGGCCTTAGCACAGTTACAGCTCTCACAAAAATCACTGATGACATTCGTGCAGGAATGGGCAATTGTCAGCTTACTGTGCTGTCACTGCTCGATTTGAGCATTGCTTTTAATAATGTTGATTTCGACGTCTTGATGATTCTTTTGCACCTCTTAACATATCTCCAACGGTAGTTGATTGGTTTTGTAGTTACTTATCAGGCCGCCGGCAGCGCATTCGCATTGATGAGTCATTCTCGTCATGGTGCGATATCTCTGCCAGTGTGCCGCAGGGTGGCGTGCTATCTTCTCTTCTTTTTGCGATATTTATAAACTTAATCTCTCAAAATTTAACTTCTTTCTATCACCTCTATGCAGACGATTTACAGATCTCTCTACTCAGGCCTCATTTGAGCAACTGATTAACGTGACTAATTCTGATCTTGAACGGATTCGGGACTGGAGAAAGTCGTACGGTCTCATAGTTAATCCGTCTAAAACCAATGTGTTATCATAGGAAATTCCCGTAAGATTTCTAAAATCGACATGAGCCGCATTCCTCAAATATTTATTGATGGAATTCTAATTAAAATTTGCGAGACTGTCAAAAACCTTGGAATAACCATGGACAAAACACTTTCCTGGAATCCACAGCTTGCAGAAGTCAGTCTATCAAAATCTATGCGTCTGCAGCTTCCTTAAGAAGACTGCGTAATTTTCTTCCGATTACTACCAAAACTGCACTTGTGAAATCGCTCCTTCTTCCCATATTGGATTACGCAGACGCTTGCTATTTAGATTTTACCGAAGAGCAGCTCAACAAGCTTGAGAGTTTACAGAATTTTTGCATTAGGTTTGTATTTGAGTTACGCAAATATGACCACATCTCCGAATACCGTAAGAAGCTCAAATGGTTACCTATTTGTCATCGCCGTAATTCTCATATTCTGTCTTTTCTTTATAAAATGATATTCAATCCCACCACTATCCCAATCATACCCAATCATATTTAAAAGATAATTTTGTCTTTGTGACTACTTCTCATTCTATTTCTTTAAGACCTTCACGAAATCTTCGCCTTATGCTGCCAGCTTCCACCTCAGCCAACGCTTTTTTTCAAGCATCATTTACTGTGCAAGCTATCCGGCTATGGAACATGTCAATCAGGCAGGCTAAATATCTACATATATTTAAAAATTTGTTGCATAATTATCTCTTCGTAAATTAAACAAAACATTTATTTATGAATGATTATTGCGAGTATGACATGAATATGTAAAACAAAAATATTGTTGTTTTTAGTGGTACAATATTTGTACTTGTATTTTTTTTTTCTATTTTTGCTATTGATGCACCACCGACGTGACTGTTCTCACTTAGTCCGATCCATCCCAAGGTTGCCCGGAAGAAATTGCTTTAGGCGATAAGGCCGCCCAATGTACTACCGATGTTTTGTTCTTGCCTGTATCTTATTGTTTATTTTGTTTTTGGTGTGCAATAAAGAAAAACTGTATTGTATTGTATTGTCTGGACATTGTTAACGCTTTTAATTCACTGCCTTGGGAAGCGATCAAGGAAGCCCTGACGTGTCACGGGCTGCCGTCGTTGCGCTATTGCGTCTGTTGCGTCGTACTTCAAAGCCAGAAGCGTGCAATACTTGGGCAAGGGCAGGATCTTTCACTGCAAAGAAATGTATTGCGGTTTTTCGAAGGGATCCTTTTTTGTGGAATTTGGCAGCGACCTTTATTGCGCGGTTTGCGTCCTTAGATATACTGGCGGATATGGATGCTTATGTATATGAACAGCCTTACCAGGAAGATCAAACTGCAGCTATAAGCGCGATGGAAGTGCGAAAGAGAGAGCACCGTTATGCACTTGAAAGGTGGCACCAGAACTTTTACGAACCACAGAACGCAAGTCAGCGTTAGATTGATGCGATCCTGCCCAGTTTTTATGCCTGAATTAAAAGAAAAGAAAGAGTGACATTTTGGCTGACACAAATTGTGACTGGGCACGGCTGCTTTGGAGTATTTCTTAATGGAATACGGAGGAAACTGACATTCCAATGTCAGTCACCACTGCGGTATGCCGGAGGACTCCGCACAGCATACTCTGGAAGAATGCCAAGCGTTACCAAAAAAAATGGGACACATACTCGTATTATAAAGTATGCAAAATGTAGAGCGTCTGTCTCACGGAGTGGTTCACCTACTTCTGCTCGAGACCGCAGCATTTGGTGCATTCCACCCAACCCAGATTGGTTATGTTTTTACCATTTTCGATTCAAGAACCACGGTAATAAATGCATACAACCCTGTGTATGGAAGTCAGTAGAAAACTAAAAAAAGTGCAAATAGAGGCGGATGTTTGCACCATTACGATATCACACCGTCTATGTTTAACAGACTTAAACAGTGGTTATATATTTTAAGTAGTGTCTGTTTTGCCTGGACAAAAGAAACTATTTAGTAATATTGTGTCATCGTACTATAAACTCTATGCAGCAAACGGAACGGAGATAAGGACTTACGGTACAAAAATCTTAAAATTTGAAACTCAGACGACCTTATCCGTGGACATTTACACGGAGTCCCTCAGGGTTTGGTGCTCTCAGCGACCCTTTTTTTGCTGCACATCAACGATCTGTTAAAACCAGGCATCTTTGGGTACGCAGACGACGTTCGTTGAGACAGCACGGTCGTTGAGAGTTACATTTCTTCCCCACGTGCCAGAGCCAGGGCGATGCCAATCTGGTCAGGTTCAATGCTGCTAAGACGCAGGCGTGTTTGTTCTCCGCCAAAAAGAGGCCATTCCTGCTGGCCTCTACTTTCCGAGATGTATCCGTTCCCCTAACCGACCACCTTGAGCTCTTAGGTGTCACGCTGACTTCAACGCTCAATTTTGGTGCGTATATTGAGTCCAAAGCTCAGTTAGCTGGCAAAAAGCTGGGTATTCTATCAAAGGTGTGGCGGTACTTCACGTCGGAATAGTTGCTCACTCTGTATAAAGCACAACTTCGATCGTGTATGGAGTAATGCTCGCATCTTTGGGATGGATCAGCAAAATACAAGCTTGAAGCGTTGGAGTCTGTCGAAAGGCCAGCTAAAAGACTTATGGGTAACGATGCTCTGGCCAAAGTTAAACTTCAAAGCCTCGAGCATCGTCAAAAAGTGGCTAGCCTATCGGTCTTTTATCGGATACATTTCGGGGAGTGTGCCTTGGAAATGCATGAATTAATTCCCCCATCTCATGGTAGAAGTTCCACGGACTCGCACAAAACGCTTCGCGTCTACATTTATTGTGCGAACTGCCAGGTTGTGGAATTCGCTGCCAAGTTCTCTATTTCCCGATAGCTATAATCTCGGTCTCTTCAAAACGCGAGTGAATCGGTTTCTTCTGGGCAAGCGCGCTACATCCTGGACCGCATCGTTACTTTACATCAGGTGAGTTACGGTCAAGCGCAAGCCAAATTATTATTGTTGAAGTAAAGCAACCGATACTCGGTGCAAATTTTTTTAGAACATTATAAACAATTAGTAGATATGAGTGAACGTAAACTGATATAAAAAGTGACTAGTTTGTGTATTTTCGCACTTTCAGTGATTCATAGTGATCCGCCAACATTTACTGTATACAGTGAGCATCCGTATTTTGAATTTTTACATAAATATCCGGACATTACAGAACCTATTTCTTTTGAGGAACCATATAAGCACGCTGTATATACCATCACATCGAAACCACTGGCCCGCCGGTTTACACGTGATCGCGACCGTTATAGTCAGACCGGTATGGAAGGAATAATTTAGAATCATGTGAGAAATGGGGATATGCAGGCCTTCTAAATGCCTTCTAGCGCATGGGTCAGCCCGCTTCATATTATCCCCAAGAAGAATGGTTAGTTACGAATCTGCGGAGATTATCGACGTTTAAACGCTATCACTAAACCGCACCGATAGCCGATACCAGATTTACACGATTTTACGTACCTACTTGTAAACAAAAAGTATATTCACATTTTGATGTAAACATAGTAGTTTTCTTGAAATTGCGCTCAAGGATATTGAGAAAACTGCTGTTTGGATTGTTTGAATTTCCGCGAATGACTTTCTTTAATAATCTAGTTTCATTAAAGATATAGTGTTAAAAACCTTAGATGTTAAGTATACTGATTATTTATTTATTAATCGCTAGTGTCATTCACTACAGCCAAAGTTTTCGAATGGTTTACCTAGTTTTGGTCAAGATGACCTTAATTTTTAAGGGTTCGAAGTTTCAACTGAAGGGATCCGACTGTTGGAAGACAAAGTTCAAGTAATTAATAATTTTCCGAAGAGGGGAATACTGTAGCAACACATATTATAAAGTAAGCAAAATTTAAAACGTCTGGCAATAGTCTCTTAGCCGCGATTCGCGTCGCTAGTTGTAATTAGGTACGAGTAAGCATAGGAAGTAAAGTAAAAGTCTAAAGTATTTTATCTATTGTATTTCAAATATCCAGTAAATACAAATAGAACTTAAATATTTACTGGGTAATTGTAGTGCATTAATTCTAAACTCACACTTTAAATCTGAAACAAAATCCAGCTATTCTAAAAAAATGTAAAGTAAAGTAAAGTAATATTTATTGACCTTTAAATAACGTTCGTTACAGGCAAGTCTTATTACATTTGAATTAATAATTACTTAAAAAATTTAACTTACAAATCTCATTTATATACGATTACTTAATATTAGTTCTTAGTTTAATAGTTCTCATGACAAATATTTACATTATAATTGCTTTGTTTAGTTATTGTTAATATATTATTATGGTTGTTCGTTACACAAGAACGATGATTCTACAAGCTGCATTGACATATATTCGCTGAGTTTATAAAAAGGATTGCTTTCAAAAAAATACTTCAATTTTTGTTTGAATGTAATAAAATTGAGATCCATTACACTATTAGGTAATTTATTATACATCAGTATTTTGGTATAAAGCCCCTGCTTCTTACATTTAGCTAATCTATTTATTGGTAGGATTCGCCCTTTTTTATTATTTATTTTAGTATTTCCCTATCCTCGTGTACTTCTAATAAACAACTATAAATATAAAGTGATATAACTGTCATTATTTTATCTTTTTTAAAGTGTTTCCTTGCAGGACTACGTTTTTTCAAACCGTTAATTGTTCTTATAGACTGTTTTTGACATTTTAAGACTTATATGATATCTTTAGCATTTCCCCAAACAGTAATAGCGTATCTTATAATAGAATGCACGTAGGCATAATAGACAGAAATGAGCGACTTTTTATCTAGTAATGGCTTAAGTTTAAATAAAGCATAATTACCACTTGCCATTTTCTTGCAAATTTTATCGATGTGCGCATTATGGCTAATTGTATTATCTATTGTATAACCTAGAAATACATTTGTTTTACTAATGGAATTCCCGAAAATACCTAACTTTGACTGATACTGCATAGAGATGGTTTTATCAGAGTTAAGAACAATTCCATTTGCGTCAAACCATTCCTTTAACAGTTCCATAACGATACTAACTTTATTTTCTAAATTATGTATACATTTGTCTCTGATACCTAATGTGTGTCATCTGCAAATAAATTTATGTGAGCCCAACTTGGCAATGCATTGGTAATATCATTAATATATATCAAAAATAAGATTGGGTCTAAAATAGAGCCCTGTGGTACTCCAATTGACATCCTACCTTCTGTAGAAATTTGTTCATTAATCGAGACAATTTGACTACGGTTCTGTAAGTAAGTTATCATCATATTTAATTCATGACCTTGAAATCCGTAATATTGTATTTTTAAAATCAATATATCGTGCCTCAAACAATCAAAAGCTTTTGAAAGATCACAAAAGATACTTGCACATTTATTTGACGTATCTAAGGATTCTAGAATGTAATATACTACTTTTCTTATAGCCATTTCTGTTGAGCGGCCTTTTCTGAATCCAAACTGTGACATTGTAAATAAATTATTTTCTTCAAAGTATTTAACGATTCTCGATTTAGTAATAGCTTCTAAAATTTTTGATAAAGTTGGCAAAATGCAAACGGGTCTATAATTACTAATATCCTCTATTTCCCCTTTTTTTAAAAGTGGGATTACCCTACCCGTTTTCAATACGTCGGAAAATATTCCGACGTATTGAATACTCATATCATAAATATCTAACGTAGGTTTTTGCTTCATGTTAACTACTACCTTTTTGAGCTCAGTATAATCTACTGGTCCGAATGAAATAGATGTCAACGGTTTACTACAGTAATTTAAATACTTTTTGCAATCATCCGCGTTAATTTCTAGATTACAAGTAACGTATGAGCTATGTTGCGAAAAAAATTATTAAATGTTTATTGTTCACATAACATGCACGCATAACAATTTTATAACTTATATACCCTGCCGCCGCGTGGGGTGTTGATTCGACGTCCATTGTTCCGATAGTCGTTTCGGCAAACGTCATCAACGTCTTGATAGCTAAGAATCTTGACCAATATCTTAAGAGACTTTCGCTAGATGGTTAGATCAGGAATCGGATGAATGGAGCGGTGGTCCTCGGTACAGCACGTATTAAGAGGGACCTCTCTTTGTGGTCCCTACCACCGGTACCTGGGGTCCTACCCCTACCCCGCTTTACTACACTCTAGGTTTAAGTTTATTTAAATTTTGTAACTTTGAATATTTATACTGTAGAAAACTTAGATTTAAGAAATTAAATGAATACACAATTTTTTAAACTGTAGTGTTATTTTATGTTGTCATTCACACTGTAAAAACATTTTACACTAATATTACCTATGACGGCGAAATTTTGTATAGTGTGTAAGTATTTGATTTTCCTTCACGCTTAAACGAATGAACTGATTTACATGAAATTCGGCCCGAAGATAGTACATACCTACTCTAGAATAACACATAGGCATAGAACTAATAATACTCAGCACTACATTTTCTACAGGCTTCTTTTGATTTTGCAAAAGGGAGTTGATTTGCTGGGAAAATCAAAAACCAGTGGTAGCTAGTGAATTCATAAATATAGTTAAGAATTTATATATTATTTATAACTATCACATACACATTTAATAGTACAAAAAATATTGTAATTATGCTTCTATTTTTACAGTTTTAAAACTTACATAGTTATAGTCGATTGATCGCGTACTTACCCGAACTTATCTTTATTACTTTAGTCCAACTTCAAAACCAAAATGGCACTAAAGCGAACGTGAGAAATCGCACAAACAATAATTTATTTAAAAAGTGACTATGTACGGACTTCCATTACGACAGGCGCTGAACTTTTTAGTTAAGGTCAGGCGGGGCAAGGGCGCCATAGTTTTTGCATAAATGATTTCGATGCAATTTTTTTATTTTTATTGTTGACTTATGAGTGAACATTTATTAAATTGTCAATATTTGAACTTTTGTAGCTGCAAAAAACGTGGATTCAATCAAATCTATCAATATTTTTACGATATATTCTATTAAATTGTAAAACATGGCTATAGGCGCACTTGCCCCTGGAAACGGGGCAAGTGCGCCTATATAAATAAAAACGCTAAAATCGTATGTTACCAGAAAAACAGATTATTTACATAATAGAACATTTACAAATAAATGCATTACTCTTGGTTTCTTTTTAATTTACTCGTCCTATAGGCTACTGCAGCTTCCATAACAAATTTGGGGCAAGCGCGCCATAGACTAGTCATCAGGGGCTCTAAACCTTTACTGGTGTTTTTTTTTATAAAAAGAAAAACTGCTGTATTTAAATAAAAATATTTGCAGGTTTGGCTGGAATAATAGATATCTTTAAATCAAATTAGAAAAAATAAAATCAAATTATTTGAATGCTAACAGCCGGATCGATAGTTTACCAGCCACCCATCCAAAGTAGCTTGACTTCGATTATCGCTTCCGATTTACGAGCTTAGGCACACCTAAGCGCACAGAGAGTAACGAACAAAGGAAATGACACGTACGTTGGTCTTACTGTTAGCACTTAGCACTAAAGATCAACGAGTTATATAATTATAGCATCCCAAAAGCAAATTTCAAGAAAATACAAATAAAATTACTTATTTAAAAATAGTTTATAGACTTAATACGAGGCTTTTACTGTAAACCCATCACCCAACGCCTTCTCATCACAAGACCTGAAGCACATCTAGACAGTAACTTCTCAATACAGAAAAACATTACCCTTATTCAGAGGCCGTCGGGTAAGAAAATATCTGAATCATAAAAGTTGACGACTTCTGGCTCGGGGAAAGTACGCCATACTACTAAAAACTTAGGCGCACTTGCCTCACTTGACTATTTTGAGGTTAAGATTTTAAATTCTATAAAAAAATATTAATTTCACTATCTAGGACTAAAATACAGACATAGATTTAAAGAAAAACAACTAAATTCTGTACTCACCTCATTGATTTGCCGCAACACGTATAATATTTTAAGATTTAAGGGGATTAGTAACATGTGCTTATCTCTGGTAACAGGTTTAAATGACACTAAAACTAAAATAGCGGATACATCAAGTTATGGTGAACAGAGACATCTGTGATTCTGAAATAGAACTGTGTTTTAGTTTGTTGCATGGATGTAAGATGTCATTCGTTGTATTATATCTGTAGTTTTCGATATTTTTATGGTAGGTGCGCTTACCCCGTCGGCGCACTTGCCCCGCCTGACCTTATTTCGATTTAAAATCAAATCTCTAGATCGATTTTGATAAAGTGACAATGGGACCACGTGGGAGGGGAGGTATACACATCCAAACAAAATATATTTTTTCGAATCGGTCCGCCCGTCTCCGAGAAATCATGAAATGTACTATATGTACTATATACTAACTGTAGTAGGTACTACTCGAAACTGGGTAGCTTCGCTCGCTCAGTCAACTACGTATTACGTAGATAATAAAGCAACTCGGTATTATTTAAACAAATGCTGAAAACTGTATTGGGTATGACTATATACTTATGACTATATTGTTTCAGGCTCAGACAACGTAGTATATCCGTAGTAAATATTTGATTAACTGGTTGAAATATTCGTTACTAAATTATATATTTGCACAGGTTTCATAGTAGGTACCTACTTGATTCTGATTCTAATTAGAAGACGAATCAAGTATAGAGTTCATAGGCGCTGCTCTAATAGAGCCATATCAATACTTCACTACTATAGCAATCAGATATCTGAGATATCTGTGATTTCTTTAGCTAGTATACTATAAAGTAGGACTTAAAAAAAACGAGGAATCATCTCATTGCTATTATGTGAATGACATCAATTTGCCAATAAAAAAAATAAATCTACGGGATCGCGCTCCTTCAACACCTCGCGCCCCGAGGCACATAACTAGTTTGCTTTAGAGATAATCCGGCTCTGTTCTGATCAAGTACTAATTGAACAATCACAAAAATATATAATAATATAATATGGGACAACATCCACACAAAGGTCTTCAGGTCCCAAACTAGGCAAAGCTGTGGCTATGGTAACCTAATCACTGATATATATACTTAGAAATACATACGAATATATACGTACTTATATATATAATAAATACCCAGATACAGGTCAAACAGACATGTTCATGCACACAAATGTTTGACCCGTCCGAGGATCGAACCCGGGACCAGCGAAGCAGAAGGCAGGGTTTCTACCAACTGCGCCAACCGGCTGGCCAGTCAAACCTAAAAAAATATTTGACCGCAATTGGTTTTTAAAAAAGTCTTCGATCATTATTGGTCACGAATCGGTTTCGTACGCGGCTGAAATGGTAATAACAAGTACCTCTATTATTTATTTTGTAACCTAAATACAATATCAAATACACGTCGGCGTCGGTGATAACCACTGAACCGATTTTCGTAAAAGGTTCGTACGAGGTTCGATCCCACGAAACATGCAAAAAGAGCCGGAGGTACCGGTGAAGGAAAAACATCGTGAGGAAACCATAACATGCTGGTAGGGCGTTATCTACCGCTCGTTTGGCTAGCTACCACCCAATCAAGTTGTTAAATCTGTCGCTAAGCACCTAGCGGTGTGTTCCGGACCGTGCGAACTTGTGGCCAAATGCCTACCTGTGAAGGATACAAAAGGCTATTTTTTTGCGAAGTTGTTAGAATATAGAATTAGTGTCCATGCTTATCAAAGAGTCTAGAAATATTCAATAGCTATAGATACGTACATCGCGTTACTTAATCACCTACATTGTCATGATCGTTATAGTAGCCAATCCAGTACGTACGTTTCTTATGTCTTTCTTCAATAACAACCAATAAAGTATTTTGTTAAAAAAAGAAAAGATGTCACTTTACTCATCATTACAAACAACTTTCATTAAGAGACGAATCATGAATTGTATCCTAAGTGTTGGAGGTACTCAACGTTTTTTTTTACCTGGTTTATCGGAGACGGCTGGACTGCTATGAAAAAAAATTTTTTGCTTGACCACACGAGAAGTAGTATACCCATACCTTCTTCTGGAGTAGTCCCATTTATCAAAATCGGTCCAGATGTTTGACTTTTAAAAGTCCGTAATCACTTATTTTCAAAAGAATTAGTTTTTTATATAAAATAAAAGAAAATTGTTTGTTTGACTGTGAATTAATTGATGCAATATACGTTTGTAACCTTTACCCGTGAATCAGTGAAGAATAATTAGTGTAAGTAATGTTCCTAACTAAGGATGTTTTATTCAACTTGATAGGTCATTTTTTCTTACGAAAACCAACTTGTAGTTAGTAAATTAATCCTAATTAATTTATTAAACAACTACCCAAGCGAATCATCTTTTGCCTTACTAAATGTATTAGACAAAGAATCTTACTTTTGATTATTTAAGGTTAATTCGCGTCAACGCACGATCGAGTTTGACGAGCACAAACGTGCTTTACAAGAGTTCCTACGCGTTACTAAATCGTCAATCTAGGTCGATTGCAATATTAGAAAGGAGTTGCACCAAAAAGCAATACAAAATTGGCACCACAGACTCCACGAGCTTCAAAAAGCGCGACAGCGTGATGTTGGTGCTATTCTCCCACATTTTAAAACGTGGCTAAACAGAAAGTAACCGTTCACTTTCCGCCTAACGCAGATACTAATTCACATGGGTGCTACGGAGAGTATTTGCATAGGATTGGGCGGGAGCGCACGCCTCGATGTCACCACTGCAACGGACTCCGCTCAGCTGCAATGGACTTGAATGGACTCCGCACAGCACACACTTGAAGAGTGCTCTGCGTGGATTATGGAAAGGTGGAACTCACCACAACATAGGATTGGTCTTATCTTTTCCAAACGTGTTGTTAAAAAATGCTGGAGGATAGAATAACTGCCATCCATAATACCCAACCCGCCTCCTCCCTGACCCAGTAGCCGGTGTTTTACGTTTTACGGCTGCTGTAGTATTGTGGTATCCCCTGCCTGTCGTAAGAGTCAACTAAAAGGGGACCTTTGGGCTCAAGGATGATTAGAGTTGGGGCTCACATCATCCGTCCGACATGAGCCCTGGGAAGACGATAACGTGCGTAGCTCACGTTGCCGTAAGAGGCAGATCACACAGTAAGAGGTATTTGTACCTCCTACTATGCTACGTGCTAGGAGGCCATGTGACATGTGGTCGTCATGCAAAGTGAACGCAAAACTCATGGTCACCCTAAGCCGTGGTGCCGCTCCGGTGTCCGGTGTCCACTCAATACTGAGTCACGGGGACGACAAACGCTTTTGCATGGCACACATTTGTGTAAACGCGCTTGGATGAACATATTTTCCAGTTTTTATGTAAACAAAAATGCAAAACAAACGTGTGATTTTGATGCCTGATTGCATGGTAAAAATATACGCAGTCAATTTAGAATCTCAAAATCTTATGCTTAGCTTATCCGCTGGTTTTTAAGATCGCTCGTATGAATATGAGATTCACGTGCGAAAGAAATCACCAGTGAACTTCTTTTCATAATATTGTTAGTGATGGGCATGAAATTTAAGAATGCCTAAGAATGCCACTTTTTGCATATCTTTCGTAAGTGACGTCATTCGTGAGTGATGAATTCATTCGAACGTTTCAAAAATACGAGTGGAGCCCCTGGACGTTACACGCGCGTCAATGCGAGATCATCTGCGTCTAAAAACGTTTTTGTCTGGACGTTAAACGCGCTTCAAAGAGCGATCACCTGCGTCTAGAAACTTTATTTGAAACTTTTCAAAATTTTGCCATCTAAACATAGAATCTAACCTCAATCATTTAAGGGGGTGTTAAAAATCTAATGTTCTTAAATTGCAATACCGGAAACCGCTTGTCAGGAGAGTCGTGATCATGTGCCTTAATATCTTTAAAATTATTACTCTAACGCTTGATTATTCAATTTATTTAGAATATAAATAATCAGGGCGTATAATGGAACTCTTATTCACAGACAAAAACTTATAATTTCTGTGCTAATAAATTCTATCGGTCTAGTGCACACATAAAAGTATAAAAATATAGACTGAATATTTTAATTGCAATTAATAAGTAAGGCACAAAAGACACTGATTTAGTATTTATCTATGCGTTTAGAAACAAGTGGAATTTTACGAGTACAAATATTAAAAAGATTTACACGAATTTAAATCAAGTTACCAAGTATTGTGATGCAAATATATGGTATTTTTGCTTTTTAATTTTCTATAAATCTAGGCAGAACTTGCAGCGAAATGATTGTATCAATAGTAGTGATCTTTGTGGCGTGTATATTATTTGTGTTTAGACGGAGAAGAGAGTCTAATTTATCTAAACCACCCTTTGCAAATGGAGTCTGGCCCTTTTTTGATCACGTTATCAAGGTTCTCAGAAATCTTGAAGGTAAGATACCTACTTATCTGATATTTGGAGTCGAGACTTTTTAATCATCAATCAACTCATCGGAGCGTTTGATCGATTTGACGCGTGACCAGAATGTCGGTTTTTATCTGGCCCATCGTAGAAGCATTGCTATTCAGCCAGCTACGCACGCTGCGCTCTGATAGTGGATTGGAGCATTTGCAATATCTATAGATCTTAAATGGTCTATAGGTAATCTTTCTGCTATGATTTATTTATTTTAAGACTTTAAAAAAATATTCACACTTCAAGTATATTTTTAAGTTACTGTTTAACTGATTTAATTTGTTTTTTTTTCAGAATTAAACAAGCTAATAAAAACATTTTCAAAAGAATCTACCGAACGTGGTGGAGTTATCACCTTACGGATGCTCTCCACTGATATTTTTTGTAATGTATCGCGATAATATTTGCAATATTTTCTAATATTGGCGTATTTTTATAACTTTTTATAATTATAGTCATTATTTAGATTTAACGATATTATATACCTGATTTGGGGTTGGGGAGGGGCTAAATGAGACCCCTTGTCCCCTAGCATGTTTTTGCAATTGGCCATCCAATGATGAAAACCCAGAAGTTAAGCACTTAAGTTCCAGGGTGGAAGTGTTAAGGGGCATAACGCCACTAGCACCTGTGGAGCTGATCACAATTAATAATTCAATTGTGATCTGCATTTACATTCAATTCATCGCGATTTTTTTTTATGAATGTGTATGTTATTATTTTCATTTTCGGACCAGACTACTGGGCTGATAAAATTTTTACTAGACCGTTATTCAGAAAACAAAAGGGTCCTGACGAACTGAGAAACTTTGCTTTATTTCTCTCTCAATATCTCACAGCGGGATCAGTCTTATTCAAATATGAACTAGGCCAACTTATTCCCAGCCCATCAGTGCAATGTATGAAAAAATAAATTTAATAACTAAACCGCAAAATTGTTTTTAGTTATAACAGACCCTACTGACGCACGTATCGTACTTAGCTCTACATTAAGAAAGGATTCCCTTTATAGCAACTTAAAGCCATGGCTTGGAGAAGGACTGATTTCCGCATCAGGTTTGACAGCTTTATTTTTTTTAATACAACCACTGATTTAAACAAGTAAAATTACAAAATAAAATTTCCCGACATCGCCAATTTGTGGCGGCCATCTTGGATTTGAAAAGAGATGTTACAACAATTTATGGAGCTCTGGTCAGGATAGAGTACATGTTACCATAAATACGTTAGGGACTTTTAATCTTTAATATATCAACTAAATTAAATATAATGTAACTTATCGCAGAATACAAAATTAATTTCAAATCAAAATATTGTCACATTTTATTTACACTAAGAAGCGATTTACTCCATTTTTGTTGTGTCAATTTTGACACTTGTGATAGGTACAATTCTTAGACCATTGGAGTCAACCTAGAATACATAAAACTTCTAGGGGTTCCTTCACTATTCCACTACAATTCACAGATTTTAGATATTTTTGTACTCAATGAAAGAGAAGACAGATGTATTTTTCACATACACAATATTAACCGCATCTTAAGCATTTTTGTAGACGTACACCGTCCTGGCCGAAAATGAAACAAGTCCTTTATCATAGTGTATAGTATTCCTACCAGTCAAGCCCTTTCATTTGATACCCACATTGAGGGAGTTAGAAAAGAAATATTGGTTTTATTGACCGAATTATTGACCCAGAATTCTGAAAATCTATGCTATATAATTATCTTGTACGTGCATGGTTGCCTGGAAGAGATCGCTTTAAGCGATAAGGCCGCCATTTAAAAACTAGTAGATGTTTACAATATTGTCGATGTTATAGTTTCAAATTCAAATTCAAATATAACTTTATTGAACACCAAAAATATACGTATACATTTCAAACAGATATCATAAAACATTGGCAGTACATTGGGCGGCCTTATCGCCTAAAGCGATTTCTTCCAGGCAACCTTTGGATGGATCGGACTTGATGAGAAAAACACGTCGGTGGTGTACCAATAAATACTATTACTAATATAGTTTATTTATTGTTAAGCTGGCTTTTAAATAAAAAGTTGACTGACTGTCAATTTCATGGAAAAAAAAATCATCCGTTGACAATACTTATGGAACAGCCGTATGTTTTCACAAATTCACGTATTGGCCCCGTAGTGCAAGTTTTCATGATGAGACTATAGTGACCTCCTGCTGATGGTGGCTGAATATACCCCTTACTTACCCTGAATAGTATTTTATAATGATGAGACTATAGTAACCTCCTGCTGATGGTGGCTGAATATACCCCTTACTTACCCTGAATAGTATTTTATAATCTGTGTGGGGTGTTAGTTAGTATGATTGGTATTTTAGGAGTTGAAACTCTGGAACCACACAACACACACAGATAAACAGTCATTAATTGTAGAAATTCATCGAAACATTTGACTGCCCAGGTTTGCGGAGGTTTCTGGCCTACTTTACCCACTACTGATAAAACTTCTGACTTCTATCTGGTATAAATCCCATTAGTATTTCTATCCAAAGAGGAAATTAGCTCAGCATTTTGACCACATTGTTTACTTCTCTTTAGCATACTCGTAAATGAATAATTCGTTAGGTATAGCGTTAGTTTCTAACCCTTCTGAAATGGATAGTTGATATATTTAATTCTTTATGTTAGTTTCGTTTGTTGCTAATGGTATTTATTATTAAGACATATTTTAAGTTTCAATTCTTATTTTTGTGTGTATGTTCTTTTCAGAAAATATATGGAAGAAGCATTCAAAATTGATAAGTCCTACTTTTAGTCAAGCAGTGTTAGAGAATTACTTGCCAGAGCTTAACAAGCTGGCGAAGTCTCTGGTTGTCAGATTCGACAAAAAGGTGGGTAAAGGAAAATTCAACCACGCCGATGATTTGGAACAAGTCACCTTGGAGTCCATTTGCTGTAAGAAAATTTACATTAAAGTACAATTAATTTTATGTGTTAATAATTTTATTGAAAACTAACGAATGTTTGACTCATTTTTTCTTATAATACGGGCCTATCTATAGTTTCGTTCGACGATCAAAACCCTGTTCAATTAATACGTTAGCATCTAACACCTAAGCGAGCTATGTTAAAAACTTATTCACCTCAAAGAGTACATATTTTCAAACATTCCTAGATTAAACTAACATTTTGCTAAATGAGTCAATAATTTAAACACCGCTGATCAAATGACAAACTTAGTTGTATGCTGGTTAAACTAATAAAAATATGTTATTAACTCTAAAGAAGAGATAGCCACTGATTTTGTATAAAAAAATGAAACGAAACATCTGTGTTTAAAAACTAAAGAGTTTCCATATATATAAAGTAGAAAACCTCCCTACCGCGCGTCGAAAAAAGTGTAACCGTTTTGGTGATGCGCAGTTGTTGTTGCCTACCATAAAAAAAAATTTACCCTAAAGAAAATTAAAAAGACTTATTTTTATAGGTTTGTGATTGTCTGCAATTCGCCCGAAGTAAAGTGACAAAGTGGCCTAAGATGTAGTACGCTACGATGTAGCTGTAGTATGTTAGTGCGCTTGCATAGAAGAAAACAATTTAAAACAATTCAATTTTGGACTTAAAAAAGACTTAACATTATAGATATCTGGAAATAGAGAAACTGTTAGCAAGTTCTACAATCTGGCAGTTCGCACAATTAAAGTTGACGCAAAGCATATTAGTACGTAATATCTTATAACCAAATAAATATTTTTATGCGTGTTAATTTATGGCATCCATCTGCTGGGCACGGGTCTCCCTACATAGGAGATGTACACCAAATTCCACTTATTGGACTAAATTAGGGTTTTCTCAAATTACTTAGTAGAAAGTTGTCCAAAATTTCGTTGAAAACATTCATTCCTAAGAATTTTTTCAAGGTATTTCAGCGTCAAAAGTTATCTACGTAAAAAAAGGAAATCAAACAAATACAAAAACTAAGCCCTTTATATTTTATATTAACAGTAAAACAGATGTAACTAAGTAATTTATTTTATGCATTGATATTTTGCCATTGTTGTGGGAACCCATCCCGATGTTTTTAAGGGCAAATACTGAATAACATTAATATTTTTTGGTTTTGAGTTTTGCTTTATTTACATTAATTAAATGCTTTATTTAAATTAATATTTACATTAACATTAATTTAACAAATAAACAATAAACTTACCTTATGTTTTTGAGTGTTTGAGTCTTATTTTTACGATGCATTTACCCATTTCGAAATATTTTTTGAAGAGCTTTCGCTCGCTTATTCTCACTAGGCACTGATTTGAAGTGAGCTGAGGTAATGGCTGTGGCCTTAAACGAAGCACCAATGCATTGAGGCGGTTAGTACGCATCTAGTACATGTACATCAATGTTAAATCTATTACTGGTTCTAGCACAGAAAAATACTAGAACTCGATCTCAGGTTCTAGTAATAATTTTCGTTCGTTTTTGTTTTAGCCACTGCAATGGGCGCCATCATTGATGAAAGAGACGTCAAATTGAGAGAACAGTACCTAAGAGCGAGACAACTATTTGTTCGTGGTGTGGTTGAAGGAGTACAAAAGTTTTGGTTGCATAGTAAATTCTTATATAAATTGAGCAGTCTTAGGAAAATACAAAGAGGACTCGCGAAGACTCTACGTGAATTAACACATGCCGTAAGAATATTAATAGTGTCAATTCATTAGCTGACTTATAAAACATTAACTGACTCTTATTGGGCAGTGTGGTAAAAAGGAGAAAGTTCTCAGTACGTCCAATTTCTTTGATGTATAACCACAGATTTGTTAAAGACGACTGGACCAAAACAAGGCAGCCCTGGTCAAGTATCTTTGCCTAGAGCTTATTGAAAAAATATACATATGCTCTTAGTTTTACAAATATCAAATTTTAACCCCAACGCATAAACGACCAACGCGTTGGTCGTTTGTGTAAAAACTTAACAATAACAATAAAATAACACCCCGTTGCAACGGGGTGTTATTTCATTGTTAAATTTGACTTGTCTGTATGTGTGTCTGTCTATGGCATCGTAGCTCCGAAACCGACCGATTTTGATTTTGATTTTTTGTTTGAAAGTTGTATTAGTTAAGGGTGTTCTTAGCTATGTTTGATGACAATCGGTTCAAAATGGCCACCGCCATAAAACTATTTAAACCGCTTGTAAAGATAAGGATTCGTAATATGGTTAGTAAATCAATATGTGATATAAAATATATATTTTTAAGTCATTCGTCCAAGTTTTTGCTTGCAAAATTAGTTGGTCATAGTTCTTGTTGTTTTTTCCAGGTTGATCGTTATCAAAAATGAATATCATATACTCTAACCTTATTTTCAGATAATAAAAAAGCGTGAAAACGAACTATTCGAAAAAGAACATATTTCTCAGAAGCGTTTAAAACCGTTCATAGACTATTTGCTAGATTTAGAGAAAACTGGATTCCTTACGCGAACAGAAGTTCAGGAAGAAGTCGATACGTTTACTTTTGCTGGTTCAGACACGATATCTGTCACTCTTACCGTTGTTCTTCTGATAATAGCTACATATCCGGAAGTGCAGAGGAAGATTGGCAAAGAGTAAGTTTTGTAAGTCTAATTAGCCGTTATAGAACAAGTTCTTTGCAAAAGAAAGTTTATAAGTAGTAACTTCAATTTGGCAGACATCGATATAATTATATCATTCATTATAATTAATAACTAACCTTGTGGACAAAATAAATGGGATCTTCGAAGGTATAGCCATCTCCGAGAGATGAATTAAAATATTTAAAAAATGCAGTACAATTTAAACTGGACTGCCAGGAATTGGCCCAGGATCGAGTAGAGAGATATGTGGCATACCTTTGCCCAGTAGTGGGACATACTATACTAGCTGTGCCCTGCAGGGTTACACACGTTAATACAGGATATAAAGTAGCCTATGTCTTAATCAGGGTCTAAGTTAACTACAGCAGTTTTTGGGTGAAAGAGTAACAAACATACATCCATACAACCACACATTCTTAGAAACTTTCGTATTTACAATATTAGTAAGAAGGATAGGATAGTAAACCTTTAGTAAGACTCACAAATGCCTATTCTGCTGAATGAGAATGACTGAGATTACCTATGATAAGTAAACCTTAATAATATTTAAATTTTTCAGATTACGAAAAGTGTTTTTAGAATCGCATAGAGATGTAGGAAAGGAAGACTTGATGCTTCTTAAGTACCTTGAGGCTGTTGTGAAAGAAACCTTACGTCTATACCCAGCTATACCTCTGATAGGGCGTACTTTGGATAAGGAAGTGAAAACCAGTAAGCACTAGACATTTTGCTCAATAGTTGAGGCTAATTCGAATGAACTTTCTTTAAGATAACGCCTTATTACTTTTAATAAGACTTATCTCCTTTCCTACGTAGCAGTTAAGCGTAAGTATATATGTTGATACTGCAAATATAATTAATATAATAATATTGATGCGTGGAAGAGATCTCTTTAAGCGATAAGGCCGCCGTTAGAAATCAAGCATATGTTTGTATCGTGTTTCTATTCGAACGAACATCCAAAAATAATTATATATTATAGGCTCACCTACTCTTACATTTTCTTCGTACTTTCTGGTCAAGTCTTTTGTTTTGTGTATAGTTTTTCACGATGTTTTTTATATATTTGGATTCAGGAGATAAGCTATATAGCACCCTATTCCAAGAAGTTAAAATTTTTAATCGCTGAATTTATTTCAAAGTCACTAAGATGTTTTGCCTATTTACAGGTAACTACACATTGCCATCTGGGAGTAGATGTTTCGTATCATTGTATGGGGTGAATAGACATCCTTCGTGGGGTCCGGATGTAGACCAGTTCCGACCGGAGCGGTGGTTGGACTCCGCGTCACTGCCCGCTCAGCAGTTTGCGTCATTCGGCTTCGGGAGGCGACGGTGTATTGGTAAGTTCTTTAGATCGGGAGTGAGGTGGTATTGTGTTACATTAAAGTAGGGCTGGATGGATTGACTGGACTGGACATTGTCGAGGCGTTATGCAATTTTAGGGAACGTTCATAAATCAATAAGGGGTGGTTGCTGACCGCATGCAGCTTAACCTATCACTGTACGACTGTAATGTAGGAAACATTAGAGCGCTACACAACTATGCGCTCCAACACAATTCAAACATTCAACACGACTACAACACTACGTGAGTAGATATGCAGTGATGTTTGACACTTTCAAATGTAAATGGCAGATGTCAAGACCGTTGCAGCAGTACACAATAAATCTAATGGCCGGTGTGACATCCTGCGACATGCTACTTCACAACGCGCTGCGCTATAATGCAACGCATGCAAACTACTTAACAATCACATAGAGAATTCGTCGAAAATAGCAATAATTATCGATCACACAGTATTTCTTTGACACATATTGTAGCACTTTGTTATATGAGGTTATAATTTGTGGCAGGATGTTAGTAGTTTTAACACGGAATATGCTTTAAATACTATCGATTTTGACATCTTTCTACCACTGCTAAGCTCTATTAACGTACCTCCAACAGCAATTGATTAGTTTTGCAGCTATTTATCCGGACGCCAGCAACTTATACGTGTTGATGATTCGTGCTCTTCAAGGTGTGACACTAGTCCCGGTGTACCTCAGGGTGGTTTACTTTCTCCTCTTCTCTTTGCAGTCTTAATTAATAACAATTAACATAAAACGTTCTTGGAATTTTATATTTTAGCAATGACTCTTACAGTACCTACATTTCTATTTTAAAAATATATTTTTTTACTTGTCTCATTAATAGCTTAATATACTATCAATCAACTCAGATAATAGGTATTTTGTATTATTGTATTTTATCCGATCTAGGTAATAACTTCGCCATGATGTCGATCAAGACGATATTATCGCACGTGTTACGTCACTACTGGGTGTCGGGTGACGTCACGGAGCTTGTCCAAACAATCGAAGTGGTAGCACGTCCTGTGCCGAAGAACTATATTACTATTGAGCGTATACGAGGACTCAATTAATGCCTTAGAGATTTTTTTTATGTATATGAATAAATTGCTTATTTGTGATAAATATCTCTACTTCTCTACTGGTTTTTACTATTTAGTTGTTTAATATTATAAATTCTTATTATAAATTGATATTAAAAATAATAATAATTAGAATATATATAATATATAAAATACGCTATCACGCCTCGACATAAATAGATTTTTAAGTTAATTTTAAAGCTAATTCATTACCCGACATTCCAATAAAAGAGTATTTTTTTAGCGTTAAATGTTTGAAGGTTTGTGAAATTGTATGTTGGAATATTTGTATGCAAGTTAGTATGTATAGTACGAGTATCTCTTACTCTTTATGATATTCTACAGCCTATAATAAATAGATTTATTTTGGTATACTACGTGGTAGGTGTCATTGGATTTGCCTTTGTCTTTGTCTTCAAATTCAAATATAAATTAAATAAATAAATAATAATAACTGCACACGAATAGGTATATATATATATATATAGACATCTTGGCTCATCAAAACATTGGCAGTACATTCTTCAGATGGTCATAGGCCTAAACTAGTTACAGCCCGCGGTTTCACATACAGTCTTACAGTCTGATTAAATCAAAATATTTTGTAGGCCAAAGTGGAGTCAGTTGCTCCATTTTTTTTAAACATTTATTTATTGTAATTAGACTTTTCACTAAATGATTGTTGAGTAAATTATTTCAAATTCAAATTCTAATATAACTTTATTGTACACCAAAATAATAAATATATATTACATACAGACATTGGATGGATATTTGAGAGTCAGACTATTTATTTGCAGGTATTTCCCTCTCTAACAGGCGATTACTGGATATTTTAAATATAATAGCGTTTTGCTTTAAGGCCTTGTAGGCCCGGGCCTAAGTCCAAATACCTACACTATGCCTACACCAAAAAAAAAGCCTACACTGATCTATATACAGGGTTATCGGCTAAAAGTGTACTAAGCCAAAAGGGGGGTCACTATACCCATCCTAAAGAACAACTTTCACTATGATATTTTATGCAGTGAGATATTATCTATTGATACCTATTATAATTCACACTTCTTATATCATCTAAAGATTTTTTTAAATTGGCGTCCAGCTATTGGTAAAGAAGGAATCCATAAAGTTTTAGTGGGTAAGAGTCCCACATAACCGCTCAGTCTTGTACGTATTTTGTAGGTATAAAAAAGACCGATCAACACTGCGAACCCACCGTTGATTGAATAGATACATTTGAAATGATGCCGTCATTGTTTTATTATTCTATTAGAATCCAATTAGAACATAAATAGCGCTTAGTCAAAAACTCATCTTAAGGTTGCTACATACATAATCGGTACGTTCGGTTCGGCAGGATTTCTCGATCGACAAAACCGAACGAGAACTCATTTTTAGCCCCACGTTGATCATACTCGTATATTCAGTTTTTGCCACGCGGCAGTTTCGAACAATGCCGGCCCGAACATGTGCCCTTAAATACGGCAGTATGGTACGCTCATTGTGGGCCACGTGATAATTCACGGACATTGTTGTCAAACCTAGTACATAATATTTCTGATAATTGAAGATTATTGACGCAAGTTTTTCGAGTCCGTCTCAAAATGACAACATTTCAGTAGCAAAATGAAAACATTGAGAAATGTTCTGAAACATTTTGTAGGTCGTTATATTCTCACCATTCTGATTGTAATGCATATTTCTTAGTAACTACTACGCGGTGGGTCTCTACCTGCTGACCTAGCGTCTAGACGCCCACGCGTATCACGCCACCCATGACCGGACGTCGATGCTTAGTATAAACATAGAGATAAGGATCCCTTCATGTAAAATATTAACTAGAATTAAGTCAGTCTGAATAAAATCTTCAAACTCTACACACCTAATTTTAAGTTTTATTTTCATTTGTATTTTTTAAAAGTTAATTTCGCGCTCCCGAAAGTTATCTAGGTACTTGTTTCACTATTAACCCGACTGCGAAAGAAGGAGGGTTATGTTTTTCGAGTGTATGTATGTATGTATTTAATAGGCACGCCCCTAGAGCCTAAACAGTTTTTCGTATTTTTAAGTGAGAGGTGTCAATATATTCGTCTTCACCTGCAGAAGGTCGTACAAGGTTATGCTAGCTGCATACAACAATTTAACTGTTAGGATACGTAGGTATAAAATGTTTTGCAGTCGGGTTTTTTGAAGTCATTTAACCATTTGTTTATTAGTTAATACTCGTATGTCACCTGCGGCATTGCCCACGAAATAAAATGGCATTTAGGGAAATTTCAAACTTTGAACCCGCTTAGGTGTTGAATTTCCAAACAAAACTATCGTTCTAGGTAGGTACACCATATAGTAATTATTTTTTTAGTTTTAGCTAGAAGTTTCGGTGCGTAAACCTTGTCCATATAATTATACCTTAATTTGTTTTGCCATCTATTGACAAATTTATGTAGTTACTTATATAATAAAGTTGTTTGTTTGTTTTACTTATCCATGTTAATACTTTGTGTAAATTTTGCATGTTTTGCTATTGTTTACTTCGATTAGTACCTAATGTTTTATATATATTTCTAACTATGTAGTTCTACTAAGTATGATTGCAGCCAGCATTTTGCTGAGTTGGGGTCGGGTTGTGACAAACACAACTTATTACTAAATATGTTTATTTTTGTATTTTTTTTTTGTTAAATGTGTTTTTCATAAATAAACTATTCATTCATTCATGCATTCACTTATTTCATTTCATAGACTACACTTTATTAATAAACAACCGAAAAACTTCATATTTTTACCGAGTGACAAGCGCTTCGACCGACATTCTTTCTTCCTGGACTGGAACTAATACAAGAGTCATGAGTTCCTGCGGTATATTAAAGTATAAAAAAAATTCGCACACGCTACGGTCGCGCATTGTTCTTTTTAAAATGTTTTACATGAAACCTTTAAAACTCTGCGGGATCTATGCCTGCGTCAAAACAAAACCTCGAGATCACATACTCCGCTATACAGCAAACGTCTCTATACTGTGCATTCCAAGTGTTTTGTTGGTCGTTTCAGATTTATTCTCCAGAAATACGTTCTTTCTAATCGTATCGTCTTGCGCGAAGACTCGACGAGTTTCAGCCCCCGATACAGGCCGGGTTTCGATGCGGCTACAGTACCGTAGACCACATCTTTACTTCTCGTCAGGTCTTCTCGTCGTCCATACCGCAAAGCCTAATGACAATGATCTTTAAACAGTGCATCCTACCCGTCATGACCTACGGAGCCGAAACGTGGACACTCACGGTTGGTCTGGTCCGGAAGTTAAAAGTCGCTCAGCGAGCTATGGAAAGAGCTATGCTCGGTATATCTCTGCGCGATCGTGTCCGAAATGAAGTGATTCGCCAGAGAATCAGAGTCACTGACATAGCTCTACGTCTTAGTAAGCTGAAGTGGCAGTGGGCCGGTCATATATGCCGTAGAACTGATAACCGATGGGGTAGACGAGTTCTTGAGTGGAGACCGCGAACCGGTAAACGTAGTGTAGAATGCCCTGCTACTAGGTGGAGCAAGGACATACAGAAGATAGCAGGCAGGGGTGGAGACGAGAAGCCCAGGATAAGACCGAGTGGCGTGTCATTGGGGAGGCTTATGTCCAGCTGTGGACAAGAGTAAGCTGATGATGTTGATGATGAATATTCAAATTTTTTAAAATAATAATATGGCGCCAAAAGTTTGTGACGCGGGCAACGCCGCGGGTAAAATCTATTAATTAATATTACATAAAAGTAACTTTTATACAATTTAATTTCCGATATTTTAATAGCCTATAGCACTTTCCGAGTTTTCAAATATCTCTATGCAAAATATTAAGTCGATATGACACTCGCTTATTGAGGAGAAGACGAACAAACAAACCAACACACACACTTTTGCTTCATTTGCAACTGGATACAAAGTTCTTTATGAAGTTCACCGGATGTGAACGAAACTATAGTTGGAATTACATTAATTTTATTTCTGTCGAGTTTTGTTTTTAAAGTCTCGGCAAAAAAGGTTTTATTCAGTACTTGATTACCATGAATCATGGCCATCGAGTTATGAAGGAAATAGAACATTGAAATAGAAGCAAAATTACCTATTAAAAATGTTTACTAGTATTAACAATTAATTCAAGTTCTTTAGGTATTCAATAGTTGTGTATTAATATTTTTTCATCTTTCACCAAATTGGCACATCTTGGCACTCGCATTGTTTGAGTAAAGTACTAAAGTACCGCCATTTATAACAGATGATAGCATAAACCTAGGCGAACAAATAGAAAATTCTATGTATCTTGGACCAGCTTCTGAAATGGAAGTATATAAAGCTATACAGAAAGTGCCAAATAAGCATAGTTGTGGAATAGATGATGTACCCCCTTCTTTGATAATAAAATGTGTTGCGGAACTTATACCACCCTCGACAAAGTTAATAAATCAGTCTATAGACAAAGAAAGCTATCTCGATAAGCTTAAAATAGCTAAAGTAAGACGTGTTCCCAAAAAGTCTGAAAAACTTACCGATTTCAATAATTATAGACCAATCACTCTGTTACCTGCAATATCAAAAGTGTTTGAGAGTATAATCTCAAATCGTATTTACTATTTTCTAGATAAATACAAATTACTCGATATAAACCAATATGGATTTCGGGAACGATCTTCCACAGCTCTTGCCATATATAAATACACAACAAATATAATAAACAATTGCTGGTGGTATGTCATAGCTTAACTTAGTTTTGAGATTGTTATGTACATATTGCAATAAATAAATACAATAATATAAAATAAAGTACAAGCCTTGCGCTGCATTGACTGCACTACTGACCACGAAACGATGGCATTGAGCATAGCTTACTAACGCTTTCGACCTTCAAGCTTGGTCAGCATTGCAAAACTTGCTGTCCGCGCTGTAAAGGCCTCGACCTTCGGTCTCGGCCCTAATTCCAGCTTAGCCGTCAAGGGCTCCTCTGCAATGCTGACCGCACTGTGATGGCCGAGAGCTGCGCTATGCAGCTGTCTCGGCCATCAAATATCCGTTAGCACTGCAGTCATTATAGACCGCAGCAGTAATGTACTATTGTAGAATGAAAGTCAACTTAAGTACTTGGATTAGAATTTCATCGAGAGGTATATTCATTTTTTCATTTTAAAATTTCTTTATTGACATTATAATAAGAAGCAGGTACAACTAGAAATACAACAAATTCTACTATTAACTAATTTGTTATACAAACACACGGCTTTTTAAAAAATTTGTTACATTGAGAATAATGAAAAGGTAGAAGTGAAGATTCATTTTAAATGAAGTATTGAAATGTACTATATGCATGCTGTAAGAAAAGCATTACATTTTATAGCATATATACATTTAAAATCGAGAGGTAATAACGCAGCTATTTCCTACCTAAAATGTTGTTTGTTACTAGTTTCATAATTTTATGAGATGTTTGAGTTCTCGCTATGAATGAATTCTCTGCACTTGTTTAAATTAGATAGGTCATAAAATTATAATGTGTACCGTCGTAGATACAGTTACAAAGTTTCGGTTTTCGGTAATAAGTCTCCATTCAAAATTTAATACCCGAATCTTAATGGTAATCTATTATACTAAATAATATTATAATATATATACATATGTGATAGATATAGATAGATATATATACATATGTGTATATATATTATTATTTCCGAAACTACCGAACCAATTTCAAAAACTCTTTTACCGAAAGCTTCATTATCAGTGAGTAACTAGGCAATAAAATTAGAGATCCGCAAGGAGCCTAGTTAGTGTAACATATGTTACATAACGAGCATTCGTGCAGTCAGTAGGGGACTGTTCGATTGTTTTCCCGTACTTGACAACACAAACGCTCGCTGTGTAACACGTTACATTACACCTTGTATCGGCGGTCAGTACTCAGCCTAAGGGTCAAATTTCCAAATCCCATCAATACAAAAAAAATGCAACATATTGTATTTTTCCTTGTTCCCTTTTTTCCATCTATCTGTCTGTTCGTGGGTAATTTTTATTTTTTTAACAATACTTATATACCTAGACATGCGTGAATTTGAACACAAGTCTAGTTTTTGCATATCATGTCATGCGTATCATAGATAGATAGATAATTATTTCATCCAAATTATCGCTATCGTTTTGAGCGAAATTAACCTAAACTTTTTATGTAGGTAAAAAAAAACCTTAGAGACCCTTCAATTAACAGACTTAAGCGAGATGAAGCTATATATAAAGCAAAATACATTTTTATTGATAAAAAGCATTATAAGGTACTGTATACTCATGTACTGGTAAAATACATTAACTGGTTTTGCAGGCATTAACAGATAGAACAATATTTTACAGATCAAACTATATCATTGATTGTTATCGTGTTTCGTGTCATGATCGTGGTAATTTTAATTTTTCTTGTGCCGTATTTGTTAGCGGTTACAATGGGAAAAAACAAAGGGCTCACGCCACCCTTAATAAGCGGGGCTCTGCCGGTTTTGGGACACGCTTTACAGATGCTGATAAATCCTGATGGTAAGATCTCCAGTTATTTACTTTATCCCGTTCGTTGCTTTCTAACGACTTCCAAAATGAGGAGGTACTCAATTTGACTGTATTTCTTGGAGACGGGGGACCGGTATGAGAAATTCTTTTTTGTATGATTGAAAGTAAAAAAGTATGTCTCCCGTGTGGTCCCATAATAATTATATCAAAATTGGTTTAAAGGTTGGACTTATAAATGAAAGTAACTGAAAAAGTTCTATCGGTGCCTGCCGTAATAGAAGTCGCAGACACATTTGTTAAAAAGCATTATTAACCATCGACGACAAAATCGACGGGGTGTTATAAGTTGAGGTGTCTGTGTGTTGTGTCGTAGCTTTCAAACGGATGAATCGATGAATTTTGATTTTGGGTTTTTTTTTCTGGAGTATTAGTCGGGAAGTTTGTTAACAATCGGTCCAAGTCCCGCCGCACAAAATGGTGGAACCCAATCAACTGCGTAAATATGGATATCCAATAAACGGGCTTGACTTGTAGATATATACACTACTAGCTTTTACCCGTGGCATAAACTTTAGCCATTATATTATTATTATCAAAATTCGATAAGTTTAGGAAGGCCGTATTTCTGGACAATAAATTTGAAATGAACGACAAAACAACTAAAACACGCACAGTTTTAGGACGTTTGCTATCAAACGGAGTACGGTTTGCGATCTAGAGGTTTGTTCTACGCAAGTATAAATTCCGCAGCAAATAAAAAGTTTTTAATAACAACGTACGTAATAATAACAATACGCGAGCGCAGGGGGCGAGAATTTTTTTTTGCACTTTTTGCCGCATGAATCATTGTAATAGTTCGGGAAAAAAAATGTCGGTAATAATGTGAAGTTTTATGGTTGTTTATTGCTATGCTGCAAGAAACTGTACAAGTATCCAGGGTATAAGATATCCTAGTACAGAATATTACGTTTGTTGTATAGAAACTGAAATAGATTTAACTATTTATTTCTAAAGTGAATGTACAATTAAATATTCTGTGAATACCTTAGGTGTAAAAAGTACCTTACCTTAGATCTTACCTTACCTGTTGTCGTTATTGATATCGAGATCAAAAACGGTATAAAGGACGGTTGCTGTACGGAGCCATTTAATGTTTATTAATTTTGTGATTGCGTCAACTGACATATTATTTATGAAAATTTAATCTGTCTGGCTATCACTATTCATGAGATTCAGGCTGGTGACAGATGGACGGTAGTCCATCCGCTTTCACATAGGACAGCGAAGTCTTAGTAATGGGGTCCTGTTTTGACCCTTAAAACCCTATTTTTTAAGCTTAACTTTAGCGTACATACGCGCACTGAGTCGTTTAGTTAATAACTTGCAGGTTATTAGGATTTTGGTTAAGGTATTTTACACTCCGAGAAAGTTGGCGAACTCAGCAACCGATATCTTTATCCAGAGCTTTCCACCCGCCCGCACCAGAGAGCTGCGGGCGTGACTACTCAAACGATCTTGATCCAAAGTATACTATATTTTATTGACCGAGCGAGCGAAGCATCTTTGCTTCTAAACTGGAAAAATGTTATGTTGTCTGTCTATTTCGGAAAATGTTAATGTTGGGTGTTTTTTGATTAGGATTATATTTACCCCTGAAAGAGGTGGACCCACCACAAATCTATAATTTGAATGAACGAAGATTTATCTACTAATTAAAATTACTTTGTTTTAATAGGCTACTGTACTGAGTTGCACCGAAGACGTCCCTGAGTAATACTTGATTTGTACTTGAGTTGCACTTGAGCTGCATTTGAACTGCATTTGAGGTGCATCTGAGTTCTGAGTTGCACCTGGGTTGTCCCTGAGTTGCACCTGAGTTACACTTAAGCTGCATTTGAGTTGCATTTTAACTGCACTAGAGTTGGATCTGAGTTGCACTTGAGTTGCATCTGAGTTGCACTTGAGTTGCATTTGAGTTGCATCTGAGTTGCACTTGAGCTGCGTTTGAGTTGCACTTAAGCTTCACTTGAGTTGTACCTGAGTTGTTCCTGACTTTTTCCCGCGTTGTCCGAGAGTTGTCCCTGAGCTGCATTTGAGTTGCACCTGAGGTATCTCCGAGGTGTCCATGAGTTGCACCTCAGTTGTACTTGAGCCGCTTTTCTGTTGCATTTGAGTTGCAACTTGAGCTGCATTTGAGATGTTCCCGGGGTATCCCAGAGGTGTCCATGAGTTGCACCTCATTTGTACTTGGGCCGTATTTCTTTTGCATTTGAGTTGCACTAAAGCTGCATTTGAGTTGCATTTAAGTTGCACCTGAGTTGTACTTGAACATCATTTGAGTTTCACTTGAGCTGCATTTGATTTGCACCTGAATTGTCCCTGTGTTGTAAAAAGAACCATTAAATCCATCCAGGCATCTCTGATATAGGAAAAACAATCAAATTGTGTAACCTCCTCTTTTATCAAGTCGGTTAAAATGTAACAAGCAACTTGATGATGATGAATTAAAACATGAAAAATAAAGAATTTTCACAAAATATCAAATACAGTCCATACAAGTGTATGTTGATCAATCAAAGCGCTACCAAGGCCGTTTCGATAGAATTGGTTACAAAAAAGCGCGCGAAAACAGCGAACGTAGATCTGTCCTCGACGAGCGCTCAAGCGCGATTGAGCGCACGTTGCTTGCGCAGTGAAATATGCAGTACTTTTAAATAATTAAATAAAAAATTAAAAACAAAAATTAAAAAAATAGATACAGCATTTAAAAAAGATATATATATATATTTATATATCTATGTGTTCAGCACAAACTAAATAAAACTTTGGTGAAAAGTTGCGTAGAGAAGGAAGAAGAACTTCGGAAATTTAAGAACATGTTTCGAAGCCTTTTTAATTGAAAATTAAATTAGAAAAAAAAACTCAGTTATTTAAACTACGTATTTACGCGGTATGCTGTATTACGGGCCTTAATCTATATCGGTTATCTTTAAATATTCTAAAAATCACCTGTCTAAATATGTACTTACTGTCGAATTAACACGGTTCAAAACAGCTGATTGGCCTCGCTCGCTCGCCTAATCGCCTCGATGATTCAATCAGATGCAGAATATAATAATCTACATTCCTGTTAATAAAAAGGCGAATTTTTCTAAAATTCATTTTTCTAAAAATCATTAAGGACTCCTTTAATTATTGGGACTCGTTCTGTCAAGCAGCCGTGACGTGAACCGTAGCAATTACAGATTCTATGTTTTTTTTTTATTTGGCCTTAGGGCAGGCTAAAGCCACTGAGGCCATACCGTCTTGTCTTCAGTTATATAATATTTTTTTCAATCTCGTTCCCTCTTAAACTGGTGGTGGAGACTTTACCAGGGTTTCTATGGAGATTACCCGCGAACACGAAAAACCACTTTATTTCGTCTTTAAAAGCAAAGTGCTAGCTGTTTTAAGACAAAACTAAACGTATTTATATTTGTGCATCAAAAGAGTGAAGAGCTTTTAAATGAATAATATTAGTGCTATTTAAGTTACTCAACATATATATATAAGCATTCTCTTTTTTTTCGTATTAAAATTCTGTGCACTAGTCTCTTCGTTTATATTATATTAAGATTATGCAGAAACTTAGATTTTTTTATTATTATTGTTATTTGTTTTATTAGGTATGTAATTGTTTGCTGTATTTGTTGTTAAGTGTCGTGCGTAACCTGTCACCTGTCGGTACTAACTGAAGATCAGCGCGGGTTGTTTACAACCGGATCATGCTGAGTTGGGATGGCTTGTGATAAAAAACATGCTTCCCTACTATTGTATTTTCTATTTTTGTCAAAAATTGCTTGTTGTTTCTAGTCACAAATAAACCATATATTCTATTCTATTATTATTTCTTCTTCCTTTTTCGAGGGCTTTGCACGGCTTGTGTATTAGTCATCTTCGAGTAAGCCTTTGGTAGTTTTATCAGTACCTATGGCGAATGTTTTTGGAAGGTTTGTTTTAATACAAAAGTATTATAGGTAATTGAATAGTATAATGTATTTTTAATTTTATCGTATTTTCTGTTGCTTGAAACAAAGCAGGTGACGGCTACTAATTTCATAATAATACTATTATGAAATTAGTAGCTGTCACCTGCGTTGTACAACGAGAAACTATCGTGTCGTATCGTATCGTATAAACGTACCACAGACTCAATTAATTCCCATCGATTAATATACCCGTTATACACGAGGTAAGTATACATACATATTAACAATAAAATTTTCTAGACGAATAGGTCACAAGTTACAAAACCGGTTTGTTGCAACCTGATATGCATTCTTATAATAGCAACAAAACTAAAAAATACTACATCTATCGATATATATATAAGAGTAAGTCCTGACTGACTTACTGATATTTTCTATGAATCGACGTAGAGCCTAAACTGAACCTGTTAACATTAAATTTGGAGGGTGTTTTAATTTAAGGGGTGTACTGAGAAAGGATTTTTGGCAATTCAACTCCTAAGGAGTTCAAATGGGGGTTAAAAGTTTGAAACTTTTTACAATTTAGATTTGTCGCGGGCCACGCCGCGGGTAACAGCCGTTAGTACCTATATATAACACATTTAACATTTTAGGTATCAGTTCAAGCGCTAGCTCGTTTGGGAATTTATGTACCGTAAATACGATTACGTAATAATGGATCAAAGTGATTTATTCGTTAAAATAAGTGAAGAGAACAAAATTTAGTGTAGATTACAGTAACAGATCGTTTTAATTTGTTAAATAATTGCAAAATTGTAAATAGTTAATTTTCCTCGTGTAATTTGAATATGTACCTACCTAAATAAGTGATCACATTTTTCAACTACCAAAAAAAAAACATTAATCAAAATAGTGCAAATTTAATTCTACAGATATTGTACAGCGTTAAATTTTCTTCGCAACTTATTTGAAAATGCTATTTAATAAGCTATCATATTTTTAAGCTATCGAAAAACGAAATATTCCAAATTTAAATTCGCTATAACTACTGTAGTATAAAAAAAACCTGTGATTAATAACATTATTATTAATAGAACTTATTTTCACAAGATGATTCTAGTTGTCATAACTGTATTTGTAACATGTATTTATATACTGACGTGGAAAAAGGAACCTCGTGTTCATAGGCCACCTTTAGGCAGTGGTTGCTTACCTATCCTGGGACACGCTATCAAAGGTCTTACAAGCTTTAAAGGTGAAAACAAAAGGATATTAAAGTTATTCGTAGACTTTATTCGTTTTCGTTATTAATATCATGCAATGGCAAACTGCATAAAAATCACGCTTATTGTGTGGGAGCCGACTTAGATATTTATTTTATTATATTTTTAGGAAGTAATCGTTGTTACAGCGGCAACTGAAATACATCTATAAAGATTTCATCACTCTAGCTTTCAAGGACAGACGGATACTTAAAGTTCTGTTTTTATCCTTTGGGTACAGAAACCTAACAAAAGCTTTCGAAAACCTACTCCTTTTGAAGTCGGTTCGGTCTCTAGGAGACCCAGCCGTGTCCAGCATACAAATAATTTATTTGACAAAACATAGTATAAATGTTATTGAACCCATTAGCTTCGTACTAGTCATTAACTGTATTATAGTAACCAAATAGTAGTCTTCCCGTATAATCTATCTAAAATTTATATAACTAGCTCAGCCTCGTGGTTTACCCTCGTGGATGAGAAGGAGCGGTGATGGTGATAGCCAATGTATTAATGTAGGATTTTACCTACTTCTATACTACTACTCTTTACATCCTCCAAATTTCAAGTCTCGAGGTACAACGCTTTAGGCTTTAGGTTGATCCTGTTTAACTGTATCAGGTAGCTAACTGACTGAAGACAGTGAGTTAGACAGAAATTACCTACCTGATTCGATTTTCCTACTGTTTCAGAACTCTTCAAACTTATGCAGACATATTCTATGGAAAGTATACGACGAGGTGGAGCTTTAACTGTGCGGATACTTTTCACAGATATTTCATGTAATTACCTTACCTTATATTATTATTTTTGTGCATCAATTTGCTGTTAGGTAAGGTATTATAAAATTCAAGGCTGCAGGCATTAAAACGTGGTCATGGAATATTTGATCGCGCTGGTTCAGTGCACATTGTTTTCGACAGACTAAGTATATTATTCTCTGCTAGATTTTTTGCTTACGTTTTAAAGATATTTCTAGTCTTACGCCAAAATGGGTGCTTATAATGATGTATAGAACCCAGGGTCGGACCTGCATGGGCAGTGGATAATATTCCTCATTATATTTAAGTAAGTATATTAACCTTGAGAGACACGATTTGATATTCTAATACATACTCATAAATTTTAATTTATTATAGTCGTTTAAAATTTGCTTCATTCTATTTTTTCTTTCCGATTCCATGCTAGGCCTGTAAAAAACCCGCTGTTTCATAATTTTGTCGTTGACAGATAAACTATTTTTGTGGAACAGCTGATTTTTTTTTCGGTCTAAGAGTTGCTCCCATAGTGAAAGTTGTTTGTAACGATCAGTATATCAACTCTCTTTTGGTTTAGTACACCCGTAATCGATAACCCTTTAGTTATTCAATATAATTGTAATCAAATGTTTTGTTTTTAGTTATAGCCGACCCGAGAGATGCCATAACCACACTTAATTCCTGCCTACAGAAGGACGCTTTTTATGATTTCTTCAAGCCGTGGGTAGGCGAAGGACTGATTTCAGCATCAGGTGTGAAAACTATACAAAAATATGGAATGTGGGTAGATCTAGTACTGTGGGGTCTGAGAACTATTAACACTTTTCTTCCCTTTAGTCTGAGATATTTTTTTGTTTGAAAAGTTT
Source organism: Ligdia adustata (assembly GCA_947049295.1). Classification (NCBI taxonomy): domain Eukaryota; kingdom Metazoa; phylum Arthropoda; class Insecta; order Lepidoptera; family Geometridae; genus Ligdia; species Ligdia adustata. Next base: position 4,110,342 of record OX346236.1, on the reverse strand, counting down.
TGTATTAGTCAGTATTACGAGTAAGCTCCTTAAGGGCTTCACTAATAAAAAACTACATATTCACAAATGTCGGGTTATTTTTTTAAATTTCTAATTATACTTGTGTTAAACCTAACTAATAACTATATTTAGACAATAGTTAACCTTATTATTTTTGCAGTTCGATAGTCCTTCTCTAGGCGACGGTTCAAGCCGATGTCCAAGCCGTTTGAAGCATGTGCTTGTCGTGTCCAAAAACTCAAACATCCCAGCTCTTGCCAACCATTTGGTGAAGCTGTAGAGACCGCTTTCAGTTAACGGTGCTTAAAAAATACCTATTCAATTTCAGTGCCAGTTTGGAAGAAACATTCAAAGCTGCTGGGCCCAACGTTTAATTACACTGTGCTCGACAATCACCTATCCGAGCTGAACAACCAAGCGAGGAGTCTGGTCAACAGACTGGAGGATAAAGTCGGGAAGGGGAGGTTCAACCACGCACCGTATTTAGAACACGCCACTTTGCAGTCAATTTGCTGTAAATCACATCATTTTTATCGACAAGGCTACCACAATTTTTTATTAATTATTGATAATAATTACCACTAGCTTTAACGGTGAATGAAAACTTGTTTGAAGGATAAGGTTAACAGCTCTTTACTAGAAAATACCCCGCCAATGTTTTCTCAATTTAGGGTAAAGGAAAATCTTTCACAATTTAGAAACAACGACAAGGTAATGTTAGTGGGACCATTTATCATAATTTATAACATGAACACATAACTCGTACGAAAATCTTTCTAGGAGTTTAAAAAAAACAATGGGATGTAAGAAGACAGGTCGATCATAGAGCACTGAGGTATGCTGGTTCATATTTGGATTTTCGATATGAACAGCACATTTTTTTGTATTTATTAAAGCTTTAATTTTGTAAATAGTAGGTAAACATAATATAGACTAAGACCAACTATTTGTATTTGTATAGCGACTGCAATGGGCGTCATCATGGACGAAAAAGATGCTGAGCTAAGAGAACAATATTTGCGAGCTAAAAGCAGTTTCTTCGAAGGCGTTGTTACAAGAGCAAAAACGTTTTGGCTGCATAATAAATTCTTATACAATTTGAGCAGTCTTAAGAAAAGCCAAGATGAGCTTGCTGAGACTCTACACAAACTAACTAATGCTGTAAGTGTATTTTGAATTTGTTACCTAATTGCTTTAGATGTCTGCTTATGTAATCCGCTTAATGATTTCCTATTTATGAACTTGCATTCTGTATGCAATGCTGGTAAAAAAGAAACGAAGCGAAAGAAAAGCAAAAGGCGAGACATCAATCGGGAGCCATATTTTTTTTTTTTTTTTCACTAGACTCAAAATTTGCACTTATGCTTACTGAAATATAATACTTAGTTACCTACTTGAAATTTTGTGTAAGTTCAGTCACAATTCAGAGCCTGATAGTTATTATATGATGATAAGTCTGTATTGGTCTAAGAAAACGATATGATTTCAGATTATAAAAAAGCGTAAAGAACATCTAAGTCAAATTGGTGTAACAACTGAAAAACGCGTCAAGCCATTCATGGATTATTTGTTGGAAATGGAGCAGGATGGAATCCTGAAGAGGAAAGAAGTCCAAGAGGAAGTAGATACGTTCACATTTGCTGGTTCAGACACCACATCCGTGACTCTTGCTATTGCTCTCATAATGGTGGGAACGTATCCTGAAGTTCAGAGGAAGATCGCCGAAGAGTAATTGAATATCCTTATTTATTTGAGAACAACCAGAAATCTGAGTTTCTAGGCATATGTAATATTTCAAAATGTACTCTAACACTTTAAAGTACTAACCTAAACAATTTTTATAAAATATCTCTATAGGTACTAGATATCCACCAAACAAAAGGAAAGGCACGTCTGAAGGACTCCGCGCTTGACAGATATGCTAGCTTATATTTTGCCCAAAAAATTAGTCTGGCGATCCAGCGAGGCAACGCAGCCAACATTTTGAGCACGTTGGCAGTTTTTTTTAAACCAACGAATAACCAAAACGTTTGGTTTTCCAATTGTTAATGAATATTTTGTTAATTGTATTCAGAAAATAATATTCAACGTGTTGTAAAATGAGTCTGGTTGAATCGGTTTTAGTTTTGATTGCGGTCTTCCAGCACACTCAAAAAATAATTCCTCTGTTGCTGATATTTTGCAGACTGATAGAATAACGTTAACAATCACATAATATGAAAAAAATATATAAAAACATGTTTATCTTTCATCTACCGTAATCTGTTATCAATATTCTACCAGACTACCATGTTTCAACAACAGAAGAATTATTGTCAAGGTCAAATCCCTTATTGAATGGAATAATGGTCTATTCCACTCCAATCCACTGGACAAATCTGTAGATGGATCTATTTCTACTTTTAATTGCGCTGTAATAAAGCAATGGATTTACTCGTATTTTTACCTTTTATTCTAGTCTAATCCATCAATGGCTTTATTTCTACTTATTATTCCACTCTAATCCACCATGGATTTATTTAATTTTTTCTAGTCTAATCCATTAAAGGACTTGATTTTGGGTTTTCATATTGCCCTGAATCGTAGAGCTGCAACTAATGCTTATTTATTTATTTCAGATTACAAGAAGTATTTCAAGGATCTTTCAGAGACGTGGAAAAACAGGACTTGTTCCAACTGAATTATTTAGAGGCTGTTGTGAAGGAAACTCTACGATGGCATCCTGCCATCCCTTTTATTGGTAGAACATTGGAAAAGGATGTTAAGCTCAGTGAGTTTTTGATCCATTTACGGTATAATGAAACATAACTTCGACTTTGGGAGTTTTCCTATCGCTCGCCAGGCTAGCTACCGCCCTCAAGTTGTAAAAATCTGTCGCCAAGCACCTAACAGTGTGTTTTGGCAGCCTTCCTTAAAAGCCAGTGCATTCCAGACTAGGCATGCTCTATCTAGAGCGGCTACAGTATCGCTGACTTCCGTGGTCGTGCGAACTTGTGCTCAAATGCTTACCTGTATAGCAAAAAAAAAATATAGACAAATTATTAGCGTATGATGCTCGAACTGATTTAGATATATTTACGTGTAATATTTTACAGGAAACTGCACGCTGGCTGCAGGCAGTAGATGTTTTGTGTCGCTGTATGGGGTTAACAGACACCCCTCGTGGGGTCCTGACGTTGACAAGTTTCGTCCGGAGCGCTGGTTGGAACAGTCAGTACCCAGTCATCAGTTAGCAGCTTTCGGCTTCGGGAAGCGACGGTGTATAGGTAACTATATGCAACCACGTATGCGATAAGTATAATGCATGTACAGAGTGGGAAAGGGAGTTATCCCGCGTTCGCTGAAAAAATTGCATCTTTGTCTGTATGTTTATTTCAAGAGTAGTGTTTCTCCAAGTTTTAAAATGTAATAATGATGGATTATTAATCATTAATGTACTTAGTATAAAGCGGATACTACTAGGGTACATAATACGACTTAATTAGACCACGACGACTTATGAAACAAAGTTGGATTTTCTACATTAATGACTTATGATCAAACCTTTACATAGCATCACTGCCACCATAAAGCGCACACTCGCAACTTCTCCATATTACCGGCCAATCACAACGCCAGACCTGGTGGTCAAGTCTGTTATTTGAATTGTATCAGAATTACGATTGGATTCTACCAAAATGGCCGTTTATACATAGAATATATCAGAGTTGGTATGAAAAATTAAAGTTTTGTTTGTTTCGTGCTAGATACATTACTATACAGCATCGATCAACCTATACTGACTCCAGCAAAACACAATCGGACAGTAGTACCCGACCACACTCGCTCGGTAGGAGTACTCCTAAATGGAGGAACTTTACACGCAAGTGCAAGTCACTCTCCACATCACCTCATCCTTCCTCCATATTGGTGACCTTCCTTCAAATCTCTTCCTAGCGCGGGGTACAGTGATTTCACCGAGACGCGATCCGTGATTCGACAAAACGGAGTGCACATGCGAAGAAATATTTACTACTAAACTATTACTAAGAAACAAGATGGTATATAAATTAAATGTAATTATTGTATGATTGTGTAGTAATTATTGCTTAATTATCTACCAGGAAACATTTAATAATACTACGGACCAAGAAAAATTCCGGGTACTAAACCTAATATATCTTTCCAGGAGCGAACTTCGCATTAATGTCAATGAAGACGACGCTATCACACGTGCTACGTCATTACCGTGTGTTCGGTGACGTCACAGAGCTGGAGTATGCTCTGGAGGTGGTAGGCCGACCACTCACCAAGAACTACCTGAGTATCGAGCGGAGAACTGACTTGGAATACAACGACCAACAATGAACTAATACACTATACAAAGTGTAACAGAAAGGAGTGACAATACTTAAAGGTGTTAGTCTACCTTTCAAAGTGAACCCATTATAAAGGACAATTTTGCAGATTTCTCGAAAAGGAATGTAGGTTTTCCATACAAAAATTGGTTACGATCAAGTTGTATGGAGGAAGCTATTCTTTTCGCAAATTTTGCAAAATTTAGTTCCATAATGGGTTCACTTTGATGGGTAGGACTAACACCCTTAAGTATTATCACACCATTCTGTTACACGTTGTGTAAGTACATATAACATAATCAAAGTAGAATAAAAGTGTACGACAGAAATACAGAGTTATCGGGTCCTGAGCTGAAAGGGCGTTACTATACTCGTCATTGCGAACAGCTTTTACTATGGCATCGACTTTGAATTTGAGAAAAAAAACAAACTTCAGTTCCATACAAAAAGAATTATTAGTCGTCGGCAAAATGTGTCAGGTGATTTTTTTTCGGTTATGTACGGGTACTCAATATTATTAATAAGTAAATATTCATTTAATTTTGATTTAGTAATTTATTTTTAAGTTTAAGGGTTATTCGTTTTATTGCTTAAATTTAAGTTTTTGCAATATTAATATAAAACATACATATTATAAAAACTTTATAAATCTAGGTTTAATTTTTTATAATATGTATGTAAAGCCAGCAGCGGCAAAAATTAATAAAAATAAGTTAAAGTTTAAATTATAAAAAAAAGAAAAAAAAGTTTAAGTTAAGTTTATTTTTAAAGTTTATTATTATTAAGCTTTAAAAAATCAAAAGTTACAGAGTCAAGATATAATATAAATTACACGAAACTTCAATTCAATCGTCAAAATATCCCTATAAGCAATGCACCCAAGCCAAATGTGGGCACATTTGGCTTGGGTGCATTGCTTATTATTATTACCGCGGCAGCGCAGCTTAGCCGCGCTGGCTGGCCGGAGAAATTTATTGAGTTGAAAATTTTGGTTTGTTTGTATTTCTTCTTATCAGCAACTAAGTAATAGAACGACTTTATTTTAAGAAAAGAGATATCTATTTCGAGTTCCGATGAGTATCTACTTTTTTACCGAATTCCCAAAAAGAAGGAGGTGAATTCCACTATATCTTTTTCTATTCTGTAACAGAAATCTTTTTCATGTATGTTACAAAATATTTTTTTCATGTATGTTACAAAATATCTTTTGCATGTTTGTTACAAAATAAATTGTATCGCTTGTCAAATTGCAGTCGGTTTGTTTCACGGGAAAGCTAACATACCTACTACGGGTGAAGCTAGTATATCATTTGTTTACCCATTGGATAAGCATTACAGTATGTATTTCCAATGCGGTAAGCGCATTGAGAATACATACTGAACCGTGTATTAGCACGGTTCTTATAACTACTACTCAAAAAAACTATATTATAAAAATTACACTCTAAACAAACATAGCTCTAAATTGTCAATATTATATAACTTACCTACTTTACTGTACAGGCTTAAACTTAACTATGTCGTACAATTCTACTACTGTGTTGTGTAGCTCAGCTTCCTTACAAATAAGAACATCCACATAATAACTCCGTTCCATTACACAATTTAGCAAGCTTATTGACACAATTTAGCAAGTGCATTGACACAATTTAGCAAGTGCATTGACACAATTTAGCAAGTGCATTGACACAATTTAGCAAGTGCATTGCTCTCGTCACAAGAGCCATCCTACCGTACCTACTCTGTCCCTAATCCGTATTTATCCGTATCCGTATCATATAAGTAACGCACGACTTCTTTGATTACAAAAAACTTTGAAGCTTACCTAATACTACTAACTATTAAATATTATTCCTTGTTAAAATGTCAGTGGAAAATATCATATTTAATTATACCTACCTAGACGTTATTTATCAAAACGAATTTTATATGTAGTCATTGCTATAAAAATAACCGGTAGATTAAAACCAATTTTGGAATAGCGATAAATATACGAGTAAGTGCAAATAATAGAGCCTATACGGTATTATACAGGGTTATCGGTTAGGGGTGTACCTACTAAGCCAAAAGTGGGTCATTGTACTCATCCTAAGGAACAACTTTTACTAAGGGACTAAATCTGAATTCGTAATTTAAATACCTATTTTATGAAATAAATGTTATAAAATAGGTAGCTGACTTTTTCTCCTCGAATTCTGAGTATGTCCCATAGTAAAAGTTGTTCCTTAAAATGACCCACTTTCGGGTTACTTAGGATGTTTTTTTTTTTTGTTTTTTTTTGTAGCCTTATAACTGCGTTTGTTACACTAGGCAAGTCAATACGTACAATAATGAATTATAATATTATGACTAAACAAGAGTTAAAATTTAAAGAAAAATTAGAAAGAATAAATTTGTGTCTAGATAATAATGTTAAATTTAATATTGATGTCTGATTACTATATACATAATACTTAGTTATATATCAGTCCGGTAACATTACAAGTCAAGTATTGTTTAATGTCAATATCCATTTTAATTAATAATTCGAGAATGAATATTCAGTCAGATCAGTTTGTAAGAATTCTTTTACTGAGTAAAAAGCAGTGGATTCGAAGAATTTTTTTAATTTACACTTGAAATCATTGCCATGTAAGTTAGCTTCAGGACGAGGTAATTTATTGAACATACATATCTTAATCCAGATGCCTTGTTTCTTTACTTTGGCTAATCGAACTTTTGGTTTTGTTAGAAGTACGTCCGGTCTATTGCGATCTCTAAGATTGTATGGTATGTGATTCGGTTTTATCATTAGATTTTCTTTCTCGTCAAAAATTTCTAAGAGGCAATTATAAATATACATAGATACCGCTGTCATTATTTTGTGTTTTTTATAGTATTTTCGTGCTGACGTGCGTTTTTTTAATCCAAATAGTATTCTTATGGCCTTCTTCTGGGCTCTTTGGACTTTAATCATATCGGCCCCGTTGCCCCATACAGTTATCGCATATCTTATCATGGAATGTACGTATGCATAATACACTGACAACATAATATCTTTCACATCTAATACAGATCTTAGTTTAATGAGCGCATAGTTAGCACTTGCTAACTTCTTACACAGTTTACCTATGTGGTTTGTATGACTAATAGTGTGATCAACAGTATATCCTAAGAAGACATTTTCTTTTACTGCAGGATTCTTGATCACACCTTTGCGAGATTGATATTGCATAACGATGCTTTTATCCGCATTTAATATAATTCCATTAGCATTGAACCACTGTTTGAGAATATTTTTTGCCTCTAAAATTTTTATTTCTAGTTTCTCGTTGTGCTTATCCTTTATTCCTACATGGGTATCATCGGCAAATAAACTAATATAAGTCCAATCAGGCATGGCACAGACAAGGTCATTAATATATATGAGGAAAAGAACAGGTCCTAATACTGATCCTTGTGGTACCCCTATATCTATAGTAGCAACTTTAGAATTTACTCCATGTAAAGAAACAATCTGACTACGATTACACAAGTACGTATGCATCATATTTAGTTCAGAGTCATAAAAACCATAGTGGTGTAGTTTTATTAATAATATGTCATGCCTTAAACAATCAAATGCTTTAGATAGATCACAGTATATGCTAGCGCACTTTTGTGATCCATCCAAGGCATCCAAAACATAGTAAAGAACTTTCCTAATTGCCATTTCCGTCGATCGACCTTTACGAAAGCCATACTGAGAAGTTGTAAAAAGATGATATTCTTCAAAATATTTTAATATTCTAGATTTAATAACCGTTTCGAGAATTTTGGATATGGTTGGCAGTATGCAAACTGGTCTGTAGTTGCCTAGTTCTGAACAATCGCCCTTTTTAAAAAGCGGAACAACTCTACCTAGCTTAAGACAATCAGGAAATATTCCTTTTTCTAAGCAATCGTTGATTAAGAAATGTAAAAGTTCTACCAAGCATTCGTTCTGTAAAATAAGTTTCTTCAATGTCTTGGAAGTCATATCGTATATGTCTGGTGTGTACTTTTCTTTCATATTTTTAACAATTGTTAATAGCTCTTTGAGATCGATTGGGTCAAATTTGATTTTCGAAGTCGCTTTTTTCGTAGCGTCTAAATATGATATACATTTGGCAGTGTCTGTATTAGTATTACACGTTACTTTGTGAGCTATGTGTGTGAAAAAAATATTAAATGCATCGGCTATCTGTATAGGATCAGTAAGATCTTTGCCATCTTCAGCTTTGATATTATTTATAGTTTTATTGGATTTTTGTTTTTTATTATACCTCACCTGTTCATTTATTATCTTCCTGGTCTCTTTTATTTTATTTTTGGAAGTTCTTACTCTATGACCATATTGAAGTTTTTTAGATGATATATATACTTTTCTCAGGACTTTCTTATATTTTCTTATGTGTGTAACTCTTTCTTTGCATGGATCTAATTCTTGTAATTTCTCCATTTCAGCCAACTTAGTCTTAGATATTTCTATTCCTTTCGATGTCCACTTTTTCTTATTACTACGTGCTATGAATTTCTTTTTTGGAAAAGCAATGTCATAATAATATTTAATAGCTTCTAATAAAATATTCATTCTCAAATTAGAGTCATTACAAGAAATTATTTGATGTTTTAATCTTAGAAATTCTTTTTTAAACAGGAAATGAAAATAATTTATGTTGCTAGGTGTCATCTTCCTTATAAACAAAACCTTCTTTTTTTGAATATTTTTTGCAATGATATCGTTAATTATTAATCGAATTGTTTTGTGGTCTGCAATTTTATGATCTAAAATATCTCCTTTAAAGTTACTAAAATTAACAATGAAATTATCGATACACGTAGCACTTGAGCCTTCAGTTCTAGTAGGTTTATTCAATACAAACTTGCAGCCTTTAGGATGAGTATAGTAACAACCTTTTCTTAATATTATGCTCTCCGATTCGTCAGTGACGCCTGGACCGGATTGATTTTATTTTTATACGTAAGGATGTACTTTCTAATTGATCCCATTTTCATTTTATCAAAATCGGTATAAAAAATTTTACGTATAAATTATAAAAAAAATAAGTCAGCTTTTACCTATTAGTAAGTACCTATTTACTTGATTTTTCATGAAGGGGCGTAGTTTACTTAAAGAAACTAAACACATTTATTTTAAAAACAAAACACTACAGTTAGAATAATTCGTATTCATATAACAAGACAAAAGAACAAAGAAGACCTTTACAGCTGCAGCGTCTCGTGCGTTAAAATAATGCAGCTCTCAGCATGAATGCTATTTACACTTTGCAGCACTTACGCATTTTAGGAATATGTTATCTTAAAATCGACGAATTTTGTAATACATGTTCTCGGAATTTGACATTATAGGAATTTGTCATCTTAAAATTGATGAATTTAGATATGAAGGATTTGGGGAAGGATGCTTGTTCGTCTCCGGGTTCCAATTGGCGGAACATAGTGTTGAAAAATTATAAATTAATTAATAAAGATTAAGTTCTTTAAAAAGTGTTCGTCAACTTCCATGACGACAGGCGGTGATAGGACTAATTAAGAATTATTCCGATTTAAAAATCAAAACGGCGTGTTGATTTTGATAAAATAATAAATAAAATATTTTACTAAGTACTTTCAAACAAAGAAATATTTGTCTCAAATCGGTTTAGCAGTCTCCGACAAAGCAGGTAACAAAAAACACACCAAAAACAACTCTAAAAATTGATGTTGATATATACATCGCTTTATCAGCTCGAGACTGCCACACTGGATTCCGCACATATTTTATTCTATTGCTTGCAATTTCGCAATATATTATTTATTATTCAATCATTATCATTCAATATTATTCATTAATTATAGTTTATTATTTACGATTTGATTTGTATAGGTATATTAATATATATCTATTACAAATTAGTTTTTATCAACTGGTTATTTTTATAGCAATGACTAAATATAAAATTCGTTTTAATAAATAACGTCTAGGTAGTTATAATTAAATATGATATTTTCCACTGACATTTTAACAAGGAACTAGATTTTTGATAGTTATAAGTATTAGGTAAGTTTAAAAGTTGTTTGTTTGTACCTAATCAATAAAGTGGTGGGTGTGATATACCTACGCTTTGACTACAGGTTCGCCCGCGGTATGATAACATTCCCGTGAAACAAATCGATTTTCATAATTTCAACATTACACTCAATATGAAAAAGGAATAAAAAGTGTGAACCTATAACAAATAAATAATTGCAAATTAATAATTTCTGTTGTTCAATACCGACCAACTGACTGATCGACGATTTTTCTTTCTCAGATGTTTGAATGGTTGGAGATATATTTTATTTATTCACGTACATGCCATTGGATAAGCATTAGAATGTATTCCCAATGCGCTTCCCACTGTTCTTATAACTACTACTTAACAAAAAATAATAATATAACAAATGCACTTTTAACAAACATTGCCAATATTAAATAACTTACTTTACATCTCTCATATTCGGTAAGTAGGTCCTTATTACCCCCAAATGGGACTTGAAGGTGACCAATTAGCGCTCTAGGGTAATAATGTAGCTAGAAAAGCCCTAGGACGGTAGGTAATTAAAAAAAAACTTTACTCTTTCAAAAAGTTCGCGTACATCTAACCATCATACTGGCAATAGACATCATGAATTCAGCCCAATGACAAAAGAGGTCGCTTCGCTATTCAGCCTTGTTTTCGTATGAGTATAATATTCATCAATTTTAAATATCGAAACGCGAAGCTCAATTTCGTTATTGAAAAAAATAATTAAATAAAATATGAAACAAGGCAAGAATAGAAAACGTTTACTTAAAATATTGTTTGTTTATGGGTTTTTTTATAATTACGTGCTAATTTGAAAAAAAAAACATTAGTTCTGCAAGTGATGAAGATATAAGCTGCACACCCGATTCAATGAAAATGGAAGCTGAAGCAGCAATAAAAATGTTTTATAAAATTTTCCTCACAATCGAGATGTAAAGCAGAGTAGTTAGCTCGGGTGTAAGCATCAATTGCACACTCGAACTATAGGCGCCCTCGCTGCGCTCGTGCGCCAAAATTTTTCGGGCTGCAATTCGATGCCTTACAGCCCTTGGCTACTAATCTACTATTACTGTACAGGCTGAACCTTAACTATGTCGTACAATTCTATTATCATTCTGTGTAGCTCAGCTTCCTTACAAATAAAAAGATTCAGCTCATGACTCCGTTCCAGTACACAATTTAGCAAGTGCATTGCTCTCGTCCCAGGAGCCATTCCTTCCGTACTCTATCCCCACTTGCGGAACTTACTTATTAATTTACTAGCTGTACCCGCGACTTCGTTCGCGGTTGCTAACCTTGGATAAATATATCAGATGGAACTTAAAAAATTAGAAAATGTATATCAGTGCCTTTTGAAAATCCTATCATTGTAAAAAATACAAAACGATAGCAGTGTTTTGAACTGCAAATTTGTTTAATTAAAGCAATACAGAAGTTCGCTCAATTATGTTCACCATGAGTGGACAATTTTTAAGAACTAAAGATTCCTCATAGCATTAACGCCTATTTCATTTTGCAAATTCAGCACTTATTTTAACCCATAGTTAATTTTTTTGCTAATGTATTTATCCCGATTGCCCATTTTTTTAAATTCTAGATAGATAGGCATTTGACAACCAGCTCACACGATCACAGAAGTCAGCGACACTATGGCTCCTAGATGGAGCATGCCCAGTCTGGACAGATAGGCATTTGACAACCAGCTCCCACGATCACAGAAGTCAGCGACACTATGGCCCCTAGATGGAGCATGCCCAGTTTGGAATACGTCTTTAGTCTCTCAAAGAAGGCAGCCGCAACATACCGTTAGGTGCTTGGCGACAGATTTTTCAATTTGAGGGTGGTAGCTAGCCAGGCAAGTGTTAAAATGCCCTGCCATCATGCTATTGTTTCCCCACGATGTTTTCCTTCAACGGAAGCTGAAGCTCTTCTTGCGTATTACGTAGGATTGAACCTCGTACCTCTCGCACGGCAATCTACCCCCTTTAGCTTCTCTGTCACCATCGCTACAAAAAATTGTGGACGCTGTGTTCATACACGTACAGTCAAAAAAATACAAAAATAGCTTTATGACTCAAAAGAAAAAAATAGGTCATACACATCAAAAAAACATCCAAATTAAAGCACGCGTTACCGAGCTATAAAGACGACTTTCATCCCCTCTCTCACGGGAATCTCCACTTATTTTCGCGATAACATCATTTAAGGTAGACCTTTCTAACAAATCTCGTTACCGTGTTACAGATAAATGCGACTTTCATGCGTCCCAGTAATTTTCGGGATATTGTAAAACTAAATATTGTATATAGTAATAGATAATAGATAACAAATGAAAAAACCATTAACTTACTTGTTAAAATGTTTTAAAATGGAAGAAATTAATTATTTTTTTAAATATATATTAATTACATTTTTATAATATATAAATAGTTAACATGCTTACCTATTTATGTAAGTTGTATTTCTATTTATATAAATGTAAATTAACTATTAAAATTTATATAATATATTAAAACACGTCAAAATAAATTAGTCGAACTACCCACCCCGAATCGTACCTGGAACAAAGGTACCATTACGCTGGCTGCGTTACCGCGTTGAATGGCAATGGCCAGCCTTCGCACCAAGATCCGGAGCGAGAGTCGCCAGTCAAGTCGCTAATTTTCAAATCAAGAATTTAATTAAGAAATTAATTTATTGATAAATTTATTATAAAATCGATTAATAAAAATCAACGAAATTATATTACGTTGATATAAAAATCATCATTGAAATAAAAATCAACGAAATTATATTACGTTGATTTTTAACCGGTTCGAATATTTTTTCATAATATAATGCTCTCCAATTTGTTAGTGACGCCTGGACCGATTTAATTATTTTTTCTTACCTATATAAAAACTTTTAAATTGTACTCGTATACTATTTAATTAAATCGGTCTGAAAAAGTATATTTTTAAATTAAAAAAAAGACAGTTTTTATAAGTGGCTGCTTATGCATATTGCTTGATATATAATGACGGGGCACACAGTTCACTCTGAGAATCTTTTTTTCACATATTTTATTTGCAATGTCTCTTTAACTAGGAACTATAAATTTTCGTAACTCGAAAAAGACAATTATATAAATAAAAAAAATAATAATCTCACAAAATACACCACAATGTTTTGTTTTTAAGGTTTATTAATGTAATAAAACGCCGCGGTTTTAAATCGACGATAAATATCGCATACATTTTCAAAATGTTTCATTTGAGTAATTCTACCACGGACTTTATGGTAAATCTAACGCTGATTCCGTCCAATAACATGTTTTGTAACAACACGTGATGTGTATACTTATGGAACACACTATGTTCCATGGGGACGATTTTTTTTACGCATTCCATGCAACTGCGTTATTTTCGTTTTAACGGGAAAAAGTAGCCTATGACTCTTCAAACCTTTTTATTTAGCAATATCAATAATAAGTTGCTGAGTAGAAGAAGAACAAGCAAACCAACAATAACACTTTCGTATTTTAATATATGTGAAGATTTATGAGCTAAGATTTACCTGAATAAATAATAACGTAAAATTTTTAAATATTTTATATTATTTTAATTTACCACCGACTTTATGATTTGCTTAAATTTTATGCAATCACCATGGAATGTAATGTAATGTAATGTAATGTAATGCATGGGAATGGATGCATTACATTAAGGTAAAAATCTAATGCATCCACTCTCGAAAAAAAATTGATTGTATCAAATTTATTTCGTTTATGCATACCATGCACATGCTTCATTTTCGTTTCAACGGGAAAAAGTAGCCTTTGACACTAAGAACTTTGACCAATATCTTAGCAAAAAAACAAGTCCATTTCTTACTCAGTTGCTGAGTAGAAGAAGGACAAACAAACACACTTTCGCATTTACAATATATGTGAAGCATTATGAACTAAGATTTACCTGAATAAATAATAACAAACAGTTCCGCATGAGCGGTCACGGAGGACGCGCGTGTCTCACTACGGTGAATAGCTGTATAAGTTGTTTACACGGTTAGTGATATTATCGTAAATCATCGAGTGCGAAAACGTAAACAGGGTCCCCTGGCAACAGGAGACCCTAAAGTGATTATGTATCCAATCTCAACGTATCAAAACCCCCCAATGTCTCAACAAACTCCTTTATTGACCAAACAAAACATCCCAACATCTCAACAACCAACAATGAACCAGCAAAAACCTACTGCATCAAGTTACGCCAACGTGACGTCATCAACTAGTTTTCCGAAGAAAGACCAAGCCATCGTACTTGACTCGATAGAAGGAATAACACTCAGGGAATACCTTATTTCATTATCAACTGTTACACCTGCGTCTACAATAAGGTTTATTTCTCGTATTTCGAACGGACGTATATATATTTACTTAGACTCGAAAAAAACAACGGATACCCTACTAGAAGAGAAAAAGAAACTTAAAATTCAAAGCCACATTCTTGAAGTCAAGCCTCTAATAACAAGAAACAAAAGAGTTGTTTTATCGAATGTGTGCCCAGTTATACCCAATCACGTCATTGAACAGAAACTGAAAGAACTTGATATAAAAGTGATGTCTCCGTTAACATTTATGAAAATAGGAGTGTCAGATCCAGGCTTTTCCCATATATTAAGTTTTAGGCGACAGTTATAAATTAGCCCAGAAGATGTGCCACACCTCCCAGAATCATTCCAAATAAATTTCGATGATACGAATTACTTGATTTATACTTCCACTGATGCCTTGAAGTGTTTTACATGTAATAAATTGGGCCATTTAGCCAAAAATTGTACACAGAGCTTAACAGATGCCCCTAATAACTCTCAAGAAGACAATCAAATAACCGAAGATATAAGAGAATGCTTTGATAGAAATGACGACAACGTAATATCTCAGCCCATTAATGACCCCGCCTTAATACAAAACTTTCTAAACCCATCACAAACAACAACAAAAGGATTAAAACGAACCCATTCACCAACTGTAACCGAATCAACAATTTCAGAAGTTATAAAAGAACAAACACAAGAATCTGAATCAGATATAATGGAATTTGAAACTGATGAAACTAGTAGCAATATTTCACTGGAAGATACGGACATTAAGACTAAATCTAAAAAGAAAATTAAGAAAGCTGATCATAGGACAGAAGAAGAAATTTGGAATAAAATTAAAAAAGAAATTGGAAAAATTAACGACGATAATAAGTTCCCTATCAATTTGGACCAATTCATTAGTTTACTAGATAACTCACGAGGAAAACAAAATATAAAAGAATTAGTTTATTCTTACACAAATAATGTTAAGGATCTTATTAAAATGTGCAATAAATTACATAGTAATATGAACAAAGGCTTAAAAAACAGATGTTCACGGTTGTCAAAAAAATTGCATGAAATATTGACATCTACACCAGCCATGACCTTGGATAAAGATTAGAGTTTATATAAACATACTTCATTGATTAGTAACTTAGGAAGTGTTATATCAAAATCAATAAGTATGGATATTTTGCAGTGGAATGTTAATGGCTACTTTAAGAGACTTGAAAATATCAAATTATTGATAAATAAGCTAAGTCCTACTTGTATTTGTTTCCAAGAAACGAATTTTCGATTTAGTTTTTGTGCTTCCATATCAGGATATGATCATTTCCATAAAAATCGACTACAAAGTAGTAAAGCTAGTGGTGGAGTAGTTGTTTATATAAAATCCCATACAATGCCAGAAGAAATAACTTTAAATACGAATCTGGAAGCCGTAGCACTAAAAATTTAATTTCCCCTATCATTAACAGTATGTAACGTTTATCTTCCAAATAGCCAGCCTCTCTCCAAACATCAACTAAACAACCTAATACTTCAGCTTCCTAAACCTTTTATAATTTTAGGCGATTTTAACAGTCATCATATTTACTGGGATTCAGATAAATACGATACGAGAGGAAATTTAGTGGCAGAATGGCTTGATGAACATGAAGAAATATTTCTATTAAATGATGGCCAAGCAACTCACTTTAACAACAATAATGGTCAAACAAGCAATATAGATCTGACTTTAGCTTCACAAAATATAAGATCATATTTTGATTGGAACGCCTTAGAAGATTTATAAGACAGTGACCACTTTCCGATATCAATCAGATCTGTTCTTATTAATGATGCTACAACATGTAATATTAGTATACCCAAAAAGTGGAAGTTTGATAAAGCAGACTGGACTAAATTTAGAGATGACGTGGAACTAAATATTCTTAAGCTAATACCCTCAAATGAATTCCCTTATCATAATATAAATGAAATTGTCACTAAATTCACTGAAGCCATCATTGAGGCCGCTGATAAGTCAATAGCTAAAACAGCTGGTATCTTAAGAAAAAACAACTTGCCTTGATGGAATGATGAATGTAAAGTCGCCATAAAAGAAACTAAGAAAGCCTTTAAGCTCTTTAAACGTTTTGCAAAAGATGATCCTAATTCGATGTTTAAAATAGAATATAAAAAGAAGAGAGCTAAGTATAGAAGATTAGTAAAAGAAAATAAAAATAAGTATTGGGAAAATTGGGTATCATCAATTAATAACAAAACTACCGTAAGAGAAATGTGGCAAAAGATACAAAAACTAAATCATAGGAATACTAAATTTAATAATATTATACTAGAAAAAACCGATGGTACTCTAACATCAAATCCTTGTGAAATCTCAAATTTATTAGCAAACACTTTTGCAAATAATTCTAGTTCAAGTAACTATATCAAAGAATTCAATAAATACAAAACAAAACAAGAGGCGCAATCTAAATTCGATATAGATAATAACTCCAATCCAATTAATACCGAAATATCGATGGAGGAATTGTTACTGGTAATATCTCAAATAGGAAATTCCAGTCCAGGACCTGATAATATACCCAACATAATAATTAAACATTTACCTCTTACTGGATTTGAGTATTTGATACAGATATATAATTACATTTATACGAAACAAGTGTTCCCTGATAACTGGAAAGAGGCCTTAGTAGTACCATTACTAAAACCAAATAAAATATTTTGTTCGCCAACCAGTTATCGGCCAATATCACTTACATGCAATCTTTGCAAAGTACTTGAAAAAATCATAAGCAAAAGAATCAGATGGTAGGTATTTAGAAATAAATGGTCAATTGTCACCATTTCAGTTCGAGTTTCGACAATTCAAATCTACTATGGACCATTTAACTAGCATAGAAGGTGAGGTTCTCGACAGTTTTGCGAATAATAACTACACGGTAATAGTCGCATTAGATATAGAAAAAGCTTATGAAATGGTGTGGAAACACAGAGTTTTAAAACTGTTAGAGGATATCGATATAAAAGGAAACACTTTGGCGTTGGTCAAAAATTTTCTTACTAATAGAATAATAAAAGTAAGAATCAACGACATTATATCTAGCCCTGTCCCTACTGAAAACGGTTTACCTCAAGGTTCCGTGCTGAGTGTAATTTTATTTTTGGTAGCAATTGACGATGTTCTTTTGCATTTAGAAAACCCAGTAAAAGGTTTTTTGTTTGCTGAAGATTTAACACTTACCTGCAGTGGAAGATCACTGTGACCCACATTAAAACTTGTTCAAAATACACTAAATAGACTTCAGGACTGGTCAATAAAAACGGGCTTCAAATTTTCGAAAAGTAAAACAGAGTACATGATTATATCTAATAGACAAAACAAAGCAACTAACATGCAGTTAACTTTATACAAACAAAATATTATTCAGGTAAAGAACTTAAAAAATTTAGGATTATTATTTGACGAAAAAATGTCTTTGAAACCATATATAAATAAACTGAAATCAGAATGTTATAAAAGAATAAACATAATAAAGACTTTATCATCGACAACATGGGGATCTGATAGAAAATGCTTGATAAACACATATCATTTTCTAATACGTTCAAAAATAGATTATGGTTCAGTTATTTAGATTCTGCACACAAACACACCCTTGAGTCCTTAGAATGCGTTCAAAACACCGCTTTGCGACTTAGCATTGGAGCATTCAAGACTAGTCCTACTAAAAGCATATTGGCTGAAGCAGAAGAAATACCATTGGGACATAGAAGAAAGTGTCTTGTGCTAACATATGCTAGAAATATTCTTTCTCAACCTGAAAACCCAACTTATCATAATTACATCAAATCAACAGCCGTAGACACAGATTATATAACAAAACCTAATTTAAGACAACCTTTTAGAACTAGGGCATTGAAATACCTAAATGAGTTGGATCTTAAAGTACCAAAAATGTTCGAAAAGAAATTACTTTCCATTGGTCCGTGGGAAAATATAATTCTACTCATTAATCTACAACTAACTGTACACCTTAAAGATCATACTCCTCAGTATATATAAAAAAAACCTTTTCCATGAACTACACAGTCGTTACAATGACTGTTATTTTTTTTACACAGATGGTTCAGTTGTAAATGGGAGGTCAGGGTGTTCAGTAGTGTATGGTAATAGATGTTTTCGTTATAGATTAGCTGAATTTAACTCAATCTTCAGTTGTGAAGCAATTGCTATTCTCAAATCATTAGAAATTATTGAGAGCGAATCAAATACAGTAAAATATATAATATATACTGATTCAAAATCTTGCTTGATGGCGATGCAAAATAAAAACAATACAAATTCTCTAATAAACGAAATCAAACAAAAAATGATAAATCTACTAAAAAATAGCTACATAATAATTTGGATTCCAAGTCATCAAGGAATAGACGGTAATGAAAAAGCAGACATGGAAGCGAAAAAAGCAATTAATGAACACGAAAGTTGGGACATGATTAAATCAACTACTGGAGAACTACAAAAATATATCAAACAAAAAGTTGAAATGAATTGGGATCATCTTTGGAAGGCTGAAAATACAAATACAAAACTGTTTAATGTTAGAAAATCAATCTATGATATATCACCCACTGCCTTTACCTGTAGAAAGGATCAAGTAGTTATTACTAGATGTCGTATTGGACACACCAATATGACACATATTCACCTTATAACTAAAACTAATAAGAACAAATGCAAGTGTGGACTTGATCTGTCCATTTTACATTTATTGGAAGAATGTTTAGCTTATAAGAATGAAAAACATTTATGTAAATTGCCTGATAAGTTAAAAGATTGCTTAAATCATAATGGATGTATGAAAACATTAGTCTTTTTGAAAATGATAAATATGTATAATTTAGTATAAATAATAATGTTAAATTAGTTATTAAATGTGGTCGCTAATGACCTTAGTTGTTAAAAAGCGACCTTAAATAAATAAATTAAAAATTATAATAATAATAACAAAAATAATCCCAAACTTCGTTTTTATTAAATAAATATTCGAATGTTTCTTATATATAACATCGGGCATAATTAAGACTACTAAATAAATGCTTCAACGGAATACAGATGAATCGGCCAGTTGATGCTTACAACCTTATTTTTACTATTTAATGAATTAAAAGTTGAAAAAAAACGGATTAAAACCCTATCAGATAACTATTACTTTTTACATACTAAAACACACAGATCTTTTAACATTCGATAGAAAAAGACAGATATTCTATAATAATACTGCCTTGTTTAAGCCATGAGGAGCACATTGCCCAGCAGTTCGACAGGTTTACAAAAAATATCGCAATTATTTGGCAGATTCGTCTGTATCATTTGTAACTTTACCACGACTTTTGATAATATCGGAATAGAATGTGGTGTTGTATATTCCATACCTATTTATATTCATTTATTTCAGATAACTTAAGGGCGAGATTTAAATTAGCGTTTACGATTGTGGAAAATTTGACAAATTCACTAGGTTTGCTGACACTACAAAAACTGTACAATTGCTAAAAGGAATACAGAAACGCGTTGACATATTTAAATATATTCTTTTAGAGAGAAATGAATTTAAATTCATCAAAAACATCATATTATAAATCAAAAAACTTTGTGAAAGTAGTGAAGAAGGTGGCGATTACTACGTTATTAGTATATTTCATTCATTTTTTTTTCAATAAATTTGTTGTATTTTAAACATTTTCTGTAGTTAAATCTATTTCTTAACTGAATATACTGTTTTTACCATCATTTGATGTACCGAATGTTACAGTTTTTAAAGTTATATGACGTAGACGTAGTACGATAGTAGATGTTCCTCTTAAGCTTAGTCAAGTAGTAAATTAAATGTAATACTTTTACTAAGCTAATTATAGCACCTGGAAGCTGTCAGTACTTGAAAATTGTTGGTTTTTTTTTTTCATTTCCGTGGAGGAACTGAAAAAACGTTTTTATGATTGAACTATTAAAACAAGAATGTGGTTTTTGTCCGACAAAATGGACGATAGATGTTGCCTCAGAGTTCGTGGTATAGTTATAATAAAATATCTAAATTAAATATTACATTGCGTCTTACACATCTAGTTTGCTTTGCGGAAGTATTCTTTGCTCTCCTTCGGGTTAGGTTTGATGGTGTGCTTGTTCGTCTCCGGGTTCCAGTTGGCGGGACACACTGTACAAAAATTATATGTAAATTATAAATTAGTATAAAAGTTTATAAAACTCTTAAAAAAAAAACAACTTCTATAAAGGCAGGTGCCGATTTCGATATAAAAATCAAACCTCTTAATCGATTTATATAAAAATTAAATAAGACTACTTGACAAGTATTTTACTTAGTAGGTACTATCAAACAAAGAAATTTTTGTCACAAATCGGTCTAGCCGTCTCCGAAATATCAGGTAACAAACATTAGAAAAAAGACACTAAAGACAACATAACTGTAAAAATTAATGTTGAAGTGCACATCACTTTATCAGCTCTGGACTGCCACACTGAATTCTGCACAGAAACCGACTTGGGGTAAATCAATAAACATTTGAGAATTCAAACTACCTATACAATGCAAAAAGTTGTAATATCTCATGAAAACAGTCTTTATTCAACACACATGTCTTTAAGCCGTTGAATGCCTTTCGTATACATAGTCTTCTTTACAGAAAACCGCAACATCTCTTCAAAGATTCACCTTTTTACAAATGTACATCTCTCAAAAATGGCTTTGACAGGAAATTTGCGTAACAGGCTAACCATGGGACAGGTTTTATACCCCATTCCCGGACAGGTCAAACATTTGTGTGCATGAACATGTCTGTTTCACCTGTGTCTGGGTTATATTATATAATATACTAGATGTGCCCCGCGGTTTCACCCGCGTAGTTCCCCATTGGATTGTCGAGATAATGGGGGAACTACTTTTTTGAAGTTAGTTAAAAAGTATCCTATGTCCTTTCCCGGGGTACAATCTACCTGTGCACCAAATTTCATCCAGATCGGTTTAGTGGTTTTGGCGTGAAAGCGTAACAGACAGACAGACAGAGTTACTTTCGCATTTATAATATTAGTTAGGATTTTATGAGCATGTATTAATGTATATAAGTATGTATATCAGTCATCAGGTTATTATAGCAAAGGGCTTTGCCTAGTTTGGGAGTTGAACACCTTTGTGTGGATGTTATCACATATTATATTATTATGTTTTATTGATTTAATTTAAACAGTTTAGTGTTGCTGTATATTACCTTCTCCATGTTTGTCTGCGAACTGGAACGCTTTGACCAGTCGGAGGGTTTCATCCACGGAGCGGCCGACGGGCAGGTCGTTGACTGACATGTGACGTAGCTTGCCCTCGCCGTCTATTATGAATATACCTGCAAATACATTTGCTACTAGTTTCGCAAACCACGCAAGTATTACATCTCCCGCGCATTGACCGCTATATACAATTAAATATTTATTTAATAATAGGCGAGCAGCTTTAAGCTGATGTGCCCATATCATATTGTGTTTAATTCATTTTTTTTAAAGTAGTGATAGTTTTATTTCACAGGTAACGTCATATGCATTAACCAAACACGTGTCTAATTATCAATGGAATTCTTATTAATTACGAAGCTAGTCAGATTTATTCATAGACTCAGTTTTCGGCAGCAGGGGTCCAACCGATGAGTTCTTTTTCATTAATTGTGCAATGCATTGCACAAATTGTCCTTACAGGTTTGCAAGAGATATATAGAGTTTCCAATCTTTAAACCTCTATTTGACGCTTATAGGGGTTATATTTGCAGAAATTCTTTCTTAGTACACGTCTACACCTTCAGGGTGTCCACTCTAAATCGTCAAAACATTTCCCTGACTTTTCCCTGACTTTCCCTGACCACTTCTAAAATTTTCCCTGATCTTTATAGCTGTAATTTTTCGAAGTAAAAATGTTTCTCTTGCGAATGATTGTAAGAGACAAAAATTATGTCTTCACAAACACTCTTAGAGATTTATGTTATTGGCTTCCCAAGGTGTCCAACTATCAAGGTGAAAATTTTCAACACAGATAGATTGCCACACCATAACCATACCGTACCATACATACACCATACCCACAATTAATTATACCGAACACCACCTTACCTTAATTAAACGATATTACCACCAGCCATTACCTGGGTATAGCCTACGACAAGGTCAGCGTTACGTCCGTTTTTTTTATTATCTACATGGTAAAGCCTATTTGCGCTTGAAAAGGTATCGCTGATCCTGTCGTAGACTGTAAACCATGATACCAAACACCACACACCCTATTACAGGACTAGGCTAGAATAGGTATTAAACATCATCACATCTATGTATAAATTTTGGGTTGGAGGGATGCTAACTACGTTTGTTAAGAATTACCACCATATAAAACTTTGACATTTATTGAGATCAATAACACATGTTAGGAACTGAATTAGGAAGCTTCAACTTATATGTAAGTGCAATAATTTAATCAATTTTTCTTCTTTTCTCTTCCAGAGCGTTTTTCAAAGTTTGCAACTCTACATTTTCTTTTTCTCTTTGTAGTTCCAGTTTCTTTTTTTTCTCCTCTACTTCTCGTATTTTCTTTTCGATTTTGCGTTTTTCAGCTTGTTTCTGCTGTTCTTTAGACTCATTTTCTTTCTTTTTTTCTAGACACGCGTGATATTTCTTCCTAGCACTTCTGACAGACACTAGTAGGCTGTTACTCGTGATGTGGTTTTCAGGGCCATCAATGGTTTTAAGGTAATCATAAACAGTTCTTTGTGCGATCAGTGACTCTTCTGTCAAATTTTCTACCAACAGTGATTTGTTGACAGAAAACCCGCCCTCAACACTTGCATTACCGTGAGAAATGATGAAACAAATTTTCATGACTTTCCATATGTCTTCATATTGTTTAACTTCACCTATGAGTAGATGGTAAAACTTGTCCAAACCAACCGCATCCTCATTGAAGTCTTCGAACTTTTGTCTCCAAGTTCCCTGAGCTTCAGATAACATTTTTTTGTATTGTTTTTTGGCTCTGTCGGCCACCTCTCCTTGAATCTTGTCTTGTTCATGTAACGTTTCAAGCACTATGTCGACACGATTCGATGCTATTTCGGAGTAATTCAAAATAACTCGTGGATCGAAACACGTCAAACCACGAACAAAACGAATCTTAATGGGACTTTTATCCAATAGTTTCACAACCGTCTGAACAATTAGTTTTTGAAAGTCGGATTTAAACGCTAGCTCGACTCGCGGACTGCATTTAGCATCTTTAAGCAGGCGCTTTGCTTCATATCCGATATCTGTCTTTTCTAACGGCAGCAGATTGTCTTTATCGTCTAAATCAAGGTTAATAATATTCTGACTCGAAGCCGTTTCTAGTTTGGATGGCTTTACAATCTTCGCCATGAGATTGTGAAGTAACTCTAGGAGGGCAGTGTAGAGAAACGAAGCCATAGGTTTCTCGCTTTGGAATCGGCGCAAAAAAGGTTCGAATTCGTTAGTCAAACTTTTTACAGACGATAGGTGGACTTTTACCACGGGATTCTTCATAATGTCTTTTAAGATTTTTTGATTATGGTTTTCAGGGACTGTACGATCATTGACAAATTGGTTGACCTTGTCATAAATTTTGAGAGCTCTTTCAATGCAAGGACCATTTTCTAACCATCTAATAGATGTGAATTTTTGTGGAAATACAGTCCCTTCTGTGATTTGTGTGTATAAAGCTCGTCGTGCTGGACTATCTTTAAAGAGATTGTACATAGTTTTCAGTACTTCAAAAGTCTTCCAATCTACTTTTTGATGACCTGTTTTGAAAGCACCATTGACAGTGTGCAATCCACACACACCTATGTCCAATAAGGGACTTTTTGTTTCCTCGGAAGAAAGAACATTTTTCAATTTTTTCAGAAAACTAATGTTCACATTGGGGCCATCCATAGAAACTTGTAGCAGTCTTTTTCTATCTAAATCAGCCAATCCTTCCAGAAATGAGTCTACAAGATGATCGGCTGTTTGCCGTCCCAGAAAAACAGAGGTCAAATATCTTGTGGCTACTGTGTTAGTATTAACGCACCAATATCTCACGCACAAGTCCATCTGACATTTTTGGGCCACTTTATTCAGGGATTCGTCAAATGAGATGACGTAATATAAGCATTCTCTAAGCAGGCTATTCAGTGTCGTCTGAATGAATGGCGCAATGCCATGGTTAATCACATATGACGCTTTTGTTTTACCCATGGTAAAGTTCTGGGCGATTTTGCTATCGGGAAACATTCTATTAAATGAGGTAGAAATTCGGTCACATGAATTCAACGATAGTTTATTGTAAATTACTTGGAGTGCCCACAAGATTTCTGACGATGTTACATCATTTTCATTGTAGGTTTGAATCACAACTTGTTTATGTGTTTTATTGTCATGAGCTTCAACAGTTGGGGCACGTGTGGCTGTTGTTTCATTGTCACCTACATTAGCCGCTGGCGATTGTTTTTCCACCACAACTACATCTTTATCTACTGCAGGAGCTGATTTTGTAAAGTATGAAATAGAGGGCTGTTTCTTGCGTAATTCCATATTTTGACGATGTTTAGGTCCTTTGCTGTGAGAAGTGATGGCCTGTTTTCCCATGTTACTAAGTTTGAACGTTTTATATGAATGTTACTAAGTTTGAAAGGTCTATTCATTATAAGGTCCTTATAATGAATAGACCTTTCAAATTTCATGTCACTGGGTTCAGCGGTTTAGGCTCTGCGTTGATTACTAGCGAATTTTCTTATATATGAACCTTTATAATTATATGGACAACTTCTTCAACAATCTTATCTATATAATTATATTACAATACAATACTTAATCGAGGTTGTTCCCCTTTTTCAGGAAAATACCTTCCTGCAATGGATAAACCCTGATGATTAAACATTCGAGATGGATTAAAACAAATTGCGACATACTGACAGAACACTACACGGGAAAAAAAAGATGTCTCCAACCAAAGCAATATCTACTTGGTCAAGACAATGTAGTTTCATATAATGGAAAAAACAATATACTTTTGATTTACTCGTGAGTAAATTATTGTTTCTTGAAGAAAAATTATTCCTGATCTGAATGAAATTACTTACATAAAAAAATATATTCTTGGATTGAAAAAAAAACCGAGAATATTGATATTCTTTGTTCAAGAAATAATTTTTTTTCTGTGTAGAAATAGACTTAACTAAACTTACAGAAGAGATATACACTTTGGTTCATATTAATTTTTTAGATTACTCATACATATTATATTCATCTATCTATGTATGTATATAAAACTAGCTGACCCGCCGAACTTCGTACCGCCCAACAGTTATGTATGTTTCTCACCTTGACAATAATTTCAAGACTAAAATCAGCTATATCAGCCTAGCCGTTCTCGAGTTTTAGAGAGACAAACGGATTCATTTATATATATATATATTTTAATTTTTTTCTGTCATAAGAACCATCTCCTGACAATAACAATCACAACAAAAAAAATTGTGAAATCGGTCCAGCCGTTCACGCGTGATGGCGTGACCAAGAGATATAGGGATTCATTTTTATATATATAGATAGTAACACCTGACTGACTGGTATTCGCTAGGAAAAAATGTAGATCCTAGATACATGAAATTCATATTTATTGAAGAGTTGGGTTATGCGCAGACAAGACTTTTAGACATTCAACTCCTAAAGGGATCAAATGGGGGTACAAAGTTTGAATCTTCTTTATATTCCAATTTATGCTGCGGGCATACCAAATACATGTACTTTAGTAACTGACTCACTATTGTAAATCTTTAACATTTTATATTCTATTTGATTATTCTATGCTATTTAACATACCTCGGTAAGCGAAACCCATTTCATGTAGAATATCATAATCTTCAGTGATTTTCTTCTTGTAATCCGACAGCAGAGGGAATTCTAGCTTACCCAAACCACCATCCTGTCAATACAAAGTTACTGATCAATACTTAATACATATAAAATGAATCAGTTAGTTAGTGGCTGCTCAGTATAATAAATCCATTGCCTTGGAAGCAAAAGCGCGTGCATTCAATCCCAGGCATGCACCTCATGAGTTTTTCACTTATGTACATATTATAATTACTTGACAGTTGTTTAAACTGTGAAGGAAGACATAGTGGAGAAACCTGCTTGTCAAAGAAAGTTAATAAATTTCGAATATGGGTAAAGTGGGCCTACACCCCCTTCATAGCTGCTCCACTGGGACACTATGGGTTGATACGTACATAATACACTTCAAAGAGCATACCTGCTCTGCACTGTTACCCACAGTTCTCAATTTTTTTACAGCTCATGTTACTCAAAGGTCATAAAGAATTTTAGGAATTGAAATCCTGTAGTTTATAAATTATTATTTTTCCATATGAAAATACAAATCTTTCCTTTTTATAATATTACCTAGTGTATATAAAAATTGAGCACTCATAGCTCACTGCTATACACAACAATACAGCAATACAGCAGAGTTGCAAGGTTGTTGCCGATTGCCCAATTTAGATATACAAACTAAGAAGTTCTAAAATATACATATGAGCTAGTAGTACATACAAATAATTTCGAATCATATTTGAGTGTGGTCATTTTTTCTTTCATCAGCCGGGCTATAACTACAGAACTTAAAAAACAGGTTCGAAGAATTATGAGAATATTTTTACAGCAGTGGCTTTAATTTTTGATTTGTGGAGATAATATTTGGTAGATAGAGGCAATACAAAAGAAATAAGAACTCTAAATAAGTAAAATATAGGTCAAAATGTTGTCTTTTTTTTCCTACTATATAATAAAACAATACCTTTCTAGGTGTATTGATCCAAGCCAAGTGGCTGTATTCCGAATCTGTTGAGACTCCAATGATATTGCAATTGATGCTCGCAAAGTCCTTGGCTTTGTCACTGAATGCAATCAGCTCGGTCGGACAAACAAATGTGCTGAAAAGTAACAGCGGAAACAAACTATATGAAATAAATATATTAGACTACTGGATAATGAAATAAAACATTATTGTACACCACTAAAGTAAAATTATTGGGAATGGTTATTGCCAAAAGCAATTTCTTTCAGGCAATGTTTTTCTTATTACATACTTTTTGTGTTTTTTTTCCTTCCCAACTAGTCATTTGACCACAAGCTTGCTCGACCACGGAAGTCAGCGACATTGTATCCCTAGATAGAGTAGGACTAGTCTGGAATACTGTTGAAATAGTTAAGATATAAAAATAAAGAAAAAGGTGAACATTTTGGTTTGGTGAATTTATTTGAAGTCACATAAAAACTGTAATTTGTTTTTTACAAAGAAACAATAATTCAATTAATATTCTATTTAACTATAGAGGTTTCAATTGCACAAAAAACAAAGTAGGTTAAACTACAACAAATACACTGGCTCTCAAGGAAGGCTGCAGGAACACACCGTTAGGTACTTGGCGACAGATATTAAACTTGGGGGTGGTAACCCAGGAGAGCGTTAGAAAACACCCTAACACCATGCAAAAACCTTAGAGTTAACCTCTTTGTAGTTTTCCTTAAACTTATAACAGAGCTAATGAAAAAAAAAACATGGGCAAGATTCGAACTTGCATAGCATCACTGTTGCATGCAGTTTCCAATCCTGGGTATTGTGTTATTTTTATTTAACACTTATGTTTTCTTGATATGAGTGGATAATACATAAAAAATTATATATATATATATATAAAGTAAATAGGTACTCACAAATCAAGAGGATAAAATAGCAGAACTACGTATTGGCCTTGAAACTGTGCCAATTTCAGCGTGGTAAAGCTTCCATCAACAACAGCCGTGCCTTCGAAGTCAGGAGCTTGCTTTTGAATTTTGGGAGCAAGAGCGGCAGATGCTGGAATATTATTTGGAGAAGTTTTAATAATAGAATTGTGGAATAATAAGTCTTATGATTTCTCTTAATAATATATGAGATATCATAAGTTATTCTACTGTTTTACACATAAAATTTGAGTTTTCGTATTTGATAATTGATGTCTAAAATGGAATACTTTTGATTCAGAAGTATTACTATTTATGACAGCAATGGGCTATTGTAATATGTAAGAGAGATTCCAGTTACTTGTAAGCTGAATTGTATTAAGACTTCATACACATACAAGACTGTTTATTTACCTACTAATATGTTAGTGATATGACTCTACGCAGTGCGAATTTATCTTGGTTGTAGGCCTCTGAAGTTTATCAATTGACCTTGCTTTTAAATATTATTTTTGTTTTATTTGGTTACGTAACCTATTCATAATAGGAAGTCAACTTACTGGTGCTAAAGTTAACTTTCTTTGCTGCGGAAAAGGCAGGCGTGATGACCTAAACAAAAAATACTTCATTAATATTCAAAATGTAAAAATAACTTGTTTTTACAACTTCGGTGTGTTGAATTTCTACATACCCGGCGCGCAAGCTGTCTCACTAAGGAAGACATTGTAGACAGCCTTTAAGCAGTTCGTAAAGGCAAAATAAGATATCACTTAAAATTCGATATTATCAGGGCTGGTAAATTGCTTTCGTCGTAGAAAGAAAACCTTGGAAAACCGGCAGACCGGCCTCAGCAGAAATTGAATTTGAGAGCGACATTGACATGTTTACAGTGTTGACATTTGACGGTAAAAACCAAAATCTTATTACTTTCTTGCAACATTGGACCGGGACAGGCGTTATGTTCAAACTTTTTGGTCAGGTACCTAGGTACAAACCTATGAAATGTTCCTCAAGCTACCGTAGACAGAGAAAATGTCTTTTACGTCTTTTTGATTCCATGGGTATACTTCACTTTGTTCACCTTGGTTAGTTTTAATGTAATAGTTTTATACATTATGGGTGATTAAAGTACACAAAGGTCATCAAAAAAGTCGCCCATATTAACCTGGGTCAGGATTTAATTCCAAGGTTCCAAGGAACAAATTCCACCGTCGTCACATTCACTTGGATGATACGTGAACAGATTGTTCGCTATTCGAAAGATACTGGCGAATCTGTCGAATATAGCGAACAATCGACGTGAATATACGATTCAGCATCGCGCGTTGCCGGCACGCACAGCTGATGGATGGGACGTTCATTAACTGTTAGACGGTATGATCTAATATAAATAAAAAAAATGAAGTTCGTCGGTACCGATACTAAACAATTAAAAAATATAACATAAAAATTGGTAGGTTTTCAATATACAAACAAAGAATAACACAAAGTCTTAGGTGAAAACAATAATTTATACATTTGCAGTCTTTTTATTACTTATTACTTAAATAATTTAATCTAGGTATATAATGAAACTTTAACCAGAAAATATTATTACTACAAGTATAAGAGTTGTTTCAAAGACCAAGTCCCATTTTGTTTTTGTTTGTATCTGAAAATAAAATATAACGAATGATTAAAAGTCTGAAAAAATTGATGTGCGTGTGACTAAGTCCCAAGAACGCTGGCTGCATTCCCGCGTTGAATTGCCACAGAAATTCTTTGAGCAAGGAATGAGCCAGCTCTCTTGTCACCAGTGGCATCGATTAGTTTAGCGCATACTATTTTTTAAAAAACTCTTGGTGCTAGGACCAAATATAACTTTGTAACTGGTCTATTATCTAAGCTTTGGAATAGCGAGAGTAATGGCAATGGCATCACTGGCAAAATGGTAACTTTTACTGCTTCGACTAGGAGACACCAGACACGTACTCTATATGTAGTGCAGTCCCAGCGCAGTGGCGTGCGCTAACACTGCCTCGGCCGCCTGTCTCGTCTCCAGGTGAGCGCGCGCAGCTTTCCGCCAGGACTCGGCGGCGGCGCGCGACGCACCTTCTAAAGCGCTCACGTATTTTAACGCTCCGGCGATGTCGCCGCGCTCTATCCAGAATCTACAAAAGAATTAACAACTAGAAACTCGCCCGATCTGACACCAGGCACAAATCTATGGGAAGGGGGCAAACGTGGGCACCAATTTAAATTAATGTTGGATAAAAGGGGAGAACTTACAATAGCTTGCGCCAAAGATGGCAACAAAACTTTCAGATACACATTAGGCTCGTATTTTACTACCAAATAAAATCTAAACGGTTACCAAAATGGATAAATGGTCAATGGTCAATGGAATTTACGTTTCCTAAAACGGACCTTACTGCAGAAAGTATTCAGAATGCCATAAAAAAATATCCTAAACTTACTGCGGACCTTGTTGCCGAAACTGTTTGGAGTGTCATAATTTGGTGACCGTTGAGCCATTTTAGGAACCAATAATATTATTTGGTGACCGTCTAAATTATACCCAACACACTAATTACACCTAGACGGCTCCTGTACAAAGCTTGCTGATTCAAAGCTTGCTGAATCAGGCTGCAGATATTAAAACAGTAGAACATTAAATATCGGGTAGCAAGAATCGGAAGACTTATTTATTTACTATAATACTAATAGAGCAGCTTCATGCAAATCAATTATTTTGGTCAGATTATATTTATTAGGTACCTAGCCCTTTGTAGCAAATCGAAGGTGTCTAAACCTTTCGGTGGGTTTTTTGGTGGGTTCTCATACTCTTTTTGAGGTATTCCTGAAATCTGCAACAAAATGAGCATTTAATACGCAAAAATGAAACATATTTAACATAAAACCTTGTTTAATCGGAAAAGTTCACATATCCAAGAATAAGAATAAGAATAAGAAATATTTATTGGCCTTTAAATAACATTCGTTACAGGCAAGTCTTGTTACATTTTGATTATTAATTACTTTAAAAATAAACTTAACTTATAAATACTTTTATAGTTCTAAGAACAAATACTTATTCTATTATACATTTACATTGTCATTTATTTCTTTACCTATTACTAACATTTTGTAATTGTTGTTCATCACACAAGAACGATGATTCCACAAGCTGCATTGACATATATTCACTGAGTTTATAAAAAGGATTTCTTTCAAAAAAATATTTTAATTTTTGTTTAAATATTTTAAAATTGAGTTCCATCACGCTATTTGGTAATTTATTGTACATTAATATTTTGGTGTAAAGTCCCTGTTTCTTACACTTAGATAATCTGTTGACAGGCAGGACTCGCCCTTTTTTATATTCAACTTCTGAGCGTTGTCCAGATCGCCAAGAAGCCTGTCCAAAACAACATAGCAATTGCTTTACACACCGCGCGCTGTGCTCAATCGCGACCTATACCTTCCACAAGCAACATTGTTTTATAATTATTTTCCAATATATGCAATCTCGAAGACCTACAGTGTTTCTATCAGCACCAGTACCTACGCCAAAGAGGTAACAAGCGTTTCTCCACAATTTGCATACTTTATTAAACAATTTTTGGCTGCCTTCCAACAAGCGGGTTTCTTCACAAAATACGTCCTACATCCAAGTACCTATGTTCAGATATTTAGGAGCTATGTAATACAAGATAAATTATAATTACAAGATAATAATTACAGTAAGATACATTTAGAGGTCTAATAAGCCAAAAGAGGATCACCATAAGTACTAAACGTGACTAACAATTTTCACTATAGGACTAACACTGAACACCCACAAGAAAATAAACCCACAGTTCCATACTTTTTGCCGAGACGGCCGACAAACTTTTTCTTTTAAACATTTGTTTTTTTATCGAACTTCGCGAGCTACTTTTGGGTATAGTAACCTTCTACGATTTACTTTTAGTATATCTCTGACCGTTAACCGCGTACAAGGTCTAACAAGTGGCTAAAAGTAATTTCAAAAAACCCGACTGCAAGACCATTATACCCACGTGTGTATCTATAAATGAAATCGCGGAATGCAATTAGTATACTTAGCCTATGACCATCTAAACAAATAAAGACAAATCCAATGACACAGACTCGCACATCAAAGCCGTTTTAGTCTTTAAGGAGACACAAAGAGATAGACATACATATTATTATTAGTTAGTTTTGTTTCATATATTTACTTATTTTACTTTTTACTACTATAAGATGGTTGCACCAATCGTTTTTTTTTTTGTATAATATAAGTTCTATCCATCTAAAGGTTACCTGGATGAAATTGCTTTAGGCGATAAGGCCTGTATCTTTTAATATTTTGTTTGGTGTGCAATAAAGCTATTTTCATTTATTCGTTATATAGGTACTTTCGGATTTACAAATGATGAGTTTACTTATATAGTTTGGGCAGTCGGTGAAAAAGAGAATGACACTCACCTTCATAAATAAAAAGAGCGACTGCACGAAGGAGAGTACAAAGACTGGCAGCGGAGCTCCTTCCTGCTCCACGAGTGCTACCTTCAGCGCAACATCTTCCATCTGCACTCACATACAACTGTTACCGTTAAGTCGCGAGCGAATCGGTTTCTTCTAGGCAAGTGTGCCCCATCTTAGGCCGTATCGTCGCTTCACATCAGGAGAGTTGCAGTCTAACGCAAGCCTATCTCCTATAAAAAAGGGTTCAGGTGTGCAGAGGAGTCTTTTTTACCGTCTTTCCCACAATAAGTAGTATCCTTCAATGGGTAATATTTTTTTTTAATGTTTGTTATCCAATAAGAACGGCTAGACCAATTTTAAATAATATCTTTTTGATGAATGGATCTACTTTTTGAGTTGTGCCATTTAAATTTAGTCAAAATCAGTCCAGTAGTTAGATTTTGGAATCGAATCGAAATGACTGAAAAATATCTATGTCAGAGCCGACATAATGGAAGGATGTCACAAGTTCATTTAAAAAAAGAGAATATCGTGACTTTTTTTTAAATGAACTTGTTACATAAATTGTCTACCAATTAAACTCTATGGATTTAGCAGGCAGGTGACATTACCAGCTGGAGGAGATTTGCAATCCGTTCGTTCATTATATTTGCAAAAATAATATGTAATAAAATATTCCAACGAATTGAGAACCTCCTTTTTTTTAAATAAATTAACATTATTATTAATAATAGTAATTACTTTTATCTGAACCAACTTAAGGCTAAAGCAGTAAAATTCTATTAAACTAATTTATGAGCAATGTATTTACGAACTTCGTTGGAAGTGGGCACTATGATAATTCCTGTGCTGTGGAAATGTGCGCCTCCCATTACAAAGGCTTTAAATGTAATTGTGTAGGCTAATTACAAAATAACACATTGCGAATTAATTTTGATTTTTGTGAAAAGATTTTAAATTGAACTCACCACGTGATATCTTTCTCTAATAACACTCTCCGGGACCACTCCCTTTCTGCGCACAGAGTCTGGTATAGCTTTCAATACTGACATCACTAACTTATCGTTCTCACCTGCAACCAAACGAATATTACTTCATTTGATTTCAGTATAATGGACAGCTGTGGACTACCAACTTGTCCATACAATAAGATATAGCTCTTTTCTACTTTGTAATGTAGTCCGATTCCAGTGTTTTTTTTTCACATAGCTAACTCATTAATTACTAGGATTTCACGTTTTATTTTTCTCTGTCTTTTATATCACTTTAAAGTTCATATTTTGCGCTGATGCGAACATAATAAAACGTAAAGGCCTAAACTACATCAAAGTGAAGCGATTGACACCAATAACAAAAATTTACGTTACAATTTAGGGGGTGAAAAGAGGTAGGCACTGGAACGAAAATAATGGACCGAACTTAGTCAATACGCACTCCCGCTTACACTTTCTAACTATTTAAAATCCATACAATCACAGAATTCACATTTCATAAAACGCCTTCGGACATCATGTTAAAAATAACATTGCTTCGCCGAAGTTTTACAATTTGTATCATTTCAATCTATTAAAGTTTTTTACGTTTAGGTAACAAAATATTTGTAATAATACGTTCTTTTTAGTAAAAAATTTTTATTAAATTCTTCTCAACAAAATGCCCATTGCCGATATTTCAACTCCAATTTTTCATAAAGTATCTTAATAAAAAATGAGATATTGCAAGCGACAATGCGTTAAATTCTGCGCCTTAAAAGAGAATGCTATACTAGAATGGAAATTCCTTGGCGGGTTATCTCTATTTCCGGAAAACATAAAAAACCTAAATTATATCTAGTTCTTTTATGTCCCGAGTGAAATGGTTTATTTAAGGGAAGCGCTTTACATCTTAGGCCATATCGCAGTTCCATATTAGGCAAGTTGCGGTCAAGCGCAAGCCCATAGAAGTTATATCATTAAACCTTTTCATATGTTTTAAAAAATCTTACCAGAAGCCTTTTCAATGGCCTTGATCTCCTTATCAACAATAACGTAAGGGTCTCCTTTTTTGGTGGCCTTCAATAAGTTGTACCCGGCAGTCCATAAATCTTGGGAACGACGCGCCTCTCTTTCCGCTTTCAATCGAGCTAGAAAAAGGTAACTTTTAGGCCAAATTTCAATTGAACTGTTTTTTTTTGAATATACAAAAACTAAAATCTCAGAAAAATCTGTTTTTCAGATTTCAGACTGAAAAATCTGCCTGAAATCTGTTCGTATATCCTAGATTTAATTAAATCTAGCATACATGCTGGAGCAAGCCGATCAGCACTTATTTGTTCTTATCAGAAAACAACAGGTTTAAATTTGTTATTTCAGTTTTTTCAATAACATTGATTTATACACCAAACCACTATTGGACTTATTTTGATAAAAATATATGAGATCAACTGGAAAGAACTAGGTAGCTATTTATTACCTTTCGAATAAAAATATATTTTTCAAATAGGTTTAATCGTCTCTAAGGAATAGGATATATACATTACAAAATACGGCGAATTGAGAACCTCCTACTTTTTGAAGTCAGTTAAATTTTATTTAAGTAAAACCTTCAAGCTTTTCTTCAAGCAATTTCAGCTTATACGCCATGTTTTCCTTCTCCGTGGCCATTTCCTTTCGTTCTAGCTCCACTTGCGTGGCTACCATCTTTCTCAGTTTCTTAGTAGCCTGTCAAGAAAAACTGAAATTTCTATCTCGTTTTGGATCTTTCTCATCAGTCTCATGGTTTATTTTGTCCATGAACTGATGTTAATTATTTTTTTCAGTAGTACAATTGATAGGTTTAGTTTTCTTAACAGCTACTCGTTAAACCGTAAACCGTAATCCTAACCCAAGCCGGATGCAATGCCTTTATTAGTTATAACACTACTTTCGGATGAATAAATGTAATTCAATTATTTACTTCCTCAGCCTTCTGTTCCAGTTTTATTTCTAACGTTTTTTGTGATTTCTCCAAATGACTTGCTAACGTACGCTTTGCTTCTTCGTCGTTGCGAACTTTTAGATCGGCGGCCTGAAGAAGATAATAAAATTAGAGCAATATTAACTCATTGTTCCTGAAAATAAGGATTTCACCGACCGGTTAAAGACTTAAAGATACCCTAGTCGGCGAACCCTTTGCTTCCAATCTCAGGTTAAGGCATGCAACTCTGAGTTTTTTCACTCATGTGCATATTAGGAACAATTACCACTTGCTTAAACAGTGATGGAAAGCATCGTGAGAAAACCTATTTGTCGGAGACGGTTAATAGTTGTCGAACATAAGTCCTCAACCCATAATTTAGCCAGCGTGGTGGGCTATGGCCACACCATCTTTCATATGGGAGACCCGTGCCCAACTGTGTGACGCTATGGGTTGAAACGCCGACTAGCTTCAACACTAAAACATCGAGGAAACTAAGAAGGTTAATAGCTTTCTTAAAGATAAGTGAAGTCCCCAACCCGAAATTAGCCAGCACAAAGAACTATGGGCTACACTCACTCCATAGGCGAGATCCGTTCCCATTAGTAGGAGCTAAAGGATGATACGTACATAATCGGTGAAAATACTATTAGTACTTGTAAGATATCAAGTAATTAATTTGTAGGAAATATCAAGCACAAAAATCATTTAACAAGCAAATTAGGCAAGTCAAGAGGGGGTTTACAGTTTATCAGACTACAAAGTTTTAGCGAGTGCAGAGTTATTGTAAGGGAACACAGTGAATTTCTTCAAAGACTCGTCTTTGAAGAAATTAGAAATTATAAATGTGTCGCTAGTTCTTAAATATACGAGTACACACACGAGCACAATTCGACAAATTATTTTAAATTCTAAAAATGACGAACTGTTGCTTCACTTTTTCTTAACTGCTTGTGTGTGACGTCACCTCCTATCCTATCCTCCTCCTATTAACGGAAGATCAGCGCTGGTTGTTTCAGCCAACATTATGTTGAGTTGTGTTGGTGGTTTGTGACAGAAAGAATTAATTAAGTTTGGTTTTATTTGTGCAGTTGTATGCTATACTGTTGTTTTCTGTTGCTAAATAAAAAAATATTCTATTCTATTTACAAAGCTAACTTTTTTATGATTGATGTGACCAACTAACTACTTTTACCTAGTCTCACAGATAAATGAATTTTCATTCATTCATTTCATTTCATTCATTCTTTCAACTATTACTGTGGTAAAATTTAACGTCACCCTTTTAAGAAATTCTACATCCAAATTGGCCAAAATCTTTTTATGGAGCTCCACCATGTTCTTTTGTCTTGCTTTCTGACCTTTCTCGTCAAGGGCTGGCAGACCTGCCGATATAAGTTCCTTTAACAAAAACTGAATACCGACTTCCATTACGGCAAGAGCCGATAGATAATCTAAGTTAGGGTCACGAGTCCAGACACGGAGTCGTCGGACGCCCACATAGTGGTATGGTTCTCGAGCTAGTTGCTGTGCGTAATGTGTCTGGCGTACCTACTGGGGACAATCCCCAAGGATGGTATAGAACAGGGTATAAAATAAAGAAAACTAACCTAAACTAACTGAATTGCCGTACCGGTACATCAGTACTATTATTTATTTCTAGGCTAATCTCGCCTACGATGTCCCTGCGATATATCTGATGTCATTGACCCATCTGGCTGGACTGCCTACCGGCCATTTCCTGTCTGTTAGATACTATCACGAAAGAGTTCTTTCTCTTACTTCACCTATCGTCACCACGACTAGTTATATTTAACCCAAAATGAAATCCTTCTCATATATATTAACTTATATTATGCACTGTCTGTAGTAAAGAAAGAAAGTTCTCCTAGGGGAAAAAATATAAAGGTTTTTATAAAGCCTTACTTTCAACGCCACGGTTGACGCGCTCCAACATTCCTGCTAACGCATCGTCCAGTTCTGTTTTTAGACGATCTACCTGAAATTAGTTATACCTACTTTTCATTAAACTAAAACAGACTCCTTGATAAAATGTATATATTGACAAATGTATATGTAGAGATTGGCCTAATGGACAAGGCATCTAGGCGTGTTGCCAAGGAGATGCAGGTTCGAATCCTGCCTGCCGTGAAATTTTTCGTTCGCTCTTTTATAAGTATAGAATATAGGTAAATAGTATTCCACTAGTGAAGCCCATTTGGTAACCATATTAAGGAAGTTGTGAAAAAATATGCAATTATCCAATTTGTGGCGACCATATTGGAACGATTTTTATCAAACATAGCTAGTAAGAAAACTCCCGACAAATTCACTGTTCAAACAAAATCGAAATCGGTTGTTCTGTCTGCAAGCTACGACGACACACCCTGACACGTCAACCTTATGCCGCCCCGTTGTTAATGCGTCTGGGGTTAAAAAAATCAAATATATTTATTGTGTAGGGTTGCTGTATATTATCTTTCTTGTCGAGGAAACCCCAAACCATTAGCCATGTAATTATTAAAAGTTTTGCTTGCGTCGCGTCGGCATACTCACGTATTTCTTCGTATGAAGCAGTAGCAAGTCTGGGTCTCCCCTAAGTTGGGGCTTCTTGCTCGTGTAGTCCGCTTCCTTCATCATCATACCAACTTCTGTTACGTACTTGTCTACTATCTCTTCCACCTGAATTTTAAATAAAACGTATATATACAACGTGTTACATAAAGTTGTGACAATACTTAAGGGTGTTTAGTCTACCCATCAAAGTGAACCCTGCGTAGAACAAACATTTTTCAAAATTTCAATAAACATATGTAATAAATATGTATTTAACCATCATTTTAGTCCAGAAAATTTATATCTTCGGATCATGTAAAGATTCTAGAAAAGATTTTATCCATATTTATTTCCACATTAAATCAAACATTACTTATACTTTCTCCACCGTATATTCGATAAACTTAAATAAAGACCTAAATTATAAATTATTAGCTAAGAAATTTAAAACCAGGCGAGGAATAGGTACCTACTCAATGAGTTTTCTTCTGCTACTTTACCGATGACGCTGACAAATAAAAACCGGTAGATGCCAAAATCTGTACAATCTATAAATACTCGTATGTAATGAATATAAGTATTTGGTTTTGAACAGTATGTACGAGTACAAAATATCTTCACCAACGATTTTTATTCTATGAAGATGGGCTCGATCATGTAAGGCCCAGGCAATACTTTTTTTTATCCTACACAGCTAGGCATTTGACCACAAGTTCGCACGATTACGGAATTCAACGATACTGTGTCTACTGTGCCTAGTCTAGAATACACTGGCTCTCAAGGAATGCTGCTGGAACACACTGTTACTATCATACTTTTTTTAAAACACTACACAACTTGAAAGGTTTAGTTCTTTTTAGTCTCTGCGTATAATTAAATTTGTTGTTACCAGGTATTTATCGATAAAACACGCACGAACATTTCATACCTACGTCATTTAATACCTAGGTCACTTTTAATTCAAGATTTTTGCCTCGTACATGCATACAATACCTTTCGCCACTGCGCATCGATGACAACAGACCGATCATTCTCCCATTGCCACTTTATGCGTATTTCTTTGATCTTGCAGCTGTATTCTTTAAGCAGATCTTTGGTGTTCTTGACAGCTTCTTTCGGTGCTTGGACGCCGCAGTCGAAGAAACGCGTCAGTTCGTCTAAGGGAGAAACGAGTATCAAGATTGTGATATATCATTCTGATGTTATATTTTTGTAAAGATTTTTGTAATTATAAGAAAGTACCAAGTTTGGAGAGAGCGCACTGAGCCTCTGCCACATGTTTCTTGACCAGCGCTTTCCTTTCTTTGCGCGCAGCTCTAAGCTCTTTCAGCTTATTAACACTGAAGTGCTCCATTGTTTCTCTTACTTGCTACAGAATAAAAGAAGAATAATCTAAATATATTGCATATTTTTATAAGTAACAAATAGATTCCATTTCAAAAGGCACTATTATAAAAAAATAAAAATTCAAAACTATTGGACAGATATTAATAATAATTTTATGTGACCACATGAAAAGACAGTATCAAAAAAGAACAAGTTTCCAAATTGGTTCAAGTCTTTGGAAGTTAAAACAAATATTTTTAACAAATTATCAAATTGAGAACCTCCTTATTTTTAAAGTTCGTTAAAATTTTACAATCCAACACATGTGTACACGTAAATGCGAAAATGTGTGTTTTCCTTTTTTTAGCAGCTGAGTAACGGATCGGTTTGATTTTTACCCGACCCCGACTGCTAAAGAAGGAGGGTTATTTTTTTTTGGATGTATGTGCGTACTCGGTATGTATATCAATATATATGTATGTATATTTCTTGGCAAGCCCTAGAGCCTAAACGGCTTGTCTTATTTTTATGTGAGTGGTGTCAATAGATTCGTCTTAGCTGTGAGAGTGACACTGGGTACATCAAAATTATATAAATAGGTTCAAAGATTTAGCAGTCGGGTTTTTAGAATTAGCTTCTCACCACTTTTTGCAGAGAAATAATTGGTGAACATAGGTACATGACGCAGATGAAAAAAGTTAGTTATAAAAAAAGCTAGTTATAATCCACCCACCTCGTTATAAACACAGCAGGCGTCCCGCGCAGTCAGATAGTTCAGAATCGCCATATCACCCAGATCTTTGAGGCAGGCTTCCACTTCGCAGATGTCCTTAGTTTGGATCGGAGGCGGTAGCTCTCTACAAACTTTCTTATCTTCTTTCACTTCTTCCTTTGGTTCTTTAATTAGAGTCTAGTGTTAGGATTATTTCACAAAATATTATCGGATTTTTTTTATATTTTAATTCAGGTGCTTAGTGCTCATTTTGGTATACTCGACAACATCACAGACATAATCACCTGTTTTAGCAGCTTCCTCACATACAGGAGTCTCTTTGATGGCTAAAAATAATAACAATTACGGTTAAAAGAAAAATAAGTAAGTTTATTTTTTATCCTACACAGCTAGGCATTTGACCACTAGTTCCCACGATCACCATGCTATGGTTTCTTTACGATGTTTTCCTTCACTGGTAGCTCAGGCTCTTTTTGCATGTTTCGTGGGATCGACCCCACTAACCACCCGACCATCATCGCTACGTGAATATAGTATATAAAGTCTATATTAAGTCTTACTAACGGCAAATCAGGGTAGATTGTCTTTTTAAATGAGACAGGACGAGCTGCAGCTTCACGTAGCTCCGCGTCAGACTTAAGTACTCGTACAAAGGTGTAGGTAATACTCATACAAAATTATAAGCTCGTCAAAGTAATCGAGTTGCGTATAGATTCTCTGGATAAAAGTTCACAGAAAGAGATCAGTCGCTTGCTTGAATATCATAAATTATCAACAACCGGTGTCAAAAATGGCTAGATTAAAACAGCGTCTGTGACCTATCTGTGTAGGAATGTCAGATCGTTGATAGGTCAATACAGGTTAAATACAAAGGTTATCTACTTGTAAAAAACTAAGTAATCAACGTACAAGGTAGCAGCAATTTCCCGTCTTTAGAACACTTCTTTGGTTCTTTGTCCTTGAACATATTCTCCACGGCTTTCTGCGCATTCGACACGCAGTCTATTGCAAATTCCTTGTAGGTTTTGTTCTCTTCGTGAACTATTGCTATGAAATCGTCAAGCCACGGCGCGTTAATTGTAAGCCAATCGCGCAGTTCGGGGTTAGTCCTAAATTAAAAGATAGGTAAGTTATTTTGAGACGTTAGCTGCATCGTTGTATCTAATTGTCGTCGAAGTATCAACCAACAGCATTCCTCAGCTGGTCACTCGTTATAACGATACGACACGAGGCTTAGACTAATAATTCTTTAGAGAATTTATATCTTTATCATGATATCAAGGCGCCAACAACGTCTCCACTGGTTGAAAGAGTGAAAAGGCCATTCAAGGATGTGTAACTACTCGTATAAAACCCTAACCTAATGCTGACAAGGTGATAAAAAAAATATATATCCATATTACAATTGCTTTAGAAATCCGTAGACTCGCGTAATATTTAATAGGAACCTGTTGATTTTGACGATAATTTTGGTTGGCTTAAAAGGGTACATTTCGATACAAACAGATAAAGAAGTCATCATAGCATACCTATGCTGGAAAAATCTTGAAACCCAAATAAAATCACGATCAAATCTTACTTAGCATAAATAGCGAATCCTCCAGCCATAACAATTATCATTACACTGCCCCATAGCAGGTAATTCTGGCTGGGTTTCTTCGGTTTTAGCGGTGGTGGAGGCGGGCATGGTTCGCGTTCTTGCGGCTGATTGTTTTTGTTGTAGCTAGGAAGGCAGCGAGCGATCGGTGCGAATGAGACGGGGACCGTCTCGTGACGTGGTCGTCGGTACTGAAAGCACAAAGAAACTTGCTGTAGGTAAATAAAGTCCACTGAACGAACTGAACTAGTAGCGTTGCAAAGCTATCTTGTCAGGCAGTCATTACCACAATGCTAATCAATTTATTAAGTTCTTGGTCTACAGTCATGTGAACTGGGGTACGATGACATGTGATCTCGCGTCCCAGTTTTCTTTTCACCAAATCCATCAGCTATTACGTAACTAATAAGTGTTGTCGTCCGCGAATAAAGTTTACAAATAGCCCGATAAAATATACTAGGTAAAGATGAGTCCTCTACAGCATCGATGTAGGTCGGAGGTACGAAGTAGTTACTTCATAACGTAGAAATGACCTTTTTTGATGACTAGGAGTAAAACTTCTAAAATATAGAAATACGGAGAGTTCCGGGATCTCTAGACGAACTTACCGGTGCTCTCCTTGCACAATGCTTCAGCACTTCCCTGGGGAGCTGTATCATCGTCCTTAACGTGAACGTGAGCCTTCCCAGGGCTTGTGTCAATGGGTGTTTAAGTCCCGCTTTAGTCGCCTCCTACGCGATATCTACAATATTCTTAGACCTCTGTATCCTCTGGCCAAAGGAACTGTTTTCAAATTATTATTATAAAATAGTTAACTTACCCATATTGTTCTAGCAGCTATAACAGACGATGTGATCCTGAACATTGTTTTTGTGTTTGTTTGTTGGTTTACTTGTAAAAACGGACAATAGCGCTGAGCGCCGACATTTGCTTTTCTGCCGTCAATCCGGCACGTACGTATATCATGACAGAGAAACTGTCCATCACTTTACAGTTATTTCAAACCTTAGCGTAAAAGAAAGGAGTTTATTTTACAGAGCTCTAACGAATATCTACAAGCTCTTCGAGAAGAGCCTGTAGATATACTATGGGAGAATATAGAATATAAAGAGTTACATACGAAAACTTCTGAAGTGTATTTATTACTTTTTTGAGACCTTATAAATAATAAAAATAGTAGATATAAAATAAATTATTTTGTCTATGTACCACTACAAGAATATAATTTTCTAGCCTATGAGTATCTTCGTTACCATCAACACCAATGTGCCAAGGTATCCATTATACACACACACTACATTATACCTTCATACTAAACTAGATCGACAATAAAACAAATTAACTGAAATAAAAATCATTCTTTTTAATTTATTTAAATTACAATATTTTTATATTTACATAAGTTACTAAATTAATAGAAACATGGATCTAATCGCTGGTATATCGGATTTTGTACAGCTTATACATTTTTAAATGCAAAAATTATCTAAATTTGCTAATTTGTTAATTATTAATTAATAACAATGATTAAAACCTGGAATTGCCTCTTGCGCAGTTTTTTTTTATTAGCCATATACAGACGTGTGGAAAAGAGACGACCGCATGTTTCATATTATCGCAATACATCTGTTTCGTAATCATGTCATACGAAAACTGCAACAGCGCCAGATTTATGTAACCGTTTAAGTAATTCTTTTTAGTTGTTGCATTAACAATACCAGCGACATCTCTTTACTAAATACTTGAACTAATTTTACAATATTTATCGTACACATTTTCAGTACTTTTGCATTTCATTTAAGCGTCCTCTCACTATAATGAGGAAAAAATCCAACAGCGAGGATCGTGATTAAATATAATTATAATAAATTATATTAGACGCAATTAAATCTAACTGTTATTTGATGAACAATTTTAAACCTTTGATTGTGATAAAATTGGATAAATGTTGACGTTTAAATTATTTTTTTAGAATATGCGTTAATTCACTCATGAACAACATAATTTGTCAAAGAAATATCTGAATACTTACATACGTCAAACAATCAAAGTATAAAAATATACCGAATACCGAGTTTTGGCTGTTGTTTTCGAAGGCCCTTTAATTATATTATACCTAAATCATGAAATAAATGGTGTAAAATATTTTTATTTCACAAATAAAATTTAAAA
This sequence comes from Ligdia adustata, assembly GCA_947049295.1. Taxonomy (NCBI): domain Eukaryota; kingdom Metazoa; phylum Arthropoda; class Insecta; order Lepidoptera; family Geometridae; genus Ligdia; species Ligdia adustata. Next base: position 4,065,968 of record OX346236.1, on the reverse strand, counting down.
AAAAAACGTGCTAGTGGAGTCGTAAACAACAGTCAATAATCGTCCCTAAAATATTGAATAACCAAAATAAATTCAAGTAAGTCATGTTAATTTTTTTCCAATTTTGATACATATTAACTATAAATTAAAGTTGTAATTTGCAAGACATAAACAAACAGTTGAGGTATAGAAAAGTAAAGTAAAAAATTAAAGAGTATAATATTTTTTATAGTTTTTCATTTTTTTTGTAGTGCCGATGTTTCGAACGATGAAGTTAACACTAGTCTCATTTCAAACAATAAATGATAAAATATTCAGTGAAATAATATTAACACAACAATCTAAATTTTTAACAATTTTCTATCAAATTGTTTTTTAACACTATAAAGTGTTCTGGCTGTAATTTTCAAATTTACAACAAAGTAGCCAAGATTATTAAAAAGCTTTCTGTTCTAAAAAGCCTGTTTGTAAATTATGATTGTATAAGCCAGCATTGAAAACCCAAACTCTATTTATTATACCATCAATCGCATTATATGACGTCATTACCAATGAAATAAAAATTCATAATTATTACCACACAATATAACCGTTAGGGACAAGATAGAGTTTAAATTTCCATGGGTTTCCGACAAGTTACAAGACTTTGCCAACAGTTGAACACGTCAATAGCGATCAGTATTTACAAATAAAGGAGGCCTGAAACGGAGGCGTGCGCCATGACCGCCTCGGCGGCTTGTTTGACCTCCAAGTGTCGTTTGGCCGCTTCTAGCCAGGGAATGGCGGCTGCGCGTGCGCCTCCTTGTAAGAGATTTACGTAGCGTAACGCGGAAGGAACATCGCCGTGCTCCATGTGGTATCTAGAGGGAATATTTGACGATTAGTATCAGTTCTTAAGACAAGTTCTAAAGCAACTTAGCATATTTAAGCCGTGTCGATTACACGAAGTTTTAGAATTCGCGTAATTCGCGGCTTATTCCTTCTGTGGCAGTACGCGACTCAGTTCGTTCACTATTCTGCCGCGTCGCTCGGCTTAACGCGTTCTAGTGCTCAAACTAAGCCTAAAGGGCACACGACTTCATGGTAACGTGCGTAGAGAGAAAGATGAAACAAGTAGTTAAAAGAGAGTTCGAAAAAAACCCGACTGCTAAATCGTTTAACCTGTGTATCATCCTTAAAGTTTTTTTTTTAATTTGGATGTACCCAGTGTCACTCTCACGACTAAGACGAATTTAGTAAAGTAAAGTAATATTTATTGACCTTTAAATAACGTTCGTTACAGGCAAGTCTTATTACATTTGAATTAAGAATTACTTAAAAAATTTAACTTACAAATCTCATTTATATACGATTACTTAATATTAGTTCCTAGTTTAACAGTTCTCTTGACAAATATTTACATTATGATTGCTTTGTTTAGTTATTAGTGATATATTATTATGGTTGTTCGTTACACAAGAACGATGATTCTACTCGTACAAGCTGCATTCACATATATTCGCTGAGTTTATAAAAAGGATTGCTTTCAAACAAATACTTCAATTTTTGTTTAAATGTAATAAAATTCAGATCCATTACACTATTAGGTAATTTATTGTACATCAGTATTTTGGTATAAAGCCCCTGCTTCTTACATTTAGCTAATCTATTGATTGGTAGGATTCGCCCTTTTTTATTATTGCGTGAAATTCTTTTTTCCGGTATTTCCCTATCCTCGTGTACTTCTAATAAACAACTATAAATATAAAGTGATATAACTGTCATTATTTTATCTTTTTTAAAGTGTTTTCTCGCAGGACTACGTTTTTTCAAACCGTTAATAGTTCTTATAGACTGTTTTTGACATTTTAAGACTTTTATGCTATCTTTAGCATTTCCCCAAACAGTAATAGCGTATCTTATAATAGAATGCACGTAGGCATAATAGACAGAGATGAGCGACTTTTTATCTAGTAATGGCTTAAGTTTAAATAAAGCATAATTACCACTTGCCATTTTCTTGCAAATTTTATCGATGTGCGCATTATGGCTAATTGTATTATCTATTGTATAACCTAGAAATACATTTGTTTTACTAATGGAATTCCCGAAAATACCTAACTTTGACTGATACTGCATAGAGATGGTTTTATCAGAGTTAAGAACAATTCCATTTGCATCAAACCATTCCTTTAACAATTCCATAACAATACTAACTTTATTTTCTAAATTATGTATACATTTGTCTCTGATACCTACATATGTGTCATCTGCGAATAAATTTATGTGAGCCCATTTATTGACACCACTCACATAAAAATACGACAAGCCGTTTAGGCTCTAGGTCGTGCCAAAGAAAGATACATACATACACTCGAAAATCATAACCCTCGTTCTTCCGCAGTCGGGTAAAAATCAGAATGTATGGAACTGTTATTTAAAAATGTTTCAAAATCCGTTCTATTTATTGTTTACTTTAGCCTAGTGCACAGATAGTTTTAAAGCCAAAATTTATTTTATTAAAAGTCACACGAAGTATCTATTAATTTTAGTAAACCTTAAGCCGATAGCCCTCTATTTCTAGTGAGGAATATCTTACATTTGACATTCGCAAGTCGTATGCTTTAAAAAAATATTATTTATTTATTTTTCAATAAACTTACTTTGCTCTCTGGATGATCTCAAACGTGTCTAATTTGGAGAAATCTGTGGGTTGGTTGTTCAGCTCGTCTTGTGGAATTTCAGCCAGCTATAATAAATAACAAAAAAGCTTTTTTTATCAATACATTAGCGGAAAGTGACAGTAAACAGACTTAAAATAATTTACTACTAATAAATACTTACATAGCGATAGTTACATAGAAATTAAACAATTACTATTAATAATTAAATTATTATAAGGAAAAAAATATATAAAGATTGTTAAGTTTAGAATTAGATTAATTTCAATAAATAGCATTTATTTTATTTGTACACTTTGCAACACCCTGGCAGGGTCCTTTTGTTAGTTTTAGGCATCTCATGTAAAGCTAGACTGAGATTTGGATGCAATAAAGAACTAACTATCTAACTAATTAACATGATATGAACGTATGAAAAATCAACTTCAATAAGACATTTTTTTAAGTTATTTTGATTTAAAAACCATAATACTGGACCGATATTAATAAAAATAAAATGTGTCCTCCTCGTATGTGAAGCATTTCCTTTTGAAACAAAAAAAAAATATTCATATTGGTCTAGTAATTGCCGAGATATCGAGTAACAAACATTTTAAAAAAATGCAGTTGAATTGAGTGCCTTCTGCTTTTTGAGTAGTAGGTGAAAAATACACGTTATATTATACATTTTTATACATATTATTTGAAAATGAATTTTCTATTTAAGGAGATCTGCTTGTTGTAGAAGGTCGAAGATAGTAAAGTATTAACACCCAGTCAATTTAAAGTCACGTCCTGTGAGTGTTGATACGGAGATTTAGTAAAAATTAGATAATGTGTTGATACGGAGATTTAGTAAAAATTATATAATGTGTTGATACGGAGATTTAGTAAAAATTAGATAATGTCTTGATACGGAGATTTAGTAAAAATTAGATAATGTGTTGATACTGAGATTTAGTAAAAATTATATAATGTGTTGATACGGAGATTTAGTAAAAATTAGATAATGTCTTGATACGGAGATTTAGTAAAAATTAGATAATGTGTTGATGCGGAGATTTAGTAAAAATTAGATAATGTGTTGATACGGAGATTTAGTAAAAATTAGATAATGTGTTGATACGGAGATTTAGTAAAAATTAGATAATGTGTTGATACGGAGATTTAGTAAAAATTAGATGTGTTGATGCGGAGATTTAGTAAAAATTAGATAATGTGTTGATACGGAGATTTAGTAAAAATTAGATAATGTCTTGATACGGAGATTTAGTAAAAATCAGATAATGTGTTGATGCGGAGATTTATTAAAAATTAGATAATGTGTTGATACGGAGATTTAGTAAAAATTAGGTAATGTGTTGATACGGAGATTTAGTAAAAATTAGATAATGTGTTGATACGGAGATTTAGTAACAATTAGATGTGTTGATACGGAGATTGAGTAAAAATTAGATAATGTGTTGATACGGAGATTTAGTAAGAATTAGATGTGTTGATACGGAGATTTAGTAAAAATTAGATAATGTGTTGATACGGAGATTTAGTAAAAATTAGGTAATGTGTTGATACGGAGATTTAGTAAAAATTAGATGTGTTGATACGGAGATTTAGTAAAAATTAGATAATGTGTTGATACGGAGAAAGGTGTGACAATACTTCAAGGTGTTAGTCTACACATCAGTGTGAACCTATGGCCGGCAAAATTTAGCAATTTTATAATATGCAACTGATACAGGTATCATTATTAACTTAAGGCATTATTTGGTGGACGTACACCATCTTGACCGAAAACTAAACAAGTCGTTTAATCATAAACAGGCACTAAAAGCGACCTTATCACTAAATAAGAACTTCTTTCATACAATCTTTGTAGAAAAGGTAAATTAAAAATTCATATTATAGTTAGGTACCTTTTGGAATAGTAGTTTGGACTGAACCCACGACAGGAAGTACACGGGCAGAGCGGCGCCGTCGCGACCCACTAACGCCACCTTGGCTGCCGACTTCTCCATCTAAAACATAAAGAAAAACATATTTGAAACAATTTTACGACAGATTTTAATTGATCGAGCGAGCGCAGCCTCTCTAATTCGAGTCTGGCAATATTTTATTTTGTTTGTCAGTTTGTATTTACGCGCAGGTCGCGTACTTTTTAATAATTTTGATGATACTTGATGTAAATTTTTTTTTTTTATCTGAATTGTATTTCACTCAATAATGCGGTTTTAAGGCGGATAAATTTATTGCAAAACCTGTATTTCCATGGTACTATAGCAAACAAAGTTTCAAAGGGTTTCACTTAAGTAATATGGGGTATATTTTGATTTCAAAATGGTTTATTTTAATATACGAGTACTGATAAAGTATAGGTACCTGGTACAGTGCTCGCCACGGATCTTTGTTTGTGAAGTTAGCTGGCTTGCGTCCGGCGGCTCCCCGCCCGCGCCCCTGCGCCGTTTGTGTACCGTTTTTTCTTCATTGCGCAGCCATTTGTTGCTTCCTTCACAAACATAAAGATCCGTGGCGAGCACTGTACAATTACTTACCACGTCAAACCTATCGCGTAGCGCTTTCTCTGTGATTACTCCAGACTCTTTCACTTCTTCAGGAATGCCTTTTAGTACAGTCTGGACTAGGACGTCGCCCGTTCCTGCGATAAGGAAGAACGAAAGAGTGAACTAGTGAATGAATGGACAAGTGAACGAATTAATGAACTAGTGAATAATTAATGAATGTTCGAATGAACGTGAGAATGTACAAACAAAATATTACAATCGAAATGTCATTTACTTTGTTTTTATTTTTTATATAGCTAATAAGCTTGCACTTTACTAGAATGTAACATTGAGAAATTAACTTGTAGTACGACATGTACTTTAAAAATTATGAGATAAGATAATTTACCACAGATAACATAAAAATAATAAGAAATCTGGATACGCCTTTCTAGCTTTCTTCAGTGTTTTGATTTCGATATAGACGTGCGCATTGTGGCCTTTACGTTAGTCAAGAATCTATTATTTATCTATGCTATTGAGCACTTGCTTTTACAATTGATAACTAGTTATTTCTCACCAGCTTTCTCCAACGCTTTGATTTCATTGTTGACCTGGACCTGCGCAGAGGCAGGTCGTCTAGTCGCCGCCAGTAGGGCTTCCGCAGCGGCCCAAAGTGACTGCGAGCGACGCGCCTCTGCCTCGGCCTTCGCCCTTTCTGTAAATAAAAATGTTCATTTTTATGAAGGTAGTTTTAATGGGCAGTATTTTTTTGTCTAACACAGCTAGGTATTTCACAGCCCTAGATGGACCATGCCCAGTCTGGAAACACTGGCTCTCAACGAAGGCATCCGGAACACACCGTAACGTTAGGTTAGTTTTGGGGATAAGATCGCCTGTTGTGCCAGAATTTATTCTTTGATGTTATATTGTTTGTAGGGACCATTAATATTATATTTTTGTATTGTATAGATTGTAATTCTAACAAAGATTATGTGCTAAAGAGAACAGGACTTTAGGTCTAATGTTTGGACTCAGGACAAGAATTGGTCGGATATCTGATCTTATAATTATAACAACTGACAACATCACATTTTTGCAAAGTGATGGAATTTCGAAACCGTAATATAATGAAGAGTTCATACTAAAAATACCAGATTATTAAAGGCTCGTGTTTAAACAGTTCCTATTGTGCTACCAAAAAATTATAATCGGTTACCAAAATGGATAAATGGTCACCAAAACGAACCTTGTTGCCCAAAGTATTCAAAATGTCATAAAAAATTACCTGAACCTAATGAGGACCTTGTTGCTGAAAGTATTCAGATTGACATAAAAAATTACCTGAACCTAATGCGGACCTTGTTGCTGAAGGTATTCGGATTGACATAAAAAATTACCTGAACCTAATGCGGACCTTGTTGCTGAAGGTATTCGGATTGACATAAAAAAGTACCTGAACCTAATGCGGACCTTGTTGCTGAAAGTATTCGGATTGACATAAAAAATTACCTGAACCTAATGCGGACCTTGTTGCTGAAGGTATTCGGATTGACATAAAAAATTACCTGATCTAATGCGGACCTTGTTGCTGAAAGTATTCGGATTGACATAAAAAATTACCTGAACCTAATGCGGACCTTGTTTCTGAAAGTATTCGGATAGACATAAAAAAAACTGAACCTAATGCGGGCCTTGTTGTGGAGTAGTCATAATTTGGTTACCGTTGAGCCATTTTAGGAACCAAAAATAATATTTAATTACCGTCTAAATCATACCTATTTTTATATACACTTTCTTCAGATTTATTTACAAAAAAATGATGAAAGAAAATCTCGTATTTATGTTAAGACAGTCAGATGCCATAAATAAAAAATATTATTGTATCTGTCATCAGTGAACAGTTCCAAAACAAACAGATAAATAATTCATGACGTCACTTTATAAGAGCTATTGACCCTGATTCGGACGGACCAACTCACTAAACTAGCCTAATTTGACACTTCTAAAATTATCTCCTCTTTTTTTTTTCCAAAAGTGAGAAAAGGATAGATATAATTTTAAGAACTTTTAATTTAGTCAGCGTGAGTGGCCGAATTGAGGTGATTGACGAGAATAACATTACGCTCAACCTTACTTATATTTTCATAAATCTAATAAAAAAAATAGAACTATTCCATTCTAAATAATTGAGAAAAAATAAATAAGAGTACGTTGTTTTTCATTTGTCTTTCCATTAAATATCGTAATACTCGTAAGAATGAGGGGTCAAAAATTTGAAATGTTGTCAACTGTTATACGTTACAATTTAAATAAATGAACATTTTTAATTACTTTTGAGTGTAGTTTCGATGGCCATCATTTTCCCGGCCATAGTAGCCAAATCCTTTTTGAACTCGATGCGCTCTTTCTCTAAAGCCTCAGACACGTTGCGGTTGAAGCTCGCCATTATCTGTCATTTAATACATGACCATACATTATTACATTGAATTCGCATTATTGAATAATATTATCAAACGAAAACTCATCAAACAACAATGAATGTCTGTTTGTTTAACACAGCAACACAAGGTATAAAAAAATGTTATTCAACTTTTACAAAAAAAAACCATTTTTTTTAAAAATCAATATTATAAAATTTATAATTTTCGAAGTCAGTTAAAAAATTGTTTCAATTGTTTATTAATATCATTCGTTTAATCATTCATTCATTTCATTCGTTCTATCATTCATTCATTTCATTCGTTCAATCATTCATTCATTTCATTCGTTCAAACAATCAATCTTTTCATTCGTTCAATCATTAATTCCAAATATTTGTGAAAGCCACCTCTTTCTCCTTCCTAGCTACGGCTGCCGCTTGCACCTCCTGTTGTATTTCGACTTGCTTCAACAGCTGCTCTTTTAACCTCTTGTTAGCTTCGGCTTGAACTACTAGCGCCTGAAAATTACACATAAATAATAAGCTATATAAGATAACAGGTTTTTTTAAAGATAAGATAAGATAAGACAACTCTTTATTTAAAAACCAGCAACAATACATAAAATATGATTAAAGAAGACCTTATTTACATATACAGGCTTTTAAATGGCGGCCTTATCGCTTAAAGCGATCTTTTCCAGGCAACCATGCACGTAAATGATAATAACTTATATTAAAGAGGCCTTAAAATATTACACTACCAATTAAACAGCAATAATAAATAATAATAAATACAATCAATACTAATATAACTACACAGATACATATATAAATACATATACTATACTATGCATGGAAATAAATAGACAAATTATAAGAAATAATAATTATAAGAAACAAATTTTAGTGCTATAGCGATAGATAATGTATTAAGACTCTCTGCTTAAAAACGTTCAACGACGGAGCACGTCTAATGTCAACGGGAAGACTGTTCCACAACAAAATAGCTTTTACAGTGAATGACGACTTATAAAAAGTAGTAGAATGTGATGGAATAGATAACTTGAGATTTTCAGATGATTTTAAGGTATAGGAATGGGTAGTATGACAATATTTGAAACACTTCTGAAGGTACCGCGGAGAAGAAGGGTTAAACAATACATTATAAAGAAGGGAAAGTATATGAACATCCCGGCGACGGCGAATAGGGAGCCACTTGAGCTTAGTGCGATATTCGGAGACGATATTTGCGTAAACCAAATATGAACCTTAAAGTTATTATTGACTTTAAATACGGCTTTTTAAAATATTTTTTCTTAGACGTGAGAAATAAAATAAAGTTTTTAAATGAATTAAATAATTAATGTAATAAATAAAAATATTTTCGTTCGAAAACCCGTCTTCTTAAACAATATGAATCAAACACGCTTTAGATTTCTATATAAAAAATAATATTTGCCATGGAACCATCGATCCAATGGTACCACGGCAAAAAAATAAATGCAGTGGTACCATTGATGGTACAACCTAATGATATGATAATGATAATGATGATGACAAACAAATGATTCATTATTTATTGAGACAATAATCGGAAATAATTATCTCACATATTATACACAATTTATTACAATATTAAAATGGATAAAAAAAAAGATAAGATAAAAAGAATAAAGATATAAAGAGCTTAATAGAATTAATAATAAAATGAAGTATTATATCATAACAATATTATTAGCTGACCTTCTTCTGGTATTCAAGTTCTCTTTTGATCTTTTCTTGTTTAATCATTTCCTCTACTTTGGCTTCGATAATTTGCTTTTCGTCGTGGCCTGAAAACAACGTATCACATTTGTAATAGGTACTATCAAACCTTCAAAAAAATTTAACATCTATTAAAAAATTATCTATATTCAACATAACATTCACAAAAAAAAATCATAATTATACACAGATTTTGATAAAGAATTATACGGCACTACATAGGAAGACCCTTTCAAACAAAAGCCAATTTTTCAAATATGTTACAAAAAAATAATAAATACAACATAAATCAAAATTATTGAGAAATCAGGTAACACACATACACAAAATACGGTTTGAATTGAAAACATATTCATTTTTGTAAACTTAAATAAAACTCAGTAAAATACCTCGTACGAAACCAGTTTCGAAACTACGGTTCTGTAAACGGACGAACGAGTCCGATGCGGAATAACTGCTCAACTTACATTCAACGGCTCGGTTGATTTTCAATTCTCGTACAGTTTGCAACTCGGCCAATTCGTTTTGCAAGAATTGTATCTGTAACGTCATAATTATCTATAGTAGTATACAAGTATCATTTAATTAGTGTTGTACACCGGTTACTAAACAGGTGACAGAAGTATGTCACCGTAAAACACAATATAACTAGTGTGCGAGATTTTTAATTTGCCAACCACAATATGGTTGTAGATTAAAAAAATATATAACTTCTATACATTTTTTCATAGTATTTATAAATCTAATCGTTTTCTGCACGTTTCTGCCAAATAAATCAAAATGTGTCGGTAAATAAGGCCACGAAAAATAAATATCCATTTTAGGCGATATATGTACATACAAAACTCAACATCCCAATGACTAAAGATTATATAATAAATTGTATAATATTCACTTAATAAGTTTCGTCCAAAATAGACGTTTTGGTTCATAAATATATGAAAGGAAGACACATATTAGTTTACCGCACTAACGCGTTAAATCTAAATATTACAGGAGCAAGAGATATTTAATTTCACCAATTCATTTACTCGGACGCACAAGAACCAATTAATAAATAAAATAAACAAGCTCGCGCTATACGTATTTTTTGTATCGTTATTTTCGTGTGCATAAATGTATGGGTATTAGTAGTATGAGTTAGTGGTAGCCTAGTTGACCGTTCGGCGTGGGTTCAATCCTAGGTTCAGGCATACACCTCAAACTTTTTCAATTATGTGCATATTATAACTAATTACCGCAAGCTTTAACGGCGCTGGAAATCATCGCGAAGTGACCTGCTTATCAGATAAGGTTTCGAAGTATAAGTGAAGTCCCTAACGCGCAATTTGGCCAGCGTAGTGAACTTTATGGTCTACACCCCTAACACAAGGGAGACCCTAGACCAGCAGTGGGATGTTGTGGATTGATACGTTATGTGTTGTCATAGAACGATTACCTGTTTCAAAGTGTAGATAAGCAGAAGATCCGTATCGCCCTTGACGTTGAGTTTGCGCGCGCTGAGGTCGATCCCGGGGAACAAAGCTTGCAATTCGTCTTTGTACATCTGACGGGCTGCTTCCACCTGTTGGCAATTTCATTTTTAACTTGCAATATACAAATATATTAATATCAATAATATATAACAAGCAAGCAACGGAAAAATACTCAATACAATGAATGATTAAAGAGTTTTGTTCTATCAGACGTAGTCTCGTCGCGGGCGCTTGAGTTTGGTGATTCAATCACTGTACTCAGCCTAATAAATAACTTCAACTATTGAGCTGATGTTGTTTCTCGAATTTAGAGTCGCCTTAGGATGATTATAGTGATCCACTTGTGTCTCAGTACACCTGTCACCGATAACCCCGTTGAAACATAAAGAAAACAAGATTTCATATTGAATGTCTAATCAATTAAATAAAAATATAAAACTTTATCTCACCTTATTCCAGTATTTATCGCTAAGCACAGACTTCTCTTGCTCTAGCCTGTATTCCTTCTCGACGTTTTCTAGGTCAGCGCGGAACTCCTTGATGTAACGTTGAGTTTGCGCCACGCTGTCCGGCGGCGCGTCGACGCCGGCCTTTATCATTCGGTCCAGAGTATCTGAAATTAAAAAAATAATTAACTTAATTATAATATAATCATTTGATTTCATTTTGATTTGGCGTCCTGCGATCCGGTAAACAAACCTAAAAATAGTTAATGCTCAGCCTATGTCATTGGCTGAAGTTGTTATTATTGTATAGACATGATGATGATGATGTCGTCCGCGTCGTATCCGACGATGGCGACAGTGGCTAACTTCTGGCGTGAGCTCGTAAGTGGCTAGCAAATCTGAACTTCGTCTTGAACACTCTATCGCACATATAACAGCTGGCCCGCGCTGTTATATGTGTAGGTATAAGTGGTTTTCGGGCGATTTTTATGAATTTAACGTTTAAGATCTAGCTGTGAGAGACGTGCTTTCTCATAATCAGAAAAGCCTTTTTTTAATCTTGGAACGCCAAACCGATCTATATATAAAAGAGGAGGTACTCAATTCGACTGTTACCTGATTTCTCGAAGACGAGAGGACCAAAAAAATCTTTTTATGTTTAAAAGGATATATTTTTATATTTCAAATGTGGTCCCATTGTATTAATATCGGTCAATACGTTTGATTTTTATATTGAATTAACAGAAAAAAAATCCGTAATGGAAGTCGGCAGTCACTGTTATCAAAAAGAATTATTGCATATAGTTTCGTAGACATTATTCTATCACACTAATATCATAAAAGCGAAAGCTTATATGTGTGCGTTTGTTTGTTCCTCCTCAACGCCTTAACGGATTTGGATGATATATAACACAAAGATTGCTTATTACATAGGCTACATTTTATCACGGATGGACAAATATCTACCACGGGTAAAACCACGGGGCAGAGCTAGTATACGTATAAAAAAGTCAATAGTAACATACCGATGGCGCACTTGGCTTTAGCGGAGGCTTCTTTGGCCTTTTCTAGAGCGGTGTTCTTGACGGCGGCGGCTCCTTGCAGCTGAGTGAATATGTTGCGATCCAAAGAACCCGCCGACGATTCCACAACCTAACAAAAAATCTATTGTATACATACGTAAAGATAATTCCTTCAAGTTCCTCGGTAGGCACAAGATTTTATTATAAGTGCATTGGTGACAATAATAGTTTAGTTTTAGTATTTAGAATTATCAGTAACATAGTTCGTACACATCAACGGCTGAATATTTACATGTTTTATTAGTTTCGAAAGAATATTTCTCAATACTTTTACGGCAACAGTTACGGATATTAAATTTTAAATCCTACTTCACAAGCGGTTTTAAATTCATTATTCATCGTTCCTGTCCCGAGTGTAGTTTCGAAGTTTGGTTTGTGAACTCAAGGTTTGTTTTACCTTGACTTTAGTCCTATTGTAAGCGGCATAATGTTTTGAGGCTTGCTTGTAGATGTCTATGGCTATTTTAGTGAATTACTCTTTTCCCCAAACTAGTTTCGAAACTTGGTTTTGAAACCACCAGCTTCTTGACCAGGTTTCTTTACCTTGAACATAGCCTCGTTGTAAAACGCAATGTTTTTGGCTTGCTAGTAGTTAGCTATAGCTATTTTATTGCATTAATCTTTTCCCGAAACTAGTTTTCAAAGTTGGTTTCGAAATCCGAATGTTGCTTTGCTTTCCTTGAATATAGCCTTATTGTATGCGGCGCAATGTTTTTGGCCTGCTAGTAGTTAGCTATAGCTATTTTATTGCATTAATCTTTTCCCGAAACAAGTTTCCAAACTTGGTTTCAAAATCCGAACGTTGCTTACCTTGAATATAGCCTTATTGTATGCCGCGCAATGTTTCGTGGCCTGCTTGTAGTTGTCTATAGCTGTCTTAGTGTTCTCGTGCATATCGTGTTCTACTTCCACAATGCTCTTCGTGATGTTAACTTTAGGAGGAGCTTGAGGCTCGCATTTGTTGGTTTCCACTACTAATGCTGAAATATGTAATAAAATTAAAAATTAATTAATTACTACTAAGGAATAAGAATAAGAAATATTTGTCTGCTTAAATAACGTTTATTACAGGCAAGTCTTCTGACATTTGAATTATTAATTACTTAAAAAAAGGCTTATTTAAATACTTTTATATTTCCATTGTGATTTATTTCTTTAGTTATGTTTGTTACTCAAGAACGATGATTCGACAAGCTTAACCGGAATTATGGACTTAAATAAGTTTAAAATTTATTTAGAGTGATTTATGAGATTTGGGATCAAAGGATTCACATCCTTTGTGCGAAAGCGTGTGCGTTATTGGAGTCTACTAATTATTACTAATCAGAATTAGCCGAAATGAGAAGTAGTCCATTAGCGAGTCGGTTGCCATAATGAGTATTAGCCCTAGTGGGCCCAAACCATCATTAAATATTTCAGAAAATTGGTTATGTTAATACATTTTTTTAGTTCTAGTATGAAACGATTCGGCCAAGATTCAACCTGGATTTGTTTGTTATGTTCATGTTTAACTAGCTGGACCGGTGAACTTAGTACCGCCTGACAGTCCATGAATAATGTAAATTGTCAATTGCCCAAAAAGGCACACTTAGAGCAGTATTAAATAATTATATTAGTATAATTTTTTAGCTGTTTAAAACAGAGACGAATCCAACAAATCATAATTTTAGATTTTTATCGGTCCAGTCGATCTTTAGTTAAATAAGTGGAGTAACAAACCCAACTTTCTTTTATGAATAAGAATGAGAATAAGAAATATTTGTTGGCCTTTAAATAACATTCGTTACAGACAAGTCTTCTTACATTTTAATTATTAATTACTTTAAAAAGAAACTTAACTTATAAATACTTTTATAGTTCTAAGAACAAATAGTTATTATATTATACATTTACATTGTCATTTATTTCTTTACCTATTACTAACATTTTGTAATTGTTGTTCATCACACAATAACGATGATTCCACAAGCTGCATTGACATATATTCACTGAGTTTATAAAAAGGATTTCTTTCAAATTATTATGTATTAGGATAATATATGACTTTCTCACCTGGCGTATTAACTGGTTCCATTTCTATAACCTTCTCCTCGACGTATAGAGGTTCGAATTTCGGCGGTGGCACTGTTAGAAGCAAATAATGAATGAATGGAGGATTAGTTACATTATGGATTAGTCTATTGAGATTATAGCAATATACATGTTTGATTAAGTGATTTTAGTAAGAAAACTAATGTGTGATCAATTTATTGTTTCAAAAAAATGTTATTCATATTAGTGGTAAATAGAATAAGTACAGATTAATACATAATTGCATGTCATTTGAATTATGGCGCGATATTCGCTAAGCCAATAAACCTTTTATAAGAATTTTTAATTTGCTTAATATTATTGTCATTGTCATTACAAAAGTAGCTTGTTTAGTTATTATTAAGAAACCGAAGTGGACAGAGTAAATTCTCCCCGCTTTTTTATACATTTCTTGATTAATTGCAAGTTTTGTGCACATTTTATCATCAGCCTATGCCATAGAAATTTCAGCCGTTTCCAACTCTCCTGGTTTCCTAACTAGAGTATTAATTTTTGTTTGGAAACTTTGCAAACAGTTTCGGTTTATGAACTGCCATCTTAGACAAAGTTCAAGAAGAGTGATCATTATGTAAAGTGATCATTTAACTCAAAATTAAGTAAAATGGGTCGGGCAATGTTATTTATTGTAATTTTTTTATTTCATAATTTATTATATTAGTGGGCTATGATTTCCATTTTTTAAAGAATTTATTATGATAAATATAATGTTTTATATAGTCGTACAGTTTATACAGTCAGGAATGGTTCGCTTGATTAGTTTGTATTGACATTTATATTTATTATTTCGCTGTCATATTGTATTTGACTAAATAAAGGCACTGAATCCTATGTTTTTATCTTTCTTTCTTCTTACAAACATCACATCTAGGTAACCTCATAAATGTCAAGATAAGCTGCAGATAATTATGAATATTTTCCAACTAGATACTTACGTTCATAAGTCTTCTTCGAGTATGCTATTGCCGCGTCTTTATCAATGTCCTGTTCGTGTCTTTGTGGGAAATCCATTGGTGATACTCCTTCCTGAAAAACATCTGGTGTTGATATCAATTTTAACTAAATTATTATCCTACAGCTAGCCACGGGTCTGCTCGTTAAAGGGGGTCCATCATTCTTTACCAGGCGAAACAACCATAAAAAAATTCTGTGACTTTAACATCAATTACTATGTGCTAACATTGTGTTTCACATGTCTGTATGAAATATTATAGATCGTAGACTATACATCAAGCTCCATATAATTTAAAATCGTGAATTATTTGGTTATTTGTGTCAATTTTCAAATAAAAAATTGTCAGTTAACAAATACATTTTCACAAAAAAATATCTTTAAACAGTTATTTTTTTATCTATGGCTTGTGTTACTATGCTATTTTAATCCTTGTTAGAGCATATTATACCTGCCCAAATATAAAGTGACTCAGCCGAGTTGACAATTTGTTGAATTGATTGACAGTAAACTTCCAATAAGTTGTGTTCTCTTGGTATGCAAGAGCCAGGATGTCGTTTGCAAATGGCATGTTTGTTTCTATCCAGTTGCGGGCGTCTGGTGATCGTCTGTAAGACAGAATAACATAGTATATTTTACCTTTTAGCTCAAAAAATAAATTTTATATATTTTTTAAAAGTATTGTTTAAAGTATTTGTTACGAAATCATAGAAATAAGGACAACTGGGTTAAATTTTCTAAACTGTTACAATGAATCAGAATCAATATCACTTTATTGACACATTTTACTCAGTTAATATATTACAGTCAAATATAATCAAATATATAATATTGATCACAAATAAGTCTTGCCAAATTTACAATCATAAAATTAATAATACTTAGATTGCTGTAATGGGGCAAAATAATAATAATTTCATATATCTAAAATTTATAGATTCTTTTTATGCTCTATATGGCATCATACTTTCTTATTAGAGAAAAACGTATCTACATACAACCCAACTGTCACGTCAATGTTAGATTTATTACCCCTACATTGTATAAGAATAACAGATCTGATCGGTATAAATTATTAGCAAGGTTTTTTTAGACAGATTTTCAATCGTTGAGAAATATAGCTGTCCCCAAGAAATCAAGTAACAAATATTTAGAAAAAACATACTGTTGGAACATGTTTGAATTACACTGACTTGGCGTAAACAATAGTAGCACCGGTGACAAGTGTTGCTCCAATAACCCCATAGTAGAGGAAACGGGACTTGGGTTTCGGAGGTGGCGTGGGACAATCTGGGGCTTTAGATGTCTGGTGTGCGTAGCCACGGCTCTGGGCGCTCAGCTGCGGCTGGGACCGCATTATGATGAGCGCTGAACATGATCCATCCAGTAAGTGCCTACGTACCTACAAAATAATGTATACTATTATAATTCATTCTTATTTTAATTAAACATCCATTTCATATTTCTGCAAAATCCGTAAGTTTTTATTGAAATTAAAGTTATTGTACTTAAATGTACTAGTAGTACTGAAAGTGTTTGATCTGCTATTTATTGAATATGTGTTAATTAACCTACCAAACAGGACATAACAAGAGTTATCAGAACAAAATAGTACTAACAGAACACTCTACAAGACAACAGCTGAGCGAGTTGAGTTAGTGTGTACCAGCCCTAAATATTTATAGGTTATTTAGGAAAATGACGTTTGCCGATTATGTAAGGCCAACAAAATTCAAGGCCTACGTTATTATTGCACTTGATAATACATTAGAATGCGTTGCGAAACTTAAATAGTGACCTATTAGGTTAAAAATACAACAAAACATAGCGCAAAATTATCAAAACATTGAAGAAATATGCATAATTCAGAAACAAAACTATTGCAATTTTTAGCATGGTTATGAATACAAAACTTCATAAAATTTAAAGTAAAGATTGTAATTAATGTGTACTTACCAATACCAGTTTAGTATTGGAGAAATTGTTCGTAAATTTTAACATTTTCGGCACAAATCCCTTTCCACTCGGGCTGTCAAAAATCGGAAACCACAGAGACTAAGAGTTCAAATCATAGACAGCAAAATCAGTGACGTCCTTCTTGATATAGGCTACAAACATTATTATTCGATAAAGAGGCCAATAACTCCTGACTCCTTAAAAATACATTTTATCGTGCAAGACTTGAATACTTTAACTAACAAAAGTTTCTCGGATTAATATATCAATTGGAAAAAATATTTTGAAAAGTAAATACATACGGAGTTTTACCGGTAGCTTTATCATACCCATGGTTTTGACTTACCATTACTTTAAGACAAATGGTTTTAGGTCATCACTATTTATTTTGCTTCTTCTTTGGTTGCAAATGTCGCAATCGTAATTTGTTTTGCTTGATTCGCGGAAAATGGAAAATTGAGAAACTCTAGAATACTGAAAACCAAGTGAAAATGTTTCGGTGTATTTTATCTGGTAAAGGCATATAGCTATTCCGAAAATTAAAGTAGTTTGATATTACTATTGATCCTATTGTGTAATGTTATTTTATTGACATTTTCAAAATTGAGGTTATTTTTTCTTTTTCAGTTGCGCGGATCGTGCGACCTCTTACGATTTCTAATGCTGCCAGAATCATAAGTGGCGATATTAAAACCTTTTCGACAAGGACCAACGGTCTTCCATTACCCACGCAGTTGTCAATGATCGGTCTTCCTCAAAAGCCCCTGTTGAACAAACAGATACTGGATATCTCAAGCAACATAGCTCCTGTCCATGTTAGAACAGTTACTAAATTCAGCTTTAAAAAGGGTAAAAGAAAGACTGTGAAAGCAGCTCTAAAGAGATTCTACCGCTTAGACTGGGGTGGCTGGATTCGGCCTAAAGTAGGCAGACACAAGAAGCTATGGAAGAAAAGCTTAGCACAGAAAAGGAGATTAAGGCAGCATGTACTCTGTAACTCAACCCAATGCACACTGCTCGATAAAATGGTTACTAAATTTTGGAAACGGCCAAAGTATTATGTTGACGATCCTTATGCACCATATCACACTAGAGAAGAGTTTGTCATAACTCGTAAGAAGCCACTAATGAGAGAATAATTTTATTTAGCTGTAATAGAACATATTTAGAGTGTTAATTATCAGGTGCATATGATAAAATAAATACCCATTCAAGACTAAAACATATATTTCATTGTGCAAAACTTGAGGTGAAATACTTTTATGCTCTTAGATGAAACTTTTTTGAAAGATTTTAACTCAATACATAATATAAAATATTCTTATGCTGTAGTGCCTACTAGGTGTTCTCATAATCTCATAATTACTATTCTGAATACTTACGTACATTTATTATATAATTTATTATTTGACCATCACTTTCTGTTCAACTTCCTTAAAAGGTTTAATAAATAAAGCAAATACTCATGTTTGTTCCGTCAAAACTGTCATTCATGTTCAATTTGACAGAAGTTCAGTTTATTTGGTATTGTTGTTGGTATTCAATTTTTTTATTATTTGAGTATTTATGAAAGATACTCTTGTGTTGCATTTTTAACTTTTGCAGTTAGTGAAAAAGTACCATTTATGTTGGTAAGTTTTTAACTCTGCGGGTTATTTTATAATCAAGCCTGCAAAGACATCTTTAGTGTTTCTTATTTCGCAAATGGTATAAACTCTGAGCATTTTTGACATAGTAACCTAGGATAGTGATATTGATATTACAGTTAGGCCACGTCTGCACAGGTAGGCGGCTTGTTTGGTGCCAAAAGCCTCGCTAAGCTCCTTAGAAAAACCTGTGTCCTACAATGTTTTATAATACATATTTTTTAGTTTACAATTCAGAAGAAGAATAATTATTTCATTTAAGTATTTATTTCGATTAGTGCTTACTTACGCCACCAGGGGCGCTGCGCGCGCGGCGCGCTGTCGCTTGCCTCATTGTGCTCACCAGGTGGCAATTCAATTGCTCTGGACAAGGCTTCGGAAGCACAATGCCGGTTTTATTGGAAGGTGAAACCATCTCATTGTGCATTCCTCCGCCTTGTCCAGGAAGTTTGTGAGATGTGTCTGTTATCACCTGGTGAGTAGAACTAAGTAAGAGTTGCTTACATAAGTTCAAATAAAACTATGTTTCACTGAAATCAAAGTAGCATGTATTATTAAATCATAATTCCCGCATAAATAAACTTCATTGTCTGTATTAATTAAATTAATAAATGTTTTCTAAACATTAATCACACTTACAAAATAAATGAAGATGATGAAGACAAGGCGGTATGGCCTCAGTGGCTATAGCCTGCCCTAATGGCAAATAAAAAAAATCGTTATCATCAGTTTGTTTTGATTTGTGATTACGTAAACTAACTCGGTTTTATTACAAGAACAAATATCAATTGGCCTTGTAAATAATAGTATAAACTCCAGCGAGAATTACATAACATATTGCTGACGTATTTTAAGAAATTCAGTGACGGTATAGCAGTTGGGAGCATGATTGGTGGATTTTTGCGCCGAACTACATTGCCCAGCCTCAATAATAAATTGTTGCGCTGTAAAACTGCCTGTTACACTAATAATTTGTGTTCTGTAAGGTCCTTTTCAGTATCAAGCTGTAGAAACATGAAGATATTACAATTCACAGAAAAAAGCAAGTGCCCGTGCGAAACTCGCGTTGGCTATTTGGTTGATGAAACTAATGTTGTGGATATAAATAAAATAGACCCAAGTTTGCCCTCAACACTGCTGAAAATATTGCAGACTGAATCGGCAATCGAAAAAGTTAAAAAGTAAGTAGCAAAATGTTTCATTCTCATCAAGAAACACTCATGGTAAAGTAAAGTAAAAACTGACTATAATTTGACAGGTTTTTTTTTTCAGTTATATATAATACCAAATTACGGTCTATATAAATTTATAGTCTAAGATCCTGTACAAGAAATAAATGTACTCTCATATGTTATTTTTTATGTGATAATAAATAAACAATAACAATAAATAATATTCATACTGGACCATTGCAAATAAGTTGCCTAGTTACATTTCCTCTGGATGATATTAAATCATTATATTTTATATTTAAATTTATTTCATAATTTTCCCATATAGGTTATTTAAAGAATCATACACTGGTTAAAATAATATACCAAAGAGAATTGAAAAGGTAAAGTTTGCCTACTTTCACCACTCTGCTACAGTGGGATTACCAGGTATAAACTAAACAGGTGACTGAAACTCGTATATACCCTCATCAACTATTTAGTTGTACAAAATGTCAAATTAAAGCTTATTTTATTATAAATTAGCTGACCTGGCAAACTTCGTACTGCCTAACAGTTGATTCTTTGAGAGTAATGTTACCATATTGACAAATATATAGTGATAATAATATATATTTTTTTATTTTATTATAAATTTACTGTATAAAGTAGCCTTAATGCCATTTGTATTTAAAATTTACATACAAAATTTAGAAAAACATGAATTAGATCAAGGTTTTAATTAAGGCAACCTAATACAGTTCAATTAGGAAGAAAATAAGATTTAATTTGAAATCTCATAAGAATAAATAACTGACGAGATAAATAAAATTTAGTCACCACAGTGGTGAAAGCAGGCAACGTTTATGTTTTAAATTTTGTTTATGTTTTTAGACTTTACCTTATCTGCTTATAGTCAGAG
This sequence comes from Ligdia adustata, assembly GCA_947049295.1. Lineage (NCBI taxonomy): Eukaryota > Metazoa > Arthropoda > Insecta > Lepidoptera > Geometridae > Ligdia > Ligdia adustata. Next base: position 4,044,948 of record OX346236.1, on the reverse strand, counting down.
AGACTGATATAAAACAAACAAGAAAAAAAAATATAGGTTATATTTTTTCAACTACTAAGTACTGTATGAATTTTTTAAAATAACCAGTAAGTGAGGAAGTAGATAAAATAAATTTAAATAAAAAATATTTAATATTTTATAAGCACAATTTAACTAGGTAACCTATTTGAATTGGGTCAGTGTTAATATTATCTATTATTTATTTCTTATCTATATTATTATACTACATACTCATACAAACAAACATTAATATTTTCTGTATTGGTCCAAGTATTGCTATAAATCATTTGTATCTGAAACAGAGTGCAGCTGCTGGGTTAGTATTTTTGTATTTGAAGAAATATATAAATCCTAACATCTGTCTGAAACAGAATATAAAATATTGGTTGAGTACAATAAGATATATTTTTATTGTTGCTACAAAAATAGGTACTACTTTAAAGAATTACAACAAAACACAAAAACCGACACAGAATGTGGTCTAATCATTAAAAAGAGTTCTCTCATGAGTAGTTTTAATTGTAAATAAAAAAATAATTGAATAGTATGAATATATTTTACTTGAATTTAAAATGTTGTCAACATTTTAAATTTTTTTCATCACATTTTTATTATGATAATAGAAAATTAAATGAAAAATAACATATCCTTATTTTTTATTTTATTCATAATGTGATAATGGAGAACAAAAAAGAGTTAAAATGTAACACTAAAATATACCTATCATTAATGTATAGACAATGTATATTAAACGAGCTTTTGTTTCACGTAAATACATACAGTATTAACAAAGTTATCAGTACGAGATGTTTAGACCAATTTTTTAAACAGCCGAGCTTCCCGCCAGCTTATGATGACGTCGTAGGTCGAGTAACACGCCCGCGCGCCACTCGCCAGTACTGATTCTCATACAAAGAAACACTCTCGCGCTCTTTGTTCGGATTCTGTTGCCTAAATAATACTTGTATGCGTCAGATAGTTTGTTGTTATTGTTGTTGTTTGTGTATTAATCCGTAAGATTGTTCTTTGTTTTTTAATACCGTTCATGGAAGGATTCCAGAAAGGCCAGTCAAGCAATCTTCTAAGAGTGGATAGCTTGATGATAGCTCAATATTTTATAAAAAATAAGTTTTTTACGGCTACTGAAATACGTATTAAAAAAAAGTTAGCATATCTTTTATTTATTACAAATACGATAAACAAGATACTCATAAATAAATAATAAAATCTCTTCAGGTTATATTAGTAATCTATGAATTTGTAAAGTTTTGTTGTTTAGGTACCTACTTACGAGTATGTATCCATTTTCTAAGGTTGGCGGGTTAGTGTCTAACCTAAAATACCTACTTATTAAATATGAGACCTATTCTGTTAATTTAATCATATACATGCATTTAAGTAATCGGCAACATAGCGACGTGTCGTTGTATAGTTAGGTGCCATAATATTTTTACAACTGTAAACAAGTGATTAGTGGCCACTTAAAATAACCGAGTGCTAAATTTTTCATCCTGTGTATCATCCTTACTTTTGTATTTTTATTATTATTTTGATGTACCCAGAATCACTCTTACGACTGAGACAAATCTATTGACACTATTCACTTAAAAATACGACAAGCCGGTTATGCTCTAGGGCGTGACAAAGAAATATACATACCTACATACAAAGTTAAATGCATACGTCCTTACATAAATACACTCATACACTCGAAAAACATAACCTTCTTTCGCAGTCGGCAAAAAAAAAAACAACTAGTTGGCCGTTTTTTTTTTATAATTAGGAATCTGTGCATATAAATAATGTGTAGTTCTGTATGTTTGCACCAAATATTGAAATCGGCCAGTAAATGATGCTGTAGCAAGATTCGCCCTTTTTTGGGAGAAATACCCCAACGACTAAAAAATTGATCAAAATTATCTTCACAACGGTATGCAGTAGTTTTAGGTCTAATTGCATCCATTTCTTTCGGAGTTTTTTGATCCTTCGACATGTTTGAAATTTTATTTTTTGATTATTATGGCATTTAAAAAAAATGTTTGTCACCTCCATTATGTTTTTATAGATTTTTTTAAATCTAAGAAATGTTCCGAATAAATTCGTCTTCAACAGCAGATGGTCATAAGCTATACTAGCTGCATCCCGCTAGTTCACTACTTAAGTTACGTGGGACTAAATTTTCTGCTGTTGAGTTTTTAGATGTCACTTTTAACCGCTTTTTCACTCTTTTACAAGTATTATTTGCCTCATACACAAATAATTAAAAGGTAAAGCTACTTTACATATTAATTTTTATCACTCGGTTATCATGGCTACCAACCTCTTGAATATTATAAACATAATAAAGTAACAATGATAACCTTTTTTATGTGTGCTAAATGTCGTCGTCAATTTATTACCAGTTGTGCACAGTAAACACTGAGAGCTTTTTTTTAAATATTGAACATCGTCATATTTCCACCTCGTTTACTGTAATTAAAGTGTAAGTATGTTATATCTCAACAATCTCGTGAATTTTGAACATATTGTCAGCACCGCAAGTACAGATAGAAATCTATCAGTCGTTAGTTTTGAAATTTGGTTTGAGTTGGTATAAATGCTCATTCCGATCATTATCGAAGGCTTAATGCACTGGATATAAATATCGAACGCAAGGACTTAAAGCAGTTAAACTGAGGTGTAATGTCCAATGATTAGAATTGATTTCTAATCGAGTTGACATCAATCAGTTATCGATGGCAAGATCTGTACTTGCAAAAAGCGTTATAGCATATCATTTTATACCAGCCGTAATAAATATACCTATATATATAGAACCGTACTTGCACTGCTGGAATTCTATACCAAATATTACTCAAATCCTTAACAGTGTTCCTATTCACTTAATAATAAATTCCCTTTTACTTACTAACATCTGATGCAAGATAATACCGTCAAATCCGATCCTGTGCAGCTTCCTGCCAGTCGCAATTTGGAGCTCGCCTAGATCCCTTTATAAGCGAAAAATGCAAATTAACGAGGACTGAATAATTATTAAAGTTAATTTTAACTTAGATCCATTAAAATTATTTGATAAAAGCATGTATACAAACACACTAAGACTAACATTTAAAACAAAATTTTGCTAGTCTTGAACCATAGAGTTTCACACTGGTCAGATTGATGTTCAGACTAGTCTAACCAAAGGGATTTTTTTCCCGTTGTTCAGATTTATTTGGCGGCTAAAAGTACAATGAAGGAAGTAGTACTTAAGTAAGTACTTACCCATCAACCATCAAACCATTTACGTCTAACACAGGCCACAAAAATATATAGGTACTTATAACTATTTTTCAGATTATCCACCCAAGTTTATCCAACTATCCCTCTCAAAGATGTCAATATCATGGCACCTATAACCGGGATGGACAAAATCCTTTGTATCGGCCTCAACTACAAGGACCATTGCGAAGAGCAAAAGTTGCAAACACCGCCTGTGCCGATGATATTCAGCAAATTCTCCAGTTGTGTTATTGGTCAGAGTCAGCCAGTCAAGCTCAGAACTGAGGTTACAAAGGTGAATGAATGAATAGTTCTAAATTTTATTAAAAAAATTGAAATGCCACAAAATAATACTACTAGTTCCGCGAACTGTCGACCCCGTGATCACGATATTTTTGCAAGGTGGTGAAAAAAAAACGAAAACACCTTAACCGATTTTTTTTATATTATGAAATCTTCATTAGGTAATGTTGTGTTCTGCATAATTGTACTAGATAAAAAAATATATTATTGTTATCGGCCAGTAAATTACCGGCACCGTAGCAAACTTGGCTCCATTTTTGGGGAAATACAACCCAATAAAAAAATTTAAAAAAATCGTAGAACCCATACAGCATGTTTCGTCAAGATTGGCTGGAAACTACGACCTGTACGAAAGAAGGAAATTTCTTGCGGACAAACATCCATACAAACAAGGTAGGTACAAACATAAAAACTGACAGACGAATGAACATTTTTCCACATTCAAGGCAGAGACGCTTCGCTCGCTCAGTTAATTAATCGAAACTATTGTTGATCGGATTCCTAAAATTTCACACCAATTCTGCAAAGCTCATCGTTAGAAATATACTATGAAACCCGCAACCGTGGCCTTTCCGTGTCTCGCCAGTAGACGGCAGGGATTGACACCGTGGAGTTTTAGTGAGCAAGCCCCACGTAACTGCTCTATCTCCCTGTGGCGGAGCGGAATTGATATCTAATGTGTCCTAGATATTCTCTAGATGATCCCATCCCTCGGATCAGTTCGGATGGGTCAGCTGGTCGAGCCCCAGATCACTTTGAGACAGACAGAAATAATTTTTCATGCACCACGCCTGATGGAAGCAAGTACTTTAGTGCTACGTTGGTACGGAAATGGCAATACATACCTACTCGTATTTCCTTTTTTTTTCTCTCTTTATTAACGAGCTTTGTCGTAATCGACAATGTCGCTCGGGTATTTAAAAAACAATACCTAATCACTTACTTAATATTAAATATTTACCACTAACACTTAATATTTGCTTAACTTATATAGTTTGTATAACGATTTAGCTAGATCAGATGTTGGACATGCTAACATACTATTGTAAAATCCAACTTGTCCAACATCTATATCTATAGTTGCCCTAAAGGCATCATTCCGGACACACTCCGCGAGAATGTGGTATCTGTCTTCAACAACTCCACAGTCGGAACATTCAGGAGAGGACACTTTTCGCATTAAAAAATGCGAAGCCTCTCAATGGAGCGTGTCCAGACCGAAACCTAAAGGCGTTATCAATGTCTGACCTGTTTAGGTCACAGCTCTCAAACCACGGCTTTTGTAGTGGGTGCGGCACAATGGTTTTATACCAAATACCTTTCTCTTTGGAACGCTGGTCAAAATACTCACTCCATATGCAATAGCACCGTTTTCCAATCAAGTAGATGCAATCTGAATAGAATGGTAGTATTGGAAAAGTGACACCGTCTGTACAGGCTTGTTTAGCTAGAGTATCCACTAAGTTATTGAAACCAACGTTGCAATGAGATGGTATCCACTGTAGTACTATACACTTAAAATTACTTTCTAATTCTAAAATGAGTCTAATGACAGAGTAGGCTATCGGTGTGCTTCGAATTGCCGAGGTGCATCGAGCCAAGTGTTGGAGCGAGCTGCGTGAATCAGTAAAGATCACAAATTTGTCATAATCAATTGATTTAATATAACCTAAGGCTTCATAGATAGCTATGAGCTCAGAATTCATTATGCAGATATAATTACTGATACTAAATCTCATCGCAATCTTTAGTTCAGAATCATAAAACGCAGCTCCCACGAACACTCCATCTTTTGACCCGTCCGTGTACAATTTATTATATTGATAATAATCTTGTTCAATACATTTTTCGCTTAATTTTTTAATATATGTAACGTCATAGCAACGTTTGGGTGCAGTAATGCTGTTAATATTTGTATTTATTACATTTCTTAAATTTATACTGCTGACCCACGTATTAAAACTGTACATATCCAGCTTCTGGCTGGTGTGGATGTGGAGCCCAGTGAAGTATTCGTGAGTATTGAGTAAAACCGGTATTCGTTTGCTACGCCAATATCTACTTCTTTTGTATTTAGATAACTCTTGCAATATTTTGATAGTGACATGGTCTCTCCTAGCTTTACATTTCATCCAATACTTCCCTCCTAAATAAACCCTCCGCACATGCAATGGAGGGAGACCTAGCTCACTCTCCATCACATGTATAAGAGTGGATTTAATGAAACTCCCAATAACTCTCATACCCTGATTTTGAATTTTATCTATTTTGTATAGGTAGCTCTTACTACAACTTTCATACAAAAAGCTCCCATAGTCAATTCTGCTTCTTATTATGGCAATATACAGTCTCCTTAAATGTGTAGGATGAACTCCCCATCCAGAACCAGCCAGGGCTTTAAAAATATTTCGTATTTCCTTAATTAAATACTTTCCATCGCGCGTCATTCCTGTATTAGGTAGTTTACAAGCAGAAGAGGTCAAAAATGCCAATGAATCATGGGTAGAATCTGACCCCGGCGGCAGCCTCGTAGTAAATTGGGGTCAATTATTGAAGTAGATTGAGTTCGTAATGCATAGCCGCGCGTGGGACGGCCTTTCATTATGATATAATGTGACACTGGAGTCTGCTATTTCGGTGACTTGAGGTTTCTATATACGTTCATACTTACATCTATTTATTTACCTTAAGAATAAACAATCAACCCTAAATTGGCCTAGTAAGTGTCAAAGAACCAGTAATACTAAGTCACAATCGACTTCAGCTTGGCACAACTTTATTCAGTTATTTTCATTTAAAAACCAAACCAGTAAACTGATTTTGATGAAATAAACCTTAAAAAAACCGAATTTCAATTCGGTTTTTTCCTTTTTGACGTCAGTTAAGTTAAAATGTAGGGAAAACACTCAAGTTATCATTACCTATCGAATAGTTTTGAAAAGCTGCCTGTCTTAGAAAAAAATTAGTTTCCTTTATGGAGTTCCAACGCCTTTTGGCAAACTTCAAGCGAGACATCCAGCTAATGGCTCACATTGAAAAATCTATCGCCAAGCCCTAACGACGAGTTCCGGCAGCCTTCCTTGAGAACCAGTGTGTTATAGACTAGGCATGCTTCATCAAACGCCATAGTGTCGCTGACTTTAAATGCCTTGTTGTCTTGGATAAGAAAAATAGCACCGAGACCTTCTAGCTATTCCCGCTTTACTTAGTTTAGGTGTCTTCTTTTTCAGAAAGTAGACTGGGAGGTCGAGCTGGTAGTAGTAATCGGTATGAAGGGCAGTAACATCAGGCCAGTGGACGCTCTCGACTACGTAGCGGGATACACAGTAGCACAAGACCTGAGCGCTAGAGACTGGCAGAAGGAGAGAAACATGGGGCAGTTTCTACTTGGAAAGGTAACCCATCACACTTCACACTACTACGAGTATACCGGAGTATATAGCTAGGGGTGTACTGAGTAGAAGTGGAAAGGGGGTCGCTATACTCATCCTAATGAACAACTTTCACTATGGGACCAACTCCACGAGAAAAAAACAGTAGTGCAGCTATTGCGGACGGAAGCTTGTAAAGTGCTTTAAACAAACACGACACGACGTAGCGTGATACGTTGTAGAGCAAGAGCCCGTGAACCTTCCTTATTTTATAAAAGCTGAAAGTTTGTCAGCGCATGCTCCCAACACAAGTAAGAACGATGGACCATTATGAAGTTTGGGTCATCGTGGTAGACGGTACTAAAGATGTGTAAAATACCGATCTAAATTCATCAAATTATAAAGTGGTATTTGTATTACGTTCAGAATATTATTAAAAATCACGTTATTCATTGCAAGACATTTAACATCGAGACAACCCCTCGCCAGACATTTAACATCGAGACAACCCCTCGCCGGACATTTAACATCGAGACAACCCCTCGCCAGACATTTAACATCGAGACAACCCCTCGCCAGACATTTAACATCGAGACAACCCCTCGCCAGACACAAGTGTCCATGAAATTATAATTTTATTTACGTTATAATATAAAGCTGATTTTGATATATAATACTTGAATAATAAGTAAATGATGTGCATGCACATATCATACTGAAGTAAACAATATCAAGATATCTCTATTCTAGCAGTCAAGATATGATAAGTAACATCACATCTTTCGAACCTGAACGTCTAATAAACATTACATATGGTTGCATCAAAAATCTCCAAATATACCTATCTCTTTCTTCTAGGCCATTCACAATTTCTGCCCACTAGGCCCTTGGATGACCACCGCCGATGAGATTCCTATAATCTCTCTATCCTGAATATCTTTAAAAGTCATACTGCATTTGATCTAGCGTATTAATTATCTCACTCATTCCAAGAGATTTTCAAATACATATATCTTTCTTGTAGGCCATGGACAACTTCTGCCCGTTAGGCCCATGGATGACCACCGCCGATGAGATTCCAAATCCGCAGAATCTGAACATATCTTGCAGTGTCAACGGCGTACTGAAACAGAAGAGCAACACTGAACAACTTGTGCATAAAATATCCGATGTCATTGCTAGGATTTCTTCGTAAGTAAATTAATTTTAACCTATTCAAAATTCAATTATCAAGTACATACATACATTTTGATTTTATTTTATTTTAATCAAGTTGAAAGTTATTGTCAAATTTGCCTCAGAACTAATTTCCTACAAAACCTAGGCTTTGTTCATATTTTATTCTCTATTTAATTTTTTTTAAATTTTAGTCTAAACTGTGAGACAAATTGGACTATTGGATAAAAAAATACCTACCTACAACATATTATGCTTTAACTTTTGATCTACAAGGCTAATTTGATCCTGAAAAATTAAGTGTTCGTATGGTATTACATTATGGGATGATTAGATTTTCACCGCGGGGCTTAGGTAGCTAGTTTATTAAAATATAGTACAAGAAACTTAAAAAAGTGTCAGCCGACTTAAATTCGACAGGCAATGTTTTCAGTTGTTTTGATTTATAAACCAAATGTACTTGTACCGAATTTGATAAAATGTATTTAAGATTTGTGAAGTATAGAAAGAAATAAAATCGTTCTAAGCCTCGCTAAGAAGAATAATTGTAAACCGAGAAATATATCTTTTTACCCGACTGAGAAAGAAGGAGGGTTATATTTTTCGAGTGTATGTAAGTATGTATGTATATTTCTTTAGCACGCCCTAGAGCTTAAACGGCTGGTCATATTTTTATGTGAGTGGTGTCAATAGATTCGTCTTAGTCGTGAAAGTGACACTGGGTACATTAAAATTTAAAAAAAGGAAATTAAGGATGATACACAGGTTTAACGATTCAGCAGACGGGTTTTTTCGAACTTGCTTCTAACGAATTTATGACTACCTTTTTTTAAATAGTGACTTAACTTGTTCCAGTGTAATGACGCTATTGCCAGGCGATATATTACTTACGGGCACGCCCGGCGGCGTCGGCATGTATCGCGACCCGCCAGAGTATCTCAAGCCTGGCGATGTGATAACTAGCCAAATTGAGAAAATTGGCGTTTTGGAGACCAGACTGGAAGACTACGGTACTTTGTATCAGACTTGTGTCTAAATATGGAAATGAAAATGGCACGGCTTTTGTTGTAAATGAAGTATTTCTTAAGAACTTAAGAACTGGCACAATACACAGAGTGTGGTGGCCAATCAAGATAGAAAAAAGAAGAAGTATTTCTCTACAACGTGATACGTAACTACTAAATATACTCGTATAAAGCGAGGTAAATACTTTTCAAAAATTAAAAGGTCGCTTTTGACGTTCTATATTTTTAGCATTCTGATGTTTAATATGAAAAGATGTGTCATTAAAATTAAATATCTATCGTACGTTATCTTAATTTTTTTTCCGTATTCAATTTCTGGCTATAAACGTAAGCGAAATTGCTGTCATTTATGCCTTTCATTATTTAGACTTTCATTTCTGAAAACCTATTTGTTTTATTTCTGGCTATCCAATAACGTGCTATGAATAGAATTTTATGTGTCACAGAAAACAACAGTGTACACGACTTAAAAAATAACATTATTAAAACTTAATTACTGCTTTCTGTCGCAAACCGGTTCCAACTCAACATAATGCTGGCTGAAACAACCAGCGTTGAACTTCTTATGGAACTTTAAGGTGACGTCACGCAACGTCACATAGCAGTTAAGATAAAAAAGAATACAAAACCATGACCATGAGGATAAAAAAATAATAATTACAAAAATTCAAGTCTCTTTTGATGGCCTAAGCGTTAATATAGATGTTTATTTTCGATTGCTACAGCGACCTCTATGAAGAGAAGTGTCGTTAAAATTAAATATCTTATGTACTTTCTCTTAAATTTGTTTATGTTTAATTTCTCGATATAAAAGTACCAACATACTACTTCAAATCTGGCGATATGATAACTATTGAAATTATGAAAATTGGCGTGACGGAGACTAGACTGGAACACGGTACTTAGTATCAGACTTGAGCGTAGATTTTGAAATTTTGACACATATTTGTTTCATTTCCAATATCATGCTATGAAAACATAGAGTTTTAATAAAATATTAGAAAATTGTCGTGACGGAGGCTAAGCTGGAAGACTATGGTACTTTGTATCAGACTTGTGTCTAGATATCGGGATGGCTGTTCACAAAACTTATAATAAATAAATGTATTGGGTATTTTATTATATACTTCTACAAATTATTATGGTAAAAACATAACATATTAATTATATACATATTTTTTTGTAATGTACAGGGTTGTCGCCGAGGGATGTAGTGAGTAGCAACAGAGGCCTTACTTGTACAGGGTTTCTAGGCCTCTAGTAGTTATATATTTATTTAAATTTACATAGTATAAAATGTATATATCTGTTGCATTTATAATGTTTTTTTATTTTAAAATTCAATAGCAATAAATTATGAAAAAAAGGTATTTTGTTTTCCTAAGTTTTAATAGTAAATACTTCTTTGTCGGATCCACCGTACTGGCCGTACCCATAGTGTTACCTTAACACTATGGGTACGGGTTTGAAACTATTCCACTGAGAAAATAGTATTGTGGTAAGTGAAGGAATCATTCGTTTATACTGATATTATAAAGGGGGAAGATTTGTATTTTTGTTTGTAACGAATAAAATCAAAACTAGTCTTGTAACTGTATGACCCGGTCAGAATATCTGTGCACCTCGCTGGAATGCGGCGCCTCTCCCGCTTCCCCTGTCACCTCTCCGCGCACTCCCCGGTGCGACAGTTCGGTTAGCACATCGTACCCACACCGCCGATATGACGTCACGATCTCAGGTGCACACATATTGTGACCGGGTTGTAGTCACAGTTCATTTAGTTACATTAAGTGCATCTCATGGTAGACTTCGTGCACCTCGGTGAACTAAGCATAGCTTTCTATAAAGTGGGTTGAACGATATTGGTCAAGTCCGATATACGTCGTGTCGGGTTTTCGCCAAATTTGATATTAGGTGCAGCGGGGCAATCTCGACAGCGGGAAATTTCAACTAATCTTAATAACTTCTACATTTTACTTTATTTGAATAAGGTCCATCTATGACCGGATAGCTCAAAAGCAACTTCATAGTTTCTAAATAGATGGCACTGCTAGACCCAATACTGTTTGATCGGCACGGCCATTTTGTTTTCTTCTCTTTTTCTTGTTTGCACGTGCAAATTAGTGTCTCACATTTTGCGAAAAAAAAGTGGTAATTAATGTGTTTTTCGAAGATTTTCAAAGGTAAGACATTTAATTAAAGCCTATTTCATGTTTTTAGCTATTTTTTTCTGTTGTAACTTGCGTTTTAACAGCATTTTGGTGTGAGTTTGAATAACCCCACCTGGATTGTAATGGCGGCTAATTTCAACTTTTTTGCAGTTGGAATTGCCCCACCAGATTTTATATGGAAATGGACAAACACTAGTGATGTGCATGTTTCGATATGTTTTGTCGATGTAAATACTTTACAAATATTTAACTTGTAGCTATATTATTGTAATCTTTCTATTCGCAGGATCGCAACACGATTCAAATCGATGCATTTCGAGGGATTTTTTAATTTCTTACTACTTTATTAATTTATTGCAGATGGTTCGCCACTATAAAAAAACAACGGACAAGTCATACACAATGGCAGAATTGCAGCAAGCAGTGCAAGATGTCAAAAATAAAGTAATGACGAGTTACCAAGCTGCAGAAATATATGGCATTCCTAGATCAACCATTGTAACTAGAGTTTACAATAATCATATGAACGACAACGTTGGAAGACCTATAGCTCTCGGGGAAGATGTGGAAAGAAGAATTGCCCATAGCTTACATGTTATGGAAAAACATGGTTTCCCGTTAACTAGAAAAGAAGTAGCTGTTTTGGTATCTCAATATGTCCGCCAAAATGGAATCGAAAATCCCTTTAAAAATGATTTGCCGGGAAAAGACTGGCTCCAGGCATTTCAGAAAAGGAACAGTCTCTCAATCAAAAAGCCTCAATCCGTTGAGATAGCTAGAAGAAAGGCTTGCGATCCTTTTATTGTTTATAGTTATTTCGATTTATTAGAAAAGGTATTGAAAGAACTGGACCTGACAGATAAACCGGATTATATTTATAACTTAGATGAGACAAGCATATGTAATGATCCTGTTAAAGGCAAAGTAATCGGTTAAAAAGGTTTCCGCTGTACTAGAACGACTAGTGGTCCCGGAAGAAATAATACAACGGTTTTGTTGGCGACGAATGCTTCTGGCAACAAAGTTCCGCCGTTAATCATCTTTCAAGGAAAACACCTCTGGTCCGAGTGGATGTTTAAAAACGAAAACATACAAACAGCTTACGCCGTAAGTGAGAAAGGCTGGATGCAGACCAGCATATTTGAAAAATATCTGAAATCTGTATTTGTTCCTTCGCTGGGAAGTGTTAGGCCGGTGCTACTAATATACGACGGGCATGCTTCTCATGTCGATCTAAATGTCATACAATATGCGGCCTCTGAAGGTATCACAATTTTAAAACTTCCACCACACTCGTCCGATGTTCTCCAACCCTTGGACTGCAGCACAATGAAACCTCTTAAAGACCGATGGGAGGATGAAATAATAAGATGGCAGAGACTTCACGTAGGTTCGAAATTGCCGAAGTCAGAATTTGCCAGGATTTTGACAAAATTATGGAACGAACTAGATTGTATTATTTTAAGAAACGGATTCCGCAAAACAGGTATTTATCCTCTTAACCGAAATGCCATCCGAGAGGAGATTTTCGACCCATTGACGTTGCAAAAATGGAAGACTTCTCAAGCCGCAACCCTTGCAGTGAATCACAAACAACCACAAGGTGAAGCTTACAACGCAACTGAACCACGTACGTACAACGCCGTTCCCAGTTTACTAACAATTGTTTTGACAAAAATCAACGAATATCATAGCAGCGGTAAGTTCCCGGAAAAAATCTGCGACAAGCCTACACAAAATTGTGTTTCAGCTGATGTATCAGATACTGTGTTCGATGAAAAGAACGCGATTTATAGCAAAGACGAGACGCAAAATACACTTATCACAGTGCAAAACACGACTAAGCTGCCGATACCGAAAAGAATTGACGTGGAACGATTGACATCTTTAAAGATTTTAGATTGCAAGATAATACCTTCAGAAAACGCTATCCAACCAATTTCTTTTGAGGAACTTTTACTTAAGAGTATTGCCAAAAATGATCAAACTAAAACTAAAAAAAACGCGTCCCCAATAGCAACGCGGAAGTACTGACTTATAAAGAAGTACTGGATCGTTTAAAACAAGAAAAAGAAGAGAAAGAGAACAAAACATTAGAAAAGGAAAACAAAAAAATGCAAAAACAGAAATTAAAGCAAGAACAAAACCAGAACAAAAAACAAAAGAAGCAAATACCAAAGAAAAAAGAAAATGGAGTAAAAAAAAGATCGAAAGTTACTAAAAGGTCTACTCAACGAAAAAAAGTTTCCAAAAAAAACAAGTACGAAATGGACAGTGATTCCTCTGGCTCCTATAAAAGTCTCAGTGAAACGAGTTCTGAATGTGATATGGTAGACTTTTACCAAAGCTTGATACGTAACCAGGAGTCTGACTCGGAAGATGAAGATAATCAGATTGATGTGGACTTAGTCAATGTTGGTAATGTGGACTTGCGTATGTCTACAAATGGTCCTAATTTAAACTTTGGTGCTAGTACTTCTAGGGACATCCCAGTTCATGTCGCTTCTCCTAAACAAACTCCAGAAAAAGGGAGATTCGTATTGGCAATTTTTTTTTCATCCAAAGGAAAGAAAACTTTTAAATACGTATGCCAGATTGAACGTGTAGCTCGAGACAAGATTTTTGTACAAGGTTTTCGATCATACAAAAAAAACAAAAAAGTTTTTCGTCTCATAGAAAACGATCAATCAATAATTGATGAAGAAGAGATAATTCAATATCTTCCCGACCCTGAAGTGAAAGGCCCTGATTATATCTTCCCGAGCAATATTGATATCCAGGAGTATACTTAATTGAAATTTATGAATTATGATACTCACACTTAGTTATTAAGGTTTGAATTTTAGAGTCTGATGATAGATCTCAACTTTTAACATGTTACCTACTTTTACCTAGATAGATATTTGCATAATTATTTGTAACTTTTGAAGATTTTAAATAAGTATAAGTCAATACATAGTTTGATAAATATACTTTTCTCTTTTGAAGAGTTAAGTCCAGACTGATTAAAAACGTAGAAAGGTTATACATACTTAGTTAGATAAATATACTTTTCTCTTTTGAAGAGTTGAATCCAGACTGATTAAAAACGTAGATAGGTTATACATAGTTTGATAAATATACTTTTCTCTTTTGAAGAGTCGAATCCAGACTGATTAAAAACGTAGATAGGTTATACATAGTTGGATAAATACACTTTTCTCTGATTAAAAACGTAAATTGGTATATACTTTATAAGTTTTATAACTGTTGATTTTTAATTCGTAAATTTTGAAGATTTTATTAAAATAATAACTTAATAGGTGAACTTTTCTGAAACATAACTAAAGACTGACGTTTTGTACACAATTTAAAAACGCGCATTTATTAAAAGCTAGTTATGAGAGTTAAGAGATTTTAGATATTTTTTAAGGTACAAATTTAAGAAGACAAGTGTTGTCTGAAAAAATTTCGATTGCAAAAATCTTTGTTTGTAATTGAATACTTACATAATTAGTAGGTGCCTGTCAATTCGACCAGTACTTTTTAAGAACTCAAAGATTAGTTTTAAGTTGATTACCTACTTTTTGTTATGACTTTTGTTAATTTTTATATTTGTTAGATTATTAATTGCTGTTTTAAAACTAAAAAAGACAGATGAATCTTGGTCCTAAATTATAAAATTGCGTAACGTTTATATGACCGATTGTAGATTTAGGGCGAGGGGTGCTCTGGTTCTATTTTAAATACATATTCCTTTCTTAAAATGAAGTTTTGATTTATGATTAGTGAGTAGATATAGTACCTTTAGTAGATAGCAGACCAAAATTATTTATTGGTGTATCTATCGACTTATTTTTTATTACGTTCCCATCACTATTAAGTATGGCGAGCAGTCGAA
The DNA here is from genome assembly GCA_947049295.1 of Ligdia adustata. Taxonomy (NCBI): domain Eukaryota; kingdom Metazoa; phylum Arthropoda; class Insecta; order Lepidoptera; family Geometridae; genus Ligdia; species Ligdia adustata. The sequence goes on along the minus strand of OX346236.1, from coordinate 4,029,761 downwards.
ATTACCCCGTCTAAACCTTTAACATGTTTTTATTCAAAAATGAGCCTAGCTGCATAAATGACAAGATTCAATTTAGATTACTATCCTTATAAAAAAACTCTGCATCCCACTAACATCAAGCTAAGAGCTCTAGAAGAGAAATTATAATTAATAGTTGAAATTGCCCCACAGAGGGGGAATTACAACTATTTTTGCCTTTTTTTTGCAAAAACACATTTTTAAGCCTATCTATTGAATATTTTTCAATATGAGTTTGTAAACATAATACACAGATAATGACTCTGGAGCGTCAATACATTACATTTTTAATAAAACTATATCATCTAATATTTTTATACCTTCAAAGTTGTGGTTTAGGTTTTACCAGTCGAGATTGCCCCGCTGCACTTTGTATAATTCATTGGATAACAAAATCATACTCCGATTATCACCGATTAACATTGGCTATAAAAAACTAGAAATCCGCGGGTAATACTGCGTAGCTCAGCTAGTTTATTACAAAGACGATTCCCAGTGCCAGTTGTACTAAATATGCGCAATTAAGTGTTCAATACCAATTAAACTACGAATTTTACCAATATCAAATTTGGCGAAAACCCGATACGACGTATATCGGACTTGAACAATATCGTTCAACCCACTTTATTGAAAGCTATGCTTAGTTCACCGAGGTGCACGAAGTCTACCATGAGAAGCACTTCATGTAACTAAATGAACTAAGACTACAGTTACAAAACTCTTTATTGTCATCATGAGAATACAATATTTGATAATAAATATAACAAAAAACAGGCACTGAAAGCGGTCGTATCACTTAAGTTAATCTCTTTCAGACAACCTAACAACAAATAGCCGTTTTGACATAGAATAGGCCACAGTTAGCATTAAGCAAAACATAATTTTTAATACTAACTCTCATCTATTCGATGTCGAAATGGCCATTATGGCACAATGCAATTGTAATAACAGACTTGACCACCTGGTCATTCTTTATCTTGAGGTGTCATCTCCTACCAGAGGTCGGCTATCTCAATATTCTCGGCCAATCACAACGCCAGGCCTGACTCCCGCAACTGATATTTACAGAGCTTCGACGCACATATCCTCAAAACCCAAGGCTTCAAAGCCTAGGCGATTAATCATGTTCTGGGCGTGTTCATGATTCAACCTCGCACGCACGAAGAAGACCTACCAGGCCATTGCTACAAATAATTTACTTGACGTCAGTTCTGTGCTTGACGCGGTTCTAAAATTATTCAAAAGCCCGACCTCTCTCAGAAAACTATGTCACCCAAGATTTGAGGCTAAATAGTCGCCGCCTCGCTGATTGGTGAATGAGCCTCACAATTGGACCAATGGCCGTCTTCCGTTCAAACAGGAAGACGTACTTGCGATAGTTGCCGCTCCTTTTCATTCACCATTAAAATCCAAGGGGACTTTATTGAGTTAGTTTAGTTTAACTGGCATACGGGTCGACCAGGCATCGCGACCTCTCGCCCGGTTATATCCCTCAAGTGTCGGAGGGTCTGATTAAATTGGTATTGTAACGCCCGCAGATTTAAAACGTAGCGGATGGGATTCATTTAGTGATATCGAAAGCAATTTTGTTATTGAGATCCATTGCAATTTTCTATTTTGTTATGCAATTGGTGTGTGATTGTTGCATAGGTCAATTTATCTATTTGTTCGCTGCAATGGGAAAAATAGTCTGTGATTGATGGGGACAACCTTTAATGGTAGATATAATAGCAAACACTTGGTGCCTAAGAGAGAAGGAATCCGTTCAATCAGGGGTTCAGGACTGTATCCTTCCACTTATTGCAGTTCTAAATGTAGGTAAGGTCTTACTTAGTATTAAGTTACCAATAAGTATAACTAGCACAAAACCATCGTGAGCGTATGAATATAGGCTGTTAGAATGGCATTTTGTATGCTTTCTTTGGTAGAAATTGAATTAAATTGTCATACTGTAAATATTTATCTCTACTTCGTTTTTACTTTACTGGGGCAAGCCACTTCGCCTATACAAGTTAGAAGGAGCATTGAGTCTTAAATACAACAAGATGTCACTCGCGGTGTTGCCCGCGACTTAAAATTGAACTTAAAGTAGGTAGGTAGTTTAAACCTCCGTATTAATTTACCTATATTATGGAATTCATTTCCAAAAATCCTTTCTTGGTACACCTCTACATTATATTAATGAATACACCCTCTAAATTTCATGAAGGTATTTTGATTTTGCGGTTTTGGCTTTGCGTTGATTCCTAGCAAATATCGATCAGCCAGGATTTACTTTTATATATACAACAATAATTTATATAACAATATATATCTTATAATAAATAAAAAAAATATATAGTACCTATATATAGATATCTAGGGTAGCATTGTATACCTGTAAATAGATTGGCTATCTTTTTTATTTATTTTTTTGAGGATAGTTCTGATTCCATTGATACTGCAATAAAGTCTTCTGACGTCTCTATCATCTTCATGCTTCTCTCTGATGAAGTGACTAAATCCGCATTGATAAGCACTTAGGCAGCAGGAGAAATGAGTAACACTCCTGCGGCACTAGTACTTAGGAACAAGATTTAGTTGCCCGTTGTACTCTTCTTTTTAATTTCTTCTAGGTTTCTTTCTACCATGTGATCTTCGTAGTCTTATGACGTGTTTTTTTATACGTATTATACCTATACGTATCAACCTATAGCGTCCCACTGCTGGGCACGGGTCTCCCCGTGAAGGGGGTGTAGGCCATAGTCCGTGTTACAGTTGAGGCCATTTAGTGTTGTTTTTTGTTTTGAGAATTTAGAAAACAACCTGGTGACTAAGAGTAGGAGCCGAGTTAAGTCACCTTGTAAACTTCATCGAAAATGTTAACTGATCGCAAACTAACTAACTAAGTGAACTTTTTGCAAAATTGCGAGGAAAAATAGACTTTTGTCACGGATCTGAAAAAGATACGGACGTGACGTCAACAAAACAAACATTGAAGCATCTGTAGTAAGACAGCTCGCTAGTACGTACTAGTACGCACGCACACATTCTCACCAAAGTAAGTCCGTCAATCGTCATTAGGTACCGCTTCAGACACCACGCGAGTGACATTGAATGTTTATAAAAAAAAAACTAAATATGCCGTCATGTGTAGTAAAATGTTGTCCAAACCATGATAGGAATGATGAAAAAAGTCAAGGAATCACATTATCGCGTTATAGTATAAGCAACTGATTTCTTCTTATTAATGTAAAATAAGAGTATGTACTTAATTTTTTCTACTAGTACGCTATTATGAAAAACATTGGCCTAATTTATGATTTATATAGCAGCATCCAAAACATGCACACACTTGAAGATGGCGGCCGTTTCCAGACTTCACCCCATAGTTAGACAAGATAATGTCGTTTATTTTTCAGGTCCGTGGCTTTAGTCATCCTCAGCGGACAAAAGGTACATAGACGTAATCTTATCTTATAGTGGAGATACATGGAAGTCATGAGAAGCATGATTGTCACGAGAAGAATGAAACTAAAGAAAGCTAGGTTTGCTAGGCTAACTTTGTAGACCAAATCCTTAGGTGAGGTTAATTTTGAGGAGAGCCGTTACCAATACAAAGTAATGGGCAATAGTACCAACTTAATTGTGTTTTTAAGAGCTGGGTCGTGGGGAAAATATTTTTCCATGCTTCACCCAGGTGGTTTCAGGAGGTGGACGGTGGCAATAATTGTTCTTTGGGACGCCAAAGCTAAGCTGTTAGCTGCCTTGTGGCATTAATATGTTTATGTGTTAAGTGTCTTCGTATAACCAATGCGATGATGAAGAAACACCCGCGGTAGTCAGATTATTTCTCAAATAGCATACGCTTGTTGACTGCATTTTTTTTTAATAGCAAATAGGTATTCCAGGCTTGCATTTGACCACAACACGCCTCATGTAAAGTAAATGGGACTTATGATACCTAATTCATGCTTGCCTATAGCGAATTTCTGGCGGCGTGAAAAAGAACCAGAAATGAAAAACATTTTCGAATTTTAAAGAGAAAATCAGTCTATAAGGACACATATACTAGACACGCTTTCACTTATACCTATCTCTGTTTATACTCACACTAAGAGGAAGAAAATATTTATGGTAGTAAATTGAGTACCTAAGCAATACCTGCATTTGACGCTACTCCAATCAACTATCCAATAAGCTTATGATAATAATGATGGTGAATAGCGTAGAAACATGGACTCTTAAGCAAACAACCGATATAGATCGATAGATGAATGATGCTTTATTGTAAACAAAACATAAAAATATAATTTACATGCAGTCACAAGTGGCGGCCTTATCGCTAGAAGCGATCTCTTAGATATTAGTTGTGGTACCTATATGTGTTTGATGACGCTTGCTTGGCAACAAACATGCTGTGCTCTCTACAGGCTGGTCCTTAGTATTACTCATAATGATTGTGAACCCAGACTGTTTAATTGATTAACGCGCGGTAGCGGCATCCAGCGAATTTAGAATAGGATATAGTTTAGAGTAGGTACGCTTACTAAAAATAAGAATAATAGTTTATAAAGTTCTAACTGTAACAAGCTTTGGTACTCTTAGTAAGGCTGAGACAGGATGGTGGCTCAGACTAGAGAAGAGAAACGTCGGTCGACCACCGCAAGAAGGGTTAACGACATAAAATCTGTCACAGGTCCAACCAGGACAAGCTTAGCACAGGACCGAAGCAGATGGTATGAAATGAGAGAGGCCTATACCTAACAATGGGATAAAAGGCTGCGGATGATGATGATGAAGTAGGTACTAACTAATGCTAGGTACTAAGAATAAGTGAAAACCGACAATTCAGCACGCAATTTTTTTCATTACTTACCTATAATTAGGTAATAGGCCAGAAAAATCTTACAAAAAAAAACGACCTAAAATCGCAAGACGCGAAGTAAAAGTGGAACAACTTGGAAAAGTTGTGCTTCCAGTGCAATAAATGAATAACAAACTAAAAAAAAACTTTTTTGCTATCCAATTCAATACAAAAAACTCACTAGTTAAAAAAACTAGTTTTTAAAATGACATAATTTTTTCGGAAGCACAAAATTGTTTTGCTTACAAATGTTGTTTTACACTCTCCTAATTCTAATATTTTAAATCGGTCCATAGCGTCCCTGAGAAATCGAGGAAAACAAACAAAAAGTTTTTGACCAATTACCTAAGAAAGAACATTCCTTCTCCGAAGTCGGTGAAAAAGTAGACGCGTTTCATGCAAATCCGAACCTCTACCAAATAGCGATGGCGTCTGAAGTAATGAAGTAGGTAACTTCTGAAACGTTTGACGAGACAAGATGACTTTCGGTTTAAGTTTCAGCACACAGACACAGAAATGTTTAAGCAGCACATGCAGGCAAACCGTGAAAGCATTAACAAACTTATACCTACTCTGCTTAATTGCTCAATTGGTCGCATCCGCGTTTTATAGACTTAGGAATCGTAACACGCGGCAGGTTTTCTTATTTTTAACTCAGGTTCTATCAACACTAAAACTGGCTGTTATACGGTTGACGTGCTGTATGTGGCATTGTAGCTCCTAAACAATTGGTTTGGGATGGATTTAGTGGGAAAACATTCCTTATACAGAAAAGTTTCAGTTGAAATAAATTGACGAGCTTTTCTGAATTTTCAAATTGATGAAACTTCAAAAAAATAATCTTAAAATAATGTAAGATTTAAAATTATTTTTATTAAATTTTAAATTATTATATATAGCTTTAAATCAAAATAGTGGTAGCTCTAGTATTTGAGACAATCTCTCAGAGTAAACCAATTATTTAATTCCATAATGGATCTTAGTTGCAACCGATTGACTGTTCTATTGAATGATTAGGGCACTTAAATCAGGTTCGATAAAATGTTTAAATTGACCCCTGATTTCATGAGTTCGTGATTTAATTTGACTTTTGATCCTTGGTTATACATATTTTATATTGTAGGTGTCACTCGATTTGTTTTGAGACAGCTATATCAGTGCCTTAAGCAAGGTCTTAGGCAATGTCGATGCAAGAACTTGTACTCTTGGAAAATAAATAACGTGCGTTCATTGCAGACAAAACAAAACCCAGAAAATATAAAAAATATTTTGTTACATTCAGTGCCAAAAGTATGGTATATTATGGTAATTCCATTACTGGATTGAACTGCAAGTATTTAGCTAATCAGTTAACTAATACAAATTCCATACAGCCACATGCCTGTAGCTATACCTATCATAAGTTAGGATTTTTTCCATGCGGGTCGTTGTTTAGAGCCTCTATATATTTCTAATGTATGTCCTTAAACTGACATCTTCACCTGAAAATGTATGTTAGTTTCATTAGAATATTTCTCTGTGGTGTGTATATACAGCCAAATGCCGAAGCATATGTATTATTTGGATGATAGATTTATTTTATTGTAGAGACACAAAACATAAAATTTAAGAGAAAATTTTGAATGATAACTTTCATGAACCTAGATGTATATTTGTGTATGCACTTGTGTATTTACTAGTCTAAATTCTCAATGATAAGGTTTATTTTATTATTTATTTTATGTTGTATTTTTCAATAGTATAGCAAACAATAGGATAATCGATAATTTTTGCTATAGGGAAACTCCATAGTTTTATAGCTATACATGTTTATAAATAGGAACATTATAGAAAAAACAGGGTATAAAGTAGTTAATCCTGTCTAAATGACAGTTTACGTGTACAATCTACAAAGACTCGAACAGGTGAATCACCGACAAAATATATTGATTTAATAATATACAGGTGAACCTAGCAAAAAAAGATTTTTGGAAAACTATTCCTAAACTCCACTAACTTCCTAAACTCCGGCTTATGTATATAAATAATAAATACATATATCCAAAGACAGTCTGGAAATGAATGTATGCTTACGTCACAAAATACATGCAAATAACCATGTGTCAATTCTATTTCATGTTTGTTGTAAGAGCTACGTGATCGTCCATATGGTATCGGGATGAATGACCAGCGAGCGCGTCGTTTTCGGTAGCCGCCGCATGTTCTTTATTTGAACGTTTTAATATTCTTTCTTTTTAATTGGTTGGACTTTTTTATTTGCTTGTTAACTGCCAGTAAAGGACCTTGAAATTGGCGTGAGTTAAAACCTTTTTAAGAGTATTATTAAAAATCATTAAGTATATATAGGTATTTATGGATACATGTATACTTTCTTATAAGTAGAAAAGTAATGTTCTCATTTGCTCTTAGTAAAAGTTAAATTATTTACTCCGAGAAAAAAATTGGTAGCTAATATTTGAATGAAAACTTAGTCTAGAGTGTTCCTTACTTTTCACGGCTCACCGAATCTGCTTCACCGATCCTTATGGAATTTGCTACAGGAGTAGCATACAACCTAATAACAAGCTGATAGCTGTATTTTCTTTTAGCTATGCAAGTAAAACCGTGGAGTTTAGAATAATAGTAAGTTCTAAGATGTATTCGTTCTTACATGGTTAAAAACATAAACAAAGATAAAGTGGAAATGTAAAATTTACAACAAAAAAAAAAACATTCTTTAACCGAAAGAAAACTGATAAAAAGAACTTTACAAGCTTTAACATCAGAACATTATTTTTACACACCGATAAAACTTTTGCAAAATTACTTAGCCGAAGTCTAAACACGACTGACTATAAATAAATAAGAACGGGCGTTTACTCGATAAGTTCAACACACTTACATACGTATCAAGTCATAATGCGCATCTTTAACTTTTGCCCTTTGATAACAAGTTGCCACCCTGACTTTATCTCCACACGCCTTGTAAACAATGCCGTGTCTATTGCTTATTTGTTCATTGACAGTTTCAACAAAGATGCAGTTTGCTTTTTTGAATTTGGAACAGTGAATTGATAACTTATAAAATTTTGAGATTATTGGCGTTTATTTTATGCGCTTTTAGCGTAACGTCTCTTTTTTAGTATTTGGAACGCTCAGATCGTTTGGTACGATGGATCCAATACTTACCTACTAGAATTAATTATGAATAGAGAATATCTACACCATTTACTAATTATTGCTAATATCCCTCAGTACATACTTGCCATACTGAAATTATTTTATTACAATAGTAGGTACCTCTAGATAAAATTATACATAAAAACTAACTACATACCTAAATAAAATCTATAACACACCTACATAGAACGCTCATAACACCTTTGTTTCAATCATTAAACAGTAACCATCATTCCACACGTAATTTAAAAACTTGCTAACCACCATGCTCTATACTAATCAAGCCTAATTTAACGACACCTAGATATGTATGAGTCATGACTGCACGCTCTATATGTAAAGCCGCGTCATCTAATACGTAAGGCACTTAGAAATGTACGAACAAATCATTTTTATCCTTGTATTCCTTGATAATTTTCCTCTTTGTTCGTACGAAATACGCCGGTTTGTAGGTACTCATTCTGAATACAGTTTTAAAAAGTTTTAATATCTGATCTAAATATACTTACTAATTTAAATCGTGCAGAGCTCAAAGAAAGCAAAACAAAAAAGAAATCTAAAATCATATAAAAATTGTTACACTACTTTTAGAATTATACGTGTAGATACTCGTAGGTATGGGTAAATAAATTAATCAAAACCACTTCTAAAGCCATACAAATTTCGAATGTGAGTAGGTACTTATTTTAAACTCACTTCTTAGTTTTTCTAATTACTAAGTTACATTCAAAAAGTTAGCTCAAACACGACAACTTTTACCGACTTACCGCCAAAAAGCTGTCACTATCCATCCAAAATGTCACTGTTAAAACTACACGAGCGCGCGTTATGAACTTAGGAACATGACTGAATCCAAGATGGCGGATGGCGAGTACCCTCTACGACGTCAGTAGCGCGACTACTCCCTAACGAAGTTTGATTAGCTTTAAATAGCAGTGGTGATATTATCTACTTATTTCATTGAGAACGAAGAGGTGTGGGATCACTGGTTTCTGTGTTGAGCTAATGTTTGACGGTTATTCATAATTTGTAAGTCGATTCCCTGATGCGCATGCGGTTTTTCTGTAGATATGATTCTAAGAGCTAAAGGACTCTCATTTCATCTGTAAAACAAGAAATTAAAAGAAATACCTATCTTTCCAAACAAATTGCACCCCAATGGTAGGTATTAATCATGTATAGCTAACGACACTGTAGGACAGACAGTCCTTTATTAATAGCAAATAAGTATTAGGTTTTTTTACACTCTGTCATGAGAATAAATAGTACAAAAAGAGTTGTTTCATACATGTGTGGAGCTCCGTCCAGGAAGGTGTACATGACACCAAAAATACGTTATGGACTATTAATCTTATATATATCAACCAAATTCAAAATAACGTAATTTATCGCAGTGTACAAAATTAATCTCGAATTAGAAAATATTTCCATGTTATTTACGAAAAAACGGTGATTTACCTACGCGTTTTTATTGTAGTTTTTACTGTATCAATTTTGACATTTGTGACGAGCGGTACAATTAATAGACCTCTAGATTAATCTTAGGTTACATAAATCTTTCAAGGATGCCATAATTCCACTACAATTCACAGAATTTATATATTTTTGTACACACACAAAATGGCTCTAGATTTCAGAATTTAGGCAGAAGCTTCAGTACTTAGAAGACAAATGTCTGCTTCAGTCAAACAATCAATTGTTAATTTCTTGATATTCTACATCGCACATAAGCCGCGTATACCCTAGTTTCCGAACTAGTAAAAACTGCTTGGGAAACCAGGGTCTTCTCTGTAGGGAACGCAAGTTTTTAAATGTTGTCGTTTTTAATATCGAACAAAAAACTGGGGGAAAAGTCACGTTTGTTGTATGGGAATCCCCTTAAATATTTATTTTATTCTATTTTAGTAGGTATTTCTTGTTATAGGAGCAACAGAAATACGTCTGCATTTTTTTTAAATTTTATCTGTGTATGTATTCATGAGCAACTGTGTATGTTTCATGGGTGTCTTTTACAAAAAAGACTTTCAGAAGGATCTCTGAAATTAATAGGTACTGACATAAAATATACAAGGTAAGTACAGTCTAAGTAGTTATGTAAAAAAAATATTTTGATTGATATGAGTATGTAGTAAAGATATTTCAAATTATCAAGAAACTTTAGCGGAAACTTTATTCGTATATCTGTGAACATCAGAAAACAAAACAAATTTAATGCAATTAAAATCAATCTCGTACAAGTGACCGACCACGCTTCCTCCGGAAACGGTATGTACTCGTATTGTAAATAGGAAGTTCCTTGTTACTTCTCGCCACTAGACATTCTTACATATTTGAAACAAAACTGAAAATATTTAAAGAAGTAGGTCCCCACTCTACATTGTACTCTGTCTTAATTTTTCTAGGATCTTTGTTGACTGTACCAGTCGCGATAGGTACGAGTTTAGCAGGAACGCGCGATGTTGGGAGCGCGACTTGTTTGTTCTTTGTTTTTAAGTATAAATTGCAGTTTTTAAAGAATTGGTCCGTCAAAATCCAGCAAATAAAGTTCATAGATTACTTTTAAGCACTATTTTTAAAAATTGGATATAAAATGCCATGCAGCAAGTATAGAAATTAAGTATTTCTTACTAGCGGTCCGGTCCGTCCCGGCTTTATACGGATGGACATTTTTGGGGTTCCTTCCTATCCGGTTCCTTTTTTAGGGTGTCGTCATTTTTGATCGTTTTTAACTCGATATAGATAACTAATCTAATTAACTTGAACTAATCTTAAATAGATAATTGTAAGTAACCCTTCTTGCGTAAGTCCGACTTGCACTTGCAGATTTTAACCTATTTCATAGCTTTTATCGCGGGCTTTGAGCGCGTCGACCGAATGAAGAAATTCCGTAACGAAAATAAACCTAACACCCCCCACTCCGACCGGCACAGCAGTTTACGTTGAAAGCCGTACATCGTCTAACGTAGTTTCAGTTCGGCAGACTTCGGCACGGTTTTTATTCGCGGGCTACTAGAGGAATGCCATCGATTAGAAATTTTTTTTTGTCATTTATAGACCGGCCCTCAAGTTCTTCTTCGTCGTTTTACCATTTCGATCTAGTGGCACGTTAGTAATAATCATTTCTCGTCTTACCATTGAATGCAGATACTTGTAGTGAAGGTAGCTCTACTTAATGTCCCTTATAATATGACTCTCTAAGTAGGTAATTGTAACATTGTGTTTAACCTAATTTTCCCCGAAACTACTACTTTAGTAAAACCTATATACTTACCTCGTACTTTATGAATATATTATAAAAAATAATTCAACTGTCACAAGTGACATATTTATTCAATTAAAATAACTTTACAAGATAGATGCTATGTCTTATATAGATGTTGTGCTCGTATTTTGCTACGGTTCAATTAGCGGCTGATTTCAATAATCTATGACGGCTATTTCTTTTCAACTTCAAATTGGAATAAAAAAAAAAAATGGTTAAGGTAATGTCGAAACAAATATTGGAATGAAAATGTGCCCGATACGTTTTTATTTTCAAAATACTGAGATAATATTTAAAGATATAGGTATATTAGCTGTTATTTTACATGTCTTCAGGGAAATTGTGGCATATCCTATTCTTGTCTTTTTAAAAAGACAGAAATAAACGTAGACGAAACCTACTCGTGCGGCGCTGTACCCCAGAAGTGGCAAGCAGAAGAATAGAAAGTGTTCTCCCAATATGTAGATTATATCTTCGTTGCAAGCCTCACTCTGCATTCGTGTTCCGAAAAATTTTTTTTTAATCATTATCCTATAGCTTCATGCTGGGCACGAGTTTATTTTTAACGAATTTTCAAAAAGCATTAACATCGATTATCACTTCACTAGTGCAGCACATGGCTACAGGGTATGATGGGGAATATACAGCACATTGCTTGTAAGTGATTGTACCGAATATATTTATGCATTTTTTTTAGTAAATTGCCTTTATAAAATATATAATGAAAAATATTTAAAAAGTACTATTAAATTATTTTTACGTCAATGAAACAGGAAGAAACTGGCTACTATAATTACATGTAAAAAGTCCTTTGCGACATTAATTATTTTGAACCATGAGAGTATTTGGAAATATTCTAAAATGTTTTTTCACAAACTGCGTTTATTACGAAATAGTTAAGTACTTACAACTTAGTAAATTAATTTAATTAATACTATAACAAAGAAAGGGGAGACAAAGAGAGATGGAAATGAGGTATCATCGCCCGACCCTATTAGCCAATATTAGTCAGGAGTTGTTGTGCACTCATCGGAACCCGATGGACGTTGCAAATGCGTTGAGAGAGATATACTCAGGCATATACTCCTCAGCTGCTCAAATCAGATCCCTATACTCTTTTCTTGGTACACACGCAAGAAGAAAAGGTGACCCTTGCCAGTCAGGGTTGGTGCAGGTTCGGACTCGCGAATTCTCACAATCCACGAAGCTCAGGGACTTACATATGAGTCAGTAATTGTTATAAAGACTAAAGGCAATCCGAAGTTGCATGACAGTGTCGCACACGCAGTCGTCGCAGTTTCGCGGCACACTGAGAAAGTCTCAGTACTTACTATGCCGATGACGATAATGTACAAGGACAGCTACCCCAAATACTATTGCTGAGTACAACCTCAAAATGTCCGTGAAAAATCGAAACGAGGTAGAAGTGGAGGCCCTTAGAGATCGATTAGAAGTAACATAATATTTACAATTGTATTGTTTACTATTTGGATATTTAATTATTTAAATTTGTAGAATAATAGTAGGTATAGTAGTAATCACGCGCATACCCAGAGTACTCATGCTCACAAAAAAACTTCTTCTTGCGGCGGCTTCGTGTGTCGGGTCGCTCTCTTCCCTCCGATATGGATAAGGAGAGCGATGGCTGGCACATGCGTCAACTCATGAACGGGCGCTGCTTGCGGGGGTCGGATTGCTCTCGGTTTGTAAGCGATATTCAATATTCAAAATTTGAAGTAATAATTGTTTTAGTTTAATTAGCTAAGTAGTTATTTTTCTTCTTTTATAAGCCTAGAATTTCAAGAAATGTAAAATCTCATAAAGGGCACGGACCAAAGCGACTGTGCAGTATTAATATTTAAATTTAAAAAAAGAAAGGGGAGTAAATGAAGAGATGACAGATGATAGAATACAATGGAGGAAGTCATCCTGTGCCGACCCTAGGTAGTGGGATAAGTTCAGGAAGAAGATGATGATGATGATGAATACTATTACAAAGAGAAATAGACGATAAAAAAATGTAAGCTCCAATGAGGTTCGGATTGAAATGTTTTTTTTTTATTTGAGTCGCAAACTACGAAAAATAAACGATGATATTCAAAAACTTTTTTTTTTGGGTTATATAACACATAAAGTCTATGTTACATTTAATTTATTCTGTATTGGAAAATTATAGAGTTACTATCTGTTACCCGCAACTTCGTCCGCATAGAAAATATATTTTTCTAATAAGAATGAATTAACTAATTAAAATTTTTACGGTGTCACTCTTCTGTTGCACATCAACGACCCATTTTTTAAAAAGTTTCAGAATTGTCATTACTTTACCTCATAATAGTCGTTTTGGTATAGCATAGGCCAGAGTTAGTATTAAACATAATGTTAAGAGACTGCCACATCTGACAAAAACGACCATTAATTATCACATACCTTCTGCAGATACTTCTAACAATGATTATGATTCCTCATATTAGGCATTTCTTGTAATCTGTCTTTTGCGACATTGCACGTCTCTGATGAAAATATTATTAAAATAATTTAATAAACTTCCCAATTGATTCACTTGACCAATCATTACAACTTAACTTTGAAAATAAAAGACTGTCATACGAATATACACTCATGTTATCTCTGCAGAAACTTATGTTATCGTTTCAATAAACTCAATACCATTCGGTTAGGGGCGTTCCATTTTAGAATTAAGAGAACATTCTAAAAATAGGACACATAGATCAAGATATTTTTCTGCCTAATGCGACTTTATTGTCATATAATTTTCGTATCTAAAAGCCTTCTTTTCACACCTTAATTTTTTAAAAATCTGTTGACCCCTTATTTCAGTACGGTTCTAAAATCCATTTAATGCGCGTTTAGTTTATCTATTTGTCAAATCCAATTTCTGTAGATTGAGCAGTTTCAAACTTTCGTATATGTTAATACATATACGAAAGTTTGAAACTGCTCAATCTACAGAAATCTGCCTAATGGCAGCCTTCTGATATTTTCCAGCCCGTCGCAAAATACATGTTACTGATTATAAGCTGTCCGTAATGTCAAATTTCATCTCTATAGGGTAATTAGTTTAGAACATTTACAAAAAAATCTTACGTAGTCCTTAAGCCTCCTTTATGCGGCCCTGTTGCAAAATCAGTTTTTAGCTGACGATGACTAAACTACCCAAACTAGACTACCCATTTATCAAAATTTCTGTTATAATTTAGAAGTTACTGGAGGTGGTTGTAATTATTATTATACAGAGTAAGCGTAATAATGTTAAAAATATTTGCTCGCTTGAATACTTGCACAAAAACCAAAAAAGTGCAATACCCAGGAAGAGAAATACTTATGTTTAATATGAATGTAAATTCATTGCTCTGTGACGTCCGACCTTCGCTGCCAAATCCGTCTTATTCTGATTGATAGCAAATAAAACTTATAAATTATCAGTCAATCAATGTTTTCAATCAACAAGTTTGGCGTGCCACAGGACAGTGTTCTAGGGCCCCTTCTATTTCTTTTATACGTAAATGATCTACCCAATATAATTCCACATAGGTAAATGCATTCTTTTTGCAGACGATATTTCCATAATAGTACCTAAACAAAAAGACATTGACTATGAACTTAACATTAATAATACAATTAAGACGGTAGTGGACTGGCTAAGTAAAAATAACTTTATGGTAAACATTGAAAAAACTAGCTTTATGCAGTTCTTTAACATAAAATCTAAACCTCATGTATGGCCTTATAATTTTGGGTAATTCGGTTGAGATAGACAGAGCATTTATAGCCCAAAAAAGATGTATTCGTGCTATCTGCTGCGTTGGGCCTCAAGTTTCATGTAAACCTCTATTTAGGAAGCTAAAAATTTTAACGCTGTCATGTATGTACATTTATGAGATTTGTTTATTTATAAAAAACATCCAGAACATTTTCTAAACTTACAATGTAACAGTAGTTATTACACGAGATATCCAAATAAGCTAGTTTTTCTACGATGTAATAACGAGCTATTTCGCAGTAACTGCTTTGCAATGGCAATAAAAATTTACAATAATATTCCTGAAAACATGAAATCACTCACATATTTCAAATTTAGAAATAAACTCTTCAATTGGCTATTAGAAAGAAATTTTTACCGAGTAAAAGACTTTTTTGATTACAACGATTATATAGCCCGTAGCATAGTTAACGTCACGTATTTTATATAGCTATGTAATTTTAATAATATTTACTTAGATAATATGTGTAACCAACATTTATACATACAAGTATTAAAGATTTATATTCGACCCTGCCGCCCGGCCCATTACGCGCCGGGAAGAATCGGGTGAAACGTGTCCGAGTCTTACCTGAATGTTGTGCGTGTAATATTGTTATATACTTTTCATTTATTAAATAATTTACTAGGATTAAAAAAAAACTGTAGGCTAGGCAAAAATAAATAAAGTAGGTTTTAGTAGGGCCTTTATATCTCTCCTGTAACAGCCCGTTCACACTAGTCGTAAGTCGCATATGACTAAATGCTCTGGTCATCCATACACTTTATATGGAGCTGTTCACATTGGATGATACGCGATTTTTAGTCTAATACGACTCAAAAACCCATCCGACGGGCCAGCGCCCGTTGTAAGACTAAAAATCGCGTCGAATCGTGCTCGCATAGGTGCCTGCTTGTTGCTGTTCACACTAGTCGTGCATCTAATCGACTCGAGCGAGTTGTTACCTCTCTCCCCGCCCCGCTTCCTAGATCGCTACATATTGCTTGCTCACTCCATTCGTGTTTTAATCGTCGTGTTGGATGCGCGCGCGCTGTTTTTGTTTGTTGTGTGAAAATGGAGAAAGGAATAAAACCCGAAAAACTAATTCCGTTAGTTCACGAAAGAGCAGTCCTTTGGGATAAAACTTTAAATGACTACAAAAATAATATCTGAAACTATTGGCCTGGTGCGAAATTTGTACCATACCTACTAATACCTAATTTTGAAAACATGGAAGAAAAAGAAAGACAACATTTCGGTAAGTGCCAGTAAAGTTTATTAACTATTATACTACATAGTTATGTATTTACAGTTGTATTATTAATTTTTAACTCATTTATATTATGCGTATCGCGCATTAGTTTGCCAAGGCAGCGAACCAATCGGGGAAGTAAAATAGTCTGCAAAGTCTGATCGTATAACATTTGCAATCGGACCACCACGAGGATTATGTACTCTCTGTTGTTGATCTTGTTCTTCTATCGATTGTTCTAGTGCAAGTTGAATATCTTCAAAGTTTAGACCATCCCTTTCTCTTAAATAATTATGCAATACTGCACAGGCTTTCACAATATGGATAGCGGTGTCTGGGTGGACATCCAATGGTCGATGCAGTATTCTCCATTTATTAGCTAAAATTCCAAAAGCACACTCAACAAATCTTCTTGCACGGCATAATCGATAATTAAATATTCTTTTCGTATCATCCAAATGATTGCCTCCGAAAGGTCTCATTAAATTTGTCGCCAGGGGGAAAGTTTCATCGCCAACTAGTACATAGGGCATATTCTTTTCGATTGTTTCATGAAGAGGCCTTGGCTTTGGTATGTTTAAATTACCATCATTCAGTTTCTTCCAAAAGGTATCCTTGAATATGGAAGAATCGCATTCTTTCCCATATCAACCAACACTTATATAAATGAAACGGTATTCTGCATCAACAACAGCTAGTAAAACAAATGAAAAACCTTTGTAATTGAAATACATCGAGCCGCTTTGATTTGGTTTCACTACTCTAATATGCTTGCCGTCGACGGCTCCAATACAGTGTGGGAAGTTAGCTTTAATATCAAAACCATTTGCGATGTTTTCCCATTTATTTTCATTGTCGGGCAACTTCATAAACTCTTCTTTTAATGTATCCCAGATAATGCAACTCATTTCTTTGATAATTTTACTAACAGTTGATACCCCGACTCTGAAATTGTAGTGCAGGTCTTTGAAGGAACATCCTGACGCACAATATCTGAAAATAATGTTGCAATATAATTTCAGGTAAATTAGTATTGACCAAGTGGACGAACTTACGGAATGTCTGGATCCGAACAAACAAAAATGATGAAAAAAAATCAGGATCAGGGGCAAAGTCGTCAAAGCCATTTGTATATAAAGAGCAAATGGATTTTTTGCGTAAAGTTGCTAGACCTATCCTCCTCAAGAGTCTGTTGCGTCACGTATATCTCAACCAGGGACAGAAGGCAGTACTCAGTTGTCTGAGAATTCGCAACCAAGCACTTCTAAAAGACAAAATACCATGCCACCAGAGCAACATATAATGGACTTAGATGTCAAAATGAGCGAGTTTTTAGACAGCAGGCTATCACAACAAACTGATCCCCCAATTTTATCATTTTTTAAAGGTATCCTACCCTCTGTTACGTCTTTCGACGATGACGAAACGTTGGAGCTTCAATCAGGTGTATTATCACTGATACAACAAAACAAAAAGAAACGTGAAAACAGACTTTATGCATATAATTATAATTACGCGCGTGATAGCACACGGCGATCGGGGTATTCGACACAGAACTATAATTATTTATCTACCGATGAATCCGGATATTCCTCTCAAAACCAGGCTGTTCTTACCCCACATGGGTCTGGATATGCAAGACGTCAAACGTATGGGGAAGGATCGCCTGCTGCATCTACTTGGACGGAAAGTACTGACTTAAATTTCTCCGATTTTTGAATTATTGTAATATGTTGCGCTGTTTACCTATTTAAAATAAACAAGTTAAAATAACTTTTGTTTCAATTTCAATACACCTCAGAAATCACACTACAACTGCTACAATCAGACTACTATACTACAAATACAATCTGAATATTTGTAGCAGTTGTTGTAGTGTGATTCTAAAAAAAAACACCTACCTAAGAAATATCGACAGTCTTTCTTCAGGACAAATGCAGTCTCAAATTTCGTATTCCGATACGTGACGCTCGCAGAAACTCTTGACAGTCGGTCGTTGAAAGTTGCTTGTCACATTCTAAAATACCTAATTAAAGAATTTTCGTTCGTCATTTTTTAATTCATGTATTAAATTTTTATAACTTCCCAAAGTCGCATCCAGTATTTTCTTGGAATAGCCTTTTTTTTCAACTTTTTTCGTAAGTAGTAGAACACAACAAGTTCTTCGTGGGCGTCCATCTCGCGAGTTCGCTACGTACCGAATGGCGCGAAACTACGACCTATACGACTCGCGACGCAGTGTGAACAGGTACATCAGACTTTCGACTTTCAGTAATATGAGACTTACGACTAGTGTGAACGGGCTGTAACGTGCCATTTATGTTTCTGATGTGTTTTATTTAAATTAATTTCTGTTTTTTTTATACCTCACCCGATTATTATGGGGAGTTGAGAGTTTAAAGGGGCGTCAGGCAAATTAGATACATAACTCTTCTTGAACTCGTGTATTTTATCCGTAAGGATTGGGCGCATCCAGTATTTTCTTGGAATAGCCTTTTTTTCAACTTTTTTCGTAAGTAGTAGAGCACAACAAGTTCTTCGTGGGCGTCCATCTCGCGAGTTCGCTACGTACCGAATGGCGCGAAACTACGACCTATACGACTCGCGACGCAGTGTGAACAGGTACATCAGACTTTCGACTTTCAGTAATATGAGACTTACGACTAGTGTGAACGGGCTGTAACGTGCCATTTATGTTTCTGATGTGTTTTATTTAAATTAATTTCTGTTTTTTTATACCTCACCCGATTATTATGGGGAGTTGAGAGTTTAAAGGGGCGTCAGGCAAATTAGATACATAACTCTTCTTGAACTCGTGTATTTTATCCGTAATTATTTTGCTGAATAAATCAAAATTTAGCCACTAACTAGTATGCGGAAAGAAAATTATTAGAAAAAAAATATCCGATCACCTAGGATCGAATCAACGCCCTCCAGGTTGTGATCCAGAAGGTTTATCGACTAGGCTGCCGCGGCGTGACTCAATACATCACTTGTATTGCGTCACGCCGCTTGTATACCGCATACTACACTTGTTTTTTTTTTACATTTTTTTTTAATTTTTTTTATTTTCGCATGTAAAGTGCAGTTTTAAAATAACTTTTCGTAAAACTCCTGCGAAAAAGTTGATAGAAGTCGCACTATTGATAAAAATTGAAAAAAAAAAATACCATGCAGCAAGTATAGAAGTTATTTTTTATATAGAAATGAGCGGTTGTAACTCCCTTGCCTTGCAAGCGAAAGGTCGCGGGTTCGATCCCGGGTAAAGGCAGGCCTGCACCTCTGCGTTTTGTGACTTAAGTGCAGATTAGAAACTAATTGCGAAAACATAGGAATTAAGCATAATTAATACAGATAAGTAATAGAGTTTAGGGGTGTGTTATACCTAAACACTGCAGTGTTTAGGTATAAGAAATTAATAATTTAAGGAAGATATAATTTAGAAGTTACTGGAAGGTGGTTGTAATTATTATTATACAGCGTAAGCGTAATAATGTTATAAATATTTGCTCGCATTAATACTTGCACAAAAACTAAAAAAGTGCAATACCCAGGAAGAGAATAAAATTGGAAAAACAAAGTTTACGCGATATTCGAACTTATCGACATTATTTTTTTTCGTAATATTTGGAGACAGTGAGCTCTGAGTCTAAAATGATGATTTTCCGGCAAATGTAATTAAGGTCGAAAATCGGATCGGACCGCCTTTATCCTTTCAGGGTGGTTCTATATAAAATTTGTCAGTAGTTATTTTCAGTATAACGTTAATTTTGTGAGAAGATATTATTAGCAACGTAACATCTGCGTGCTGAATGGAAGTTTTTCACTTATTTAAAGTAGGTATAGCTTGTTGTTTGTCAAACAGCGACGCACTTCTAAGCGCGTAGTGACGTAGTCTGGTTTGACATGTGGTGACGCGTGTAGTTACGCGTCGTACGTTTCCTACATTGCATGTATGCCATGCTGTGCTGGGATGCGCTGCGCTACACTGCATGCAGTCTTCTCTACCCTTTAAACGTATGCTGTACAAATAATGACACAGAACCATAAGTGCGAACCGAGTCGCGTTTGGTGACGAAGTCGTGATGACGACTGGTATACGACTTATAGATAGCCTCTTTCATATTTATAATTGATTAGTGTCTCTTGAGCCACTCTTCGTCTATTTTAGATGCAAATTATCTTCTTTGGACACAGTTAGCATAATTTATAATATTATATTTCACGTTGTATGTCTTGTAAGGCCGTTTCTAACATTCTGGTTCCAATATTGTGGTTATTTACACAAAATTAAATCTTTTGACGTGACAACAGTAATAATTCGATGGAGACGTCTGTACGCACGAAAAAACATGACTCATGCGGCGTTACCTCGCTCTGAGGCGTTCCATTTAAGGCTTGAAGTGCAAGCGAGAGCGCGGTGCGAGCGACAAAGAGGCACAATAGGCCTCCGCGTTCGGCAGCGTTCGACTTCTTTCTCTCTCCTACTTGAGTGAGCGATGCGTCCGCGTGGACAGCTGCTATACCTACAATAATACATTTACATGTTTACGTCAAGTATGAAGTGCAGTGAAAAGTGAATGTGGTGTCAATTGTTTATAGCAACGATAATTGCGGCGATAAAGGTTAAAACATTTCTTTTGAAAAATGAAACCATTCCATCAGTATTTTCTTATGACGTTGTCACGTTCAACTATCGTCAGTAAACCGACTTTACAGACAACCGATTTTTTACATAAATAAATAAATTGAAACATTATTCAAGCCCATAGACTATGATAGAGTATTGCATAAAATACACTAAGCAAATTAATTTTAAAAAAATGATATTAATAATTTTAGTCTAGCCAGCTAGACTAAAATATTAATATATTTTTTTTTTAGATAATATAGATTCAAAGACATTTATTCTCATTCAAGATTTACATCACTTACATGAGAACATAGTTAAGGTATATTATAATAGAGACGTTTATCGGCGTTTTAACTTAAATACTAATTAATTTAAAACTTAGATATAAATAGTAGTTACAACACAGTAGGTATAACAGTAATTGATATTAATGTTCAAGTTATTTAAAGTTTGTGGAAGGTAGTAAGCAGCAAACAACAGAGAAATTTATGAGAGATAACAAAACATTCGAAGATAAATTTTTAATGCTGTTAACTGTTTTTTTTTTTAATATTAATCAAGTTAATATTTTTTAAATCCGTGGGTAGTTTGTTATAAAGTTTCGCTCCTACAAAAGTCATCATTGTTTTACCGTAATTTGTTCGAGCTCGCGGCAGAACAAGGAAACTGGCCCGACGAGTTGTAGGCCGAGAGGGGCAACCAACATTTTAATTTAAGGATTTTCGTACAAAAATACAATTGTTGTAAATGAACAACTATTTCTTATTCATTAACTTAGTTTATTAATAAATAGTTTTAGTTGACGTGATAGCTAAATAGCATTTTAATGATTTTTTTTATGTATGTACTTGAAGTTCGGCTAGTTTTGTTTTTGCAGCGTTCCCCCATATTTCAATTAAGTATGTTATATGAGGTTTTACAAAAGCGTTATAGATAGTGAAACGTAATTTACGTGGAAAGCACCCAACTATATTTCGAAGTGAGCCGCGTATTGTTACTAGTTTTGTTTAATGTTTTCAATATGAGCGTTCATTGATATATATGAATATCAAATTGAAATTACGGCTGCAGTTGCTACTGATAAATTGGACATAAACTTTTTGCACGTTTCTGCTTGCCTAGTACCTCAATCCGCGATGACGACAAGAAACATACTTAGATTAACTAGTAGAAGAATTTACTAAGCTGAATTGTATTTTTTTTCATACTTATAGCATGTAGGTATTGTATTTAAAAAAAATTATATCTTATGTATAGTTTTGTACCTAATTATAATAATAAGTAATATTTCCTATTAATCCTAATAATAATGTATATTTGTTACTCTTTCACGCAAAAACTTCTGAAAAGTATTGGTTGAAATTTGGTACGGAGATAGCTTATACTCTGGCTACTCTTTATCTTGTACTCGTATTAACGCGGGTAACACCGCAGGGCACAGCTAGTATTAATATAGTCCTGAGGCATCAGTTAGAAAAACAAACAACGCGGGCGAAGCTGCGGGCAAAAGCTAGTGTTCGATAAAGATTCAAATATCAAAGATAACAATGTAAGGTTTGTTATAACTAGATAGTAAAAATAATTGCTTATCGCAAATTATCTAATTTTTATGAAGATAGTTCAGATTATTATATATCGCTTACAATTTACAATCAAATAACAACCAAAATGATTTTCTATTAGATAGAATCGATAAACATGTATCAAATTTAATGTGATATTTTTTTGGCTTTTACTGTAAATAATGTTTAAAATATGTTCTGCGCTCAAAATATAATTCTTTTTACATTATTAGCTGCAAACTTAATTGATCAGCCTACACCAGTCGTGAAAATAGACCAGGGTTTTATAAGTGGAAAAATCAGTGCTGATGGCAAACTATATGAGTATACTGGAATACCTTATGCTACTACACAAGGACGATTTCAAGTGAGTTTTTAAATTTGATATAGATCTAGACTTGCCATCTCCACATCTCGGAAAGAGTATTTTTACTGTTCGATATCTGAGTGAAAAAGCCGTTTTTATGTGCTAGAGAATAAAGTAAATTGAATCGTTTGTACGTTTGTGAATTCAAAACATTTTTAAACTTTTTTATTATACAACCTTTTTTAATTTGTTAAAAACTCAGACTCTGAATCTTCTTGGTGTATTTTTTTTAATTTGGTTTACGCGCGCCTTAGCTCAGCGTATTCAATTTTAAAATCCTTCGCGTGCTCGATCATCAAAATTGAGTACGCGTTAAAAAGCTACTTTGCACTCTTGTATACCAAAAGAACTATTAACTATTAAGAACCGGTAAAAAGGTGGTGTTTACCCACCTAGGCCGTTTGTTCGGTTTTGTTTGTTTTTTGGTTAAAATACCTACTCGTACGCTTTTTTATAACCTTTTGAGTAACCAGATACTTTAAACGTTTCATGATATGCGATTATTTTGTGTATTTGTGTAAAGCATAATGAAAACTATACTTAGCTGTTATTTTTTTAAAATCTTCAGGCACCGATCCCGGCACCATCATGGAAAGGAGTCTTTAAAGCCGTGCACAATCATTACCAGTGCCCACAAAATATAGAGATTGGCTTCATAGGTACTGAGGACTGCTTGAGACTCAACATTTACGTACCGACAAAGGTAGAGAAACCACTACCAGTCATGTTTTACATTCACGGAGGGGCATTCGTGTTTGGTTCAGGAGGAAGATTATTAGCGGGACCAGAGCTTCTAGTAAAACATGACGTGATTCTTGTTACAGTAAATTATAGACTTGGTGCCGCTGGATTCCTCTGCTTAGGTATCAAAGAAGCACCTGGTAATGCTGGGCTCAAAGATCAGATTGCAGCGTTAAGATGGGTGAAGAAAAACATAGCTGTGTTTGGTGGAGATCCAGAAAACGTGACAGTTTTTGGACAAAGTGCAGGGGCAGTTTCAACATCTTTATTACTAGCAAGTGATACTACGCACGGACTGTTCCATAGGGCTATAGCACAAAGCGGAGCATCAGTCGGATTTATGACTAGTATAGATGGGGTCAAAATTGCTTCGTCAGTGGCGAAGTATTTTGGATACGACACTAAAGATCCAAAAGAGTTACTAGATATATTTTCTAAAGTTCCAATGAAAGATTTAGTAACTTACACATCAGCAGCTTCCGAATCCATTATTAAAATAGTAAGGTCCGATATGTTGTTTGGGCCATGCGTTGAGACAAAAATCCCCGGAGTCGAAGCAGTTTATACAGAGCTACCGAGTGATATAGTTACGAAATCACCCAAAAATATATCTGTAATCTATGGGTTCACTAACAGAGAAGGATTCTACTTGACTTTTTTGGAAACAGATGAATCGTTATTAGAATATAACAAAAGTCTCTTTGATTTCCTCGATTTTGAATTTCCAACGAAACTTGAAGCTTAAAATGCTGCTACAAGACTTAGAGAATTGTATTTTGGAGACAAAAACGTGAGCAAAGAAACTATACATAATTTGGAAGATTTGTACGGCGAATATTATTTTATCGCACCATCTATTTTAGAATCTGAATTTAGGGTAAATAAAGTGGATGCTCCTATTTACAATTACTACTTCACTTATGCAGGCTGGAGAAACTTGGTGAAAGGGTTTTATGGAAGGAATTTGAGTGAACCTGGAGCATGTCATGGGGACGATATTCTTTACACGTTTACGTCGTTCATATGGCCGTTTCCAATTACCCGACAAGATCAAAAAGTTATTGACTGGATGACTAAAATGTGGACCAATTTTGCAAAGTATGGGTACGTATAAACATTTATATTTTAGATAATGACTCATTTATAAAAAATGTATGTATGCTCTTATTTTATTTATCTATACCTAGTTAATAATTTTTTTTTTTCAGAGACCCTACACCGCCGTCAGATAAAGATATACCAATCAAATGGAAGCCAAGCACAAAAGAAGAGTTAAATTTCTTAACGATAGATGACAAATTAAAATTTCAGTCCATACCTAACCCAGACAGGTATGAATTCTGGAAAGACCTATATGAAAGATATAGAAAAAAAATATCACACTGATTATGGAAACAAGTTTTAATTTATTAGCTTAAAAATTGATTAAAACATTACCCTAGACAAACAGTTTAAGAACACACCACACAGCAAAGTACAAGATATAAAAAAGGTCACTATTGTATAAATCAAACTAAGTAAGATATTTCGTAGCCAGTTTTTGCCAAAAGTATAAGAAGACTTCAAACGCTTTTGAATTTAACAAAAGCCGTCCAAAATCTACTTACATCTTCAGCAAAAAATATAAGTAGCATAACTTTGTACATACAATATTGGACTGGGGTTCATCGCGTTTTTCTTCTCGATTCTTGTTTTTTCATTCATTGTTGAATTGATTGCAATAGACTTCAGTAGAAATTCTCTGGCTTTTGATAGGCAAAGTCAGAAAAGGTCTACTTAACTCTACAACAATATCCTTTAAATATTGATTACCTAAAAAATTTAATCAGAGCAGTATTTAACATCACCAAAAGTAGGATTTTACCGACTGTGATCAATAAAAACAGTCGTATAAAACCTACTTAAAATGAAGTTAAAATTTGACAAGCACGGTTTACAAAATGTTGAAAAAACGCTGAAGTTTCTACCGTGAATAAAAGTAGATAGAGCCTGGCTTTGATAGAAAAAAAGTCGGACAAATATCTACTTAAAATCACAGTAAAATGCCTGAAATCGTAAACTGGATACACAACTATATTTTGAAAAAATATCCACAGGTTTTTGAATACAAGTAGTTACTGTCCTGTCACTGAATTAAAATGTAACTATGGGTAGTTACTTTCCAGAGTAAATTTAGAGACTGATGTATAGTTTTGGGAAGCATAGCTATTTATTCTAGCAAAATATCATTAGAGATTGATCCTCATTAACGAATATGTTGGTACAGAAATTAGGGTGCCTGTCTTAATTATCGTTTTCGAATATTATGATGTTTGTTTAAACTTATCGACATTTAGTTAATGATTTGGTTTGGTTCGCTAATCTGTCTGTTATGCCGCTTTTACGGTTTTCTTTATAACGTTTTGAGATTGTTGAGTTCTTAAGATTCTTTCATATAGCTATCAAAATATTAGTAATGAAAAATATTCAATTTCATTGATGTAGCAGCCAACTTCGTTCATAGCGTAGAATGTAATTTAATAAATAATAATATAATATATGCAATGGCGAACGTCATAGGTTGCATGTCATATTTTTCCGTTAATTTAATCTTATAATATAGAGCACTATACTGATTTCAACGGAGTCAGTCTAAATGTTTGCTGAAAGTAAAAATATTTTCTTGTACTAGCTTGTAGTAGCTTTATACAGAAAGTATATTTAAATCTTATTTGTAAAATGTTTAAAATATAATAGTTCTATTTTCTTTTACATTGCTATTGAACCATGTCCCAACTTCCTATATAGTCACAAAATTACCTACAGCGCGATGTATAATTTAAAATAACAAAATTAGAATTAATTAATGTATATATTTTTATACTTACATGACATTATTATCACAAGTTTTTTTTTTCTTTTTTTTTTTACTATTGTGTTTATATTCGCTGTTTAGCGTTAAGGCTCGTGTTACTATATCTAATAAGAATTATTCCCTTTTTTTGAAATTGCCTTTATTACCAAAAACAAAATGACTGATTACAACAACAATAATAAAATTGCAGAACGATTACCTATAGACCATTTAAGATTTACAAATAATCCAAATGCTCCAACCCACCACCAGAAGGCAGCGTGCCTATATTGCTAGCCGCATTACCACGCTGAATGGCAATACAATTTCACTTAAATATTGTAGTTTTTTTATGTGTCTGGAAAAAATAATTAATCTGTCTATCTATCTATCTATCTATTATAAATAAATTTCGAACATGTCTTTAAAGCATGATATTAACTACATATTACTCGTATAATGAGAAAAATAACGGCTAAATAGCTGGCAGGTCACAGAAAATAAATAGTCGGGAAGGGGCAATAAGATCATCATTTTTGTTTTTTCATTAACTTTAATTCTAATTTTTAACTTTAATTTGGCCTTTAAACCATAAACTTTAAATAAATGTCTAACCAAACCAGGATTGTTGATTGAGGTAAAAGATAATTTACTTGTGTTTCTCTAGCTAATAATTCATATTTTTATTTCTAATTGCCTTTGTATTCGTCATGTAAAGCATACTGAAAAGTAAAGTTAACCTCGGGTTAAAAACTTATTTAGTCTATCGAAAGAAAACAACATATTTAGGTATTTCTTGAATAAGTGTAATTTAGATTAAAGTAATGTATCTTCTACGTCGTCCATTCATCATAATATTTGTCAACAACTTCAGGGTCCGTACTAATTTATGTATGTGCGTACTAATTACATAGATTACTTAGGTACTTGTACCTAATAAGTACAATAAATCACTTAGAATTTTTAACCGCCTTCAAAAATGAAGTACCTACCTACCCAACTCCTCGAAATACCTATGTTTTGTGCATGTACCTATATTCTGCGATTTTTCAGCGACGCCTGAGGCCCAAGTTTATTATTTGATTTGCTTCAGAATTACAATTGCATTGCGTTATAATGGTCGTTTTGATATAAAGTAGGTAAGTGATAGTATTGATCTTAATGTTAACTAACAAATAAATCTGTAAAAACGACCATTGTGATTCAATGCACTCGTAATTTAACAGACTCGGGCACCTGGATAGATTTGAAAAAAAAATGTGTTGTCGAAGAGAAGATAAATAATGTAGGGTAGCCAACTGGAAAGTAGAAGGTACCATATAAGTTTCCAATTGGTTCCATATAAAATTTCTCAAAAATCTATGGAGTAGTTCGGTTTATAATTTTTTTTCCTAAACAGCTAGGCATTTGACCACAAGTCAGCGAAACTGTAGCCTTAGTTGGAGCATGCCTAGTCTGGAATGCACTGGCTCTCAAGGAAGGCTGCCGGGACACACCGTTAGGTGCATGTCGACAGATTTTACAACTCGAGGGTAGTAGCTAGCCAGGCGAGCGATAGGAAACGCCCTTCCACCATGCTATGGTTTCGTCACGATGTTTTCCTTCACCGGTAGCTCAGGCTCTTTTTGCATGTTATTAGGAAATTCTAAATTAGTTATTATTTTGAAAAGGTATTTTTAATTGTAAATAGCTTAAATAGAAAAGATTAAATTCGATCGATGATGAATGAATGATTATTATTTCTGGTTTAATGAAACTTTGAGTGATCGCTGAATCAGCATTGAAATTTATAGAAATCACCGAGAACTCAGCTACGAGTATCACTCAAAGTTTCAATAAAAGCAGAGATACTTGGTTACTTTGTAATAAAACCAAATGAAAGCACTTTATATTTTTTTATTTCAGTAAAGAGTTTGCGTTGCGCGTGAAAAGGTTAGTTTTTTACCAAAAGGAGGTGCCATTACCATTGTTGTGATTTCTCTTAGACGGCTAAACCGATTTGAATTGATTGCATTGAATTTTTTTTAAATCTAAAAGGGTTATGCTTCCAAAGTGAACCCTGTGGCTTTATCAAAGTTGGTCCAGGACCATGGTTTTTAAAACAAAATAACAAAGTCACTGGCGTCTGCCGGGTTGAAGTCTGTCACTAACACTACACTAAAGAACATGTCTAAATAAATATTTATACGCTACGTTTACGTACTTACATAAAAAATGTCTTATCTTACATTTGTCATCATTACTACCGTTCGTGATAACATAACGAAAGGAAAGAAAACTGTGCTTCTATTCTTGCCCTACTACCTACTGCTAAATTGTAGTATTCTTATTAATATTTTTTTATTAAATTATAAATCTTTAAATAAGTACCTAGGTAGTTCTAGATTGATCTAATTCTCCCTACGAGGCACACACTAAATAACAATTCTTCTTTTGATCATCTTCCATATTTCTTCGTCTTCTCGTCTTCTTCACCACCGTCGAATATAGTCAAGTGAGTTCATTTTGCGATCATCAAAACGGGCAAATTTGATCATCACTGCCCGTTAGTGACGGTCACAAACCAACTTCGCTTAACAAAATGTTGATAACTCTTCTTTCTTGTAAAATATTTCTTTCTTCTGTTTTGGGCTTCCTTATTTGGTCCGTCAATGCGGGGTTTGACTCTGACAATATTTCCTTTGACGCTAAAACCAAGCTACAAAAGAAAAATTTAATAATAGCTCAGTTAATGGGAACATTCTCTGTATGCACAACCCTGATAATAATTTCTTTGACGCTGAAAATTTGCAGTCTGATAGAATAATATTAATAGATCACGGTTGATGAAGAATCCAACGGTTTATCTTACCCAACAATGAAATTACTAAAAAAGCGGACTCGATCGTGATCTACGAGTATTAACGTTATTCTATCAGATTGCAAAGTTTCGGCGACAGAGGAATTATTGACAGGGTGACTACACAGAGAATTGCCCCATTGACTTTGCTAGTATTATTATTTCTTTTGTAGCTTGGTTTTCCTGGCTTCTCGTTTCTTATTAGGTTTTCTGAGTGACGTCAGCTTGCATCTGAAAAGTAATTGAAGTTTTTTAAAAAACAATTTCTGTCCGCTTCCAGTCTCGAGCTGTTTCGAAGTCTGTGCCTGTGTATTTTCTATAACTCTACCAAATGATTAGAGATAGCGAAATAATAATAGAGATTTAAAATTTATTTAAAGTCAATATGTATTTTAATTTAATTTTTTTCTGCGCCGAAGGTCCCGGCTTCGATCCCCGGACAGGTTAAACATTTGTGTGAATGAACATGTCTGTTTGACCGGTGTCTGGGTGTTTATTATATATGTAAGTATGTATTTATGTACATAAGTATGTATATCAGTCATCAGGTTACCATAGTACAAGGCTTTGCCTAGTTTGGGGCCTGAAGATCTTTGTATGGAAGTTGTCTAATATTATTATTATTTATA
Source organism: Ligdia adustata (assembly GCA_947049295.1). Taxonomy (NCBI): domain Eukaryota; kingdom Metazoa; phylum Arthropoda; class Insecta; order Lepidoptera; family Geometridae; genus Ligdia; species Ligdia adustata. The sequence continues at coordinate 3,999,856 of OX346236.1, read as the reverse complement.
AGCTTATATAAATAAGGAGAACAACGCGAGAAACCCACCCGTCGCCGCGTCGCTAAGAGAAGGTACCTAAATAGTTTCTAAAGATATGTACATTTCCATCCTGGAATTTGGTCAGCGTGGCCTGACACCCTTTTCTACCGACTTAAAAAAAGGAAGATGTGCATTCGACGTTACGTTTGTTCATGTTTCTTACCTGATTTCTCAGAGACGGCTGGACAGATATGAAAAATATCTTTTTTAAAAGGGTTATAGGTACTTCTCGAGTAGCCTCAAATAAATTTTACGAAAATCGGTCCAGTAGTTTGGTTTTTAAATCGAATTAACTGAAAATTTTTATCATAGTTATCGGCGCCTACAGTAATGGAAATTAGTAATTTTTTTTTTTTAAATATGACATAGAGTATAATGATACTCTATGGACACGTAATTAGAATAAAGCATAATAATTTTGATAACAAGTTTTTCCAATGCATCGGATAACCTTCTGTGAGTAGACGTGGAAAAATGCGGCGAGGCACACACTTGAACAAATATATGCCGCCATTTGACTCATTCGATGAAATGTTATTCAATAGCATTCGAAAGAGAACTGAATACTACCCGCGCCCTGAGGTTTTACACGCGGAAATTTATTAATTAATTACCACACGCAAACACTGCATATTTCCGGGATGAAAACTATCCTACGTGTTAATCCATAAGCTATCTTGGAGCCAAATTTCATTCTAATCCGTTTACAGTTCTTGCGGGAAAGAGTAACAAACATAGGTACATTCAAACTTTCGCATTTATAATAATAAGTATATAGAATATGTATCTATGTAAGGAACGCCAACGTTTTTTTTCACAGCCAAATAAGTTTTAATCCACCTTCGAGGAACATAATTGCAAATTCGAATACATTCTACTTACGTCACTCATGTGCCTCAAAGCAAGCTTATAGTCTAGTTTTGTCATTTCAAACTAGCTGTAATTAATGAAATAGAATATTTTTTTACAATTTTTTGTGTTTTATTGTTCTATTTTAGGTATATTCCTAACGTGTACCACCCCAACCTGTCATACATAATAATGAAAAGCTGTGGTCGTTCTGACCCGTCGATCGCGGTGGACGGCGTGTGTTTGCAACAGACGCTGTCCGCCGCGATCAACGGGCTTCAAGTGCACGGTCACTTTGACCCGTCCGTCGCAGGTGCTGGCCAAATCTATTGTAACTAAGGGATCAACGTAACGTTATATTACTCGTACTACATTCCTACAAGTAGAAGATGATGATGCCACTTTGATCAATTGCATACTAACACTAAATAAAAAAGCATGAAATATATAAAAATAGAGAAAGTTAAGAAGCTTTTAATATTTTGTACAAGAAAACGAATTGAAATTCATTAAATATTTTCGAATTTCACGTGCGCAACTCTCAAAAATGCTAAATCTAGACTTTTTCCTTTTTAGATTTTTTCATTCTATTTTGGATCCTTTCCCTCAATCCTCTTGGTGCACCCATTTATTTTGAGGTGGAAAATGGGTAGAAGAATTATCCCTGGTAGACCCAGGATTGCAATTTAGATGGTTTACGAGAAAGGATCGAAAGAAATGGTGGTCCCTTCTGGTCTCTATAAAACAATTTCTCTAACGTAGAATACGACTTAGTTGAATGAATGAGTAAAGCTCAAACTGATGGCTTGGTGGTGAGTGATATTATTGACTGCTATTATACTTATCTTAGTTAATAGCACCAAATACGAGTATCTAGCACTCTTTGGATGTGGTCATCAGCTGCTCTTTTTCTCCTATTCATTCTTCATCATTTCCTCACTTATATAAGCTTCATCTGAAAAAAGAAATTGTAGATCGTTAACCTATACTAAGATCTGGCATAGCGGAGACTTTTGATACTACAATTAAATGTAACTGAGAAATAAAACGCTTATAAGATTGTACTCATAACACCACTCGAAATATTTTGAAAAGTTTTTGATATTATTTCTTATCAGACCATTTCTCTCGTCAGCTTGCACTCAGAGTTAAATACAGGTAAGGGAGTGATGAAAGGGCTATTTATTTAATACCTTTACTTTGACAACTCATAGCTTTAAATTCAATGCGATTAGATAATATGAGATCTACGACATTACTGACTAAGCTCACGTTTTTTCCAAAAAGATAGAAGCATAAAATATTGAATCTACATTTTTCTAATGAATCTACGAAGAATACAGCATAGTGCTTTATTCCTCTCACTAATGAGATAGTAGGTTAGATAATATAAATCTAATCAGGACTTTTAGGGACTGTTAATCTTACAACGAGGTTCAGTTAGACCTATCTTACTGAAAACTTGGCAATAGGTACAGCTAATACAAAGTAGTAAATAGATAATGCAAGGAATAGCTTCAGAAGATCAAATAGCTGTCGCAGTCTCACCTGGAAGTTATTCAGCCGCAGGAACATTTTCTTTTAGCTTTTGCACGTGATTTGTTTTTTTTTTATTGATTTGTATGGTATAAAGGTCTGTTTCAGAAGCTGGTTTAATGTAGAGTGGAGTATATTGAGGCTGTGGTCTTGCTCTATCGATGGTAACGTATAGCCTTCGGAATACAGGGCTGTACTAAGTTGTAACGTTGTGCCACGTTTAATGTTATTAAACACAAGCCCACATTTTTTCTTAGTGATTATGATTCGAAACCCAGTGACCTCGTGATCTGAGGGTTCTGTACCTAAAAGGTAAAAACGGAACGTAATTACTAAGACTTCGCTGTCCGTCCGTCCATTCATTCGTCTGTCACCAGGCTTAAACTCAAGAACCGTGATAGCTAGACATTTGAAATTTTCAGAGATAATCAATTTTGTTACTGCTATAACAACAAATAGCTACTAAGGAGGGCTCCCAAACAACAAACGTGATTTATGTGATGTTTTTTGCTCGTTAGTAATAACGACAACATCAGATATATTCACCTTAACAATAAATAATTAAATCAAAATAAGTATTTTTGAGGGGCTCTCATACAAGAAACGTTATTATTGCCATTACTTTCTCAATTTTAATATCGACAGCATGTAGAAACTTGAAACTTCTCCATTCTGGGATATAATCGAAATTTCCCTGCAATCAAAAATCCCCGACAAATCGAAAAAACAATAGAATTGTTTATCTAACACGTTTTCATAAGATCCATACACATTAGGTACTAACATAGGTAATAATAGAAGAAATAATATTTCACCAGATTTGAAGCAGAGACAATACGCTCGCTCGTTCTATGAAGCGATATTTTAAAAATGTAGGTGCCTAAGTAGAGCCCTGTCGTCTTGTGGTTTCATGTGTACTCAAGTGTCTGATGTATTTGTTCTAATTCCCGCGTAAGAGTAACTCGCTGAACGTTCGCTTAATGTTTTTTATGTCATTGTCAAAATACTGTTGTAATGTAAAAGATAATTTTTCAACTATAATCTAACTAGAATTCACCATCATCCATCTTGGGTCAATATCATCTTGGGTAATTTTTATTATGACAGAGTCCTTTGTATGACTTCTAGACTATTATGTAAACGCAGATATTACCTATATTTTACCTCTACAATATTCCTGATTGACTGATATTCGCTAAGAATCAACGCTGAGTAAATACCACCGAAACTTTGGATTTGGCAGATGTTATTTTAATTATAGGATGTAGGGGTGTACTAAAAAAAGATTTTTGGATTTTCAATGCTAACGGAAGCTCAAAGTTTGAAACATCTCTCTATATTCTATTTAATCTCACGGGCAACGCCGCCGGTGACAGCTAGTAAACCTATAAAACTGTAGCTGTCATATTAGCGGTAAGAGCGAAAGTTTAGTTGAAAACGACTAAAAATAGATATTTATAATGTATGAATAGCATGGCAGGGCTTGACCATGGAAGTCAGAGACATTGTAGTCCTAGATGAAGCATGCATAATCCGGAATACACTGGCTCTCAAGAAAGGCTGAAAGCAGCCGGAATACATCGTTAGGTGCTTCGCAATAGATTTTATCAACTCATAAGTGGTAGCTAGGCGAGCATTCTATGGTTTCCTTACGACGTTTTCCTCCAACGTTAGCTCAGACTAGGTATTTTTGTGTAAAAAGGCGTAGGATCGACCTCTCGCAAAGTAATAGACGCCGCTAACCACTCAGCCATCATCGTAATGATGTTGGACGCTATGGTTTGATTTGTACGTAAAAAATACCTAAATATTTTTTTTTACGATGCTATATAACAAGCTAAATATATAACAAGCTAAATTGTTAAAAGTAGGTGAAAAGGGAAAGGATTTCAATAAGTGGACAACACTTGTATGGATGACTAGAAATACCAAATAGACAAAATCAGAAAGGGGCAAGTGGCGATAAGACCATTTATGTTGTCATTGGATATGTTTATCACTTATACAGTTTAAGTAGATACATTAAAAATACGTGTCATACAGATATTTTATTCTCTTTAGCCCGTCAATAATTTCAGTTCGACTTCAGTGAAATTCGGAAAGCCGTTCAGATAATTTACATCTGTGTAAACAGACTGTTTGCATTCAATACTGGCCCAAATGTTTCGGCCATCTTTCTTTGTTTTAATTAATTTTACTTCTTTTGAATCGGCCACAAATAATAGAGTGCGTATGATAAAATTGTGTTGAACAAAGTCTGTAATTTTGACTTATCTAGGCCATTTCGATAGTAGATGGTAGTAATGGTAGAATTGACAGAGCGACCGAAACGTTGCTGCGTTGAGCCTGGTAAAATTTGATTTCGCCTGTCAATGTTGGTCGGGAAGTTCGTACTCCCGTACAAGTCGTGTTTTCCAACAAATCTTGACAACATTATATGTATTTTTTATATACATATATCAAAGTACAACGTGGCAACTCTTTCCATTTTCGAGGAGGCAAAGGATTTTTAGTCAATGGAGTTTTAGTTTTTTCGTTATTGTACTCAATATAGGCGGTAGTTAACCAACTTCAACAATAGTTGGCATGCATTTATGTCTTCATAAAGTCTATTCTATATGAGAGCTCTAAAATTAACCAAAATCTACCATGATTCAGTTGAGATATAAAGGTTTCCAAAACCTTGCTGCTAGCTTAGTCAATTGTTAATTAATTAGTTACCTACAAGTCATTATCAGTAATACCTATTCGGTAAAACTGAAAATACAAATTATTCATATCGGTGGTGTCTCTTTAAAGGCCAAACATTAAAATAAATAAAATTAAAATTACGAACAAATCGAGATATACTCCTCCTATTTGAAGTTGGTTAAATAGAAGTAGGTAAGGAAACGCTTGCCCGGCTGATAGGTTATTCATAGAGATTTTGGGAATATTTTCCCTGAACTCCCATTGATGGGGAGGCTCTCTGAATATACCTAAGCTGCCACGGTAACGAGTTCTCGAGTAGGTATGTCAGTGTAACTTTGTATGTAGGTAAAGTTGGTAATTTAGAACAAGCTTCTAGCGTTACGCGGTTTTAAAACCACAGAAGGGACAACAATAATTCAGCTCTACCTATTTCCTATATGTATAGGTAGATTATCGGTTACTGGCAATTAGCATGACAAACAATTTTACTAACTAAGTATTGGATTAAAAAAGACTAAATGAGTAGGTACGTAGGTAATAGGTACACATTAAAACAGTGGAATAGTGAGCAATGAAGTAGATTTACTACCATTAACTAACTATAAAACACTATTAATAACGAGTAAAAAACGGTAAATATATGACGTTAGTTGTATGGGAGCCCCCCTTAAATATTAGTTTGATTAAAGTATGATTATTTATTTTTAAAGTGCATATACAACTTACTAATATGCTACTGTGAATATCGGTGAACTGTTCTTCTGAGGTAAATAATATATCAAGTGACTACCTGCCGTTATATAATATCGAGCAAAAAATCACGTTTGTTTTTTAGGAGGGAGCCGATTTATACATATTTATTTTATCCGGTTTTATTATTATAGCGACAACAGAAATTACCTTACCTTAAGATCTTGTACATTGCTTATAACCATGTTCCTAGCAAATAAAGTTAATTTGAATTTGAATTTGAATTTGAAATACTTACATCGTTCTTTGAAGATTTCAAGTGTCTGACTATCAAGGTTCATTAGGTACCTACCTATATCCTGGTGACAGACAGACGGACAGACGGATAGCGAATTCTCAGTAATAGGATCTAGGTATATATTGTAATAATTTACACTTTGGGTACCTACGGCACTCTTAAGACGACTTTTTCATACGTACATATTGTCAGTGCAATTCAGTCTGCAGCCAGCAAATTATTATATAGGTAGATATTGAGAGATACCATATCGTCAAATAATAAAATGAAAAAATGTTAAATGTTGAAGACACGAACGCCTCATTTCATCCCTGATAAAGTTCACCTTACCAACAATCAGGTACAATACCCGTCTTAAACAATATGAATCAAACACGCGTTAGTTTTCTAAATAAATAAAACGCCATATGTACTTCTGCATATGAATTATCACTCTTTATAAAAAGGTATTATAATCCTCTGTTTATTTATTTTGAGTAAGAATCCAGTCAGTACATACATTGTTCTAGCATCGGCCGCCAGTCGAAATAATAGTACCTAATCGGTGCTACTCGTTGAATGCTGTTGCTTCGATAAAAATAGCAGGCGCTGCCACTGCGCCGCGCAAGCCGGGTGGTGTCAATAGTAACTTCGATAGAGTATTATTTATACAATACAATACAATACTGGACGATGAGTTTAAATATCTGTCTTCGTGTCTATGTTTGTGAATATTGCATGGAATTTTTGACACAGGTGAAACCCTAGGGAGCTATGAGTGTGAAATAATTATTTTATAACATGCAATTTAAAGGAACTTGAAAACTGGCATAATACACTGAGTGTAATAATCAAAGAAGTAGAAAAAAGACAGACTATCATCTGTTGACGCTGTCATCTGTCTGTCAAATCCATTTTTCAGTTGGTCGTTCGCTCGCTCGCTGGCGTTACTTGTTTGACGAAGTTTTCGAAGTTTTGTATGTGCGAACAAGTTTGTTTTTATTTTAGTAGTTTTTGCGACGGACAATGTATATATACGAGTTACCATTTGATATAAACAAAGAATTATGTCGTTTACTCGATATAGACGATTACTGGAAGGAGTTGGCTGGTGAACAGATGAAATATTCTCCTTTTGATATATACGTAAGTTGTTATTCCATAATTTGGGTTTTTCCCTGAGACGATAGGTGAGGTACATCCTCACCTATCGTCTCGGCTTTTATTTCGGCGAATCTTATTTTTAAATGTGACGCACTAAAGTTCTCGTAAGATATTTTAATGAGAGAAAGTTAAGAAATCTGGTTACACAAGTTATTATGTGTTTATTTATTTGACCCACACATAATGTTAAAACTGATCAGCACCATAAATCGTGATTTTCGTATACCTAGAACATAGAAACTAATAAATATTAAACTTAAAAATCAATTATATTTACTATTATAATGTTTTTCTCTAGGAAATGGAACAAGAAGCACGTCGGTATAACAATTCCTTCACACACCAACTGTTTATAAAATGGGGACAGCTGAATCATAAAGTGGAAGAACTTTATATACTCTTGTATGAAATGAGGCATATTCCAGCATTACGATGTCTTACTCCAGTAGTAGACAGCAGATTCCATAGACTATTGAATAAGCTAGATAGCAAGAATGGGATTAAGAAACGAGAAGTTGCAAGAGATGGTATGTCTATCATGTTTTTAATCTGTGATTCTTGTAAAAATAGAAGTTCTGCAAGCAGTTTAATTAACAACAGCAATGTTACAGACAAAAAGTAAACAACAGTTGACAAAGTATGATTTTTTTGTAAAATTTTTTGTATTAGTACTTTAAATTCCAAAACCTTAATGTATCCACAATTATCTAAATGTTAATCTACAGGCATGAAGAACTTACGATACAGCTTTGATAGCCAAGTACCTAAGACAAGGTTCAATCACTGTTAACTGGTCCGTTCCCAGTCCCAAGTATAACTTAGGCTACATTATCACTATATGTGATGGCCAAATACAAGCTTATTTTCTATTTGAATAACTTTAATCTTAACTTTAATCTAATTGACTTACATGAAGTAAAATTTCATTAGATTTGTCTTTATCTGCAGATGGTCTTAGGCAATACTGGATGCATCCCAAGGTTAGACTCATTAAAGTACAGTGGTCAACATTTTCTGCAGTGGGGTTTTTTAAGTTGCTCTTAACCTCCTTGTCAAACTTAGTGAAGAACTACCCTTGTCTTATTTCAGAGAATGGTAACCAGAGATCGACACATAAGGCAGAAGACAGCCACAGTCTAATACCTCTACCAGTAATGCTCATTGACCAGGTATTGTACAGTAGCTAGCAAAAAATATGACACATCTAGCACATACTTGAGAATAGTTTATATTAAGTTAAATATAGCCCCTCTGGGAAGGGACAATATAATGAAATTGTATTGTATATGTTGACTGATTTTTGGTAATTACTATTATGACAAAAAAAATTGATTGCAAGTTCTTTTATTTTTTTTCTATATCCTTTAAAAATAAAGATGCTCAACACGACTGTATATTTCTAACATGCATATTTTATTAAAATTTATTCCATCTAAATTGAAGGAGGAGGAAAAAGTTACTCATTATCCAACTTTGATCACTTTCATATTTTTCAAGAAGAAGGGTTTTCACACATACCTGACTGTTGGAAAGAACCTGATTGTTTGATCACTTTTGTAACAGTTCGAGATTAGATTAGATGTAAGTTTTTTTTGCTAGATACTGTACATTGTTGTGCTCATATTGCTTTTGCAACCAAACAGCCCTTGATTTAGCATATTGTGTGTCTTCATTTTCATTAATTATAGAATAGAATAAACCACTCTTTATTGAAAAACCAGCTTGACAATAGAAAGAAAAGCTCACAAACTTAATACTAGTTTTGAAATAGCGCCTTTATCGCTTAATGCGGCCTCTTCCCGGCTACCATGCACATACATGATAATTACTTATATAAGCCATTTGTATGAATTTAACAGAGTTAGTTTATCCATCATTGAGTTAATTTTGTTATATTTACATATCAAACTACTACATCAAATGTCTCCTGTGAAAAATACACTTTCAAATAAAAAAGGATTTTTCCAAATTGGTCCAAACTTCATATTGGAATGATAATCATACAAGAAAGAAAAAAAGCAGTTATTTAATTAACAAAATCCTCTTTTTTATTAAAGTAGAATAACTAAATATTTATTTATTATTTATTTGGATAAACACAGTAATAACATCCAAATAGTAAAACCAAGGTGAAACTACACTAAACTGTTTTGTGAAACATGAACTTTTAAGTACGAAATTTTCACAGAGTCTATTTGCTGCCTCTGTGAATTTTGCCAGGTTACAATTAAAAACGTCAATATCGTCCGCTATAATATTTAACAAATTATTATTATTTATTTAATATGTATTATTGGGGTATATGTCTCTTAGTTATTAGGGTTTCATTGGACGGGCATAAGTATTTCTTCTGAAACAATAACAAGGAAAATCATTGTCTTAATTATATTCACCTGCTTATTTATAATTCAGCATAATTTGAGTGACTCATTCTATAAGTTAAAGTCCCTTTGATTCTATTTTTCTGTGCATATTAATAAATTCAAAACTTCTTCCTATTGTCACCACAAAAATATAATTTTACTCAATAATCATAATACAGGCAGCTAGTATGTATAGTTTAGGTATATTATTCTTGTATTCATATTATTATCAGCAGAATGGCTCGTCCTGATTTCAGAGTTTATACATAGACCTCCCAAAGCCCTGTGATATTGCCTACAATTGTTATCTGAAGATAAAGAACTTTTTTGGGCCTAAGGAAATTATATACAAATCTGATTGTATAATTCAAGCTTTGTATTGTGTACTCCTGCTAATTGTAGAAATTGAATATTCTTTTTAGCTAGAATATTTTTATAATGTAGGTATGTTGGGGGTGTTACTTGTTTTAAGAAAGTAATTTTTCTTATAAGTAGGTTATATGCAATGATTCTATGACGTTTATCGTAGAACACATCTGTTCGTCCTGAAATCACAACTCATTCATGCCAAAGCATTTTATTACTATATACAGGGTCACTGGTAATTAACTAGCATCCTCATAAAGGTGGCTTCTAGTGATCATAACCAACAACTGTCTTTCTTGCACTTTTTATAAGTCGCAAAAAAATTGCTTTTCAATACAAAAAAATCATTGACGTGGGGCCGAATGTATGGAACATCTGTTTGGTAAAGTTGTTGCCATAACTTAAAATCATCAGAAGCCACCCTTAAGAGGATGCTAGTTGATTACTACATTACAATACAATATATCTATATTGCACTACAAAAAAAAAATACAGCAATATACTCGTATTATATAAATATCAACAAAACGTTGGTAGTATATTAGGCGGCCTTATCGCCTGGTACTTACTACTGAGTAGTGACTCTGTATAGTATTAGGCCTATCCATTCAATTTCAATTTTATCCATTGCTTCTGCAGGGATATATATCATTTCTTAGTCTAGCTTTACTTTAGCAATTTTGTAATATTACAGAGAAGCGGTAATAACCAGAACAGACAGTCAACAAACGGGAATTCACCAACTATCGCCTCCAGCAATGACATGTCGAGTAGGGTAAGAAATTTTCATTAATGTCATGACACAGATGCTTTACAACACTACTTCTTAACCGTTTTCTTTTAAATTGTTTTTAATTTGCTGTGTTTCGCACGGCCCATATTTTATTGTAGTTGGTAAGTATGTAATTTGTTATGGAAATCTAATAAATACTTTATATACGAACCCCACGAGACTAGCGCACATCGTCAACTCTTTGCGACTTGTAATTTTGGGGTTTTTTTCCCTATAATTTTTTGTATACTTAATTATTTAATTCTCATCACTATCTAAAAAATATTTGTAAAATATTTGTCCAGCGGACGATTGTAATTGGCCCGTAAATATTTCCGCAGCCATTCGCGCGTTTAGAAAATTCGTAGAACCTGTATCTACCTATCATGTTACGTTAAGATAAGTTAGAAACTACGATCCGTATGTAAGAACGAAATTTCCAGACAAAAGAAGACATAGCAAGAATTGAAGCAGATACGTTCCATTACACATTGTGCAAATATGACGAGGTATTCTCTTACTTATACAGAGTTCTCGGTAAAGAGTGTCTAATTGACTACCTCTTTTTGGAAGGACGGTTAGTTACTTCGGTTCCATTTACTGGGCGATTGTTATTTACATATCTTGGTTGATGAACAGATTAAGGTATGGTAATTATTTTTGTAGAATTCCACATCAACAAACGACGGCAAACCTAAGAGCGTTGCAGACGAGATCATACGGAAGGTGTCATCTATACCGGTGATTAGTTACGAAGAATTACGCGCTGCTACTGATGACTGGAGCGAGGCTAACTTACTCGGGAAAGGAGGGTTCGGACAAGTGTTCAAAGGTACAAGCACGTCTCTTTAGAATCATTTCTTGATCTAATAAATAAATCGTGAATCGTTTATTTATACCAAAATTATTACAACAAATATCACAGAAGTAATAATAACGTCTTATATATTTGTATGTTAGATTTAAGTTGTATAATTATTGTACGTTCGCCAGGACAATGCTGTGGAAACGATAAGAATTCTACATTAAGACCAATTTCTGTACGGTTATGCATTATATGATTATGATTAAATTAGTAATGTATATGATGTAGTAATATAAAAATGTAATGAAGCGCAGCACCTACACTAAGATTATGAATCTTGTATTGTTGGTGACTGTGTCCCTTCAGGGTGTTAAATTGTTAGTGACTTTGTGGTCTACATTAATCAAATTATGGTCTTGACACAAACAGTAGGTCAGAGTTAATTGTTGGAGGTTTTACGCGGTCGCTGAAAAAATGGCGTCTCTGCCTGTGTATTTATTGCAAAAGTAGTGATTCTGCAAGCTTTAAATGTGTAGTTTTGGTTGATTATTAACTATTTGTCTTGATTTATGTGCACAAGTGTGGGCAAGCGAAATGAAGACGGAATAATGTGGTTTTCGTGTTCGTGGGAAATCTCCATAGATACTCTCGTAAAGTCTACACCGCTTTACAAGGGTACATGATGTGACTTTAACTTGATCACGATGACTTATTAATTCATATTTGACTTGATTTGATTGATTAATAACTGGAAAATTAGTTTACTTAACGCCGGCAAATATATAAATATAAATATACATATTTATGTAAGGTGCTATATAAATATACATATTTATGTAAGGTGCTATATAAATATACATATTTATGTAAGGTGCTATATAAATATACATATTTATTTTAGCAATTTTATGTTTGGACAGTCCTTAATAGCTTTTTAAAAGAATGTGTTTAGACAATTTTGTTTATACTTTTCTAGGCGAATGGAAACATCTGCCTGTGGCAGTGAAGCGTTTGAAGGACGAAGATGGTAGAAATAAGGAGCTTATAAGTGAGATGTGTCTGAACCAATACCGACACGATAATATACTGCCGCTCTATGCGTATAGCTTTGGAGGTATGTTTTTTTTTTGACAGTAAAGGATAAAAAGAAAAAAAAGGTAAAAAGTTGCAAAGAAAAAATTATGTAATAAAAATAAAAAACAATAAAATATAATATACGAGTATAATTTTAGTTTTTATAAAGTGTCGATTTTAGGTTTTCGTTTAGCATAAATTTACACACTAATATTATAAGACGTAAGATTTGTATTTTACTGGAGCGATTTCCAAAATTATTTTTTGTTAGAAATCTACATTATTACTAAGTAACATGGGCTATATTTTTACTAAAACCAAACCAAGGTGTAAAAAGTTAGATATAAAATGTCCACCCGTGCGATCCGGGACTGGCCGCTAGGTATAAATAAAATGATTGTGTAAACGGTTGACCTCATGACTATAATAATTTAGCGAATTTTTATATAAGGCAACATCTTGAGTGTTTTTTTTTATATTTGCAACCAAGCACGGTTCTGCGACTCAATCAAAAATCGCCGACACTTACAAAATTCTAAAAAATCGTCTAATAATCTGTTATTAGGTACGATTCACTATTCTACCTACTGGACCGATAATAATAAAAAAAATTGATCTACGTTGATTTTGACAAGTAATTAATTAGCATTCTCCTAAGTAGCCAGGCGAGCGATAGGAAACGCCCTACCATCATGCTATGTTTTCCTCACGATGTTTTTCCTTCACCGGTAACTCAGGCTCTTTTTGCAAGTTTCGTGTGATCGAACCTCGTACCTTTTGCACGGCAATTAACCACACTAACCACTCGACCGTCATCGCTACATAACTTTATTATTTCAGGCCCGGAGGCGTGTTTAGTTTACCAGTTAATGTTGGGCGGCTCCTTAGAAAGTAGAATGAGGGGTAAAACACACCACCCGCCCTTGTCGTGGCCTCAGAGGTACAGGGTCGCTCATGGTGTTGCCAGGTAATTTCTACTATTTATTACCACTTTATATTTAATTCGGAAGAAAGTCTGAACCAAAGTCAAAGTCAGTTCTTTGTTGAAGCCAAAATTTCACTACTAATGTTTACTATTATGTATTGTACCAAGGAAATACGAAATTTGAAAACTCATCCGACTATGGAATAAATAAAATATGATAGATCCTTCAATCAAATATCTCTTTTTACGTATTCGCGTAAAAATTTAGTGATTTATCGAATATTTGAACAGGTATTTCGTAAAAACATGTTCGTAAATGGGTTGATTCTATACTAAAAATTGTTCGTAATTACGAGTACAAGTCTGCGACCTACGAAGCGAATCCTTTTTTCTGCTTAGTACATACCTAAGCATTAACTCTATATTGCCTGAAAGAGATCGCTTTTTAGCGATATGGCCGCCACTTGTAGTACTATACTTTGTGAGAATTTTTCTCTTAATCGTATTTAATTTTTTTGTGTGGGTCTTCAATAAAAAGTTTATCTATCAATCTGTATTTAACTTTTTTTCGGCATTACGGATTTTCTGCCTTATTAATAAACACGTCTTAACTTAGAGCATCTTTTATCTTATTCTATCCAATGGAGAACGTCACGCGCCAAAAAAACAAGACAAATGACGATTAAAGTTAAGACGCGTTTATTAAGGCGACGGGTAAAGACAAACGCAATTGAGAATTGAGTCACGGAATAAATAATAGTATGTACTAATACTTACCTATGCCATGCCATCTGTTTGATTCAGGGCGAAACAAATGAGCGGGCATTGGCCTGCCGTCTATAATTTTGTCAACTGTATAGATAGATGGTGTCTTATGCACAGTTTGGATATAGACATAGAGTAATGTAAGTTCAGAGAAATAACATCGTACTTTTCTGAATGTTGATGACATTACTTATCAACAACGAGGTTTCAAAAAAAATTACTTCAAAAATTTTTAATAAATAAAATTTATTTTTGCATATTTTTATTTATAAATCTAACTATTTTGACCGATTTTTATTAAACTTATATGAATGAATTTTTCGTTAATTTTAGCGTCTCTAAGAAAACAGAAAAATACTTTAAATAAACAATAACTGAAATAAAGTTTTTTCTGTTTTCTTAGAGACGTAAAAATTTACGAACAATTAATTCATATAAGTTTGAATTAATTGTTCGTAAAGAAAAAAAAATCGGTCAAAATAGTTAGATTTATAAATAAAAATATTCAATAAAAAATTATATGAAAAAAGTAAATTGGCGAAATCATCGATGAACGTTTACTTATAAAGATCATAAGAAGTGATATTTTTTGTTTTCGATTCTTCTTATCTCCCATTTGTATATTATCACACTTCTACAAGTAGTGTCAAATTCACGGCAGAGAATGTTTCTAGTAAAACACAATCGCTTATAAGCATGTTATTACGCGCACGCGGTAACTATCCTAGGAAAGAATATTATACATAATTATTCTCACGCTGCACTAGATGAAGTCTGACAACGTCGCGCACTACGCGAAGTAGCAGGGATGAGGCGGGCACGCATAAAACGAACGCTACCCGCTAGCTAAGCCAAAGTGCCTCATTAAAACATGTGCTAAGTGCCTAGTTAAATATATTAGCAACGTGCTTTTCTAAATGAATACTTTTTAGTAAGCTCTAATAACATTTATCTTTAAAACTTCACTTACCTATCATTCTAAGACAAAAACAATACATTAGCCTGAAGGTGCCAATATTTCGATTAATCTACCTCAACATTACAAAGTAGACATTCCACGTATACCGAAAGAAACATGTTCAAAATAATGAGATAATGAGTTCTTCAAAAATATATTAAAATGGTTTGGTAAACTAAGATAAGCATTTTGAAACATCATGCTTTAATTGAGTATATGTATTACATGATGTATTAACTTCCAACATGGCACAGTTTACGGTAATGCTAGAAAATGGAAACAAAAACGCATCTATCTGGGAACCATCACCTTAATAAGGCTGCTAATGTCTCAACCTTTTTTCAAAACATTCCAGAGGTCTTCAATACCTACACAATATGTGTGGTACTCCGCTAATTCACGGCGACATCAAGCCTGGCAACATTCTGCTGGATCAATGCCTGATGCCTAAAATAGGGGACTTCGGCCTCGCGAGGAAAGGAGCCCCCGAAGACCGCACGCATGTTAAAGTTTCTAAGTAAGCACATACAAATTAAATATTCAGAGATAATTGATGAAGTCAGGCGTTACTTTGCGGAAATCCATTTATAATAAGATGGTATATAAAAAATGTTTAGTGTTTTTCCGCCTCGTCTTGATGTCAGCCCGGAGGTAGGGACGGAAGGGAGAATGTTCCGGTACGGTGGTACCGGAACATTCTATTATAATTCTATCAGAAACATGAAAACCGTGAAGGGTCGGTTAATATTATTTTTTATAGCTAATGAGCTTGCGCTTGACCGCAACTCGCCTGATGTCAAGCGACGATAGGGTCTAGGATATAGTGCGCTTGCCTAGAATAGACATATTCAATCGCGATTTAAAGAGACCGAAATTATACCTATCGGGAAGAGTACTCACGGCAGTGAATTCGACAACCTAGCAGTTCGCCCAATCAAAGTCGCCGCAAAGCGTACAACGCACGTACACGTAACGTGTACGTAAAGCGTAGCGATCGTAATATTAAATAAATAAGCAAATCATTTTAAAGTATTACATACTTGTTTATTATCCCTACAGAGTATACGGAACCCGTCCGTATCTTCCCGACGAGTACCTTCGTTCGAACGTCCTCTCGCCTGCAGTGGACGTGTTCAGTTTCGGCGTAGTGCTATTAGAGATGGCGACCGCACTATCTCCACTCGACCGCACCCGCGCCGAAGTGTTGCTCAGCGACTATGTGCTGCGACTTACGAGAACTAATGAGGACTTTGGTAAGATATATTAAAGCGAAAATATGGCATCATCTTACTGACCTTATCCCACCACGTGGAGTCGGCACAGCTCTCTTTCAATCTACTACATCAGCTGATATCTCTTAATTTACACATATCCCTTTTCACACAAATCATCCACATGTATTTAGGTGGCCCCCTCCCGGCGCCACTAAAAGATGCCGAGTGTACCAAATTCTTTGTGTCTAATAAGCCGGGGTTAAAATATATTTCACAGAAACATAAGCGCGTTGAGACCTGCATTTTAGTGCAACATTTAAGTTAAAGTAAGCGCTATTCATAAAAATTTAGTAATTAAAAATATATGGACGTTAATTTGAAAATTGACACGGACCTTGGAGACTGTGGAGTATAAAATTTTAAAAAGCAAAAATACGCATTTTATACAATACTCAAGCGCACTAAACTTCAGTTTTCAACGCTTTTATTACGCAAAAAATTGCGATATATCCTTTAAATTTAATCCGGCTTACTATAGCAATCAATGTTGTTTGATCAAATGGATACAGAAAACGCAATACAGAGATCAAATTTTGGTCGAGTCACTTGCACTTCAGCTAGTGGGGCAAGTAACCAAAAGAGCTAGGCCGTCTCCTTTATTGTTTTAATATGCTATTTAGCTAATACTTTAGCAATGAAAAATTAGACCTAATCTTCTACAAAGATCTACCACCTAGCGTAGAGGTAAACACAACTGTTTTAGAATTATATTTTATTAACAATAATCGTCATAAATGCTGTCTTTAGCTTTAGCTAGAATAAGTTTCTAAATTTTGTTAGATTAAATGACCTAACTTTTAACTAATACCATCTGTAAGCAAGCAAGATATTTCTAAAATTAAGACTATATCTCCTAGTTTTCGTAATCGTATCTTCTGCGCTAGACAGTGTAACTCGGCAAGTATTGTTTGAAGATGGTATCCCAGAAAGCGTCATCTTTTGCATCAGGTGAATTGCGAGGTACCAACTGGTTCCCAATGTCAAGATATGACTTCTTGTCAAGGGTATAAGGACTCCATTTTGCACCTAAACTGTCATTTGGGGTCGGTACTCTGAAATAATAAATAAAAGTTTAAATATTATAGTTTTAGGAGCCGTTATACTTTTATCATTTTTGTGTTAGGCGGTATTTAGTTATGTTCGCCAAAAAGTCCATCGATGTTTATTTTATGAAGATAAACAATTATTAGAAACTAGGTTTTGCCTTTTGCTTCTATATATGTTTTTCAGAAAAACAGTATATATAGCCTTTGGCAATCTCAACTATCATTATCAGAAAGTCATGACTAAAGAATTCCATTCGCAGTTGCTGAAAAAAAGGACAGTCGAAACTAATCCCTAAAGCCAAGAAACCCTTTTTAAAGTTTTGATTTGTAAATAATATAATTAATCAAAGTCACTTACCCAAACTTGGCAAAGTTAGTCCAAAGTCTAGTAACTCGGTCGATGTAAGTAAAACTTTCCGAGTTTTTATCCACCACTAATCCAGCCATAGCCACAGGAAACAAGTAGAAAATATCATCCGCATGGCTGACCACTTGCTTTTCCCCTATTAGTTCTGTTAATCCAAAGAAATTAGCAAATGCGTTCCGTTCGGATTTACAAGTGAACTTATAAAGGTAAACATCAGTCTGATTAGAAATCAGCTTTGCAAACAGTAGACCGTCATGTAAAAACATATCCCAGTTTATAAACTCGAAAAGTTGGTTCAAATTCTCTTTACTGATAGCTTCTTTCTTGAAATAGAACTCTTTCACTTTCCTACCGACTTCCAATTGATCTTTCATTGAGCAGTTCAGCTGAATCTGCTTTGGTACGAAAAATTCTTTATATTCGTTGGCAAGTGAAAAGAAATTGTCTAATCCAGCTTGCATGCTGAACACGACGAGGCCTTCGTCTTCAGTGTGACCGGTCATCACTTTCACACCTTCGTGTATCCCATTTTTGACAACTTCTACCACATCTCCGTAGAAAAATCTCTCTTCGTCATCGAATTTCTTCTCGTCCACAACAGCAAAGCTGAGTTCGTAAAGTTTCTTAGATTGTGTTATAGGTAGACTGCAACCTATAAGCTTTTCTGCGGGCACGTTTCTGAAGAATTCGGCAAGTTCTTGGTCGTCTTCGGAATTGCAACCGAGGTTTTTAGCCAGCTTTAAAGCTCTTTCACGGGGTTCGAAAGTCTGTGCCCAAGAACAAGTTAGGGCACCACTTTGTGCGATGGCTTTGTTGAATAGACCTTTGCTCAATGGGGAAACCAGATGGTAGGTGGTGCTCGCGCCTCCAGCACTTTCGCCGAATATCGTAATGTTTTCTGCATCTCCCCCAAAGTTTGCAATGTTCTTCTTGACCCATTTTAGAGCTGCCACTTGATCTTTCATACCAGCGTTGCCGGGTATTTCTTTGGTATCCAAGCAAAGGAAACCTAGAGCTTCGACTCTGTAGTTAATAGTTACTAATATGACGTCGTGTCTAATTAAGAATTGCGGTCCGTAAAAGTCGTCGTTTCCACTGCCACTTCTGCAAATAAATACTAATAATTACTTAAACTAGCTTACTCGTATGAAGTTCTTTCAAACCGTTTGTGTCTTTGCGAATAGTTCGCAATTTAATGACATGTAAGAATTGCTTGGCGGAAATTGCAAACGTTCACGAGTATTAAGGGTTTGTGATCTGTACTTACATAAAAGCTCCTCCATGGATAAACACCATGACTGGAAGCGGTTTTCCAGGGTTTAAGTTTGGCGTGTAAACATTCAAATAAAGACAATCCTCGGTTCCTTCTATGGCGCCTCCTTTGAACATGTTTATTTGAATGCTTATGGATCCATGCTCTTTGGCTTGTCGGACCCCAGTCCACGGCTGTTTAGGTACGGGTGCCTAAAAAATAAGCCTGAAATTAGCATATCTCTGTATTTTCATAGAAAGTTAGTCTATCGGCCTGTTTGTTCAATTACTCTTTATTTAAAAAGCGAAGGTGAATATGATTTTTGAATCGCAGTTATTTGCGAATAGTGTAAAACAGTGTCCTCATTGACAACTGATTTGTTTTACAAAATCTTACCTTGAATCTCAAGTTTCCCAAAGGTGGCTCCGCATATGGAATACCCTTAAAACTGTAGATCGTCCCTCCATACTCATTTTCTAAAACCTCCCCTTCCAATATACCTTCCGCTGCTTTCACTTGCACCATGATTTTTGTTATAAAATAAAAGAAAAAAAACCTATATTTTTTTAAATAAGACAACACTTTAATTTCGTGATGTTACGAATTTGGTAACAAATATATGCAATATACACAGCAATTTAAGTTTTATAAAATTATATCCTATTTTATATTTCTTATAGTATCTATTATGATTAGCGTAATTTTCATATGCTCGAGTAATTTGTGTCTAAAAAATTATTGTTACATTTGGTAAGTTTTAGCCAGCGTTTGATTAGATATGAACATAATATCATAGTGTGATAAAGATAGATATTGTGAGACGATAATTTTGATAGGGTTTTTTACGTGATTACGGTAAAGCAAAGATAAAGGCCTATAATGAACTGTAATTATATATTGTGATCTTTATACTATTATGGAAGTAATAAAAAGGTTATGGTGTTGGCAGTCTATGTCCGAGAATGTCTTCAACCAGTTTATCCTACCTGTAATGACATAAGGAGACTTGATGTGGACACTAATGCTAGGACTGGTCTGAAAAATTAAAGTTGCTCAGCTACGCCTGTTGTATCTATCTCTGTGGGATCGTATTCGAAACGAAGTCATCCGCCTAAGAATTAGAATAACCAATATATTCCTACGTATTAGCAAGATTAAGCGGAAGTAGGACAGTCAAATTTTCCGTAAAATCGCTGAGGTAAACGAGTTCTAGAGTTTAGACCGCGAACCAGCAAACGTAGTGTAAAATATTCTACGACAAGGTGTAGCAAACACATAACTATTATTAGTATTAAGGCTGGAGGTAAAGGTTGGAAAGGAGAAGCTCAGACTCGCGCTGAGTGGCGTGTCTTGGATAGGCTTGAATCCAGCAGTGGATTATGATAAGCTGATGATGAACCTTGTACCAACATAGAACCGTGTACTAAGCCGCAAGAGGATAACTGTCCTTAATATGACAAACATGCTATAGGCCAATCCGGAATTTGAAATCAAAATCAACTGTTCCATTCATTTTGTTGACGGCCGAAATAATACCCTGAAACAGCGGATTTTTTCACCTCGACATCTCGCTCGCTCTGTTGTTTGGTGGACCTAAAGCCTAGACTTCATAGGAAAGGCAGATGTCGCCTCAGTCAGACAATGATGGTTTTATTATCGTGGTTTACCATTTCCTTCCATAACAAATAAATACCATGTGAATGAATGGATGATATGTTTCGACAAATACAACAAGCAGAAAGGTATTGGTTTTGTTCACATTTCGGCACTATGAGTAATTCTGATAGATATATTATTCTTTACAGCGACGCTGGAAGATCCGGTTCTTCGCAACACGGCGAATTCAAACCCACACCTATGCTGGGAGTTCATAACCCTAGGACTTCACTGCACGCGAGCCAAGCGCCTGGAACGACCGTCCATGCTCGACGTTTACAAGACGCTTGACGCTTTGGATGTGCCAGGCAAGCAGTTCTTTTGATTGTTCTATTATTGCCCGACTATTCGATTATTGTTCGACTTCTTTTCGAATCAAACTCGAATAATACATTTTTGACGATATTGGTTAAGTTTTGTGTTTGTTAATTCGAATACTAGAACAGTGTTAGTGGTAATATATTTTATTGTGCTGCTCTTTGCATCTATAGGAATGTATGTTTGGAAATTTGATATGAATCGAATCAGTTGAATTAGATCAAGACAGAATATATAATATACATTTTATTATAATTTTTATAGAAATAGAAATAGAAAAATATTTATTTGAAACAGATAACAAGCTTCATCACACAATTTATAAAATCAGACTAATGTTACAATTTACTGGTTTCTGTCACAAACCGGTTCCAACTCATCATAATGCTGGTTGAAACAACCAGCGTTGATCTTCCGTTGGAATCGGGAGGTGACGTCACAAGGTTTTAAACAATACTACAGTGCTCGCCACGGATCTTTATGTTTGTGTAGTTAGCTGGCTTGCGTCTAGCGGCTCCCCGCCCGCGCCCCTGCGCCGTTTGTGTACCGTTTTTTCTTCATTGCGCAGCCATTTGTTGCTAACTTCACAAACATAAAGATCCGTGGCGAGCACTGTATTTTTAGTTAAAATTCATGCATAGCTTCTCATTTCTTTTTAGTGTAATATTTTTATCGGAATTTAATAGTTATGTTTGACGTGTCTAAAAAATCAATAAAAAATTATATGAAAGTGACAGGAGACCTATGCTCAGAAGTTGGTAAGTAAAGGCTGATGATGCTATATGAAAGCACATGGTTAGCCTTGTGCCATTGTTTTGTTTATTAGCTAAGTTTAGCTAAATACAAATATTATTACTAGTGTTTTACTCTTAAGGACTGAAAAAATGCAGTCTATGGTCGATATTTGACCGTCATAAGTATATAACCAAAATGTTGATTGGAGACTATACAGGGTTTTCGGCTAGCTGTGTTATAAGGAAAAAGGTGGTCACTTTACTTATCACGATGAAAAACTTTCACTATTGGACCATCACTGAATTCGAGAAAAAAGTTGACTGTTTCATACATTTTGTCGACGACCGATAAACTTTTACTATGGAACAGCTGTTTTTTTTCTTGTGTTCAGAATTAGTCCCATAATAAAAGTTGTTTATCCCTTTCGACTTAGTACACCCCTAACCGATAAACCTGTAAATTATACGTGTATTTGACTGGTCGGTTGGCGCAGTCGGTAGCAACCTTACCTTCTGCGCCGCTGTCTGGTTGTTTATTATATATATAAGTATGTATATCAGTCATCAGGTTACCATTGCACAGGCTTTGCCTAGTTTGGGACCTGGAGACCTTTGTGTGGATGTTGTCACATAGTATAGTATAAACATTGTATCAGTAACATTAAGTCTTTCTGTATGACGAATTATAATTAGTTGAATTTAATATATAAACTGAACTCGACTGATAATCATAACAATAAGTATATACATAACTGCATACAAGAATGAAATAAATTATTATATATTTTTCCTACTTTTTGTCTTTTTTTTGAATCCGAGTTGGGTAAGTAACTCAGGGTAGTTAAGCTAGGTAAAGGTAAATAATCCTAGTAGATAATGAAAACTGTAATTGAAACAAACTTAACTCTTAATAAAGTATTTATTTCAAGTTATATGTGCAAGTAGATATATGTGCAAACAAAAGATAAATCAATAAGCCGTATACTTCGAAGGGTTAAAATTAATTACCATACATTAGCTACTGCCTTACAGTATACCTACCAATAGTATTCATAATGAATAAAAATTTACAGTGTTTTTGGATACAGGTATTATTATACCGAAAGAGGGTCATCTGTATCAATAATTTAAAAAAAAAAAAACATTGTAAGACCTAGAAAAACGACCTGTTTCATAGTTAAAGTTCAAAAACCGTCCAAAACTGTACGGGATGAGCTTTTTATGGAGCTCCTTGTTATATCCTATAATGATAGTTGTTTATCATGATGAATACAGTGACCTCCTTTCGCCTTAGTACGCCTACAGATAACCCTGCATGCACTTGATTATTACTTGTTCTAAATCTTTAACCTTCTCTTCTTTCTTAAATTCTTTAGGGTTTTTCCCATGTCTAAGCTTAGCAAGCACCTTTTTTATATATGGTCTAATTCTATTGACGAAATTCTCTTTGATATACGGTTACAGTTCTAAGAGCGTAAGAAAAATGTGATTTTTTTGTAAAAAATCGTTTATTGCGCTTGTCCCGGCTTCTATTTATTTATAGTAGTAATAATTTATATAATTTCCGCAGCGCGTGCGATGAAAGACATTTTATGGATAATTTTTTTACACCTTGCATTGGCTTAAGTAAAGATTTCTAAGGATCTAAAAGAAAAAGGATTTAGTCTATATATTTTTTTCTAGTAATTAATGATTTTTATTAATTTTATACAGTAGTATTTAAGTTTATCCGTTACATACAAAAATCTTTCTTTTTTATATGATTAGTGTAGAAGAGACAATGAAATTTCTAAAGAAAAACTAGGTACATAATTTCCGTGTTGCCATGGCCACCAAACAAGGCATGAAGCCTGTATCTTGGTGATATGTTCCTGTACAAAGCTAAGCTCAAAACCAGATTAACAATGTTTAAATTACAATTCAAATATACACAGTTATAATATCACAAAAATAAAATCTATATTTTCACCTTGCCTTAAGAAATAAGGTTATTATTATTATATTAGGTTATGAATATTTTTTAAAACGCAATGTCTTCCAGTGTCGGCGTGTAGTCAAGGTCCAAAGTTCTGGTCTTCATGAGATGACGGTACCACAAAGCAGAAGACCTTGCAGTTCGCGTTCTTTTGTCATCTTCGTAGTCTACTTCGAAAAGACCGAATTTCATGCTGGAATAGAAAATCAGAAATACAAATCACAAATGTCTAATAAATCCGCGAAATTAAAATAATTTTAGAGTTGGTATGTTAATTTGGTTTAATGGCGTCAAAAGGTTACTCGTATTTTGTGCTTGGTCAGTAAAATTAATTAAAGAAAAATATCAATAATGATAAATAAATAGGTTCAACAAATAACGTTCAGCGGTTTGAGCGTCTCGCACAGACGTGCCATCGCTGTAGACACCAACGATTCATTCCATCCCTGATTTACATAAGTGTAAACTATACTATAGCTGGACCTTACCAACAATCAAGGGCCCAAGTATGTTATTTGAATCGTTTTTAGATAAAATTGTATTGCATTACAATGGTCATTTTGACATAGAATAGGTCAGAGCTAGTATTGATTGAGAACTTCATGACTGCCTATCAAATCTGTTAAAACCGAAATCGTGATTCTTTACTATGACAAAATTCATGATTAGGACGAAATCGTCATTCTTAAAGAATTCAAAGAACACACTTGGGCCATAGATACGCGTGAAAGCCCGTATAGTGAAACAAAATAAAATGTTTAATTTAACTTGTTTACATCCTTACCTAAGTCCCGCAGCCCATTCGAAGTTATCCATTAAACTCCAAGCAGTGTATGCGACCACATTGCAGCCGTCAACTTCCTTCGCATCAAGGACGTTTGTTAGGTATTCCTTGAAGTAATTGATACGGTCGGTATCGTTAAGGCCGGAGAATGTACCGTACCCGTTTTCAGTGATCATGATGGGGGGGTCTTGGCAATTTTCTTTTACCCAGTTGAGTGCTTTGCGAATTCCATGAGGTATCGACTGAAAAGGAAAGTGTAAAAAAACCTCATATTTACTCGGTGTATTGCGAGAGTGGAACTATTAGTAAATATAGATAGATGTGTTAAACTATACTGTGTATTCCAAACTTACAGTACTATGTATGATAGCAGCCGGCGTATAATTTAAATAACCTCCAACACCACCTAAATCGTCATCATAGGATGGTATAGCAAACATTCCTTTTTCGTAAGGGGCATAGAATTTAGTGGAGTAGTGATTGAAGCCGTAAAAGTCGCTGGTTCCTTGAACAAGAAAGATTGACACGTGAAAAAGTTGTCTGGTAAAAAAAGGAGTTGTTGATGCAAAACTAAAACTTCATTACCTACCTAGTGGAACGATATACATAGTATTCTAGCTGCTGGTATCCTAATTAATCCGTGTTTGGGACTGATAAATAAATAAAAATAAAAAAACATTTTATTGTATAACACTCTTTTACCGAAAAAAATATTTATAGGCTGAACGTTGAAGTAAATGAGAGTCAAAGGCTTTTAAAGTTACTTTACATCTCTCATATTCGGTAAGTAGGTCCTTATTACCCCCAAATGGGGCTTGTAAGTGACCAATTAGCGCTCTAGGGTAATAATGTAGCTAGAAAAGCCCTAGGGCGGTAAGTAATAAAAAAAAACTTTACTCTTTCAAAAAGTTCGCATACATCTAACCATCATACTGGCAATAGACATCATGCATTCAGCCCAATGACAAAAGAGGTCGCTTCTCTATTCAAAATCGTTTGTAAAAAAAATTATTTAAAAAAAGATGAAAGAAGGCGGGAATAGAAAACTTTTACTTTAAATATTGTTTGTTTTTGTTTTTTTTTTATATAACTAGGTACGTTTTAATTAGGAAAAAACATGAGTTCTGCAAGTGATGAAGATATAAGCTGTCTCCCGATTCAATGAAAATGGAAGCTGAAGCAGCAATTAATATTTTTTTATTATTGTAATGGCGGTGTTTTTCTACTTACCTCACAATCGAGATGTAAAGCAGAGTAGTTAGCTCGGGTGTAAGCATCAATTGCACCCTCGAACTATAGATATATAAATATCTCGGGCTGCAATTGATGGCTTACAGCCCTTGGCTACTTATCTACTATTACATCTCTCATATTCGGTAAGAAGGTCCTTATTACCCCCAAATGGGGCTTGTAGGTGACCAATTGGCGCTCTAGGGTAATAATCTAGATAGAAAAGGCCTAGGGCGGTAAGTAATAAAAAAAAAACTTCACTCTTTCGAAAAGTTCGCGTACATCTAACCATCATACTGGCAATAGACATCATGACAAAAGAGGTCGCTTCGTTATTCAGCCTTGTCTTCGTATGAGTATAATAGTCATCAATTTTAAATATCGAACGGCGAGGCTCAATTTTCTTCTTGAAAATAATATATAAAAAAAAAAATGAAAAAAGGCGGGAATAGAAAACTTTTACATTAAATATAGTTTGTTTTTGGGTTTTTTTTATAATTACGTGCTTATTAGGAAAAAAACATGAGTTCTGCAAGTGATGAAGATATAAGCTGCACTCCCGGTTCAATAGAAATGGAAGCTGAAACAGCAACTAAAATGTTTTATTATTGTAATGCCATTTTTTTCTACTTACCTCACAATCGAGATGTAAAGCAGAGTAGTTAGCTCGGGTGTAAGCATCATTTGCACCCTCGAACTATAGGCGCCTAAATATCTCGGGCTGCAATTGATGCCTTACAACCCTTGGCTACTAATCTACTATTATTTCAGCTTCACCTATTATTACGAGTACCTACAACTGATCGTGGTCAAGTCTGTTATTTGAATTGTCTCAGAATTACAATTGGATTGTGCCAAAATGGCGGTTTTGACATAGAATAGGTCAGAGTTAGTATTAAAAATCTTGTTTTGTTTAATACTAACTGTGACCTATTCTATGTCAGAACGGCCATTTTGGTACAATCCAATTGTAATTCTGAGGCAATTCGAATAACAGACTTGACCACTGGGCGGTTTCATCATCAATAAAGAAGAGTGAGACTTTTCGATGATTTTGGTAAAGCTAAGAATGACTTCTGGTATGCTAAGACTTATTTTTTTTTGCTAACAAACCTTTCACATACTCAATTTCTTCCTCAGTAAACTCTGGTAATCGACTCCTAGTGAAACCTTGTTCTTTGCTTCTCTCGGCGACTCTCTTTACCACTCGATCAGGGAAGCCTCCTTTACTTGAAAATATCGGATGGGCGTACAGACCCACTTCGAAATCCAAGGCCAACAGACCTGCTTCTATGTCTTCTGGAGCATCTGATGCGCCTTCGCGGAAGTCTGTGGCTATGGTAATTCCACATACACCTGGGAAAATATAAACAGTTGTATCACAATTAAATTCTAACTTTTACCGTTGATATATCCTCTGACTCTCATACGGCAAATATCGAATATTATTTTAGGACCATAATGTATTATATATTTGCACTGATTTTTAATACGTTGAAACTTGAATGCAATGCTTACCTTTCTGCTTTTCCCTAAACTCTTTGTCATAAACATGCCACGCTCTCGCATGCGCCATCAAGGCATTTTTTACAGCCAGATAGTCTCCTATTCCTAACATATTGATACCCGGAGCGAAACGCTTCTGACCATAAGCGTAGATACAAAATTGCTTCGGTTCGTTCACAGTCACCCATGTCTTCACTCTATCTCCAAAAAGCTCGAATAATCTTCTAGCATAGTCTTCAAACCAATCAGCTATCAAAGGATTAGTCCATCCACCCAAATCTTGAAGAGATTGTGGCAAATCCCAATGGTACATTGTCACTATCGGCTCTATTCCATTTTCCAGAAGCTCGTTTATTAAATTATTATAATATCTCTTGCCATCTTCGCTTACTTTGTTAACGAAGCCGTTAGGGAACAGCCTTGGCCAGGATATGGAGAATCTGTAGAAGTCTACTCCTAAAAACTTTATCATGTCAATGTCGCGTTGGTAGTATTCATAAGATTTGCATGCATCATCACCTGTGGTCCCGTCTTGGATGTTGTTGGGATGGTGGGAAAAGTCGTCCCAAATACTAGGCGATTTGTCTGTAAATATAATTTTAAAGCAAATCAGCTAGCTAATTAATATAGTTCTCATTTCTAATGCTGTCTTGTCTTGCTAATAATATTTCTGTTGTTTGCAAAGCATGTTACCATTGCTTACCACTAGGTATAGGTAGGTATAGTGGTGAAGGTATCCAGTAAATCATGCTAGTCAGTAAGTTGACCATTAATGCGTGAGAACGTAATTATTTACCTGTTACATTCCATGCTCCTTCAATTTGATAAGCAGCTGTGGCAACACCGAAATGAATACCACTAGTCAATTTTCTCATACTGAAACAAATAAAGAAAAATACTTTTGTTTTTAATTTCATCTCATTCAAGTTTTATGCTAACGATAGCATTGATTACTAGCATTAAACTCTTGTTAAATTATTCATAATTTCAAATGATGTTCTCATATCATACAAGGTTTCAATCGTGTGGATGTCAAGCCGGAGCCGGCTTCCAGTTTGCTCCTGACTAGCGTATTGTAAATTAGCTTGATTACATCGCAGTTGCTGAAATCTCTAGCATTTTTAAGCACAAAGCTTAGTCGCTGGTGGGCCTCTATCAAGCTATCAAGCTGTGTGAGGGCTAAAAGGAAGGCTCGTGGTCGAATGTGACCCCCAAATCTTTGATTGTTCTGACTTCCGATATGAGGCTTTGGTCCAATACAGTTATAGGTTCTTTCCTGACATTGTGAGGCGTAGTAATGTCAAGAAAGTAATTTATGTCGTGTTTCTATGAGAATTTGTCTATTAATAATTTTAAGAATATTTTTATTTTACCTGCCTTTCGTTGATTGAGCAGTGACAGCAGTAATTAGAACTATCTCCAGTAACCAAATGATCTTCTGTCTGAAACCATATCGAAAAAAAAGTAATAAAGTAATCGTAATTATTATTATAACCTTAGTTGGTTTAAAGCGTTATAAATATTAGTAATCTTATCTTTGTTAGGCTTAGGTTCTACAGGGTTACATCTAAAATAAAACGGCTTAAAGCGTGGATCAAACCGGACGCAGCGCAGCCAAGCACAGCACGGCTTATGACGTTGTAATGTAGACATTAACAAATTTACAACACAAAGTTAAGTAGGCTTAGGATCATCAGGGTTACATTTACAAGTATACCTACAGCGTAAAGCGTGGGTCTAATCGGACGCAGCGCAGCCCAGCACAGCATGGGTTATGACGTTGTATGTGGAACATTATGGGAAATTAAACACAAAACACGATGCTGTGCGCTGCATAACTACGCGTTTCACTAATGCTTGACACTTTATTTTCCATTTCTAGGGGAAGTGATAGATGTCAAGAATGTTGCAGCACTGCACAATACAGCCTGCGACGTAACGCTTCCGGTTTTACCCACGGTTTAAAGGACGACTATGATGTCTTCGACTTCATACTACTTCATAATACTATAGTCGATTGTTTTTTACTGACTTAAATAAATAGGAGGAGGGTCTATTGAAGGAGGAGAATGTTTTTGTTATGTAAGTAGTCAAGATTGGGGAACGCCAGATTTGTTTTTTAAAAAGATTAAAAATTGATTAATAATTATTTAATGTCCGATACATTGGCGAGTTGAATTATAACTAACTTAAATCTAACTTAAAACTGAGCAGGAGCATTCTCCTTATCAGCTATGCGTCCGGGACGACCACCGTGAAGCCAGACGTAACTCAGCAGTTCTAACGCCTACGCTGGTATCTGTATAGTTTCGGTACGGGTTCCAGGATGCATAACTATGTATTTTCCCCGACTACTCAAAGACTAATCGGTGTGAAAATTCTTCTGTTGTTTGAAACGGTTTACTTCCCTGATATTGGTAGTTTTGCAACCAAATTGACTGTAAAATTTGTAAAGGCTTTTGCCGAATTTAGGTCGGTTTTCACTTCATTAATATTATTTACTTGTTTCGTAAATACAGAATAAATAATAGTAAAAGTCACTTACGTCACCTACCCAATATATAACCTTGTATTATAATTAACAAGACAAGCTATCTTGGTGCAAAATTTTATCCAAATCTAGTTTTGCGTAAAAGAGTAACAAACTGTCCCGTTTATAATATTAGTAGGATAATATGCCAATAACATTAAGTGAATAAAATAGGTATACCTGCATAGTTTGTAAAAGAAAATGAAATTCCCATTTTCCCCGATCCTCTGAGCCCATTCCGGGACAGATTGGATAACAAGTTTCATCTGTACCTGATTTTTAATTCGGGGACAGATGTCAGTAATATGTGTTTACTCCCATCTATATAAGTTTAGTAATGTAATACCTAGTTACTCACACAAGGATGTATTATTATGTATGAAATTAGGTATATATATTTTTATGTATTGAATTTATATAAAGAAAAAACTAGTAGCCGTCTCTCGCGGCGTTGCCCGCGACATTAAATGGAATACAGAGAAGTTTTAAAATTTGAACCCCGATTGGGCCCCTTTAAGGGTTAAATTTGGAAAAATAATATTAATATATCCATAAACCGTATAATAAAAACACCTTCTAAGTTTCACGTCTCAACGGTTTGTGCTCTACTCGTACATTGATTCGTAGCGAATAAATGAGTCAGTCAGGACTTTATTTATATATTTTGTATAGATTATAATAAATGGATTGACTTACGTGTTGCATAACATTTTTAACGTTTGCTCTTCCGTAATAAATTTGCACACAGAGTAAGTACATAAGAAAATGTCACTCAAGTTCAGATAGACTGTAAAAACTACACCTTCCGTCTATCGATGAATTGTATTTGTCTAAATAAAATTGGAGTGATTTTATCGATAATGTTTTTATTAGTATTTTATCTACCTACCATTTACCGCGATTCTATTTATCAATTAAAATTATCAGTTGAAAGATGGTCTACAAAACTTTGTTGCCAACCAAGATTGGCTTGAAAAGCAGATTTACTAATTTAAATTTTAATCTAAAGCGATCCAGATATCTTTTTAAAATCGAATTAACTAAAAAAAAATCCGTAATGCGAGTCGATAATTTCAAAATAAGGACATTCAATACCTCGTCATCCTATACGTATTCCCATCGACCTCGGTTTCTTCTCATACAGCTCTGAGAATCTGCTGCTCTGATAGCAAAGCGATGATGCTTACACTAAGAACTGACTCAGGCGAACCATTATCTACTAGTCATAGTGCATCAAAGCGCGTTTTTATTAATTAAATTAAACCTTATAAAGCCGGGTACAGATTATATGCAATCATTGGGAGATATGGAGTGATGGAAAAGAAAATTACATTTCGATTAAATCGATGAATTTGTAACGTCACAACATATCAAGCTATCAAACAACCGATTATAAAAGTAAAAAATCCTTCTTCCTCGTGCTACCATCTCGTTCCACCAGTGGCACGTGAACAAATTATCATTTCTCGTCTTACCATTGAATGCAGATGAAACAAGCAGTGAAGGTAGCTCCACTTAATTTCTTTTTAAATATGACTCTTTTAAGTGGCTAATTGTGATATTGTATTTAACACAATTTTCTCCGAAACTGCAACTTTAGTACAGTACTCGCCACGGATCTTTATGTTTGTGAAGTTATCAACAAATGGCTGCGCAATGAAGATTTACAATTACTCATTCAAAGCATATTGCTAAATTGTGTAAAAAGATGCATTGGTGAAATTAAAGCCATTATTAGATAAGCATGTTGTCAGTGTATTACGCTTGTACACATTCTATTATTAGATACGCAATAACTGTCTGGGGAAATGGTACAGATGTAATAAAATTACTAAGAGCCCAAAAAAAAGCTATAAGAATTATATTTGGATTGCGTAAACGGGCGTCAGCTAGAAATTATTTTAAGAATAATAGAATCATGACGGTTATATCTTTGTATATTTATAATTGCCTCCTAGAGATCTATGAAGATAAGGATATGTTACAGAAACAACCATATGCGCATAATCTAAGAATGGATGAAAGACGAAAAGAGATACTATGTAAGCCTAAAACACGCCTAGCCAAAGTTAGAAAACAAGGAATTTATATTAAGATATGTATGTTTAACAAATTGCCCCATGCCGTAGTTAATCTTCACGTGAACGATTTTAAACGAAAAATAAAGCGGTTTTTTGAGTCTACCCCAATTTACTCGGTCAAAGAATTTATGAACATGAAGTGAAGTATAATTGCCTAGTATAACATAAGTGGTTATAAGGCCAATAAATAATTTCATTTCATTTCAAGAAATGAGCCGCTAGACGCAAGCCAGCTAACTTCACAAACATAAAGATCCGTGGCGAGCACTGTAGAACCCATATACTGTATTTACCCTCTTACTTTATGTCATTGAAATTCAATGACGCCAGATTATTTTTAAATAATATAAAAAATAATATAAATTTTAATGTATTTGAATTATTATGTATATCTTCGCTTCATGCCTCAGATTTCCTGTCCCCAAAAACATATTATTCTGTTTTTATTCACTAACCTATAGCTGCATAAGGCACGAGTCTCCCTGCTAATACAAAAATAATCTGTACCTGGCCTAACATTTCTTGAATTTACGACAGTAAAATGACAAAAACAATAATTGACTGTTGCAGCACATTGATGATAAAGGATTAGCTTAGTTAGATACATTTGTTTTTTTTTGTGATTAATATGCAAAACCTTATCACTTTTGTTTATTAGCGTTACGGTTGTTCTGAATGCTTATTGAGTACAGTGATAATGCTAATTGCTTTATTAGGCGCTATTTAAAACCTTGATAATCTGCATGAGGCACTTGGGTTGTTTAGTCTAGATAGTGTGCCTATGCTTGGATTATAAAATTTACGAATAGAAAATTTACTGAATTAAGTTCTACATGTTTAGTAAAGATTTGGTCTCCTGGGCTGGTAAAGTATATCTTTCGCTCAAAATATTGTTTTATTTATTTTATGTTAGGCCAAATTTGAGTATCTATATCCGGCGGTTTGACTGGCAAAAGTAACGCAAGGTTGGATACAGGAATTCATAACTTTCGGTATATAAAAAATCATATACCTACTTGGTTCTGCTTAAATGTTCGATGCTTTTTAATTAAAAAAAATATATATTGTTCTAAATATCATATATTCTTGCAATTTTCAAGTCTAATGACTGACTGTTTATAACATGATCAATTCTTCTAATGGCTAATTTTGCTGTCTTTTGCAGGGTTATTGCTTAAAGGTGTACTAACCAGAATTCACTATACTCATCCTTACAAACAACTTTCATTACGGAGCCAGACCTTTAACTTTAAGAAAAATAATCTAACCTGTTCTATTGAAAAAGTTTGTCATCGTCTACCGACGTTGAGTAAACTATCATTATAGTAAGGGGGTCACTGGTATTATCCCCTTTCGGCTTAATACACCCCTAACTGATAACCTTGCAAAGATCTCATCGCATATAGACTCTTTCCTCCCATCCATCTCTCAAGGCCACCTTGACTCGGAGCTCTATAGCTGGCTGCAGTCCTATAGTGGTTGTCCGATGGCGAAAAGTATCAGGAGTCCCTTCAGCCAGGGTCACGTGGAACTTCTTCAAGAAGGTGACCAGACCTGCGAGTACTTGCATCTTGGAGAACCGCTGCCCTGGAGATATACAAATATTTTTGACCCGCTTTTTAACAAACTTCCAAACAGGAGAAGATTCTCAATTATAATATACTAGCGGCCCGTCCCGGCTTCGCACGGGTGGACATTTTTAGGATTCCTTACCTAAAGGGTAAAAAACGGGACACTATTGCTAAGACTTCGCTGTCCGTCTGTCACCAGGCTGTATCTCATAAACCGTGATAGCCAGACAGTTTATATTTTCACAGATGATGTATTTCTGTTGCCGCTGTATATGTGTCACCAGGATGTATCTCATGAACCGTGATAGAAGGCCTATCCGCTTAGCGGATGCCTATGTCTATTAGTGGAACGAGTTGATACGATTTGATGCTTACCTATACAAGCCCTTGGTCCTTCACTAAATGGAAAGTAAGTATAAGGTTTGATAGGTTCAGCATCTGGCAGGAACCGTTCTGGTCTGAACTCCTCGGGATTAGGGAAGTGGTCAGGATGATGATGGATGTGGTAGACTGGTATGTGGACTCGCAAACCTTTCTCTACTTCTAGCCCTGATGGGAATGTGTAGTCTTCAATCACCTGTGAATAGAAAAGCAGTTTTTTACAGACTCAGTAAAATTATCTGACCGAACCAGCGTTACTGTCATTGATTTGTGAAAATTTACTTCCATCTGTCAGTCCGCACCCTACCATGCCGCTTTTATGTATCTTGGGACTCGCGTACAGATTTTCTATTTAGAAGTTATTTCTCTCAAAAAGAAGAAAAGTTTGTGATGAAGTCATTTATCCGCTTTAGAAAATATTCTTCAGGCTCGTGCTGTCTACTGGACATAGAACTAGGTACCTACTAGATAAATCCATACTATTAGCTAAAATCGTAGCAAGGTATTAAGTAAGAGGTATACCTCCTGGTCTACTAAATTAATTGGTAACGGCATATTTCCATGCAACCAAAATTTTAATTTTGTAAGTTGATAGTGGCAACTTTTCCGCCACTATGAGGTTCGATAATTTCAAAGCAAACTTTTGAATTCATTACCTGTCTAGTAAGTATAGCAATTGGCGGATGCAACCTCAGTGTCTCTGAGACGCAGGCGTCTAAAAACGGCAGCTCGTTGACATAATCATATTCCAATCGATTCTCATGCTTCTTTAGCACATCGTCTACTTCTCTCTGCGCTTTTCTTTGTGCTTCCTGACTTTTGGCCAGCTCAAATAAACATAGGCTTAAAGCGCCTGCAGAAGTTTCAAACCCAGCCGCAAATAACAAGAAGCAATGTGAAACCAAAAAATCTTCCGTGACTTCCATTTCTACTTCTTCTGTGCTACCATATCTCATCAAGCCGACACCAGATATACACTTTTTCTTTTTCAAACTAAGAAGCAAGTCTACGAAGTCGTTTCTTGTAGAAGGTTGGTAGTTGCGAGCTTTGAATACGTCAGTCAATATTGTGTTAAAAAACTGGAAGATCTTAAACGGAAACAGTTTAAGTCCAAGTCCGTAAAAGATCTTGGGCCACATAGCACGAAACATGGTAGCGCAGCCTCGAAGTATTGAGTCGCTGAATATAATATTCCCCATGGTTAAGAAAGGATTGTTCAACGAATTTTTATCCAAGGTCTTACCATCAATTCCAAAAGCACAGCTGCAAATGCAATCCATCGTGTAACGCGTCATTAAAGATTTAGTATCGAAAACTTTGGTCAGCCCAGTTTCGTATTCGAGCATATCTTCGAAATTTTGCGCACAGTTCTTTATCAGAGGAAACATGCTCTTCATCTTAGCAGACGAGAAAAGAGGCGTCAGTCCCTGACGAATAACTTTCCATTGGTGACCGTAGGCAAAGAATATATTTCGAGTCATAACTTCTCTATCAACATAGTCCATAAGCTCTCTGCTGCTGAAGTAGTAATAATCCACCGTCAGAACTTGCTTGATAATATCAAGATGATAAGCGCAGGTTCTCTGCCGAAGAACGTACCGATAAGAGGCTCGTCTTTAAATTGCCAACAGATTTTCTGTGTAATATCTGACGTATACTCCCTTAAAAGAAGGTATTGTTTATAATTTCCAAAGAATGGTAGTGGTTTTGGGAATGGTATTTTCTTTTTCTTCCAGTAGTTGAATTTCCTTGTTGTGGCGTAGAAAAACAGTATCAAACAGATTACAAGTATAGAGAGAATTGTCCACACTACTTCCATGATTGAAGTTTCAGTCAGTACTGCACCTGGTTGCCTCAGTATAATTTTTCATTTTGTGATTCTATAATAATAACATAATAATATTTTTTGTTAATGATCAGCTGGTCCAGTCTAAGTTCAGCTGACCAACATTGCGTCATTTGTAGGATTTCTTAGTTCAATAGATATAGGTACCTACACTTTAGCAGCATAAAAATTCTGATAATCAAACCTGCTATCTTCGGTCTGGTCTTATTTTAACTTACATCTTAATATTTTTATTGTAATTTGTTTGACTTGTAATATCTTACAATATCGGTCACGGCACTTAGCAATTGATTATATCCAATGATGTAAGAGACCAAAAACTTGTTTCTCGTCGATGATTACAATATCTTATGAAGATGAAAAACAAGTGGATAATACGAATGCAATAATTTAATAAATTTAATGTTATATTAGTGCTGCCTTTTTTAACTTATTACAAATAGAGGACTTCAATTTTCTTGAACTTATATGAGTTTTCCTAAATAACTTTAATATTTGGTTATGCACTAATTTTGATAGTAATGGTAAGTACCTACTACATTAATTTATTTTTGCGTTTTGTCATGTAGATAGGTAACCTACACCTATATCTATATCGTCTATATTTTTAAGTTCTTTCAAAACCTGCAACATTTTTTTTAAACATCTTTAGGTAGGTACATTTCTTTTCCACTCTCACATGTAAATTATCTTCTTTGTTTATCAAATACTTTACAAAATAGTAAACTGCAAAAAATTATATAAACCTTAATATTAAATATAGTTATTTTATTTTACTTATACAATCAAGACAAAATATATGGATACTATACTTCTGTTTATTATCACTGCATATATAATATGACCTTTGACATTAGGTACCTGTATCAACAGAGCTATAACAAACGCAGGTCAATCTGTCCTTAATATCATTCTCTAAGAAAAATTGCATTATACAAGGTTAAACTTATACTTATGATATCTTAAGTGTCATCATTGGTAATATCAACTTATTGCTCTTGCTCACGAAATTGTTACTTGACTATAGGCAAAAAATATAACATATTATGGGAATTTAAATTGAAATAAAAAATATTAATTAGATCCAAAAGTCGCACAATAAATACAAACTGTCGGTGATTTACATAATTATTCATAGTTCTATTTACGAGTACAGAATTAATAATTGTATGACATTGAAGCTCAAATTAAATTTTGTTTCTACCTATAAGTAAATGGAAAATTGAGTGTTATGGGCGAAATAACGGGGTATTTTGTAAATCCTCCCTGATTATAAAATGAATTTAAATGTAACAATATACAAAATTCTATTTAGCCATATCATCGTTCAACTTCTTTCTAAGTAATCGACAAGATTTTCCTCTTCTTCAGCTGTCTGTTCAGTTGCAGCTCTAACTATTCCGCCTAGGGCTGCAGCTAAATCAGCTCCTAAAGCGCTACTCTCGGCAGCAGAATTTTTAGATATTGTTTCATGTTCGGCACCCGTTAATTCCCCTAGAGCGCTTACAGTTCCACCAATAGCACTGCCTGCAACGGTTCCTAATGCACTACCTTTGACTGATGCTACAGATACTTCTCCTTGTGCACCATTTACTGAGCTTGCTGTGTCTTCGGCAGTATTTTCTAAAACTTCTGCTGCAGCGCCTACAACACCTCCTGCAGCACCTGCCCCGCTATCTATATCGCCTGCTTTAGCAGTTAAAGCATCAGCCGTATCTTCTGCAGCTTTACTAGCCATACCACTGGCTCCGGCTACCCCACCTGCTGTAGCACTGGTCCCACCCGCTACGCCAGCTGTATCTCCTATATCATCGCCTGCTTCACTAGCTATTGCTCCTGCCGCGCCGCTTGAAGCAGCTGCTAATCCTGCTGCAGCGGCTGCCCCTCCTGCTGCAGCGGCTGCCCCGACATCTACAGTACCTACTCCGATTAGATCTCCTACGGCATTGCCTGCTCCAGCATTTGCTATAGGTCCTGCTCCACCTACTAAAGCGCTTGCTCCAACTACTTCGCTTGCAGCACTTCCAACACCTGACACTGCGCCTATACCACCTGTAGATAAGCCTGTCATGCTTGCTACATCACCAACGGCATTGCCAGCGCCTCCTAAAGCACCTCCCCCAGCCGTAGCTGCTCCAGCAGCACCAATACCGGTGGCAGCACCAGCACTGCCAAGTGCTGCCGCAGCGCCCGTCCCGCCCAGCTTTGCGAGCAGTCCAGACACCAACGCTGAAGCTTCTGCTCCTCTGCCAGTTGCTGAAATAGACAGAGTGCTAGTGATGTCCGCGAATTTGATAGGTATCTATAACCTCGTAAATAATGAAAGTTCAGGTTTAAGTGTGTTTTCTGGTATGAATAAAATGTACTAAGTTAACTGGCTAAATATCATGTATGATTTTATGTTGGTTGGCTGAATCATAGTTGGGTTTTGACTATAAGTTATTATCTATTCTGTGGATGTAGTATCAATTATAATCACCTCGTAAGGTAGCCACTGCGATTAGGAGCCCCTGAAAGAAATAACAACCAGTTTTATTTAGAAAACTAACGCGTGTCTGATTCATATTGTTTAAGATGATGGGTTTTCATTGTGCGAGACGTGTCATCGTTGAAGACACAAACGTATATTTTCATCCCTGATGAAGTTCACCGAATGTAAATGAAACTATAGTTGGACCTTTCCAACAATCAGGTACGCGTGAAAACCCGTCTTTTACCCTTTAATATGTAACAACCAGGTGGTCAAATCTGTAATTTGAATTGTCTCAGAATTACAATTGGTTTGTGCCAAAATGGCCGTTTTGACATAGAATAGGCCACAGTTAGTATTAAACAAAACATAATTTTTAAAACTAACTCTGATCTATTCTATGTCGAAATGGCCATTTTGGCACAATCCAATTGTAATTCTAAGATAATGCAAATAACAGACTTGACCACCAGTTTAATTAGACAAAAAACAAAGTAGTCTACTAGACTGAATTCTATAAAATTTGTATGGGGACGCCTGAGAAGTAGGTATTAGTTTTACAAATCAAGAACAAGAATAATTATCAAAATCGGTCTAGGCGTCTGAGTACACTTACAGATTCCCCCGTATTGACAGCTTTTTAATTTATTTTTTTATTAGTTACTCGATTTATCTGAGACGGCTGTTACGATTGTTTTTTTAATATTTTGTTTGTAAGGGTAAACTCGTTCTTCTTACATGGTCCTATTTAAATTCGTCCAGTACTTTAATTTTTAAATTGTTATAACTGAAAAAGATCTATCAGCGCCTGATGAATGGAAGTTCGTAGTATATTATATTTTTAAACTTACCACAATCACTACTACGGCTGCACTTATAAGACCCATAATGGTCTGTTTTACTAACTAACGCTGAGTATACGTAGTGTTATGTCGTCTACTTAGATAAAGATCCTACACCTACTTGGCTTATATTTTATACCATGTGAAATTGGCTAATTATCTTTATAGGGTATTTAACGTCATTTACGGTTTCAGCTACAGGTAGGTAATGCAAAAGAGTTTAACTTTCAAACGGTCGCGCGGCGTCAAATCAACCGCGCGCCGTACCTATTGATGGCGATATTTATATCGTTATTTTTTTGTAGCATGTATTTGCCATCCCTGGTAGGCTTTCATTATTTCATTGTGAACTAAATAACTGGAACTGCTAATGCAGGAATAATAGCAATCGAATAGGAAATGCTAAGTTTAAGATACACAGGTACGATTTAGCAGCCAGGTCTTTTTAAGGTCGCCTCTAACCACTCCTTACTTTTAACAAAAATAAAATTAGTATTTATTTGCTTAGATGGGTGAAGAAAAAAAATGTAAATATGTAAAATACTTGCTCGAAGAAACAAACGATCAAAATTCACTCATTAACTACATAATAATATATCTAGGTATCAACGGTATTCGAATTTTAATTAAAACTTACAACTGAATCATAACCTTGCATTTGGGAGCGGCTCCATACAAACTGAGCGCACGTTGCCGTTGCAGTGAGACGTATACGAGTACATAGTACCTACTTTTGTATACTTGATTAAAATAGGTAATATAGTCAATGATCTCCAACATATTTTTATGTATGTTTAGCACGTGTTAGATATTATATTGGTACAAAATTTCGTAAAAATTTTATGTAAAATATAAAAAAAAAATTGATGGATTGTGTTCAACGGAATTGACAATATTTAAAATTTATTAACACCCCATTTTTATGACCATAGAGAAAAGATCAAGTAAAAATAACGTACCTATCCCTTTTTTAATTTACTCAGAACGTAATAATTATGTTTTTAGGGATGAACGAGAATCTTCTTTCGAGAATAACATTACCTATTCGGAACTTTACTTAGATTTTCAAAAATCTCTATAAGATTAGAGCATGGTTATTTTTACTTAACCATGCTCTAATCTTCCAGGAAGAAATATTTTTCAGACGTGTTTGTTCTATATCCTGTAACAGAAAAAAAAATATTATACTTAACCATATAGCGAGAAAAACGTTATTTTTAAATAATTAATAAAAACGTTCCATCATTATTAAAGTAGAGAAAATGAACTCCTTTTAACAAGTAATTGTAAATTAAAGAAACTATAGCAAAATATACAATTTGCACGCTGAAACCTACGTATTTACGCGGTATTTCGTAAGAGTACCTACCCTTAAGTAAAAAAATAAACTGTCGTTTACATATAGCCACTTTATTGGTTATAAAATAAGA
Source organism: Ligdia adustata (assembly GCA_947049295.1). NCBI lineage: Eukaryota > Metazoa > Arthropoda > Insecta > Lepidoptera > Geometridae > Ligdia > Ligdia adustata. Next base: position 3,959,298 of record OX346236.1, on the reverse strand, counting down.
GTAAAAAAGTGTTAAGTATACTTTCTCCGAATTATTTTAATAGGTATCTATCAGGTAGGTTCTTATCTAAAATATGCTGTTTCTTTATCTAGGTTAAACCAATCGCTTGCCAGTTTTTATTACCTACATAATGAACCTACATTGGTTCCTTGCCTATTATTTACCTCGGTATGTAATGACTATATAGTTACGTGAAACAGATATACCTAATTTATGTAGTGACCTAGGAATAAAAAGGACATTACATTTCAATATCCTATAATGTCAACCGCGACTAACGGCCACGATATTTTTACTTTATAAAAAAACTATGTATATCCACATTTTTTCTAAATTCAGGAATGGTAATTAATGTTCTAAATAAGTATTGTCAATAATAAGTATTGTAAATAAATATAATAAAGTCAATTGAAATTGGTTAATAAATAAATGGCGCCGTATCAAACTTCCCAATTTTTGGGAGAAATACCAAAAATATAAGAAACTAAAAAAATCAAAAAATTCGTAAAACCTATAGTTATACCAAGTTTCCTCGAGTTTTGTGACAGTATAGATGATATGCAGCAACATATTTTGCTGGAGTGTGGCCGGAGCGCGAACCTTAGAGCCAGAGTTATCCCTGATAATTGTCTATGTCAGATGGGGTATTGTAATAGCATTCTGGCTGAGCCCACTTCGGATACAGCCAGAATGCTTTACAAATTAGTTTTAAATAGAATGCGTACAGATTGATATATAGTTTATTTGATTGTAATTCAATATTTGGCGACATATTCGCTAAGCGAATAAGCCTTAAATAGATTTAAAAAAAAATGACAGGTATATGGGTAAAATTAACAGATCTCTCACCAAGCTTTTTTATATATATATTTTTAACATCTTTTCGGCAAGTTGTATAGTTGGAATAACGCTGTATTTGTGATCGCGCTTAATAGAAACTAGTACATAATCTTAAAATTTTTACTCAACAATGACCTTTTTGCTGTTTACCAAAACTTCTCATATTTTCTACTTTTACTTGATCCATATTTTTTAAATTGGCAAATGTACTATACGTATAACGTCATATAAAAGAACTTAGTGACACGTACGTCAGGGTTCTGTCAATCAGTTCCGTTTAACATGCATTTCTTTTGTCAGTTGTCATTGTCACCTCGTTTTTTGGAGCTTTCTGATTCCTTGAAGAGAATACGAAGAGAAATCCGATTTATTCCAAAAAAACTTAAGCAAACAAGGAAACCACTCCCTTGTGTACATTTCTTGTACACAACGATGCTACTTTGAAGCATTTTTTCCTTTTAGATATTAATTCTACTTGTGTTAGTTAGTGCAAAAGTGGATCATGGCGAATAATCGTATTCCTTCTGGGCCTAACACGCCTGGCAGTCAACAGACTCCAACTCAACAAGGAATCAAGATTTTCATACAAAGAGATTATTCCGAAGGAACAGCGGTGAAATTTCAGACTAGGTTCCCACCGGAACTTGAAAACAGAGTGAGTGAAAGTGTATACGAGAAACGTCTATTTGTCTCAAGTGCTTATCGTGTCTAGCGATGACCTCAGTAAATGAATATTGGTGGCATTGACGCCTATTCGATGATCTTATCTTCGCTTATACTTGTCGATTACCTAGTACCAGACTTTCAAGCAGTCGGCATAAAATACATGGCACAACTTTGAAGATGTACTTAGCTAATTAAAGCTGTTTTCATTGATATTTTTTATGACAACTATGTGTAGTTCATAAATATTCATTAAATAACTGCTTTATGGTTTGCAATTGATTCTAAATCAGTAAGTTAACAAGAGTTCTGAACTATTACTTGGAGGCTATTTCACCTATTCTTTTTGTTTTATCAATGTCAGTTAGGCATTTGACCACCAGCTGACACAAGCACTTACACACTGTAGCCCTAGATGGAGTATAAAATAAATTGATTTTAAAAGTTTGGGTTTTCCACTATTAAATTAATCTTGCTTATAGTTATTATATCACATAATATAACAATATTTTGATAAATAAACTAAGAAAATAGAAAGATTGATATGAAATAATTAGAATAGTACTTTAGTATAAAGAATTAATTCTAATGCTGGTATTATTCTTTTTTATCCTAATAATGCTTTTCTTTACAATTACAGATAGACAGACAAACATTTGAATATACAATGGAAAGGTTAAATGAACATTTTGAAATGGCGGAGACGGCAGACTGCAGTACATACTGTGAGGGATGCCTCGCGTGCCTGACCGCATACTTCATATATATATGCACAGAGACACATTATGAAAAGGTAACACATTCATGATAATCGTAAAGGTATATCTATAATAGATAGGGCAGATCCTGGTCTACGTGGGAATATATAATCAAAATCAAGAAAAATCAAAGTCAATAGAAACCATATAAAGAACATATGTATCTTTATAGCGTACCAAGAAATATTAACAATGAAATAATTATAAAACAAACATCACCAATATAGTAAGCACAGTCATAAATAAGAGTGCTTTAAACAAGCTGGTTTAAAAGCCATTATTTATGTAGATAAAGGAGTAATGGTGCATCATTATTATTATTTCTGATACACCTTTGTATCATTTGATGAAATATAGAGTTTTATTTCTTTTTTATATCTCAATAAAGACATCACTATATTTATTTGACCAGTAGTGAATTTGGCTATGTTGCTACTCGTATAATTTGAAGCTGCATACATTTCTATTAGTCTGAATTATATTGATTACATGTTTGTACAGCTGACTAAATAGTAGGGGATAATTTTGTTTCGAGGTTCGGATTCTGGATACTCCTGCAAAATGTGTTGTCTATAGATTTACAGGTATTCCAATTTTGGGCATTAATTATTTTTCACAAGGAATGTGAATTTTTTGCATGAAACCAGAATACTTGCGGAGGTCTAGTGAGCCATGTATGCCTATAATGCGTATCTTGGCATACATGGCACAACTGTAAAACAATCCAGTTTTTTTTTGTGTTGTTCAAAAGGTTAATTGTACATTTCTGTATCACTTATCCCCGTTAGTATCGCACTATCAAGTTAGCTACAAACTCATACAATAGATGGGTATTTTTTTATGTCGAAAATTTTATACACATTTTGACATTTCATCATTGTGATTCTGATTTCGTTTTCTAAAGAGTTGATTATTTTTAGAAACAAATAATAAGAATGTATCAATCTCTTAATTAATATTTTGACACAATTACATGTGAAATTAATTTTCAACACATTCTTTGTTTCCTAACAGAGAATGCGTTGAAATGAACCCACACAGCAAAATATTATTTTTATGGCTTATCCAAACAGGGTGGTTCCGTATCAGGGATTATTTAGCCTAGGGGTATACTATTAAGGAATAACTCACTATAGGACCAACTCTGAATTCGAATAAAAATAATCAGCTGTTTCATTTTGTCGATGACAGAGCAACTTTTTGTATGGAACAGTTAATAATTTTTTTTGTATTCTGAGTTGTTCCCATAGAGAAATTTGATCCTTAGGATGGTTACAGTGGCCCCTTTTCGGCTTAGTATGCCCCTAGCTGATAACTTTGTAGTTGGTCCCATATAGATATTATCAAAATCAGTCCATAGTAAGATCTGTAAATAAAATAACTGAAAATTTATATAGGTGCCTGACAAATCGTAGTTAGTCGTAACTTATTTTAAAAGTACTCTAATTACGAGTTAAAGTAGATTTGTTTACAACTAAACTTCATACCTTCTTCCACAGCATTTAAGAAAAGTGTCAAAATTCATCGCAACGCAAAACGAAAGGGTGTACAACCCTCGAGGAGTACACATCACCGACCCCATTCTACGAGGTCTCAGAGTCATTGAGATCACAGTAATAGATGTACCCAACTGTCAGAGTCCTACAGGAAACACCATGAATTCACGGCATACATGACCACCACACGAAAACAGGGAGTTCTTTATGTAACATAGGAAGTATTGGTTTTGAATTGTGTTTTAGGAGTTTTTCATTTTGGTGCTGTTTGGTATTAATCTAGCTCATGCCAACAGAAATATTGCTCACTGTATCCTCAGCATCATGATCGCTTATGATTGTGACTTGTTGCCTGAGAATGTGGTTGTCATAAACTCAATATGGTCTTTTAACCTTTCGAGCGCCAAGGTCACCTATACTTCATAAAATGGATCGCGCCCTGTGAGCCAATGATGAATAGTTGCCAAAGAAGTTTTGAAGCTGTGTGCCTTGGCATACAGGCATTCCTAATCAGTTTTACTGTGGCGCTCAAATCGTTGTCAACTGTCTGGATAGCTGACTCAGCCGAAATCAACTATCTTGCAAACCTGTAACATTTTTTAATGTGTTTATTATCAAATACATAGTGATTTGTGAAGTATATAACGTAAGCAAACAATCTCCATAGTCCAGATTTATGATGGATCTAGTGAGTTTTTTTCTCAATAGACACTTGGTGGATCTAAAGAGAAGTACCTTTAATCTTCATCCAGATCCTGATCCATCATGGATCTACTGAGAACTTGCTCACCAGCTTAGTAGTACGTCTATTTGTTCTGAAGCGAATATTTTTCTGATTGATTTGTACGCCATTTTTTCGTAGTGTTACCTGTTGCAAAAATACTGCCACATGGCTATACCGCAATACATTTTGACAAAAAAATACAAAGAATTTCTTACATGTGGAGGATTTCTTGCTAAAAATGTTCATTATTATGGAGTGGTGTTAACACTACACATATCTAAAATACTCGTAGAAACTCCTGTTTGCAAGGCAAACATATTACCGAAAATGTATGTACATTTTGAAAAGATTTAGATATAGAAAAGTTTAAGCACCAAAATTCTAAAACACAATCAAACCAATATGCGTTTTTAATTAATATTAATGTTTAGATGTATTTTCTATTGTTTCTTTCGTTTTGAGTCACTTGTGATTAGGTATTAGGTATGACTATTATTGTTTTGGCATTCAAATAGTCTTAACCCATTTAGGTCTACCTAAAGAGGTGTAGGATTTGGTCCACAAACACAGGTTGGAAAAAAAAAGATTTGATTCTTGGTAGTCGAGCATAGTCGTAGCGGAGACTCGCGCCTAGCAATGAGACGTTATGGGTTGATACGTACGTGCGTTGTCAAGCATACGCCAGCAATTCCGAAAACAAAATGCATAGTTAAAGAGACATTTCATGTCATTTAAAAATATCATGAAATCTTTTAAGGTGGACTAAAAGCTAGCTTTTTTCTCTGTAGTGTATAACAACTTAACAAGCCAAGACTTCTTAAATCTGTACGTATTCTAAAACCTCACAAATCCATTAGTGATCTTAAATTAAATTGTGTCAAATCAACCTAAAGTTAGTAACCATCTTATTGCTGTATGCGTATGAATGTTTTGTTAAGATTATAATAATTGAAACGGAATCATTTTGAGTAAATAACGTTTAACACAACAACATTCCTTTAAATAAAGCGTTTATTTGCTAAGCGGACAGTCATGCTCGACGATTTTATTGATATCCGGCACCGACGATAGAATGAATGAATTACATTCCAGAATAAATTCTATTTAATACTTAAAAATAGATCTCTTCCAGACAATCATAGAATCTAATTTAGAAGACACACGCCCGTTTGATTAATTTTGTTTAACAATACGGATTTTACGCGTACCTGATTGTTGGAAAGGTCCGACTGTAGTTTCGTTTACATTCGGTGCAATTGATCAGGGATGAAATGAGGCGTTCGTGTTCACAACGATGTCACGTAGACCCGTATTGTTAAACAAAATGAACCAAGGAATTGAAATTATAGCTACGCTAATGAACCTTAATATTAAATTAAATATCATTTATCGCTTTCTCACAGTATATAGTAAAAATGTACAAAGAAGACAGCACAGCGAGGTAAGGACTTTACATTAGCCACTTAATATAAACCCAATGCAATCACGAATGACTCGAAAATCTAATGTTAACGACTGATTTTATCTTGCGTAAAAGGACTCCCCTGCCAAATGTATCTTCCAAAAAGGCTTAGTTTTTTTTCACGACACTAGTTTTATATATGTGTGGTGGAATTTATGATAATAGGTAAAAAAACACTAGCACATTGTTTATATATATGGGGATACTTGTAACTATTGGGAAACCTCTTAAGGGGGACTTTGGTACATCAGGATTGTAAATTTTTGTTCTAAGACGTACTGTGCTGATCCTACGTCGTGGGATAAGGCCAGGAATATTATGATGATGATAATGAACAAATGTTGTATCTCTTGGTGTGCCCGAAGACCTCCCGTAAGAAGTTTTTTTTTGTTACTAGTAACCCATTATATTAATTATCCTGAAAATCCTGTTTGTCTTTGGTTAAAAGAGTAAATATTTTTTAGTATGATACAGATGTTGCAATATATTGTACCTAATCTATATTATATGTCACCACCAAGTCGGACTGTTTTACATCTTGTGAAAATGGACAATAAAATCATAATCTATGTAAAAAAAAGAATTTCTGCACAAATAATTCTATTCATCAAAAAATGTGTCAGACACGTTTTTCTCTCAGTCTCAGAACAATAACCAAGAAAGGAGATTCTTTTACAAGGAGTTTTAGACTCCTTGCTCTCCGATAGCGGTGGCCGATAAGAACTGTTATAAAAAATATTTACTGTAGTGTCAAAAACCAGAGACAAAATTGTGGAGTTTGTATGATAATCATGTAATAAATTGCAAATTCACTATTCAATCATCCAATCACTACATCATTATCTATTAGTTGATATGTAATGTACGCACTTTTGTCAAGTTTTTATAATTTCCATAGACCTATAAGTAAGTGTCTTCTATATTTTTCACGTTCTGAAGTAGATTATAGTAAAAGAGACATCGATACGAGTAAATGATTTTATTTTTCTAATTTGTCTAAAAACAAAAAAAGATAAAAAAAGATCTCAGTACGACAAATATATGCGAGTCATTGAACTTATGATGCTGTCACTAAAACCTCGAAAGTCAATGTCAACTTGACACTTATAAAGAAACCATAGAGTTTTCAGCAAAGATAAAACGTGGCAGCTCTTGCCAGGCTGTTTTTTAGGGAAGTTAGAGAAATGATTACTTATCATATCTTTATAGCAACTCTAGTTGATTGTAATAAATTAATTATGATCAGAGATCTCCATTCCCAAATATGGTATTTTGTGTGTTGCTCTAGCTGTGTTTTAAATATATGTATAATATTAGTTTGTACCACGTTTTTGTAGGCCACATTTTTTATATTAAACATATTTAGTGACTCGTCTATTTGTCATGCGTGATTTATATTCATTTCTGGTTGTAGCGTAATGGATTGACTTGATTATATGTCAGCATGGGTAAATCGGTGACAGCGTTTTTATTTCTGTGGTATATAATTAAAGGGTAACAAGCTTAATATGCTTTGTGTATACTAGCTTAGACAAGTTTAGTTTAAGATATTTCACAAACGTTATTATTATCGTAATTTGCGTCGGATCTCTGCATTGTGAGGTGACAATTTGCACTCTTTATATTGTTCGGTAAGGTCGAGTTTCATTCATAAGTATTACTGAAAATGCAAGGCAAGTAAAAAAACACAAGTGCCTACTATTCTTTGGACTAAAATAGTTTTGGTGTTTATTCGAATTGTAAAAAATAGAAAGACTATTTCTTTGTAAACATTTTATAAAAAGATGTGCAGTTATTTTTTTGCATTATTTTATTTTGTATCTACATTATTTTCGTAAACATTTTCGTATGAAAATTTAATCTTACCAAAACATCTTGTACATTTTCATTATTATAATGCATGTCACTAACTTTGTCGTCGCCATTATCGCATCGTCTCATTCGCACCTAGAACGTTTCTTATTTATGTGAAAGCGAGATGGCACGATGATGGCGGCCGACAACGATACAATTTTCGACTAGCTTACGCCACGTTGTAATCTGGAATACTGGGGACTAGCAATCATTTAATTAACATTAATTATAAATAGTGTAGAAATGTATATAACATGCTTGATGCATATCACGCATATTTGAGTCGATTAACAATTTTTTTACCGTATTTTTACCCTACGTCCTATTTCTGATATTTATTTACTATAAGTTGACAGTTGTGTATTGACAGTTAATAGATATCAAATGACAAATGAAAAAATAAAATATTTTTTCTCTCTCTTCTGCGGTTACTTTAAATCCCCTATAATGTGTATTATTATAAAGTGACTGCTAGTCCCTATGTAACAATAACATCACTTTAACGTATTAAGCCTTTATAGTCAGGGCAGGCATTTAAACAAATGTAGGTAGGTGTGTTATTTATTTAAGTTATTCTTTACTCTAGCTTGCTTATTTAATGTGTATAAATATTTTTGAACAATACATGTTACTAGATACAATGATATCTAGGATTTCAATGTTTAAAGGGTAAATGCATCATGTCATTTTAATCTATTTTTGTTCTGTGTATTATTTATTGGGTAAAACTAAAACGCTTGGCGCGAATGAGTATAGTGATCACCTTTCGGCTTAGTGTACCCCCTAACCGATAACCCTGTATGTATGTATATTAGACTTGTTCTTTTAAATATTCATTCAATTATTTGATTTCGTGCTTCATTTAATTAATTACATTCATAATGGTTCTCAAAACACTCAAGTAATTTTATTTGCCATTGCTATTTAAATATACTTTATCATGATTTGTAATAACCAAATAATACTTCTTTTGTTTAGGAGGGCAGTTTTCATTATTTTTGCATTCAGTAACTCGTACGAAAATACGATCTTACAACTTGATTTATTATGTTAAAAATAAATTTTAATTTTGTGAATTTTTTTTGAACTGAAAAACCACTACCTTAATCTTCATCATTACCTTAATTTATATTAATAAGGGTCGTATTAGTAAGTCTTTGGAAGAAAAATTTGTATCAAAATGTCTTATGTACTGTCTTTAAGATTATATTTATCATGATAGTAAAATAAAATATCATTGTTAACAAAAAAAAAATATGCGTAAGCAACTTACATAATGTGAATTATTATAAGTAATTAAAAAAGCACAGATAGATATACTAAACTGATATTAGTTCTTAATATACTTAATTATAATATTTTGAAATATTGTACCGGTACATATTGTGTAAGGTAATAAATAGATTATTGTAAAATTTATTATTGACAGAAATAGTTATTTGTAATTATTCAATGTTTGTTGTTTTATTATTTACCTACCTCAAGATTGCGGTCACTTTACATAAAACTTATTAAATATGTTACTTGTAGCAATTACTCGCGGCGTTGTCCGTGACAAAATGGAATATTAATCTTCAGTCTTACTTCGCTTTTGTGTCAGTAGTGCCATTGAATTGTACCATTGATGGTACAAATGACATAACTTCCCATTTAATTTCTTTAATGGTACATAAGATACAAAGTTGTGTCATTTTTTTTTTAATTTATTTTAGGCTATGTCGGTGAGCGACCACATCGCTTTGTAAGTTACAACAAAACATTCAACCAAATTTAACACAAATAACATAATCAGTTCTCAGAATTAGATCTTTTCAGACCTAGTTCTGCCAACTTATACAATAAGTTGGCTCTGACGGAGGTTGGGCTGGCTAAAATAAAATTACAGAAATCAATCTTAAACTGAAACTTCTCTTATACTTTGACAACCTATTAGAGGTAACAGTTTCAGTCGACTTCATTTCTTGCAAAATACGTAAATAACGATCTTAAATCACAACACAAAGAAGTACCGTATTTTAGCTATTATAAGCATGCAAGGTAAAGTAAAATTAGTTTAAGTAATTAAACCCAATAAAGTATTGCTTATCTACAATTATAAGTGGTTGAAAAGTCAAGATTTAAATACAAATGTCAGGTCATAAAATAAAGCCAAGTTGGTTAAAGGTCGGTACACGTCTATCTATGTTTTCTGAATTCATTCATACATGTTGACACAACTCTGTTATGCTTATTTCTACTTGGGATTGTTATGTCAAGTTCTTTATCGTTCAGATACTCACTGAAAAAAGCCTTTCTTAATATATCCCTATACAATCAATACATCCTCTAAATTTCATGTCTTTAAGCAATGCGTTTATTGTGACTTCAAACTTTGAATTAAACGTTTTTACATACAAAAAACCTTAAGGATTATTGATATAACTCTTTATAAAAAACTAGCTAGGTACTGTTTAGGTAGGTACACCAAAAAATAACATCCGTAACTTGACCGATTGACTTATGGTTTCTTCTGTCTTTGGAGTAGAGTTAATATTTTTTCTAAATTAACATGAATCATTCCGTCAGTACTATGATACCTAAGAAAATGAAATGAGAGACCTACTTCATTGCGTGTTTAGCAGGGATTTCGGTTTCTAGGCAAGCGTGCCGCATCTTACGACCTACTCGTAAGTGGGGTAGGCCGCATCGTCATTACACATCAGGCGAGTTGCGGTCAAATGCAAGCCTATCTTCTAATATTAAAAAAAAAGCAGTTCTATATCGAGAAGTACCTACCTATTCATATTGTAAATGTATGGAACTTGAGCAGCGGACGTGAGATGGATCGCAAATTTACGTAAGTATAACAAAATACTCGTAAAAAATCTCGCGACTTATCCGCCAACCACACTGCGAGTTAGTGAGTTGGCACAATCATAAGCATGTAATAGTATGTATCTGAAATCAGTGGTTCTTTATTAGCCTACTTCAAACAGCACTAGGTTCGCATTTCAGGTACGCCAATATTTTTTGTTTAGGATTGTCCGAATACCTACTCAAGAGGCAGCTTGTCTAAATTGGAAAAATATTGTTTTGTTTAAAGGTGTGCATACCTAATACTTCCATACTTCTAGATGTTGCCATATAATTTGATCAAAATCGGTCCAGCCTTGTAGCTTAGTTTTTAAAACGAAATATCTGAAAAATTGTAGGTATATGCGCTTGCTGAATTGAATAGGTAGTAACTTAGTAGTGGCAGTTTGCCAATAATATAATTCTTTATTTATTTTACAAATAAGTTTTTTTTGTATATTCTAACTAATATTGGCTCTACTTGTCCGGTAGTTAGATTAAAAAAAATAGTATTAAAAATATATTAAATATTGTTTCACGTAGGTAATTTCTAGATTTACTTCACCACCTCGCAATGCTACTCGTATAAAGGGGGAACATTCTCTTTTGCCAAGTCGTAAATATTTACAACAATAATGTTCAAGGAGGTCTAACTTATCTCAAACTTTACCTCTTCTCCTGTTGTAAATGTTCACTGCAAACGCTGTGTGAATTTCCCAGTAGTGTCATATAAAATTACTGTTGTTTGGAAGTAGGATGCATCGTTGCTATTTTACTGTTAGCATCCGTAACATTAAAAACCATGCGCCATAATGTTTTAGAGAAAAACCTACCACGTAATTTTCTTATTTTGAGAAATTATGTATTTATATCGATAATACCCTTCTGTGACTTTCTTGTAACAATATATCTGGAAATACGGAGGGTGGCGGCTTGCTAGGTAAGGCCACATCTGCTTATGCGCCTATAATAGGGAATATACGGTGTGATTATTAATTGACTGCTTAAATATTTAGCACGCAATCAGCATAGTTAATAAAACATATTTCGCTAACACATTTTCATTTTGCATTTTTGTTTACAAAAATCTAGGGAAATATGTTCACCTAAGCGCGATTGCACAAATGTGGGCAACAAATGCAAACGCGCTTGACGTCGCCGTGATTTAGTTTGGTAGATATTATGTATTTGTTTTTTTATTAATTATTTACATTATCTAATTGTTTACATTCTATTTATTATTTTATAAGCCTATTCACCTATTATGTAACATTTCACCTAAATATTATTTTAATTTTTTCTATAAAGTGCGTCGTAATAGATTTTCCCACTTATATAATATTGGGATAAGTATTCATTCTTGTCCTAAGATAGATAGATAGATAGATCAACGCTTTATTGTAGACACACAAAATATAACAATACAAAAATATTAATTTACATATAGTGCCACAAGTGGCGGCCTTATCGCTAAAAGCGATCTCTTCCAGGCAACCTTAGGATGGAAACCTCTGAGAAAAAAGATGTATAGGACGGGGGTGTACTTACAATAAAGAAAGTAATCTATACTTAAAACACATGCAAATATACACAATTACATTCTATTACATTAACTAAATATAAATATATACCAATATAATATATAATATTATAATATACATATATGCTAATACATACATACTAATAAAACTATAGAATTGGATAAAATACATTCATATTACTATTCAATTTAATATAAGAGAGAGAAAAAGAAAATACGAATAAACTAAATGATTAAATACGAGTAAAGCAAGCAATGAAAAAGGAAATTAGAAGTAAAAAATAAAATAAATATCATTATACCGAAGACAAATAAAATTTCCGTAACTTGTCTTTAAAAGTAGCAAGAGATGGAGCTTTCCTAACGTCCAAAGGCAAATCGTTCCATAAAACTACAGCTTGGACGGCAAAAGAACTTTTGTAGAAAGTTTTATGATGCGTAGGCATCTTAAGAGCAAGATTTTCCGACGACCGAAGTGACAAGGCATGAGAGTTATGCACATAAGATATGCAATCTTTTAAATAATGCGGCGCAGTGGGATTGAAAAGAAAGAGTAAAGTACCTACAATGTTCATTGTATCTAAAGCCCCTACGCAGGAGAAACCGGAAGTGATCTAATACAACATATATAGAGAAATCATGCAAAGATATCTTTTTTTCTTTCTTTTGTTATACTCGATATAAAACTTATTTTCATCAGTTTACTTCTAGCTTACACATGAAAAATAACCCGTTGTACGCATTTCAAGCTCCTTATAACTGTCAACCCACGTCCGGCAGCGAACGAGCGGAATCTAATGGGAAAAGTTACTCTACATCACTAGGGTTAAGGCACGGGGGTATAGAACCATGGACTAAGGAAAATGTGCCTTTGCTCTACTTAGGGCGAACAAGCCAAAGTAAGAATTTTTTATTCAATGCCTCAGATTCATCGTCATCATCATCAGCTAGAAGACGTCCACCGCTGAACATAGGCAAGCTGCCAATTGCATCCACTGGTTACTTGTGACTTTTACTATGTCGTCGGTCCACCTAGTGGAAAGTCTACCTACACGCTGCGTCTGCAGGTTCGTGGTGGTCACTCAAGAACTTTTCTTCCCCATCGGTTATCGGTTCTTCGAGCGATGTGGCCAGCCCATTGCCGCCTCAGATTAACTTTGTATTTATAAAATAACATTTATTCAAATGTTCAGTTAAGTGTGAATTAACAGATATAAAAAAGATGAAGGTTCTCAATTCATCGGATAAATGTTTTCTTTTTAATCCCGACGCATGTATGACGGGGTGTTTTAGTTTGACGTATGTGTGTAAGCTATTAAGTATAAGCTTGCTGTTTTTTTTTATTGAAAAGTGATTTAGCCGGGCGCGGTCGATGAAAATTGGTTCGAGATGGCCGTCTCCACAAAATGACAAATTATGTTTTTTTTTTTTTTATAGTCGATAGGCTTGCGCTTGACCGCAACTCACCTGATGTAAAGTGACAATGCGGTCTAGGATGTAGCGCGCTTGCCTAGAAGAAACCGATACACTCGCGATTTGAAGAGACCGCGATTATAGCTATCGGGAAATAGAGAACTTGGCAGCGAATTCCACAACCTGCAGTGCGATTCTGCAAACGTATCTCGCTTGCGTGACTCCCAAATCCGCGTCGAGATTTGCGATTGGTATTCCAAGAAAACCTCGGGCGTCACTAGCGCCACCCGAACGACCGTGCGTGCGAGAGACACTACATGTGAGTGATCAAATTTTAGAATTTGACGTTTCTTGGTATTCTGTGTCTGCTTATGACCCTCACCCAATTACTCACCTCACGCAAAAACTCGAATCCTAGTGTCAGATTAAAAGTTACTATTTTTCATGCGAGTTTTGCGTGAAGTATTTGGGAGATAGTAATTTTACTCCCTAAATAATTTATTTATAGAAATTAATAAGTTTGTCCATACAATTAGCTTAAGGTAAGCTAGTGTAAAGTTGATATTTATATATCTAAAAAAAACTATCAGTTAATGTCACAAATTATGTATCCTACCTAACTTATTTAGTATCGTTGTTTTAGAATATGGTTCACTTTTTTCGCTGCTGACTAATTATGAAGAGCCCGAGGTTACTCATAGGCATTATATGATTGGCGTCGTCTGTATGTATTCCGAGTGCATTGATTGGAAACAGCTGCGTTAGGTACCTTAAGAGAATTTCAGACTATTTAGTTGATAACGTAGATCACAGATTTGAGATTTTCCTTATAGTCTGAGACTTAGAATGACATCCTATCTACTAAGAAATTCAAGAAGTATCTGATTGAGGACAAAGTTATATATCCCAAATAGGACACTTTTGGTATATTACTTAAATTCCGAAATAATGTACCTACTTAATAAAAAAAAACATTGTTTATTAATAGAATCATCTATAGGCACACTATCATTTCTAACAACTAGAAGCTATTAAAATAAGTAGAGAGAAATGTATGTGCCTACATCTTCCAAGCATTAACATCACCCTGCATTTATAATGTTTGCAGCCTTGCATTGTAAAAGATTATGATCTGCGCTGGTTGTTATTAGAAGCATTATGCTCAAGTTGTGCCGTTTTGTGCCAGGAAAATTTGTTGTGATATTTAAAATTAATTTAAACATTTAATATTCTTAGGTTTCTTAGGTTCTGTGAAACAAAATAAATTTTCTTTCATTATATCTTAGAAGTGAGAGTACTATGTTGTATTGAAAAGTAACCCAATAATTTACAGATTTTATGAGACGTTTCACAAACTGGGTGTACTGGCATGCATTGATGACATTGTGATTACCAAAGCTTACATTCTGAAAATCAAGTTATTTCTATTTTAGAAAAGTATACCATGTCAGGAATGTCCTACTAGTAAGTTTTCCAGTACTATTGAGTTCAAATGATATTCTGAAAGAGAATTATTATGTAATAAATACAAATATATTTTAATAACAAAAACTATTATTCTCTATACCAGTGACACAGTTAATATTATATTGTTACAGGTGCTGATTAATATCTTACAAGTAATGGCGGTGCCATGCACAACTATCAATATATGCTTCTCAAGAAATTCTATTAATATATTTCTATTAATATATTGATATATAATTTTAAGTTAGTTATGATTTTATCCCAATTACTTTATAATATTTGGAATAAATGATAAAATATACAATATTGAGACCTTTATTTGGATTTTATTACTAGATACAGTAATTTTGATATCAAATCAGGGTTTTAATTACTGGGTTATTCACTACTGTTAATTTAAAAAGCATTTATAAATAATTATGGTCAAGTATAGTATTTAATAAGCAGGATTAATTAACATTAAAAAGACTTACATAGTAAATATAAATCAATGTCAACCCTGTCTACTCGTAAAGTAGGTTATAAAATCAAATTCAAAATCAATAATATATAACAATATAACGTTACTATAATACTAAAACCAATATACACAACACAAGCACTTCAAAACAGCATGAAAAATCTTTTAGTAATTACTTTTATATTACAATACATTACATGCAATTGATAATGTATTGCATCACTCAATAGTTTAAAACCTTATATTTTCTGTGTTCACTGCCATCTCCTAATCATTCTTAGCATTTTATTGAGCTTATTACTCTACATGTTCTCGAACAGTTCTCAGGAGTGACGCATTCTTATCTTCGAGGTCTATCTGTCTCTCTTTTAGTCTCAGACATTTTTCTGTTATCGGAGCACACTGATTCTGCGTTTGAGATGGTAAAGTCTGACCACGGATTCTATTTCTTTTTGTAATTTTGTGAAAAATGTATTACCATCAATCATTGTTTCCAACGTTCAGCGACACAATTTAATAGTAGCTGTATTTCTTGAACAAATTATATGGGCACTTTGCCACATTTTGCCAGTCTTTAGGATGTCCCACGCTTTATAATTATCCTAGTATCATCTGTAACTGAGCCGCTAATGGTTTCCAGAATGTTGAGGAGTATGGCTGTAATTGAAATATGTACATAAATATATGAGGACTATTGTAAATTTTTAATGAATAGTAATGTCCGTAAAGTAATAGGTCGAGTTTTAAAGTAACTTAGAATGTTTACCTGATGTTGAAATATTGTCTATGTTTAGTTTTGTTTATATAAAAGTATTCAACTGTATGCAGCAACACGACACAAGATGCAATCTCAACAGAATTCCTTAGAAACTCGACGAAGTTAGGGTTATCTTTATAAGTTCACATTTTGTTGGCATTTTGAGATCCCATCATTTATATTTAACAGAATTACAATCGGTTTTTAGTATATTTCTTTCGAATTCTACATTGACTTGATATTTTGTTTTGTTTACAAAAGTTTTTTCTACCAAATGCGTCGGTTGTGGCAACATACGGTTATTATCATTCTGCCAGTATTTAAAAAAAGTTTTAAGCTTGATTTACCCCTAAATTAAGTCACGTTTTGTTGTTTAGTTGTAAAATATACTATATTATACTTTAATTTACTAAAAAAAATGCATTTAATGGCCGTAAACACGAAATAATGGAAAACCGGTAATGTCGATTCGGATCAAACTATGCGTGTCAATCCCTAGTAAAACTCCCTCAAGTTTTTTGATCACTCAATTATCACTTCACTACACCTATCAAATCGCTTGGTCACAGAATGCCAATTTAAGTGAAGCTGACGCCAGGATCGAAGGGAATGCCAATCACTCAAACTAGCTCCCGCAGGGAGGCATGTTACAGAGAATCGCACTGCTGGCAGTACTTATTTTTTTAATACTCACTCAATAGGTATGGGTATCAATATGACAAATTTGAAATCTAAGATGGCTGCTATCACGATAAGGTAAATTATATATTTTTTTAATATTATGTTGTATCTGGTTTTTAATGAAATAATTTATTAATAATTCAGACAAAAACGAAAATGAAAATTGAGTTCTCAATATTATGTCCTATTTTTTTTTTTAAGTTTTTATTTTGCTTGTTAATCCGCATCTGTTTTTTATAAGTCTACTATCTACATGGAGCATAGGCGGTTCTTTGAATAGCGATAGAAAATTCTAAGAATTTAACTACAACGGCATTGACTTTGGAAAGTATAATGGGCCTCTGATAAGGGAAAAAAATCTCGGCCTTACTCGTCTAAAGTGTGTCATATTTTGATGAATTGCCTGTACCCTAACGTTATGATAAAAGCTATCTACCTAGGTTTGGGATTTTTTTCCACAGTGAATACCTAAGTGATACTCTAACTACTTAACTTAACTACTAACATTATTGCTAATACTTAAAAAAAAGTTAATACCTACTTATAATCGCAAACACTCAAAAAAAAAATTAAATTGACTAAAAAAACTACTGAACCGATTAAGTTAACATTAACTATTGAACAATTTGTATGGACCATTACCTGTTCGGCTAAATATGTATTTATTTTTTAATTCGGATTTCTTAGGATAAAAGGCTAAAAGTCAGTTCAATAAAGTGTTAAACCATAATTATTTTAGTTAATTTGATTTATAAACAGAACTACTAAGAAGATTTCTATAAAAATCATGTAATAATATAAGTAATGTTATATTTATCGTGTAATAATTAAAATAAATAAGTTAATTCTAGCCGATAACAGAGCTGGAAAATTTAATAATCGCCAATATTGCGTAGCAGTTTTCATCGTCGAAACACATATTATACGTACCTAAATATCTATAGATATATGTATAATAAAATAATACCGTAGAGGAGAATTTCTGTACAATGAAGAAAAAATATGTAAAAACCGAGTCAGGTGATGTAAGAAGTCAAATAAAACTAATTAATGTTTTTTTAAATTTTAATTTCTATGTCTGATGTCTACGGATTAGATTCTTTAAAAATTTTGTTTCTCTGTTTGTTCGAGCTAATCTCAGAAAGGGCTGAACCGATTTATATGAAATGTTGTCTGATGGTAGCTTATATCACTGGTCAACATAGGATAGGTAATTTATGTCCCGGTAAATTAAAGAAATAAAATGAAATTATTTCTTTTTACATAGATGTAACAAATATGCGAATATTAAATGCGGAATAACAAATAGAGAGCTAAAGGCGAAGGAAAACATCGCGAGAAAACCATAGCATGGTGGTAGTACGTTTCCTTTTGCTCGCCTGGCTAGCTACCACCCTCAAATTGTAAAATCTGTAGCCAAACAACTAACGGTGTGATCCGGCAGCCTACCTTGAAAGCTAGTGTATTCCAGACTAGGCATGCTCCGTCTAAGGCGACAGTATCGCTGACTTCCGTGGTCGTGTGAGCTAGGCTATAAATGCCTAGCTGTCTTAGAAAAAAAAAACTACTAATGCTTGCATACAAAACAAATAAGGAGTCGAAGAACTACTTACTTAGGTAGGTATTCCTATTTATATTAGATAAATATAAATAGGAATACCTACCGGAGCCTACAGAGCTATAACCCCATGTAATTAAAGTATTAGAACCCATAAAATCATTTTACGACCCTCAAGAGTTACGCCTCCGGATCAAATAGGGATTCTTACAGAGTCATTGTTTCTGTTATTATGGTCTCGTAGGTAATTAAGACGTTATGTGAGGTAGGTAATAATTGCTTTTGGAAATGATTATTTGCTTTAGCCGAATCATACACACTTAAATATAATACAAGCTACAGTGATCTGACAATAATCCGTAAAAGACATGATAACGGGGGATAATATTAAGATTGATTAATTTTTTAACTAACTTCCCAAAAAGAGAAGGGACCTACTAAACCCGTTCTTTTCTAGTGTTCCCCTCAATTGGTGGGCACTTTAAAAAAATACTTTATCATCGTAGAATTTCCTTAACGGGGTTTTTTACTGACTTACCAAAAAAGGATTAGGTACTTCATTCAAATGTATTTTTTAATCTTTGTTAACTGATTTTTCGGAGACTGCTGGACCGATAAGAAAAATATTTTTATTGTTTGAAAGCGTAGGTATACTTCTCGAGTGGTCTTATTTAAAATTTAATCAAAATCTGTCTAGAGGTTTATTTTTTAAATCGAAATATCTGAAAAAGTTCTATCAGCACCTGCCGTAATGGAAGTCTTATCGCTTTTTCATTCCTACACTAACTACTTACTTGTTTATAATTATCGCTCCCCAAAGATATCATTAAACAAAAACAATCAAGTGAAATACCGCAAAGACTCGAGTTCCAAACGTTTGCATACTAAAAGGTTCTGAAATTGAGTTGTGGGAAGACAAACAGCACCAACTACAATAATTAAATACAAAGTGCTCAAGTCTAAGTAAGAAAATTGAATAATAAACTTCGAGAGAATAGCGCGCGCTATTTTAGCAGGTCCTTGAGAATGCAGTTACTTGGCTTTTCAACCCTTTAAATTAACTATTTCAGAATATACTTGTAAATGTATGCATTTTTCCGTTAGGTCAAAGAGAATTAAATTCTCTTTGGTTAGGGTAAAGCAATCGGACTTTCAACCGAGGAGGGGAATGTGGAAGAAAAAGAAGATGCATTTTTCTCACCCAAGGTGGCTAAGTGAAATCTTATACTCGTATTTTCTTTAAACCATCTATGTACTCGTATAATATAAAAGAGTAAGTCCTGATCTGACATGTACACAATCAACTTAGAGCTTAAACCGCTGAACCTAAAGACATGCGATTTGGAGGGTGTATATAATATGGAGTGGTTAAGTAAAGGTAAAGATTTTTGGAAAATTAACCCCTAAGGAGGTCAAAGTTTTATGTCGTTTCCAACGAGTACTACTATTATATTGAGTACCTATTCGATAGCAAAAAAATACTTACTTTACTTTTGCAAAAATAAATTAATAATCGTACCTAGTCCTTTAACTCATCCACACACATTATAAATGCGAAAGTGTGTATTTCTTAGTTTCTTTGTCAATTCCTCAGCAACTGAGTAAAGAAACTACTTGTTTTTTTTCAAACAGTTTTATTTCCGAAGAATGCTATAAGTTACTTTTTTTCGGGTACACACAAAACACGGGCGAAACTTCAGGCAAAAACTATTTCCTTCTTTAATTTCGTTTTTTCATTAATTAAGTTTCAGTATCTTGTGACTTTCTTTTTTTAATAGTTGCACCGATTGTTTTGAAACGAAGATCCTTATCGCGCGTTGCGAAAGGGGGCTAGACGGAAAAAATTAAGACCAAAAGTTGTAACGACACTTTATACTATAGTTGTAAGCCGTACGACGTGCGCGTGTTTCTCCTTCTCTCTCTCTCTCTCGTAGAAAGCGAGCCAGTTATTTTCGTTTTGTCTCTCTATTTCGCATTAAAATTCGTTCCATCTGGGTGTTCCTTGACACCTCTTAAGTTTTTTTTTTATAATATTAGGTTTCTCTATCCAAAGGTTGCCTGCAACAAATTGCTTTAGGTGATAAGGCCGCTCAATGTGTAGACTTGCTGTATCTTTTATTTTTTGGTGTGCAATTGAGCTATATTGATTCATTCATTCTTAAAAATTACCGTTCAGAGTAAGTATATTGTTAACTGTCATTTTTATGAACTGCATGGGTATCGGCTAGAGTCAGGCATGGAAGAGCAAGCAAACTTGGTTTCGTGTTCACAGTTCCCCGCTTCAACGCTGTTAGAACAAAACCTTGTAAAGTGGTTGTCGAAAGTTTCCTGCTCTTGTTTTCACCTCTTTCATCCCTAACTGTAGCCGATATCCCTGCTGGTCTGAATATCTAAAGAATTGAAATATCATTGATAAGTAATAATCTTTAAAGTTAGATACTGTTAGATGCAGTACCTATGCAATGGCTGAGCAAACGAAGTTGCAAACCAATTTGCTAACAATAGGTAGCGTAGGTTAACTTTTCTCAGTTTTGAATAGCAAACATTCAAGTTATGCATATATTTATTCGTTCAAAGGTCCAAAGTTCTTTATTTCGCTTCAGTTATGGTACAATTAAAGGTAAACACTTATTATAACTACATAATGAATGAATGAATGAATAGTTTAATTGCGATAATTACAACATTACACATATTATTACAACCAAACTATATATAATAATAAATAAATTAAAAGTAATGAAATATTTATCACAACCCGACTCCAACTCAGCAAAATGCTGGTTGTAACAACCAGCGCTGGTCTTCCGCTGGAGCCGGCAAGTGACCTCACGCACGCATTACTTGACAGTAAACAGCAAAATTAACATTAGTAACTATAAAACAAAACAATATAAAATTTAAACTCATTTTAAAACATCATACATATATATCATCAAAGTTACGAAGCAAATTAACAAAAAAATAATAATAACCTAAAAATTTACACATAAGATTTGTTTGGATAACATGTAACATTAACACACAATAACGAATACATAAAACGCATACAATATTATGAACAAATTATATATAACTTAAATTGCGCTTGTGTCTTGGATCAGCTGTTCCTCTCCCCGCTGATGAGCATAAATGAATATTTTTAGCTTATTCCTAAAACTGTTCAAACAACGCAGATTCCTTATCGGTGGCGGAATATTGTTCCAACACTTTGATGCAGCATAGCGGAAACTACCTCTGAAGGCGGCAGAGTGGTGTCGTTCCATTGCTAGCTGCATCGCAGGTTTACGGGAGAGTAAAGGATTCCGTCCTGTCAACCACTTCAACTTATTGCTGAGATAAGACGGAGTTTGGTATTTAATGATCCCGAACAGAAGACATGCCAGATGGAATTTACGGCGGTGCATCATTTTCAACCACGCATTCTTGTTCAGGAATGGGGTCACGTATGATCTCCACGGGATATCGAAACAAAACCTGGCACAAGCGTTCTGAACACGTTGTACAAGTCTTTGAGTCGTAGCCAGAAGTCTTGGCCCATACACCGTGTCCATATAATTAAGCCTAGATAAAACTAATGATTCTACAAGCTGAATACGCAGACTTTCTTTTAAGAAGGGTCTTAGCTTATACAACACTTTTAATTTATAGAAACAAGTTTTAATACAATTAGCCATGTGTTTTTTGTACCGTAACTCGCCATCCATAATCAGACCCAAAACACATAACGTGACACATAACGTGTAACAAGAAGGTGTGACAATACTTAAGGTTGTTAGTCTACCTATCAAGGTGCTATACCAATGCTACCTACCATTGTGGAAAATTTGGTTTTGAATATTCGAGAAAAAAACTATAGCGTCCTCCTTACAACTTCGCTGATCACGTGACCAATTTGTGTATGGAGAATCTAATATTTTTTTCTCGAATTTTGCAAAATTATCTGCTGTACCTAATGGGTAGACTAACGCCTTTAAGTTTTACACCTTTCTGTTACACCTTCTACATTTTATGACTAAAACCTTAATCTCTTCGAGTCTGACAAGTTTTACATTTGTCTGTTAGATTTTCGTTCTCGCGTCTACTGTGGTATTGCGTAATGTTGCAGGCGAAAGAAGTGAAAGAAGAGGAAGTAATCTTGGTTTCGTTTTGACAAAGTTAAAGGGGCTAAATGTCAAAATTGAACTTAAAAAAAAAGTGATTGACAGTGACAGACATTGCGGAAGGCACCGATAGAACTTTTTCGATCGATTTTAATAAATAATTAATAGGACCACTATATAAACAGGTATCTCACTTAAAAAAAAAAAATTGGACAGCCGTCTCCGAAAACTCATACAAACATGCCGTCAAATTGAGTACCTCTTTCTTTTCTTGTGGCTATGTAAGATTCTTGTACTTAGATTCATTTTCTATCGCCCGGAGCTAAAGCTAATTTTTGCCCACCCCGGGCTTCTCTTCTATTGTACCAGCAATTTTATCAAAAATAATATTTCTTTCTCTCAGTAAGTAATATTTCTAAGAACACTCAAGTTTTCATTTCGTCTCTTGAAGTCTAGAATATTATTCTTTCTTTTCTTACAAAAATATCTATCTTCAAACAGACTTCTTTAACATTTAAGACAAGATAAATTTGCATGCAAACATTTGGGCGTGGGATTTCTATCTGCTTTTATGAATACTTTTTATGTTTAATCACTAAAATCAACATACTTGTTTATAGAGTCGTTATTAAGTAGGTATCTTGATACTGTGAGACATCTTTTCTAATTAGTTTCACGAAATCCTACTCCAAAACAAGAAGACGTTCTCGATGTGTTGAATTTCGCAAAGTTGTGTGTTGACAGTGTGTTATAACTTTGAAGTGTCAAGGTGTGTGTGTGTCTGTCTGTGGTGGTGGTAAAATGGTGAAATACATTATTTTTCACAAATCATTCAATATTGGTATTATGAAATATAATAAAAAATGTTTGACATTACGATAATTTCAAATCCCCTTTATCCCCCCCCTTGTTTATGTTTGTTCTCATAAAGATTGGAATGAATCCTTCGAATGAAGGAGGGTTATTCGAGTATATTATGTCTATTTACATACATACTTACATATATTATATTTAAAAAAAATGTTCAATATACATCAAGTGTTTTATCAAAATAAAGATTTTTTAACGGTCATTGCGAACTGAGGTGAACATAAATATCTTTTTTTGGAGTTTGGCATACAAAATGCTAAATTTAATATATTCGGGTGTAAAGATTTATCAGTTGGATTTTTTTAAAGTCGGTTCTAATCATTTGTTTCGCTTTTAGTCATTTGTAAGAGCAAACACACCTGTAATGATCAGCAAGCAGCAAAAAATCTTATGAATTAATAACTAAAATATTAAGTAATGACAAAAAATAAAATATCCGTCTCAAGCATTTACAGGCATCGGATTCTCTACACAAAGATATTGCTTTCAAACGGTTACACCAAAAGGAAGTCTAAGGTTTGTTTAGTGATGGCCAAACAAGGGAGGATCGTGGCCAAACCTTACTCAAAACCACAATAGATACCGAATTGTCTATTCAATTCGTATTGTCGTTGATTAATATAATTTGGAGGATACAATTTATAGACCCATTTACTTGATTGTATTTACTGTGAAATGGAATTAGTATTCTGCGGCGGTTCCTTTGGAAAGCTGAGGGTCGTATCAAGTGTTCTGAATATATCTAACGATAGCTTTTTGCAGCAAACTTTATGAGCCGCTCGCTTTTAATTCGTCTACAATTATATATATACCTACAACTTGTAACAGAAAGGCGTGACAGTACTTAAGGGTATTTGTCTACATATGAAATTGAACATAATATAGATGAACCAAATATTGCAAAATAAAAAACAAAAATTGCGTCCTCCAAACAACTTGTGCAATCACCTGACCAATTTTTGTATGGAGCTTAATATTTTTTTAGATTTTTTTGTATCTACATTGGGTTCACTCATTGTAGAACAAACATTGCAAAATTCGATCGGTCAAGGTGTATGGTGGACGGAATATTTTTCTCTCAATTTTCGCAAAATCACGCGGCGCTACCCGCGAAAAATTTGAATATTATAAATATTTTACTTTTTGAACCCTCATTTACACCTCTTGAATGTATTTTGAATCCTTTGGGAGTTGAATTTCCAAAAATTCTTTCTTAATTCACTCCTACACCTTATAAAGAATACACCATCCAAATATCATGTCTCTAGATTTAGTGGTTTAGGCTCTGCGTTGATTCCTAGCTAATACCAATCAGTCAAGCAGAACTTACTCTTTTATACTCGTATATAGCGTTATCGATTAGAGGTGTACTGAGCCAAACGGGAGAAACTTCACACATCATTTCTTACAACTTTCATTATGAGACCAATTCTGGATTCGAGTTTAAATTAATTACTTAGCTATCATAAATTTTGTCAACGATTAATGAACTTTCCGTGAAATTACGCGAATCTAGAGATGCTCCTATAGTGGAAGTAGTCTATGAGTATAGTAACCTCCTTCCGGTTTAGTACACCTCTAACAGATACCCCTAGTATAGGGTTACTGGTGTGCTGCCAATAAATAATATGAATGAATAAATGAATGAATTAACTCTTTATTAAATATGAGCCACTAACAACCTCTAAAGGGGTACTTTAATTCATTAGGACTATCTTATGCACTAATCTTTTTCTTTAATATGATTTTCAATATTATTTCTAAAAACATCGTGATGTGACTCGTGACCAGAATTCCATGCTGTGTTAATCTGGCTCAACGCTGTCAACGCAAACCACCCCTGGCAATCTGGTGGTGGCTTGGAGCATTTGGATTAACAACAAATATTAATGTATTAAACATGTTTATTAATTTATCAAAAATGTGTATAAATTTTTTGTTATTATTAGTCATTTTATTTTTCATACAGGCAGTTACTTTTCCAGTTCCAGTGTTTTTTTATGCAGGCATATGTAAAAATAAGGAAAATTTCAACTATAAAAAAATTATAATATGTAGTTAATAACCATAACAAAAATAAAAATAACTATCTATCTTTGCTAAACATCGTAAGTACTCGTAGTTTGGGTACAAATTCATATCTGTAGACATCCTGAATCAACATTTTTATATGACGGAAATATGCGACGTTAAGGTATAAAAATAGGCCCGAATAATAGTAGAGAAAAAGACATAAAGCAAGCCTTGGCAGCTCATAAAAAATAAAATGGCGCCTAGATAGCAATTCTTTATTGAATCAGGCAACCTGCCGGCGTCGTCGTGTGGAGGGAGGCTTTACGAATCGAAAGGATATATTGAAAAGTATTTTTTTGATTGGTGAAATTCAAAATGCAACAAAACGGAACTCTTCTGGGGTTGAAGTCCATTATTTGAATTGTTTCGGAATTGCGATTGCATCTTAAGGGTCGTTTTTAACAGATTTAGTAGCTTGTTAACGTTAAGTTTAATACTAACTTTGTACTATTCTATATTTTAACGACCTTTCTAACGGAATGCTACTGAAATTGAAATAATTCGATTAACATACTTGGACTGGTGTAATGCGACGATGCTACCTAGGATGTAGCACGCTTGACTAGATGAACCCATCACTCACGATTTGAAAGAATCAAGATGATTTTTATTAACATTAACAAAATGACTAAATACGACAACAAAAAATTATAACAGAAAGATTACCTATAGACCATTTAAGATCTACAGATAATCCAAATGCTCCAACCCACAACCAAATCAATCGAGATGATTGATTATTTAGGTTTTGTTATTTAGGTCGACTTGTTTAATTTTTACGTGCCTTTGCTTAGTCACAAAAGTGCGGTTTGCATCGTCCATTGCAATTGGCCGCCCCGGACCAAGACCCTATTGGCCCTAGGGTAAATACGCCCCTGACTTATATACTTTACTAATATTTTTGGCAACTACTGCTTCCTACACTCGCTGTCAGATACGATTAGGTAACCTTTCAAACTTCCCGATTGCTCTACATAGTAAAACTGTTCAAAATTCATCCAGCATCGCGAGCACACCGAAGCCTGACCATCAAGCTCTTGGCACTCGTCCAAACGGTTCTGATTCGTATACGTACGACCATTAAAGACGGATTTCTACTACTCAATATAATATTGAAGCTAACAAATGAAATTTTCTAATAAGTGATTCAAAGCGATTTAAAAAAACCGTCTGTAAAAATTAGAGACCACTATTTTAACGAGTGAAACCACAAAATGCAATTAGTATAAAGTATGATTATACGCAGATATAGACAAAACCTATGACACCTTGCACATCAAAATTGGTCTTTCCGTATTAGACTTATGATAAACGCGAAAGTTACTCTTTAACGCAAAAACTGTTGAACAGATTTGGATTAGTTTTGGCAGAAAGATAGCTTATGTTCTGAATGAACACAAAGAATACTTTTACCGAAAAAATGCAGTGTTCTACATGCACCACGCTGGCTAAAAATTGCGGGTGGCGGACTTCACTTATCTTTGAAAGTTATTATTTCCGACAAACAGGTTTCCTTACGATGATAATCAGTAAGATTAGAGCTGGTTAGCTGGTTAGAGTTGGCTTTAGTTATTATATGGAAAAATTTGATATGTTCCACAAGTGTCCCACAGTGATAACAACAGGGTTAACGGAGCAAGCGAATGGTTGTTGCTTTATGTCTGGCAATAGTTATTTGTTATACAAGAGTGCAAAGTTGATTTTTAGCAAGTGAAGTATTCTAAAATTCAATAGTAAGAATCCTGAGGAAATCAAAGAGTAGGAGGTGAAAAATCTTAACGCTCGAGTGCAACACGAAACTTTTCATCTCACTTCAGCGCGGAAATGACGAAATGCAAATAAAGTACGATGAATTGGTCACCTGAGAGATAGAAGGGAATAGGTTAAATAATGTTTTTAATTTACAGTCTTATTAACAAACGCGTCTTAACTTAAACGTCTTTTGTCTTGTTTCATCCGACGGAGAACGTCACGCGTCAAAACAAGACAAAAGACGCTTACATTTAAGACGCGTTTATTAATAAGACCGTTAGTGCACACGATGTTCTAATTTCAATTTACTTTACTCTCCATCGGATTCAAACGGCTTTTATATCGGCATTCAGATATCGAAGAGCAAATATACTCTTTCTGAGATAGAGGGATGAAAAATATATTTCATCTTTTACTGTACGTTTGTCTGGAGTTTAGTACATATTCGTAGCGGCATAATCGGCTAACATTAAACTTGAAAGGGCTGAAAATTAGAGCAAGCAATATCGATATTTGACAGTTCGCCGCTTCAACGCTTGCAAATATCGACGCCTTTGCTTGCTCTAGTTTTCACCTCTTTTTTTCCTAACGTTAGTCGATAAGGGGGCTAGTGGTAGTTTGCAACTTAATTTTAGTTTCATTTGAGAGTACGCGTTGAATAAATATATTAATACCCAATATATTATTGAGCTTATAATTTGAGCTGTTTACAAAACTTTCTTGGATTCCTTAAAAAGCGTATCAAGAGGGTTTCGTAGAAGCAGTGTAGCAATGGCGTGGGGTGGGGGTAAAGTAGTAATAGCGTAGCGGATACGTAGAGAGGGTGGTTACGTAGAAGCGGCGTAGCAATGGCGTAGCGTTTAGAAAGTGACAGCGTAGCGGTAAAAACCGTCAGCGACAGCGTAGCGGATGTATCGAGGTGGTAATTACGTAGAAAATTACAAGTCTAAAGCAACTCATCAAACTTTTTGCTGCAGTGATTATTTATTTATTTATTTCATTTTATTTATTTATAAGGCAATGTATTTTTGATAGTAGAGGGGGAACGTTGAATGGATGTGCTTGGAATAAATGCTTATTTTTGGCTAATATATCAACAGTCACCATTTTGGTCACAAGTCTCTCTCACCAGACACTAAGTAAACTTGAATTTTCCGGGAGAAAAAGAAGCCAATGTATGTGTGTAATTTCGTTCTGAATTTGATCCAAAGCGTGAAGGAGTACAAACATACAAATACACACATACTAACTTTCGCCTTTTTTATATTAAATTAGAGTAAAGTGTGATGATAATGTTCAGTTATATTGTATTGATGTATAACTGTACATTCTATAGGTAGTAATAATTTTCATTACAGTTTTCAGCAATGCTTATAAGATTTCCTATACTTATACGTAACTCTTTTAAAGACGTTCCAAGTTGAGACGTGGTTTATTATTATTAATACGGCGGTAAGCTTTTATAGTTTCGCCTAGCTTTAAGTACGTATATACTTGTAAGCTCAATAAAATTCTCTCAGAGAAGATGGGATTTTAAGCGCCATTTCGCTGATTTCTTTTAAATGGTGACGTATAATGTACTGTACAAGTAATGCCATCACTCTCACCTGGGTTATAAATTGAAATAGGCGAGCCAGGTAGAGTCTGTTCGGAAAGAAAACCGTCGTAAGATATGGGGGCGCCACTGTATTTATTATAACGTATTTGCTATATTGACAACACAGTTCCGTAATTATAGCGTGAATTAGTAAATTAATTATTTATTATTTACTCATTTTACTTAATCGACTTCATACTAGTATACAATGATTTTGATTTTATTCAGAAAAGGTATCATACTACAAGTTAAATTAAAATCATTACCAGTTTTTAAACACAAAAAATTACGTCACAATTAAATTACCCCTAGTCAAATAATAACCTAAAATAATAATACACCCCTGACCGTTCCTGATGCAAAGGTAGGTACTCATAACACTCATAGCAAGGGCCATCCTAATTAGTACTAATTATTTATTATTTAAAAAATTGTAATGTTAGTTTTTACGCCACGATGAATCTCTTTCCGCACACTCTAAATGTACCTAGGTAATTTTTTGTACAAAAATTCGAATGTTCTAGTTCTCTAGCAAATATGATACTTAATTAATAAAGTTGGATACGACAATAAATCTGAAGTTCGATGTAGTGAATAAGGAATGGCTTTGCCATTGAGAATTTAATATGTTTTACACACTTCAAGTTATATAAATTTAAGCAGATGTATTTTTATTGTATTTTTACTGACATGTACAGAATGTATGAATAAATGAGTATGAGTGTAATAATGATAAAACCAAAATTGTTTGAAAAGTCAGAAGTGACTTTTCGATAGGTACTTTTAAAAATGTCTCAATCATTTTGATTTATTCATTAACCTTACTAACTATCTACCATTTTTGATATAATTTATATGAACTATATTGTAGTGTAGTGTCTTCGTTTTAAACCTTAAATATGTATTTATATAAATATGAGTTGATAATTCATAACTATTTTTATTTCGGTATTTGGACCACGGGACTTTAACATGGTTCTGTTTCAAATTTTAAAATAGTTAACATAGCCCCTTATTGCCTGTAGCCCAATATCATACTCGTAGCAACCTACATGATAAGTTAGATTATACCTAAATCAAAATAGAGAAAATATACTTTTCACTCTAACCGTAAGTCGTGTAGGGTATACCCGAATAGATCTTTTTTATTATTATGGAAGTTTCATACATCATTAAACGAAATAAACAAAGTTGGGTAAGGTACGTTCACTGAGAATCCTTTCTATCATTTGATGGTTTATCTAGGCATGGCAATGATATAACGTTAGGTAACTTAACTCATCACTAGTATACCTCAGACTAGCACTAATGAATGCTACAACTGAATTTACAATAAAATTATTATTTTTTAACTCGTGTTCACTAGGTATATAGGTACTTCAGGTCCCTAAAAACCTTACGTCCTTCATTAGTAACTTTGTTATAATATTTACAACGTGTAACAGAAAGGTCTGACAATAGTTAAGGGTGTTAGACTACACATCAAGGTGAATCATTGCAGATGAAAATTTTGCAAAATTCGAAGATAAAAATAGGTACTCTATACAAAACTTGAACACGTGATCGTTCAAGCTATATGAAAAATACAATTTTTTTTTCTCAAATTTTGCAAAGTTTTGTTCTACAGCGGATTCACTTTGATGGGTAGACTAACACCATTAAGTATTGTCACACCATTCTGTCATACGTTGTATAAGTACACCCAAACTACCATAACTTTGCAAATGCCCATAGAGTTAAAAAAATCAAGATAAAGCTAGCTAATAGTTTCATGAATGAAACATTCTTTCTTCTCTCATCAAAAACAGTACGTGCCCTTATGTTGCAAAGACGAGGAACATCTGCAGAAGGAACATCTAACATAACTACCTA
The DNA here is from genome assembly GCA_947049295.1 of Ligdia adustata. Lineage (NCBI taxonomy): Eukaryota > Metazoa > Arthropoda > Insecta > Lepidoptera > Geometridae > Ligdia > Ligdia adustata. The sequence goes on along the minus strand of OX346236.1, from coordinate 3,928,526 downwards.
TCCTAAAAAACATTAAGACAATACCATGATTGGCAAATTTTATCGCGTTTTTTTGGTTACAGACTAAAATTTGTCCAAAAGAGCTTTTTAGCAATAAGACTCCTTCAGTGTGGTTCTTAATTCGTCGAAACATCTTTTTATGTACTACGATTTCTCAGACGCGCCTGGAACGATGAAGATAAGGGAAAAAAAATTGTGCAAATGTTAACACTATTTAGGCTATCCTATATAATTACATATTAAAAAAATATATATAATTATATCTTAAATTAGTTGTGTAGTGTTCGGGACGCTTAATTTCAATACAAACTTTGCAAAATACTACGCGTCTGCACCACGAATACAATTTATAATTTTGAAACTAAAAAATTAATTTGAATGTTGAAATCAATAAATAAGTAATAAGTAAGTATTTGAAAATATGCTTCATTATCTTGTTACAAATAAATTTGAAATTCTGTAATATTTTATAAGAAGGAATAGTTTTGTATTGAGGCACAAATTAATTTTATGAATTTGGACACCTTAACTGACTTTTCTGTAATGTCGTTGCTTAGAAGTTGCAATGTTTCGTATTTTTTGCCAAACGCATCTATGTCCGACAATTCGGTTATGGTGATTAACCCTAAGTTAAGAGTACCAATAGTAAAGGTGCATATTCATGACCTTTATATAGGTAGCTAGAATTATTGTCACACCCTTGCTTATTCTCTAGAGATTTCTTTATTTGTGTATGAAATTCTTTTGCGTGCGTGCTAAATGCGTTTTTTCTAAATTGACTATTAATTATTTTGTAATAGCACAAATATTGATAGTCAATTTAAAAATTTATATTGTTATAATCAATTTAACGAGGTAAATCCTTAAATGTTAATCTACAACCTAAATAACTATAAAACAATGTAACTGGGTGACCGTCAGGCACCGTCGTCGTCAGAAGCAGAATAGGTAGGTATAAATAGTCTAGCCTAGCCTTGACCGACAATTATATACATTTTTAACCTCAACAAAGCCGCGAGTGACAAATAAGCGAGCATCTCGCGTGTTCGTTATCGACTTATCAATAAACAAAGCGAAGTGTTATCGCATCTGCGAGCTCTAATCTTTGGCTAGTAGAGGCAGACTGGGGGAGGGACGCGCGGGTAGAGAGGAGGGGGGTATCGGCCCGGCCGGCTCGCTCGCTCGCCTTATTCGTTCGCCGAGCCTTCAGTTCGCGCCTGCCCCCGTTGACGACGCACGTCGCACCGAAACGCGAAATCAATCCAACCGCACGCCGTCAAAATAACAAATCCTAAATTAAATCGACTGTGGAAACCCGTTCCGCGACAGTGTTTTGTTTTCCCCGGCCTGTGACGTCACCGCCACACCTGATAGCCTGCTTTAGCGGGCGCGTCAATAAGACACCCCACGTAAAGCGATCTATTTGAGGGCAAAACAGAATTTTCAGTGGTGGTAAGTACACAGTGTCCAATATACATTAGTGTCCTAACAATTCTGTTGCTTTTGTAGATATCTAGATACTATGTATGAGCGTTTCGTTGCTGTGTAATTATGTAGTTAGTTGGCTTCATCCCTTTTAGCTATACTAAGTTAAGTCATAAAGTGTGCACATTTTGTTTGTGAGACAGCAAGATTATTATTACTCCGTTTCACCTGTCTAGGTAAGTCACTAATCGATTTTGCACCTCTGAAACTTATTTTGTGAGGTAACGTACCTACTCGTACTAATATGGCTCAAATCGTTTTTGTTAGGGACTATGATGAATGGAATTTTTCCTTAACCAGATAAATGTAATGTTTTCCTATCTTTTTGTCATAAATATTACTTAATCTTCTGTATCAGCCTCTCAACAATACATAAGATAATGTGCTACAAATTTTGTTTTACTTATGTCTAGTTTATAGTATGAATTTTTCTTAGAAAGATTGAACCAATAGTACGTACTTACCTCCAAAAGAATTACCTCTGAGTATTCAATATTATCTAACTTAGATCCAGAAAGTACCTATATTATCATTCAGAGCAGTTATAGTATATATATATATTTATTTATTTATTTATTTATATATTCGATAGGCTTGCGCTTGACCGCAACTCACCTGATGTAAAGTAAGTTGAAGTGACCGAGATTATAGCTATCGGGAAATAGAGAACTTGGCAGCGAATTCCACAACCTGGCAGTTCGCACAATAAATGTAGACGCGAAGCGTTTTGTGCGAGTCCGTGGAACCTCTACCATGAACAGGTGGCGCCTTACAGTATCTTTACTTGTCCGATTGTAGAATGGAAATGGGGGAATTAATTCATGCAATTCCAAGGCACACTCCCCGAAATGTATCCGATAAAAGACCGATAGGCTAGCCACTTTTCGACGATGCTCGAGGCTTTGAAGTTTAACTTTGGCCAGAGCATCGTTACCTATAAGTCTTTTAGCTCGCCTTTCGACAGACTCCAACGCTTCAAGCTGGTATTTTGCTGATCCATCCCAAAGATGCGAGCAGTACTCCATACACGATCGAACTTGTGCTTTATACAGAGCGAGCAACTATTCCGACGTGAAGTACCGCCGCACCTTTGAGAGGATACCCAGCTTTTTGGCTGCTAATTGAGCTTTGGACTCAATATACGCACCAAAATTGAGTGTTGAAGTCAGCGTGACACCTGAGCTCAAGGTGGTCGGTTAGGGGAACGGATACATCTCGGAAAGTAGGGGCCAGCTGGAATGGCCTCTTTTTGGCGGAGAACAGACACGCCTGCGTCTTAGCATTGAAACTGACCAGATTGGCATCGCCCCAGTCAGAGACTGTCCTGAGGGACAAGTTCAATCGCTCGACCATAGCTTCTCTAAGTAACTGAACTTCAGCCGCACTGGCACGTGTGGAAGAAATGTAACTCTCAACGACCGTGCTGTTGTCTGCTTACCTAAAGATGCCTGGTTTTAACAGATCGTTGATGTGCACCAAAAAAAGGGTCGCTGAGAGCACCGAACCCTGAGGGACTCCGGCATTAGTAGCCATTTGGTCTGACGAGCAGCCATCAATGACCACTCGTATTGACCGGTCCCTCAAAAAGTTTGATATCCATCCACAGAAACCAGCGGGCAAGCCGTATGTAGGAAGCTTGCTTACAAGACCTTCGTGCCAGACCCTGTATCATATAAATCGTAATACTCGTCCTAAAAAATTTCATCAATATTAAATTGATTGTCAACTAAAGTTTATTCCTGTTTGTCCAATCTTCCTGTCCTTGCGACTCCAACACCCAGACCAACACTGACCTATAAATACAGGCACTGTCAGACGAAAAAAAATTTTGTCTGACTTGAATCGCTCGCTCGTTCAATTGTTTCAACACATATTGTCCAATTGTCGGTCAAAGTTTTTTCTATCGAATTTTTTTGGTGTATAGTAAGATAGATACAAAATACTTTATTATGTACACACAAAAGAAATACAGGAACAGAAAACGCTTATTAATAACAGTGCAACAAGAGGTGTATGTAACTCATCAAATACTCAACTCTACATCTTTTCTGAGAGCGGACAAATAGTTGTTTCATTGGTAACTTAGGCTTACAACTCTTGAGGCATACAATTTCCAACCATATTCCATTTGGGCATACTCGTAGCACCTTTCCTACATGGGTGATGTTGGATTATGGAACGAATTTCAAATGTATATTATTATATTCGTGGATATGAGCCTTGACTAAGGAGCGCCACTCGTTCCTATCCTGGGCTTCTCGTCTTCACCCTCTGCCTGCTATCCTCTGGCTGAAAGTCTGGTCCACCTACTTGCAGACTATCTTACACGAAGTTTGCCGGTTCATGATCTCTACTGAAGAACTCGTCTACCCCATCGGTCAGCTCTAGGTCTAATGATCAGCGGTAGGCATAATGACCCAATGCCGACCTATACGATAATTGTTCTGTAATGACTAGGAGGAAATGTTACAGTGGCTGAACTGGGGCGGGCGAGGCATAAAAATTTACGAGTCGAGGCAAGTAATTACATCTCTCACCTGTTATTTGCAGATAAAAGCGCGTACACTGACAAACGAAAGATCATTTTGCGATACGCGCTTCGCTCGCTAGCTCAAATAATCTTCTACAAAACCTTGACAAATGTTTGATGAACCCCAAGATTCTCTCCTCCTACGCCGTAACACTGTCATAAAGAAGAGATCAAAGAACGCCCACGTTTTCTCCGATGGATGAGACAAGCATATCAATGGCTGTTCGAACTGTATACAATATTACACAAATATAGGTATTATACGTAAATTACTATTAGCTTTTGCCCGTGGTTTCGCCCGCGTTATTTTTCAAGGGCAAAAAATAGCCTATGGCACTCTCCAGACTTCAAACTATATCTATACAAAAAATTACATAGCCTCACTTGGTTGCAGAGGAAAAGACTAGTTTAGACACACATTTTCTAGTGTTAGATTATACATATACAGCTACTAGGTTTTGCCGCGGCTTTCCGCGGTTTGTTTTCCAGGGAAATGTACTTTCCGAACCTCGATATATGTGCACAAAAATCGAGTCCGTTTTTGTCACTTTTGGTCAGTTGCTGAGGAGAAGGACAAACAAACCAACAAACACACTTACGCATTTATAATAAGTGTGGGAGTTACACCTTCACCCTAAACCTACTTAGTGTCGTAGTTCCTACGCGTCCGGAAGTGGACGTGGTCTAATTTCTGTTTAAAGTCTAATTCGTATTTTTTTTTAATATATAGTTAAAAAAATTAGGAATTGAACACTTCTTGCTTAGACTGTTACGCTTTTAATTTGTTTCCGTGTTTGTAAATAAGATATGACAACGAGATTAACTAAGTATTAAGACAATAATTCATCCCGTGGTATGATTTCTGGCGAGACCAGGGACCCAAGTATGTTATTTGAATGTTTTCAGAATCAAAATTGCATTGCGTCGGAATGGTTATTTGACGTAGAAGAGTTAAGTAGTATTAAATTTAACTACCAGATACGACCACTATGATGCTATGCAATCGTAGTTCTAAAACAATTAAAATATTTTATTATTTTGAACGAAAACCGAGTATTCAGTACCATCTAAGGATGGGTACAGACCGCTCGCTGTTGCGGGGTGTAATGTACTGCGAGCGTACGTGTAGTAAAAGTATGGTAAAACAAGCGAGCATCCCGTACTGCATGCACGATCGTTACAGTACGTATTGCCAGGTGCCCCGATTTCAGCAGAACATCCCGATTTTCAAGAGGCAAGGACACCCGATATGAATCAGACGCTTAATGTACCGATAAAATAAAAACTTGTAACATCTAAGACTTAGAAAGGACGGGATCAGCAGTCCTCGAAGGACTGCTTTTCGATTCCGTACAAAATACAACAATACTTTTGCCTGACCTTGTTACGAGTATTTATACTAGTCCGAAAATACTGACAGACGTAGTATTAGTTACGAAATGCAATAAATAATTAAACATATAGGAAAAAAGGTTCTTGAGTGGCGACCGAGAACCGGAAGACGCAGCGTAGGTAGGCCTTCCACTACGTGGACCAACGACATAGTAAAACTCGCAAGTAACCAGTAGATGCAATGGGCAGCTTGTGAACGGTGTTCTGGGGGGGGGGGGGGGGGGCTCTATGCTCAGCAGTGAACGTCTGATGATGATGATGATTATAAGTTCTACAACTGAAAATCCCAGTTTATTTCACTTTCTCTACCGATTTAAAACTAATTAGACCTGCGGAGACTAGACATTACCCTTTTAATGGATACTAGAAACGACCATGATTATTGCTAGTGACATTAGCAATAGTAGCTAAGCATATCTACTCGTATTAGCATTAGTTATTTGATACTTTGTGAATTGTACCACAAAGGATGCTACGTGGTTATCAAATCAGCTGTCTATAATATCAACGTGTCAATCCTACTATTAAAATTGATGAACAAGCGCGTGTTGAATATTTTCAAGCAAAGGTTCCGTACAAATATAGACAGTTCTAAATATATGTCAACAAATAATCATAAACATTCATTTATTACAGCTTATTGAACGCTATTTACATGTAAATATTAACAGTCTTACGACATAAATAATTTTTAACATATGTAGTTTAAACTATTATTTTGATAAATAATGTCATAAATTTAAACTACCTTCAAAAATACTAGAAATCGGATGGCATCATTAGTTGTTAGACAATGTTTTGTGGTTAAGTAAACTTTAAAGTGCCTCTAAACAAGTGATAGCCGCGGATTTGTAGTAAGAAATTATCCGAAACATCCGCTAAATACTTGTCAAAGGCATGTCTTTTTTTTGTGGTAAACGGTGTGTTATAAGTTACTAGCGATTTTCTGCGACACCACACGCTTGACGCTTAGAAGATTGTATGCGTATAGTTTTTTTTTTGAATAAATATAGCTTATCTTCTCTGGACCCCAATCTACGTTTGTGTAAAAAAATCTACCAATTTCATATTAGTTCCGAAGAACAAAGATAAAAACCTTACGGAATTACCTTCGCATTTATAAAGTTTGCCTAGGTACAATACATCATGTGTGTTGGAGAAAGTTTTTGTGTTTAGGGTATGATTTGGAAAAAAATTATAGCAGGAAAGTAAAATAATAAAACTCAAAAACTCCCTGACAATTTGCCATTTTGAGGTGGTGGCCATCTTGGACTGAGTTTTATCAAATATAACTAAGAACAATTTCGACTAATACACTTCGCAAACAAAAATAAAACGAAACCAAAATATGTTCCCCTTTCGTGAGTTACGATGCCACAGACACAAGTCAAACCTATAACGCCCTGTAGTTTTTTAATTTATAGTTCGTATTATTACTTTCCTTAATTTGTAGTAAGATATAATCGTTACAACAAAATCAGCATAATGGCTTCTTTTTATTTTCAACACGTCACGGAACCCTCTACATCTCGTATCTTATCTCCCTCTCAATGCTAAGCCTCTTCCGACGAAACATTTATCAGAAACACTTGTAGATATGAGCCCAACGAATGACTAGTACTTAGTATATGGGTGTATATTTCCATAAAATCTATTTGACCGAACGAGAAAGAGACCCTCAGCTTCTAGTATGGAAAAATGATTTTTCAACTGTCAGGTTATATGCATGAATGTTTGTCTGCAATGTCGTACTCGCGTACAGGTCGTAGTTTCCAACCAATCTTGACGGAGCGAAGCTTGATGTAAGGGTTCTACTAATTTTTTAGTCTTTGGGGATTTTCAATTGAGGTGTATTATGCGAGGTTTGACTATTCGCGGATAGTCACAACTATTGAGCTTCGTAGGTACAACTAGGCTAGCATAAATAATGTAGATGAGTAGGCATAAGTAAAAAAAAATGGTTACCAACTTCAATTCGACAGGCGCCTATTAATTTTTTACTTATATCGATTAAAAAACAAAAGTACTAGACGGGATTTGTAGTCAGATATAAACTAAAACATCTGCTCATTGCTTGTTAAAGGCATGTCCAAACCTTTTGTGGTAAGACGGACGGTTTAGTTTGATAACCAAAATACAATAGAAAACAATACAGTCATGGTAGATTATGTACCTTTAAATTAACTCGGTAATAACCTCCTCGTTAGACCGTCAGTGTCGGTCAGGGATGGTTTAGAGTATTCGTAAATAAATGATGTCACCAATCCACATATGGCCTGCGTGCTGGACTTTGGTCTACAACCCCTCAGGGAGACCCGTGCCCAAAAATAATATATATTACATGGGCTAACTCTACATTATTAGCCACCGCATTGAATAACCTTTTAGGTGTGGCATTTCCCTTGATAGCATACACCGAAAAAATGTTTTCTTGTCTATGATAGCACACATTCTATTTTTCTATGTGTTTTATTACCGCAACGAAACCGATATGACTAATTATATTGTTATATTTTAATTAATAAAATAAATATTTGTTTGTGAACCTACCTAATATGTCTAAGTTTAATATTATTTAATAACATTTGTTTAAAACCTAAACGCTATTTTCAACCCAATAATTATTTATACTACACCCAGATAACACTAATTTACATCCTGCCCTATTTCTTCGGGATCCGACTTACTCATCCAATTTCCAACTCAGATTTTCCACATCAGCTTTTCCCATTTTGAAGCGGATGAAAACGAAACGCTGTCTGATCATGACAAACTGTCACTTAATCTGCGACCTGCTTCCTTAATAACTATTTTATTATCTGTGGCTACCTGCATACAAACTATTTTGTTATCTGTAATCTGTAACTGCTATGAAAGCTGGTCGGGTCTACGGTTCCCAATTTTACGCTGCGCTCTATTGCGATTTGCTGGAACGCCTTACGAGCTTTACTAATATTGCATGGATTCGATTGACAAAATTTGCTTTTTGATCTTCATGTCTCTAGTTTAAAGTTTGTATTACTGCTAAAATCAAAAACCATTTTTTAAATTTTTATGGCTTACGTTTGATCGCAACTACATGTAATAGTGGCCTTACTTGAATCACGCTTCTAGAAGAATCTAATTACCTCAGATAATATAAATATGTATTATTAATTGTCTAAAAAATGATGCGTAAATTAATATTCTGATGAATTGTCTTATTTGTTGTTGAAAGGAATAAGACGTAAGGTCCAACCAAAGGTAACCAAAGTATACATCTGTCTTTCTTAACGGGTCTGACACAAGCGAACCTGGCGATTACGATATCGAAATTTGGTATTGGAGTTTTCCCGCTTTCGCTGAAAAAATGGCGTCTCTGTCTGTGTATTTATTGCAAAACTAGTGATTCTGCAAGCTTTAAATGTGTAATACTGGTGCATTATTAATCATTAATGTCTTGTTTATGAGTACAAGTTTGGGCAAGCGATATAAAAATGGAATAACGTGGTTTTCGTGTTCACGGGAAATCTCCATAAAAACCTGGTGAAGTCTCTATCGCGTTAGGAGGGATTAAGATTAGACTTTAACTTAACAACGATGACTTATTAATTGATATTTGACTTAACTTGATTGATTAGTAACTTGAAAATTGCTAAAATTGACGCTGGCAAATAAACAAATCGGATGGTGCCATGTATCAAAAGAAAAAAAATAGTTGGCATAGCCAAACCTAGTTGTGAAGGTTCGATTGTAGGGCACACAATACAGTCGGCCGTCGTCGTCGGATGTAAGAATTCTTTGGCTGGGTCTTTTTATTAACACGTTTTGCATCTAGGTCTTGTAGTGCAGATATCTAAGTTCATCACTCTAAGTATACTCTTTTCTTATTATAGATTCGTGCCCAGTAGTAGGATGCATATATACGTTAATTTAATTTTGAAACCATTGTACTATAAACTTCTATCTAAAAAGCCTCGTGACCCGGTCCAGGGTTAATTAAACCGCCGTCAACTCCCTCGTGACATATTAATCCGAGTCTATTTAAATTTGAAGTGACAGTAAGTATTTCTAATATCAATTTAATTTAGTCAAATTAGCCTATACTGTTAGCATTTTATGACAAAATGACAATAAAATACAATAATATATATCTTTATTGCACACCAAAAACAAAATAAACAATAAGATACAGGCATGAACAAAACATCGGTAGTACATTGGGCGGCCTTATCGCCTAAAGCAATTTCTTCCAGGCAACCTTGGGATGGATCGGACTAAGCGTGAACAGTCACGTCGGTGGTACATAATATATGGTGCAAAAATAGAAAAAAAAATATAAGTACAAATATTGTACCGCAAAAAAACAACAAGAAAAAATTTATGTTTTAATATTATGTAATCAATATACATAATAATAATTAATACATACCTATACGTACATGTCATACTCGCGATAACTTATAACTCTTACGTTCCGTAGAGGCATTTTAAACAAGGCATTGTTTTACAATGAAATTAGGCAAATTTGATTCGAGGCCATGAAGCAAGAGGTTTTAGTATGTGTCTAAGGCATTGTTTTAAATTAAAAAAAGTATAAAATGATATTCGGTTTAAGTTGACTGTATGGATAATATTACTTTTTTTTTAAAAGTGCCTCTAAAACAATTACAGCTAGCGGCGCTAGGCGTATTTCGATTTAAAAATGAAATTGACGAAATAATAATTCACCACACTAGGAGCTAAGACGCTTCGCTCGTTTGGTCAATTAGTTCATTTTTTTACTTCGATAATGGCTATTTATTTAGAAAACTAACTTGCGTTTGATTCATTTTGTTTAATAACTTAACTTTAATGTTTATATATCGCAATTGCTTTCATGCGTGGCCTAATGTTATTTCTTCGTTCAGAAATTGACCTGGGGGTGCTACGGGTCCAAATTAAAGTTCCCGTGCACCCCCAGGTGTATCTTCCATGGGTACCTTAGGTTATTTAATTTAAAACAAATTATTATACAATGAATTGTATACGGAAAAACCCCAATTGTCTCTTTATAATGACGTCAAAAAGGTATCTAAGTCTTATGGTTACCATTGTTTTCTAGAATAGTAGAGAAGACAACGTGACATTTATCACGTATACAAGCCTAATATGTATAGGTAAATTACGTACTTACGAGCATAATATACGTATAAACGTATAAACCTATAACCTCACACTCTTGGGCACGAATCTCCCTTATGAAGTGTAGTGAATTGTGTAGGCGATAGTCCAACTATGTGTAGGTAATAGTCCAACTCTGTCACAATCCGTGACATCCTTATTTCATTTATCTGTGAAAAAGATCTCTTAGCTTTGAAAATTGGGATATATAGAAAATACGCATTTTCCAGGTTAAATGAGCTGCTAAATACATTTTAAAAATCCTTTTTAGAGCACTTCTACATCCTAAGATTAATAAAACCCTCTCTGTCAGGAATATATTTTATAATTAATATATAGAACAGATAAACTATGTTCTTTTTTTAGTGGCTTGCATGTTTTCCGGGCAAAGTAATCTATCTCTGAATATCTTTAATAGCTTTATTTGGATACAAAATGTTATGTTACCCCCAATTACGGATTTTTCTACGGAGCTCGGGCGGTTAAAGGTCGAGTAACGTACTATATTATTTTGCTGAAAACACGTGGGATGATCGTAGGACGATACCTATTTTGTTTCGGATACATTTCCCCGCATATTATGAATGTGAAAGTGTGTTTTTGGTTTATTTGCCCTTTTTCTCCTCAGCAACTGACTGACCGATGGACTTGATTTTTTCCATAGAGTTCGAGATCTTTTAAGTGCCTAAAATCTACTTTATTCCCGAGAAAATAAACAATAAAAGAACCGCAGGTAAAAGCTAGTTCTATAATAATGTGACGTTAATATCCCAGAAATGATTGTATATTTTAAGTTCGTCCGCTAAACAAGCAACAGCTACAAGTATCAAATCATGCTTTCTGAACGCAGTTTAAAAGTAAAGCATTTCAGATTAATTTTAACATTATGCCGAAAAAAATAGTCAGAATAAATACGCAAGTCAAACTGATATAGAATTAACCAATTCAGTAGGTCGCTACTTTGTGGAAATCTAGTCTGGATATACATAGTGTTCGATATGAACCATCCGCATCGTTTTAGCACTGAGGTATAAGAAGGCGAAAAATAATTTTGTTCGCTTCAGCGAGCGCTTGAAGAGTTAACGTCTTCTAAGGAAGCCTTTTTACTTATATAAATTCTAAATATTTGATGTAGTGAAAATTTGACGTAGACTTATAAAAATCATGCATCCAGCCACGAGATGTGAAATAAAATAAAGTAGGCTGCTCGTAATCAATATCTTGTCAATCATGGCGCCCGAGTTTTTTGCTCGTGAAACAAATAGGTAACAATTTACTTTTATGTTTTAACATCGCCATTGACGCTAGGAATGGCGAGCATTATATTCAATTACGAGTATTTTATTTTCAACTTTGTGAAAACGAAAATATATGTCTAGTTAATAATAAAACAACACGAAATATAGTGCTACAAGTGGCGGTATCTTATCGCTAAAAAGCGATCTATTCAAGGCAACCTTGGGAAGAAGACAAATGTGAAAAAATGAAATGAAAAAGGGCGGGGTATACAATAATAGTACATTATGATACAAGAGTGCTAAGTTGATCATTGCGTGTGCGATTAGGAAGCCGAGGCTATTTTTCCGAGCGCGATATTTTTTTTACATCAGTCAACAGCGCGCGCATATTAAAGAAGGCACGATCGAAAGAGTTCTGTTACCAACCTTAAGAATAAACCAATCTTATGTTTTTGTATTTCTTACTTTTTGTTTAAAGATAATTAATTAAAATGTGTTAATGTAGTATATTAAAAAATCCCAAATTATTTTTCTTCATTATTAACTAAGTGCAATTCATTTCTCAAAAATTTTCAACTTTATTTTTTACACATTTTATAAAAACTCATTTTAGTTGAAAGTTGTAGATGAAATAAATTCATTAAAAAAAAAACTATACCTGTGCAATAATGGTAAAGTGAAAAGGGCGAGTGTGCGTAATGAGATGCATTACGTCACTAAAATCGATATAATAAGAAGCCTTTTACGAGGAAGTATGTTGAAAAGAAAATACATATTATAATCAATACATCTACTAAATAGTATAATAATAAATATCATAGTACATAGAGGTATCCTATCAAACAAAAAAATGACCGAACGGCTAGACTGAAAAATCTTTTTTTTTTGTTTTAAAGAATATTCTCAATGGACCCATTTTTGTCAAAATAGGTCCCGAAGATTGTTTGTTTAATTGAAATAACTTAAAGCTCTGCCGACATGGAAGTCGGTAAGTAGGTAATTTAAATTATTACAATGAGAAATAATTTAAAGAAAAATAATAAAATAATTTAAAGAAAGCGCTAACACCCTGTATATAACAGGGTGTTAGAACATAGACATAGAAATACTTAGAAGGCACCTAAGTAGCTGTCCGTCTCTGCTCTATACAAAACGTTAGTAATTCAATTTCAGCGCCCGCGAGCAATCTTGTACAACGTCTTTAAAATTATCTTCATGGAAAAATCTAGAATTTTCCTCAAAGGAAAATTGTTTAATATCGCGCTATCATTTTCCTTTTTCATAAGAAAAGGAAAATGATAGCGCGTTAACATCGAGGTTAATTAAGCAATAGGGTAAATGACTGTTTTAAGTCATAGTTGAAGTAGCCGTTAATTCAATTGATTTTATATGAGAAATCATTGTAATGAAGGAAAGCTAACTTGAATTTGGAGACAAGAATTGTGCGCCACTTTTGTCTAAAAACTTACGCGTGTTTGATTCATTTTGTTTAACAATACAGGTTTTCACGCGTACCTGAATGTTGAAAAGGTCCAAGTAGGTGAACTTCATGAGGGATGTAGCGAATTGTTCGTCTCCTTAACGATAGCTGATGAAGTTGACGGAATGTGAGCAAAACTATAGTTGGACCTTTCCAACAATTAAGTGACACCACAAAGAAAGTTAAATTAGGAAAAAAGTCAGGAAAGTCTGTTTCTCGAAACTTCAATGTTTACAATATAGAAGAAGTAAAATTCTACCGGTACATGGTAGTTGTTCTACAGCGTCTGTATTTATTGTGCTAACTGCCTGATTAAAATGGTTACCCTTACTACGGTAAGGGTAACCATTTCAATCAGTTTTTGTAAGTTGCAAAGACTCAGTTTTTCTAGGCCGCCATGCAAAGATATCGGCCAAGTGCGAGTCGGACTCGCGCACGAAGGGTTCAGTACCATTATCTATACAAAATTTGTTATAAATATCGTCGTTATTAATAACTAGCTTAAAATGGCAAAAATGGAATGCCCCTATAAAAATTATTTTGTTCTGTTTTGGCAACAGAAATAATTATCTATATCATCGATGATAATTTCAACCCTGGTAACAGACACACGAACAATGAAGTCTTAGTAACAGGGTTCCGTTTGTACTCTTTGGGTACGGAACCCTAAAAATATTTAATTGTTTCATGCAAACTAAATTCGAGTTAGCTTAAGGTTGGATAGAATTACTATCTATCTCTACGTACGTATAATATTTTCTATCTTCATCCATCTGTCCTAGTTTACTTGGACGCAAAAAAGTGACCAATGAAATCTATCAGTGTCCATAGGAGTTTGATAAAAATCGGACCAAGATGGCCGCCGTCACAAAATAGCGGATTACATATTTTTCCACAAATCCCTCAATATGGGTCCGATGATCCCTACTTTAGGGTTCCCTCAATCTTACACAAGAATAAAATCTAAGCAAAGTATCTAATGAGCTGAATTTGATATTTTTTATATGGGACCACATGAGAAAACATTCAATGAAATTTTTAAAATCCTTCAGGAGTCACTGAGAAATGGGGAGTCTCACAAAAATTCACAGGTGATTTAAGAACATTTATCTATTTGACCGAGGGAGCAAAACGAGCAGAGCGTTTCTGCTTTGGGTCTGGCGAATTTTTCCCTTCTCTGATGTTCTTATGTTTGTGTGTTTGTATGTCTCATTTGTTCTACTAATCTTTATGTATGGTAGGTGAATTTTTTGAGTTTTTTTATCGCCGGGAATTTTTGTTTGGGTTGGGGGATTTCTCCTAAAAAGGGAGAAGTTTGCTATGGTGCCATTTACTAAATGATTTAAATAATATTTGGTACATACATGCGGAACACAACATTAATTAACATTCCTTAATATAAAAAAAAACGGTAGTGGTTGTTTTTTTTTTGAACCGCAAAAATTAAGTTGCCAGGTCGTCAAATCTCAGAACTACTAGATTTAAAACATAAATCTGTTAAAAATGCAGATCAATTGACAAATAGGTATTTAATGCTGTGGTAAAAAGGACATTTTCTCGTAAGTGGCATCCATATAATATATACCTCGAGCAGTAATTCTTGACCTAAAAAGTGGACGTGCTTGTAGACCGAATCGTAAATAAAATCGCTTTGATGCTGCCATATTGCACTTGCAATAATATTAATTCTGCAATAATGAATTTTCATTACGATATCACCATAATTATAATTGAAGATGAGTCTAAAATAAATTAAGAACTTATAAACAACAATATTTGCATTCAGAGCAAATATTGTTCCTTATGTTGTTTATTTATACGAGTAAGCTTCTGAAATTTTCACTTTAGAGTTTAAAAATAACTTAAAAATAACTTTGAATTTTAATTGCAATCATAATATGACTTACACAGTACTAATAATTAATAATTCAATAAATGCGAAAGAGTATTATTTTTCTCGAATATAATAATAAAAGAACTTAGCCATGAACAATGCTAGCAGTGAAAGTGATGCAACTCAATAAGGATGAATTCTTAATTAACTAGAATTTGTCACCCTGGATTTGCCCGCTAGATAAAATGGAGCAAAAACTTTGAACCCCTATTTGATTAAATTAGAGGTTGAATATCCAAAAAAAAATTATTAAGTACCCTATAATGAATATACCTTCCAAATTTCATGTCGCTACCTTTCATGCTTCAGCGACTTAGACTTTTTTTTTATCTTGAACTACTATGCATTTGACCACAAGTTCGTATCGTACGACCACGGAAGTCAACGACACTGTAGCCCTAGATGGAGCATGCCTAGTCTGGAATACACTAGCTCTCAAGGAAGGCTGTCGGAACACACCGTTAGGTGCTTGGCGACAGATTTTACAACTTGGCGATGGTAGCTAGCCAGGCGAGCGATAGGAAACGCCCTACCACCATACTATGGTTTCCTCATGATGTTTTCCTTCACCGGTCAGATCAGGCTCTTTTTGCATGTTTCGTGGGATCGAACCTCGTACCTTTTGCACGGCAATCGACCTAACTAACCACTCGACCATCTTCGCTATAAAATCTACTACTATATTTAGATTAAAGCTATCTACAGCGTCATCTATGGTTATGTATTGTATGTATTAGTTAGTAGCTCATCAATAAGATCCTCTAACGAACCGCATACCGGGTTAATTAAGCCGATCACCAGACCAGTGTTCGTCTCAATGAAATAATTACTAGACGTCATGTTCCTACGTAAATGTCACTGTACGATGATATTCTCTACGGCCATACCCAAAAATATAGAATAACATTATTTGAGATGGCTTCAAACAGGAGTAAAATATCAATGAGGAACGGTCCTCATTTATTATATAATTATTTTGGCACTGATTTCCACAAAGAGGAAGTACTCAATACGATTGTTCTTTCTGATGTGAAACATCTATAGCCGCACGTAAAACCGATTTCTGGCGTGGCGACGCATGCGGTGGTCACGCGTCGCCACGCTATACGCTATCACAATATGTTCTTTTCTGCATATTACTTTTACAAAATAATGTCGATGTTTCACATCTGCCAGGCGTTCCGTGACGGCTCACATTTTTTTATTTGTATCACCAGATTACAAAGAGATGGGTAGACCGATTTGAAAAAACTATTTTTATTTTTGTAAGGCGGTGTACCTCCTATGTGGTCCTATTTTAATTTAATGGGAATCGGTTAATATATTAGATTTTTAAATGAAAATAACTGAAAAAGTTCATTCAGTAGTCACTTTTTTAAAGAATTATTGTGTTAAGATTTTTTAGATACGCCTGGACAGCAATGTAATTTATTTTTGAAAGTGTCCGCAAGAATTCGTTTTGTAAATAAAACAACTTGGATATAACATGTATGGATATACAACTATGTTAGAATATGCAGGGATAAACTTATGTCATCCCGGCAACGAATGGGATGGGATAGGCACCGCAACACTACGGTCACTTCGAACAGGGGTATCATTTTATTTTAAAAGACCCACGATACCACCAGGGTATCACCAGGGGTGTCGTGGGTCCGTAGCGGGTTATTCCTATCGTTAGCAGGAATTAGTATTTTGCAGACGAGTAAACAGATCAATCAATCTCAGAATCCGGTATGAATCTATACTCTACAGTAATATTATAAAAAGGAAAGATTTTTATTTTAATGTTTTTTTTTGTTTGTAATAGAAACCCGCGGGTAATACCACGAAGCCCAGCCAGTATAAAATGAATATGTTTTTTCGTTAAGTTCAGCAGTATACATTTAATAAATACGTATTTACTTAATATACCGAACAAATTAAACATAATACTAATTGTCAGCCGTAACATCATTTCACTTTCACGTCAAACAAGATGTGGTTAAATAATTAATGTTTATTCCACTAATTAAACGCTCTAACGCAACTAAAACAAAATAAACAGTCAGTAATTACAATTATTTAGATAAACATTAAACACGGGTTTAAGGAAACATTGCGAATGAATCACTAAACGTAGTTCCCGTAAATTACTATCGCGTGTAGTGACGCACGACGCTTAGTTAGAAGTTAGATTAAAAGGAATTTCACGAAAATTCGACTGTATTTTTACCCGACGTATGTGGTATGTATGTATATTCCTTTGGGGCCCTAGAGCTTAAACGGCTTGTCGTATTTTTATTAGAGTCCGACCGAAACTGATTTTCCGGCCGAAACCAAAACCGAATTTTACGCCGTGGCTTAAACCGAAACCGAAACTCACGTGGTCAAGTATAAAGTTCCTAAAATACTGAAATTTGATCCATTATTCTGCATTAATTGGGACATGAAATGAAAACACAGTATATTAAGTTTGTCCAACAAACTTAAGCGATAACGCACTGACTAAGTTTTGTTGCTATAGAACTATCCGAACGGCGCACGACAACAACGAACAGGGCCGCCAGAGTCCGAGAAAGCGTTGCTGCGAGAAACGAACTTAGGCGAGCGTGCACGACAACTTCTGAAATCAGTTTCGGTTTCGGCAAAAGTTTCGGTCATATTTTTTCAGAAACCGAAACTGCCACCTTGATTTTTGACCGAAACTTGGCCGAAACCGAAACCGAACTTTCGGTCAGACACTTGAGAGTGACACTGAGTACATAAAAATCAGAAAATAAATAAAAATAAGAATGATAGAAAAGTTTAAAGATTCAGCAGTCGTGATTTTTCGAAGTCACTTTTAACCATTTGTCAATTATTTTTTGTTATTTACCTGATTTCTCAGAGGCCTGATTTTACAAATTCTCTTTTGTTTCAATAGTTAAGTATACCTCCCATGTATAGTCTCATTTTCATTTTATCAATCGCTCCAGAGGTTTGATTATTAAGGTAAGGCGGTAGTCACTCAAAAAGTATTATTACCCGACTGCTCAAAAGGAGGGTGATGTATTTAGAGTGTATGTTTTTATTTTTGTATACAGTGATATCGAATAGGGGTGTACTAAGCCGAAAGTTGGTCACTGTACCCATCCTAAGGAACAACTTTCACTATGGGACCAACTCTGAATTCGAATAAAGAGAACAGCTGTTCCATACAAAAAGTTGATCGGTCGTCGCAATAATGTATGAAACAGCTGATTATTTTTCTCTTATTCAGAGTTGGTCCCATAGTGAAAGTTGTTCCTTAAGATGGGTACAGTGATCCCCTTTCGGCTCAGTAGACTCCTAGCCGATAATCCTGTATATATAAGTATGTACGTAGGTATATCTAACTTTTTGTGACTCTCTAGAACCTAAACCGATACATCGATTTTGATGTGCGATGTGTCATTGGATTTGTCTTCATTTGTAAATAGTTATAGGCTATACTAGTTGCATATCGCGGTTTCACTCGTTAGATACATTGGTCTGAAGCTTACGCAGTCTGGTTTTTTGCTTGCTAGTAACAAGTGGACTAATTAATTAATTAATTAAGGAAGTATTAATTAATTAAGTAGTTCGGAATTATTTTCCGAATTTTCATACCAGCTCGCATAAGGCAAATTTATTATGGCACCATTTCCCGACCGATTCGTCACTCTATTGTTTGTATTATTGTTATTCATAGGAACGTTAAAATTAGTAGTTGAAAACGGGTTATTTTTAAATCGCTAGGCGCTACGCTGAAAATTGCTTAAAAGTAAGTACTCACGAAAAAGTACATTCTCTTCGCAAAAGTACTAGTACATATACTTATATGTTTATATAGATAGACTGCACAGTCTGCTGCAACATAGCCTGCTATATAAAATGGAATATAAAGAAGTTTCAGACTTTGAAGTCCAACCCCTTGCAAGCAAAATTTCCAAAAATCCTTTCCTAGACCTCCATAATAAATACACCATCCAAATTTTATGTCTCTAAGTTCAGCAGTGAAGCTCTGCGTTGATTTCTAGCGAATATCAGTCAGTCAGGACTTACCCTTTTAATAAAAATACAGGAAAATGACCTAAAATTTATTTTTACTGAAAAAGAAACTCAGATATTAGTAAATTAGAAATCTCAGTGATTTCTATAAAAATAGCCGAGCTTTATAAAAAATGTTTTCAAAAGAAAAGATATGTACATGAAAATCCAATCTTATTCGTTGTGGCTCACGAAATATCTGTCAATCATCATTTATTCCCAAATTTCCCAATCATTTTCATTTAATGTGGTAAAATCGAGAGATAATTTAGCGAAAATATAAAGGTAACAAAATAAACAACGTTAATAATATTATAGCTGATTTAAAATTGGCAGGAGTTTATACACAATTTTTTTACTATATTGATGTGTAAATCAAACTACTAGACTAATTTTGATAAAATTATGTTGAACACAATTTATATTAATAATGAAAATAATTGGCCTAGCGCGAGTCGGACTCGACTCAGGCCTTAAGGGTTTCGGTTTTTTTTGCGCTTATCCGCAACTCACCTTACGTAAAGTGACGATGCGGTCTAGGATGTAGCGCGCCAGCCTAGACGAAAGCGATTCACTCGCGGTTAGAAGAGACCGAGATTATAGCTATCGGGAAATAGAGAACCGAAATTCCTCATCCTGGCACAATAAATGTAGACACAAAGCGTTTTATGTGAGTCCATGGAACCTCTGCCATGAACCGTGCTTTTATCTATACTACATTAGTTCCAGTTTCTGCCTGTTGTAGTTAGAGTTAATAATATAGAGCTTCGATTAAATATTTATTTTAAACTGTTTTTAGTTAGTTGTTATAGGGGCAATAAAAATCATCATCTATACACTAAAAATAATTCTCTTGCAACAACTGGTTGCAAAACTGTACAGGAAAACCATAAGAGTTGTGATAAAAAATAAAATTCTTTAAGAACGTCTTTAAGAACTGGTTGTGTAACAAGAGTAATTTTCTCTTTAACTGGTTGCGAAAACCAGTTGGCAATACGGCCATAGCGAAAATTAATACTGGCTCGACTTTTCTGTGGAATACCAAATTATAATAAGATTTGAATTTCAATGAACCTTCGTTTAAAAGCTCGTAGCGTCGGGATTGCCCCACGGCTTGCTATTTGCGTTTGACCTAGTAATAACCTAACTCAGGGACTGATTGAGGATCGGGCTTTGAGGTTGGGTCAAAGTTACTTAACTTACTTATTTAGAGTTTGCATAATTTTAGGAAAAATAGTATAGTCCGCAATGCAATTTAATTGGCCAAGTGAGTGTATTGAACTTTTCTAATTTCTCAGAGATAGCTGAAAGGATTGGAACAATTTTTTTTTGTTTGAAGATGTGTACTTACTTCTCTAGAGGTCTTATTTATATTTTACCAAAATTGATCAAAAGGTTTGAATGTGAAATTGAAATAACTGAAAAAGTTCTTTCGGCGCTGTTCTGCTGTAATGGAAGTCAGTCTATTCAGAATCACTTCTCTTAAAAAGAATTTGTCACGACGAAAAGATAAAAAAAAACATAATATGCATAAACAACAATCATATCAATAACATCCGGACAAAATTACTGACGGACGAATTTTGGCTAATCGAAGCAGAAAAACTTCTATCTCTACCTAAAGTAAAAAAAAATATATTTAAAAAGTTAGTATTTTCAAATTCTAGCAACCCAGCGGGGCAACGCAGCCAGCATTTTGCCTGAAATTCAAAATTTATAAGTGTATAACATATTTTACAACTTTTGCATTTACAACCTTTAAAAAGTATAATTGTGTACTTAGTACGCCCCTGATTCAAGTCTAGGGGACAGTTCTAATTGAATTCTGCGAGATTATGCACGATGCATCACGGCTGACTGCACGCGCGGTATATTTAGATGCAATACTATGCGACCATCGACCGCAGTATCTTTAGATTGGATTTATGCATTGGAATTGTACTGACACGTCACGGGATTACCTTTTGGGGAAATTGTGACGCGAATTAGTACCAGACTGCGATAAAAGAGGGTACGTTTTTTGAGTGTGCATATGTATGTATGTACATTTCTTTGGCACGACCTAGAGCATAAACGGCTTGTCGTATTTTTACGTTTACGGTTGACAATGGGTAAATTAAAATTAAAAAAAAAATAACGGATGACAGATTTAACGGCTTAGCAGTCGTATTTTTTCGATTTTGCTTGTAACCACTTGTTATCAGAGTTTTTTTCTTTACTGAAGTTGGTTAAAAACAAACAAACAAACGAACGCACTTCGGCATTGCGTTTATGTCACCTAAGTTAGGCGAGTTTATATTAGAAAAGTTGCAGATACTCTTAGTTGCTAAACAACCTAGAGTGTTTCATAAACAGTTTATAAAGTTCTCACCAGTTTTAATCGTACGGTAATAAGGGTAAAGTTGTCTGTTAAATTAAAGCCACGTCCGCAAAGGCAGGCGACTGGCTTAGCGTCTATAGCCTCGCTAAGCTCCTTAGCATACGCACAGGGAGGCGACTGGCTTATCGCCTAGAGCCTCACTAGGCTTCTTAGAAACGTTACACAACGTTCGCGGATGGCCTTTCCTACATTCGGATTCCTAGAAATGCTTACCTGTTTGTTTCCAGCCTTAAAGTTTTATAAAAACACGAAAAAAATGTTTAATACGTTTGAATGAATGTCTATTCAAAATAACGATTCATAATATCTTCGTTAAACTTTAGGTAATTTAAGTTGTTTGATAATATAACTATCCAAGTTTTCATAAAAAATAATATGTGAATAATAATTTTAATAGGTAACAACCGAGTTTCATTTGACAGGTGTCTAATTTTTTATTCAATTTTATTTTCATAATAAAACCACTTTATCGGGTTCGATAATTTTTTTATGAGATCACCTGGACAGTATTTATTAAAACTATTTTATATAAAAGAGTTGTTTTAAAAATGTATGAAGTTCCGGCCAGGACAGTGTACATGATGCCATAAAAACGTTAGGTACTATTAATCTTTAATCTATCAACCAAACTCAAAATAACGTAACTTATCACAGTGTACAAATTTTTTTTTCGAATCATAATATTTCCATGTTATTTACATTTGTGACGAGCGGTACAATTTATAAACCAATGTGAGCATTGGAGTCAACCTAGGATACATAAATCTTCCAGAGATGCCATAGTTTCACTACAACTCACAGAATTTAAATATTTTTGTACACAATGAAGGAGGCGACTGACATCGGACACATTTTTCATTAATACACAGTATTATCAACATCTTTAAGAGTTTTTTGGTAGACGTTCACCGTCCTGGCCGAAAATGAAACAAGTATTTTATTCATTACCAGATTTAAAGTGATATATATAATATCTCTGGAAACAAAATAATAAATTGTCCAGACGTCGCCAAATAATCTGAGAACATAATTACAACAATAAAACGAATTGCAAACTTTCTCCTTTTTGAATTTAGTTGAAATACATACAACTGCAGGTAAAATACATACAGTATAGACACACAGTGGAGCAAACAGGAACGTACGGGACGAAATCTAGTTAACACGCTCGCCTCCCTCCGTTGTCAACACATACGAACGATTCCCGGGAATACGGTAAAGGTAACAGTCCACCGGGATTCATGCTGTGAACTATGATTAGGGTTTCGACCTACTTTACATAACGGGAAGTTCGCAATTAGTTGTGATATTTTTACCCGACCGCGAAAGAAGGAGGGTTATGCTCTTCGAGTGAATGTATGTATATACTCGTAGGTATGTATGTATATTTTCAAAACGGCTTGTTGTATTTTTGTGAGTGGTGTCAATAGATTCGTCTTAGTATTGAGTGTGACACTGGGTACATTTAAATTAAAATAGGATGATATACAGTTTTAAGGATTCAACAGTCGTGTTTTTTCGAACTCGCTTCTAACGACTTGTTTATGTACATTTCCTCAATTTCTCTCCTTATGAAAAATACTTTTTTACAGGTCCTTCATTAACTTTCAACGCATATATTATGATGGGGTGTAATAAGTATGTAGTGTATGTGTGACATCGTAGCACTCGGACTGATGAACTGATTTTGAATTTGTTTGAAAGATAAATTATTCAAAAGTGTTCTTAGCATGTTTGATGAAAATCGGTCCAAGGTCGTCGTCGCCACGAAATAGCAGATTACATATCTCAATATGGGTATCAAATAATAGGGCTTGAATAGTAAGTAGGGTACTATATACTAGTACTATGTTAAATGATGAACTCCAAACGCAAGATGGCCGCCACTACGAAATGGCGAATTATATTTATTTTTTATTTAATGTCGGAGTTTTTGTAAATTTTATATAAATACCTAAAATTTACAGATGGAAGAAAGTTTTATCAACCTCGCTCCGTCAATAAGGTTTCAACTGGCGTAGTGGCATTAAAACTAGATGCCAAGCATGCCGGAAATAGCATTATTGCAAGCCTGGGGAATGCTGTCGGACCAAAAAGAACCAAAGAGTTAAGGCTTGTTACAACAACAAAAAATATACCAGAAAGATTACTTGTAGACAATTTAAGATCTACAGATAATCTAAAGAATTTTGGGGTTAGTCATTTCGAATTTCGTAATTAAGACACTTACTAGGTTTCTTTATAATGATCGCATCTCGTACCCTCTCTATCTATACTTCTTCGATTTCAAAACCAAGCTACTGGACTGATTAACATAAAAATTTATATGGGAACAGTGAAACAATAATTCTTTTTATAAAAAGTGACTAGGTACCTACTTAAATAACTATATAGACCTTTTTTTAGTTCTATCGATTTAAAATCAAACCTCCTAACGAATTTTGATAAAATAAAAATGAGATTACATGAAAAATATGACAGCTCAATCAAAAAAAAATTTGATCGGGTGAACCGATCAAATTTTTTCTTCGAGACATCAGGTAACAAATATCAAAAAAATATACGGTCGAATTGAGTACATACTTCCTCCTTGTTCAAAGTTGGTAGAAAAGTGGAGGTAATTCATTGGACTAGATTTTTATAAATACTTGACAGATTTAAAAAAAATATATTAGTTTGAAAGGGTATATATATTTCTCACGTGGTCTCATTTTAATATTTTCAAAATCGTTCTAGAGATTTGACTTTTAAATCAAAAAAAATCTGAAAGAGCCTGCCGTAATGAAAATCGGTAGTAATAGTAGGGGAGCCCACGACGCTAAATAGGGATTTACTTGAGCGTCATAGAGACGTATTGCGTTGCAAAGCTTGGATGATAGGAAGTAGAAAATATTATAGGTGTTTCCCATTTTAGTGGTGGAGGAAGCATCTGGAAGGATATACATTTTTTTTCCTAAGGAAATCAAAACATGTAAATGTTCGAGCGTGTCAGATTATAATATTTTCTATGCTCCATCGTGCTTCTGATAACAAATATAAGTTAAACTGTCAATTTGCATGGTGGGGGTGGCCACACTGGTTGAAAATAGTTAAGAAAAAAGAAAACCCCCCCTTCCTTAACATTCCATTCAAAACATTTAATTATTGACATGCACACTGTTTAGCTAGTAATAAACCTACCGTATCTTAATCTGACGCATTTGGTTATTTCAGGGAAACAAAGTTTTTTTTAAATATTTTGCGGGCTGCTCTATTAGCTCGGCTCTGTATTGAGAGCTTATATTTGGTAGATACACTCAACAGGACCTAAGGAATCTCCCATGTGTTAATCTGCCACGCTCGAGTATGTCACAAAATCCCCTCTTGGGCTCCCCTACTATAAATGGTTTTTTTTAAATTGTGCATGTGTTTGTAAATACTACACGGTATCCCCGACACAGAAGAAATCCTAGTGGCTTGAGAAACGTTTTCAATTTATCTTTTTCAGGCATTCAAAAGTAGCTATAAACATATACGTATATATCGTTCGGCTTTTCTTATAACAAAGAACAAAGAGTAAATTTGCGAGCCCTATAAAATGCAGAAGTCATTTTATTTTAATAACCATTGAACATTAATTTCACGAATACATGCTTATTACAAATTTAGAGCAATTATGAAAATGTAGAGAAAATTAATGCTATTATAAAGACGTAGGAATTTTTGGGCGTGAAGCAAAGTGTCCCTGTTTTAAGTCTGGTAAAATTTTCTTTCTTCTTGTATGTCTAGAGCACTTTTTTACCCGACTGCGAAAGAAGAAGGGTTATGTTTTTCGAGTGTATCTATTTATTTGTTTGTCCCTAGAGCCTAAACGGCTTGTATTTTTATGTGAGTCAATTCAATAGACTCGTTTTCACCTCGCGATATATTTGTAAAATACGTAGGTCTAAAGTTCTTGCAGTAGGGGTTTTAAAGTCACTTTTAACCACGTGTTCCATTATTTTCGTTTTTTCATTTCGAACTCACGTAAATGTAGCAGTTTCCAATGTTGATGAATCTTGATAAAAGAACTAAGATTTTCTGTAAATAGAACTGTCGGGGTTTATTGATTTAGATTTTTTTATTACCATATATTTATTTATTGTAATATAATGTAATGCGATTTTAGCAAAGTTTAATCTCGTACTTACCTAGTAACTAGCCCTAATAAATCGCATTAGGATCATGCGACTCGATAGAGACAATGGAAACGCAGCACGCGATTGAATTTGACCTAGACTGTCTAGGATCTAGATAAGTAGATATTAAAATTGTTGTATCTATGCACACACAAAAAAGACAAGAAACATAGAAATAACCACACCTGCGGGCGACAAAGACCGGCCGAGTGCAGTGCGAGCATGTCATCGTTGAAGACACGAACGACTCATTTCATCCCTGATGAAGTGAGTCGTTGAAGATTGTTGGACCTTTCTAACAATCAGGTACACGTGAAAACCCGTCTTCTTAAAATAAATAAGCTGGGAGAGCGAGGACACCTTTCATTAGAGAACTAACCCGTAGTTCGAGAACATTGACCAGCTCTTTTTTAATTTTATCGGCTGTCAGTGATTTTTTTCTACAGCAGAATTAAGGGTTGTTCAACAGACTCGCATTAAACGCTTTGCGTTTACTTTTTTGTGCTAGCTGCCAGATTGTGACGCAACCGGTTTCTGTATTTCCTAAAAGCTAACGAACTATCATTGAAAAGTGGCTCAATATCGATTTTTATCAAATACCAAGTGTACCTTATGTAGCAAATTATAGAGACTACGTTTTCTTATTAGATTAATCTTTTTCAAAAACCTGTCTGTGACTAAAGTCTTCCCTTACGGCCGGCGCCGATACATTTTTACAGTTACACCTCAAAACCGATATTGATAAAATTGAAATGGGACCACATGGGAGATATAATAGTCCTCTGGTCTCAGGGGGATTCCCCTGAAACGGTAGGTAGAAAAACATTAAATAAAACGTATCGATTTATATCCTACACCATAATCCCGTGCAGGCTCGTAGGTAGGATCAATGCTTGAATACCCTCTTTCATGATCTATTACTGTGGGAATTGTCCCTATTCTATTCCTGTCGTTGTAGATTTAGTCTGGATAGAAATCACTAGAAACTTGTATCAAATGATTACTAGTGATTGAGTTCTGTATTGTATGGGTCTCTCCGTGGAGGATTTATTTGATGTTAGGAGAGATTTCCTGTTGGAAATTTCTTAGCCAGTCTCGTAGTTTTTTATATAATAATTTAAAATTCATACAAAACTAGTGAGCAAATAATATAGAGTATATATTTTTGAGTTGCTTATGTAATCGTTATCATATTATAAACGCGAAAGTCTGTAAAAATGTGCCTAAGTCGAATTCTTTCACTCAAAAACTGCAGAACCGATTTGGTTGAAAATTTGTAAGGAGATAGCTTAGATCCTGGGTTACTCGTAACTCCACTACTGTATTAACGCGGGTAACACCGCAGGGATCTACGTATAATACGGTACAAATCATACATACATAGTTACCTACGAAAACACGGTTAAAATTACACACAAATGTTTTCTAGCTAATACCGCCTACATATTCCATGTAAAACGATACTAAAACGGCGAACAAAAACAACATTAACGCATTCAAAGAAGGCGGCGTGTATCGCAGATCGTCGTTAAAATGCTCACGTATCCCATCGATCGCGCATTGTCCGGTGAGTGTATACGGGACGGTATTTCAACGAGCGAATTACTCACGCGATTGGCTGGAATTGTGCATTTGTACTTCCTCTTTAGTAAAATAATTTCATGAATGCTATCGGGAACATGCATAAAAATAAATTTGGCAAGTGAGTAATTTAATTCAAGATTTAGACATACAATTGTTGTAACTTCGTAAATATTTCTATTTGTTATAAATCACATAGTTCTTAAATGATTATTTTTTAAATATTCAACGCAATTTTTCATTTTAGGTTAACTTAACCGGTTATAAACAATATTAGGGTGGTAATAAAATCTGCACAGAAAATTTAACTGTGTCAATTTTCACGCAATAAAATTTAACCCAAAATTGTGGTAGAAGGAGTAGAGATCTATCAAATACATAACCTCAGTATTTCCAGAGCTATCGCATACATGACTATTGTTTTGTTTTGTTGTATAGTTTTGTTCCCAACAAATTCAACAGCTTATTTCATAACAAGCTGGCTAGAATTCTCCGCCATGTATTTACAGATCGCGTAAGCAATACGACAATAAACCAATTGCGAGCGACCACCGACATTGCGTAACTGGTGTACTGGACTAATAGGGAAAGTGGAGACGCTACTATATATATTACATCTCATCTAGATAGATATATCCAGTACTGTCTGGCCCTTGTTATGTCTGTGTCATAGAAAAGTTAGGGCCAACTACGAATAAAAGCGTTGTAATAATTTATTCTAGAAAATTGAAAATAGAATAGAAAATAGTTGATTTACGAATAAAAATAACTTAAAAATATTAATTAATCGTAACATAAGTAATCGCTCACAATTTATAGTGCTTAATAAGAATCCCTGTATTAGGAAAGTCATGTTCTGTAATGTTTACTGTGTAATTATGTGTTGCTGTTTCGCCTACCAATTTCCAAAAAAGAGGAGGTACTCAATTCGACTGTTTTTTTTGTAATTTTCTCGGAGATGGGAGGACCCATATAAAAATCCTTTTTTTGATAGGGGCACATGGGGATACATCTGGGCTCCCATTATTACTTTATCATAAATGATCAAGACGTTTAATTTTTAAATTGGAATATCTGATAAAGTTATGTTGGTGAATCCTGTAATAGAAGTCGGCAGTCGTATTTTTTGTTTTAAAATAATTATTTCTTCGTTATGTCGCTACGCTACATAATTTTATTATGAACATCGCTACCGATTTGACTGTGTTCCATAATTTTATATTAATTTTAAACTAGACTGTAAGCTAGAGATTCATTGATGGAAGCGTGTCCCTGTTTTATGCAGATTTTACATTTAGGCGAGTTGTGGCGAATGAACTGCAAAGTTTGATTTGGTGGCGAACTTAAGTTTTTTTTGCGATTTTTTATTTGAGATTGGTCTAAGAACGATGATTCTCTTTAGCTTTATTTTGATTGATTTTAGATTCTTTTAGATGATTAAAACCTTACTAATTTACTTAATGCTGAATTCCTAGACTCTAGAAAATGTACGTACGTACGTAAATCAAACGTTTTTGGTCCGCCTAATAAAAACGTCTTAGTTAACGATTCGCAACTGATATCTATATTATTATAAATCTGTTTAGCCCTAAGAGATTCAATTTCAAAACGATTTAATCATACCGCTATCTAGTTGTATCGAGATATAGTCGTATACGATATATAGCTATACGACAGAAGAAGATAAAATAGACGTTTTGAAATTTTCCCTCTTGTTTTTAAATTTCTATGTTTTCTATAAACAAATGTCTAAATTGTGTGGTACGTTTATGTAAAGTTATAGCATACATATGAGACAGCGCCTTATGTTATTCTAATCATACAGAGAAATATAATTTAATAAACCTTTATGATGGCATAAGAGTATATTTTCCTTTCTACAAATCCATTGTTCACCTATACTCGTACCTAACGGACTGACAGTTTCCGAGGCACAAAATCTACCTTCGACTTCCGGTAACTTTTCATTCGGGCTCTACGCACTACTACCGATTATGATAACAAGTAATCAAATAAAAATAAACTGTGAACCGTCTACCATGAGACCACAATATTTTCTGCGTCTTTCTAAAATTAAAACAACCATTTGATCGTTTTTTCTATATCCTAGAGTTATTAGTTACGGTGGTTTTACGCATGTCTGTCCCAAATTTTTCATAAACTTAGCGTGGCGCTTTTGCAAATTTCACTATTTTTTGGGGGAAATACCGCCCCAATGAGAACAACATTGGGAAAATCTTTCATATTCAGAATTTTTATTTTTTAATATGTTCCGCATTTATCTGCCAAATATTATTGACAGCCTGTAAATGGCGTCGCAGCCAACTTGAGCCTGTTTTTGCTGGTAAAATATTTGTAGTGGTGCGTAAAATCCAGAGTTCCATTAACTTTTCATACGGCTATCTCTCGACACAAGGTAAGCTTTTTGTAATGATTAACATTTTCCTGTTTGTGGACTGAACCTGACTATTTGCGGTGAAAAGAATTTGCTTATGCCATTAGTTTGGTTTATTTAGGGCCGTTAACAAAGAATAAAGGATATTTACTGTTATTACTTGTTTGAAAAAGTTAAGGTAAAGGAAAGCTGGTTTGTTATTCTACTTGTTATGACGAACCTCATTTAAATGTGATGGTAAAGATACTATAATAAGCAATTTTTAGCAACGTTTAGATTGTCAAGTCGTGGTATATTTTATTTAGAAAACTAACGCGTGTTTTATATATTATTATTAACAGTACGAGTTTTGACGCGTACCTGATTGTTGGAAAGGTCCAACTATAGTTTCGTTCACATTCAGTGAACTTCATCAGGGATGAAACGAATCGGTCATGTTCACAACGAAAATACGTCTCGGCCGCTCGCCGCGCGCGTAACGTCATCGTCGGCTTTAGGGGTGGGGGGTTGGTAGACAGTGCCGCTCCGTCGGTCGGCTCGCCTTCGAGTTCCTCGCTGCTGGAGACATGCTAAGTTCCTCCAGGAAGTCTCCAGAACGCATAGCTCACTAAGTCGTCGTATATAAATTACTAAAGGAACCACTTATTTACTGACAAAGCGCTCTATTTTCTTCACAGATCGTGACCAAATTAGAGAGCTAACACGGTTCTGATGTCACGTTAAATTGTAGATTCTTGTCTTAATATAACAATGGAACTATGTCAGAGGCTTTTAAGCGGCCTTGAAACTTTGATCCAAGGTTACCGTGACTCAAAGACGGGAAAGATTTCGCTTGTAGGTAACTTAGTATTCTTTAAATACTGTCTTATTGATACGAGTATGTACTCATAAACTTATAATCAGACAACTATCCTTGCTTCCCTCAATATTCTTGAACCAATTGACACACTTATCCCCGTATATATTTCACAAACAGACTTAATATGTCACAGACAAGGTAAAAGATGTATACACAATTTACCTTTATTTATTCCCATTTTTTGGTGCTTTATTCTAAACACTCATATTCATTTATTACTAACAAACTTAACTTATATTAAGTAAGTTAACGCATATATTAGTTTATATAGCTACAATTTTCTCCGTCATAAAGTTGCCTGGAAGAGATCGCTTTTTAGCGATAAGGCCGCCTCTTGTAGCACTATAATTTGTAAAAAAAATCTCATGTATATTTTTTTGTGCGTTTGTAATAAAGAATTGACCTATCTACATATATTTTATGGACACTAATACAAATTGTAATTACTTTCCTTATAAAGAAAACCCTGGTTTCTTTAGCATAGTTTTTACTAGTTCGGAAGCCAGTAGATTCACTACCTATATGCAATGTAAAAATATCAATAAAATCAATGATTGATTGATAGATATCTGGAGATAATGTAAAGTAAACAGCCAGATTGAAGAAACTGAGAATGTAGATAACATAACGTACCTTTATCATAAGTCAGAGTTTTGCCAAATATATATGCATACATATATGTATATACATATATATATCAAATAGTATCTAATATAAAACATTAGAGACATTTTATTTAAAATATATAACTGGATATATATTTTCGTAATTTATATAATCTAATGTATATTTTAGATTATATCTATTTATACTGAACGATTGGCAAACTTGGACCGTAATATTATTTGTTCTGTGCGTGGACCGACGATATCCTTTATAGGGGAGACTCGTGCGCACTAAGCAGAAAAATCTCTAGGTATTCATGATGATTATCGTCAAATTGATCCGATCACTGATGCTATAGAATTAGTTTGGTCAAGGTTTAGTTCTAAGGTCAGTAGACTAAAGTTCTGGTGACCTGGTTTAAACTACTTCCGACCCTTCTGACTTGTTCATTATCATGTTTGACAATAATAGTTGGGAATTCGAATTGAAGTCTCTATTTCCATTTTGTGAAAGAGTTCTCAACGTTACTTGTAAATTTATACGTGTCGAAAGGGATAAATAAAAGTATGTTATGTTTCTATTTTACAGAAAAATTGCCACTTTTGCTAATTCAAAAGATGTTAAGTGTCAAGTAAAAATTTTCAAACTCACTGTTTCAAGGATAGATAATAATTTAAACTGCAATATAGTATATCGGCATCTGACTTCTACGAGTAGCTCAAAACTGACAAATATTTACAAACTAATATTTTATTTAGAAAGTTAACGCATGTTTGATTGATATTGTTTAAGAAGACGGGTTTGTACGCGTACCTGATTGTTGGAAAGGTCCAACTATATTTTCATTCACATTCGATGAACTTCATCAGGGATGAAAAGAGTCGTTCTTGTCTTCAACGATGACACGTGATGCGATACGTGTTACACAATACCAACTTATATTGTTTTAATATTGGCCGAGCAAGTGAAGCGAGCAAAGTGTCTTTGCTGCGGGTCTGGCATAATTTTCTTTCGTCTGTTATAATATTTGTGTGCTTGTATGTCTCTTGAAGTTACGTACTCGAAAGATTAAAACATATGAAAAAGGTCGATAATGTGACTGTCGATTTTTTTAATAATGTCGCGATAAACATCGTTGCGTGTTCGTTTGCGGAATAACAGTTAATAATTATAGTACAATTATTATGCATAATCAAAATTCCAAGTGCACAGTGTGGTCTATCTGAATAGAGGACAACAAAAAAAAATTGTGCTTGAATGTATCCCCTAACATCATCACACCGTCGTAATATTGTAATAATCGTAAAGTTCTAATTGGTCGGGAGACTTGCTAAGGAAAAATACCTACTAATATTGACTAATCTAATAACAAATGTCATTGACACATACTCAATTATTCCATTCTTTGCTGTAACTTTCTGAACGCTGGGCAGAGCGAAATGTATCTTTAATTGTTTAAGTCTAATTTTGGCGTAAGTTGGTTTACAGGTAGGGGATTGTTTAGCTATATATTAAAAAATCTGACATATTTCTTTGTTTTGTTATAGGTACTATAAATAGGATAAATCGAAAGAAATGTGGAAAATAAGAGAAACAGACATCCATTGCGACCCTACCCACACCTAAATCCCTACCATGACTTCAGAAAAGCCGATAGATGTCGCCAAAAAAACGGACGCAAAGAAAGCGGACACATGCGCAAAATTCGCCGAAGAAACGGAAAGAAACAACAAAACCACCGACGACAGTCAGAGACGATCACGTGAACTAATGAGGCTAGTCTACGAGTTACCTGAAGAAATTAAAAAACCCGAGCTTATAAACAACAACATGCTTAAAGATAACCCACCGATAACAATAGTCGAGATAACGGAACATAACGGTTGTGAAACAGAACTCGAAAACGCTAGCGATAATGGTGTTTACATCAAAGTTGGCAGTCCAGACAATTTAGGCAATAAGGTCGTATACGACGTTCTAGATACTAATGAATTGATAATGCATTGCGGTGATGAATATAAAGAAGTAATAGATAGAGTATCACCGGATGAAAGTACTGATGAAGATTTGTTAGAGTTAAAGAGGATTTTGGACTCGAAGCCTAAGGTTTTGGAGAGGTATTTGAGGGAATGTGCATCGGTTGATGAAGTGAATAGGATACATAGTGTGACGTCATCGGGTCCGCTGTCTCCAAGGCCACATCATGAAGCGAGGAGTACGTCTGTGACGTCAGACTTGTTCCAGCTATGGCTGTCTTCGTCGCCTATAAAGGTGAGTTTTATTGAATTGTTTTATTAACAACGATATGCTAACATATTGAATGAGTTATATGTACGTATGTAAATAAAACAAATTAATGACGTTTCGTTAGAAATGTTGCTACTAAGAGTGACTTAGCAATTTTCTCAAAGGTATTACGTAGGTACTTACGTATTATATTAGTTTCGTTTTTGTGTTTAGACCAATTTCGTTGGGTAATTGTGATTTGAAATAAAGTCAAGTGCTCAAGTTCCTAAAATGTGAATAGAACAAGAATCCTCTATTTTTTTCTGAGAAATCGTGTTAAATAATATATATAATTAATAGAATTGGATTGTAAATGTATATAAGACTAAGCATAAAAAATATGAAACTAAGATAAGACAACTCTTAAAAAAACAGTTGGAAGACTTAAATTATTTAAATAACAATATTACCTGCACCAGTTAGAAATGTAGCTCATTTTCTGAGCTACATTTCTAGTAGGCGCCTTAGCTCTCAAAGAGATTTCTTCTAGGCAACCATGTACGTAGAAGATATAATATTAATATTACAATAGTAAAGAAACCTTGGCAAAGCTTCAAACTTTTAACTTTGCGGATTAAAACCAGGAGTATTTCGCTACGCTTAGATCTTTGCTTTACTATACATCAATGTTGAGCAAAAACGGAAAACATCTTTCCAACTACATAATTTAAACAAAGCCTAAAACATATATCTAAGGAATAATTTAAAACTAAAATAAAAACATATGAAGATACCTTATAGTCCGCGCGTCTCGACACGCACTTGACGAAATAGTTCGATAACTACGCACAAACTATGTGACGTCATAAATTATAATCATGCAATAAACGGCGTTAGTCCTCCGCTTTAGGCAGAGTACTTAGTGAGAGAATAGATGACAATAGATGAATAGAACTCAATTTAGACTAATTTAATTACAAATGGGGAATACCATTGTTTAAATAACGACATTATATTACGATATTAAAGGTGGCTAGGAATAGACAGCGGTTTTTTAAGGTATAATTTCATCTTTAGATCTACATATTTTGCTATATAAAGAGCTCAGAGCGGCGCAACACCTCACTTTCGATTGAGCGCTTGAAGAGTCAAGATCTCCTGAAGATGCCTTGTGCTAAGGCGTAACAAGAGACGAGGGAATCAGATACTGAGAAAAAGAGAAGTAATAAGGCGATTGGAAACAAAAATACTTTTCGATTTCTCACGCTGACATCAAAACACATCGGGATAGCACTAGATATTCTTTATTTAACCTCTTATTATAAATGGATTTCCGTAAAGTTACGCCTGACTCCATTAGTTATTTGAGAGGTGATTAATTACAAGTAATATTATCGTCAACTTAAGAGAGAAGAGCATTGTGGTAGTTGGAAGGTCCGCAAAAATGAAAATTACGTAGATTTCCGTCTCTGCTTGTTTGGGCATCTAGAAAGTATGATTGAGTTTTTCGGTAGAAAGGACCTATGAGGATTACCCTGAAATCGAAAACTCAGGTAAATAGGAACCTCCAAAAATAAGGACTAAATACCTGCTAAACGCAATGTTTAGGAAGGAGTGACGCCTTTTGCTGTCAGAAACCAAGACACATTTTAGGTCTTTGTCTCAGGAAAAGTAATTATAAGTATGCTATTAACCTTTTCCTTCTTGCAAAACCTTTCCTAGCGCCGTAAAATCCTTTACATTTGAGGTTTTGTTTAATACGAGCAAAATCCTTTAGGCCCTTATCAGGCAGGGTGACATTACTTATTCACGCCTCACACCATCCCTTAACCAAGCTTTGTGGGTGCCTAAATGAATAAATGATATCCTATCAGCTGCTACGATCTGTATGGGATTTGGACTGACACCGGTGGGATTGAGATAAGGTTTCATTTATTTATTCCTATTGTAAATAGCGTAGCATTAAATAAAAGCGTAGTAGATAAATATCCGGTAAATCATAGTTTTGTAGAACATGTATCCATCATCGTAGTATCTTTAAAAAACGCGTAAGCGAAAATATTTATTGACATAGGTACGTATAAACGCATAGCGTCCCACTGCTGGGTACGGGTCTCCCTTATGAAAGGAGTGTGGGCCTTAGATGGACAATTGCGGGTTGGGGACGTCGCTTATATTTAAAAAGATTATCCTTCTTCGACAAGCGTGTCTTCACGGTGTTTTTCTTCAGCGTTTAAGCAACTGAGTGAAAAACTCAGAGTTGCATGCCGTTAAACCTGAAATCAAAATTAGTGACATAATTAATGACAATAACATTACGAAAATTGCAATAGCTTAACAGTCTGCTATTTTTAAAATCGGTGTTTACTTATTCTGAAGAACAATAGTTGACCGAGCAAGCAAAAGCAAACAATCTTCAATGTGTGTATGCTTTATGTCAAAGTCGCAACAAAATCGTGGTTACGAAGTTGATCGTGGTCACGGTAGTAAAATACACCAACAATACAAGAACGTTTAAACAAAAATTTGTGACCGACTTTTACTATGACAGGCGTCGATACAACTTTTGTAGTTATTTCAAACCAAAAAGAATTGGTTTTGGATCGGTCGAACCGAGAAATCTGGTAGCAATTATATTTAAAAAAACATACCCGTCGAATTTAGAACTTCCTGGTTTTCCAGGAAATCAGTAGAAAATATTTTGCGAAAGTAATATTTTGAGAATATAATATTATAAGAAAAATCTATAACTGTCGAGCTTACCTAACCTTAAGACAGCTATATACCGCCAACTTGTCCATACAATAAGATATAGCACTTTTCTATCTTTTAATGTTGTCCAATTCCAGTGGTTTATTTTTCACATAGCTAATACATTATTTACTAGGTCTTACCATCTTATTTTTTTCTGTCTTTTATATCACATTGAAGTTACAAGTTTCCTAAGCAGTCATATTTTTGCGCTGATACGATGCCTATTAAAATACTTTATTATGCAGAAATCAATAACTTCTTTCAAAATAATAAAACGTGTAGACCTAAAATAAATTATGGCAAAGTGATTGACACCACTAATTACGTTACGAAAGAGGTATGCCCCGGAACAAAAATTGTATCTGAAACACGAAATCAGTAGAGGGTCGGCGATCCTCTTAATTCCATTCCACATCCTCTATCATTAAAGTAATGCAGTGTAAGTAAGTACAGTTAACATTCAGCTGACTGAAATGGCGGCAGATAGTGTATCAGCAGTGTTTAGTGCTACTCCAGCTGATAATGTTGAAAGCCTCTCGAATGTATCTCATCCGGACATGGCTCACGTGTTGGTCAATCCACAATGTTTCATAATGCCAGGTTACCTTGTAAACAAATTATAATACAAGTTATACACTAAAAAAGTGAAAACCGGCTTCCATTAGGCACGCAAAACTTACGTTACAATAGCAAAAATTACTTAACTGATTTTGATGAAATTTATGTCGGACCACTTCAGGAGACCCTTCATAACTAATTGGTTTACAATTGACAGAAATATCGATAAACATTCACAAAAAAATACGTCCAGACGAATACAGTCTCCTCATTTTTGTTAGTCGGTTAAAAAACGGCCAAGTGCGAGTTGAACTCGCGAGCTATAGAATCTGTATCATTATCTAAACAACATTAGTTCAAGTTTCTACCTGTTGTCGTTATTAATGTCGAGCAGAAAATGTCAAAAATCACGTTCCTATGTTGTATAAGAGCCCTCCATAAAATACTAATTTTAAGATAAGATAAGACAACTCTTTATTAAAAAACCAGCGTAACTATAAAATATTATAACAAATATATACTAGGTTTCACAATGGCGGCCTTATGGCTTAGAGCGATCTCTTCCAAGCAACCATGCACGTACATTAATAATATAAAATTAGAGAGGCCTTAAAATATTACACTGAACAAACATATTTTGTAAAATATTATTTTATTTAGATATAACAATTTATTTTGAATATAACTAAATATTCTGTATACTCGTGTATGTTTCTTGTACGGGAGACGTACTTACATATGTATTTTTTTTTTATGGTTCCGTACGTAGACTATGTTTTTATAACGGCAAACAAAAATATACCATTCGTAAAAGTTTCTACTGTCTAGCTATCTCGTTTCATGAGATACAGATACTAGTGACAGACAGACAGACTGACGGAGAGACAGCGAAGTCTTAGAAATAGGGTACGGAAACCTAGAGATAAGTTTGAATTTGACGTCCCTATTTCCCAAAAAGTTTAATGTAGCTCTTTTCAAGTCGCACGATTAAATCGATTTCGTCTGGTGCTTCACTTGAGCTGCATTGACGCTTTAAATCGAGCGAATTAGTGAGCGAATCTTATTCTAGATAAAGAATGGAATATCTGGATAATGGATATGGAATGGAAAAAATATAGTCATATAATGTAGTAGCATGCATGTATGAGGTGTTTCTTACCGAACACCGACGTTATGCAACGTTCACCTCGTCTAGATTAAGATGGGTCATTATGCAGTTGCAT
The DNA here is from genome assembly GCA_947049295.1 of Ligdia adustata. Classification (NCBI taxonomy): domain Eukaryota; kingdom Metazoa; phylum Arthropoda; class Insecta; order Lepidoptera; family Geometridae; genus Ligdia; species Ligdia adustata. Next base: position 3,890,597 of record OX346236.1, on the reverse strand, counting down.
TTTCAACTGAAACGCTTCGCTCGCTCAAACTGAAGAGAATGCTCCCGATATTGCATTAGTATTGATTTCAAATCTTTAGACTCCTTTGAGGTTCGGTCTTTTGAAAAGGCCGGCGACGGTAAACAGATCTTTTGATCGCCAACGGGTCTCAGAGGTTTAAAAATAGACCTTTCATGTTTTGCTTAAAGAGGGTAATAGTCTTTTATCATTGGATGGGGTAGGCATAATAACTCCGACCGTCGAAGACATGATCGCCACATTATAATTATACTGATGAAGTTCACAGAATGTTAACGAAACTACGTTTAGTTGGATTTTTCAACGATTAGATACGTGTTGAAACTCATGTTAATAAACTGAAAAATAGAAAAAAATCTTAAACCTAACTTCCTTTAACTTATTTTAAAACTAATAATACTCTGTAGCAGTGTAGCAGTGTAAGTGACGACAAGGCTGACTTCACCTGCCTAAACACCGAAAGGTACTGAACAGATGTTTTTTTTCTGCTTTTAATTTTTTGTACACCGAATGTGAACGAAAGTATCGTTGGCAACACTTTTGAGATTATTGTGCAAGCCTGTGTCATAAATAATATCAATCAAACATACGTTAGTTAGCTTACTGATAAAACTGACGTTTACAAGTTTGATGGATTTACCTAGGAAGCAAGTATATTACTTTCAAGTAAAATAAAAATTGAAATTTAGGGAAAGCAAACTAAAATTCAAATCATTACAAAACACAAACTAAGCGAACAACAGAATGATTACGACAAGTACCGATAGAACTTTTTTACTTATTTCGATCTAAAAATCCAACCTCTGAACCGATTTTGATAAAGGTTTGGATGTCTCGAAAAGTATCCTTTTCCAAATAGCGTGATGGAACTCAATTTTAAATATTTTTTTGAATGAAATCCTTTTTATAAACTCAGTGAATATATGTCAATGCATCTTGTGGAATCATCGTTCTAGTGTGAAGAACAACCATTACAAAATGTTAGTAATAGGTAAAGAAATAAATGACATGATGTAAATGTATAATATAATAACAATTTGTTCTTAGAACTATAAAAGTATTTATAAATTAAGTTTCTTTTTAAAGTAATTAATAATTAAAATGTAAGAAGACTTGTCTGTAACGAATGTTATTTAAAGGCCAATAAATATTTCTTATTCTTATTCTTTCAAACAAGAAAAATAACAGTTTTTTCTCCACATTGATGTGTGACAAAGTTTAAATTTCTTGTCGTAATATTCTACAACAACGTCCTCTAAGGCTTACAGTGTCACAGACACGCCAATAAAGCCATGTCGCTATATATCCAACAATGAATTCACCAAACACATTTACAGCAAATTCCGTCACGAAAGTCACTCTTATATTTCGCTAAATTAAAAAGCATGACGGGTTAAAACGCGTTTAACCTTTATTTAATTTCCCCGGGGTGTTATGTGATTTACCGAAGTGTACCCTCGGGGAGGTACATTTTTGAGCTCAAAGCTATTTCCTTTTTCCTACGTAACACAATAAAGGGCGCGTTTTGAAGAGAGAATTAAGTTGAACAAGGTTTTTGTCGCATTCTGGGGCGTCGTTTGTGCGAGCGGTTTTCGATTTTGTAGATTTGTACTGAAGTTCTAGCATATTAATGGTTTGTTGGTCGGTTGGGTTAGGTTACCTATGTATAACCCGTATTCACGTTACATAGAATATTAAAAATGTAATAATAATTTGGATTTTGATAAATTAGCTAGGTTTTTGTCTTTTTATAAACATAAAAATATAATTAAACTTTAATAAATTAAACGTAGCTCACAAAATGGCGCGAACTTTGGAGTCTGCGTAATATTTATATATATTAAAAAAAATAAGTGGAATTGAACATTTCAAAAAAATTATAAAACCCCCCGATATTAGTTGTGACGGTCATCTTGGATTAAAAATTATCATAATGTTTAAATCATAGTACTCTTCTAGTTGAGGGACTTGTGAAAGAATTGTACTTCGGCATTTTATGGCGGCGGCCATCTTGGACCGATTTCCATCTAATATGACTACGCTCCCGACAAATACAGCTTACATACAAAAAAATCAAAATCGGTCCATCTAAGATGCCACAAACAGACACACAAGACAAAAAACGGTTCTGTGGGTTTTCTTACTTTTCGAATGGGTGCGGCGCCATTTAACATTCAATTTTTATAACCTTAACATTAAACAACAGTCTTCAGCTTTGAAGGACTACTCTAAAATTTAAGATAAGAACTTGCGTGTGCCTACTTTTCTTAAGATAGGTTGAAAATTACGACCTGTACTAAACATAGAAGAAAATACTATCATCTGTATTGTTTAAGAAGGCAGGTTCTCACGCGTACCTGATTGTTGGAAAGGTCCACTTATAGTTTCCAGCTTTCCAATAATCAGATACGCGTGAAAACTAGTCTTCTTAAACCATATGAATCAAACACGCGTTACGCGTATATTAAGAGACCAAGCATCGGTCTTTCTATATAACTACTTTATATAAGTTATGAAAATGAAATCTTTAAAAAAAAATATTAAAGTTGAAATTATTATACCTCCAGTGTCAACTAGACAATGAAGTTACGAGTAGGTACCCTAGGTATTCGTCGCGAGACTAAAAGAGCACCGTTTTGCTAACAAGCAAGGGTGGAGTTCGTTAGGGCTGCCTGATAGAATAACCTTATATATTGCTGACTTAAAAGTTAAAACCTTATTTTTAACCCCCGACCAGAAATATCGACGTGGTGTTATAAATTAGTGTGTGTGTCTGTTTGTAGCATCGTAGCTCCCAAACGGATGGCCTGATTTTGTTTTTTTTTTAGGTAAGTCGGGAGTGTTCTTAGCTATAATTGATAATAATCGGTTCAACAAGGCCGCCCGCTACAAAATGGCGAAGTAAAATTTTTGTCACAACTCCCTCAATATAGAATAGAATGGAATATGGTTTATTAGCTTTGGTGTTTTGGTTTATATGGGTATCAAATAAAAGGGCTCGACTAGTAGAATACTTATAATTTCAAATGTTTTGCCCATATAACTGTGATTTGTACTGAAAAATAAGAGTATTATTAGTAATTACTTAATTTTGATTTATTTGTATTCACCTAACATATTTAATAATTTAATTTAATGTTTAATTTTAATTTAATCAATTTTGCAATTTTCACATGTTAAGTGTCAGGCTGTACAAAATAGGCTGTACAAAAATTATAATGATCTCTTCTTCTACCCTATTTTTTCCGAAATAAATATTTTTTCAATTCATTTCAGTTCCAAGATGGTTGCTACAACGAATGTCGGGTTATTTAAAAATGATTAAATTTTACTGGTGTTAAATGCTAGGCGACCTTTTATTACCATTCCTTTGCAATGGTATCATTACATCGATGGTACCATGGCAAATATAATTTTTTGCTTACGGCGGTACAGTCATTAATCACTCTGTCACTAAAGGTGAAAGATTTGTGTTTTTGTATGTAACGAAATTAAACACTACAGAACCGATTTATAAAAAAAATATGTTGCCGCTATAAATCTACATTACCACTGAGCAAGATAAACTATAATTAATGAATAACTACACAATTATACATTTTAAATTCCAGATGGCCGCCATAATATAGCGGATTACATATTTTTTTCTACCGAATTTCAAAAATGAGGAAACATTAATTAGTTTTTTATTTTTTTAATTATTAGTAATGTTTGTTACCTGAGTTCTGGAGACGACTAGACCAATTTGAATAATTCGTTTATTTATTGTAAAAGGCTTAATCAGCATGTTGTCCTATTTTCATTTTATCAAAACCCGTCCAGAGGTTTGAATTTAGTTGAAATAACAGAACAATTTTCATGCTTCATGCAACATTGTTCTCTATTGTATTTTCTATTTTTGTCAAAAATTGCTTGTTTTTTGTCACAAATAAACCATATTCTATTCTATTTTTTTAAATAACTTATTTTTTACTATTTTGTGACGGGGCAAGTTTTTAATTTTGTGTTTTACACGACATTTAAAGCTAAATCGGTGCAGTAGTTTTCGAAGACTTTTAGACTGCGTTTAATAGAATAGAGCTTATATGAAATGTGCTAGTTAAAATTGTTAAATAGCAACCCTAGTTACTGTTAACTAATTGGCTGAATTTACTTTGCAAACGTTTACACTCCCAGTGCGCTGCGGTTTACTGACAGACTGACGACACCCACTGACTATTCTATGTATACAGTAAAGTTACTATGAACATTGCATTTTATGCAACTACTTTTAAGAGAAGACAAATTACCGGCTTCCATTATCTGCGGCAGACGACGTCAAAACTTTTGCAGTTATTTCGATTTAAACATCAAACCTCTGGACATAATTTGATAATAAATTTAAACTTAATAAATAATAAAAATATTTACACATTAAACGTCTGTGAAGGGGTCGGTCCACTTCATTTAACGTTTGTGTTTATCAGTGTTGCCGTCTTAGAAAAATCAGAAAAGAAACATTAAAAAGAACCGTAGAAATGAGTACCTTCGTCTTTTTAGGAAAGTCGGTAAAATAGGCATGACTAACTAACTACAGCAAAAAAATATCAATAGTATAAACGTCATTGGCAGTATAAGTCATCTTTAGTTATCGATCTACATATAATCCAAATGCGCCAATCCGCTATCAGATGGCAGCGTACCTAGTTTGTTAGCGATATTGCAGTTTTCGTTTTTTACAAAGTTATACAAAATAACTGTTCACGACGTGTTACTCGTGAACAGATATTTGATATTTATATTGCGATAAATTGACTAGTTATTATATTCTGTAAAAGCATTTAATCCAGCTGTAGCTGTATTTAGCGGTGCTGAAGATTATTCCATAAATTTTAATGTCTGTCAGAATGTCTGTCGCCATTTCCGTTGAACCCAGAAAATGCGGAAATCGCTTTGGAAAGTTAAATGTTTTGGTATTTGCCATAAAACCGCGGATGTCAACCTCAAAGCACTCGAACCGCGTGTGCAAGGATGAATAAATACAAGACACAAGACATCAATAAATAAAACTATATTGTAAATGTAATTATTATTTCGATACCGTTTTTTAGTTCTTCTTGAAATAAGGTGTTTTAAGTAACCTACTTAACTTAACATACATTTAACATATATGTAACAACTTAACATATATTTAACATATATGTAACAAACTTAACATATATTTAACATATATGTAACAAACTTAACATATATTTAACATATATGTAACAAACTTAACATATATTTTTCAGAGATGCGCTTATTGAGTAAACGAATATCGATGCGCAGGCTCAGGTAGAGTAGGATCAGTGGGTAATTTCCATTACATTTTAGAGGCACTTGAGTCTTTTTTTTCGATTTTCGATATTAAATTGATTTACTTACGATATTAATAATACGAATTTAATACTCAATTTTAATTTTGTTTACTTGACTTCAGCTTCAGTTAGTTGAAATTTATCTAATTACTTGTCTAATGTTGCTTATGGTGGTTTACCGCTAGTCGCCTTCGAGACAGAGTTCTTAAGCCGGCCAAATGCGTCTACTCTTTAAGGGCCACAACGGGAACGAGTTAGCCCAATATGTCTATGGATTCGATTACTGTATATTATCGATAATTGAATACTCGGTACTCAAGGACATAATTAGTAGTGTTTTTAAATAAAAAACGCCTCAAAATTATATGATTTTTTTTCTCCTTTTCGTATTCCACTCATATAAAATGGTTATACGGTGTCATATTCATGTCCATGTCTCATCAATTAGGTACATAGCGATTATAATTTATTTGTGACATTGCGTCGTTATAAACCACAAATGTCTGCTAAACTCTGTAAATTATTCAGCGAGGAAATATAAAAAAAAGGTGACGTGTCCTAAAAGTAATTCATCCTACCTCACATGTCAACCGAAGCACTTAAAACCATCGTAACACGATATTTGTTTGTGGGAGGTACCGTTCATCCGCTGATCCTCAGGTTATATTTGCGGGAAGTAAGTGGTTTACCCTTCAACGTTTAAACGCGATAAAAGGGTTTCTTAAATTTATTTTGTTTGCATATTTAATGCTAGTACGAGTAGCTCTTACGCACTAACATAAAACGAAAAAAAAAACCGCATTATGTGTTGAATTTCCTAAAAATATTTTGTTAGTAACCCCTAAATCCTATTATACACCCTTTAAGTTTCATATCTCTAGTATTATTAAAGAGCGTACGATTTTTTTTGTTTCTTGTTTTGAATCTTCTGGGTTATACGCATAGATGCGTAATAGTGAAGACAAAAATAAATATAAATGAATTTTGATGATACTCATCCTGAGTATAGTGAACCCATTTTCGGCTTATTAAGCCCCTTACCTTGTATTACTTTCTGCTTTTGGTTTTTCTGTTACAAAAAACCCCCTCTACTGGATTATCAGCAATAATTTGTACCTAAGTCTTGAAAGCGACCTGCCTAAATAGATTACTCAAAACATCAAACGCTGTCGAAAGATGTTCGTCTAAAAATGATTACAGCGCCGGCACATTGTATCGAATAAAATCGATACAATAAACAACGACGGATGCCGTAAAATTTATCACTTGCCACTACACAGACTTAGTAGGTACGGCATAGATAATGCTTTTATGCAATAACTAGGTGTTACCCGAGACTTCCGTCGTGAATAAAGATCTTTAAACGATAGTGAGCGGTTCGTATAAACCATACTTTATTAAATTTAATCGAAAAAAAAAACAAAGGAAATGTAATTACTTGCTACTATAACGTTTCATGTAGACGTTTAATGACGCGTTGTCCCTATTGCTAATTATTTATTCCAGGCTCTTGCTAAGCCTAACAATTTTATTCTCTATTCTAACAACTTCAAGCTTTTTTCCGCAAATATGTGGCGTATTATATCCTTCCCCAAGGTCATCTATCTTTGTGCTTAATTTCACGAAAATCGGTTCAGTTCAGTGAAAATGTAGCAGGTATTGTTCATTTGCATGCGCATAGAGCCTTGCCTTGCGATTCTGCCGCTTAAATATAGCTATATGCATATTATTCTAGCTTATAAAGTTCGTGCTTTACGAAACTATACTAACAATTATTAATTTTCAAAGCTTCTGACATCGCCATTTCTGTGGTGGCGGCCATTTTGATTTGAAGTTTATTATAGTGTCGAATATCAACATAGTTTTATTTAGTACTCTGCTAGCCTAGTCTTTTCATTAGATACCCATTTTAAGAGCTGTAAAAAAAATTTTGATCGCCATTATGTGGTGCCAAGATGGGCATCTTGGACCGATTTTCTTTAAACATAGCTGAGAAAAATGCCGATAAAAATGGTCAGTCAAGTGACAAAAAAATAATAAATATATATAGAGTTTTACTTAGAAAACTAACGCGTGTTTGCTTCATATTGTTTTAAAAGACGGGTTTTCACGCGTACCTGATTGATAGACATGTCAGACTATAGTTTCGCATATTCGGTTTACTTCATCAGGGATGAAGTTAGTCGTTCGTGTCTTAGACGATAAGGTACGCGTGAAAACCCGTCTTCTTAAACAATATATATAGAGTTGTCTATATATTCTAGATCAGTGGTCCGCCCTAGACTCCCCGGCGCGTTGGGGGGTTACAACAATGTTTCACAAATTGCTTACGTATAGCTCCCATTATCGCTTGTCATGCTCTTTTCAATAGGATTCTAGAAAACGGAGCGGACTGATGAGATGCAATTTGTGTTAAGGTGGAACGTTCTGAAAGAGTTTACAAGTAGCTATACTAGACCTATGAACGAGAGTTTCGTATGGAGACAAATTCAATACTGAGATTTCGTGAGATCAACGAAGTCAGATTTGCCGATGTGGATTCAGTTTAAAGTATTTTTAAGGAACGGGCTTTAATAACCCTTATTGGATTCAATTGTTTAAGAAGACGGATTTTCACGCGTACCTGATTGTTGGAAAGATCCAACTATAGTTTATACACATTCACAACGAAGGCATGTTTCGCATATATCGGTAATGCTGAAGACACGAACAACTCATTTAATTCCTGATGAAGTTCAATGAGAAAGAAACTATAGTTGGACCTTTCCAACAATCACGCGTGAAAACCCTTCTTATACAATATGAATCAAACACGCGTTAGTTTTCTTACTGAAATATTTTTAAGGGGTACAATGAAAATTCTAACCATAAAAATATTAAATGCAAACCATAAAAATATATGTATTGTTACAAAAAAGGATATAATGCTCACCAAATATTATTTGATAATCTGGAGATAGTTTCGTTACATATTAGAGTCTAACCTGTAACGAAATCTCTGTCTCCTCTAAGAATGGTCTAAGACCAAAATAGCTACTGTTATGTTGGTTTAAGTACATACTTATTTAATAGCAATTTGTACATCCTGTCGTGTGTACCTACAAACTAATACAGTAGCTTTAAATTTGAGGTTATTTTCATGAATTACAAATTGGTGAGCTATACTCTTTATTTTGGTGTGTATTCAATCACACTTAGCACATCTAAATTGGTCTAACGGTTGATCCTGAGAGGGTCACAAAGTTGGACATACATACATTGTACATATACATATTTCATACAAACATGGTACACGCGAAAAATATTACTCTTTTTTGGGTAAGTATATAGTTGAATAAAAATTAAGAAGGCTTACGGGGTTAACGCACTCTACTTCAAATCGCTAATAAATGCCAGTGAGTGTTATTTAAAACTTATCGTCTCTTTGCCGTATCTAAGTTACTTCTATATTCATTGGCTGTGCCTCAAATAAATTGGAAACATTATCCCGTAGGGGATAAAAACGCTAAAAACGCAAATGAAGCAACGGATAAGTTCGAACCTTATTGTCCTTTAGTCCCCCCCCCCCCCCCCCCCCCCCTACCCGACCCCCACATCTACCTACAATGCTGTAATTTTAAGGATAATGAATACAAACGCTCGTCTGTACGTCATTTGTATTCTAAAAGCTGGATTTACATATATTTTGGTATAATCATTGTATTTATTGTGGGCGTATATGGCGACGTTGATTCGGAAGCTACGTGCTCCAAATACAAGTTTTTAACCCCCGACTTAAAAAAAAGACGAAATGTTATAAGTTTGAAGTGCTTGTGTGTGTATCTGTCTGTCTTTGGCATCGTAGCTCCCGAACGAATAAACTGATTTTGATGTTGTCATTTTTTTGTTTGAAAGGTGAATCAGTCGAAAGTGTTCTTAGATACCAGTATGTTTGATGAAAATCGGTCCAAGATTACCGCCACCTCATGGCGGGTTAATTTATTTTTACAACTCATTCAATATGGTTATCACATATAATAATAGTAAACACTTGCCTCAACGTTTCATTAACATACCTGCCCACTGTACCTATGTCATAACACAATATTATTATGTTGTAATATATATATATTTTTCTATAATACTATAGGAACGAGTAAATTACTACTCTTCTCTTCTTTTTTCTTTTCTTCGATTCTAAAACTTTTTACTATAGGTAATGCAATCACTGTGTTATAAACGAAATCGCAAAGTTGTATGTAATAACCATGTTCATGTTACTTATCATCATAATATGTATTATTAAGAACTACAAATTTGTCTAAACATTATGTTAGTTTAAAGTTTTTATAAGGCGTTCTTAGCCTAAAAACAAAGCTAAAGTATGTCCAAATTGTCACTTAGTTAATACGCTGAGTGCTACATGTGTTATTATGATTAATAAAGAACTTTATTAATCAATCAATCAATATGGTTATCAAATAAAAGGGCTTGACAAGTAGAATAATACACTATAATAAATTTCAAATAAAATATTTCCGGCACCGGAAAATGACGATGTTGAGGTTATTTTTAAATTTAATTTGTTAGAATTTCTAAACTGTTCAAGAATTAGACAATATCGTTTAAACTTAGTAAGTTTGTCAATTGGTTAGAATTCTTATGGATAGTTAGTTAATTAGGATAGTGGTACTCGTGTCAAGTTCTTAATTTTTTATTAGTCGACGGGGATTTTTGCAAGTAATTCTACCTAAAAAAGAAAGTATCTACTGTAGCAGGCGCCATTTACAAACAGCTTTCAATAACATTTGGCAGATTCATGCGAAACATAACATTAAATAAGAATTATAATAAGTAAATAAAAAATGGTTATCTTTTCTTTAATTTACAAAAAATATTGCGATCGTATCAAAGACTAAGTTATGCATCATCATCAGCCGAAAGACGTCCACTGCTGAACATAGGCCTCCCCCTTAGAACGCCATTCCGAACGACAAGCTGTCAAATGCATCCACTGGTTACTTGTGACTTTTACTACGTCGTCGGTCCACCTAGTGGGAGGCCTATCTACGCTTCGCCTTCCGGTTCATGGTCGCCACTCAAGAACCTTTCTTCCCCATCGGCTATCAGTTCTTCGAGCGATGTGGCCAGCTCATTGCCTCTTCAGCTTGCAAATCCTACGAGCTATGTCGGTAACTTCGGTTCTTCGGCGAATATTCTCGTTACGGATTCTATCGCGCAAAGATTTAATTATGCGAAAACCCTAAAAGATGATGAAAATCTAAATCATCTCTGAAATAGTTTTTGCATCCCTAAAGCTGGGCCCTGATCGAGGTGTAACGCGGCGTAATGTAAAATGTTACATAGCGAGTTGGTTTCCATGTACCTTCGCTGTACTTTGGTATTTCGAACTCGATCTGTAAGTTTGATACCAAGATAGAATCTCTCCATGCCCTCCTGTTTATGTGAACAGCATGATGTGCGAGCGACACACTCAGTGGGACTATTGAGATAGGGCCAACTAATATACAACGTGTAACAGAAAGGTGTGATAATACTTAACGGTGTAAGTCTACCCATCAAAGTGAACGCGTTATAGAAGAAAATTTTGCAATACACGAATATTTTTTTTGGGTCTTCCATACAAAAATTGGGCACGTGATCGCTCAGTTGTATGGAAGACGGTTTTCTCAAAATTTGCAAAATTTTCTTCTGCAATGGGTTTACTTTGATAGGTACACCATTAAGTATTATCAAACTTTTTTGTTACACGTTGTATACGAATGCTCGCTATGTAATACGTTACATTACGCCGCGTAACACCGGTCAGACCCACTTCTACTAACAGCGTAGTATTATTATATCTTCTCTGCTAATAGCGAGGAAAGGTCACGAAAGGGTTTTAAAATGTAAAGCAAAATGAAGGTTTGCAACCCCTAACCAGTGAAACTGCTCCGAGCAATATATTCGTACTGCGTGTATATTTAACCTGGTTTTTAATACAAATACGTGAGCAGAAAAATAAAGATTTAATCACAGCTTTTATAAATTGAATTTTTCAGTCTATTTTGCGTGTGTGATTTTTGAGTTTCGTTTTATTTCTACGGAAATTTGATATTGGAGTTTATGTTTCAACTAGCTACTTGATAAAATAAACGATTGAAGCTACAATACAAAACAATACAATACAATATATCTTTATTGCACACCAAAAACAAAAATACAGCATAATATATTATAAAAAAATATTGGTAGTACATTGGTAGTACATTGCGTTGGTCTACAATAATTAGATAGGTAATAAAGTAATTACGTGTCAGTATTGTTACGAATGAATGAATAGTTTATTTGCGATAATTACAACATTACACATATTATTACAACCAAACTATATATTTACTTGATTACTTCGATTTATTAATCGGCTAGTTGATGATGGTGACTTCATTCGCGTGGTTTTATTATTCCTTCTCCTTAATTTACCTGGATCAAAAGTATCCTATATGTTGACCAGGGATATAAGCTGCCACCGTACAAAATTTTATTTAAATCCATCCAGTCCATACCGTGCAGTCTTTTCGGATATTAACACGTACACACAGACAGACAAACAGGGAAACAAAAAAAAGTAAATTAGTTCTCTTTCACTTCTTACATCCCCAAGACTCGGTTTTTAACAAAAAAAAATATTGTATATAAATTCCACGTCTACAGTTTTATTATTTATATTATGATTACAGATGTTAATAAATTTCGGGAGATACATTTTTAAATATTAAAAAAAAAAACACTGCTGATCATAAGGCTCCCCCTTAGAACGCCATTCCGAACGACAAGCTGCCCATTGCATCTACTGAATATTAGTGATTTTTATTATGTTCTTCGAGCGATGTGGCCAGTCCCTTGGCACTTCAGCTTGTAAATCCTACGAACTATGTCTCATTGCGAATTCTATCGCGCAAAGACACCCCTAGCATAACTGTCTCCATTGCCCGCGGAGCAACTTTGAGCTTATCTAAAAAGCCAACAGTTAAAGACCACGACTCAGTGGTATTATGGCATCAAAGGTAACACATACTGGTTGAAGACCCTTGTCTTCATCTATTTACTACTATTATTACTATTCTGACTGGCCGGTAAGCGCAGTTGGTAGCAACCTTCTGCGCCGCTGCTCCCGGGTTCGATCCCCGGACAGGTCAAACATTTGTATGCATGAACATGTCTGTTTGACCTGTGCCTGGGTGTTTATTATATATGTAAGTATTTGTTTATATATATAAGTATGTATATCAGTCGTCAGGTTACCATAGCATAGGCTTTGCGTAGTTTGGGACCTGGAAACCTTTGTGAGGATGTTGTCTCATAATATTTAAAAAAAAAACTAGCAGTCATTTTGATGAAAGCATGTCCCACTCTCCAATTCGTTTAAATCACGACACTGGTAATATACCATCAATCTGTTATGAGACCAGATTGAATCCCAGAATGTTCCCGGTCCTTGAGCCTTGTATTATACGTGACCGGCATAGCGATGGGCATTCCTTTATCGCCTTTGAAGGACTCTGCCTATGGCTATGTGGTTTGGAGTTTTTGATTTACGATTATGATTTTCTCTTTGGATTATTCGGCATTTAAAGATGTTACATTATACTAGATGAAGGTTGTTGTTTTTTTGTCTTTGAGTAAACTTAAGTCACAATTTTAGGTAATTTTTGGTATATACCCATCCCCACACATATAATAAATGCGAAAGTGTGTTTGTTTGTTCTTCCTTTCCTCAGTAACTGCGTGGCGGATTGACTTCCTTTTTAACCAACTGTAAGAAGGGGGAGGTTCTCAATTTGTCAGAGCTTATTATGCATGTTCCTCGTTTTTCAGATATTATGACAGACCGATTTAAAAAATTTTATTTTCATGAGCGTAGACTTTCCAATCGGTCCCATATAAATTCCATCAAAATTTGTTTAGTAGTTTTTGGGGTGAAGTCGCGGGCAAAAGCTAGTTAGGTACTTATAGTGTGGTTTTCAAATACTTCTTCTACCTTTGTTACAAGTAGGTATGGAGTGTGAAAGGCAGGAATAACTTTACAGTTTCTAAAAGCGCGTTAAAAAAGTTGAGTGTAATTCATACTCGTGCCAACTTGCCTTTTAAAGTAATAAAACAAACTTTTAACGAAAAGAAAAATGACTTTCTATCACCTTAGCACCATGAAAAAGATACGGCGATCATAACTTTTTGTAGAATTTAGTATAATAAATCTTGTTTCGAGATCCGACGGTCGCGGGTTCAATTCCCGGTCGGGACAGGTGTTTGAATTATGAGTCTGGGTGTTTTTGTGCGTGTGTTTGTGAACACGTTACATGGCATCCCCGACACAGGAGAAATCTTAGTGGGGAGCTATACGTGTAAACGTTTATATATTTAACGTTTATTTATTTACTCTATCTGAAATGTAGAAGACGAAGTTCTCATTAGCCAAAGCAATTAACAGAATTGCAATTAATACGTGTTTAACTAGGTTTCCCACCCACGTCTCATTCAGTAGATACTTGCTCAAAGGTCCTACTAGCTCAAAGGTAAGGGGTGAATAAACTTTGCTGAATTTCTTTTCATAACGAGATTTATTCAAAGCATTATTCAATTTTAGATTAGAGCAAAGTAAAATTTTCTTTGTAAATTATTTCATGTTATTAAATTGAAGATTGGATTTTTTGAGTTCTTTGAACGAAATTGTGCGTCTCCGACTGTTCTTTCCAAAAATAAAATAAATAATAAAGCAAGTTCTTTAAAAAAATGGACTTTGATTCGGCAGGCGACTATACAATTTCGATTTAAGAACTAAAGTAATAGATTGATTGTGATCACATTGAATGTGTGTGTCACCACTTCGGTGGCATTGTCTCTCATAAAAAAATAATCAAATCGGTCTAGCTGTCTGCAAGAAATTAGGTAATAAACATTAAAATGTAGTGGAATTGAGTAGTTAGCTTAGGCCTTAGGCGTTTGACGAGATCTGGCTTTATTCAGCTTGCCAAACATATTTCGTGACTTCATTGATCATTCGTGAATCAGTGTACAAAATATTGATGATGTAGATCCTGCTAACCTGTTATTGGTGGATATTAATTTTTTTTTTAAATTAGACCCTATAGCTGCATCATTTTGAAAAAAAACATGAACTGGCATGACTATAAAGCCTCTTTCACAAATTTATATAGCTCTCTTATTATTTTTATTGAACCTGCTCCTAAAATTTCACGATAACCTGACGAGCAATGCGACCCGAGAGAAAAACAGTTGGACATCCGTAGGACAGACATACGAAAGCATTTCTGCCCCGGCTGAAACGGACACGCTAATTATCGCTAACACTCAGTTTATATAAGCGCTGATCTTCGGCTTTAAAAAACACCTGTTATTTTTTTATGTTAGACTTGTTTTTGACCGCAACTTGTCTATTTAAACTGACAATGCGACATAAGATGTAGCACGCTTGCTTAGAAGGAGGTACTTGAAAAGATTCAGAGATTTGGTGATCATTGGTTAATGGAAAAGCTGGAAGGAAGTTCCATAATCCAGCAGTTCACACAATAAAAGTAGATGATAAGCGTTTCGTATAACTTAGCTCTGCTAGTAAATATACAAATATACTAGTTACCTGTTATTTTATCAATTTGAAAAACGGTTTCCAATAAATAATAATAATTTAATTATATGAAGAGATTCAGGGGTAAAAAAGTAGATGAAAAGCGTCTCATTTATAGCTCGCCTGATTTTTGCTCTTGAAAATACCTGATATTTCAGCAATTTGAAAAACGTTTCCAATAACTACGTTTCAATTTTTGATTCGATTCGTTTATTTATATTGAAGCTTCGGTCGCGATGGTAATTCAATGTATAGGTAGCGCTCGTTTGACATTCGCAATTGGATTAAAAACACGTTTGGGGATTATCCCCTTGTTGATACTGTAGTTTGTTGTACCGGAAAAAAGAAGGTTAAGTAAATAATACGCTGGGCTATTCTTAGAGTGAAATATGAGTAGTGAAAATATTGGGTTAGCCTTGGACTTATTGGATATCAAGTATCTTTCCGTAATGTTCTATTGTTTATGTTTGTGCGCAATTTATTGTTTATTTATATATCATTTAGATTTCATAAAAAGCGAAGGTTCTCAATTCACCAGAATCTTATTTTATTGTTCTCTAACATTTTTGTTTTCAGCATATTTCTGATTTCTAAGATACGCTTGGACCAATATAATCCCGGTTCCAACGGAAGATCAGCGCTGGTTATTTCAGCCAGCATTATGTTGAGTTGGAACTGGTTTTGACAGAACAGTAATCAAGTTTAAATATTGTTATTATTTAAGTACTGAGGTGGTTTTCTATGTTTTTTTCAGTGACAAATAAAATTTTATTCTATTCTATTCAATATGATTTTTTTTTGTCAAAATATCTTTTGTTTCCAGTTGGTTCCATATATTTATATGGAACCGGATATGGAAATGGATATTCAAATCGGTCATTGTAGTTTGATTTATACAGAAAGCAGTTGCGCCCCGCGGTGTTACCTGCGGAGGTTTGCCTATAACTCAAGAGCACTGCATTTTTCTAAGATAAAAGTAGTTTATATGTTAATCCAGGACATAAGCTATGGTGATGCCAAGTTCCAGCCTAAAAAACTCCTCTGTCATAAGTTCTTGTATGAGGATTTTTCACGTAAATAAAAGTATTATTTGTTATTATTTCAGAGGTCGAGGTCGCCGAGCACTACGACGCAGCGTCAGTTAGACGAGGCAGATCTGTTTATGGACCTAATCAAAGATGTAGCCAATGAGCTGGACATCGATGTGCTATGTCATAAGGTATGAACGCTTAAAAGAAATGTGTTTATTTTACCTGACTGCCCAAGAAAAGGGTATATTTTGAAGTATATTTGTACGTATGTTATAATGTCTATCTTTTAATATGTTTTTTGTTTAAGAGCCAGAATTGGGGCCATGCGCGCTCTCGCTTGCTCTATTTCAGTTTTAATACGATATAAAATCATTAAATGATTTATTGAAATATTAGCTTTGGGCATTTTTTTAGAAGAATATATTTTAGGTAAACATAAAATTTTGGTTTTGGAAATGTTGATGAATGATATAATGAAAAACATTAGCAGTATTATTTAAAATCCCTCGAAATTTCAAAAACGATATCAATATTTTTGTGACGTATGCTATGCTAGTATCGATTAGAAGGAATCTTGTAAAAAAAATATAAAACTCGTAAAAAAATTGCAACTACTGCAACAATATAAATAAAACCGGATTGATAACTTTAGTAGTAAATAATTTATTGTATTTATATATTCAGTCCACTCTTTCAGCACTTTTTTTCATTACAGCAAAAATACTAAACAACTTTAGGTATGAAAATAAACGTGTCCGCGACCCAAAAATATAAAAATGTCCGAGATAGCATTTTTTTATTATTTATAATAAAACTGGGTAAATTCGGCCACGGCTACTGAGCTTAGGGCTTTCAAGAGTTTAATAAAATATGCGGTGTGGGAGCGTTTCTGTTGGTAAACTAATTATAATTAAATTTTTACTAGGACAGTAAGGCCTGTTCAAACACTTGACATGGGCCCTCGTAAAAGTTTAAACGACTGGAGTTTTAAGTCTGATTTAGAATCGACGACCACGACACGACGCATGATTTTTTAAATTATTTTAGTTTTGCCACCATGACATTTTGACAACATGTGCCCATGTAGACAGTTTCCCAGCAATAATGCGCGTGCAATGCGCCGCTGCATGGCGTCGTCGGCGTGATTCCCGCAACATATTCTGTTAGTCTAGCCGCTATGGACAGCCAACTTGTTTGGCACTGGATCGACATTCACGCTGTGATGGCTACGTTTAGCCAACTCCGAGTAAATGACACTAAACTTAGGTTAATGTCAAATTACTAATCATAGTTTTAAATTAAATTAATTACTAACAAAATATCGATGTAATATCTGAATTTAAATATTTTTTATAGTAGTACTTTTCAACAATTGTTTTACAAAGATGACCTTGAAAGAAGACCGATGACGTTTTAACTTTTGAGCTGATTAGCGTGGTATTCGTTACTACCAGTTTTACCTAAAAACGTACCTACTCATTAAATTCTTAAGGCTACTGAGGCTTTATTGTGTTAGCTGGCACATTTAGGTAGGAACTTTGGACCTGAAGTTATATGTCTCCCTTTATAGGATTGTCATTGATTAGATATAAAAGAAAGCGAAAAAATTTCTCTCAGTAATTCCATACAAAAAAAAAAGATTGAAAATAACTATCTGTTATTTTCAATCTTTTTTTATATGACTGGTTACATCAATTATTACAGGCAAGAAACAGAAAAGCTATACTCCCTTGGTCAATAGAAATACGCCACAGAATATACGCCTTCGTATTTAAATCGTGTCGTGAGTCGCATCGTATAGTTTAAAAAGGATCATCGAATCTTTTAGTACAAAGAAGACAGTTGGAATGTTAAGGGTTGTTGTTTATACAAACGCCCACCTCTGACGCGCTTAGAAAAATAAACGGGAAAATAAAAAAGTTTTGATATCAACTGTAAAATATTTACCTGATTGTAGCATAGATTGGCTGATTTTTCACAGGGTTTTTTTATTTTTTCGGATTTTTATAAGTAGGTATGCTCCCCGATTGTTAAAAAGCGTCTGGGCTGATTTGCTTTCTTTGTTTTAAACGGTGTACTTCCTGTCTCGTAGTTAGGTCTAAATTTATAATTTAATACGTATGACTTGTTCGATGTAAGTAATGGTCTATGAATAAAAATTGAATGTAATTATGAGTACAATGAAATTTAATTATCTCTAAATTAAATAGTTTTGCGAACTTTTGACATCGCATGCATAATTATTACACGATTATATATCTCGACGACCTCTTGACCTCGGAAGCCAAGACAAGAAGTTGTTTTCTTCCAAAAAGCGCTGAATCAAAGCATGACCATCCTCAGAAAAAGAATCATCAAAATTAATTGATACGTTGCGTTACATTGGCGGAGTATTCGGCATATAAATCATACAAAAAAGTTGATACGAGAACCCCTTCGTTTTTTTTAATAGATAAGATAAGAAGATAAGACTACTCTTTATTAAAAAAAAAACAGTTCAACAGTAAATACCTATTAAAAATAATAAGCTTACAAATATACATAAATGGATATAAATCTAATATTGTATGCACAAATAAAAAATACAATAAACTTAAAAGACTTACGATTAAGTGCAACGGTTGCCTAATCTCTAATAGCGATGACTTCCAGGCGATTTTCAGGTGGAGAGAACTAAAGCAAATACTGACGGGTAAGTTAATCAAAAAAGTTACTTGCGTTTTAATAGCAAAAAATAATAATGGTAACCTATATTTTAGGTCAGTTTCAATAGTAATTTAAAGTACATACTCCTTAAAATAAACGCAATTTGTAACAAAATTAATACCTTTAAATAACTCGATTCAAATAAAACCAGGTGTAAATAATGTAATCGTAAATTTCACGTTATCAAATAATCTGAATAGCCCACGAGCGTGTAATATGGAAGCCTTATATTGTTTGCTGAAGATTTATTTTACGCCCTTTGTCATTTCAAAATTCTTGACGAGAATATTATTTGAATTAATTTTAATTTACGTAACGAAATGAAGACAGCTGTAGACCGCCAACTTGTCCATACTATAAGATATAGCTCTTTTCTACCTTTGCAATGTTGTCCGATTCCAGTGGTTTTTTTTCACATAACTTACACATTATGAACAAGCCTAGTTCATAATGTGTAAGTTATGTGATACAGTTTAATTATTTTCTGTCTTTTATATCACTATAAAGTTACGAGCTTCCTAAGCAGTCATTTTTTTGCGCTTATAGTGAAGCGATTGCCACCAATAACAAAATAAAACGTTACAATTTAGGGGGTGAAAACAGGTAGGCACCGAAATTTTTTCAGCAACACGAAAACAGTGAAGAGTCGATGATCCTTTAAAGCCTTTGGAATCGGGCTCGGGGGAAGTAGAGTTAACCATATCTACCTCCCTAGTTAACCATCTCTACCTATCTATCCCTCCTGGGTGACTCTTCCCTGTCCTTGTCGCGGGGGTTCAGTTTCAAGCAGACGGTGTCTTGCTTGAAACTGCACAAGAAAAGAAGAAGAAGAAGTACGTCACGAATTTGACATATTTCCATAAAACAGTTGGTTAGAAGTTAGTTCTAGTCTATCACCCTGAGTATATATATTTTTTTAATTTTCACTCTCACGACCAAGAGGAATCTATTGACACCACTCAGATAAATATACGACAAGCCGTTTAGGCTCTAGAAGGATGGACTATACACTCTGAGTGGTGTCAATAGATTCGTCTTAGTCATGAGAGTGACACGGGGTACTACAAAATTAAAAAAAAAAGAAATTAAGAATGATGCACAGGTTTAACGATTTAGCAGTCGGGTGATTTCAAACTTGCTTCTAACCACTTTGTTTCGGTATTTTGTTGCAGATTCTAGTGAACGTGTGTTTACTGACATCAGCTGATAGAGGGAGCTTATTTCTGGCTAAAGGGATGCCTCCCCACCGATATCTGCAAGCGAAGCTTTTTGACGTCACTAGAGATACTGGTGAGTATAGTTTATAGTTTTTGTTTTTGACGAAATAAACCTTACAGGGCACAGCTAGTAAATATTATTTACTAGCTGTGCCCTGCGGTGTTAGCCACGTTAATACAGGATAAAAAGTACCCT
Organism: Ligdia adustata; assembly: GCA_947049295.1. Taxonomy (NCBI): domain Eukaryota; kingdom Metazoa; phylum Arthropoda; class Insecta; order Lepidoptera; family Geometridae; genus Ligdia; species Ligdia adustata. The sequence goes on along the minus strand of OX346236.1, from coordinate 3,870,468 downwards.
GTGTGTAAATCCAGGGTCTAATCTATCTCCGTACCAAATTTCATACAAATCGGTTCAGCAGTACGTGAAAGAGTAACAAACATTTTGCGTTTATATTATTAGTAGGATAGCAGGAAGGATTCGCTGTGCTAAAACATTTTGCTCGCTTTATACCAAGTACATATGAATTAGATAAATAGATAAACGTTTTCTATTTCCATTCGCTCCTCCATCAACCCTTTTCTCCCATTCATTCCCGAGAATCCTTTACAAGTTGTGTTATTTTTTTCACTCAATTGGGTAAGGAAAAATGGTTCGTTTACCTTTAGGTAAATGTATAGTGGGCGTGTTCAAAGAAAGCAAAACTGAAAATAATAAATCTAGAAGTTCGTCTCAACGTAAATGTAGTATAATCACGTAGCGATGAAAGGTGTCAAACAAATGAAAGCTATCTTGGTTTCGTTTTGTCATTTTTTTTTCTTGATAAGGCCGACAATAAAACATAATTAAGATGGCTTATACTTATGTCACATATTTTATTGCTTATCAACTACTTCTACGCGATATAATCCACGTACTTAGTTTCTACCTATTTCGAAAAGCTCTTGGACAGATCGAAATTTGATAAAAATATAACGGAATAGATATTTTAATGATTATTTTAATTATTGCCCAAAAAGGAAAAACTTTTTACGACCTAATGTACTAATTAACTACACTAATATTTCGGAAATATATGCGGGTACATACTTAAAATAGTAAACAAAATCTAAAAAATGGCATAAAACATTTTGCCGGCAAGACCATACATTTGCATAACTTTTATTTTGTATTTATTCTAATATGACCATGACTCTACCCGCGTTATGTTTATTTTCTCAGTATAAAAGTAGTATATATATAAGCAGTATATATACAACTATAGATAAGCATAACCATACTTTTGCATTCATAATATGTGTAGAAATAATTCAAACGAATCCACAACACCGTTAGAAAATACAAAACGTTAATAATGATTCGTATTCTTTTAATGATTTATAAACAGTAGGTACTTGATTATGTATTGCTCATTAGATGCTGCCTACCGAGAATTCAAGTGTCGTTCAAATACTGACCTGTCTCGGAGACCTACAATTTTAACATTAATTTATGCCACCCTCATTCCCTCGTAAATTCAGTCAATAATTACGAATCACACAAATTCTGTAAAGACTCTCCCCCGTCTCAAATTATGATTTACGAAATCACGTCGCCCGGTGTTTTGTCAGCCGAGAAATTGGAGCGACAACCTTGTGCTGGGAAATTACAATATTTGATTGGATCATTCAGTTTTGTAGCCGGCAAGTCAAAAAGAGCGTTTGCAGATACAAATTAAATAGAAAATGTAAAAAACCCCGAAATTAAATTAAAAAATAAGAAATTTGCCATTATTGATGGCGGTCAACTTGGATTTGAAATTATCTTAGTGTATTTTACTAGTAATGTCCTTTTATTTGATACCTATATTGCGAAATTGGGTAATGCAAATGAAAGGACCAATTTTTCATACATAGCTTAAAACACTCGCGACTATTTCTTAATTCAAACAAAAAAAAAACAAAATCGTGTTATCCGTTCGGGAGCTACGATGCCACGCCATAGACATCACACCCTCACACACCTATAACACCCAGTCGTTTTTAAGTTGGAGGTTAAAAGAGTCCGTCTCATTCGTACTAAATTTCGTACATTTTAAAGTTATCAAAATCCTTGCAGTAGCTTTGTTTTTTAAATCAAAATAAATGGAATAAATTCATCGGCGCCTGCCTAATTGATTGTTGTTATATTTTCTATGATTCCTTTTCCAATTGATTTCATTCCAATAAATATTTTTTTGGCTTTATAAGTTATCGACCCGGTCAACATTCCGTTGGACATGTCCTGCGTTTACAGCAAGCAATCTCGTTGCTCGTCGGCCTCTGGACGTTTTGAGAATCTTGTCTAAAAGTCCGTGTGGTCTCACACAATGACAGAGATAATATTTTGATGATCTATTGTGAAAAGCCATTGAAAAGCAATAATGTTTGTTTCAATGGAGGCATTAATTGTTATAGCTTATTGATTACATTATATTTATTTTGATACTTACCTCTCGACTTCGCAGAGCATGATTCAACGTTCTAGCTACTAGCTTGATTGTAGGCTTAAGAGGATCACTTATTTAACTAAACTTTTTTATTTAGTTATTTTCTGCTCAATTTTGAAAAGTAGGAAGAGGTTCTCAATTCGTCAAAACCTTTTTTATGTTTGTTCCGCAATTACCCAGTAATGACTGGACCTTACTGAAAAATTCACATTTCGTCTAAATCTATATATACCAGGTACCTTCCCATTGTTTCCATATTATTATACACTTTATCAAGATCTGTCCTGTCGTTTTTTTTAATCAATGTTACTAATGCGGACTTTTGATTGACATTGGTATAGATATCAAGCACCAAATTTTGAGTGGTAGGTAATTATATTCGAAGTATTTCCTTGTGAACTTTAACTCGTGTTGCGCAGTATTATTATATCATCTTTGGTCGTAGGTTACCATATAGCCTTCTAGACAAACAAGGTAGGTTGAGAAACGTGCTGCGGGTTTGGTCAGGAGGATTTCTAATTTTGTGATCGAACGGTAGAACATGTTTATGTAAAGCTTTCTTGGTGTAATCATATTATTTATTAATAACTAAATAGGGTTAGGTGTGCTAAACCGATAGGGGGTCACTATACTCATTCTAACGTACAACCTTCATTATGGGATCACTCTTAATTTAAAAAAACAGCTGTTTCACAGAAAAAGTGGATCAGTTGTCGGCAAAATATATGAAATAGCTGTTTTTTATAGAATTAAGAGTTGGTCCCACAAAATTGTTTATTAGTCCCCTATAGTGACCCTTTTTCGGCGTACAACCCTAACCGATAACCCTGTATACCAAATATAAAATTTTGATTATTCTTTAACTCTCGCACCAATACCAAAACACAAAGATTTAAACAACATCAATAATTATTTCCTGCAAAGTAACGTAATAATCGACATCTTAATCTTTTACCTAAGCACCATACTGATATTATAAAATTAACTTCAATACCCTTACATTTGCAAGACGCTCTGCATAAGTAGGTACTTTCAAACTTAGCTATCTGTTTCATAAACTACTTATTTACCTATCTAGACCGAGGACCGCGAAGTTACCTAACACCTCGCAAGTTCTTTGAGAACTTTTATTCAATATCGATCACCTGAGAGCAAAGTCTAGAATCTAGATATCTGTGTTTAGTTCATTCCACTTTGTGGATCTAATATTTAATATTTCAACACGTAACGCGGCCGTGGTACGTAGAATTCACGTGGAACGGCATTTACTAAGCCAATGTCTTAATTGTATATCGTGTCGCGGTACGGAACATGCTTGTATTGCATCATCAAAATAACGTATTGCGTCAACATAACGTTGAACACGTCACGCGTTTTCAGCATGGAATCTCGTTGTCCGTTACAAGTACTTTTGTATTTATACGTACTAACCCATAGCATCCCAAGGTATTTCGCACAGAAGTCCATATTCTAACCGCTTGTCCTTTTTCGAAATAGATAAATTACGCGACCGTAGAAAAATTAGAGATCTCTCATTTCTGTATAAACAAATTCACAACCAAACCGACTGTCCCATAATCTTGAAAGACATTTCGTTGAAAAATTCCTGGCAATTACCCACGTAGTAGAATCTCTAAAATCATTCGTCATGCCAAAACGAACTTAGCTCGAAACTCCCCAATACCTAGAATGTGTCGTACTTATAATGAAATTAATGCCTCCGTGAAAGATCTTGATATCTTTTATGACTCTTTAAACATCTTTAAGAACAAACTAGTAAAGTATTTAGATGGATGATGTTCTGTCATTTTCTGTCATATAAGTATTATAAGTATATTTTAAAGCACTTATAATTTATTAAATTATACCGTTATTATTTTCTTTGTTTAAAACATTATTTAAAAATTTCTCAAAAAAAAAATGTTCAAGTTGACTAATTGTATTGTTCAACGAGAATAATGTTCTACTGCTTCTAAGAATGTTGTAAACACCCATAAAGGGTATATATATCAGAATCAATATTGGTTATCATGTATTTTAAAATTTTGTAATATATATACTGTTGGTGTTTCGTTGTAAATAAATAATAATAAAATAAAATAAAAAATTCTGAGCATGGGTCTCCCTTATGTAGACAATACAGGATGATAACTTTGCTTCCGAAGATAAAGTCCTTAAAACCTTCTTAGAGGAAACTTTTGCCCAGCATTGGGATTTGTACATACAGGTTGATATAAAACAAAAAGAATGCGGTTAAAATTAAACTCATAGTCCAATAGTCAAATTCGAGCGAATCACTTTGTATCACAAGTGAACTAAAACTCTTAATTTAATTATGGTTTACATTTGTAGTCCAGGATGGACTCGAGTTCTTAGTCTGCGCTTCGTAACTTGAAAATTCCAATAGCTTATTTTCATTCTGAAAACTCTTGGTATTTTCGTGAAAACTGAGCGAAGTGGAACACAAATAGGTCACCTTACAAGTATAAATCACTGCCCAAGTTCCTTAGTTGTTTATTAGCCGTACTTACAGAATAATGGAGTTTACCACTACGCTTGGAATGTATAGAAAGGCTCTTCTAGGAAATATGTGAGCGGAATGTATGAGCTTTACAATTTTTGTAGCTCTCTTGTTATTAGGATACTCTCTTACCGGTCGGTAAATGATAAGTAATGTTCTTGATGGATGGCAATATTTACAATTAAGCTCTACCGGGGGTGTACCTAAGAATTTTAATCTTCATTTTACTTTCGTAAAAGTCAGGCGTGTGTCATCCAAATGTCTACCGAAAAAAATGCGTTAAAAAATTGTTTTTTGTCTTTATTTCGTGTTGCTCATTTATTTTCCTTAGACTTACCTAATTTTTGCCATATGAATGGAATTGCTAGACGAAGACAACGCATAAGTAAGAAATAAAAGAACAAATATAAAAAAATAATAATAAATAATCCAATTCATCCAGTTAACTGAATTAAAGGCAATTTATCAGCTTTATTGACCATTTTACGACACAAAGCGATTGTAAAACAATGTAGCAAGGAGTTCACTTCGTGAATTGGATTTAGCAAAATTGTCTAAAATAGCCGATTAGGCCTTCTGGTGTAAATTTAAGAAATATAAATACAGTAGAACCTCTATAAGTCGAACATCAAGGGAGACGCCAAAAAATTTGAGTTATAGAGTTTTCATCCTATGGAGGATTTCGACTTAGGCGGATTTTGATTCGACATAAAGAGTTTGAGGTTTATTCTTATAAATTTTGAGTTAGAGAGGTAAAATAAATAAAATTTCAACTTGCAGAGGTGACAAACATATTTTTATTTATTATAAATCAACATTATTTCAAATCATTTAAAAATAAAAAATATGGCATTAAAATGTCTGATTCATATTTTATCATTGTTGAAGGAGTACTCATTGGCAGGCCAAATTGTTCAGCAACATCTTTCTTTTTTTGACACCTCTTCACAGCTTCGAGCACTTCTAATTTTTCAGCAAGACTCAATGTTTTTAGTTTACGTGTCACAGCACTCTTGTTAACAGTTGTACTAATTGATGTGTATTGCAGTAGAACCAAACTACTTCTGATAGTATTTAAGTCGAAAACTTGCTTAGCTAAATTTCAAAGGAAATCAAAATTGATCACCTGACACCAAGCAAGCAAACACGTGTTTACGTGAGTCATAAATTTATTATCGTATACTCCTAAAATGTTTTCTAAGAAACAATAGTGTACTCACATTGTCGGCAAGTTCTTTAAGTCGGTAACTTAGTTTTGTTCGAACAATAGAGGTAATAAATTCCAAATGATCAAGTTGTAAAGGTTGTAAAATAAAACGTTGCTATGTTCGAGATACAGAGGTCAAATTTAATTTTTCGAGTTATAGAGTGAAAATATGTACCAAAATGGCTTGGAGGGACTCGGTGATTATTTCGACTAACAGAGGGTCAAGATTTCAAGTAATGGAGGTTTTGGTGTTTGAAGGGAAGGGAACAAAAATTTTTTTCGAGATTTGGAGGTTTTTGACTTATCGAGGTTCGACTTAACGAGGTTCTACTGTATTCCGTTCTATGCGTACGCAGTTTATTTGTTTTCAATTCAGTGGTTGTACTGTGCAGCTTTCTTGCTAGTTGTTTATGTATGTTGTATATATAAGCTGATGTCTTGGAACTGTGACGTCAGGGTTAGTAGACGTATTGACGGACGAGGCTGTCGCTGGAAATAATTTCTTAACAAATAATTCTGAAAAAAAGTTGCAACATGATTATAAATTAGAGGTTCAATTTTTAAGTTTTTATTAATTTATAAACCTACTTAAGCCATTTTGAATATTTTTATGGGGCCATCTATATATATAGATAAATACAAAAATGTTATTTTAGATGTAGTGCCACAAGTAGCGGCCTTATCGCTAAAAGCTATGTCTTTCGGGCTACCGTTGGATAGGGACTATTGACAAAAAATATATGTATAGGCCGGGGGTGTACTTACAATAAAGAAAGAAACCTTACTTATTTACACATATACAATAATAAATACGTACATTCTAATACCCTACATAAACTAATATTAAATACCCTTGTACAAAAAAAATATTTCATATTTGTTCTAACCTCTCCAAGAACTCGGGAAACACATCGAAAAAATATAAATGAAATGAGTTTTTCACATCACTGTAGTGTAAATGAGGCGTCTTTTTTTGTTCTCATTGCACATACTACCTACCAAATAATAAAATAAATAATTATAAGCGGAAATAACTTTACTTCCTTTTTTTCTTAATTCTGATAAAAATAACATGACATTAGACATTGAGTACCAGTAAGTATTTGGATTAAGAAAAACTGCATTTATCTAGCAGATTAAATTAATTTTGCAACGTATATGAATCTTTTACCCAACCTTATTCTCTTTTCAATCTAGTTACTCTGTAAATATGTTCTCGACGGAGAGAATATGAAAATATAAATTTCCAATTTTGTTCTAAAGCCTTTTACAATCTGACATTATAGAGTGCAAGTAAATTGCATCGGGAGGGCAGTAAAATGTAGAGTTTATGTTGAAAATGGTTCACATCTGAGCTCTTGATGAGATTATTGACTTATAGAAACAGTTATTATTGCGCCTTTAAAAGTAATATCAGTAAGATATTACCGTATTGTTACCAGACTGCGATAGAAGGAGGGTTATGTTTTTCGAGAGTATGTATGTTTCTTTGACACGCCCGTATAACGAACACGGCTTGTTGTATTTTTATGTGAGTGGTATCAATAGATTCGTGCACCTGCAGATGGTCATAGGCTACATAGATTTCGCTTGTTAAGATACGTGGGTCTAAAGTTCTTGCAGTCTTGTACTGTCAGCTGTTGTTAGAGTACCGACCTTGATAATATATGAAGATTATAAAACCTATTATATGTAGTTTGAGGACAAATCACTACGCCATATTAGTACAGGGTACAATTATATTTGGGTTACGTGACCTTAGACATATGTATTATTTTATTGTGAATATTATAAACGATTTCAATATAAAAGCAGGAGTTTTTGTATTTGTTATACATTATAAGCTAAGCAGCAACGTTAGCGAGGTGACAACCAACTTCGATTAGGCAGACGAATGTATATAATATATATGACCCGACATGGGAAATATACACTGAAAAATTCGGTCCAGGTCTCAGAGAAATCTGATAATAAGATTCCGACGAATTGAAAACCCGTTTTTGAAAACTGCTAAATTAAATAGTTTGAGGCCAAGCTATCGCGTATTTATTTTATTTCCATAATTTAATAAGTTATTAAAAAGAGTCGTCTTGTCCGATTATTCTAATTAATTTTAGTCATATATCTGGTAAATATCATTAAAATCAGTAAACAAATGGCACTGTTAGCAAACTTCTCGTCTTTGGGAAAATATCGTACTCAATGCACACAATAGGTCTGGATTGAGAATTTCTCCACCTTAAAAAATCCAACGTAGATAATCCAAGCGAGTCGCATTTCGTTCCCAGCTTTTAAAGATCGTGTTTAACTTACCTACAGTTAATTACACAAGTGCAAAGCACAACTGGACCGTTTACAGTTTGTTGGGAAAGTACTTTGTTTAGCCTTTGTAAATTAGCGAGGGTGCCGTTAAGCGGAAAAGGTTAAGGCAATATTGAAATTTACTCAAGAAGATAATGGGGACGACAAAGAAAATACTGTTCGGAGTGTTTTTAAGTTTCACATGTGTGTTGGTATACTGTGGCATTTTCGTTCGCGAACGGATAAGCAGAATTGATTTTTTTTATATTTTTTTAGCTATGTTTGACGATAATCGGTCCAAGATGGCTGCCGCCTCCAAATGGTTGATTACATGTTTTTTTAAATTTTTCTCGATACGGGTAGATAGATACCTATCAAATGATAGAATTTGATAGGTAGGCTTTGCCTAGTTTGGGACCTGAAGACCTTTGTGTGGATGTTGTCCCATATTATTATTATATATTTATATTATAATTTAAGTATTAGATATTATGCGCTATGATACATTTAGAAACCAAGATCACAAAATCGCGAATGACATTTTTATTTATTATTCGGTGTCGGGGTTTTTACTTTTTTTACGTGTATGGACGCGTAAAGTGAAGTGTAAAATAAAAAAAAGTGCAATCACTTCCACTTAATATCATTTCATTGTTTTGAGTAAATGAATAAGGCGAAAGTATAAAACGATAAATTTTTCATAGGTATGGGAGGTGATCCTCCCATACCTATGAAAAATTTATCGTCTGAAATACTGAAATCTGGAAAATGTTACATACGATTAGGCACAAAAAATTCATTGACCTTAATTAAAATGTATAGAAGGAATATTACTATTGACGCGCTTTGATGAGAACTGAAATAGTTAAAAGATTTTCTGATTTTAAAATTGAAAAAAAAAACATTGTTTTATAGAAAAAAAGATTCCGGGTAGAAGGCCAATACTAAAAGCTTTTTGCATTATATTAATGGCTGTATTGACCCCCCTTCAGCTTAGTTACTCACGCCACTAACCAATAATGCTATTTCTATATAATCCATTTTATGTAGCGTGCAACGCCACGGCAACAACTATTAAAATAAAAAAAAAACTGGCAAAATTAAAATCTTATATGTACTTTGGTGGTATACAATCTGCACATAAGTATTTTATCCAGAAGTTCTCCTGTCTTTTCAGATTTAAACGACGCGCTACGGATAGCAAAGACGCAAGAAATCAAGATACCGTTCGGAGTGGGAGTGGCAGGTCTTGCAGCGCAGACTAAAAATCCTATTAACATTAGAAACGCTTATGCAGATCCTAGGTAATTAATTTAGATATATAACACTTATATCTACATAGTCATATTAGGTGTAAGCTATACCCGCCACGTTGGCCGAATTGCGAGTTTCAGCGTATTATTTTAGTGCTTATTTTAGCGTAGGACCATCCTTGCATTGAAGTCTTTTACACCGTATTTAGAAGTTTTCGTACTAACTAAGAAAATGAATGAATGAATGAATAAACTCTTTATTGCAGACACACAAACATCAAATATACAGGAAAAATCTTACATGTAGTGTCACAAGTGTCAAAGCGTTGTTATGTGCTCATTGTGTTGCAAGACTCTTAATCGATTTTAAAAAGAGAATGCTTACTATTTACCGTAGTCCGTTTTTATTATTTAATTTTACGTGGGTTCTCATTGACAACCCGACTAATCTAATCTTATATATAAAAATCAATTGCTGTTCGTTAGTCTCGCTAAAACTCGGGAACGGCTGGATCGATTTAGCTGATTTTGGTCTTGGAATGTTTGTCGTACTCCAGGGAAGGTTTAAACGATGAGAAACATACACAACTGTAAGGCGGTACGAAGTTCGCCGGGACAGCTAGTCTTATATATAAAAATCAATTGCTGTTCGTTAGTCTCGCAAAAACTCGAGAACAGCTGGGCTGATTTAGATGAATTTGGTCTTGAAATAATTGTCGTACTCCAGGGAAGGTTTAAAAGGTGAGAAACCTGAATAACTGTTGGGCGGTACGAAGTTTGCCGTGTCAGCTAGTCTTATATATAAAAATCAAATGCTGTTCGTTAGTATCGCAAAAACTCGAGAGCGGCTGGGCCGATTTAGCTGATTTTGGTCTTGGAATGTTTGTCGTACTCCAGGGAAGGTTTAAACGATGAGAAACATACATAACTGTTAGGCGGTACGAAGTTCGCCGGGACAGCTAGTCTTAACTAAAAAAATCTTATTCTTTGTTTTAAAGGCTATATATAATTTCAGTTGATTCCATCAAACTACACTATGGATCGAAAGCGACTTTTTATGTACCCTAAAAAAGTTGCTTTTGATCTTCTAAAGTATTTATAACGTTTGACTATAAGACGCTTTTATTTAATTTAAATTTTTCGATGTCAGAAACAAATAAACAACAAAATAAATAGGTACTTACTAACAATTTTGTATGGGTTAGTTCATCAAAACACAAGAGCAAAGGTAAAAATCAGTTATAAAAACTAATCTAATAACAAACCCCCAGTAGAAGGGAAAGTTCCAAGAATGCTGGCTGCGTTGCCACGTTGAATAGCAATGCAAATTTTTTGATCAAAATAAGAGCTAGCATTTTGATCACATATCGCTTCCACAAGACGTTTTGATATTTCTTAAAATAATTTTAAAGCGCTCGGTCCCCACGTCCCCATAATGTTTTATTGCAAACGGCACAAAGATGTTTCTAAGAGATGGGATGGCGCCAGGGTATCTACACAAGTTGCATCCCAAACTAGAGTCCATCTAAACCGATTTTATATTAAAATAATATTTATTTAATATACTTAGTTGTTGAATATTGCAGGTTCAACAGTGAGATAGACGCTCGGACGGGGTACAAGACCGAGCTAATACTGTGCATGCCCATCTGTAACTACGAGGGGGACGTCGTCGGAGTCGCGCAGATTATCAACAAAACTGATGGTAACAATTAACCTAAAACAATTAATATTTTAATGTGATTGATATTTGAATATGATTAAAATTTTATATTAATAATATTTTAATTTGAGTAATATTTTAATATAATTAATGTTTTTATATGATAAATATTTAATATGATTAATATTTATGGTGTTTCCCGATTTCTCAGAGACGCTTAAACTGATTTGAAAAGAAATTTTTTACTTCGAAAAAGTAATCTGTCTAATTTTAATAACATTATTTATTTTATAAAATATAGTACAGTATGAATGCGAGTACGTAGTGTGCTTTATAAATAATATAACTGAATATGTTGTGTACCGAATTGATGTCGGTTTTTTAAATTTTCAACTAATAAGGGAACAGAAAAATTTATTCCTGTTTGTCTCTTAAAGGGTGAGAAAAGAAATAGATCTATCAGAGTTACTAATTAAGATATATTTTTGACGGTTCTTCAATAACGTTATAACGTTAATATGTATATTATAAACAACTTGGATGACCTCTACTTTTTTTGAGACAATATTAATTAAATCTTGCAGACCTTGGACTATAAACCGTTTTTGTAGTTTTATAAACCTGTCGCTACAAATTCTTGATATTTAATCTTTGTTGCTTATTTTGCTTGACCTATGTGAAGTTTTTTGATCGATAATTTTGTGTAGTTATACGAGTAGGTTGAGTTTGGAATAAATATCTGATGTCTATCTTTTATACGACATAAAAACTGTTGTGGGTCTGGCCTGGATTTTATTGGCACAGGACAGATGGGCTTATAATATAAGAGAGGCCTAGCCTCAGCGTGAGATAACTGTGGATGATGATGGTGATGATGGTCTTTCATAACTATGTTGAATCCTCAAAGTGAAATTTCTATTATGCGTATTCCCCGACAGTTGAATTATTTTAATTGCAGTTATTGATAATTCTTATAATGTTGAGTTCTCACAATGAGTCACATAAAATTCTACATTTTTAATCGACGTCAAAATGATAGAGTTTCTCTTTTCTTCGGAACCTTTTTTTTATATATTTATTTACCAAATTCTCAGAGATGCCGGACCGAATATAAAAAAAATGTTTAAAGGCTTTTGTTTCCGAGTAGTCCCTTATAAATTTCATCAAAATCTGTTGGGTATTTTTTTTCTTATAAAACTCCATGAAAATAAAAATTAATAATTCTCTTTGAGTTTACATATATGACGTAAGTTTTGCCGAATTAAAGTGTTTTCACTTTATGTAAAGTACCACTAGTTACGAGTATATTTGAGTAGGTATGCAGTCGTTTTATAGGAAAATTGCTCCAGTTATTTGTTTTACATGGTCAAGAGATTATTATTCAGGTATAATTATTAATTTTACAGGCTCCAAAGAATTCTCCCCCCGAGACGTAGAAGTTTTCCGACGCTACCTCACATTCTGCGGCATCGGGATTCAAAACGCGCAGCTCTTTGAATCCTCAGTACTAGAATACAAGAGAAACCAGATCCTTCTAGCGCTTGCTAGAAGTATATTCGAGGAGCAAAGCAATCTAGAATGCTTGGTCACGAAGATCATGACTGAAGCTAGAGAACTGTTGAAATGTGAGAGGTGTGCTGTGTTTATTTTGGATACAGATCATTGCGAATCGGTAAGTTTTGCAGTTATAAGAATAAATAAAAATGTTAAATAGTAATATTTTATAAGTTTCGATGCAAAAAGTGGGGTGCTGTAAGATTTACGTGTCTGTGGATATGTGTGTCTGTATTGTTCTAAACGAAATATCCATTGTAATGTTACTAATTTAGGGAACACTGACATTGTATTTAATCAACAAATATATTGAAAGATTGGTAGAAAACACTGGTTGACGTGTTACGAAGGTTCTTGGTTAAATTGGAGATGCTTCACGGGAGGTTTCTACAAAAAGAACCGTAAATAAAAAATTGCAATGAACATTGAATATGATATACGAGTATTGGTTTTGAATTTTCTAAAATATAAAAATGAACAGCTGAATGTGCTGATAAGCGCAAATCTCGAGAGCAGCTGAACCGATTTTGCTAATTCTTTTTTAAGAATATTCCTTGAAGTACGAGGATGGTTCTTATGGAGAGAAAAATTTGAAAAATTGCCTGAAAAGGTCTAAAAACAACACTTTTCTATACTCTCATACAATACTTAAAAGAAAAAAAACAGTTTGAACTTTAATACCATAAGATAAAGTTTAAGTGTTAGTGGAGATGTTCCGGGAAGGCAAAACAATTGAGTAATATTTGTCATCGTATAAATATTGACATTACTCTTAAAAAATCGACTGTTACGACGGTACGAAGATCAGCGGGTCAGCTAGTTTGAGATAAATACGTTTTGTCTTAAATTTTTAAACATATGTGTCTATTTTTATGTCTAGAGCCATCTGGAACGTATCGTCCAGCGTCCGGGTGCTCGGCCGTCAGAACTGCCAGCATTACCCCCTCCTGCTCCCACCAGGTTCCACACACTCTTCGAGCTGGGAGCTCATCAGTCCAGGACTACTCTTACCCCGAGGCACGACAACAAGTCCACGCTGGCGTGTATTGCTTTGGCTGTAAGTATTATGAAGAAATTAATGTTTTAACTCTACATTGTGGACATTTTGTAGCGATAATGGTCGAGTGGGGTTAGTGAGGTCGATTGCCATGCTAAAGGTACGTCGCAACATGCAAAAAGAGCCTAAGCTGCATGTGAAAGAAAACGTCGTGAGGAAACCATAGTTGGTGGTAGGGCGTTTCCTATTGCTCACATGGCTAGCTACCACCTTCAAGTTGTAATATCTGTCGCCAAGCACCTAACGGTGTGTTCCGGCAGCCTTCCTTGTGAGTTCAGTGTACTCCAGACTAGGCAAGCTCCATCTAAGGCTACAGTATCACTGACTTTCGCGGTAGTTCAAACTTTTGGGTAAATTACTAGATATGTAGGATAAAAAAAAATATAAATGATAATTAACGTTAACTATAAAACTAAATAAATAAATAAGACATAGTTTAATTTGAAATCCTTTAAACGGACGTTGTCTTACAGCGAAGCAGGTACCATGCACTCATAATCCAAGAAGACAATTTCCGTTTCAGGTAGCTCAATCGAACAAATTCCTCAACATATCCGACGTAGACGAGTGGAGACGGGAGAACGGAATGGTGGTAGTTGACGTGGATGACGCGGCGAATGTCAGGACCATGCTATGTATGCCTATTGTCAATGCGAATAAAGACGTTATTGGCGTGGCACAGCTGATCAATAAGGTAAAGCAACAATGTTATTTAAAATCATCCATTCAACATCCTTTCCGGTCCTGTGTTAATGACATCCACTTAGATTCTACTGCTACTGCCACATTCATCGCCCAGCTAGTAAGTGGTCTGCATGATAGTCGTTTCCCGTTTTGTGGTCACCATCCCGTGACAGTTTTAGACTACCTACTGACATGCCTTTTGACTGCCCATTTCCAGTCGAGTCTCTAGATCTTCATGCTTTGCGTCTTTCGATCTTCCGAAAAAATTAAAGATAAAGTAGATCTTAAATGGTGTACAGGTACATAATTTTTCTGCTATTTTGTTTTTGTAGTTAGTCATTTAATTTTTATCATAGGTATACGAGTAAATATAACGAAATTACTACGAATACATACTTTTTAATAAAAATGAATGACAAAATTTAAGAGTATAATATAAGAAATCGGTAGGTTTAACCAAAGTTTCAACTTTTAACAGTTAAAATTAAACTAAAATTGTGTTTGTTATTTTCGTGTTCCAGGAAAATGGCAGTCAGTTTACTGACGGTGATATTTCGATATTTGAAGCGTTCGCCATATTTTGCGGTTTGGGAATTCATAATACGCAAATGTATGAGAACGCTTGCAAATTGATGGCTAAACAAAAGGTTAGTACTTTGTTCTGTAGTTAAATAGTACATACAAACGTAAATATAGTGACCATTATATATATATATATATATATTTTATAATAAAGCTATTTTGTAAATAATTAACAAAAGGTGAACTGATATACACCTTTTTAATCAGCCCTTTTCGTTTAACTAAAACTTAACTAAAACCTTTTCGAATTAACTAAAGTTTTTGTTTATTTTCAAATAACTTCTCGAGGGTTTAAGATGCTAGTTGATTGATTACCAGTAACCGCGTACAGCAGATTCATCACGAATATAATAGTGTATTAAATGTATCAGTAATTTCACTAATTTATTACATCGATCCATAATTGTATTATATTATTGTAAAATCAAGTCTAGCAATTCAGCAGGGCAACGCAGCCAGCATTTTGGGCACTTTGCCCGAAATTAATCTTTTTTTTATGTGACGTTTTTTTATTATAATAACTGTTTAATAAATTTTTTCATATATTTAACAATAAAACATATAAATATAATAGTAAGTTATTATATCTCAAATTGATCAAATCGAAAAATTTGTTGCCTGCTTTTTTATTGTATATATGATAATAATAAATCGTTGCGTATTTATTTGTTCTATATCTTTATCTATTTACTTATGTTTATTATATATTATTATGTTTACTTCGCTAAGACTGCTCCAGTTTTGTAATACTTTGTACGTGCATAGTTGCCTGGAAGAGTACGTTTTCAGCGATAAGGCCGCCGTTAGATATCTATATTGTTTTTTTTAAATAGTGTTAAGAGCTAGTTTTTAATAAAGAGTCGTCTTATCTTAATATAAGTATATCTATTCCAGGTGGCGTTAGAATGTCTGTCTTACCACGCGACAGCATCTTCTGACGACACCATGAAACTGTCTCAAGACATTATACCTACTGCGGAGACTTATAACCTATATAGTTTTCAATTCCATGGTAAGCATACAACTAGTAAAAGGCGTATTTAAATGACTTGTAAAATTTTGAATGTAAAGAAAACCCGACATCGCCATTGCTGCCTGGCGGCCATCTTGGATTCGAAATTCGTCACAGTATACAGGGCTATCGAGATTTACTAAGCCGAAATATTGTCACTGTAGGTACTCATAATTTTACCAGGAATAACTTTCACTATAGAATCAACTCTCAAAGATTACATGCTTCATACATTTTGTCGACCTCTGATAAAGTTATTGTATGGGACATTTATTATTTTTTCTTGAATTCAGAGTTGGACATATAATTAACCCTCTTTAGGCTTTGTTTGTGCACCTCTAGCCGATAACCCTGTGTAATATTCTGATAGTCAAGCCCTTTCATTTGATACACAAGAATGCGCAAGTTAATAAAAAATATGTCACCCGCCATTTTGTGACGTCGGCCATCTTGGACCGATTTCCATCAAACACAGATTCATCATATTTTCCAAATCAGTCCAAGTGCTCCTGATAAATTGAGAAAGATGCAGCTAATTCAATTTAAATGGTTTTCTTTTTTACAGACTTCGATTTATCTGATGAAGACACTTGCAGAGCAACTCTTCGTATGTTCCTTCAGTGTAACCTTGTTGAAAAGTTTCACATACCTTATGATGTAAGTACTCTTACAATCGTCAATTATATAAAGTCATGATTACTTGTTTAACTTAATTGATATAGACACTAGGTGCCTTATTAATAAACGCGTCTTAAGACAGCTTTAGACTGCCAACTTGTCCATACAATAAGATATAGCTCTTTCTACTTCTTAATGTTGTCCAATTCACATTATTTACTAGGTTTTGCCGTTTTCTTTTTTTTTTCTGCTTTTATGTCACTTTAAAGTTACAAGTTTCCTAAGCAGTTATAATTTTGCGCTGATACGATGCCTATTAAAAGATTTTATTATGCAGAATTTAATAACTTCTTTCAAAATAATAAAACGTGTAGACCTAATATAAGTTATGGTGAAGCTAATGACACCAATAACAAAAAAATACGTTACAGTTTAGGGGGTGAACAGAGGTATGCCCTGGAATAAAAATTGTATCAGAAACATGAAAACGGTGGAGGGTCGGTGATCCTCTTAACTTAGAACATATTTTGTCTTGTCTTGTTTATTATCCAATGGAGAACGTCACGCGCCAAAACAAGACAAATGACGATTAAAGTTAAGACGCGTTTATTAATAAGGCTGATGAATCGTGATTTTAAGCTCAATGACTGACCAGTTGGCGCAGTTGGTAGCAACCCTGCCTTCTGCGCAGCTGGTCCCGGGTTCGATCCCCGGACAGGTTAAACATTTGTGTGCATGAACATGTCTGTTTGACCTGTGTCTAGGTGTTTATTATGTATATAAGTATGTATATCAGTCATTAGGTTACCATGGTACAGGCTTTGCCTAGTTTGGGACCTGAAAACCTTTATGTAGATGGTGTCTCATATTATATTATTATAATGGCTCTTTTTCAACATTTTGTCGACGACCGATAGAACTTGTTGTATAAAGCAGCTGTTTTTTTTTAAATCGAATTCGAGTTGGATCCATAGTGAATGTTGTTCGTAATGATGAGTATAGCGACTTCCTTTGGGCTTAGTATACGCTTAATCGATATCTCTGTATATAAACTTATGCAACTTAAAGAAAAACCTATCATATTCTCATAAATTATATCTTTCCGGGCGTTTTAGTATGTGTTGCGATGTGAAGTTTTCCTTGTTAGTTAGCAACCAGTTGCAAAATAAATATTTGTCGTACTTATACGCAATTAGTTTGTAAAACGACTCCCTATTCAGTCTTCTGCTTTAAAAGTTAGCAGTGGGGTTCGTGCGTAATTTTTTCCCATATTTACCCTACTGCTCTATAATATAATAATTTTTGACTATAGGTATGTTTGGATATTTGTTTTATATGGTCACTCGTTACCATACAGTAGTAAAAAATTGTGATGTCTCGCTGTCAGTCTGTTTGTTTTTGAAGCCGCTTATAACCTGCTGTTTTGTTAATTTCAGGTCCTCTGCCGATGGATTCTTAGCGTTAAGAAGAACTACCGTCCAGTTAAATACCACAATTGGCGGCACGCCCTAAACGTGGCTCAAACAATGTTCGCCATGCTAAAAACCGGGAAAATGGAACGTTTTATGTCAGATTTGGAAATCCTAGGTCTATTAGTTGCTTGTCTATGCCACGATTTGGACCATAGAGGTACTAATAACGCTTTTCAAACGAAAACAGAAAGTCCATTGGCAGTTTTGTATTCGACGTCGACGATGGAGCATCACCATTTCGATCAGTGTGTCATGATTTTGAACAGCGAGAGTAATAATATATTTCAGGTTAGTGATACTTTCTGTACGTTGTTTTTATTTTGGAAGATGCATAATTTTAATTTTATTTATAAATAAACCAAACTGGGAAGACGCTGGTGTCCGCGACACAGTTCTACGACTAGTTCTGTATTTGCATTAGAGATTCTATATTACGTTAAATCATGTATAAATTGTGTCAAAAAAATGATTTGATTGATTGACCTACATTGCTGCTCTTATGCTTCATGGTGCAAATACAGAACTAATTAGATGTATCTTACTTATACTGTAAATTATAAAGAATTCTAACTTAGAATAAATATAGATAAATAATTTAAAATCAAACACTAGTTCTGACCAAAACTACGTACGTACTCTTATAAAAAGTGACTAGTTTACGGATTTTTCATTTATTTTGATTTAGAACTGGATCAAGTTTGGTGAAATTTATGTAGAACCACTTGCTGTTAGTGAGGTTTCAAAAACAAAAAAGGTTACAAACAAAAGATAATTTACCTAATCTGTTCAGGCGTCAGAAGGTTAACGTACGAATAAGAAAGATTTCTGTAATTCGCGAAACTCTCATTTCAAATGTGTTAAAAAATCCTTTTAGTAAAAAAAATATACATATGGTATATTACAATATTTGTATAAAAAATCATTTATTTTTATCAGGCTCTATCACCTTGCGACTACAAAGACGTCATGAGGGTAGTCGAGACGGCCATCTTGTCAACGGACCTAGCGATGTACTTCAAGAAGAAATCAAAGTTTTTAGAGCTGGTTGACAATGGAGAGTTTGATTGGCAGAGCCCGGAGAAGAAGGAATGTGAGTACTTAACATTATATCTGTGTACTAGTAGCTGTATTGAATTACCGAAAATCCTTTCTTATTAAAACCCTTCACTCTACAATAAATGAGCCCTTCAAATTTAATCTCAGTGTGAGCGGTTAAGGCTCTACGTTGATTCCTAGCAAATATCAGTCGGTAATTAAATATTTTTTTTAATATAGATTATTGCAGACAGTCATACGGAGCTTTAAGTTTCTGTAGGCACAGACCAGGATACCTGTTCTGAAACCAGGTGATAAAAGAAATAAACTCTAAAATGTTTAATAATAGCACTGGCATATAACCACATAAATATGCCGTAATATTATTTTACATGCGATATAAAATATTAATAATGATTTTCCACTCATTTTTACCGCCAGCTTTATTATGTAACATGCGTAATATTATGTTTTCGTGATAGTAATCCTAAAATTGCTGTTCCAGACTTCGTACAAATGTAAATTGTATAAGATTGAAGACTTCCTGAAATGATATATCGAGATGACGAGAAAATTACTCTTTTTGATTTGCTATTTTGCTGTTATTCGTGCGGTGCTAAATAAAATTAACGTACCTTTTTCAGTGCTATGTGGCATGATGATGACGGCGTGTGACGTGTCAGCCATCGCCAAGCCATGGGAGATTCAGCACAAGGTCGCCAAGTTGGTGGCAGACGAGTTCTTTGACCAGGGAGACTTGGAGAAGCTGCAGCTGAATCTACCGCCCGTACCGATGATGGACCGGTACGTTTCTTGGAAACGTTTTGTTATTTTTGGACTAATAACAAAGTATTTACTAATGTCCGCCAAATGCACTACTATTATTTTTTAGTGCTGTATCTTTTGTTTGGTGTGTATAATTATAATTTTAAATAAAAAAAAGATAGAGCTACCACAAATATAATTAAGACAGCTGTAGACCGCCAACTTGTCCATGCAATGAGATATAGCTCTTTTCTACCTTTTATTGTTGTTCAATTCCAGTGGTTTTTTATTTCACATAGCTGACACATTATTTATTACGCTTAACCGTTTCACTTTTTTTGTCTTTTATATCACTTTAAAGTTACAAGTTTCCTAATCAGTCATATTTTTTCGCTTGATTTTTAGCTCTGATACGATGCCTAATAAAGTTTTTTGATTGATTCGTCGGTGATCCTCTTAATTTATCATATCATTATAGCAATTTAGCAACCTGAAGATAGTCTTTCATATTTCCAGAGAGAAAAAAGACGAGTTGCCCCAGATGCAAGTGGGTTTCATAGACATGATCTGCCTACCTCTGTACAAAGTGCTATCAGACACGTTCCCCTGGATCCAGCCGCTGTACTCCGGCACCGCTGAGAACAGGAAGCGCTGGCAGGACCTCGCGGAGAAGGTGGAAATGGGACTCACGTGGATCGACCATGATACTATTGACAAACCGGTTGAGGAGTTTATTGGTGAGATATTGTTAATATTTCATTTTGTTTTGTTTGAGATACAGGTTCAACATCATCGTCCTCAGTCACAGCAAGAATATATACAAGTAAAATTTGAATTTAAGAAAGTTAAAACTCTGACATCGTAAATACGCAACAAACACACACGCACACCCTGACATGTCAAAGTTATAACATCCTGTCATTTTTGCGACGTAGGATAAAATAGAAAACGAAAATAGAAAAATATGATGGAAAAGGGGCTCACGTAGATTGATCTTGATATAATAGATAAGCCTCTTCAGGAGTTTATTGGGGGATTTTGGGACTGATTTTGAAGCGTTTATTTGCTGTGGTCATAGCTTGTGAAATTATCGCTTGCCTCCTAAATTACACAAGATATATACTTAAGATTAAATAGATATATTTCTGATAAATATAGGTAATTTAATAATTGCTAATCTATCGCATATTTTAACAAATATATATTTAATATTTTATAATCTTAACCATACAAGCCACACAATTGTATTGTCAAATATACTAGCCGTCCCTTAAAAATAAATTGATAAATATATTTTTCTCCACATTTTGGCTGCAGAGCAGGAGATCACAAAATAATTTTATCGATTTTTGAAGCAGTTGTGGTCCTTAATTCAAGTTGCTATGAACATAAATAACATGAATAAATTACACGATTTAAAGGTATTATCATCAGTCTATAATATGGCAAATCACTTAGCACGACCCTTGGTTCTTGTATCAAAACATTTTCTTGCAGCCTTCAGTATGTTCGGTAAACCTTGTATCAGGGCATCCAGTAACAGTGTGATTCGTTGAAAATAACATTAAAAATATTCCCAACGAGTAACAGTGTGACTGGCTGGGATTTTTTTTTTCTATTTATTCCCAACCAGTAACAGTGTTACAGTTGGGGGTGTTTCTCGTTAGTAATAAATCCCGTACACTACGTTTTTCGGTTCTCGGCCTCCAATCTAGTCCTTAAAACACTGGTTTGCTTAATCTGTGTTATTTATCTTCACAGAGTCAAACGAGCCAATAAAGGACGTGGAGTTTACAGTAACCACGTTCTGTCCCAAGACTACAACAGACGCCAGCAGCATGGCGCTAAAGCCTTTCAAACCGCCCTTCAGCTCGCTGAGACGAGGGAAGACTAGCAGCTTTACTTCCAGGCCAGCTAGGAATAAACTCACAAGGTAAGAACCATCTACACTAATATTACAAACAAATGGTAAGAAACGCCTTAAAAAAAACCGACTGCTAAATCCTTAAATCTTTTTTTTTTTTTAATTTTGTTGTACTCAGCGTCATTTTTACGACTAAGACGAATCTATTGACACCATTCACATAAAAAAATATACATTCATACACTCTAAAACATAAACCTCCTTTCGCAGTCGGGTAAAAAGAAAAATTTGTATTTTTGTGTGTACTCGAACACTACAGATTTGATTAATTAAAAAAATGCTGTTAGAAAGCTGCAATGACCCCAGTTCGGGTTGTTACACTAGATTGACTTCTTTAATATTATTTCCCTTCATTTCTCGCTTTTGTAAACACGAGTATAATGATAGAGGACAATTTTAGTTCTGTCAAATTAAAAAAAAAAAAAACTCTTGCCTGACCGAATAGGGGAAATAATCACTGAGTAACGTAGGCTATATTTATTACCAGAAAATATAGATTAGTGGGGTCGATTGGTGTGCGGTATGAGGTTCGATCCCATGAAATACGTAGCATGGTGGTGGACGTTTTCTAACGCGTGCTACGACTTACGACTTACTACCACCATTAAGTTGAATAATCTGTCGCCAATCACGCAGCCGTATGTTCCGGCTGCCTTGGGATCCAATGTACAACAGATTAAGAATGCTACATCTAAGGTCGCAGAGTCACCTGTGAACGTGCAAGCTGGTGGTCAAATGCCTTGAAGTCTTGAAAAAGAAACACTACGTTGATTTTCATTTCTCTCCTTATTTTCCACTGTTTTGAGTATCTTTTCTTTTCCATTCTCTTAATCTCAGTACAACAAAAGCCTGTTGCAGATCAATGTACGCGGCCCCAAACGCTCACCGGGACAGTGTGAAAGAGAAAGTGGAGAAGAAAGAGACGGTTGTGACGGACAGCAGTCTAACGACGGTCGTGGGAGAAGTGCCGGTTCAAGGAACTAAGGCGAAGCACAAAGGCAGGCTCTGTCATATGTTGTGACGGTTAAGTTTTAACTGGTGAGTGTTTAAGATAAGATAAGACAACTCTTTAAAAAAAACAGTTTAACAAAAAACCATAACATATAAAAGCTTATAAATATATATTACGTTTTTTATTGGCGGCCGTATCGCTTAAAACGATC
Organism: Ligdia adustata; assembly: GCA_947049295.1. Taxonomy (NCBI): domain Eukaryota; kingdom Metazoa; phylum Arthropoda; class Insecta; order Lepidoptera; family Geometridae; genus Ligdia; species Ligdia adustata. The sequence goes on along the minus strand of OX346236.1, from coordinate 3,847,550 downwards.
TCTTCCAGGCAACCGTGCACTTAAATAAATAATATAAAATTAGAGAGGCCTTAAAATTTAACAACATATTTAATATATGAACAAATAATATACGAACAATACAAAGAAATGGATACACAGATAAATAAATTCATATAATTTATTTATATATCTTCTTATCAAAAACAAAGGCCTGCAGTGCAAGTACGGTTCTATATAGGTTTATATAACGGCTGATATAGAACGTTAAGCTATAACTTTTCTGGAAGTACGGATCTTGAAATCGTTAGCTGCTTGACGTCAATTTGATTAGACATCCATGTAATCTATTTGACATCTTACGGTTTTTGAGTCCTTGCGTTCGATATGTTGGTATATCGAGTGTATTATGCCCTTGATAATGATGACTGAGAGTTTATACCGGCTTGAATTTCAAAGCTAACGATCGATATCGAAACGTTCTACGGTGCTGTTGTTTTATCTCAGTTCTTCTGTATTCGTCTTATGGGGAACAAAGGGAAAATTTATTTTTGACCGTTGAAAGTATCGCAGTGAGACAGGCAAGTTTATTTTTCTGTGTCTCCTCCCCTAAGGAAACAGATTGAGGTGGCCAATATTAATAATCACGTTCACTCTCTGAGTAAACACGAAATTATACGGAAGACATCGCTTTTAGCGATATGGCCGCAATTTTAAAAACTAGTTTGTTTCAAATGAAATTATATATTTTAGTAATGAAATATTATATCAAGTTTAAATTTTGGCATGTATGCAGGACGCCGTGTTTATCACGTGAACATGTGATTATATGTAATGTTTTTAATAATGACGTGAAAGACACGGTGAACAAGAAATACTTAATTTAAATAGCACGAGTTTTTATTTTGCCCTATGATTACTACCTATAGGAAATAAATATAATTGCTCTGTCCTCTATCCGACATAATAAATCCAGGGTTATCGATTAGGGGTGCACTAAGCCGAAAGAGGGTTACTGTTACTATATTCATAATCACAAACAACTTTCACTATGGGACCAACTTTGAATTCGAGAACAAAAATCAACTGTTCCATACAAAAAGTTAATCGTAGTCGACAAAACGTACGAAACAACGGTTATTTTTACTTGAATCGTCTAATAATCCCAGTTCCTCCTAAGGAACAACTTACATAGTCCAGGATCCCTAAAACATGTTGAAACAGTAAGTAATATATTTTTGAGGATCATCAAATCGACATATTTCATGCTTGCTATCTTTGTTAGCTACCACAACCGAGAGTCATATTTGGGCGTCTCATCAAAATCAAGCTGCACACGGAAAATTAGCTTGATAGTAATCAAAGTGCAAACATGTTCTAGGTTTCCTGGACTATGTAAGTTGTTCCTTAGGAGGAGTATAGTGACGTCTATTCGGCTTAGGGGTGTACCTAAGCGATAACCTTGTATATTAAACATGACATTTTGTTCACAGGAGCAGGCAAGAAAGCACCGAAAAAGCCGACAAGCCTGATAGAGTGAAGCCGTCCAAATCAATCGACTAGTTCACTCAAGCTGCTCCAGTTAGCATTTTCAATGAAGGCTCATTCATTCACTTTTCACTTCATTAGGCTGAAGAACCTTGTACAAACGGTAAGAGATTGAATTTATTGATAATTTATCGTATTTAGGAAACTAACGCGTGTGTTAGATCCATTTTGATTAACGAAACGGGTTTTCGCGCGTAACTGATCGTACGAAAGGTTCAACTATAGTTTCGTTCACATTCGGTGAACTTTATTAGGGATGAAATGAGTCGTTCGTGTCTACAACTATGGCATGTTTCGCACGTGTCGACACTTTAGTTGGATCTTTCCAACAATCATGAACGCGTCAAAACCCGTTTTATAAATGAAAATAATTTATCGAATTTGTTATAATTAAAAAAAAAAAGGTTATCACTATATCAACTCGCTTAATTATAATATCTAAATTAAAATAACACGGCGTTAATTCATTTTATAAAAAGTTTCATACATGAACAATAATAAATGCAATATATTGCGGAAAAATATTTTTTTCCCGAGTAATTATGATCCTGGAATCTTTATGGACATAAAAAATATGTAAAAAGTTTTAAAATATTGGAATACATCTGCCGAAGATGTTTTTTTTTTATTTTAATTTGATAGCGGAGGCAGTTTCTTCAAGCATTTTATTTTGTGATTTTATATGTTTTGTAAAGTGGCTAAGTGCAAACTACAGAAAAAAGATTAACAAATACAGCTTTTTAAATATCCATGACTTAAAAACATGGAGAAAAAGTGGGATGAGCCTTTGAAAAAATTAAATTCCTATTAGAGGATTAAGGTGTCTAACTAAATTGGTTCATTTGATGACCAGTGCATTCCAACCTTAGTCGAGGTATACTTCCTTTACGATGATGTGTCTAATTATGATGGTTGATGTTGTACATTTCTACTAATAGTAAATTTCTATAAGGTAGTGTAGTGAAATACTTTTTGTCTCTTGGTCAAACCGTAACTCTCCAACATTGCGATCAATTACGATTTAGAAATACAGAATGAATTCTAGTAAATTCATTTCAGGAACTGGATTATTCTAGAATTTCTGTTAATTGTATTAGGCAGTTTAATTTTTTGTTTTTATTATCAGTTTTTTTTTATTACTGTTAGAAAACCATGTTAAAATTATCTGTAACGTTATTGTTTATATAAATATCAGTTATAAAATGTTACCTATACATAAAATATGATATTTTAGCTATACTATGATAAAAAACTAAACGAAAAAGCTTTGGCCAAGACGACTTAATTAAAGTATAAAGTTTTGTAGTAAATCTTTACGTCGTTTTGGACGTTGACGTATTTCCTGTGAAACGACTATACAGGATTATTAGTTAAGGGTGCACTTAACCAAAAGGGGGTTACTGTACTTAAAATTATGAACACGGAGTTCGAAAAAAATGTTGTATTGTCTATTGATAAAAATGTTTGGAATAGCTGATATGTTTCGCTTCAATTGGGTTGTTCCTATAGTAGAATTTGGTCGTTATGATGAGTAAAGTGAACCTCTTTTGACTTAGTACACCCCTAACCGATAACCTTCTAGATAAATGTTTTTATTCTAAAATAAATGTATTATTTAAATAGACTGTGATCTAGTATTACTTCACGATATTCTATTTTAAAATTTATTCTTACTTGTTCACTTCGAATATTGTATGAAAAAATAACAGCAACGTTATAAATTATGCTATGTCGACAGATTAAAAATGTGTAAAAAAATGCAATCCATTTTTTTTGGGTGAATTGGGAATAAGTAATGATCATATTACTTCAGGATATTTTTACTAGCAATCAGTTATAGCTATATAGTATATATATTAGTAAACATTTTGGCCTAGCATAATATCTAACTGACCTGTTACATACATACGTATATATATGTATCTTACAAGTTTTCGATTAATATATTGATTTTATTTTAGATGTGTACCTATTATTTTAATTTTACAGTATTATTAGTTTTTTTTTATATGAAACTAAATGTCAAAGTCATTTAAAATAGAATATTCGTCACTTGGCCTGTTAGTGAGGTGTATGGTTAATGTAAATGTATGAATTCAAGTAATCTTTTGTAATTTTATCATTTTCGCGTGGATAATTTTGTAGCCCAAGCTAAACTTTATTTGGCAATGACCACGATTCGGGCAAACTAAACTAATTTAATATCTCTTCTGACTTATTAGTAAATTCTCTTTTGATAGTCTACCTTTTTAAGATATTGTCAAGTACCTAACTGACGCAATGGCTTTGAATTGATGTTATATTCTTATGCGTTATGAAAAATGATATCTGAAAATTGTTCCGCATCGGCCGTATTGACAACTGACTTTCGCAACCAGTTACCAAAAGAGCCAAATTAACAACTGAATCCGTTGCCAAAGATAACTTGATTAGATTGGACATACCATGTTTCTTTGACACAAATTCGTAGTTTTCAATTACAAGTTGTGAAGCAATAATAGTACATTGAATACCGTCAGATATTAATTATAAGCTCAAGATAAGGAATCCCTTTAATATTTTTTTATTGATTGATTCTTGGAAAGCAGTTGTGATACGAGTACAGGAAGAAGCCTATTTTTGGCAACTGCTCGACTAGCAAGGTCACTTCTTTACAAATGGTTACAAAAACGGCCGAAGCGCATACAGATATTTATCTTCAGATAATTATTACAGTATTTATACAAACAAATTATTATTATTATTCAGTATCTGTGACGGAAAAAAGATGATATGTTTTTTACAACTATTAACTTTATGGAACAATTATTTTACCAGATTATGTTAGTGTGGCGTGCCCAAATCGTGGTGATTTTTTTATAACTAACGTCGATTTATATTTCAAAAGCAACTAATAATGATTGGACTCTAGTTATAATAAGTTCACGACAACGTAATACAATAGGTAATGCGCCAATAACAACAGTTTTTACATTAAATTATTTCTGTATTTTATTGAACAATTATAAAAAAGTATTATGATGCTAGTCGAGTGGTTAATTATGTTATTATTCAATATTAATTATAGTTGTGTGATCAAATCATCGATTTACTTCATTTAATATAATCAATTGCTAGGTACTCGTAGTAGACATTATTTATTTATAATCTAACCATTTAATAAATTCATGAGAGCATTTGCTATAGATTGTAATAGATTAACAGGATCTTTTTAAAAATATACTCGTAGATCCAAACATAGTAATAATTAATAATTATGTTCGTTTATTTAAGTTATAGCGTTTGTTACTATTTCATTTAAATACGAATATTAAATTTACGGAGCTATTTAAATGAAATAGCATTATATTTACTGAAGTCTCTATCACATTATAAAGGTTAATTAAACAAGAACAATATGCGTTTTAATATATCTGTAGTGAATGCTCTAAAATAAAAATTATTGTAATTAAAATATTAGCAATGTTTCATTTGAATATTTTTTGAAAGTTTTTATCGTTTGTTACGGAATGGTTACGTCCACATCGCTTATGAAGCTAAATTATGTGCAATATAATTAATTAAGTTAAGAATATTTATTGTAAGATTCAGTCGACACCAAACATACTTATTTATAAGCTCTAATTAAAAAACATTGAGTTTTGATACGAGTTATGCCAAAAAGCCAGCACATATTTTTAAGTCAAGTTAAAAATTTAAAAAGCCCGACATTTTGATGAAGCGGCCATATTCGATTTGAAAGTTATCATTATATATTATAGTTATCAGTATTCTACTACGTAAGCCCTTTTATTTGATACCCATATTGTTGGGAGTAGTGAAAAAATATGTAATCCGCCATTTTGTGATGGCAGTCATGTTGGACCCCTTTTCATCAAAACACAGTTAAAAACACTTCCGACCTTTAAAACAAGAAAAACAAAATCGGTCCATCCTTTCGGTGCTACGATGTTATAGATAGATACGTCAAGCTTAATAACATCTTCTAGTTTTTACGTTGGGTGTTAAAATGGTCACCAATAAAGATAGAACTTACGGAGTAGGTATACTGATAACATCAAAGTTATTTTTTTTTGGTGATATGTGCGTTTTTTACTCTCTTCTAGGTATTTTCTTAGCAACCTCGGCTTAAACAAGGCATACCTAAATAAAAATTGCTATGGGAATGACGTCCTCGCAGTTTTAGTTAGACATTTAAAAAAAACTAGCTAAGCTATTAATTTATTTGGTGAGTTTGGATGTCTGAATTGAGTCACCTTCATGTTTACAATTGTCCTATTGCAATATAACCGTTTAATTTAATTACAAAACATACCTATTCTGCTATAAATTACTATAAAAAAACTATCCTACGTAAAAAAATGTGTGCTGGTTCCAGAAAATCCAAATAATTTGTTACTATTTTTATATAGTTTACTGTTATAAGTTAATTTAAAGTGTTTGTTTTGGTCTAAACGGAATGATGTACGAAATATTTTGAAGGGAATTTTATCAATGTCAACATTTGTGCAAGTTTTGCCGGTTCATAGTAGAACTATTTTAAAAATGTTGGTGTTAGTGTGACGATTCAAAGAATTTATTATTATTATTATTTGAATAATAAACACACAAAACTGTCTGCTTTTTTTGCAATATGTGCTTTGTAAATATGTTGAAAACTAACCGATTTTTTCCTATAAACACGAATCCTGTATATTGGCAATATTATACCTATGTACTCGTACATTGATTGAAATCAAACTTCAAATTATAATAGGGGCGCAAAAATGCTTTTTATTTCATTTTTGCGCCCCTGATTATATATTTATATTTATATATATATTTATATATATATATAAATTATAATATAAAGTTATTAAAAGCTTATCTTTCAATTACCCAACAATATTTTAGCAAAAAATGTACTAATTAATGCATGTTATTTAATTACTAAGTGCAAGTCACAAATTATTTTGACCCATATAAGGTCACGTTAACATTAAAGAGTCCCCATGCCCAAACGTACCCATCACCCATCAGGCTAGCAGCGTTCCCCCTCTGAATGGCCAACGAGATGTGTTGGGCTAAATATATATATATATATATATATCAAATAAGAACTGTTGTGCGTATTCTAAACGTTTTGTGTTCGTACACATTCAATTGTTCGTTCTGTTGCTAAGATATGCTGCACTCTTTATTTATTTTTAGCTACTTCATTACCCAAAGTTTTTTTTTTATTTTGTTGTTTATAAAAGCTAAAAGTTGAATCGTAATACTAACACTAAAGTACTCGTAACAGTGCATAACATAGATCAGATGTTGTGAACATAGAAATTACCTACTTAATAAATAGAAGTTGTGACTACTCTTTACTATGAATTTGACATAAAATGTTTGAATATTTCACTAACTTGTTTTATTTTGACTAAGTGTAACTTAATGAAAGATCATGTTTTTTTTTATCCAACACTGCTAGGCATTTGACCTCAATGTTGCACGAGCATGGAACTCGGCGACACTGTAGCCCTAGCTGGAGCATGTCTGGTCTGGAATTTACTGGCTCTCAAGCAAGGCTGCCGGAACCGTTAACCGGGAAAACCGTTAGGTGCTCGGCGACAGAGTTTCGGCTTTAGGGTAGTAGCCAGGCGAGTGTTAGAAAATACCTTGCCACCATGCTATGGTTTCCTCGCGATGTTTTTCATCACCGGTAGCTCAGGTTTTTTTGCATCTTTCGTGGGATCGAAACTCGTAACTCTTGCACGGCAATCGATCTCACTAACCACTGGACGAGTGGTCGTTCGTCGCTACAAAACAGTAGAGGTAGTATAATTTTAATTACTTTATCAAATAAAACCAGCCAAATGCGAGTCGGACTCGCGCACTAAGGGTAAGGTACCATGATTATCTATTCGACATTAGTTCAAGTTTTCTAACTGTTGTCGTTGTTAATATCGAGCAAAAAAACGACAAAAATCACGTTTGTTGTATAAGATCTCCCGCTGAATATTTATTTGATTCTATTTATAGTATTTGTTGTCATAGCGGAGTCAGGTATACAGTATCTGTAAAAATGTCATAAGTCTCGCCATCATGGTTCATGAGATATAGTGGTCATGACAGACAGACGGACTGCAAGGTCTTACTAATATGGACCAAAAGGGTATAAACGGGACCCCCGTTTGGGAATACTCCTTGGGTACATAAACGGTAAATAACAGTAAAGAGCTTAACAAAAAATCTTCAACGAAAAGCAACATAGTAAGTAACATTTTAGAAATATTCGCTAGTAACATACACTTAGGTAATTCATTTATCTAAGCGTCTATTAGCCAGTTTTTTTAGATCTATTTTTTTGAATATTTTTTATTTTATTTATCACCGGTCGCAAGTCTCTACGAGTACCCTGCTCCGCAAACTTTAAATGAAAAAAAAAAATTGTTACGGTGCAGTCAACATCATTAGTTTTTTCAGTTTTCTGTCAGAGATTATAATAAAATATATAATATGAAAACAGTATTATGGTTTTGCCGATTTTAAGGTTGGATCTATTAATACCGTAGCCATAAAATATAGGGTCTTCTATCGAAGTTCAAGTTTCATGAGATGGCCAGCTTTAGCTTTAAGCATAATGTAACAATCAAACTCCATTTTCGTATGATCAGCTACAATGCGGTACTTCCTCAGAATGTGCGCTAAGGTCGTCTTCATATGCATCATGGCGTAGAGTTTACCTGAAACCACAATTTTGTCACAAGTATAAAAAAATGCTAACGATTATATGAGGCACTAGTAATATTATTAATGATCCCGTGAATTGAAGAAAATAATTGAAGGTCGAAAAAATTCAAAAAAGAAACGAATATACCAAAACCATCAACACAATTATCGTTTTATTATTACCATCTATTCGTGTACTAAACCGAAAGAGGATCACTTCACTCATCCTAAGGAATAACTTTTACTATGAGGTCAACTCTGAATTAGAGAAAAAAGTCAGCTATTTCATTTGTACATTTTGTCAATGAACGATGAAAATTCAGTCTCGATTATAATGCGGTTATATCAACAATTTATTGGTGAAAAGCATGCAACGCTTACCAATACAATTTCGCCTTCCGAAAGAAAAGCTGCCAAACGCGTTTGGGTGTTTAGGTAAAGTGGAAAGGCTGAGCCATCTGTCTGGTCTGAACTCTTCAGAATCTGCACCCCAAAGCTCTTTGCTCCGGTTGATAGCCCAGAGATGGACTACAATCTCGCTTCCCGCTGGTAGGGTTGTGTTATCTAAAATTTAGATAAACCGACTGTTTATACTGCTTTACTCAAATACCCACGTTGGGAAAGAGGTTGTTGATGCGTTCAGCTCACGAATGTGATTGTGAAACGATTCATCAACATTCTATTGGTCCATGAACCGTTGGCCAACATAATTTTTAAACAATTAACATTTCATTAAAAGAACTTTTTGCCAACATAACTTAACGTCAGTGAATGCTAAAGCAACATAAGCTACGGGTTGTTGGTAAAAGCGATCACAAACTTCAACTTATCTTCTTTGGTGCAATACAGATTTTATCGTGTGCTCTAATTAAAATATTTAAATTAAATAGAATGATTGCTATGTAGATAAAGCTGTTTTTCGAGGCGCCTAATGAAAGAAACGATATTGGATAAAAATAAATTATTAACGGTTCCAGTCATAGGCTCCCACTAGGATTTTTCCTGCGTTAAGGAAGTTATGCAACACAAACACATTCAGAACACACTCGCAAAAATACATCCAACTCATCGTTGCAACACCTGCCCCGTCCACAAATACATCCAACTCATCGTTGCAACACCTGCCCCGTCCACGAATACATCCAACTCATCGTTGCAACACCTGCCCCGTCCAGGAATCGAATCTCACCAGTGGATCTCGATACAAGCATGTTATAATAGTAAAACTGAAAATCTCAAAAAATCCCAACATAAAATTAAAAAATTATACACTATTTTGTGATGTCGCCTATCTTAGACCGTTTCTTATCATCCATACTAAGAACACCCCGACTAATTCACCTTTAAAACAAACAAAAAAACATATTGGTTTATCCGTTCGGGAGTTGCCATGTCACGCACAACATGTCATGTCAAACTTATAACACCCCGTATTTTTTGTAGGAGGGTTAATTTAGTAACATTTAATTTAAATTGGCATTGCCAGATTCATACCAAGCTTAACTGTGTTAGTAGCTTGCCGAGCAACCACCGGGCCTATAGGATACAACCTTAAAGCTTCTTTGATAACGGCTTCTAAGTACACTAGCTTCTGTAAATGTTCTTTTTTCACTTCATTTTCAACGCCCAACACGTCTTGTAATCTAGAATAAAAAAATTATGTTGTAGAAATAAATATTAAGCACGCAAAAGTTAAAAATGCACAATGTAAATGTATGTGTATTTTATACAGTACTTAAATATATATTTAAAATACACAAACTACCTTAAAAAGAACCTAAACTGTAAAAATAATTAAAAGTAAAAAAAAAATGATGTCCGTGTGGCAGCCCTAAGAACGCCGGCAGCATGCTCGCGTAATTATTAAATTTGATAAACATGTTCTTGTCTGTATTTCCGGATAATTCTGTGTGTTCAAGCGTAAGGTGAAAAGGTTTTTACTAAGTAAACGTGTTTCGAATGTATTTTTACTTACCATCAATTGAGATTGTGGTCTAACTTTGCCTAGTCGTAATAAAAAAAAACGTAGTGTCAGTTTTACCATTGTTTAGTACCATTGATGGTACAACTGATCCTACTTTGTATCAGTAGTACCATCAAAGAAAAGAAGGGATATTGTGATTGTAATGGAACAATGATATTTCATTTTAATTTTTTCCTTTTCTGAACTTTTCCTATGTTGGGGATGTCATTGCAACAACTAGTCATTCATACACAATACATCTACTGAACCCTTACTATTACCGGGAATGGAACCTCGAAACACTGGCTTTTGAAACGAGTATGTTAATCACTATCAAAGTTACTTCAAAAATTCTATCATATTTTCCACTACGCCTCTTTGGTTTTTTAAATTTTGTCCATTAATGTAACTGCAATTGCTGCTGCGTCATTCTGTCACCAGACTGTATGTCATGAACTGAACTTAATTAATGTTGTAACAATTTTAATCTATTAATATGCAATTTTCCTTACAACAAACGTGATTTTTGCCGTTTTGTTCCTCGATATTAATAACGACAACAGGTAGAAACTTGGACTAATTTTGTAGAGATAATGATACGAAACCTTTAGTGAGAGAGTCCAACTCCAACTCGCACATAGCCAATATTTTTAAATAAGTCTTATCATTTTCTTAATAGGGCATTAACCCGATAAATCTTCAATATTACTTACTCCTTAAAAATTTTCTCCTGCACTTTTTCATCAGAACCAATGCATACCATAGTGAATAGAAATTCGTAAGTAGTTGTATCAAAGGCAGCCAAAAGTATGTTGTTACATAGGTACTGAAGCTGCGAGTCCGTGAACAGGCTGACTTTGTCCGTCATACTATTTTCTATCACAATGTCGAGGTAACTTACTAGCTTATCTAAAATCATAAAATAATAATTATCTGATTTGTTAAACTTGATAACAGACATTAATTCGGCTGGAGCCTAGGCACCTTCTAAATTTATTTATTAACTCTATCCAATTTCCAAAAATCCTTGAAAATATGTTGCTTTGGAATATCGTAAGGGTGGCTTAAGAAGATGCTACGTGATTGCCACTGACCCTGTATATGGTGAGGTAATAATACATTAATCTACAGAAAGGTGTTTTATGACTTTTAAGAAAAAAATATATATGTAAAAAAACAAAACAAAAAACGCGTTTCTTTAGATAATTACTTTTAACATTTGTATATTTTATGTAGCGATAATAAACCTAGTGAATTCTTCAAAATTAAATAATTTGCAAATACTAGTTTAGCTTTAGCGTAGACGCGCCACTTAAAACAAATACAGTAGGTCTGTAGTCACTTACCATTGCCACGAGGATCTTTTACATAACCGTTTCTGGATACCCTCTCAAAATATTCGGATTTTCGCAATGCAACCATCTAAAAAAACGTATAGGTATACGTCTTGATCTTGTTTGAATTTCCAATCGGTTTTTTTCTTATGCGAATAAAATAAATATAGTCTCCTAAACCACTTTCTAACAATAAATACATAAAATTCCGAGCAATTGAGTTTACATATTTAGATTGAACTTAAATATAAATAAAATATGTATATGGTTTATTAAATCAAGCTACACGAAAGTGGCACATTTAAGATTTTACTTATTAATATGGTACCTACTTTTGTTGAGGTTTCCAAAATGACAGCTAAGGCTTCCTCCAAGTTTTCTTTAGCTTTACTGAAGTAGAATAAAAAATCAAAGAAAAGCCAGACTTTCTGCACTCTTAGTGTTGTTATTTGGAAAACTTTATGGCAAGCTTCGACGTATCTTTTGTTGACATATTTTTGATCATCTGGTAGAAGCCCCATTGTTGTTTCTGAAACCAACAGCCATAATAACTTGGCGTCTTTGACCGGATTCGATAACTTTGTACCACGGATTTCGCAAAGATCTTTGCCCACCTACATTACAGTCGTACCACATAAAAATCAAAAGAGTTCTAGCCAATAACATACATTTCTAATAGAGTATAGCTATGTATTGCGTAAATTATTTTGATCTATGAGCTGAGTCGACTTAACAATTTTATACAAATATACCAAGACAAAGTACTTTCTATACATACAACATTTTATTACAGTATTCCATTAAATGTCGAACACACTGTTCAAGGAACATCTAGTGTTCTCTCGCTTTGTATAATAATTTTATTTTTATGATGTGCTTCCTTCTCGCCACCTCCACACCTCATCTTATTCGTTCTTTCGAGTCAACATCTATTGAGAAAGCCTTGTGCTGAGGCGAAACACGTGTCAAGGAAGTCAGATACTGAGAAAAAGAGAAATAATGAGGTGAGATGTGGAAGTGGTGAGGTGGAACATCATAAAAATAAAAATATTTTTCCATTTCTCACGCTGACAACAAAACAAAGCGTAAAAAAACAATAATAATATATTCTTTATATAGAATCTCGTTAAAAATAGATTTCCGCAAAGTAACGTCTCAATCCCTCACTTCGCCTAACTCCATTAATTATCTACGTAGGTACATGTTTGATTTGATTAGTATCGTTTTGTTTGAAAAATACATTAAATAAATAACCAAAATATGTATATGTAGAGCAACGATACGGCCTACGATGACGCGCGATTGCCTAGAAAATTAGTTTATTTAGTGAAAAATAGTTGAAAAGTAACTAGGTATATTATAAATAATAATTAAATTATTAATTTTAGGGTCATTATGGAAACGTAATCGAAAAATCATAGATGTGGCTTTCAAAGCGCAAGTTTTAGAAAGCTACATGGATGTTTTTAATAATCAAGCTTCAGTCTTACTAGACACTATTGACTTAAAAGCAGCGGAGGAATATGTTGATATGACCGATGATATCACTAGAAACGTCCTTGAGACTGCTTGCCGTAAGTAAAGTTGATTGCTACCATGACAAAAACACACAAAATTGTGCTCTTAACGTAAGAATGAAAGTATTGTGATAAACTGGATAAAGACCTGCATTTTTGAAATGAAAATTTTATGAGTGACATATTTTTTTTTCATCTCAATTGATTTCAACTACCTACTTGTTGTCGATATTTATATTCGTATTAAAATCTCAGTGTGGTTTAATTTAGAGAAATTATGTTTCACAGTTAATTAAATTTTTTGTTGTTATACATACGTTTGACGCGTTTTATTGTTAACAGGATTAAAAGTACATAATATATAATAGTTTAGTAAATAGTAATAGTTTGGTAGCAATGATGGCCGATTAGCTACTGGAGTTGATTGCCGTGCGAGAGTTATACGAGATTCAATCCCATGAAAGACGCAAAAGAGCCTGAAACAAGTCTGACTACAGGGCATGCTTCATCTAGGGCCATAGTGTCGCTGATTTCCGTGAGCTGGTGGTCTAATACTTCGATAAAACAAAGAGTTAACTCTTAAGATGAGAAAAGTAGAAGAATGATTATTGTAATGATGATATAGAAACATACCTAACAATTGCAATATTTCATCTACTCCTATCGTGTATCGGATGACATTTTAAATTGTAGGTACCGGTGGATTGTCTTCGGACAAAAGATCATATCAGAGGCCTTTCGGCGGCCTAGAAACTCTAACACCAAAGCGAACTACTTCACTTCACCTACACAAAGAACACGAAAAAAATCTGCTGGTAAAATAAAGATACTTTTACTTTCAGAAACTACAATGGGATATTTACCTGAAAATCAGAATTACGTTGACGAAAAATTCGTCGAAGCCAAGGATAAAGTTTTCGAAATAACTACACAGAGAGTGCAAAAAATATGGATGTTTTTAGATTTTGTCTTCCATTTCACCAAAGCTAAAATAGATTTGGATGAAGCCCTAGCTGTTATATCAGATACATCTGCAAAGGTTAATGTTTCTTCCAATCGTTTACAATAGTAAAATTATAATCAACAAGTATATACATAAGAACCTCAAAATATTTAACAATATTTTTTTCTTGCTCTTACAACCATTTAATTTTTAAACACTTATCATCTTAATCTTTAAGAACAAACAAAACTGTTCTGGTAATCTCTTGTTTTGTCATTTTTAGATGGTTGCATTACGAAAGTCGGAATATATTGATAGAATTCAAAGGAAAAGTGATAAAGGAATTACAAACGACGGTAAGAATCATGACAAAAGATTGTAATTACACTTATCAATATATGTTTTTTTTCTATTTTTTTTTTACTATTAATAAAAAAAATAGTACCTTAATTTTGTTTTCTACACGATCTACATATTAAGAGGAGGAAAAAACTAGCTATTTTGGTTCATAAGAAACAGCCTGGTGACGGATAAACGGACGGACAACAAAGTCTCATTAATAGGGTCCTGTTTTAAAAATTTAGATCCGTAGTTAATCATCACATTAACCCAAGTTGTAAAAAATTAACCATAAAATGTCTTCATCGTATGCGCTGCAAAAAGCAAAAGATGATGATGAAACAAAAAAATATTATAGAACATACCAATATATACAAAAAACTAAAGCTGTTCGACGGTGAGAAGATCGCCAGGCATGCTAGTGATTAACATATTTAACGTTTTATTTTAGGCAAACTAGCAAGTTTCCTCGACATTGTCATAGAATGCAGTTCGACGGACAAAAGTTGTCTATTCACAGACTCAGAGCTAAGATATCTATGTGACAACATGCTTCTTTCTGCTTTCGATATAACTACGTACGAATTGATGTTTACGATGGTTTGCATAGGCTCTAATGAAACCGTTCAAAGGAAGATTTATCAAGAGTAAGTTAAGTAAACATAGTGATGGTTATAAAGACAACAGCTGTGGTCTAGTGGCTCACATGCTTGCTCGGTGATTCGGTGCTTTCATTTTCGACTCCCGGCTGGGGCAGATGTTCCAACGATGAATTTGAATATCTCTCTTCGAGTCTGGGTATGTCGTGTAATTGTTTGTGAATGTTGCGTGACATCCCTGAAACAGGAGAAATCCTGTTGGGGATTTATAACTGTGAAAAGTTATTTATGTTTTAATGCTAAGCAAAATAAAGGGAAACCCTATTTTTAGTAAGTTTTAAGGCGCAAAATTAAATGCGTGCGCAGTTTTGCTCGCAGTTCCCCAACTTTATTATAATTACTGCTTATTTAAATTCTCCAAAAATTTTCCTATATTCGTGAAGCCTTGGATAACGCGATCAGCATACAAAATATTAATGTATTTCTCTGACGGGACGTTCCGAAATTAGTGGCTAACTCAGTCTGATCACGCAAACTATGGAAAGAGTGCTAAACAGCAGGCTCATGGCATACCTAGAAGACAATTCTCTCCTCAGTGACAGGCAGTACGGCTTCCGCCTAAATAAGTATTAGGCGAGACCATTGAGAGATACGGTGAAGCCTTGACCGTTTCTCTTGATGTCTCAAAAGCCTTTGACAGTGTCTGGCATAACAGCCTTATTAGCATGCTTCCTGCATACTTACCACCTTCTGGTCTTTGTACGTGGATTGCAGATTTTTTGAGAGAACGATCAATTCGAGTAGTCGTAGACGGTTGCTCTTCTGATCTAATGGCGATTAACGCCAGCGTACCTCAAGGGTCAGTACTCTCTGCAACTCTTTTCCTGCTGCAAATTAATGACTTGTTCATTACTGGAATCTTTGGGTACGCCGATGACAGCACGGTTGTGGAGAAGTACACTGCTAATTCCAGGACCAGTAAGGTGGAGCTACAAGTGTTGAGAAAGGATATAGTTGAGCGTTTGAATCGAACTCTGTCAATAGTTTCCAAATGGGGTGACATAACCTCGTTAAATTCAACGCCAATAAAACCCAAGCCTGTCTTTTCTCCGCTAAAAAGTGTCCATTTACCCTATCTCCTGTTTTTTAGGATGTATACCCACGCTAAACTTTGGTACCTGCCTTGAGTCAAGGGCTAAATTAGCCGGCCAAAACTCGGTTTTCTGAACAAGGTTAAACAGTATTTTACTCCGGCACAATTACTAACGTTATACCAGGCACAGGTCCGTTCGTGTCTGGAATATTGTTGTCACCTTTGGATAGGGTCGGCAAAGTACCAGCTCCAGGCTCTTGACTCGGTGGATAGCAAGTTACTCTTCTCAAGGTTGCTTCCTCTAGAACACCGTCGTAGGGTAGCCAGTCTTTAAATTTTTTACAGGATGCATTTCGGTGAGTGATCTAGTGAGTTGCACGACCTTATTTTTCCGTCTCCATTCCATTACAGGACAAGCAGAAAGTCGGCCTTTTATCACCCCTACATCGTGGATATTCATCGTGTTTTTCTTCAACGTTCCTAGTCAGTGCAGCCAGAGTATGGATTCCCTGCCACCTGTCTTGTTTTCTGAAAGCTAAAATCTGGGTTTGTTCAAGGTCAGAGTTAACCGGTATCTTCTAGGACTGCGTGCTTCATCTTCGGTCTCATCGTCGTCTACTCGTACGACGAGCTGGTGGCCAAACGCAGACCTATAGTCAATAAAAAAAAAACGCGATCCGTGGTTACAAACTCCAAACTTCAGGCATATAAGTTAAAAATGGAAAATCATCTGCAATGTTACTTTTAACATTACAGGAACTGTATTTAGACTAGACTGTTTTTTTAGAATTTTGTATGTTTGAAATAATCACTCTAAAGGTTTTTTCTTGTCGGGATGGGAATATTGATGAAGTATGATCGAGACCGCAAATACGTTAAATTCTCTTAAACCAATGGTAGGTAATATTATAATTCTAGTCTGTTTTTTGTCTCTTCATACGTTACCCTAGTTCTTCGATCTTATCTTGCTAAGACAACTTTCGTAGGAGAAGGGAAATTCCGATTTTACATTTTAAATAAAAGATGATAACATTCAACAGCCTAAAATTATTTTTAACCTATACAAAGATAATATCTTTCAGAATACAAGACGTGATGGGCGATGAGGAAATAGTGAGGAAGGAACATTTACACAAACTAGTTTACTTGGAAGCGGTTTATAAAGAAGCCCTAAGGTTGTATCCTATAGGACCCGTGGTCGCACGACAAGCCTCAGAGCCGGTAAAATTGGGTAGGTGTAAAATAAATCCTACATTTACATCGTAGGTGAGACCGGTTCCAAGCTGTGGGACGCTATGCGCCAATATACGCGCTGTGAGTTAAGTATGGAACGTACCAGCTTACCTCCAGTAAAAGGTTTAGCTAAACGATCCCAATTTAGTTTTGGGTTATATTATATAATTTATGACCATTTACATAAATACAAATATTGATCTTGCTAAAAACATATGAAATATAAACATATTTTTTTCCGTTATTCTAACTGGTTTGCTTTACTGAGTACAAGTGCTGATCATCATTTATGCCTACGAGTAACTTAACACTATACATCAATCTATAAACTAAGTTAATGCCAATTTAGCTATAGTTTTGGGTTAACTTTCAGGTAATGTCACCCTGCCAGCTGGCAGTGAAATAGTTGTGCACATTTGGGCAATCAATCGAGACAAGAAGCTCTGGGGGGCTGATGCTGATGAGTTCAAACCGGATAGATGGCTCAATCCTTCAACATTGCCACCGCATCCAAACTCGTTTGGCACCTTTTCTTTCGGAAGACGGAACTGCATTGGTAATTTAGTAACTTTTTTACCTTCTTCCAAAAGGAGGGAATTACTCTCGACCCACAAATCATTATTTTGATTATTATTATTATTTATCAGAGACAGCAGGACCAATATGACAAAACTATTTTTGTTTGATAGTGTATGCTTCTAATGTCGTCTCACATAAATATTATGAAAACCGATTTAGTCATTTAATTTATAGCTTCATAATTTGAAGTTCGTTACATGTTTTTTACAAAAATATATGTAATACTAAATCTTTATTAATTACTAATGTATCCTTAATCAAAGTAAAAAAAAATGTTTCAGGTAAAACATATGCCATGATGCACATGAAGGCAACCTTGGTGCCCATTCTAAGGAAATACCGCATTATAGCCGATCATACCAAGATGGAGTTCGAATGTTTCATCCTTCTCAAAGCTATAGCTGGTCATTTCATGAAATTTGAACTACGGTAGCTTAGGAAGACTTAGATTTTCGATTGTACTACTATTTACAGCTGAAAATCATCATTTTTAATTTATATTCTTGTTTTGTTCTTTTTTTTATTACAATTAATCTGCAGTGTCCTATTAGTTGAAATAAATGTGTTTGTTTTATTTTTTTTTCTTTAAATATAAGGTTATCGGTTAGGTGTGTAAAAGGGAAAAAAAAGGGGGTTATTATACTCATCATCTCGAACAACTTTTACTATGGGACCAACTCTGAATTGGAGAAAAACGACGTCGTCGTCGACGAATAGTAAGAGGCGAGAGAGAGACATTTTTTTCTTGTCGTATTTAGAGTTGGTTCCGTTGTGAATGTTATTCAGTAGGATGAGCATAGAGTGTCTGACATACGGCTCAGCACACCTCTAGTCTATAACCCCTGTATAGTATACAAAAAGGTATAATAGGTTTTTTTTTTTTGCGAAAACCGACTTCAATATAAACTCAGGCGAAACTTACGATACGAGAAAGTCATTTATGTAGTCAAGAAAATTTAAAGTGCCTTTATTAATAAACTAAAAGACTAAAAAACTATGGCAGAAAGATAAATATAAATAGGAATAAAAATATTTAATATAAATTTAAAGTAATCTATATTAATAAAAAACCAATGGAGCGATTTTGATAAAAAGAAAGAAACATGGACAGTGTTTTGTCATGTAGCAGTGAATATTGTAGGCACTTAATTATTTATGTTCTTGATATTTACCTGCCTACTACATTTTACATTTTTAATTTTATGATAATATATTTAATTATATTGAAAAAAAATATCAATCGAATTTTTTTATTTAGATACGAACAAAATAGCATAACTTATTGAAAATAGACACGAAGTACATAAAATAATGATACAAAAACAGACGTTCAAATTTAATTATTAATAGTTATCGACTAAACTATAATATTCGTATCTGAGTTTTCCCGTAACTCAATAAAAATAACTCACAATAAAAAAACAAAGTTTTATAAAATTACTTATAACTTTAATATTTTTGATAAATATCTAGTTGCGTTCTATTCGAACCGTAGACTATTTTCAATTGCAGCGCACAGATATCATTTTAGAGTTATCCTCTTCTATATAACTACCTACGTAATAAACTAAGAGTTATGTTCTCTCTTCTATACTAATAAAGTAGCCAGAAGCAGGTTTTAGCATTACATCTAATTTCAGCACTAATTGTGAGTCGTCGCCTCTGACACGATATCTGCGCAGGAGATGCGCTAGAGTGGTCTTCATAGACATGAACGCGTAGTTTTTACCTAGAAATTAAAGAAAAATTAATATTAATAAAGTAAGTCCCAAATGTTTCTAACTAAATTGAGTTAGACTATTGCTTTACAATAATCGTCTGAAAAATTTAAAACGCTTAGAATTATTTAAGTAATATTAAATATAAAATTCCCAAACATATGACCTATCAAACCTTTTCATTTTGAGCTACGATGCCACAGTCATAATTATTATGATTTCATTGCATAGTACGCGGCAAACAACAACACGTACGAGGCTAGAAAATGGATTTTTTTTCGTATGTGCACTTGACGAACCATCGGAATCTCTTTTAACGAAATTTCTGCCCCGCAGTTTACGTACCGCCAAAAAGACATAAAACTCGTTACTCCATTGACGAAACGTTATTGTTTCAAGTTGTTTTTTTATGGCTAATACGACGGCCCAGGTTGTAGCACGCTTGACAAGAAGAAACCGATTCTCTCGAGACTTAAAAAAAACAAGATCATAGTTATCGATAACGAGAGAACTCGACAACGAATTACAACATCCTGGCAGCAAAGTTCACACAATGAACCCGCCGCTTTTATCGGTGAATGGTCTTATCGCCCCTCTATTTTGTGTCAACACTTAAAAAATAAGAAGGCACACCTATACACATCCGGCGTCCTGTCATGAAAGCTGCGAAGGCGTTAGGACTGTCAGGTAACGTAGACGCATCGAGCCATCGATCTGGCTTGAACTCGTCAGCATCAGCACCCCACACGGGGTGTCGGTGGATGCCAAACACAAAGATGAAGCAAGTCCGGCCTGATGTTAGGGTGCAGTTTTCTGTAAATATTATTGATTTTTTCGTTATAAAAAGAAGAAGAAATGCTCAAGCTACCATATTGTAACTGGGTAAACCTGCAATTGGTATTCAAAGAATTGCATGCTCAAAAACTTTTTTTTTATCGCTTATATCGCGTTTGACCGCAGCTCGTCTGATGTAAAAGCCAATGCGGCCTTAGATCTGATGTCACACGCTCGCTAGAGGAAATCGATTCACCAGCGATTAAACTGAAACCCACATTTTTGTTTACCTGGAGGTGAAACATTTCATATTTTTCCATTTGATTATTAAAACTTAACAAAGATAGTTAAACCTACCTAAGTCAATTATTTACATACCATTAAGAAACGATTATTAAACAAGTAGGAGTATTTTATGATACAAAGATTAAAAAAAGAGACAGTGGTAAGTCTGGAGAACGCTTCAATCATTTCGAAACAAATGAAATTTACGAATTAATAATAAAACAATTTTACGAGTATGTTTCGGGAATGCTTTGACAATCAATCATTATTGCAAGAAAACTAGTAATGTAAAAATTTTCTTTATAAATGTTATTCGTAATTTTCCTTACTCAGCTTAACATCCTTGTCCAGCCACCTGGCAGTGACCGGCACTATGCTATGGATCCTCATGCTTTCCTTCAGAACTGCCTCAAGGTACACCATCTTTGGTAGGTCGGCCTTTTCCACGTCACGGTCTGAACCTTCAAATATTTCTTCTAACCTGAAAACAATTTCATGGATATAATTACTAGCTGTTACCCGTGGGTTAGCCTGCCAATTATTTTTGTTTTTCTGAAACAATAGGACTCTCCGGACTATAAATCATCTCTGTGCTATAAATCAAGTCAATCTGTTTTTCAGTTTCTAAGGAGAAAATTGACAAATTACAAAAAAACTCTTATACTATTACCAATTATTATTTTTTCAGTACTATACCGATTTGTACTATTTCTATGGCACCAGGGAAGCTTTAAGCATATTATATAAGTAAGAGCAAGTCATTCAAAAAATACACAGACGATGTTTATTACTACAATTCAAAAAGCTTGTATCCATTCGGGGCTCGATATAACAATGGTACACATAGAATAGAATAGAGTGGAATTAGTACTGAACATAGTTGCCTAACATTGCACAATGCATCGAAGTATTAGCTTCTCTTAGTAGTAATTAGTTAATTAGTAATTCTAAAGACTTTTCAGGTCAAGAATAGGTCAAGGTCATCTAGCCTATAACAAATTCGTACTTAATCAGTAAAACTTTCTTTCGAAATATTATTCTATTTTAGCAGCCAGAAGGTGAATTAAATAACTCTTTATTTTAAACACATAACAGTTAAACAACAGATTTTATTTCACATATAGAGCTACAAGGCTCTATCATCGAGTGCAGTATTAAATAACTTTCAGATACTTACTCTGTAAAAACTTTTTCTTGTACGTCTGGATTAGCGCCAAGCAATAAAAGTGTGAACATCAGTACATTTGCAGAAGTATCGTGACCTCCTACTATCATAGTATCAACATGATCTCTGATTTCTCTGTCGGTAAATACGCCATTTTCCATCGAAAGTTCTAGAAGGAGGTCAAGGAAGGGCTTGAACTTGATTTTGTTGCCTAAAAATGCAAAGTATAAAGATTTTTGGTTTTATAATATTCCTTGAGTCTTAACGTCACAATATGAGTGAGTTTAAGTACCTATAGTTTTTATTGGTGGTTTTTTACTACTTTATTTTCACAAACCCTCTTCTACTTTCTTTTAAACAATTTCCATGGCTTCATAGTTTCTGTGAAGTCCTTTTAAGCTTTCCTTTAAGTTCAGGCTTGTCTAATATTATATTTTATACTTTTTTTTGCCAATTAAATGTTTAATTAATAAGTACGCACCTGGTATTTTTTCATTGTTGTTTAAATCTGTACTAGATTTACATTTCATTTCAGATTTTCTTCTTTGTAAGACCTGTAAAAATGAGACGATGGAAAGTTTAGTATTATAACATTTTCCTAATTATTGCCACTTTTGGTCTCCTCTGATATTTAGATATGTTTTAAACGTGTAATTACATGCACTTTGTTATTTTCTACATTTCATTTTTTTTTTCCTTTTCTGTTTTTTTTAACATTACCGTTTCAGACATTTTGTGCAGAATCTTCAAGCAGTTGTCTTGCGTTTTCTTCACACCACTAAATTTGAAGGTGTAAGGGCTGTGTAGCCAGAACTTTTGAAAACGATCCACCATGGTGTAGAAGATCACTTCAGCTGCTTCCACGTATTCACTGTTAAGGTTTTGATCACTAAAGTCTACTCCAAGTGCGGTTACTAAAAAAAAAAGAAATCTGGGTAAATAGCATAGAAGATAATGGTACAAAAAAGTTCTGCCCTTAAAAAAAATATGAAAATACTGTGATTCCAATTATCCCCACACATATGATATGAGAAAACGGTTTTATGGTTTGTTGGACCTTTTTTTTATAGCAACTGTCTGTCTGTCGGCCGCAATCATAAAATTCGAGAGTTTTTAAAATTTTACTTGTTTGCGCAAAGATAGAAGTCCGGAGAGTGACACAGGCTACTTTGTGCCCGGGAAACGAAATAAATAAAATGTGCTCACGGTGAAAATCCTGGCTTTTATTTTAATATCCTAATAATAATGTTAGTTAAAAAGTATATGTACTTATATGTTTATTAACATTATTATTAGTATACGGTGATTGGGCGGGAAATAAAAATTATAAGTACTTAAGTGACGTGGCATAAGTACTTATATTTTTTTATTTGATACGGAACGCCAAAATATTATTTATAAAATGTTTGATTATCATAATAAGTAAATGAATTGTAATACGTAATAACAACACTTTCAAAAATTGCACTTTATAATTATGCAGTTTTGATGAATGCAAAAATGTAAAAACTTTTGTAATCAATTAAGAAGTTTTAGTTTAATATTTCACTTAATTCTGATATAAAAAGAGTATTTACAGCAAATGGTTTCCAAAGCATTATGTCTAGTATACGTCCAGTGATCGAACGGTCCCTTCCCGACTTGCACTTCCAGATCCATTACCAGTTTTCTGGCTTGGCTATTAAACACCTCCAAAAAGCCGTCTAGGACTATCTGACTAAATGCTGGCTGCAGTAATTTACGATGGACTTTCCATATAGACACTGAAAATAAAACAATAACATAATAAATTATCATAAAAATAAATTAAATATTAAAGGACAGACAAATTTCTGACACCCCCTGTAGTATTCACTTAAGAGAGCTTCAAGACCTGATACTAATTATATTTTTATAATATTGGTATAGAAAAGGCAGGAGCTATTAAAATATTAAGAATACTTACAATCTCCTGTGACAAGTCCTTCACCCAGCCATGGTTTTGCAAAATCATAGAATTTGTCTTTCTGCATGCAAGTATTCGCTACTGTCAAAGCGTCATCTGGGTCTGTTACAACTAAAAAATAAAAATATTATAAGTTTATGGACTTTTGAGTGTCTGTGTAACATCAATTGGCAAATAAGGTTGTAATAGTTTTATACTTATTTCTTACTCGCACACATTACTGCGGCGACCAATGACAGATGATGATCTAACTTAGAAACTAAAAAACATTGACTACATTCTTACCGAACGAAAAATAGTAATTTATAATTATGACTGCAAAAAAACAAGGTGAGATAACAAAACTAAGATTAAAATAATTTTTAAGTACATTTTGGCAGGACATACTTTAGGCTAGAAGCCACTTTTCTCCTTTTTAAGAACTGTCATTGACTGAGACTTACCATAAGCTGTACGAGGTCCTATGTGAACGGACACGACTCCACCAATACTGTAGCTTTTATCTGCCAGATCATTCACAGACCGCCATAAATCTGTAAAATAAATTTTAAAATATATTGTTTTAAGTATCTTGGATACATGTTATTTATCTCAAAATTGACGAACATAACAAGGTTAAATTGAGAATAGATAATTTCAAAGCATCTTTCAAGTAATTATCATATCAAATCTGGAACCTCAAAAATACTTCCGTATTAAAAGTTAGTTTGAAAATGGAACTGTTTTTAAAACGGAAAAGAGGTTTAAAATTGTCGCAGTTGGTTTGAAAATGGCACAGTAGATATTCTTTCACGTTTTCAGGGTTTATAAGGTGAAACGTGATCAATACGGAATAATAATAATAATATGGGACAACATCCACACAAAGGTCCTTTAGATCCCAAACTAGGCAAAGCCTGTACTATGATGTATAGAAATGATCATGAAATTAACTTCTAACTTACAGCAACTATCTCCAATTAGCAGAGGAGCGTGTCCAAGTATAGGCCAGGCCCCCGGCATGGAGGGGGGTTCCGTGCCCTTCTGTTGTTTCTGGCGCCAAGCAAAGAACCCCGCCAGAGCGATGCACAGTAGTAGTACCACGATCATTGTCACTCATTTATGTAATAACTGGAATATAAAAATTAACACCACATTTATATAGACATATAAAAGATTAAGTTCTGACTGACTGACTGATATTTGATAATAATCAAAGCAGAGCCTAAGCCGCTGAATCTAGAAAAATGAAATTTCGAGTGAGTATATATTAGGTCCTTACATATGAAATTGGCGTTTTGTCGTACTGGCCACTTTGATCTCAAATATCTCTTCTTTGGTTAGGGATTCCAATTTCAAATTTATACAGCTATTTATTCAGACATTTGTATTTTGAAAACCATCATTCATTTGTTTTGTCCTCGTTTGGTTTTTTCTTTGCGTCACGCAGTTTTCAAAACGGAAAACTTGAAATATCGCGTTATTTACGAGTACGAGTTCTGCGTGGTACCAGTGCTGCAGAAACGGCTCGAAGGATTAATGATGTGTATGGCGGCGGTGTCGCAAAAGAAAACATAGTGCGTTTTTGGTTTCCATCGTTTTCGTTCTGGAAATTTTGACCTGCAGAACAAGCCCCGTGGACGGCCGGAGACTAAAGTTGCTAATGAAGAATTGAAAGCTATTTTGGAAGCAGATCCATCGCAAACCACGTCCGAGTTAGCTTCAGGCTGCGGTGTTAGTGATAAAACTGTTTTAACTTGAAGCAAATTGGAAAGGTGAAAAAGCTTGAAAGGTGAGTACCTCATGAATTGAGTGCAGCAAACCGACAAACGCGCGTCAACTGCTGCGTTACATTACTCAACCTGTGATGAAAAGTGGATCCTGTACGATAATCGGAAACGCTCACTGCAATGGCTAAATCTTGGCGAACCAGCCAAACCCTGCCCCAAGCGAAAATTGACTCAAAAAAAGTTACTTGTGAGCGTTTGGTGGACTAGTGCCGGTGTCGTTCACTACAGCTTTCTTAAATCTGGCCAGACGATTACAGCAGATATCTATTGTCAGCAACTGCAAACCATGATGGAAAAGCTAGCTGCCAAACAACCGAGGTTGGTCAATCGCTCTAGGCCACTGCTGCTTCAGGACAACGCTAGACCACACACTGCACAACAGACGGCTGCCAAATTAGAGGAGCTTCAATTGGAATGTCTAAGACATCCACCGTACTCCCCGGATCTGGCTCCAACAGATTACCATTTTTTTCGAAATTTGGATAACTTATTGCAAGGGAAAAAATTCAACTCCGATGGGGCAGTCCAAAGCGCCTTCAAAGATTTTATTGATTCTCGTCCTAATGGTTTTTCTAGTAAAGGGATCAATGAACTACCTATGAGATGGCAAAAGTGCATAGATAGCAATGGTACATGTTTTGATTAAATAAATATATTATTATAAAAAAAGACTTTATGTTCCTCCCTAACAAAACGCTAATTTCATATGTAATGACCCAATATTATAATGTTTACTAAGAAATATTTTTTGGAAATTAAACCCTTAAGAGGGTCAAATGGGAGTTTCAGACTTATTTATATTCCATTTTAAGTCGCAAGCCACGTCGCGGGTAACTACTAGTCTTCTTTATAAAAGTAACAAATATCTGCAACTTTCTGGTACATTCCACTTGGTGCATCTGAGTAAACAAAGTGGAAATTTATATGTCATCCAGGTGATTTGTAGCGACAAAATTGGTGTAATTTTATCAAAGGATTAAATTCCAAGGTGAAGACACTACACAATTTTTTTCGCCACAAATCATGGTTTAAGCATACTTTGTTTCTACAACAAACGTCGAACAAAGTCAAATATACCTATGCAGGCGTTTGTAAAAGTTTTTTTAAGTCTCGATTTAGAAATCACGCTACTTCAACAATTTTGATAATAAACTACGTGGAGAGAATAATATATTTTTAAGAGGTCACGCGTCACTGAGATATTGATAAATTTACTTAAAAATAGATTCCGACTAATTAAGAACCTACTTTTCTTATAAGGTCGCTCATTGTAAATAGCGTTCATTATGTGATAATGACGCTACAATGACAATAGATAATTAATGGAGATTTTCTTGATCATACTACGAGTATTATTCATTTAATATGACATAATATTATTATTTATTTAATATTACTTTTATTATATATCGAACTTGTATTTTGTTGTTTTTTTTTGTCGGAGCAATGAACATACAGCTTATTGCGTTAGTTGGTATTCATTTTGGACAGGCACTCTTTAACTTTTACTTATTTCTTTAACCATTCTACTAACATGTTCTTATTTTTCACTATAAATACGTATCAACTTTAAGTCTTAATAGGTATTACCTACCGTTTTACCTTATTGAGAACTTTCCTATGTCACTATTAACAGCTTTATTAAACTTTTACTCATAACAAATGAGAATGAGTGAATTTCGATACTTACTATTAACAAAATTATTTAAAAAGAGATGAACCGTGTCAGTGGTAATGTGATGCGTAACGAACTGCACAGGACATAGGCTAGCACTTGTTTTATACTACTAATTAATATCGCCCTTCAGTGCAATTATTTCCCGGCAAAGAATAGTAGAGTTACAGAAGTGTAAGAGCAGTGAGAAATAAATACCCGGCATTTAATTGACATCAAAAAATTGTTTTGAATTCATGTGTGACCAGCTAATACAAATAAACTTGTTTATTAAGAATATTTGATTGAAATTGCTAAAGTTTTTATGAAAAATAGTTCACATGCACATAAGGCGCATGTTCACTACGCCGGTGAGTTTTAGAGACTAACACTTATGAGCACATATTATAAGTGTAAGTAGAACAACATTGGCTTAGGTAAGTACGTAAGAACCATTTCCCAAAGAGTTAGTTTAATGGGCTGCTTAGGCTATAATTCGTTGGAAGTCAGACGGAACAAGCAACAACTCACCGTGATGTGCAAAATTCTACGCGGAAATATTGATGCATGCGAACTGCATGATAAGTTGTGCCGGTTTTATTTACCGAATAATTACTGTCGCAGCAAACTGCAACACATGCTGTTTGCCGTACCGTTCTGTCGCACTGAGTCGCACTCTTCTTCACCCATCCCGCGCACTCTGACCGCCTTTAACGCTCTCTTGACTGCTGATCCTAAATGCGATTTGTTAGATGACGAATGGCTGGACATATTGTCTGCGTGCTTGAGATTTTGCGAAAGGGATGGATGATAGATTCAATTAAATAATATTATTTCAATTTACTACAATACTTTAACAATTATTATGACATTTTTTTGTGGGATGTATAATTAATGTAATAATGTGATTTTAATTTTAAAGTAGTTATTAATGATGTAATGTGTAAAAAAAATTTTTGTTAGAGTATAATGACGACCCTGAATTAATTAATGTAAATGGACTACAATGTGCCGTCTTAATTAATTTGATAAATAAATAAATTAAAAATGTATAAATATTGTAAATGCTATTGGTGTTGTTATTGCTAGTCGGAGCGGCAGGCAGGCATCAATTATCAGGAAATAATAAAATTGCTATCCCTTATATCTAATAATGCCATCAATTAATTAACATATAAATAATGAATTATCTCTAATTGATGGAGTCAGTTTTTACTTTGCGGAAATCCATTTATTATAAGATGGTATATACAAAATATTTAGTGTTTTTCCGCCTCGTCTTGATGTCAGCGTGAAAAATCGAAAAATATTTTTTGTTTTTATGGTGTGGTTCCTCCTCAATACCGCCAAACCTCACCTTATTATTTCTCTTTCTCTCAGTATCCGACTTCCACGACACGTGTTTCGCCTTAGCACAAGGCATCCTCAGGAGATGTTGACTCTTCAAGCG
The DNA here is from genome assembly GCA_947049295.1 of Ligdia adustata. Lineage (NCBI taxonomy): Eukaryota > Metazoa > Arthropoda > Insecta > Lepidoptera > Geometridae > Ligdia > Ligdia adustata. Next base: position 3,818,985 of record OX346236.1, on the reverse strand, counting down.
CTCGCTCGAAAGTGAAATTTGAAAAACAAAAAAATATTTTTCAATTTTTCACGCTGACATCAAGACGAGGCGGAAAAACACTAAATATTTTGTATATACCACCTTATAATAATCCCTAACTTGTTTTTCAGTAAAAAATCCAATTGTTGAGAATTAGGTTAGTAGTTACTTCAGCTTTATACGCAACTAAAAGCGTAATTTCAATTACTTAAAAAAAACACATGCAATAAATAGCTTTACGTTCAATTTATAATGTCCAGTTTGTATAAAAGTAACAAATTTTATATTCAATAAAAAAGCAACTTCTGTCCGTCTAATCTATGATCAAGTCTAACTTATGAATTTCAACACAGCGCATATACGATAATTTGTTCCATTTTTCGGTATCCTTTCCTTCAAATATGGATGATCACATTTCCTGTTAGTTTTGTAATGTTACTTCTTGTAATGTTTTTTCATAACTGAATGGGTTTCAGTGCATGCAGTCACGCTTCGTACGGGTACTATCGGACACGTTAACATTACTAATGTTATGTCAAATATGCCGCTTGTCGGATGGTATTTTCATGACGCGGAAACTCCCTATGGCTCTTGATTTTTGTGACAAGTGATTAGTGGCGACTTAGAAAATGCCGACTGCTAAATCTTTAATCATGTGTATAATACGTTTTTTTTTTTTAATTATGATGTACTTAATGTCACTCCCACAACTAAGACGAATCTGTCAATACACCACTTACATATAAATACGACAAGCCGTTTAGCCTCTAAGACGTGCCAATGTAATTAATATACATACATATTTTTTCTTGTTTTAAACGTTTCACATTCATAGCTCCCCACTAGGATTTCTCCTGTGTCGGAGCTGTCATGAAATATTCACAAACATACGCACAAAGACACTCAGACTCGGAGACAAATCAAAAAAATAAAATCAAATTCATCATTAGAACACCTGCTCCGACTGGGAATTGAACCCGGGACTGTTGGAACTCTAAGCAAGTAAGCTAGCCACTAGACCACGGCGGCCGTTTATATATTAATACATACACTTATATACACACTCGAAAAACATAACCCTCCTTCTTCACAGTCGGGTAAAAAATTAAAAGTAAGTAAGAGAAAAAGTTTAATATCTTAGAAAATAACGTCCAGGAGAAAATAAAACATACGTTTTTTACGAAAGTATTATTTTGTTCCATACATTATTAACGTAAATTTCAGAAACTGAAAGTGTTTTTAAGCAAAAGTATGCAGCTATTTAGGCTGTATCCTACTTTTTCCATTAAGATTTGTCTCAGTAGAATAGTTCCGGGTGTAAAAAAGAACCGAAATTGAAGAAGAATTGGGAACCGTCATTTTTGAAGCCAGTAAATAGAACAATCGGAAGACAACTCAAACAAGATAGAACTTTATGCTCTTGTATATATATATATATATATATATATATATATAAGACCGCCTTATCGCTTAAATTTCTCCCTGACAAACTTTTTGAAATGGAACCCATTAATAGGCATCTGTTCGATAATAAATGTAATAGGATTCCGATAGTAAACTATTTAGGACGATTTCGCTAGACTTGCTTGTAGAATACTAAATAGTTTTTTAGCTATGGCATGTCTACCTACTATTATGAATGTTATACTTAACCAGTCTGTTGCTAGAATGAATAAATTAATCTATTATTTATAATTAAATGCCTACAGATTAAAAAAAAAAATTAAATGCAATACTCTTCCTTTTGCTAGGCTCATTTTACTTGATGTGTTTTGTAACCGAAACTTTTTTATACGAGAAGTTATGCGAACTGTTAGCCTTCGATAGTTTTTGCGCCAATGTAGCATTTCACATGTTTCTACCGAATATCATTGAAATCATATAGATATACGAGTAAATAGTGCATACCATAGCACACAAAAGTCATTTTTTATCTTTAACCTCAACGATAAAAACAATACATATTCCTAGAACTCGTACACTAAGTTTTGTCAAACTTAACTGGAAACTAAAACCTGTTATCCTAGCGTGTAAGCGATGAAAGAAGAGAAACAAGTAAGTATTAACAGATATTCGCTTCAACTCTATGAAAACGAAAATCATTATTTATTATCCCTTCATTATATATATACATAAACCCTAAAAAATTAAAAAAAATGGAAAGTGCCTGGTCTGGGACGTTACTAATTGTGTCAGCACTGTTGCCACCAGCCACCTGAGTCACACCGTTCGTTCTCTGGCAGCCACCGTAGAGGATGCCAGTTTGAAAAAGAGGTTAAAATATGCCGCTATGGAACCGCTTTACCGCTTAGTGCCAACTGTTGAAACCCTGGGCTGTTGGGGCTCTGAGGCTAGGGCATTTATTAACGAAGTAAGGCATAGGCTCAAAGTTAAGACTGGTGACTCCCGCTCCGGTTTGTTCCTGGTGCAGAGGATGGCCATTGCTATTCAACGTGGCAGTGCTGCGAGTGTAATGGGTACTTTTGCACCAGGAACGGTCCGTTGTAGGTTATTAGATTAGAGGTAATTAATTGTGACGTATTTATTTGTCTTATGAATTTATTAATTAAATAAAATGTTATACATTAACCCTTCACTTTTTACATCGCTAATTCTAGACTAAACTTGACGTGGGCGCTGTACGAAACGTACTGTGAGTACGAAATTTCATGACAATTATTTGTTTGATATTATATTTACATATAACATAACAGTTATGTATTTAAAATACCTTTTTTTTTCAAATACCGTTTAATGCATTTGAACACCACGGTAGAAAGCGTAACTGTGGCGTGAAGTTTAATACCTAGTCTGGAATATTCTGGGTCTCAAGGAAGGCTACTGGAACACACCGATAAGTGCTTGGCGATAGATTTATCAATTTAAGGTTGGTAGCTGGCCAGGTGAGGGTAAATAAATGCCCTACTAACATGCAATGGTTCCCTCACGATGTTTTTCCTTCACCGGTAGATCAGGCTCTTTTTGCATATTTCGTGGAATCAAACCTAGTACTTCTAGCAAGGCAATTGACCCCACTAACTATTTATTTGTCATTGTTACAACGCTGTTAGTAAATAGCCGTTATGAAATTGTGTTTCGGCTTGTGTTTAAGGGCACGAGTAGCAAACTTTATAAACTTGTTTTAAATGCAGCGACCATAAATCAGTATTAATGTACAATATGTATGCGTACTAGCTTTCTAGACACATGTCGTTTGCAATGCCTAATGCAATATAGACTAGAGAAAATCAAGTCAGGCATTTAGGTTTCCATTACTTTACTGTTCATCTTCGGTAGAGCTTCGGTATAGCTTGAATGTGACTTAATTTGCATCAACTTAGTTTCGACTACGAAAATGGTATAAACAAGTGATCAATCGACTTCAAAAACCCGCATTAAAACATTTCAAGCCACTGTACATTAACGACTGAAACTAGATGACCGATGCAGCTAGTATAGTTTATGAATATCTGCAGATAAAATCAAATTCTTTGACACTTAATTCGCTCATCAAAAACGGTCTACAGGCTTAGATTGTATAAGGTCACATAGAGGTTCATATACCTTCATCCAAATATATACTCAAAACAACAATTTTTTTTTGACAGTTGGCTGAAAACATAACAATTCTACTAGCTATAAAGTTAACCTTTAAATAAGTTTTATTTTAGGCAAATCATGTTTATTAATTATTCACACTAATTATATTTCTAAAATTTATATTAAAATCTGTTTATTGGTTACTCATAACACAAAATTTATATTATATATTTTTCTGTATCTATAAAAGACTAAGTCGTGACTGACTGATATTAGCTAGGAATTAACGCAAAACCTAATCCGCTGATATAATATTTGGAGGGTGTATACATTATAGAGTTTTTAGAAATTCAACTCCTAAAAGAGTCACATGGGATAAGATTCTTGTGTATAGAGCAAAATATACAGGAATAATGACAAAAAACCACAAGCTGCATTGACATAATGTATTCGCTAGCTTAAAAAACGATTGCATTAAATAATTGCTTTAGTTTATGTTTGAATGAATTAAAATTGATATCTGTTTTCATTGGTCTTGATATAGGCATAGGTACATTCTAATCTATATCTATACAAGAGCTGATCATCAAGTTGTTGAATAAATTTGTCGTGGTTTCTTTTGGATACTCCTATAACATAACCAAGCTTAACAAATTCGATAACCGTAACCGTAAGAACTAGAGCGCCCTAGCAACTGATATCAGGATCAAGGGCTCTATTTTTGACTTTTAAATGAATCCATCAGTCGCTAATGACGTCACTTACGTACTTACTAATTTGCAAAAAAATGCACTTTTTAAAATCCATACCCTTCGCTAACATAGCTGGTGAAATTCTCGAAATTATTTCGCACGTCAATATTTTATTCATACGATCGAACTCAAAAATAGGGCCTAGGTTGCTTCTGTTCATTTCTATAATATTTTTTAAAATTTTAAATAGCCAAAATTTCAGTCAATTTATGCTGTCGACAATTGTATCGTCAACAAGCATATACTCAGCCCAGTCAAATCTTTGATGGGTAACGTATGGCATTTAGCCCATCAAAAAGTATTTCATAGAGAAGTGGGGAAGGCGTGTCTGGGCTTTATTTTACTTTCGATTTTTTGCATTTTCTGAGAAGATTTACTATAGTAATATTTTTTTTTCACCTTTGGAAAGTAGAGATTTCAACGAACAGAAAGCATACTAACTTTTTGAAAAAGCCGATAGTTTGACGGGGGAATTTTCTATTGAAAACAAGGCTGCTTTTTCGATATTAATTCAAAATAAGGTGAAAAAGTTAATATTTCAAATCAAATAAATATAAGGGACATAAAAATGTAAGTTTTCACCAAATTTTGTGAAAAAAGATTTTTTTTGTGAAAGAAAAATAATAAAAAACCAAAAAGTTGGGTTTTTTAAATTTTTCACATACATTTTGAGGTTATGTGAAAATATAACTTAAAAACTTACCCTCTTCCCCTTCCCAGACCTCAGATCACCCGTAAATAATTTTTCCTTTCATTTTTATAATATTCTCTTTTTCTAATGGATTTAATCCTACTATTATTTTTTTTGATTCCAAAAATTATCGTTTCGTGTCTATATCCTTTCAGAATAAGAATGGTGTTGTCAAAGAATAAGATACCCGGAATTTACGGTAGTCGAAGAATTCCTAAAGATAATATGAAATCTAAGCTTAGTCTTCCTAAGCTACCGTAGTTCAAATTTCATGAAATGACCAGCTATAGCTTTGAGAAGGATGAAACATTCGAATCTCCATCTTTGTATGATCGGCTATAATGCGGTATTTCCTTAGAATGGGCACCAAGGTTGCTTTCATGTGCATCATTGCGTATATTTTTCCTGTAAAAATAAGGTTTTACTTTGATTGAGGATACATTAGTAATTAATGTAGATTTCATATTACGTATGTGACATACTGTGACAAAAGTATATTAATTTAAAAAAAAAAACGAACTTCAAGTTATGTATATATACTCGTATTAGATTTTCATAATAATTATATAAGAACAAATGGTGACACAATTCGACTGTTTAAAAATTTTAAACAGTCGAATTGTGTAACTCTTTCTATTTGAAAGTATGTAAAAAAGTTAATTAAATTACCAATGCAGTTCCGTTTTCCGAAAGAAAAGGTGCCAAACGAGTTTGGATGAGGTGGCATTATTGAAGGATTGAGCCATCTATCCGGTTTGAACTCATCAGCATCAGCCCCCCATAGCTTCTTGTCTCGATTGATAGCCCAAATGTGCACAACTATTTCACTGCCAGCTGGCAGGGTGACATTACCTGAAAGTTAACCCAAAACTATAGCTAAATTGGCATTAACTTTTTTTTTACAGATTCAAGTATCGTGTTAGGTTAGGCACAAGGGATAATCAGCACTTTTACTCAGTAATGTGAACGAGTTTTACTTTAATTGACTGAGCTAGTGACATGTTCTTTCGTCTAACAGTTTATATATGTATGGATGTTTCTAACTAAAAAATTTGGCACAGCTCGTAGTTTAAATCAAATTTTGATGAAACTTATTATGAGTGAGACATAGTCTATATTCTGTTAATGTAGATAACTTAGTAAGTTTTCTTTGTGAAATATTACAGTGACTTAGACAATAAAAAAAGATCTACCATTGATCTACAAAGATCAGAGAGGCAATGTAGATCCAGTGGTCTACATTGCTAAAAAAAAGTTGGTAAGAGAGTCACTAACGGGAACCAAACTCTTTGCTCTATATTTTGTATCAATTAAGTTTTGGACTTGATATATTGAATAATTATCATTATTAATACTCTATCACTTCATCATAACGTATCAACACCATATCACACAATATATGGTCACTTAGCGTCTCAATGCTAGGCACGGGTCTTCCTTACGAGGGGGGTCTAGTATTTATTTTATACCTACCCAATTTTACCGGATCAGTGGCTTGTCGAGCAATCACGGGCCCTATAGGATACAACCTTATAGCTTCCTTATAAACCGCTTCTAAATAAACCAGTTTGTGTAAATGTTCCTTCTTCACCATTTCCTCGTCTCCTAAAACGTCTTGTATTCTGAAAAAAAAATCTATTGAGTTTAGCTGTATACTGTCGAAAGTTACCGATTTCTTAAGTAAAAAATTATGAAATCAGAATTCCTTTTCTCTTACGGAAGCAGTCTTAGCAACATGGCTGTAAAACACCCGGCATGTAGAAGAAGTAATTTTAGTCAATATTTTAAAATTTAGAAAAGTCTCCAATTATTGTACGCCATAATCTTTTTGTGATAAGAAAGATGGATTAAGGTAATAATTAATTAATTAATCTTTATCGTCTCCCTAGAAACGCTTCCAAATTGATTGTAAATAAAAAAAACACTATTACAAACATACCATACATTATCTAAGCACCTAGTGATTTTATGTAATGAAAAATCACTTCTTTGAATTCTAAAAACAATGTTCCGTTTGCTTAATATCAAGTGTGTTAAAGTAACATTTTAGATGACTTCCAAGTTTATAGATATATTATTCTCAACATAAGTCTAGTAGTCTTTGAGAAAAAAATTAATAACTAATTTGCAAGAGAACTGCGTGCTCATATGCGCATGAACCTAATGATGCCGTTTAAAACCTGGTATATTCTACAATATAAAGACGCATCAAAAATGTGGTACACCTTAGCTTAGTAGAACATTATCACGGAGTTTACTTACTCTTGATAAATCTTTTTCTGAACGATTTCATCAGAGCTTATCCAAACCATCGTGAACATCAATTCGTACGTAGTTACATCGAAAGCAGAAAGAAGCATATTGTCACAAAGATATCTCAGCTCTGAGTCTGTGAAAAGACAACCTCTCTCCGTCGAACTGCATTCTATAACAATGTCGAGGAAACTTGCAAGTTTGCCTGAAATAATGTTAACTATTGATTTTGTGAATTTCAATTTCAATTAGAAAGATTGAAGTAGAAAGTTACAAAATCAATAGTAGGCTTCTAAGTCCGCCTAATGCAAACGAACAAACATAAATGACAGTTTGAAAGTTTAACTAAAAGGTAACAAATTACAAACCGCCTTCTTTTTTAAATTGGTTTAAAAAAGTTTTAGATATAATGATAACCTTTTTCCAAATTTCTTACTATCTAGTGCTTTACCTTTGTCACTTTTGCTTTGGACTCTATTCCGATTTTCGTATTGCTACCATCTAAAACATACCAAAGAAATTATTAGAATCATATTAGTTAATACATATTAGAAAAGAAGAGGTACTTGTCACCTGATTTATTGGAGATGTGTGTACCGATTTGAAAAATGAAAGGGTATAAGATCCTTCAATATGATCCCATTTTAATTTCATCAAAATCAACCAAGAGGTTTGATTTTAAATCTAAATAACTGATAAAGTTTTATCTGTGCCTGTCGTAATAAAGGGCGCAGTAATTTATTTTTTATTTTTATTAACATAATACACTACTAAACTTGTAATTATGTTTAGTAAATGTTAAGACTACCTATATAGTTTGCAAGATTTATTTAACTTCTTCGGAAAAAAACTTCCATCTGCATCGGTTACTCGTAATGGTATTACGCAGATTCTTTAAATTCATTACGTAGATTCAGACTTTTTAAATAAAATTTGTAAAAGTAAAAACCTTTGCAGATGTATTTGATATGACAGCTAGGGCTTCGTCCAAATCCCTTTTAGCTTTAGTAAAATGGAAGACACAATCTAAAAACATCCATATTTTTTGCACTCTCTTTGTAGTTATCTCGAAAACTTTATTCTTGGCTTTGACGTATTTTTCGTCGACGTAAGTCTGATTTTCTGGTATAAGTCCCATTGTAGTTTCTGAAAGTGAAAGTATATATATTTTACTAGTAGATTTTCTTCTCGTTCTTCGTGAAGGTAAAGTGGCTTGCCCTGATGTCAGGGTTTCTAGGACACCCAAAGGCCTGTGATAAGACGCAAATAAATTATTTTGATTTGATTTGATGAACTATGATATTTTTGTTTGGAGAAAATCAACCGAGTCCTACAATTTAACATGTTGACACACGATAGGAGTAGATGAAATACAGCTATAGTTTGGCTATGTTTCAATATTGTCATCACAATCATCATCTTCTACTTTTCTTATGCTACTGAGGAAACTCTTATACATTTATTTATTTAAGCATTCGACCACCAGCTCCCACGTCTTTATATATTTTCTTCATCGGTAACTCAGGCTCTTTTTGAAACTTTCATATGATTGAGCCTCGTATACTTTTCGCACGGCAATCGATCCTAGTGACCAGACCGCTAAGTCATTATCGCTACCGAAATATGGCTGTCTGCCGTAATCTTCCTAACAATAAAACGCGTCAAAATATGCATAACAACAAAAAATTACAACTACCTTCGTTTTGTAAACTGTGAAACGTAACATATATAAATTACTTACTTATTTTTGCAAATGTTAAACCACACTGAGATTCGAATATAAATTAAATATCACGATCGACGGGAAGTAGATTAAAGCTATTGTGATTTTTTTACCGCGGATAAATTTTTGGCAGTCGCCTTATTGTCAGGTTTCTTATTTGAAAAAATGCAGGTTTTAATCTGTCTATCACAATACTTTCATTTAGATAATTTTTGTGTAATTTTTAAGTATGCTACTAAGTGAATCAACTTTACTTACGGCAAGCAGTCTCAAGGACGTTTTTAGTGATATCATAGGTCATATCAACATATCCTTCCGCTGCTTTTAAGTCAATAGTGTCTAGTAAGACTGAAGCTTGATTATTAAAAACATCCATGTAGCTCTCTAAGACTTGCGCTTTGAAAGCCACATCTATGATTTTTCGATTACGTTTCCATACTGACCCTAAAAATACAAATATTATACTGAGAATAATGTAGGTACTTTACAAAAAAAAAAATTTACTTAATGAACTAAGGTTTTCCAGACAAGCGTGCTACATCATAGGTACCATCGTTGCTCTACATTAAGCGAGATGCGATCAAAAGACACCCTATATTCTATTTTAAAAACGAAAGATATTTTGTACAAATGTTTGAATTATTTTTATTAATTGTATACAATTCTTACAAATAATAATTAAGAATAACTACAACACCTAACTTACACATTTTTTTAAAAGAACCTAATCTGTAATAATAATTAATAGTCTGCCATAAATTGACGTCCGTTTGGCAATCTCCCAGGAACGCTGGTTAAATTACCATAACATTCGCGAGTTAAATTACCACTGAAACCCTTTGAGCAAAGAATGAGCCACCTCTGTTCTGTCTCGAGTAACATCGATAAATTTAGAGCAATTTTTTAAAGAAATAATTGGCACTAGGACCCCTAGTATCAAAAGTTTCTACGCCTAGCGGGACGAAAACATAGTTTCCTGAAAGAGACGTATATTTTCGCCGCTTGGCATCTTCAGCAGCCTCCGCCCCGGCTCCAGTCAAGTTATTTCGGTTAATTATTTAATGTATTTTTCGAACAAAATGCTAAATAAATCAAAAATTTATGTACATACCTGGTGCAGCTATTAGCACATCCCCATACAAAGGAATAATTAGTCTATACATGAATGATTTTTCTAAGCAAGTGCTTAAAACTGTTCTTGCGTCAACAGGATCGGATATCACTGGAAAAAAATAACACAAACTGAAAGACTCAAGAGTCAGAAACAAGTAGTTCTCTCAAAAACTAACTAAATTGATTTTTACACACATGTATTTTAATTTATAAACGAAACTACTGAATCGATTTATAAAATGTGTACGGGACTAACTGGGAAATATATCTTTCGAAAATTAAAGGCTTCTGTGAGAGATCGGGGAACATATATTTTTTTAAATTAATTCCGACAAGTTGGTAAACTTATGTTTTAGGTAGGTCAATTAGAGTAACCGTAGAGAGTAAAATGATTTTAGTGACAAATCCCATTCAAGTTACTATATTCCTGCTGTCCCTATTCAACGGGAACGGGGGATAAAAATAGTATTTACCATACATTGGCATCGGTCCAAATAAGACTGTAACAATGCCGCCACTTTTCAGTGACTGATTTCCCAGTTCCACCAAAAAAGGAAACATATCTGAAAAGGGTATAGTGATATAATTTATTAGTTTTGGGCAAAATACATTTGGTACTACCAATTACATCAAGGTATTTTAGTTATATATTTTTGATATGACAGTAAAATCTTTGTATTGTATTGTATATTCATCCATTACTTATCCTCTTGATAAGAGCGCAGAAAGTACTACCATACTGCTTAATTTGCACTATTTCTTAAGTATTTCACTTTATGTCACTGCCGACTAGGATTTCTCTTGTGTCAGTGATGACCAGAACATTCACAAATAAACACATACAACATAATTACTTACTTTTTGGAAACTGTAAACTATGTCCCAAAATTGGCACATTATTTGAAAGTAATGGCACATTTTTTACACGCGAAAAACGACTTGATTTGTAAAGATGAAAATATAAACACGTTAAAAAAGTCACCAAGGCGATTAAGAACATTATAAAATTGATTAAAATAAATAGTAAACGCAAGAACATATTAGCGGTGGTCGTTGCTAACCGTAAACAGTTGCAATAACTAGGTATCGCTGCTAGCTACTGCAAATATGAAAAACTCACCGCGTCGCTACCACAAACCAACAGCGGTGCAATAGCCAAAATACAGAGTGGGTTTTTTTACTGATAGGTACCTACCGATAGGCGTTCGTTGCCGTGATGCTTTTGGTTTTAACGAAAACGTCCGAAATTATCTGAACTTAGTCATGCTCTCGCGGTCGGCAGTAAATAGAAGTGCTCGACGCGGGTGATCCACTAAACTTATGCTTTGAGACTTAATTTAAGACTTAAACAAACTTAAATAAGCAAATGATGGTGGACTTAAATTAATCAGTTAAGAGAGTAAACGGATCGCGTTTACATTATTTATAAAACATACCTTAGTAAACAAAAAAAAAAAAACAATATTAGCTATAAAATGTTTATCATAAAATAATAGTATTTTTATAGCTATTATTTGTGTCTTTTTTATTTACTTAATTATCACTTATAAAGTTATCAAAATAAATATTTTTAAAATCTAGTAATTTATTACATATCATACGTTGGTGTTCATACTGAAATGGGACGACTCATTGCCTTATACCACGTATGTATTATACTACAACGAAACGGCATAAGCAGGGTAAATAAATAGATGGTAGATAAACGCCTTCTTGATAAAATGTGAAAAGTGCTCCCAAAGCCTGGCGTTCAAAATTCTGACCAAATTATACTTTATAATAGAGATAACATGATGCAAAAATGACATGATATTTTTTGCGGTAGAGGGCTACTGCACCTAATTAAACTAAAAACTGTTTTTTTACTCTTAATTTGTTTTACTGATGGTTATCAAATTTTTCACAATTATTGCTGTAACTAAAAATATGAATATAAAAAATAAATATTTAACTATATAATATTGAAAAAAAAAGAAAACTATAATTATTTCCTTTAGTGGTTACGAGTATAAACACCGTTTTTTTTTATAATGTTTCCTTTCATCCAACTTGCTCCGGTGTTCCACTTTTGCTAGACAGACCAAAATTTAGAATTACAATTTAGGTCTGTCAAGCAAAAGTGGAACACTACGAAATAAAACCTTTACTGAAATATTAATTAAAATGTTCAACCGCAGACTTTGGCTGCTCTATACCCGACTATCATGCTGTATACCCTTTAAGTGATTGGTTGAGTCACTTTATAGCAGCGTTTTAATCAGGATTGAGGAACAAGCACATCAATACGAGATAAACTGTTCTATAAAAGAGATAGCCAGTGTATAAGCTTACATTTTGGTCATCGAACATTATTGTTATCAAATTCTAGACTCAAACTCTAAATTTTATTTCTGGCGCTACTCGTAATAAACTTCGACTACGACACGATGAAAGAACGAATGGAAAAAAAAACCAATAGATTGTTTGTTTCGTTTTATGTATTTCTTAACCCTGCTGGTTAATTTCTGGAGCAACCCACCCTATAAGTGTCAAACTCGCCGTAAACGTAGCATATAGCGCTAATAATATTTCAGGAATGACGTCAGGCTAACCGAATGGTTTAGCGGCCGGTAAATTGTAGTCAAGAAAATCGATAATTTTTATATCGGTTTATATCCTGCTGGTTCATGTTCTAGAACAGTCCGCTCTACAAATCGCGTCGTAACATAGTGCTAATATTTCAGGCATGACGTCAGTGCGGTCAGCTGCTGCCACTGGCTAGCCGGATGGTCCGGCTGCCGTCTGACACAACTTGGTACAATATACACGTACACGCATCCGTTTGTGCGTACATCTTTCACTTAGCATAGGGTGACTGTGATTTTAGAAAATACAGAGGATATTCTGTTAATAATTATATTCCAGTTAAATAACATTGTGAAAAGAGAACGTTTAAAAATAATATATTGGTGTAGGTGAATACTAAATATTTTTACGTTTATTTGAACTAACCTACTAAAAATCGACGATCCATTCAAAGATGAGGTAAGCTTACCCAAAAGAGACCGATTAACTTGCGGCTTAAGAAAAATATTGACTTCTAAAAAACAGGTCGAAAGCTGCACCTAATTGTGAGAACCACTTTTGGGTTAACTGCTAATAGTAAATAGTAACTGCTAGTAGTAAAGTTTATCCAAAACCTTTGAAAAGGGAGATTACAAAACTTTCGAAAAATAAATTTAAACATTACAAACATCCGAAATAAATAATAAATTTGCGAAACGAACAACATATATTTTCTGGTCACCCTACTAAAAAGGTATGACTAGAATGATCAATATAAGAAATGCGAATTCTTACGTAAGGAATGGGAACGCAACGCCTGTTGATCTGATTATTTTGTCGGTCTCACTTTCCTTTATATAATGGACATTGTTAAACTAGTAATATACGTAAACATAGCGTAATATGGTAGCTAGGTCGTAAACACGTGTTTTATTATTTTTTATTTTGTGGTTTTAAGATAAGTATTGTAATATGTTCATATTGATGAACGCTATCATCTCTCAGCTAACGTTATATCAATGCCTACGGTCTACTAGGTAGGGTGTCTGAAAAAAAAGTCAGATAACAATTTTGAAATACATTGCTAAATAATTATCCATCGATAATCAGGTTTCAAACGATGTGTTTTTTCACTATAATAACACTTAAAACACTCCTTTTGAATGATTTTTTCCTGATAGGTAACAGACTTGGGAGGCACAGTATAGTTTAGGGCGATAATTATGCTATTAGGTGTTGCACCTCAGTTTAGAGGCTTTTCTCTATTTTTTACTAGAATTAAAACTTTAAAAAAGAAAAGGTTCTTTATACAAGGAGTTTTAGAAAATTTTAGAAATAGTTGCAGTTCAATTTAACAGATAAATCCACAATTATAAAGTAGGTATTTGAGCATTCTACTAACTAGTGTTTATGTTGTTATGCAGGGTCATAGATGACAATAGCGTACAAATAGTCCTGAGCTCAGTCTACATTCTATCAAAAATGATAATTCTATGGATGGATAATATTTGATGTAGTGATGTGTGACCACTTCTTTATCTTATCTTGTATGATTTGTACATAAGAGATGAAATATACAGTTTCTCCTAGAATCTTTATCAACTGACATGCTTTTTCCAGGCAATCCCTGCTTTTAGATATTAAATTTAGAGACAAAAACGAATTGGGTTAAAAGCACTGATGATTTAAAGTTATATTCTGACTGATATCTTTAGGCTGATTGACTGATAAGTTTTAATATTATTATATTTGCACCCATCTGTCCCACCCGCCTGTGCTATTAGTAATTTTGGGGTTAAAGGGCTATCAAACTCTTATTAAAGAAAAAAGGAAAGTCAATATCTTTTCCAAATAATTAGTCAAAAGGCCTACTGCAAAGTGATAGTTTTCCAATACAATGTCACCACTCACAAACACAATTAAAATGTACCGCGAGCCAACGCACATGGTAGCGCCGAAGATAGCCTCAGCGCATTCTGATAACACCTCACGTATTAATGCTCGTATATAAACCAAGCCCTGAACTTCCTTGGCATACATTGTGACCGTTAATCGGACGGCAGTCAGTCGCCTCTGCCGTCAAAAAATAAGTGACAAAGTGCATCATGGCAAAATTAATAGTGCTCCTATCTTTAGCGGCGTTCGCTAACGCCTATTCGGCTTCGAACCTAGCAAAGAACATTTACAACGAATGCCTGAGCCAATATTCCGTGGAATGTGTGAGACCTAGGACCCTGCAGTGGATTTCTCAAGTTGCCAACGATGACGAAATCAAAATCACGGAGGACCTGTCAATTGTGAGGACAGGAACCTTGGAAGAAGATGTTGAAGTTGACCCAAGAATGGCAAAGGACCCGACGTTGGCGCTTTTCGATAAAGTCGATGGTTTTATACAGACTCACACTTTAAGAGTGAAGGTGCCTGAGGAAATTTCAAGGAGTGCTGCTTCCGAATATGTGCCACGGTCGCTGCTTGCTGACCTACCTTCGGAATTAGACATGCCTTTGGATGGAGACGATGAAGTTTCCACCTTTGAGGGCAGGAAGAAGAAAATCAAGCTCCCTAAGCCTTTGAGAATCAAGAGCAGTTAGTGAAATACTTATATGCATCACATTTTGCTAAAAACTAGTTGGCGCTGTTATCTAAAATATATTTTAATTTTCAGAACACGGTTTCATCAAGAAGGTTCTTCTGCCTTTCCTGCTTGGTCTGAAATTCAAGGCTTCAGTACTGGTCCCTCTCGCTCTCGCTCTCATTGCCCTTAAGACTTGGAAGGCCCTAACACTTGGTCTCATCTCTCTTGTTCTCTCTGGTAAGAATCCTATTAGTTTAAACCTTTGGTAAATAACATAGAAAAGTATTTTTAAAATCTAATCTGTTTGTGTTTTGTCTACAGGTGCAATGGTTATCTTCAAATTCACGAAACCTAAGGTCGTGAACTATGAAGTCATCCACTACCCTCAGCACCATGTGGAGCACCATGTAGACCATCACGCACCTGCTTGGGATGCTCACGGTCCCTACCAAGCCAGGTCTTACGAAGACGCCCACGAAATCGCTTACTCCGGCCAAATATGAACTGACACCACCTCTAGCTTTAAAAACGACGGACCTCTGACTAATTTATTTATTTATTAAATTATTTATTATTACGTTGTAAATAAAAACATGTAAATTAAGTTTCAAATTCAACCGTGTCTTGTTTATTTTACCTGAAAACTAACACAGATTCCCGATAGTTATTTTCTTTGTATTTTTTGCTTTTAAATTGAATTCTTGGGGAAGTTGTACGTTTACTTTTAACGGTTGTCAAGGTGTAATAATCATTAATATAGCCATAAGCTTTGTAAATATCTGAAAACTTATCACGTAAGTCTTTAGTTTTTCTCATCTGTCTAACAGAAACTTTATCATTTGTATTCCAAAAAGGCCTCCATATGTGTTCAGCGTCTTTTGCAGCAAGTGTGCTATGTAAACCAACTATTTCCATACTTTTTGTTAAAAGCTTCAATTCAATATCTTTTTCAGGCTGAGCTACAAACAAATTACTATCAGTTTTATCAATCCTTGTTAAATCATCAAAATTAACATCATTCAAATAGAGATTCTCGTTATTTGTTTCATTAAGTATATTTTTTGTACGGGAGTAGAGAGTTTTATCCGCAACAACGAAGCTATCACTGATACTTCCTGGTGTTAAATTTACGTTTCCGCTTTCATTTATATCTGTATTCTTCACTTCGCTCGTGTTAACTTTAGGGCTGGACAGCAATATCCAATTAAAAAATGCGTTAAACACTTTCGAATTCTTTAAAGGATTCATTTTGTATAGATTCAGTTGTACGTTGAAATTATCTACGCTGGATCTCTTATTTCTGATTGTCTTAGCAGCAGAGAGGATTGTAGGCTGGAAAATATACTACTATTGAATTAGAACACAAATCAAGTGCACATTTTCTGCTGACAATACTTCAGATAAAAATTGATAATGTGTTATTGTAATAGTTAAATATTCTTAAAGAAAAAAAAAAGCATTGTGATTTTAATATCATTAATGTAATTATTTAATATCAATTTAGCAAATCGTCAGATCTGAGGCTATAGAAGTACCTTAAATAATTAAAAAGTGATTAATAGGTAGTTACTTATTCATTAATTATGGACTTGATTGTAGATAAAACATTTAACTTACACATTAATTATAATTATTGAGGAAATGTATTGCCGTTGGTATATTACGGAATCCTCATTTGTTAAGCTATCATTAGATATTATTTCGGGTCAGTTAAGTTTATTCTGGTCAATATGTTTACTTTGACAAATAATATTACTTTCTTTTGACTCCCGTATACCAGAGCCGATACTTAGTTACTTCGAATTATAGACTCTCACGTATAAATAACTTTCACCTAACATCCTTGGTGTCCTTTGGTTTTACAATTGACTTTCTCCCCTTTCTCAGCATTGCGAACGTTTTGCTATGTGGGATAATTTATTTAGTTATGTGTGGTAGGAAAGACGACCTACTAGCTATTGTAATTATATGTCACACGTAGTGAATAAATAACTTTGAGTTATATTATAAAACATACAAGTCAAGAAAGTGGAACTACTTTAAAACAGAACCAACGTTAAGGTATGCAAAATGTTGTAATTAATGTTGAGATATTAATTATTTCACTTATTACATTAGCTATTTAAATTATAGGTAAAGATTAGGAAAATAAAGTGGAATTGCTGATAAATACAGCCAGGTAGCGTGTTTAATATTTAGATTTTGAACACATATTACCGATATATTTTTGTAATTTTCTTAATTTATTATTACCTACTGATGTAAGATTGCTGCTATCTTCCGTCAATAGTTCATGTATTAAGTTCAGTACATCCAGATGAGACGCATATTTAGGAGAAGAAATATTTTAATATAACACATTATTTTTTTAAATATGTAGTGATAACCGTCTTCCAGCACTGATAGAATTTTTTTTAGTTATTTCGAATAAAAAATCTAAGCTCCAGAAAGATTTTCATATAAAGTTAAAATTAAATCACACCAAATCGTCTAGCCGTCTCCGAGAAATCAGGCAACTAAAATAATATAAAAAGACCGCGAATTCAGTAAGAGGTACTGAATCGAGGTTTGTTTTTCTTATTTTTGAGAATTCGGTAAAAAATCACTGTGTATACTCAACATTAAATACTGTAAATAATATTAAAAAAAATAATTATAAATACTTACCATTAACATTATTACAATAGCAAAACAGCGAATAGGGCTACACATAGGTATTAGTGCAACTACAATCTGACCTGATAAAGCATACAATGCCGCCTGAGTGGGATCAGTTTTCAAAATATTTACCTATGTACATTACCTACCTAGTACTATCGACTAGTTATTGAATACAGTTTGCGACTTCAACAATATTTTCGTACATATACAAAAGAGTATGTTCAGTATCATATACAGTTTTTTTGCTATCCTTGTTTTCAATTCAGTTCAATCAAACTTACAAATACTTCACGAAGAAAATATTATTAATAAATAAAAAATAAAGTATTAATAATATTGATATTTTTATTGTTTTTCTTTTTTAAATATTTATTTATACTTTAAAGGGATATAAGGTGAGGTTGACAGGCAGTGAGTGTTATCTTCTTTCTTGACAGATTTGACGGTGTATTTTTTTTAAATATGGTTCAAAATGGCTGGAAGTGTCGTCAAAGAAACAGATACCCGGGCTTACGGTAGTTACGGAATTTCTTAAGATAGTTATTTTGATATAATAAGTAGAATATATTTAGTTTGCTTTGAGTGAACTAACAAATAGGTTTCCAAACGAATTCTAGGTTATAAACCACATATTTTTAAACTTTGATTTGAGATTGAATAATTTTGTTGATCAATAATGAAACAAAGCATAAAATCATAAAATAAAAGCCAATCTGTGAAAATTAGTCAGAAAATATTTCAGAGTTTATTAAATAAAGGAAATTATCACTAATGTTATTATATAATTGTGCAAATTATCAAACTATAGTTGTAACGATATAACAGCATTGAATTCAGACTCTCATTAAAAGTTTTCTACATGAGGTGTAACTCTGTCACAATAAAGTTTCATAGATTCCCAACGGAATCAGGAATAACGAACATTTTGCGGTACGTTTGATTAGTAAAACTATCAATGGTTCAACTGATTGTACTAGAAAAAAGCTAGGTTAGCCAGTTGTACTATGGAGAAGTAAATATGTCAGTAGTCCAACACCAGAAAACAAATTACCCATGGTCGAACCGATTGTATTGCGGAAACGCACGTTTACCAACGGACAGACTAACTTAAAGAAAAAAAAGATTCTACGAATTTGAGAACCTCCTCATTTTCAAAATTCTATTAAATCTAATAAAAAGATTATATAATCTTTTATTTACTGATGTTCTCATATTTTTTGGGAGTTGTAAAGGAATTCAAAAAACGAGAAGGTTTTCAAGGTTTTTCCATTTTTTCGACTTAAAAAAAGAACAAGGTTATGAAATTTGTTGGAATCTTTAACCACCTTCAAGAAAGGAGGAGGTTCACATTAGTCAGCACCTTTCACCGAATCTGAAAAAGACAGAGGTTTTGAATAATTCTAAACGTTTTCGGAAAAGATGAAGGTTTTTAATTTGTCTGAATCTCTTTGAATATTATTTTCCAATATGTCATTTACCAAAATTGGTCAAGTAGTTTTCTTTAGTTTCTGTAAACGTAATGGAATAGTCCTGATAAACTAATAACCAGATAAGTCTCTAGAGTATAAATTTACAAACAAAAGTTTTGATAAATAAACTAATATCAAATTTAATACAACAACACAGACCATAACTGTTTTGGTCATATAAAATTTGACCATTTTGAAACGTTTTAATTACCAAGCTAACTCTGCTATGAAGTTCTTTTTCGGGCACATTTTTCTTTCGTCTATCTATTTTTCTCTATATGGATGTTTATATGGAATATATTTTTGTTGTCGAGGATTATAATATTTATATATGTGATTTTCCTTCAAAAACAGAGGAAGTTCGCAGCGGTCTCATGTACCAGATTTCAATGATATAGGCGAGAGACATGCAGAGCAAAGCACAAATTATAATAGTACAAGTACAAGTATTAGTACAAGTACAAATTATAATAGTACAAGTACAAGTTATAATGAAATCTTTGTTTCAGGTACTGAGCAATTGCTTTCTAATAAGGTTGTACTGTATGTAACTATCCAAGGTTAAAATATAAATCCTTGGATAATCAGCATTTGAAACAAGAAAAGGATATCTTTAGATTGTTTTTACCACCTTTTAACTGCACTATAGCACATAAAGTATAATTTGTCACATGCCCGAATTAAGGTCGGTAGCAACGTACATGTATTTACAGTTTCATTGTAAATAAACAACACCTTAGAGTGTTTAACATTTTATTTCTTTACTAATTGAAACATACTAGTAAGGTCTAAACTACTAAAGAAAACACCATAAACTAGGTAGTTACTCGTACTACTAATCTCTAATCTTGTTAGTTTTCAGCTTACTTTATCATGAAGCGATGAAATGAATGACCTCTGATTATAATTATTTTTAAATCTTGGCAAAACATTAATTATTTTGCTTCATGACAAAGTAAGCGAAAATAATTATTTAAACAAGTCTAAAGCAGGGTTTGAATTTGGCGCTACGGTTAGTTCGGTGCGAAATAACAAGAGCGCTCGTAAGTCGTGGGTTATTTGTTCGACACTGACACTTCTTCTCTCGTTAGAGAGTTCATATTCTTTGTTGACATGCCATGGCAGCTTGGCGAAGCTCAGAGAAAGAAAACAAAACTATGAAAAAGTAAGTATTTAACCCGTCCAAGTAAAAAATATACCAGTTTTCATGTATTTACATACATTCTCATGTCGTGTTATGTAACCTTCACTCATCCTACATTCTTTTATTTTATCTGTTCCTAAGTAGTATTAACGTAGTGATAGTTCCTCTATGGGCCATGTTCTTAGGCTTATGGAATACACAGTCACTCGTTGAATCATTTATTTGTAAAATTTTATACTCTTCTTCTTTATTTGTCAAAATGACAAAAGCTAAATTTGTCATATGTTTGATCTAGCAAGTTTTAATTCAATCTTCGTCAAATAAGCTTTCAGTTAAACACGCTTTAGGACAGTTGGAAATAAGATTATAGAAATTAAGAGAGACTCGTTCAAACTATACTACGGCATTAAATGCATATTTATGCTGAAACACTACAAAAAAAATCAAACACTAATATAATATTTACAATTTCAACCCTTGTAAGTGTCAGTATTTCTAAGCTTTGTTTCTAATTTACTGATGTCTAATTTAACTACTTACTTACGTTATGAAAAATTTTGCAACGTTTATATAGGTAAAAATGATTGCATGATGTCCTCTCCCGGTTTAAGCCTGGAGAAATGTTACTTGTATGTGTGGATATTTGTCTGTATGTTGGTACTCGCGCCGTCCAATGTTAGATAAGAGGAATTTCTTTCATAAAGGAGAAATATTGTTACAGTGCCGATTATTAGCAGATTTTAATATTTGGTAAAGCCATTAGAAACAAAATCTGATGTATAAATACAAAGCGGTCAAGTGTTGCCGTGTTATATTTATAAAATTATTAATTTCTGTCTCTTTGTCTATAGCCTAAATCTATAAAACGATTCTGATTTGCAAGGTGTCATTGAATCCGTCTTCATCTGCAGATGGCCATAGGCTTTAAGATACAATGGTTTAAAGTTTTGTAGCCGGGTTTTTTAAGTCGCTCCTTACCACTTGAATGTATAGGTAAATAAATAAAGTGATAAGTATAGTAGGTATTTATTTTATGTTACATAATAAACAATAAATATTATTTTGAGCAATGAAATCTACCGTCCTAGTGACTGAATGTTTATATTAATAGTATTGTATAATAATTATTCTAAAGTCTACTTTATTATGAATTTTCTAAAGTTCAATCAATAAATAATTATACCTAAACCTAGATATTGTAAATAATTACTTTCTTACAATTTTAAAACTTATCTAGGTTTTAAAATGCATTTTTTAGTAAATCATGCCTTTCCTTACATCTGATATAATTTATGGCTTAATACCTATAATAGATACGTTGAAAGTTTTAAGATACATTTCTTATTTAATATTCATATAAAAACCAGCTTTCTACTTTAACCTAAGATTTTCAAAATCATATCTGTATTACGTAGTTATTAATTTTGAATATCATTTTTTAAACACAAAACATAACATAAGTATAGTCAAGGTAGTAGACGGCTCATAGTGAGGGAGGTATCTTTCACAGTTATCATTTGTATCCAACCCTTATCCAACCATCTGTTGAGAGCATCTGTTGACTATTTCGATATAAAGTTGTCAACAATAATTTTTATTTTAGACAAATTTATACAAAATCCTCTCCTTAACATAGACGAAGCCTCTTGTCAAACTTATACTCTGGACCACCTGGAGTAATCAGATAATTTTAGATACATTCATGATACATATTTGTAGAACAAAAGTTAGTCATGATGCACAAAATTTGCCCTTTAAATTGTGTTGCACAATTCACCAGTAACTTTATTCAATTGGCTATAAAAATATTTATCTTTTATGATTATAATTAACATCGCATTGAGGGTAGGATGCTAAACAATCCTTCTGTTCTTGGCCGTCCCTTGCAGCTTGCACGTAGCGGTAGAAACGGAAGGCCATCTTACTGTCAGCAGCTGGTATTAGTTCGCTGGAGTCTCTAAAACATGGCAGAATTAAAATAATTATATACAGTTATCGGATAAGGTGTACAAAAAAAGGAACTATTATACTCTTCATTACAAACAAATTTCACTATGGAACTAAATCAAAAATAAATCTGCTGTTCCATAGAAAACATTTTCGGCCGTCGACACAGCTGATTATTTTATCTCGAATTTTGAGTTTTTCCCATAGTGAAAGTTGTTTATTAAGATAAGTCTAGTGACCCTCTTTCGGCTAGAATGTTAATAGTTTGCATTTGAGCACAGCTTGCCAGATGTAAAGCAACGATAAGGCCTACAATGTAACATGTAGTATGCCTAGAAGAAACCGATTTACTTACGACTTGAAAATACCCAGATTGTATACAGAATACCTGAGAGAAGCAAAATCCAGTACTGCGATTAGTAGATTTAGCTAACACTTATTTAAATTTTGATCTCGATTTATCTTAAAAGCTCTTATCTCATTCATGCAAACAACTTTCATATTGATTCTCGAACATTTCGCTAGATATCAAAACAATTAATTTTGGTAAGCGCAGTGCAGTTTTCACTTCAAGACAAGTAGGAAGTAAGTGTTATACGATCCTACCTTGTGGACACTCGAATTTCTTAAGTTTTCTTTTCTCGAGACTGCGCAGATTTATATTAAACTAGCTTGCACCCTGCGGTGTCACCCAGGTTGTAACAGGATAAAAAGTCATATCCCCAGTCACAGCCTACTTATATGTTAAATATACTCTAAGCTGTCTCCGTACCAAATTTCATCCAAATTAATTCAGCGGTTTTTGCGTGAAAGAATCAAAAACACGTGATCTATTTGACCATACCATCGTTTACCATAAGGCATCTCGCCTGTACCAGCAATACGCTTGTTATTTCAGAAAAACGTAATTTATAAACAAACAATTTTGAACTCACTTGCTTAGCTCATTAGAGACCAAATTACTGTATGGCGCATGTTTGAAAGGATCGCCGTACATAGAACAAATCGCTCGTTCTTTGCAGCCGGGTTCTGTAGCTCCTATAGGCACGAGGATAGAGTCTACTTTCTCTATTATAGCTCCGTAGAACTGTTCCGCTGCTATGGTTTCCTGGTAAAATATATTCAAATGATAACGATACGATAAAATAATCGCTGAAACTTTGTAATCTGATAGAATAACGTTATAATAGGTCACGATCGACGAGGAATCCATATTATTATTATTATTTGATAACATTGACTAACGTTCGGATACATATGCAAACTAATAAAAAAGTAGAATTCTTCATCAACCGTGATCCGTCAACATTCATTCCATTTGTCGAAGTTTCAGTGATAAATAAATTATTATCATTGTCAAATCTTTACTGGACTATGGATAGATTTGATGAAGGTATATTAAAAAGAGATAGATAATAAAAACCTGTTGTATTTAAATTGGATAGAAAGACAGTGATCATTAAAGAAGAGAAGATAAATAAGAGTCAACTATCACAATTTGGGCCATTTGTACGACTAAGTAATTAATCCATAGAATGACTGTAAAAAATGTGTAAATTCGAAGAAAGCCTAGTATGTGTGCAACTACAATTTAGTGTAAATTTTATAACGAGCATATTAAGGAGGAAGACACTGAACCCCACGACAAGGGCCCGACATAGTGTGGGGTTCAGAGTACACACGGATCATAGATTATATTTTTAATATATTATCTTATTAAGCTTTTGGTGTAAAATTCTTTGTGACATATAAACTTATTACTTATTAAAATTGTGGGAATTATTGATGTGGGGTTCTTACAGGGTCAGAAGCTGCAATGATCTGCTGCTGCTGCTTCACCAGGTCCGTCTCCGTCTTGACGCGGGTATTTTCCTTCAACTTGACAGCCGACACCCTGAGGATCTCGTCTCTCACAGGAGACGGTGGTGCTCGAGCTGCTATTGACGCTGCTCGGATCTGGAAGAAAGATATCATAATAATAAAATGAGGAGAAACTTTATATTGCATATGTGTGTAGTGTACTTTTCTTATGCCTTCACCCTTGAAATTGCCATTTTGTAGAGGCGGAAATCTTGGATATTAAATTTATCATTCTGCATAGTATTTTACTAGTCAATCTTTTCATTTGATGTCCATATTGAGTAAGTTCTATTTTCTGGCTATCGTATATCTATTTTTTGGCGGCAGCTATCTTAGAACGATTTTTATGATGGTACAGACGGAACACACATACTTTGCGTCGGGGGTTAGGGTTAGGCTACTACTGGGCTAGTACTTTTATTACCACAACAAAATGATTAACTACAACAAGGAAAAAACAAAATTACAAAAAAATTACCTTTAGACTATTTAAGATCTACAAATAACCCAAATGCTCTACCAGATAACCAGAGGCCTCATTCATGGTAGTGCGGCTAGCCGTAACACTGAATGACAATGCTATATAGGGTCATATAAAAACCAACATTCTTGTAATTTTTTTCAGATTTATAAGAACTGTAAGCATTATTATTTTTAAATAAATTTATTATAATTTCTTTTTATATCTCAGATTTTTTTATTGCATTTGTTTGCGGCCTGCACAGGTGTAATGCTTACCAGCGCCTCTTTTTCAGCTTGCAGTGGATCTTTCGGTACGGTTTTCTTATTTCGATAATACGGATTCGGTGGTCCAACAGGTCTGTAATTTAAAAAATGACAATAATTTTACTTTTGAATACTGTGGAATCAAGCGAAAAATTGCATGGGATCTTATAACATTCAAAAGATTTGTTCTTAGCAGCTTTAGAACTTGTTGTATGAAATAAATTAAAGAAAAAAATAAACAATATCGTCTTATGAAGCTAAAAGGACATTACATTACGAACACCTTTAACACGCGAACCTCTCTAATATCAAGAGAGAAAATAATATTGTGTATATGGAGTAGATGATTTTCTGAAATAATTGCAAAAACACAAAAACATATATGAAGTAATGTTTATCCCCCTGCAAATATTGCAAGAGGAGAAACAGAAACTAAAATTAGCCCGTGTCTGTGAGTGTTGTGTCGTGTCGCACTACTAATTATTCCTTCTAATTCATACACTGTACATCACAATAGCTGATAATTATAAATGCAGTTCATACCTTCCAGCAGCCCCAACTGCTATCTTTTGTCCACTCGAAGAAGGCACGTTATTGCTGCTGGAGGCTGCTATTTCTCCTAGGTTCATCGACGGACCTGCAAATTTAATAATCAGTAAATTTGTCAAGTACTATAGGGTCCCGTAGTAGAATATTCGATATTTTTAATATAATAGTTTTGACTAAATATCAGGATAACAATCCTGAGCTTTTGCATCATTCGATAACTTAGGGTTTGGCTTAATAAGTCGCAGAATTATTATGGTTGCAAAATCAACAGAACGTAGGAACTAGTACTTAAAATCAGATTAGCAATGTGAACGAATTATATTTTATTTAAAAAAAAGGCTAAAGGTAATATGTACAAAGAGTTTGCTAAGTATTTCTGCTAAGCAGGTAAGTATCAAGAGATAACTTCCTAAAACAAATTTGCAAATAAAGAGACAGAAAAGATTAAGTAGCTAATATGCCGTATCAAAGTTATTAGACTACCCCAATGGCTTTATATCTTATACTATGCTTTCATACTACATATATGTATTAATTTTATAGAAGTAATGGTAATTTTAATGGTAAGTAATTATCTCATTTATAAACTGATTTAAGGAATTTGTTACCTGGCGGCATTGCGAGTCCCCAAGCATTGATATCGTTGGCGTCGTTCACATGTGGCTTGAAAGATGCTATGGCATTGCGATGGATATCGGAAGCTAGATATCTATGGAAAATAATATGAAATAAAATTAGAAATACTCTCATTCTTTTTAATCCATTGTTATACGAGTACACGTACGTGCTATGATACATAACATATCAAAAGGACGTAAAAGTAAACACTTACTTACTTTTTTATTACTTGAATGGCATAATCGTTGTTTAAAAGGGCACATCGATAATTATTTAGTAAATTCATTACATCTTAACCATAACTTTATTTAAACTACTAGCAAAATGCTCTAGTTATTTTAATTATTATAAAGATACAATTCTTGTTATTCTAACGCGTTCTGCCAATAAACGGGAATAAATGCAAGTGTTCAATTTTGTAATCATGTTCGAAGGGAATAATATGTTTCTAACTCATCTCATGACGTCTCGTCTTATCGGTAACCAACTCGTGAAACCGTCTTGAAAGGCTTTTTGCTTTTTTGAACTAGACTTAGACTAACACGAACAAAGATAAAATATACTAGCCAAAAATAATATATAAGAAAACTGCAATAAACACATTCCTACCGGTCACCTAGTGTTCCACTACAAAACAAATTTGAGAAACGAAAACTAATTTTCAACATTTTTCATTCCAAAGACAGAGGAACCAAAATATCAAATTTTATCATTGAGTTGTTTCTTCCTATAAACGTAACGAAAATATCAGATCTAAAAACGACTCTTCTACCTTTCATTGATACAGAATATCAAAATCAAAAGATTTTATTTTTATGGACGCAAAATATCATAGTTGTGAGGTTTGCAATTCGTATAACGACTAATTATAATACTAATTATTATAATATTAACCATAAAATCCTATAATTTCGTATACTCACTCACTGCCAAGCCCTGGGCCGGACAGCTCCCAGTCTTGTGGGTAGTGCTCAAAGCTCGGCGCCGGTGCGGACGCTCCCGGTCGCACTACCAGCGACCCGTGAGCCGAGTGACCGCCGTAAGGGTGATGCGGGGCCTGGAATAATGAAGTTGGATGACGTTAGTTTCTTTACTTACCAGTCCTAAATCGTTAATGTTTAATTTTGATCAAAAGGTTGGATACGACGGTATGTAATACTAAATTTTTATTCGTTAGGGAAAGAAATTGCTGTAAATCTTGATTATTTGGAACAACAATCAAACTTGTCTGTGCTGGGCTACAAATGTGTAAATTCCTCTGCTATAGGTAATATAATGATAATATGTTGTATCCTACATTGCTGCAATTTATTATGTAATTAAAAAAAAATCGATGCCACGAATAGTAAAAGGTTGAATAAGGTTTAACCTTTGAGTTAAAAACCAAAAAGAAAACGAAAATATTTTCTTGCATATCTCCTAAGTGGAGAATTACGACGCTGCTAACGCATCGACTGACAGTGATGGATATGTCAAAATCATTTGCATATTTGTAGGAAGTGACGAATTTTAAACTACTTCACGAAGAAAGAGTATTTTAAGTAGCTAATATATTTTCTGTTAATATAATTTCTCAGGGATGAATTTACCGCTTTCGAAAATGAGTAAGTAGTAAGGTATGGTTACGTATAAATTTTACCAAAATAGATTCACAAATCAATATAACGAAAATAATTTACTATTCGAGATGTATGAATTGTTGTACATTATTGTTGTATGTTTACCTTGTGATGATGCGTGATCAAGTGATGATGGTGATGGTACTTCGTCGTGTGATAGTTCTGATGATACCACGAGCAAAGCTTGAAGATATGGCTGAGGGCAGGGAACAGGAACAACAATAACTTCAGGAACATTTTCTTCGCCGTGGTCACTCCAAGAATGATTGGTAGCACGAATATGAGCTTTAATGCTATGAGTTTAACGACTAGTATTATTGCTATGGCAGCTGTAACGAGCTTCTTTCTGATGTATTTCTCTGAAAAAGATATAAATTGTAATTTTATTATTAGTTTTAGTAATATATACCACTGCACTCGTAAGTTTGATTATCTGTATAGGTATTACTGGTTTATCGTCTGTGTTTTTGTAAAATGTAATGATATATTTTACACTACACCGAAGAAATGATTAATCTTAGTACGGGGCGATGAGTTGAATAAGATAGCAACACATCTTTAAGTCAGAAGAAAAAAATGCGAGGAATAGAAAAATACTATCTCGTGAGATCTGCTGGTCTGAGTAAAGTTAAAATACTAGTCTCAAATTTTGCTATACAGCGTCACTGGTAATCATTTAGCAGCCTCTTATTTTGATGTCAATTTTCTTTTGTCAAAAAATAAAAGTTGTATTATTATCAGAAGTCACCCCTAAGAAGATGTTGATTACCAGTGGTTCATTTCTGTTCGTCACCTTAATCTGTCTTCTCCTTAAATTAATTTATTTTCCCCAAAGACTGAGAAGGATACAGGCGTTAATGATTATTTTTGTATGTCCCTTGCAATATTTTTATTTTGATAAACCGGAATCAATGATATTGATCAAGTTTTTTATTTTGTAATACGTGTATATGATACCAATTGGCCAACTTAATTATCAGCCAGATTCTGATCGTTTATAGGTAGTGTTATTGAATATTTTGGATCAGGAATTGCTAAAGTAGAAATGCGTAAATTAGTGAACTATGCGTGCTGGAGTGTTCCTGTGGAAACCCAGGGTGTCTCTAGCAGCGACGAACTCGAAGGCGAGCCGACGAATCAGTACTGTCTACCACCCCTGCAGCCGGTGATGTCATCGTTAAAGACACAAACGACTCATTTTGTCAATGATGACGCTCATCCTATGTAAGCGAAACTATAGTTGGATCATTCTTACAATATGTACACATGACAAGCCTTCTTCATAAATAAAATGAAAGTAGAAATGGTTGACTATGGAATGTTTCCCTTTCTAGAGATCAATTCGTACGACCAGTTCCACCAGCAGTAGGATAATAATCAACTAATTGCTACTAGTACCAAAATTTTATTTATATACTTACTGATTTTATGAAAAAACAATCGGCTCTGTCCATTTGGTTCTTCTCTCGGTTCCAAATCTATGTGCACTAACGCACCAGTTTTTGTAAGAGCTCTGGGAGAAATTTTCAGAGTAGCTCCATCGAAGAAGAACTCAGGTAGAGTCAGTTTCATATCGTGAGTTGTCAGAAACTTCACGCCTTTGTCGTACAAAGCGTCTGTCACCTCTTCTATGGGCGATTCTGAAAAAGAAAGTATACCGAATAGCACAAAAAAATTTGGATATCAGCAGATAAATGAGCAGATCTTTTTGATCATTTAATTCGCGACCTTAAGTTGTTCAGATATACGAACTCTTTTTAAGTTTATGCAACCACACAACTTTGTCTGAATAGTTTATAGCAACCATTTTTGATATTCGACTAGTATTTTGTTCTTATATATTTCTAAAGGGCGTTTAAATTTTACATGTTATTTGGCAAAATCATTGTTTAAACTAAGTATGTTAATAAATATTTACTGTAGTATTACTGGTTTTGTAGTCATAAGAATTCTACATCACCTGATGCAGATTAGTTGATGATTATTGGTTATGGATATATTAAGCCAGAGAGTGATTACTATAATTCATAATTAACCTACCTTTCATTCCAACCTGACATATGAGATAAGATTACTTTCAAGTGCGTGACGTCACGTCCTTTATATTATATTCAGTTTATGTTACGTGTATATTATTTTGACTACATATGGTTTTAGGTCTGATTTGAATTTCTTGATTATTTATTCTTAACTTTAGGTATAAACAATTTATCTTAATTCTATTACCCTTTCAACTTTAATGTTTTACTTAGTTTTTGACTATTTTTCCAGTTAAATATTACTTATTTGTGGATACTTACTACTAGCTCATACTATAAGGGCATAACGCCAATACGATGAATCATACTGACCACTTTAACAAACAACCATGTAAACATATAAATCATAATTCAAATAATCTATATGAAAAAAAAACACGTCATAACTTATGGTTGGTTTAAACCACTCTGCAAAAATGAAAACCTCTTCTTAACAACTCTCAAAATAGCCTTAGCATATTATTATGCCATGATAGTTGCAGTTATCTTACATATAAGTTAGTCTCAGCACTTCTCATAGTTAATGGTCACCTATCAGATACTGCACCTTAATATGGCTGAGAGAATAAGCAATGCTTAGACATTGCTTACTCTGCTTACAGTAAACCAGGTGTAGTACTAAAATAAAAGGTCAGGTCGTTATCAGTAAGGTTGCGAAAGGTAGAAAAGATAAAGAAAGATCCTTAAAAAAATGTAGTTATATTTTATGATTATTATTGTAGCTATCACTCGCAGCTTTGACCACTAGGTCAAAGCTGCGAGTGTAGTGTGTGTGTGTGTATTTTATGTAGTCATAAAAAGTTATGTAAAGAAGTTTTAAAATAAGAACCCCTATTTGGCCTTTTATGGGTTGAATTCAAATAATCTTTCTTAGTACACGCCTACACCTATACCTAACTAATATTCCTTAAAATGTAATGCCTCTAGATTTAAAGGTTTAGGCTCTATTTTGATTCCTAGTAAATATATGCCAATCAGTTATCCAAGACTTATATAATACTTAATAGATTATTTTTGGCCAACTAACAACATTTAATTTTTGCTGAATGATGGAAATTTTAAAACCATTTTGAGATAACGAATGAAGTTTTCATATTAAAAATACCAGATTTTTCTTCCAAATTATTTAAAAAAAAACTGATGAACAATATTCTCGTATTTATGTTAAGACCGTCAGATGCCACCAATTTTTTTTTTTATTGTAACTGTCATCTGTGAATTGTACCAAAATAAAGAACGAAAATACAGATAATTAATGACTTCATTTTTACGAGCTTTTGACGAGGATATAACATTATGCTGAACTTTTCTTACATTTTCAAAAAGCTTTGAAAACGTATTTATTACATAAAATAATAAAATAAAAAATATGAGAAGGTTATTTTTCATTTGTTTTGCCATTATTGTAATAAAAATGGGGGTCAAAAATTTGATATGTTTTCAATTAAACAGTCACACGACGACTAACTTTCGCTCTTTCGTTTTCAACCCTGTTTCTCTATGAAAGCGACAAGAATAGCAGTTTTCCTCTACCAATTCCCCATTTCTCCCACATTGTTGCCATTTTACGTACACACGTTCCACATTTAGCTATTTAATTTCTATTTTCTATATCGCATCACTATTACGAGTGATCACGTCAGGTTTCTATTACAAAACAATGTGAATCCGACTACCGAGTTGTATTTTACACGCGATTGTATTGAACGCGGAAACTGCCACTTTTATTTAATTGTTCCATGTACTTTTACATTTTTGTCGTTAAGTTTTTTTTTTCTATTATTTTAACTATGTCATGTTGACAGCTGAATGAAGTCTGCTTTCAGAATAATTTATTGTATTTAAGTTATGTGGATATTTTTCTAATATGGTTTATCAATTAATATATGTGAATAGAATAAATCCTTTTTATGTATTGTGAAACTACCATGTTATTATTTGTTTCATGCAGTATTATTTTATTGATCTTTCGTTTTATTTTTCTATTGATCACTAAACAATATAATTTGACGTTGATGGATTCGGTTTCTTGGTTCTCAATATAATCATGGATTATACTGATTATGTAGACAATGTTCTAAAATGTTGCATTACTGTAATAAGTATTAGATTTTTTTATTTATATTTGTCGCAATTGTGATAGAAAATTATTTATTACATGTAATTGTTGTTCTTATAACGTGAAATATATTTTTGATACACTCCAAATTTCATGTCTCTGGGTTTAGAGGTTTAGGGTCTACGTTGATTCCTAAAAATATCAGTTACTTGCGACTTACTCTTTCATAATATTTTGTGTAACTAAAAAAAAGTGTGTGGAGCAGTGAATATAGTAATATCCTCCGTGATAAGTTCGCGTGATCCAAGTTCTTGTAAGTTTTATAACAAACGAGTAAAAACATAATTATTCCCTAAAACTAATATTGTTATTTTACTTCTACATCCAAAAGTGAAAAATATGTTTTCTATACAGAGTAATTAAATTATATATTAATTCTCTCAAAAAACATTATTTATTGCTAAGGTTTCGGTAAAGCATCAACTATTATTATGGCAAAGCCACGAAATAGTAGAACCTTGTAGTAGTCTGAATTCTAAAGTGTGATTTGCCCTTGGTCTGCGGTAAGGTATACTGAGTCAACAAACTTTCAGGCATTGTAGTCTTTCTAGTTTATTTGCGGTAAACGTCTGCGGTGTAACCTGTTGCCCTACTATGTGAATTGGCCTTTGTCAACCAACAGGTTGTTGGTTCGCAGTTTAACTAAGAAAAGACTTAAGTTGAGGAATTTCATGTCTGTATATTACAAAAAAAAGTTAATTTTAATTAAATCGCATATCTATAATATTTTAAACAGTAATTCCTGACTGAATGACTCATATTTTCTAGAGATCAATGTACAGCATAAACCGGTGAGCCTAGAGACATGAATTTTAATAGTGTATTTATAATAAAGTGTAGGGATGTACTAAGAAAGGATTTTTAGAAATTCGATCCCTTAAACAGTTCAAATAGGGGTTCAAAGTTTGAAACTTTTTAATATTCATATCTGTTGCAGGCAATGCCGCGGGTGACAGCTACTATTTATTATATATTCAAACACTAGAATATTAAAATGTAATTATATTATAATTACTTTAGATAATAAAAATTGTCAGTAAAACTTATTTATGAATAAATAATAATATTTATCAGTTTGAAAAGCGGTTTAGATTCTAGTATCGACCTTTCAGTATGAAGGTTCAGCCCGATAGCAGTACCTCTGCAGTAGCCAGTGTACAAATATTCTGATAAACGTTTTGTGATTCTAAATAAATATTTATTTGCGGGTTTTCATATGCGCTGAATTTTTTTTCAGTTGCGTACAATAAATAGTTTTGAGCTATTCTTAAGCATTGTATTTCGTACTTTGCATCAAAGAGCCTTTACATCAAGCCCTTGCATTCTTTGCATTGCAAAGTACTTATATTTTAGATTTATTTCTTTCAAAACAATCACTTAAACTAAAACATTCGATGCAGCTAAAATGATACCTTGACCTACATCGTTTTTAGGCTTTTATTAGTATCATCAAACTTTTACAGTATTTGTCCATTCATCTCAAGTACATGCATGTAATTAAGTACAGTTCTAGTTTACGTATAGATTTTTTGGCATTATTAATTAATAATAATTTTATATTTTAAGCCTGTCTCCATATGTCTGAATTAGGAGTTTTTCATTTACCTACATCGTTTGGTTTTTAAAAGTCATGGTGAGGTTTCGTACTTCATAATACGAGTATAAGGACTGAAAGTGCTTAAAAACTTGCGAAAAAAATTGTTATGAGTGAAAGTGAAAACAGACAATATATTTATAAGTTATTAAATAAAATTTATAAATAAATAAAATGCTACGTAAGTCTACAGTATACATACTACGTGTTTCATCTTCATCACTAGACAAATATCGAGAAAATCAACTGTAACTGAATCATTATTTGGCTTTTCAAACTTTCGCATTTATAAATCAGTATGATTATGTTTATGAATAACATTTAAATGCGTCTACAATAAGTTTAATTCTCATTTTGTATATCAATTTTCTTCAACAATCCACGCAATCGACTGAACCAAAACAAGATAATAATTTAAGTTGCGCAATCAAATATAACTCTTATTACGTTGTGATACAAGACACATTAATTGCACAATAAAGACCAACGGTCAGAACCAAGACCAACCATCCATACTATTACTCATCTCAAGAACACAAGCGATTATACGTCTTATGGCACAAATAATAGGGCTCTCAATAACGAGCATTGTTTTATACTATTTTGCTTTCACCAAGGAATGCAAGATGAATATGTTTACTACCATTCGTGAATGTAAAAAAAGGAAAGTGGAAAGTGATTAAAGTGATAAGTAAACGATAACACGTATGTACAAAGTATGCTAATATAAGAAATAAATATTGAACCCACATTGAACTTGTTTCTGAAGTGCATTGATTTGGAAATTATAACAGACATGATGTGAAAGGTTTAGGTTGGTATTTAGTACCGGTTGTTTGTTTTTAGACAGCAAAAAATCAGGCCATAGCTGAACTTCCCAGTGGATTAAAGTATCTGGTATCTAGCGGTAGAAGCAAATGCCTTTCGCCATCATCTTAACTGGAGTATTGAAACAGGTTTGGAAAAAGATAATCGATATGCTCATAGTTCTAGTTGCTTTTAGATTAAAGGTATTTCTGTCAAAAAAGGGACAAATTTACTATGGTGCCATACACTAACCGATTTCAATAACATTTGGTACAGACATGCGGAACAAAACAGTATTCTAAAGTTACCAGTAACAAATTAATACATTATAATTTGCATACGTAATATAAAAAATAATTATAATTTGTAAAATCTTCATTAATATGCATTACTAAGACAAGAGCAGTTTTAGATGATGCAATAGTTATAACCGCTGTGGGTCAACATAAATCTTATAAATGCATCAATTGACTCTATAAAATTGCATTTGATATAATCTTTATCATCGGCAATTTTTATGCTAGCGAGCTAGCTTAGTGAAAACAAAATTCGTAAATTTAAGTTAAATTTACATTTTAGTGGCCTTTTTACCATATAAAGTAGAGAAAAAAATATGGCGTTATGATATTAGTTTAAGGACTTACTAATTAATTAACGTGTGAGTATCGTCACAATCCTTGAATTTAAGATTATTGTATTGTTATAAAGAAAAAGCTAAGTTAATATTTTGCCGAATTGTAAGACTACCAAAAAGTAGAGGTTACAACCTCATTACTAGGGACTACTTTCTATAATTTATAATATTATCCAGAAATGAAAGTACCTGCGTTTACTTCCATAAATATACGTTGAAAAATAATTAACAAATCATTTGACATTGAACTTTTTAAATATGCAAATGAAGACGTCAAGTTATTACCTATTAAAATTCATAACACAGGTGGCTCAAAGAAAGCAGGTTAGGATGCAATGGGCATTGATTGACCAGTTAACTTTGACGAAGCTGTTGAACTTTAATTTAGAAACGAAGGTCTTCCACAACTGGCCGTCGTAACTGCAAAGATTTCTAAGCCACGGATGTGACATGACATGCATATGGATAGCTCATTGTTTGAGTGCTAACATGTTTTCACAGTGCTAAATGCTTTTCTAAATACCTACTTATTGTTAAATTTTATTTGAAGTTGATCACTGAAATTTTTACTATTTAGGTTTTACTTCCCCGTTTAATAATGAGGAAGTTAAACATGGAGGATAATTTTAACTAAAGATCTTTTTAACCCACGACGACGGGGTGTTATAAATTTGACGCGTCTATGTGTTTTTGTGTCTATGTCTGTGGCTTTGTAGCTCTTTGTAGCATAGGGATGGTCCAATTTTGATTTTGTTTTTTTGTGTAAAAGGTGTATTAGCCGGGAGTGTTCTTAGCTATATTCGATAAAAATCCAAGATGGCGGCCACCACAAAATAACGAAGTAAAATTTTTATCTCAACTCCCTTAATATGGGTACTGTATTTAAGGGCTTGACTAGTAGAATACTCATCATGACTATTTCAAATTCAAGATGGCTGTCACAACAAATGTCGGGGGTATCCAAAATTTACATTTTTACTTGTTATCACAACGAGTTCAAAGTTTTTGCGTTAAATATTTGTTACATTCATCATTTTATCCGGTCATAGTTTACGGCATTAGTTATGGTAACTATGCAATCTCATAAGCGTGTATTACCTGGCTGTAAGTATAAAATATCAAGAGAACAAGGACAACAAAATATGTACAGAGCATAAAAAGACTGAGGTATGAGCTGAAAAGTAGTAGACCTGTATTAGAAGTTGGTCCTGCTAACACAAATTTTATTGTACTATTTTTATAACTTGGCCGGGCAATGGCGCTCACATAATTTAAAACCTTTTCAGAAAATATTCTAAAATAAAAAAAAACACCGACGTTATGACCATAAAATAAAAATTATATGCTTTGCACAAAATAACCACTGAGTGATGGAATTACTACAGATTTATTGAGAACACTAACTTCTAATTGTAGTAATTTCAAGATGTAAAATAAAACCAGTGACACTTGATCTTTATTAGGATAAGAGTTTTTATTTTCATGTTTATAGCAATTTAAATTGGTCCTCTATGAAAAAACAGATCCACGTTTAAAAGTAACTATCAAATGGTATAAATAGAAAGATCAATGTTTGTAATTTATTGTATAGTTGTAAAACAAACAGTTAACTATTTGCTTGAAATGCTTCTGATAGAAAATCTTATTTATGAATTGTTTAAAAATGCAATTTACCTGGTTCATCTTCGTCACCAATTTCATTATCCTCATCCAGATATCTTTCACTCTCTTTGTCCTTACTGCCGGTGAGGTAGATGATGTTGGCTTCTTTCGTATATTTATTTATGTCCACGTTGTTTTTCTTAAAGCACATACCACTTGTCACTTTAACGTCACCATCAAAGTCCAATTTTTCATTTAAATAAGAGTAAACGTTCTTTTGCAAACAATTTATAGTAGGTTTAACACTGCACTGATTGAGTATATTATCCCACAAATGATTGCCAGTCCTAAAAGTACCATTACTATAAACGTCATTGAAAAACCTACCCGATACTTTCTCGATGATTTTCATTCGTCTTGCTAAAACACTTTTGTCTGTATCTTCACTAGCATCCGTCACTTTCGTATTTATCACTATAATGAACACTAATAGAGTTTTGACTATATTTGCTATATTCATATTTGGATATTCACTTTGAGAGTTTCTTCTTCTAAATCGGTGCTGGTCATACGTTGCCATTTCTATAGCGCAATGAATCATTTTGAATTCCTTTAAGTCGTTAGAACTTAGTCTTTTTGCGTCGTCATCTGTATAATTTTAGTAGAAAATATTGCATTCTTTCCTATCTTCTCTATTATCATGTTGATGTATAATTTTGGCTAACATTAATATTCGATGTTAAATTTCCCGTGTCTGGTTTGTTGAGCTCTTGACAGATGTCATGTAGAAAATTGGATTTAAATTAGCAACCCAAAACTGTCTTGACATCATCTGAAACAAAAAATGAGAAATTTAATATAGTGCTCACATTTCTTTACCTAGAATTTGTCCTGGACGTGACACTTATAGACATAGCATTGAGTGGAAATACATTTGTATTACTTTTATGAAATTTGTTCATTTAGTCATTTATTTTCTTACTTTCCGTCAATATTTACTTCTTGTTCCCTTTTTTTATTTTGGTATAATGAAAGTTATCGTTGAATATTAGTATCCGAATGAAGTATCTTTACTTATAGGGAGTAATCATATCGTTTGTATTTGGAACACGTCTTCGTTGAAAGTGATTGGGAATAAAAAATGGGCGAAAGTAACTACAGCTAAATAAGTGGTCACATATTGTACTGGTATTTCACTGGAGAAAAAATATCACATTTAGATATACTGATTTCCAAATAGTACTCAATTCGACCTGTTTTTGTTTATCAGATCAGAAAAATACTTTTGTGTTTGAAAGGAAATACTTTTACATCTCTCATATTCGGTAAGTAGGTCTTTATTACCCCCAAATGGGGCTTGTAGGTGACCAATTAGCGCTCTAGGGCAATAATGTAGCTAGAAAAGCCTTAGGGCGGTAAGTAATTAAAAAAAACTTCACTCTTTCAAAAAGTTCGCGTACATCTAACCATCATACTGGCAATAGACATCATACATTCAGCCCAATGACAAAAGAGGTCGCTTCGCTATTCAGCCTTGTCTTCGTATAAGTATAATAGTCATCAATTTTAAATATCAAACGGCGAAGCTCAATTTCGTACATGAAAAAAAATAACTAAAAAAAGATGATAAAAAGCGGGAATATAAAACTTTTACTTTAATTATTAATTACGTGCTAATTAGGAAAAAAACATGAGTTCTGCAAGTGATGAAGACAGAAGGCGCACGAGCGCAGCGAGGGCGCCTAAATATCTCGGTCTGCAATTGATGCCTTACAGCCCTTGGCTACTACTATTCTAGTAATCTCTTAAAAAATTAGTCAAAATCCATCCGGAAGTTTGATTTTGATTCGAAATAATTGAACTGTGACCGGACTTCTTACGCTGAGATAATCAAATGATATAGATCATTCAAGAGATCATCTCAATTAATATTTAGAATCAACAACAGGTAATAATTAGGTCAATGTTGATTAATCTAGGTGTGATACAACCCGGAACCTTCACTAGGTCAGACTCTCTCACAAGATTCCCTTTTCATTTTATAACTGGAAGTAAGCTAAAGAACTTCGATCAGGTATTTTAAACGCGTGTCATGAATGTAAACATGAATGAAAAGTTAAAAATGGATAAGACAATAATATTAATGCACTAAAAAACAACGCAATAAAAACGAATTATTTTTTAAAAATACATATTCTATTTTTGAAAACACAATTTTTAGATAATTTCAATTTATTTAAATTAACAGATTTGTTTTAATTATATTTTTTTTTTACTTTTATGAAAGACAAATGCTACTGATAATAATTATGATAAAACTCAAATTGAGTCAAAACTAACAGAATGGAACGTCTACCGTCTGGTAGTCCAAAAAAATCTAACGGATTTTTGGAGTGTAAAGGATTATATACAAATTTCTACGTTCTACTTCTTAAAGATTTTTCTTCAAATCTTTACTTATTAAAAAAACTTTCAAAAGTTTTTTTAATCATTGTCGTTTTTTTGATTGTCATTGTTGTCAAAAGTATGTACAAAAATCAATAAATCGCTCCATTATAAAAAAAAGTTTTCGTCACGACCAAACGTTAGTCCCCAGTTCATTGTGCGTGCCAAAAAAGTAGTTATATGTCAATTTATCACTCATCAAAATACTTAATCATCATTAGTTGCCAAAATTCATCATTTGTCATTAGAAAGTTTGCCATAGTTGAAAATATGTAGTATAAAAAAACTATCAAGGAGAATCTATTGCCAAAACGCACTCGCAAGTTTTTGCAAAAAAACGCAATAAGTAAATAATTTTACATCGAGTTTCACACTGATTGATCAGCAATTTTTAATGAGCACACAGCAAAGAAAAGTAAAACAGAAGAAATACCTGCTTATCAGAACGCATGACTTGTATACGAGTAAGATACGGTATACTTTTTGCAACAGTTTTTGCAACTTTATTGCTGAAAGTAGAATTATTATGTTGTATTAACTCTTTATTTAGTAAAGAGTGTTTTTTTATTAATCTCAATATGTAAATATTATATTTGAGACATAATAATATGCTAAGGTATACTTATCCCAGATTATCATGCGTAAAAAAACTTTTTGTTTCAGTTTGGTTTTACAGTGATTCTGTTTATTAAATCATACATTTTTAGTTTTTTTTTTCGTAGCGCCATTACTTTTTTTTTAGTATATCATAATAATACCAAGATTTCATAGCAGGTCCTATATAATTAGAACTGATAGATTGTGATCTATGTATATTTCCTGTGTTTCATTTTTGGCAAAAATCAATATAACTAGCAAGGAAAACATATAATTTCTGAGCAATATGTAGTAAATTAACTAACAATTTAAAATTACAGTGTGCGTTTAATTCACCTTAAAAATCATCATTTATTTTTGCTGGTATAAAAAGTTCTATATATAAATACCACATCCACACGACATTTCTTTCTCACGCCATTGGTTATGGGCAAAGGAATTACCAGACTGGTTACCCTTATGACCAACATACACACTTGACATCAAGCTCACTAGTTTTCCCTTATATAAGTAAATTACTTTTATAAAATGTCTGAATCACTGCTTGATTTAACGTTTATCATATTTATATTATGGTAGCGGTGACTTTTGACGAAAGTATTTATTTTAGAGATGTAATAGATGTTGGTTTGCCCTTATTATAGAATGCTTAGGATATTAAACAATTATTAAGTTTTTTTATTCAACAGCTAGGCATTTAGCTACCAGATCGCATGACCACGAAATTCATCGACACTGTGGCCTTAGATGGAGCATGCCTAGTAGTGGAATACACTGGCTCTCAAGGAAGGCTGTCATAACACACCGTTAGGATGGATAGGCTGTCATAACGACAGATTTTTCAAGATGAGGGTGGTACCTAGCCAGGTCAGGTTTTTACCCTATACAAAATATGGGCAAAATTACTTCTTTATTTATATCATATATAGGTAACAGTAGAATATGTGACATCGCGTGGGCTACGTCAAGTTGTGATCTGGGAAACGTTCTTACGCAGGAATAATCGAAAGGCCTTAAAAATTTAGCGCGAACTTCTCTTTAGTGGCTAATTAAAAAAAATTAAAAATAAAAAAAAAATAAAAAATTAAAAACTTAGTACAGCTCAAAAAACATGTATAAACCTTAGTCCGCTTGCGTAAATCTATTATATCTAAAAGATTTACACAAGCGTGAGGGTGTTGTTGAGTTCTAGTTTTAGCTTAGTTTTAACTTTTCAATGTTTTTTTTTATATTTCACTCTTTTTAGACAGCTTGTACCGTTTAGGTTAGAATTACCATTAAATTTTATGAGCTTTCATTGTGAATCTGGTCTCCCTGTGACAGGAAATACTAGTGTGAAGATCAGTGTGTAATTGTTTCAAATATATGTATTTATTTTGTATAATAAAGCTATTTTGTGTCTGTATGTTACAGAAGACATTCCTTTGTTCTAGTTTAATGTTTCATGTTCCGCGGAGATAGTATAAAATAATACTAGGGTAGGTTTAAAACAGCTAATTATTTTGCGGTAGGTTTCATTGAAAATAACTATGTCTGTGCTCACCTATATTAGAATATGATAATCTTGGAAATAAGATGCCTAGATACAATTTTATTATTTTCATCCGAAGTTGTCCCCAAATAAGGCTAAATAAGGGGTTGTAAGGTCGCCCAATGTACTGCCAATGTACTGCCAATGTTATACGATATCTGTTTGAAATGTTTATGTATATTTTTCGTGTACAATAAAGTTATATTTGAATTTGAATTTTGTCCCATTGCAGAACAAAGGCCTATGTCCTAATGTACATTCCTGTAAAATACCTAAATATAAATTACATTACATCACATATATTTACCACATTTTGGTGACAGAAAACATTTAGTGTAAAAAATATCATACGTGTTTGTGAAGTCGTCTTCTGTAACTAATAAATGCAGGTAATTAATTCTATTACAAAATATATTTATTTCTATGACATTCATTATATTGGTAACAAGCAAGCTAAACGTTTAGTCAACAAGCTAAACGTCTAGTCAAGATACATCCACAACTGATACGAGTACATAAGGTTTATCTCCCATTACAGCTGAATGGTCCAGCTGTAGAATCCAAAGCAGCTAGAATCCGTCACGCTTTCCTTACGAACGGCGCGTGCGTCGCGCGACAACGATCTGTGTCTTACTGGAAACGCCTAATCTTAATGTGTTTCTGTTCAAACTGGCACTGCTCTGGTTGCTTCTTGGGACAGATGATTGAATAAAGATTACCTACATACAAGCAGCAGCAAGTTGAAAGTAAAGGTAAGTGTCATAGTGATGAGATAATTTCAGCTTGGCAATATATTGCTATAGTTTAGTGGGATATTAAAGCAGCAGGGCAGGCTATAGACTAGAGTTAGACACGAAAAAAGTGCAAACAGGAGCAAGTAAACTTGGCTTTGTTTTAACAGTTTACACCTTCAGCGCTGTCAAAAAGAAACCAAGTCAGCTTGCTTTTGTTTTTCTCTCCTCTCATGTTTAACTCTAGCAAATAACACTATCAACGACTATCTGTTTAGAATTTGTATATACGTATTTCAAACATGCTTAATATCACGACAACTAGGGATGTGACTATGGATTTTAAGTCAACTGAACGCTCTAACTACATACCTATATATAATAACCGCATAGTTCCGGTAACATCAAATAAATGGTAAGTATATTGTAACGCTATTGGAAAATAATAAAAAGTTAATTTTGTCTCTCGTTTCCTGTTTATACCAGTTCTATTAGCTTATCGTATTTTAAATCTGCTTGTTAAAATATGTTGCTTTAAGGAAAGTATTTTATATTTCGCTATCGCATCTAGCATCTCTACATTCAAGTAGCACGGATATGTGATCGACTTTTGATTTCGAATGCACGTTTGAGTGAAATTAACGGTAACCATGGTTACGGTGCTTGCACTAACTACTGTTTAATACTGATCGTGGAACATTGAGATGAGAGATTGTCTAACAAGATTGTTTTTGAAGCCTACCATTGAGTGGTAATAAGCACACGCAAAATATAAAACGAATCGTAAAATTTTGCTACTTAATTGTGTTTGGTAAAGGTCCTGTGTCATTTTCGGCCAGGACGCAGAGTACGTTTACCAAAAAATAGCTAAAGGTGTGGTTAATACGAGTGTTATATATTAATAAAACCAGCATCAGTTGCCTATTTCGTTGTGTACAAAATATCTAATTTCCGTGAATTATAGTGGAATTACGGCATTTCTGATGGTCTATCAATTGTACCACCCCCCGTCACAGATGTCAAAATTGACAAATCAAAAAACTCGGATATTGCCTTAGACTTAGTTAGCTTCAAAATTTATTTTTGTAATTGGTCCATGGATTAAAGATTAATAATCCCTAACGTATTTATGGTACCATGTAGACCGTCCTGGCCGGGGCTCCATACATCTTCGAAACATCTCTTTTAACAAATATGTTTCGAGATGTGCATATTGCAGAGTTCGATAAAATTTAACTGAGGTATAAATATAAGCTCCATATAATTTGTATTTTATGTAGTTTTTAATTGCTTAAAAAATAAACAATAGTTAGGTATCCCGATTATTATAAACAATAGGGATTTTACAAAGGTTTTTCACATCAAAATAATAAATTATGTTCTCTACTTTATTATGAAATACAAGGACATCTCCCTGCATTTAAATTATACAAGATGTTACAGAAAGGTGCAAAAGATTTACTTAAAGGCGTTGTTAACCCATCAAAGTGAACAACTTTTAGAACGAGATAAGATAGACAAAAAAAGTACTAACTGTAGTTAGTTCGTACTTTTTTTTGTCTGTTTTAATAATCACATTTTCTCATAAAAACATCACTTGGTTTAAAAAGAGTTTGTTAAGTTTATTGGTTGGTTGATCTTATTGTGGAAGCTATTAATTAAGTGTGGAGCAATATTGTCACTTAATCTTTTCAGAGTTTGGCTTTCGTATGTCGGGCACTGGGAAAATATATAAATACTAGCTGTGCCCCGCGGTTTCAGCTGCGTAGTTCTACTAAAACTAAAACTAACTTCGAATTACTTTTTTTGAAGTCGGTTTAAAAGTATCCTATGTCTTTCTCCTGGTTCGAAGCCAGCTCTCCACCATTTTTCAGCCAAATCGGTTCAGCCGTTCTTGAGTTATAAATAGTGTAACTAACACGGCTGTCTTTTATATGTATAGATAATAGAAAATTATTGCTAATAAGAATACTTTGATGACCTATTTGTAGGGTTCCGTACCTAAAAAGTAAAACACGACCCTAATACTAAGACTTCACGTCTTCAGAGCCGTGTCGACCCTAAGGAGGGGAGACAAGGGAATAAAGCTAGTAGCTAGCTCAGAATACATGGAAAGTGACTGTTAGGTAGATTAAAATTTTTTTGTGCTGATGCTACTTTCAAAAGCGCACCAAAGCCGTTACAATTATTTGTATTTTATGGTGATCTGGGTAGTACGTCAGAAATTAATAACGTTCCCATACTTTACGCACTTATGACTGACAAAAATGAAGAATCATATTTTGCGATATACAACATGATTAAGCTGATGGTGCCCATATTGGGAGCCCAAGATATTTAACGCTGACTTAGATAAGGGTCTAACAAATCCTCTAAATTTTTTTTTTCCTGACATGGAAATCAAAAGATGCAACTTTCATTTTGTGAACTGCTTGTGGCGAAAAGCATAAATACTTAAAATTAAAACAATTATGAATTTTAGAATTGTACGTTTGTGTACATTAATGCCATTGTTACCTTCTGAACGTCAGAGGGATGGAATTATGCTAGTACTCAGGCCACGGAATTCAACAATGCGAAACTTAATTTTTTCATGGAATGTATGTTAAATACCTGGATGTAGGATATTGAATATGCAAAAGAGTGGTGCTCGAACAAATATTTATGCAGATGGGATTATGGGGAAGGTCACAACTGAATAAAGATATTAATAAAATTTATGTTACTATGTCCAAATTACTAACAGTTATAGACAATAATGTTTCTACCTGTCAAAGAACAATTAATATTT
Organism: Ligdia adustata; assembly: GCA_947049295.1. Taxonomy (NCBI): domain Eukaryota; kingdom Metazoa; phylum Arthropoda; class Insecta; order Lepidoptera; family Geometridae; genus Ligdia; species Ligdia adustata. The sequence continues at coordinate 3,774,311 of OX346236.1, read as the reverse complement.
TTTTAAAACTGCACACATAGTAATTAAAAGGTGGAGGTTGGTGACAGCGAGGGACGAGTTTATAATAAAAAGTCAAATGCAGCTAATTAATGACAAATTAGCGTCTCGATGTTTATGGACAAATTACGCTAAGACTTCCCCCTCACATGGTTTAGTAACACATAAGCGTTTTTTTTATTAAGACTGTTATTTAGGTCAATAACTGAAGTAAATAAGGAGGTTCTGACTTGGCGGAATCACTTATTTTTAAATATCCTCGATTTTACTAACGTTTGAACCGACAAAAATCTTGAATTGATCGGTAGGGTATGTATGGTTTTAAGTTTGATAGGACAACTTATATCAAGTTTATAGGAAACAATACAGATTTTTTTAAGATTCCTTTTTTTTTTTAATTTTCTTCTTATGTTAGAAGACTACATTGATGTCATTTGCAACGTAAATTTCTAAAATTTGCCGGCCAAATTAAATAAAGTCGATTTCAACATTTTATAGAATATACTTTTATTTTTCAATTTTCTCCTTCCTTCTATTATTTTATTGTATTATATACCCGAATTAGGGATTTAATACTATAGTTGTACTACTTACTGACACCACCAATCTTCAGGACTTCATGTGGAGACATAGCCAACATAAAACGGATCTGTAATGTAATGGAAGGTCTTTGTCACCCCCGCGCAGGGAAGATGTGGATTATAGCATTATTTTCTAGTCTCCCCAAGGCAGATATTAAGGCAGACATGGCCCCGAAGCCGACTTTAAGTTGTCCGTCCGCCCCTCCATCTATCACCAGGCTCTATATAAAATATATTATAATGTATTCTGCTATCATGAACTGTGCTAGTTACAATTTTCACAGATATTGTATTTCTGTTGCCACTATAACAACGAATATTAAATAGCGAATAAAATAAATATTTAAAAGGGGCTCCCATACAACAAACGTGATTTTTGCCATAATAATGGCAACAGGTTGATGCTTAAAATATTTTTAGTTTTTTGCTCTTAATAATGTTAGATAATGGTACAGAACCCTTTGTGTGTAAGTTCAACTCGCCTAGCTTGTTAGATTTTTTATGAAAGGGATATTTTATTAATTATAATATTTACGCATCTGTGGTAGAAGTGTTGTAGCTCACGGATGAATCGATTTTATTTTGGTTTTATTTTTTGTTTGTAAGGTGAATTAGTCAGAAATATTCTAAGCTATGTTTGATGAAAATCGGTCCAAAGTGGCCATCGCCACAATATGGCGGATTACATAGGGAAACAAAGAGGAATTTTTATTCCTGTTTGTCCCTTTACGGAGACAAAATGAAATGACAAACAGGAAGAAATCATATTTTCTTAACTCTAAATGGATATTAAATGGCTTGACTAGTAGAATGCAATACACTATAATAATACTATTTTTTATTTAAGATGGCTGCCACAACAAATTGGCAATGTCGAGGGTTTTTAAATTTTACTTGTAATTCATGATTATGATAAAACTATTACATAAATGTTGTATTAATGAGTTATTCAGATAATATTACAAATTAATACCAAATTTCGACGTTCTTTTCCGGTGCCAATTTATCTAGGTTCTTAGAAGTTAATTAAGACCAAAGAAAATTTTCTACCGACTACCGTTATAATACCCAAAGGTCGTAGAAAACAGAAATCAACAATTAAATAGGCACATATTGTACTTTGTATTGAGTGCTAATGACTAGGTAAACAAATATGTCGAGAATTTCTGTTCTGAACCGGACGAAGACAGTGAAAGTTTGACGAGAATATTTTTAGTAAAATCCAGTTTTTTACGTATGTCGTTGCTTTGAATGCACGCAAAGTAGGCTTCGAGGTCAAGTTTAGGACTAAATTAAATTTAGATTAAGCATCTTTTTTTCCTATATATATTTTTTTTAATTTTAAACTTTAAACTTTATTATATAAAAAGTAGCATATTATAACGCGCATAAATTACGCGTAAAAATTTAAGCTTTATTTTCAGATTTCTCTCTGCTTATTAAATGAAACCATATTTTAGTAACGGATTATATAACTAATCAGCTTAATTGCGTATGAATTTCTATTTTAGTAACGAAATTAAACTCTTAGAGATGAAGAATCAAACTTGGTTTGAAGTACAGAAGCGAGTGCCAACTTTAATGTAACATTTTGACAGTCCTACAGACATAGAGAGCTGCTGATGTTCTATGGGCTTCGTTTCTACCGGATATATAAGGAGTACCTACACTTCGTTATCTGTACTCTGAATTGAGGCCCTTAGTTAAACATTATTTTTCCTATTGCACAAAAAACACTCGTACAAGGCTTTCCTTGAAACATTGTAGAATAAGGCTAATAAATAATTTAAGTTCGCTGAACTGAATCGCCTACAAATAATATCGTTAAAAATTCGTCCATCGGCACTTTTATTATTAAAGAGAATTAGGCGATGTTGATACAGATAACAAATGATAAATATCAATAAAATCTTTAAAACGACTTAAAACTTTTGGTACAATCAATATTAGATCTGAAATAACTTATTTTTCTCTGTAGAACTATACTAGAAGTGAACACTATTATTTTTTAACCGATGAAAAAATGGAGAAGGCCCTTAAGTCGACACATATATAACATTTTCTTTTTAAATAATTCTTCTTAAGTAAATACTTTATCCTCCTTATGTCCTTCACTGAGGTCCCGCTTGGGGTGTTTTGTGCATTCTAAATTTAAAAAAAACTGTTGTTTTTATTTCAATGTAATTCTTAGTAGTTACTACCTACGAAACAGTTACAGTTATTTTTATAACTACAGCGTGATAACCTCTACAGTAATAGATCAAAATCTCTTAACTGTTATGGCGTAACTGGTCTCCGGTGAAAGTGTTTCGTATTGACGAAATGAAAATAAAAGTCTAACGAATAGATACGTCTAGAGGTTTAGGTATCGTGAAAGCTACGAAATTTTGTAGAAATTCGTCATTTATGTGTTAGTAAGTTGTTGTATGTTTTTAATAGAAATAATGAAAATGACGTATAAAAACATGTTAAAAAAAAGACTTTGGATGGGAGGTGGAGGTTCAAACATTTTTTTTTGTTCAAATGCCTCACCAAGTACTTAAATAAATAATAATAATAATATGGGACAACATCCATCCAAACGATACTTTCTAATTTATTTAAAACTTATTAATTAAGGAACCATGTTAATTTTATAATAATCAACCGAGCAGCTTTTGCCTTATATATAATGAGTATTAAATTGTTTTAGATAACATTGATAACATTTTACTTTGTAACTTAAGGTATTGTCTGCCGAATCAAAGTACGTTATCACTTTTTTTAAGTATTAATTGTTCGAATTAAGATTCCTCAATTCTTGTATATTTGCAGGGTTCCTTAAAAATCGTCCTAAATTTAATTTTGAAATTAGTAAATATGCATTTTTTTAGTAGTAAATACCATTTTCACGACCTTGATTGGGTTGATTGGGTTTAGCAAATTGTTTTTTTTTTATATACAGACTAAAAGAATGCAACAAAGCTAAAAAAACTTAAGCTGTTCTGTGACATTTGGTCTGGGTATCATTTTGGTACCATATCGTACCAGCAGTGCAAGTACAGTTCTATAGGTATATTAATTACGGTCGGTATAAAACGTTATTATGCTATAACGTTTTTGCAAGTACGGATTTTGCCATCGATAACTGATGGATGTCGATTCGATTAAAAATCTACGAGTATTTAATCCATTTGACATCAAACGTCAGTTTAACGGTTTTTGAGTCCTTGCGTTCGATATACTCGTACATCCAGTGTATTTAGCCCTCAATAATTATCAAAATTAGCGTTTGTACCGGCTCGAATTTCAACACTAACGACGAACTATACGAGTATGGTTCCTATCAATCGTTAGTTTGGTCTGAGACATCAGAACCATGTGTTAATAATTTTTTTCTACATATTTTTTTTTTCTGGTATGATGCGCTCGACCGCTACTTGCCTGATGTGACCGGACGATGCGGCCCAAAATAGAGCGCGCTAGAAAAAACTAGCTAGAAGATGTTTGCGTAGGATAAACGAATTCACTCTCAAAATTATCAGCTTCGTCGTTTTTAGAACCTTTTAGAACAACAAAGTATGTCAGATATTTCAAAATATGTGTTTTTAAATTTTATCTGTTCCGTTCTAGATACGAAAACACTTTGATTTGACAGGGTTTCTCTAGAAAAAGACAAAAGAAAATGATACTTATGTCTCATACAATTTTCAAAATGTTAATTCGTGTTAACTCTCTGGAACAGTTTCTAACGAAACAGAAATTATTAATTATTGTTCCACACATTTCTGATTTGCATTGACGTCACAGAAACTGTAAAATTTGTTTTAATGTACAAAAAGTGTGTCACATTTATTTTAGCAAAATCATAGAAAACGCTTATAAAGTTCGCTAAATATGTAAAGTTTAGAAGATGTTCTATAAATATAATTGACTGAGTAAGTGAAGTGTCTCTGCAAAATGTTCATTTGACTGACAAGTCGTATGTTTTAGGGACAATATTTTAAGTTTTTTTTTATCACACATAGCTAGGCATTTGACCACATATTCGCACGACCGCGGAAGTCAGCGATACTGTAGCCCTAGATGGAGCATGCCTAGTCTGGAATACACTGGCTCTCAAGAAAGGCTGCTGGATCACAACGTTAGGTGTAACAGATTTTACAACTTTTCTATGGTTTGCTCACGAGGTTTTATCGTTCGCCGGTAGCTCAGGCTCTTTCTGCATGTTTCGTGGGATCGAACCTCGTACCTTTTGCACTGCAATTGGCCCCTCTAACCACTCCACCATCATCGCTAAAAAAGTCTATACACAAATGAGTCAATGAATTATTTATTTGTAACAAACACACAACGAAAATACATGAGAGCATATATACGTAACTATTAGAACTGAAGTCCCTTTTTGTATAGTGTTTGTCAAGGCGGTCTTGGGTTGCCACGTCAATGACTTGGGCTTTTTTGAGATCTCTATTTACATTTTACCACCAGGCCAGTGGCGGGCGGCCTCTTCCCTTCTTTTGCTCCAGTATGTCTAGGGCAATATTTACTACGTGTTCATCATCTCGTCTTTTTACTTGGCCATATCAACAGAGAAGGTTTTCGGTGATTGTGTCAGTAATAGGTGCAACCTTAAAGCTTCTTCGCATAAATTCATTACAGATTTTGTCATGCCGTGTTACACCTCCATGTTATCATTTTAATCTTGTTGGTATTGCGCTTTTTGTTTATGCGTATTCTTCGTAGTTCAGCATTTAACTCATAGAGCAACGCTGGACGGACTACTTACTGTATTACAAACTTGTTCTTTAGTTTTTTTTTGGCATTTAGTCTGTGTAGAATCATTGAACCGTTAATAAAATTGATCAATCGGTCTCTTGTAGTGAAGAAAATCTTTTACAATTAACCTTTTTTGTAGAATTATTAAAAGTAGGCAAGATTTTCTCATCAAAAGACCAGAAAGGAAAGGAGATATTGTGGAAGTCTGCGTAATTTTCTATACCTAGTTAGTCACGTCCACAACCAAAGCTTTAGCCCACATCATTATGAGAAAACTCAATAAAAAGCTTTCTGCGGTCACGTCACTTAACATACGGCTAACCTAAAAACCCACAAAGAAGTCTCCAATAAGCTATGCATATAGAACCCGTATTTATTCGGCTGTAAGTCATTTATAACAATGGGAAGTTTTGCCGTTTTGTTGTGATTTATCACCACATTATATTTCACTTGGTGATGACAATTAAATAGTTTCTCGGCCGTACTTACTCGTAATTAACATACATAAGATTAATAGCACATGACTTGGTTATTAACATTAATGCTTTATGAAACCCAACTTTTGCAAAAAAAGCTACGTTTTTGGTAATTTGGACCTCTTTGAAATTGCAATAACAAATGTAGTTGATGCGTTATACACGTATAGCATTTTTCTGACATTTATTTGCTGATTAACTCATTACAAAAAACCTGCATTTTATAAATCTGACAAAAATCTAATCATTTTACAGTATTTCATGTAATGGACTCACTAGAATCACTTTTTTTGCTTGCAAAAAATTGTTTTACACACTGTATTTTAGAGGTCCAAATAATATTGCAAAAACGCGTAATTACATATCTATTTACGATTTCAATGTTTAATGTAGGCCTTTAAAAACCGAAGATTATCCACACTCTTTCCAGTCGTACATTCTTTAAGTAATAGAACAGGATTTTATCAGGTAATTTGATTTATAAATCAAACTACGAGTCCAAAAAATACATAAATAAAGATTCCTACGAATTGAGAGCTTTAAAATGTGTGACCAGTGAGAAAGAACTTATTACACCCTCAAAGAAATATTTCCTTCGAAAATCGAAAGTTATTTAACCTTTTCCATAAAAATAAGTTAGTCTTTAACTTTATCACTTGCCAAAAAGATATTGAAGTGCCGGTTTTACATCATCACGACATCGTGTATACCGGTTCTTGGAGAAAGTATGTCCGATGCACGCTGCCCTTTATCATATATTATTACTAGCTGTGTCCCGCGGTTTCACCCGCGTATTTCCTCATTGGATTATCAAGATAATGGAGAACTATTTTTTTTGTAGTCGGTTAAAAAGTCCTATCCTGTGTGCTTTCCCGGGGTCCAATCTACCCGTGAACCAAATTTCATTCAGATGAGTTCAGTGGTTTTGGTGTGAAAGCGAGACAGACAGACAGAGTTACTTTCGCATTTGTAATATTATATAAAGTTAGTATTATGTTTTGTGGAATGTTGTCCGTTTTCAAGGTGACTGTCAAGTAAGTAATTGTCAAAATGAGATTAGCTCAGAACAATAACCTTAGGAAAGGTGCTTCTTCTACGGAAGTCCGTTGGATCTTTATGAGATTAGAGTTCTGTGATAGTCACAAAAAAGTTTTCGACATTAATTCTGTTTCGTTTTAGTGTCTCCGTATTTGCGCTACCGACCTATTTCCTGTAGTTCTCATACATTTTGTGTGGACTCACCGCACACGGTTGACGCTGCTGCTCGCCACTCTTTAAACATCGTTCCACTGTATCTTGTGGCCGGTAGATCTGATACGCACCACATGCGCGATACCTCACCCCTCTTTCCCTTTGCTTATGAACTTCGGTATCTTAAGCACAATTTAAAAAATAGCTTCTACCGACTGCAAGTGTCAACCACTAAAATTGGCGCGCTTCAGCAGCTTTAGCCGCTTATAGGTTCAAGGGCCATATTTAAAACTTTTGCAATAATTGATAAATCGAAAAAAAATTGGGTAACTTATAAGTATAAAATATGAAATGAAGTTGTCAAAAGTTTTCTTATAAAATTACAAAAAAGTTGTGGTCGCGAGGTCAACTGTTCACAGTAGCAAAACTTATTGGTCATTCCATAACTTGCCGTAATACCACAATCAAATCAATGAAACCCAATTTTCAATGGATGTTATGTAAAAATATAAAAAAACATAATACCATTTCTTCATGTTTATTTAAGTTAATTCAGTTTAATCACTTTTTAAATAGTATAGTCAGTCTTTGGTCGTAGTCTTACTACTATTTATTCTATATCATTACAGTAATTACAATACAAACAAGGAAAAAGAGCGCGTGTTACAAATACGAATCTCAGTTTCCGTATAGAAAGTCCGCAGCGGACAGATGGCTTGGAAATGCAAAACGAAATTGACTGACTAATGTCGGAAACAGCTACAAGTTGGAACTCGTGTTTTATACGGAAATATTCTGTGAATAAGTTGATGAAGTAATACTTTTTTTAAGGTAAAAATCCGACTGAGATTCGGCAGGTAAACTTACATTACAAATTTGGATATTATCTATATAATAATATGAGTAGTCATAAAAACATAAAAAGATATTTTGACTATAAATAAAACTACTGGACTGGATTTTAATAAAATGTAAGTGGGTCCAATCGGAAAGTATACACTTTTGAACGGAAAATAATTTTCGTTCAAGTTTCAAATCGGTTCCGGCATTGGAGATGATCAGTGAACATACGTCATACACATTGAGACAAATTGAGAACATCAGTTTTGAAGACGGTCGAATGAAATAAATATATAAATAAATAATGCTAAAGACAGCTTGACATCATGCCGCAAACCATTACATACGAGCAGTTATCAAGAATCATTGCCCTACCATAATTAGGGCAGTGGCTTTTACAGATTTACAGAGCTTAGATTAAAATAATATAAATTAGTCAATTATTTTCAATCATTAATTTTTCCATCCAAAGCTTTCCCTGGACCGCAACTCGCTTGATATAAAGCGACAATGCGGCCAAGGATGTAGAACGTTTGCCTAGAAGAAAGCGATTCACTCGCAATTTGAAAATATCGAGATTGTAGCTATCGGGAATTAGAGAACTAGGTAGTGAATTCCATAATCTGGCAGTTCGCACAATAACAGTTGAGTTATTGTGCGAACATTTGCGGTGAAAAAAGCCCGGCGAATTATATCATTCAGGTTAGCTCGGGGACATATTCTGCCTATAGCACTTTTAGAACAAGACAGACCATGTTGACCGAGTTGATCGACTGCAGTACCACACTGGCAGCGATGGGCCTCATAACATCTCGCACTCAAACGTAAGCTGATAACGAGACGAAAAGCAGTCGGATCTAATAGGCAATCTGTATTGAAAGAAGGCAAATCTTGTAACCAAAGTCCCGACTCCCATTCAGAGACTGCAAGTATACGAGCGCGATCCGTGACGCTAGTACACGTATCTAGAAGAAAATTCCGTGCTAGTTCACAGATCGGTCGATTGATCTGATCTGATCAGCCTCTGACAAGATGGAGATTTGGGAAAACCGGTATTTAGGCAAGCAAGCCTCCAGGCATCGGAAGAATTAGCTACTACTACATTAGAATGGCCTAAAGAAGGTGCGAGGTTTTTTCCTACCAAATCATTCGTACCATGTAATGAAGCCAAAAATAATTATTATTAATTTATACTGTCACTATTATTAATTTTCTGTACTTCAAATGCTCGTCTTCTTTAAAGCTAAATTAACATATACAAGTTTGGAAAATTTTAAGCATTTACTAGTTTTGGTGACACTAAAAAATATATAAATTCCTAAAAAGGTTAGTCTGGATACAGTAGTGAGTTTTTTTAGATACATATTTTTTGAAAGATTAATTAGTTAAATACTTCAAAAATATCGTAATTTGACGTGTAGAAAGTGTCGATTTAGACGTTTTTGGCCAATTTTTTTTTTGTTAGAAAACTAAAACGTTTTTGATAAAAATCGTATAACGTTTCAGTAGATTAATCTGATATCTAAACATATATATTTTTGTAACGTCATTCAACGTATCAAGTCTATTATTTAAAGTTTTATAACGCGACGCGCCTCTTTAGTGCTAGTAGATAGATCATAATTATAGTCCATGGAAATGTTACCATTTAAGGACCTAATATTGCATTTGTTTGAGGACGCAATTTTATTTTTGGGACATGTGTGGATAGAAGAATAGAAGCTTAACCTTGAGGGGTGCCGCCCTTGTCCCCCGGCTGCCATCTTGGAAAAAGGGAAGCAAACACCTTTTTCGCGATATCTCGGAAACTATGCGTTCTACAAAAAAATCGTCAAAACATAATTTGCAGGAAATTGCTATGCTTTTAAATATGTTCATAAAACTTTATGCCCTAAATTTAAAATTATAAGCAAAAAAGTGAGAATATTGCAGATGAAAAAACAAATGCAAAGCTCATGTAACATTTCAATGGAATAATAATCATTCTATATATCATCTGTAATAATAATATCATCAATTTGCCACAACAATTGACAGCAAAACACGCTTCCTTCCACAAACATTCAATCGAAAGCCGGCATGGTGTAGACAGAGAAATTATATTAGCAAACACAAGACACGATCAAATTGGATAACACGATATCAGATTCCTACACGCGTGGTTAGCTGTCGGAACGTGCGGCAAAATTAATGGATGGGTGACCACAATGTATGCGGGCACGTTTTGTCTTTAGCAATATTGTAGTTTTAATTATCCAGTAATGATTATTGTGGATGAGAAAAGATTAATGATAAACTGAAAGTGTAGATATTTTTTTTGCGTGTGGAAGTTCTTACGTAGGAGTGGTTTTGAGTCACTAATATTTCAAATATGTACGTATTTTAAAGAGTGTAATTTTTTACCTGGGTTATGTTTTTCGAGTGTATGTATGTATATTTATTTGGCATGCCCTAGAGCCTAAATGGCTTTTCGTATTTTTGTGCGAGTGGTATCAATAGATTTGTCTTAACCATGAGAATATGAAATAAAAAAAAGGAAATATGGATAATATGCAGGTTGAACGATTCAGTTGGGGTTTTTTAAACTCGCTTCTTACCACTTGCGTCTTAGTATTAGTCACGTAAGGCCACCTAATGCCACCTACGGTCTTATTAATAAACGCGTCTTAACTTAAAACGGCTTTTCTCTTGTTTTATCCGATGGAGAAAGTCATGCGTCAAAACAAGACAAAAGACGTTTAAAGTTAAGACGCGTTTTTAATAAGACCGCTAATGCTCAACAAAATTGAATTTATTATACATTATTCAGATATTTTAGTAGCACCGTTACACAGGAAATAATGCATATCTACCGATTTGAAAATGCTATTTGGTCTACGGGAATGTTTATAAATGTAACTCTTACTTGCATAAATACGTAAACATTTTTAACTCCATAATTAACAAATAGCTCTGGTAGCTATAGACCTTGCCCGCCTATTTTTTCTGTATTTATGATTTTTTGAAAAAAAAACCAACGATTGAAATGATGATTTAATAAAGAAACAAGAAAATATCTGTATAATTAAACTTGCTCACAAAATTTCACATTTCTTTAAAATTGGTTGAGAAATACATCTGGTAAAGGAAAATCTACCGGACCACCAAATGAAAGTAGGTCTCCGAAAATAAGATGATGAATGCGATTTGTAGAGAAGAACCGGACATCCACGGGACGATATCGTTACTACTAATTTAAATTAGAATGCTCCGTTAATCCTGACTGACTTGGCAAAATTGCGATTAAGCCGCAGAGGCCATATACAAAGACAGAATAGACTGACTGATATATACTAGGAATCATCTTAAAGCATAAACCACTGAATCTAGACACATGGAATTGAAGTATTAAATATAGAAAATCTTTAATATTTCTGTAATATAAAGAATTTCAACCCTGTAGGGGTTTAAAAGTTCAAGACTTAATTATATTATTTGATGTCGCGGGCAACGATGCGGGTAACAGACACTAGTTTAGTATACTTGAGTTCCTTAATAAGAACCTAGATTATACTCTAATGACGCAACAAGTACACTATTACTGCATTTGTCACGTAGCCTTGGCCATGTGTTACAAACCCCCTTTGCAGCCATGTAATTAACGTCAGCTTAAATTATTACAGTTATGCGCAATTAAACGTGTAATAATCCATTCATAACTGTATATATGTAGAGTTTGGCTCTGGCGATGATTAGGCTGAAATGAGTTTATAAGTAAGAAGGAAAAGAGTCGAATTTGAATCAATGATTATTATTTTATTCCACGCAATACAAAAGCTACATGTAAACTTACAAAAAAAAACACCAATATTCAACGTGTAACAAAAGGTGTGGCAATACTTAAGGGTGTTTGTCTACCAATCTAAGTAAATCAATCATTGTAGAAGAAAATTGTGTAAAATTCGAAAAAAATGTTGTTCACGTGATCGGTCAAGTTGTATGGAGGGCGCAATAACTTTTTCCCGAAGTTTGCTAAATTTTGTTCTTTGATGGGTAGTACCCGTGTGGGTAACCTGTAAGTATTGTCTCACCTTTATGTCACATGTTGTGTAAAGCACCATTTTTTTCTAATCAATGCAAAATACAATCTTAGGACATTGGGCAGTCTAAATTCTGAGGTCGGACTTGCACTTCTGACTGAAAATTTCTTATCAAAGAAGATCAAAGCTCTTTAAAGGTAAGTAAATTTCTCATCCCGTATTTGTCTAGCATGTCGAACCATGGCATGCATATGAACTGATATCGCCAACAAAACCAAAGCCCACGAAGATTATTTTTGATAAGGCCCGAAGTTCCCACGTTGTTTGCCATAACATAAACATAAACTACAAATTTCCAAAGCCAAAAACGGACATCACCAAATACTTAGTCCCCTTTTGTCTATCTTTGATGATCAGCAATAACTCATAGCCTAGATATGTTACGACTGGCATTCATGTTTAATGAGCGGAAGAAAATAAAAGTAATAACAGAGAACAGCGTTTTCGACGAGTTTTAATACTTTATCTAACAAGTAGGTATCTCCGTGATGTTTTTTCTGCACCGTTAAAGCAAGTTGCAGTTAATTCTACTCTGCATTTGAAAGAAAAACTCAGTGAAGTATGTCTGACCCGGGATAGATCCGATGACCTCACGCTTGAGAGGCAAGAGATTTACCTGGTGTGGTTAGGCTGGGAGGGCGGCATATTCCAGCGGCGGCGAAAATATGCTAGCCTCGGTAGAATTTATATATTTGAGCTATTTGGAGTCGAGACTTTGGGTCCATGAAGACTGGGAGCCCATCTTATTTTTCAAAACTTATTGGAGCGTTTGATCGATATAACGCGTGACCAGAAAGCTGGTGTTTAAATGGCGTGGTAATGCCGCTGACATACTGGGTACTTTGCCGTGTGATAGTAAGTAGGAGCATTTGGATTATCTGTAGATCTTGAGTGGTAATCCATCTGCTATTTTTTCGTTGTAGTTAGTAATTTCATTTTTTAAATAATATAAACTACACTTAGCATTCATCATCTTATTTTCGTAGATCTACTGGACAAGAGATATTATACTAGATATATACTAGGTACCCCTACTAGATATGACACTAGGTACCCCTAGTTGATCATTTATGATCAGAAAGTTTTGGAAGCAAAATGACTGTTGAATGATTAAAAGGCATTATGATCTTAATTTTAGAAAGATCATTTTGCTTCCAAAACATTCTGATCCTAAATGCGGTGAACGTAGATAATTATTGTATTTTCTATATTGTGATTTTTTCAGGTTTCCTGGAATTAACTATTTAGTGACCTTCCTAAGATGTACATCTGTGATGATTTAAATAATCTCGGATTTACTAGGTAAGATTCGAAAATACATCCAGAATGGAGAATTCGCTACCGGCATTTCTATTTTCCGATCGCTGTTTTCTGGAGCTCTTCAAATCGCGAATAAATCGGTTTCTTCTCGACATACGTGCTACACTTTTGTTTACCTACTAAGAATTTATCCTATGTTTGTCCTAGATGATTCAGAAATTTTGTTGATCATAAGTTAACTGTCTGTACATCTGACCCACTAAGCTTCCAACACAATAGACTTAGTAATTGCTAGTCTTATTTTAGAGCTAAGTGGCACTTGTTGAACACATTCCTTAGCAAGCTTAACTTTAATCGTGTATGAATAGGAAAATTCATTACACGAGAAAAAAAAAACCACATTGATTTCGTTTTCAAACTATTAGAGTATCGCAATAAAATTAAAAGTGGGTAGACCATTTAAAGAAAAAAGTCTCGTTTACAACCTCTGTGGATTAAAATAGTTACGAACATATGAATATCACTTACCAGGTTCCAAATTTAAATAATCCAGGTTCCCGCCAATGCTCGCCGTTTTGTTTACGTTCAGTTCCGAAAGAGGTCACCGCCGGTATCCGCACACCCACTTCGCACCGAACGAGTTGACTCACTAAACTTATCTCGCGTGGAGAGAGCTCTCTTTCGCACATTCGCCAGCTGAATAGTGATGGGAAAAGTTTATGTCGATGGACTTAACATTTTGTCGATATCCAAAGGACGCCGTGAACGCTATCTTTAATGTGCACTTTGTAATGTATACTCTTATAGATACTTAGATTAATTCTCAGAGATGTAACTAAATCAAAACTAAACTAAATTATGATTATTAAATTACCGTAAAGTGTAACGCCCAATAACTCAACAGTGGATTTGCCTAAAATATATTGTAAGCATCAAACTCATTGGCCAATAAATAATCTGATTATAGTAATTTGGTAAGGAAGCCTACAAAGTTACTATTTAGTTCGTGTACCTGTATATCCAGCTAAGTAGCTAATAAGTAGTAAAATGTATCAATGATATTTAAAACTATCATTTTATTTGCTGCAGTTGCTAATATTGAAAAATATATTTAAGACTGCAAAGACGAATGAATTTTTACTGTGGTGAATTAGTTTGGTTTTTATTTAAACTGTTGGTTTTTCTAACAAAAAGAAAACCATAATTATATCTACCACAATATATATATATAAAGAAGAAATCCATGTGGCCATGGTTTTGGTGTGCAATCGTAAAAAAAAAACACTACAATGTCGAAGTAAAAAAATACCTCTCCGAGACAGAGAAGTAAAAAAAAATCTAGTAATTAATATCAAATATACTTTTATAAAAAAATTATAAATGTATTTATTGAGTATTGTTCTTCCTTACAATTTCTTTAAGTGCTTGGTTATTTTTAATGCTAGCTGTAAGAACAGTTGTCTAAAAGGCTAAAATAATGCTACTTATTATTATATTTTTATCTAGACATATTTGTTTTATCAAACTTATTCTTATAAAAATCACAAAGTGAGCGCATTAACATTCCATGAAGAAAAACCACATGTAAAACTATTAAAGAAACAGTAAATTTATATTTTTATACAATTTTATTTTTCCTATTCAAAAGATATAAACGCACAACAACCCGTTGATGTCTTTTCTATAGACTGCGCTTAACTGATCAAAAGGTCATCAAGACGACGTTATCGACATGTCTTTTAACTCGCCATCACTAGCTTTTGTCAAACCACGTTCGCGTCAAGAGCAAGGTGAAGATCTAGGTCTTTGACCGGGTGTAGTGGCCGACGGAGAGGGCCGGTTCAACATAGGTTTTAACTCTACGTTTACCTATTTTGCTAATTTTATGTTTAGATAATTATTTTTAATTTTTTTACTGTACCATTCCTCCTAGTCTATGGTATATCCATGCTATTGTGACAACTACTTTGGGTAATCTGTTAGCGGTGTACTAAGCCGAAAAGGGATCAAATAAAAGAAACAATTTCTATTATGAGACGAACTTGAAATTAGAAAAGAAATATCTGCTGTTCCACTAATTCGATGTTCAATAAACTTGTTCTATGTAGGTATAAGAAAAAGAAAAAAGCAGACGATGATTTTTCCTTTGAATTTCATGTTGGTCCTCCAGTGAAAGTTGTTTGTAAGTACCATGACCTCCTTGCGGCCTAGAACACTACTATCCGATAACCCCTTAAAGAGCAATAAGATGAAATTAATTGATGGAGTCAGGCGTTATATTTGCGGAAATCTATTTATAATAAGATTGTCGCCTCGTCTTGATGTCAGCGTGAGAAATTGAAAAATATTTTTGTTTTTATGGTGTGGTTCCTCCTCACCACCGCCTTCCAAAGCTTCATCTTTCAAGCGAGCGCTTGAAGAGTCATCATCTCCTGAGGTTGCCTTGTGCTAAGGCGAAACACGTGTCGAGGAAGTCGGATACTGAGAGAAAGAGAAATAATAAGGTGAGGTGTGTCGGTGGTGAGGAGGAACCACACCATAAATACAAAAATATTTTTCGATTTCTCACGCTAACATCAAGACGAGGCGGAAAAACTCTAAATATCTAATATACCATCTCATTAATATTAAATTAATAAAACAAATACCAAGAATGGCGCCTTCTGACTTCTATTTACTTGCAACGTGTTAAACATAAAATTACTTCTTAGTTACACAGAATTAGTTAACCGATGCCAAGCTTAGTACAACTAGGCCTCATCGTTTCGAAAGCGACAGCCGACTGGGCGCGCGCCACGTTTTGGCTGCTTGAATACAAATTGCCATTCAACTTGGCAATTTTATTAACATTGTTATAGTGGCAAGCCTTATAATACACGTCAAGATACTCTCAAGATGTGTATAAATCGTATGTAATAAAGGTCCGATTGCAGCTGATGTATAATGGGCCTAATAGACTATTCTTAATAATATATAACTTGTAAGGTCGCACGTCTCAAAAAATACTTTCACATCTGTATTATTACATAGTCACCATCATAGGTTTTGAAGGTGTCATTGAGTTAGATGGTATTTCATCTGAAAATTATTCATATAAATATAATTAAATTAATTTTTATACTACAATATTAAGATTCAAAGCAGAATATAAAAAAACTATTAAAAAGATAAAATAATGTTCAATGAATATTTTTAATGAACTTTACTAACACTAATAAATTTATTACCTGAAAAATAGACAAAATTATGATAAAAATGAAAACATTAAAAAAAACTTCCGATACCGGGAATCGAACCCGAGCCTCCTGGGTGAGAGCCAGGTATCCTAGCCACTAGACCATATCGGATACTGGCATTTTGCATCAAATTGTTGAAATAACTTTATTTTTCTGTATTTTTATATGAACTTAATATTAGAATTAAGTTTTTCTTAATTTTATTTCATTACAATTTGCAATTAAATTATCTTAAAAGTAAGCAAAAATATTTACATACATTAAAAAGTCTGAAGTTCACGTATGACGTAAACAGCGACATCTGTGATTTTTGCCTCATCTCTGTACTTGTCACTCATCAAGACAAAAACAACATTCGGACGAGGCAACTGTTTAACGAAACTGCATTAGTTCATACGTAAATTCATAGATGACGCTTTTACAAATAATGTTTAAAATTACTACTATTTGGATACAATGCTACTAGCATTTCTTAATTAACATAAATGCCTTATAATGTTTAAAATAAACACTGAATCTATAAAAACAAATACGACCGAATGTCTGGAACAACTATGTTTTCTAACACATAGAACTTTAACATATAATATAGTCATTCCCACGGGTTATCTTCCAATGTCTCATTCACAGTATCCTTAATTTTGTTGAATTTCTTTCTATTCATTCTAGGTTCTACAGAACCTTCCATAATTTCACCCTTGTTAAAATCTTCTGCTGTAATAATCGGTTTGAAATCATCTTCAACTTTGACTGTAGATGTCAGTTGGATTTCTTTTGGTGTTTTAGCTTTTTGTGCTTTGAATGGGTAGTAGACGTATTTGACACCATTGATGATTTTGTATTTTTGAAAATTTGTGCGCCTGTTATTGTTCAAGCCTAGCAGTCTATTCATCCAATAGGCGTATGAATTTTGGAGTAAGTCCAATAAGCTCCGTTTTTTTCTTGGCTTTTCTTCAATGTCTTTAAATTTTTCATTTACTAATGCGTTAACATTTGTTAGCAATGGTTTTAGGTTATTTTTTTGTATTAGGTCTGTTTTTAAGTTAATATGTCTTTTTATTCTTGAATGAAAATCTATATACTTAACTTCGTCTTTTTCTGTATCGCTTATATCGTGTTCGTTACTACTAAATTCTACGTTCGACTTCTTATAATCCAAAACTGGCTTTTTATAAACCGCCTGTTCAAGTTTATTATTGAAACTCACGATTGGTTTAACGTAACTAATTTCAGGCGTTACACCAAAATTAGGACTTTCTAATACAGGCATATTAGTTTTAGCTTTTTCTACTTTCACACCGTCTGTATCGTAATTAAAAATGTAAGATGTTTTATCTTCTTTCCTTTGATTGTTGTCATACCTTTTGCTAAAGTAGACTGTAGGTTTATTTACAATGTCTAGAGTTTCAGCAATGGATCTGCTTTGCCATTGTCCATTAGCATCATATCCACCGCCGCCACCGCCTCCAAAGTCTTGTCCTGGATACAAAGATTATGTTAAAATCGTATCCTGAGACTCTTTACTCACGCCAGAAGTACGCGCGACGTTTATCCAGCAATGCTAGCATTCCCTTAGACGAGATTTGATAGTTTTGATATTTGATTATGATATTTCGTGAGGTGTTATTTACACGGATATCTTTATGCCTGATTAAGGTTGTGGCTAATATAATTCCCATATCATAACTTTTCTTGTATTTAAAATCAGTACTTTCTATTCACTACTACAGGCATTATGTATATATTAGTACTGTCTGCATATTTCTTAACTCGTTAAAAAGAACTACCAAAACCTCACGAAATACCACATCGAAAATCAAAACCATCAAATCTCTGGGCAAAGTTCAAGATCCATGTAATTGTTACGTTACAGTTAGTAGCGTGTCCTATTTCCTATTCCTGAACATTTTGAAATTTCAATAAGTTTCAGTGCAGGAGTTATACGCAAGTGAAGAAGTTTAGGGCTTGATAAATCGCCCTAGTCAAGTTGCGTGTATAGCAGGCATGAGTAAGGATTTTTGCGGATAAATGTTTATCATATTGCGAATATACCTGCTGGCATCCAAGCACCACCTCCACCGCCCCCTGCTGCCCAACCCTAAAAAAAAATAAACAGTATGAAAACAATATACAGACCATTTAAGTTTAAGAAATAATTACAGACCTTCCCGAATCTAGGAATCTTAAAATTTCCCCAATTTAAAGTGTAGTATTTTGCAGCGCTATATAAGTACCTACACGCAAGGTTTAAAAATCTCTAATTCTGGATTTATTTAACGTATCGTATTCCTAATAAAAACAAAATACCTACTTAGAAATAAAATATTTTTGTCGAACCTCGCGAGTATAAAAAACCGTGTAAAAATTGTAACAGTGTCGAGATTAGAAGTTTTTATAATCACGGAAATATTATAATTTTTATAGGCGCCGACAAATTATAATCTGTTAAGAATAAGAATAAGAATAAGAAATATTTATTGGCCTTTAAATAACATTCGTTACAGGCAAGTCTTGTTACATTTTAATTATTAATTACTTTAAAAAGAAACTTAACTTATAAATACTTTTATAGTTCTAAGAACAAATAGTTATTATATTATACATTTACATTGTCATTTATTTCTTTACCTATTACTAACATTTTGTAATTGTTGTTCATCACACAAGAACGATGATTCCACAAGCTGCAATGACATATATTCACTGAGTTTATAAAAAGGATTTCTTTCAAAAAAATATTTTAATTTTTGTTTAAATATTTTAAAATTGAGTTCCATCACGCTATTTGGTAATTTATTGTACATTAATATTTTGGTGTAAAGTCCCTGTTTCTTACACTTAGATAATCTGTTGACAGGCAGGACTCGCCCTTTTTTATTATTACGTGAAATTCTTTTTTCCGGTATTTCCCTATCCTCGTGTACCTCTAATAAACTACTATAAATATAAAGTGATATAACTGTCATTATTTTATCATTTCTAAAGTGTATTCTCGCAGGACTACGTTTTTTCAAACCATTCATTGTTCTTATAGATTGTTTCTGACATTTTAAAACTTTTATGATATCTTTAGCGTTTCTCCAAACAGTTATAGCGTATCTTATTATAGAATGAACGTATGCATAATAGACAGAGATGAGTGACTTTTTATCTAATAATGGCTTGAGTTTAAATAAAGCATAATTACCACTTGCCATTTTGTTGCAAATTTTATCGATGTGAGATTTATGACTAATAGTGTTATCAATTGTATAACCTAGAAATATATTTGTTTTACTAATAGAATTCCCAAAAATACCCAACCTTGACTGATACTGCATTGATATGGTTTTATCAGAGTTAAGAATAATACCATTTGCGTCAAACCATTCCTTTAACAATTCCATAACTGCATTAACTTTATCGTCTAAATTAAATTTACATTTGTCTCTGATACCCACATGTGTATCATCTGCAAATAAATTTATATGAGCCCAACTCGGCAATGCGTTGGTTATATCATTAATATAAATCAAAAACAAGACTGGCCCTAAAATAGAGCCCTGTGGTACACCAATTGACATCATACCCTCTGTAGAAGTTTCTTCATTTACAGAGACAATTTGACTACGGTTCTGTAAATAAGTTATCATCATATTTAATGCAGGGCCTTGAAATCCGTAATATTTCATTTTTAAAATCAATATATCATGCCTCAAACAATCAAAAGCTTTTGAAAGATCACAAAAGACACTGGCACATTTATTTGACTTATCCAAGGATTCAAGAATATAATATACCACTTTTCTTATAGCCATTTCTGTGGAGCGGCCCTTTTCTGAATCCAAACTGTGACATTGTAAATAAATTATTTTTTTCAAAGTATTTGACAATTCTTGATTTAATAATAGATTCTAAAATTTTTGATAAAGCTGGCAAAATGCATACAGGTCTATAGTTACTAATATTATCGGTATCCCCTTTTTTAAAAAGTGGAATGACCCTACCCGGTTTCAATACGTCAGGAAATATTCCGTCCGTTAAACATGAATTTACGCAAATGAATATTAATTCGAATAAATTATCGTTGTTTATTATTAGATTTCGTAAAGTTTTAGTACTTATATCATAAATATCTAATGTAGGTTTTTGTTTCATGTTACCTACTACCTTTTTGAGCTCATTATAATCTACTGGTCCAAATGAGATAGATGTCAATGGCCTATTACCGTAATCTAAATACTTTTTGCAATTATCCCCGTCAATTTCTAGATTGGAAGTCAACTTATGAGCTATGTTGCGAAAAATGTCATTAAAAATAGTAGCAATTTTTTTAGCTTCTGATACATCTTCTCCGCTTTCGTTTTTCACTGATTTTATTCTAGTACTTCTATCGCGTCGCTTATTTTGACCTGCCTGTTCATTAATAATAGTCCAAGATTCTTTAATTTTATTCTTTGACTTTTTAATTCTATCTCTATATTGTAATTTCTTTGCTACGACCATAGTTTTACGCAATATTTTCCTGTACCTCTTAATTTTTAATTTTCTCGTTGCGCTAGGGTCAAATTCTTGAAGAATTTCCATTTTAACTAAATTTTTCTTACTATTTTCTATACCTACAGTTGACCATTGTTTTTGAATGTTTTTTACTTGTTTTCTTATTTTTGGAAAAGCTATGTTGTAATAATATATCAAAGCATCATGTAAAATCCTCGTTCTTGCGTCTGCGTTACTAGTCATTAGTATTTCTGCTTTTATTTTAATATGATCTTTGTTAAACAAATGGTTAAAATAATTTAGATTATTTTTTGAAAAATTTCTAGCCATATAGGGAGTATTTTTACTATTAACATTTTTTGTATTGAACAATTCTAATTTAATGACATTATGGTCGGAAAGTTTATAACCTAAAACTGATCCTCTACCACCGCTAAAATTTACAATAAAATTATCAATGCACGTAGAACTGGTTTGGTTCCTTTTATTTGTCTCAGTTCTAGTAGGCTCATTTAACAACCATTTACAATTAAATTTCTTTAATATTCCGTCAAGTTTCTTTATATTTTTGTCTACTTTTAATACATTTAGATTGAAATCACCTGCTATAACAATTTGTTTCTTTTCTTTGCAAAGTTTATCTAGTAGTTTTGTTAATAATTCAAAAAATAAATTCATATCGTATTCCGGACGGTAAAGAGCCATAATTACTATTTTTGAAAATCTTAATTCTATTGCTGCTAATTCAAAGTTTGTTTCAAATGACATTTTATTCAAATCGTTTCTAACTTTAAAATCTAAACCATTTTTAACATATATCGCGGTCCCGCCATGATCAAAAAATATTCGGTTAAAACAAGTCGCCAGTGTGTAGTTCTCAACAGTCATCGCCTGCATCTGATGATTTTTTCCCCAGGTCTCTGTCAAGCACAACACATCACAATCTTGCTCATTTGCTAGGCTTTCAATTTCTAAGTACTTTTTGTGTATACTGCGAACATTAGCATGAAGAATTATCGTTTGAGAATCTGTGTTTGTGCAATTTGAAAATTAGAAGTGCTTGAATATGTTGTTTCGCAGTGGCATCTAATGAAACGCAGTGATGAAGAGCCATGGAATTGGCTGACTATGCATGCTATTACATTTTCTGTTACAAAGTTTTTCATGGTATTATAATTTTTAATATTTTCATGTCGCACATTTGGGTCTATGTATTTGACATTTTCGTTGTTTTTGGCTATATTAGCTATATCACTGTTAATATAGTAAATTTCCTTATCATGTGTTTTATTGTAACGCAAGCCAGTAAATATTACATTGAATTTTCTATCGGGGCTGTTTACAATATTATTTAATATTTGTATGTACTTTCTTTCTTTATAATATATTGAGTTTTCATATTTTGTAATTAGTACTGCTACGGTATCTCTCTCATTAAGATCTTGAACTTTTTCAGAATAATTTTTCAGTATTTCTGGATAGCCAGCTTCTGGTTTGCAGTTGTTGGTGGCTTGGTTATTAGTTTTTTCAATTATTTTTGAAGCTAATCCTTTCCCAATACTGTCGGAAAATATTACAACATTGGAGGTTGTATTTAATTTAGTTGGTTTTAATTTTTTACATGCCGCAGTAATCTGTTTAGTTGATTGTAAAAGTGAATTTTGCGCTATTTTTTTACTATTTTTACTGTTAATATACGGCAAAAGAGTTTGTGTAACGTTAAGATTTTCTTCTTCTGACTCCAATGATCGGGTTTGTACAAGTTTTTTATCAGTTTTCTTTTCCGAGATATTTTTTTTGGAGAAAGAACCTCGTCTTTTTGGAGTACTCATAGCCTCTGTAAAAAGTTTTTTCCATTTTACAGTAAGCATAATCTTTTTCGGTAATCTGTTTTTTTAAATCAATATTCTCTAGTGTCAATTCATCTACTTGGTTATGGGCTATTTCTAACTCTAATTTTAAACGATTAATTTCATTTATCAATTCTCCTTCTCTTTCGTTAATTAGATAGCTACTGGTGTCAGGTAAACTATGCGGTTCATCGTCGGAGCTGGTCATCTCCTCCTCCTCTACTAACTCATCAGACTTGTGCAATGGTGTTAAGGGGATTGCTTTCAGTCTAGGGTTACGTTTTGTGACGTTCGAAGTGGAGGGAGTGACGGTGTATTCACTCGAGGCCGGCACTATGGATTTAATATTATAACAGGCCTTGCATTTCCAGCTTTCTTTTTTCGACTTTTCCATTATATTATACCTGGTGCTAGACACTTCCGCACAGATAATATCATAATAATTTTTGCATGACGAACAACATAATATTTCCCTTTGTTTGATAATTTTCTGGCATTTAATACAAGTCTTTGCAGTCGATGACTTTCCCATATTGTTCTTCAAAACAAAAAAAAAAAAAATATGCAAAATAAACTTATGTGAGCGGGAACCGATACCAGCTTCCGACGGCACGTAATCTGGGTGCTTTCCTACCGCGCCAACGGGCTTGCACAGTGTGGTGCGAATTAGCGAGATATATCGTACGTCGTATTGTTTCTAGTTGCAGCGATGCTGATGATGTTGTTGATTTGATGACTCACTAACACGCTACCAACACACACTGCACGAAACGTTTGCGATTTGGTTTACTTTTTTTTTTATGAGGGTGGGCAAATTTTATTTTAATGTTTTTTTTAGTTATAATTGTAATTTTAAGTTTTAAACACTATTCCCTCATGTAATGTATTAATAGTTTTATCAATTAACAGTTCTTTCACTTGGTTTTAGTTGGATACGCAATTTTGGCGCATTAAAAGTAATGCCCCGAAATTGCGAATTCACAAATTTATTTATTGATTTTATCACTCGTTACTGCTTATTTACGCGAGATAACACAAACACTACGTTTTTCAACTTAGATTTATAGAAACAATAGGTTAAATTAGTTAACTATTTTGAAATACTATTTTTAAATAATTTTAAAGCACAGAGTCGATCTAATCGTGTTTGCCAAGATGGCGGAAAAAAAAAACTAGTTATCACTTTTTTAAACTATATTTTGTTCAGAGAGATATTCTGGTTTTGTATGTTTTATTTGTATGATTACCCTACCGACCAAAATAATGATAATGGTTTTTGAAGTATATGTTTGTATAAAATTTTAGTTGTAAATGTGTAGCTATGGTTTGCACGTTTGTATGTTTCTTTGTAACCCTGTATAGCTAACCAGTAGACCAATTTTGATGTCTGAGATGCCATTAGATTTGTATTTATCTGCAGTCAAAGGCTATACTGGTTGCATTCTGCAGTTTCATTCGTTAAGAAGTGTTTTGAAGTGTTCTTCCAACAACAAAAGTATTACTTGCTCAGAGATAAATTCACATATTATAAGTGCAGTCTCGCTCGCATTTTTGGACTATGAAATAACGCAAATACGCCAAATTTTGCTCGTAAATAGTTGCTTATATACTTACTCCGTCCCCTCCAACCCCACCTCCACCGATACCTCCCGCGCCTCCTTTCTTCTCCAGTATCTTCATGAGCAGCATCATCTGAAAATTTGGAGTTAGATTTCTTGTAGGCGTTATACTGATTTGGTAATACCTTTGCTTTTATGAAGTATAAACGGATCGACCGATCTTCCACACATTTTTAGTGGAAGATTGGTAGCTAAATCTATATCATGCAGTAAAATGTATAGGTGTTCTGACGAGAAAGATCAGCGGCGAAAATTCCGTCAACTATGGCAAAAGTCCATTTCTTTTCTATGTTAGTAGAATACATCTTACTTATTATACAAATTCATATATAATTTCCAAAGAGAAGACATATATACACAAAAAAAAATGGTCCTAAACAAGAAAAACTTATGTCAAAACCAAGAACGAGACTACGAAAAACCCGACATCATGTGCCTTGTAATAAAATTATGATGCACAATAAATTATGACTGTCACTAATTTATCTTAATCTTGTTTCAAGAAAAAAATAAAAGCGTTTTTTATTGTGCATGTTTTTTACACGCCAAATGAATTTAAGACTGTGAAAATTTTTTTTACGACTGTAAAAAAATCATTTATAGTATTAATCTTGAAGTTTTAACATCCAGAATTTCTTTGATTTAAATTAATATTCTATAACATGTTTATATGTCACTAAAACCCTTAATTTATCTGACTTACCTTATAAAGCAAGGTCCGTTATATATAACGGACATTTTATACTTTTGGTGAATAAATATCTGAATCTGAATATCATGAAATATTTTGTCAAGTATTTTATTGGAGTATGCTAATTTATTTTAAGTTATGTTCAATGCTGGAAAGGTATTGTAAAGGCTTGCTAAGCACCTAAAGGTTTGCATTACGGCCGGCCGCGAACATCGGATCATGTCATGACTAAATCAGTTTCATTTACTGACCTTCTTTTGACTTAAGAAACTATTTTCATTAGTTTGGGTAACTTACTTTAGAAATCATAAACGACATCATACTAAACATCATCCCTTTAAATGACATCATCCCCATCATGCCCATCATGGCTGGCACCATCTGAAACAATAAAATTAAGAAAACAAACTCAAATTGTCAAAAAGTGTGCGTTGGCCGGGAATCGAACCCGGATCAACTGCTTGGAAGGCAACTATGCTGACCATTACACCACCAACGCCGCTGCAGGCTTAGATTCTAACTTCAATCGCTTGAAATGTTAACTTACTTTTGGTGAAAGTAATAGGTTATATTTGCTCAGCTGTAACCATAATTATAGTATTCTTATCAAAAATATAAAATACGTGCTGCGGTATATAATTTAATAGTCATATTTGATTTTAAGCCTTTTCAAACGAGGCAATATAATTAAGAAGTAAAAGAATAAAAGTCTTTGTTTGATTGTTAACATTATGCATAGATGTATAAAAAGTGATTGCACCTCATATCGTACAAAGTTAGGAGCTGCAGTTGGGTTGAAAACTTGAGGCCTGATTAATGAATATTTCTTAATGTTGCACATCTTTTGTTTTGTTTTGGTGAATGACGTTCTCTTTCGGATAAAACGAGACAAAATATGCTTACAGTTAAATCGTGTCAAAACTATAGCAATGTATAGATAAGGCATTATCAGGTCATAGATTGAGGTGACCGTGAAGTGCCATTTATTCTAAGGTTCTATTTTCTATATTATAAAGGGTCCTCGACCCTATATGTTTATTTTAGGATAAAATTAATTGGTAATATCAGAAGCTCACAATCACTGACTCTAATTTTTATCGTACCCACATAAGATTTATCCAAATAAATCAAGTAGATTGGTTTATAAAACAAAACAACTATAAAAATTGCCTACCTAATTGAAGTAAATTTTATCACTATTTTATTTTGTCTGTTGTGAGAGCTCTGATCACCTACCATCATCAGTTTCATCTTCATGCACATCATGGCCATCATCATCATCTTCTTCTTTCCCCCGTCGTCATGTCCGAAGTGACCACCCATCATCATACTGTCTCCACCTCCGCCACCGCCGCCGCCTTTGCGCTTCTTTCTACCTTCAAATTCCACTGTAAAACAAAAAATTGATAATTGACAGATTCAATTCAGAATAAAAAGAGTTGCAACAGATTAGAACGCGCGTATCTTTTTCAGTTATTTTGTTAAACCATAGAAAACTAATTTTGTTTATATTTACTAGACAACATAATATTATACGAACAGTCATTTGAATTAAAAAAACCCTTTCCCGCGTCTTTGAGTGTTTGGGAAAATATATAAAAATAAAAAGTAATCAAGACTTTCCTCTGACTATTAGAAATTCAAATGATAAACATGCAGATGCTGTCCTGAGAAAGATACATTTAATTTATTAACAAATATCACAAAAATATGTTTGATATTCGCACCATGTAAAGTAAAATAAAAAAGAAGTGGTTTATAGAGTCCAGATCGGTTCATCCTTCAGAAGCTACGATGCCATAGATAGACCACGAATAACTTAAAACACCCCGTCGTGTATACGTCGCGGTTTATAAGATAAAAAAATACTATTAAATTTTTAATTTTTACTAAATATTAAGTTACGAAACTATGGTTGGAAAACAAAAATTGATGTCTTGTTACGTCATAGTGAAAAATATCAGTCACATTAAATAACATTACTAATATTATACTTACTGTTCCTCGGTATAGAAATATCTCTGCCAAGTGCGTTGAACTTCAGTACGTGGTTATCAAAGAAGTCATCCACCGCTTTGTCAATCATGAACGATAGCTCATCCGAACTATCTGCATCGGGATCATCCTCATCTGATAAAGTTGTGGTGTTTATTTTAACTAGAAAATTAAATTTAAATTAATTAAATTTAAATTATTTAATTTAAATTAATTAAGTTTAAATTAATTAAATCTAATTAATTAAATTTAAATTATGTAAATTAAATAAACCCTGATGCTAAAAAATAGATAGAAAATATTTTTTTGCTCTTACTCTAAAGTTTTTTTACAATAATAGTGCGAGAACCGGTAGTCTAATCGCTAATAGTGATCTCTTCCAGGAAAACTTTGCATGGCGAGAACTAAAGCACAAGTGATGAGGGGGAAGTAAAACATAAAAACTTACATGCATTTAAAATAGTAATCAGTATCGTATTTAACAGGTTAGGTTTATATAGTTAAGGAAATAAAACTTAGACACTATATAGATTTCGGTTAAGGTTTAGTTTTTAGTTTGTTATAAGACTTAAATACAATAATATTATACTGAAACTTTATATAATAGCAATATCGGAATCAACCTAGAGTGCGTATAAGGGGAAATAATAGGTAGTACCATCTAATATAATGATATGAATACGATGTATACACAAGTAAATTTTAGAAATTAAAAGCATAACTGTCTGCAGATAAATTAAATAGCAGTATATTAAAACAAAAATTGAGGGTTTCTTCTTTAAAAAATGTTCGACATGACCTGTACCTTGACCCAGAATTATAGTTTAAAAAGCCAATCTATGGTCTTCCATAGATTGGCTTTTTGTAAATTAATTAACAAGTAAATTTGCTATACGTTATAACGGTAATTTAGATTTTTGTAGCGGACTAGATTAAACTCTTAAAGATCGAGATAGAAATAAAACTATTATTGATTTCGTTGATATTAATTCAGTTTAATTTGATTAATTTTTTTATAATCCTATATGTAAAAATAAAATTGTTCTATGGTACGACTCGTACTTACCAAATTTCACATAATCACCGAGCACTGATACCTCACTGAGATTATTTAACTCTTTCAAATACAACAAAGTTTTCTTTTGCAAACACGAGTACGACAAATGCATGAAACACTCCGAATAGACGCCATTGAAAACATTATCCGGATTTTTTGGTACTTTACCAATCATACTCGTATCAAGCGTCGTATCATTTGAATCTTCATTGTTTTTGTTAATAATCAGACTATTAACAAGATCTAAAAATATGAAGTTCAGAATGATTTTGTAAAGATCCATCCTCTACAACTATGAGTGTCAAATGAAAGCTCATTTTCTTATGAGAAGTTATTTATTATATCGTTTATAGGGTTTTAGGTCAAAAGTCTCGGTGTGATCGTGAAAACGTTTAATTTTCTATACTTATTACTAAAGGAGGTGTATTTGTGGTTTGTTATAAGATGACGAGACCAATTTGAAGTTACGGAAAAGTCTGCCGTTATCTTCTAATACAGATGCCAATATAAAGGGTAAACGTTTTGCTTCATGGTTCTTCTTGGGATAAATTAGAAAGACACAGTTACCTGTTGTCTCTCTAAGTTTTTATGCTTTGTAATATAATATATTTTTTAAACCATGATCCTATCATATTTCTGTCAGCAACGGCAATTGGATGTAGTGCTAAAATGTTTCGAACAGGCGTTATTTGTTAGTAGTAACTATATTTTCAATGTTAGACTCACTAAATCGTATAGTAGGAACTAGATGAATGATCTGTCTATTTATCAACGAACCATTAACCTAACTTCTATAAATTTGAAAAGTAGAAGTGCAAGTAAATCACAACATTATATCGACGCGAAAAATTATTTAAAGGTTTCAAAACTAATGGTAGATAGTATATACTGATAATAACTACCTAACAGTGAATATTGTAAAAAAAATATTATATTTAATAATAAAAATATATTTTATATATTATTTCTACTCAAGTAGGTAGGAATAGCAATGCAGGTACCTAAGTGAAAATATTTGTAAATGACCTTCTGTGCAGAATTTACGATGTAAAAATAAGTACTAATTTTCTAAATTTGCAATTTAATATAAATAACGTGTGATGTACTTTAAATTTCTTAGGTCTTTCAATACGGCACCACTCATAACGGGTTAAATAGGTTTGTGATGTGAATAACTAATCTGTTTTATTTTGTACTGGTTACGTCCAGAGAATATAAAAGTACCCTTGCGTACCTGTTAAGAAAAATACTTGTCTTCTATCGTAAGTGGTATCGTATGAACAAAATTTATTCCTGGTTTGTTAGTGGTAACTTAGATCCAATTTTGAAATTGGTAACAATATTTTCTAGTTTGTACTTAGTCATTAGCGAAAACACATCTGAAGTGGGGCCTGAATCTGCACTTAAACTTAGCATATTTTCTATAAAAACGAAGCAATAGCCCTTTAGGCTTTAATAGAAAGTATTGGTAGAGTATGTTTGTATTTTACATCATCATCATCATGCACAGCCTTCCTTATCCCACTGCTGGGTATAGGCTTATCTCATAAGATGCCATCTTCCTCGGTCCTGTGCCAATCGTGTCCAGGCTCGACCCACGACAGCTCTTATGTCGTTGACCCATCTTGCCGGCGGTTTACCAACGCTCCGTTTCCCTAGCCTGGGCCACCACTCTGCCACAGCCTTACTTCACCTGTCTTTACTTCGCCTTATGACGTGTACTGCCCAGCTCCACTTAAGATTAATTACTGCCAATCCAACGTCCCGAACTTTAGTTCTCCGTCGGATTTCAGTATTTCCAACTCGCTTCACTATGATGTATATTGAAAAAATATCTGTATAATAAGCCCTTATTTTTTATTGTATCAATTATCCTTCATATCTTACGAAAACAGAATTCCATTTATAATAAAGTCCCAACACGAAATACCACAGCACCGACCTACCGAAAAACTAAATTTGGGGAAGTGTAGTGAATGACTTTCTTTAGTAAATACGTGCTATTTATTGATTCTACCAGTTGTTAGATATGTATTTATTTAATGAATGTACTAAGAATAAAAAAATATTGACATAGTATTATAAAACTAGCTGTAACATTATTGTTTTTAACGCTCACAGAGGTAATTTTAGTTTATTTTTATTCATAGAATGAATACGTAATAAAATAAATAAATCGTTAATTAGCAGAAACTGAATGTATCTACATACAAATTAAAATTAGCCTAATCACTCGATTAGGCTAATTTTAACAGATATTTAGAGATATAATATTGAGGGCCCCAAACTAGACAATGCCTGTATTTTGGGCACTCGCACTAGAGTTCAATTTGACACTGTTAATAAACATAAACTGTTGCTCTTATCTACACATTTACATATCTACTCAGTCTTAACATACCTCATCATAATTTATTAATATGGACAAGCATAAAATTAATTATTATTAATAAATTATTAATTATTATTAAATTATTAGATTGTATAATATGCTAAATAATTTATAAACTGTTGATTAAACATTAAAAGCAGGTTAAAGATCAACAAGTTAACTACATGTACAACCGTTATAAATTTAATAAGATATACAAATTTTGCAAACAAACATAACTACACTTTGTATGGACTATCATTATAACTCTGTTAGACCCTTACTCAGGTACAATACTTTAGTAATAAAGAATCTTGAATTATATTTCACGTTAGAATAGGGCATTAAAAATACGATTCTGCTAGCCTGGTAAACAATTTATTGATTTGTAGGTAACTATCATTCCTTCAAATTCCGTTTCAGGCTTCTGATTGTTAAAACTCACTTGCAGATTACAATAAACTATCAAGTGCTTGATTGGTGATGAACGAAATCGTGAAAATAGTAATATAATTATAATTATTTTCACTATTGTTTTAAGGTACAAGGTAAGGCATAGTATAATAATCAAATATCTAATTGATGTTTATGTAAAATGTTATCAGTATTAATCCTAACTAATATTATAAATGCGAAAGTAACTCTGTCTGTCCGTCTGTTTCGCTTTCACGCCAAAACCACTAAACCGATCTGGATGAAATTTGGTGCACATGTAGATTGGACCCCGGGAAAGGACATAGGATACTTTTTAACAAACTTCAATAAAGTAGTTCCCCCATTATCTCGACAATCCAATGGGGAACTTGAACTACGCGGGTGAAACCGCGGGGCACAGCTAGTTATCAATAAATATGAATACAAGGTCGAATCTCACGTCGGAGAAGTTTTATTCTTTACCTTTTCGAAAATTAGTAATTTACCGATCGTGACGGGCCTACAAAGTGCTTACATTATTTAATGCCTTCTAAAAAAACATGTAGCGGAAAACTAGCAGAAGGACTAAATAATCATTAAAAACTTATTAGGATTAAATAATCATTAAAAACTTTGTACGCGTATTTTGTTACACTTTAGAAAATAAAATTGTTATCTTGATTCGCAACGACAATTTTTTGTCTTCTACGCCTATGAGGGAAAGTCAGCGACGACGGGAGAAATAAATAATTCACTTTTAATGAAACAACTTGTAATTATATATACATTAACGACAGAATAAACAATAGTGTACTTAAATAATAATATAAAATAGTTTTTGGTTTCACAGAAAACAACACTAAAAGTATATGTAGTATATATCACAGCGTATATACTGCATTGATAGATATAAGAATATTATGAAAATTCAATACAATACAAAAAAATTCAAACATTATTTATACTAGAACAGTTAGAAGACTACGTTAAATATATAATACAATTTTAAATGAAAATAGATATATATATATATATATATATATATTAAGAAATATATATTGCGTATAGATATAAAAATATACTGCTACATAATGTATAAATCGTTAAATAGATGTAAGTATTCGTATATAAATAATTATATATGGAGCATTGTAATATAATAATATACTCGTATAGTTAGATAGGTAGGTATATACGATATTGAAAGTACAAAAATAAATAAATATAAATATGTGAAAATAAAAAAATCTAAATAAGATAGAAAAGTAGATTACAGTAAGAAATTAATTATGAATGCAATGACATAAATACAATAATTGATGATATAAAAATATTGGAAAATAAATAAATACATCTTTAACACCGCCGCAATATCTGCAATAATTAATAAAATGTCAACAACAAGCAATAATTTACCTAATTCTAAGCACTTGCGGTCTTATTAATAAACGCGTCTTAACTTTAAACGTCTTTTGTCTTGTTTCATCCGATGGAGAACGGCACGCATCAAAACAAGACAAAAGACGTTTAAAGTTAAAACGCGTTTATTGATAAGACCGTTGGTATACAAACAAAATAATAAGCAACTTTCTGCACCTAATAGAAATCAAGATAATTGTCAAAAACTATAACTAGATCTTTTTTTTTTGAGAAGAATAAATAAATAAATTAATGGCGTAATATAACAATAACTTATGGTCCTAGACGTATAAAAACAAGATTATATAATAGTTCATATCTGGAAATTTAGAATCAAGAACCAATAAATTCATTAATATGTCTTTAACCTTGAGCCTAAGACATCTTTTGTTTGAATCAATACTAATTCCTAAATCTTCAGTCACACTATCGTACCGTAAAAGTATGTAATCTCCTTAGCTACTAGTGGTATCATAAGGTACATAGCTATTGTATCCGAGATCATAAGCTCTTCTATATCCACCATGATGTCCATGTTCATGCTCATGATGCTCTTCATGACTATGGGAATGATGGTGAGAGACTTCTGGTTTGGCGATGATTTCGTAAGTAGTCTTGCCACCGCCGCCGCCACCCTTCAGTCCGACAAGAGCGGAAAGAAGCAGAGACATCAAGGCAGTCATGAGAGCCTTGCCAGCTAGAAGTGCTAAGGCGCCTAGTGCAGCAGCTAGCAGTGTACCTGGAATTCAAAATTGGTAAGCGTTAGTTTATGATATTGGATTTGTAGTTGACCCTTTGAGTGAAACTAATTATGGATGGTAGATAGTTACTATAAATCAGTAAAAAACTGCTGAAGCCAGATAGGCGCAAGTATTATAAATTATCAAGAATACTCGTGTCCAGATCAGTCGCGAATTTACTAGTGGTGGTTTATCGAAATTATATCATGTAGATCTAAAGAATGTAGCGTTTGATGAAAGCTGGTAATTCGTTTATGTTGTGTGTAGTATAAATAGAGACAATTATAGACCAATTATTTAGAAAACGTAAAAAAATAGCCATGCTTGAATATGGTTGGCAATATGATGTATGGTATTCCTATTCCTTAAAGATCAATTGTATTTATAAAAGAAAACCAAAGCATTATATTACATTTATGTTTATTTATCTTAAAACTAAACTAATTAAAATTAACGCAAACAAAAATGAAAGCGGAACCAATTTATAATAAGCTGTGGAATATTTGAAAATAAAATTAATATCCTATTGGGTAATTGCAAAGACACGTCTCAACTCACCTTTCATCATCAGCGCAGCTGCTAAAAGGGCACCACCGCCACCTTTTCCACCTCCAAGACCACCGCCGCCACCACCTCCAGACTTTCTTCCCACTGACTCTTTATCACCCTTCGCCATATCCATAGCATCCTTTGTAGTCTGAGGATCCAACAACTTGTATTTCAATGAATGACCATCCAAATAATCTTGCAGTCTGTATAACAAGAATCTGTTCAATTTCTCTTCAGGTTTCCCTGGAAACTGACGAGATAGTTCCGCTGCCATTTCTTCTGGACTCGGTGAAGCAGTCAAATTGTCCTTAACTATGCTCAGTCCTGGGAGAAGGTTCAGCTCATCGCGAGAGCTTATGTCTTCTATAAAAGACAGAACATGGACCTTCAAGCATTTAGAGCTAAGGAAACTATTACATTCCTTATTCAGAGAGCGTCCCGCTCTGTCAGTGTTGTTTGAGGTCTTTGGTATATCCAGTATCTGGTTCGGTTGATTAGGATCTGGTCCATCGATGGCTCCAGACGAAGGTTCGTAACACAAAAGCACTATAGCAGCAATGATCACCACATATTTGTCAAACATTTTGTTACACTTCACTTCACTTCACTTCACTCACTCAACTGCTCATTTCGTGGCGCAACCTCGATCGACTGATATTGTTGATCAGGTAACAATTTATTTTATACTAGTTGACTGCAAAAAGTAAATAAAGACATAGAAGAAAAGGTAAAACGAATAAATTGAGCTGATGCAGTTCATTGTTGCCGCGAAAAAGCACTTTCGCTAACGCCGTCGGTAAAACAAAAAAGACATAGGGCTACGATAATGGAAAAGTCGAAAGTGAATTACTTTCTTGTTGATTCGAGATAATCCGCTATTTTGATTGGTATTAAGTAACATTTTTGATCGAATTATTTGATACGTCATGCGGTCATGGTATTAAATTAGTTGTTAGTAATGCAATATACTAAAGAGCAATTCAATTGACACAACTTTGAATGTTCAAAAAAAATAAGTTAATAAAATAAATAGCCTTTTACTTCTGAAATAAGGGTATGTAAAAAATTACTAATCATTACAACTATATCTAATGTGAGTTAATTATTTATAGCTTATATGCAAAATTAAAGTGACTGCTATAAAATGTCCGTCAGCTCAGTGTGCCTTTTAGCATAAACCTCCTTCAACTGTCTCCATTGAGCTCTGTCCTGTGCAAATCTTAACCAATACGGCCCCAATGTCAGTCGTTTATCGTCTTCCCAACAAAATAATTACTTTCTAATGAAACTTGGGTAGACATTTTACAATCTGATGTTCTAAAATACATTTAAAAACTAAAAATCACTACTATTGTGTCAAAATTGTCCATCTATTCATTACGTACTGAACATGAATCAAAGCTGCAGTAAAAAACCAACATTACGCGGTATTCCCGGCGGTCATCCATCCAAGTACTGAACACAAACATTTTACCAGCCAGACGAACTTACACAACATTTTCTCACTTTTAATATGTTTTAAGTTTAAGCACATTTAAATAACTAAAGAACAAAATTCGCTGATAAAACATAAAATCTAAATATTTTTTTTCGGAGAGCATGCAAGGCAAGCAAAAAAGTCAAAAAAACCAGTACCTCTTAGAAGTTAAACTTCTGAGAATTTGGAATCACTTTGAAAGCTGATCGTTTAATTCTCTGCGACAGGTATGCTATCAGAAAATGTTAATCTAAAGGCTTAGCAGGAATTTTACTAATAGAAAAATTTGGAAGTAAAAAACTTTATCAAAGTATAAACGAATCGTTTCGTAGAGTAGCTATACTCGTACCACTAATTAGTGGTTTTGATTTGAAAAGCAAACTGCTGAGCCGATTTTGACCAATGGATAATAATAATAATAATAATAATAAAAAAAAAAAAACACCGCTGTCGTTGTCACACACCTTGTTATCTTTTTTGTATTTTAATATTTGTTAAACTAGTTTTTTTTTCCCTATATTCAGAGTATTTAATAATCGTTTTACCACAAGCTTTTATAAAATGAAGAATGCCAGAGATATACAGCAATAGATAATTATATATTACAATATTCAAGAACCCGGAACCTTTGACAGTATTCAATTGTCAGTAGTGACAACTTGTGCAAAATAAATAATGAACAAAATACT
The DNA here is from genome assembly GCA_947049295.1 of Ligdia adustata. Taxonomy (NCBI): domain Eukaryota; kingdom Metazoa; phylum Arthropoda; class Insecta; order Lepidoptera; family Geometridae; genus Ligdia; species Ligdia adustata. Next base: position 3,738,543 of record OX346236.1, on the reverse strand, counting down.
GAAAAAATACGATGATAACAAGGTCAAGACTAAGAAATCAAGCGGAATCTAACAACGCACGCCCACCACCACAGCCTGTCTCGTCGTCCAGCACCTCATCGGAGGAGGAGTTTGTAACTCCTCCGGATACGGCTGCATCGAGCGATGAGAGCAGGCCACCGACGCCGCCGCCGCCACGACCACCTGCGCGACGAGGCCTTCCTCCGCTGCCGGCACGCTTGGGGCCTGTGGGGCAACCTGCTCCGCGCCCGGCTCCCGCTACCGGTGGTATAGTGCGTCGCATGCGATGGAGTACTTCAATGAATCTAAACGTCATGCGCGCCTACTATAGGGCTACAGAAGGGGGAACTAACCAAAGTGCGTATCGTGATCGAATTCTACCTTTGTTTCAGGCTCTTGAACCAACCATCATCGTTTCCGTTCAACGACTGTCGGATCAAGTGCGGGCTATCCAACGGTGCAAATTGTTGGATCAGTCTGTGCTTGATCAGCTCCGCCTGGAAGCGCTGCCTACTCGTGTGACTTCTTCCTCTTCACGGGATCTACCAGTCGCGTCGTCGGCTCCGACTATGGCAGTGTTGCCATCGTCGGTGGCGACATTAGCGACACCTGTGGATTCCGAGGGCGACGATGGAGATCGCATGGGTATGAGTGTCAGTAGTCAGGTGAGTGAGCAACTGAGGAGGACTTTGGAGGACGCGATTGCCCAATATCGATACGCACCCGACTCTAGGCCGCGACTACCACGTTTGCCCACCCATAGACGTAACTTAGCGCTAATGGGAGCCTTGAATGTTTTACTAGCACCTTATTTACGGGCTAGTGAAGATTTAGTTGATACTCATTCGATCCTATACTGTGGCGCCATCGCGGCGTGTCGTGTTGCTCGTGTCAAGTTTCCAGACGCTGACCGAGCACCGCGTCCCGCCGGGTATGTGCCTGCCTGGCAGTTACGGATCGAACGACGTATCAACACTTTCAGGACTCTCATAGCAAAGCTAATCTGTTTCAAGCGCGGCAACAACCGCCCCCGAGTCATGCGTTACGTGGCACAGGCCTTTGCCGGGACCGGTATTCGGCCCTCGGATTACTTGGCTAATGTCACGGAACGCATTGACTACTTGAAGCAGAAAGTCTATGCATGGGCAAACCGTATTCGTCGTTACGGGGAACGTGTGAGTTGATATTGGATAAATCGCCTTTTCCAAAGCGATCAAAAGAAAGTGTACCGGAAGTGGGAGGAAATTAATCGGAGCGTGGACGGCGGGCATATACCGGATGCCGATGCCATGATTAATTTCTGGCGCGGCATTTGGTCGGTGCCGGTCAATCACGCGGAAGGTGATTGGATGCGCGTTGTCGAGCGGGAATGCGAGTCCATCGAACCCATGGAGTCTGTTGTCATAGATCCTGTAGACGTTAGTTGTGCGATCCGTAAGACACAGAACTGGAAAAGTCCTGGGCCGGACGGTTTGCACAACTTCTGGATTAAGTGGATTCGAAGCTCGCATGATCGCTTAGCCACGCAATTCCAAGAAGCTCTCGAGGTCGGTTTTCTTCCCCGTATTTTGACCACCGGTGTCACTTTTTTGCTCCACAAGTCCGGTAGTACCACGGATCCGAAGAACTATAGACCCATCACTTGCTTACCTACCATCTACAAGCTTCTTACATCCATTCTGACTACAAAAATTAATACGCACGTTGTTGCGAACAATGTTTTGGCTCCTGCTCAGAATGGCTGTAGGGCTGGGTCTCGTGGTACTAAGGAGCTCCTCCTCATAGACATGGCCATTAGCCAACAAGTCCAGCGGAACAAGGGAGGTCTTTCTGCCGCCTGGATTGACTACAAGAAGGCCTATGATTCGGTGCCTCATTCATGGCTTGAAAGGATTTTAGATTTGTACAAAATCAATGCAACTCTTAGATCCTTTTTAGTCGCATGCATGGGACAGTGGACCACTGTCCTTCGTCAGCCAGGTGGTGGTGATATCTTTCGTGGTCCGCAAGATTGTATAAGGATTGAGCGGGGAATATTCCAAGGCGACAGTCTAAGTCCATTGTGGTTTTGTCTGGCACTAAATCCTCTCAGTACTTTGCTGAAGGATTTAGGGCTAGGCTATAGGCTTCGTAGAGGGGGTGAGGTCATTAGTCATCTGCTGTACATGGATGATTTGAAACTGTTTGCACCGAAATGCCAAGACTTGTTGGAGTTGTTGAAAGCTACTCAGGTTTTCAGCAACTCCATCAGGATGGATTTTGGTGTAGATAAGTGTGCGGTTTTACGTGTGCAGCGGGGGAAGGTTGTAAATTCACCAAATTTACAACTTTCCGAGACTATGACTCTCAGATCTCTCTCCGAGGCCGAGACCTACAAGTATCTTGGTATGTCAGAGTCGTTGAGTATCTCAGTAGACGAAGTCAAGAAATCGATAAAGGATCGCTTCTTTTGTCGCTTGACAAAAGTACTTAATAGTCTTTTGTCTGGCGGCAACAAGGTGCGAGCTTTCAACTGTTGGGTGATACCTCTACTGGTATACTCCTTTGGCATACTAAGATGGAACCAGACTGAGTTGGACGCTTTGGATAGGCGAGTTCGTCAACTGCTCACTTCGCATCGCATGCATCATCCGCGCTCGTCAGTTATGAGACTGTACATTCCACGGAAATGGGGGGGTCGTGGCTTTTTGAATGTCAAAAACCTCCACAACCGTGAAGTGTGCAGTCTCAGGGATTATTTCCTGAACAACGAGTGCGGGATGCATTGCGACGTTGTAGCAGTTGACAAGGGCCTCACACCGCTCTCCTTGGCGAACGGGAATTGGCGCAGGCCGGTAGTGCTGAGCGTTGAGGACCGCAAGGAAGTATGGAAGAGTAAGGAGCTGCACGGGAGGTTCTATCGGGCTCTAACCGGGCCCGATGTGGACCTACTCGCTTCGGTGAACTGGCTACGGTTTGGGGACCTCTTTGGGGAAACCGAAGGTTTTGCTTGTGCAATTGCCGACGAAGTAATGATGACGAACAACTATAGGAAATATATCCTGAAGGACGGTACGGTCGACATTTGTCGGACATGCCGCCGTCCCGGAGAGTCTATCAGGCATATTATTTCCGGTTGTTCCCATCTTGCTAATGGTGAGTATTTGCACAGGCATAATCTAGTAGCCAAGATCATCCACCAGCAACTTGCTCTTCAGTACGGCCTTGTCGAGTTCGAAGTGCCGTACTATCGGTATGCACCGTTGCCAGTTCTTGAAAATGGTCGTGCGTTGCTCTACTGGGACCGCTCTATCATCACGGAAAGGACTATTGTTTGCAATAAGCCTGATATCGTGCTGGTAGACCGATCCCAGCGCAGAGCAGTGCTCGTCGACATCACCATCCCACATGATGAGAACCTCGTGAAGGCTGAAAAGGATAAGGTCAGCAAGTACATCGACTTGGCTCATGAGGTTACCGCCATGTGGGATGTTGATTCGACGATCATTGTTCCGATAGTCGTTTCGGCAAACGGCCTGATAGCGAGAAGTCTCAATCAACATCTTAAGAGGCTCTCGCTAGATGGTTGGATCAAGGGTCAGGTACAGAGGGCTGTGCTCCTCGATACAGCACGTATTGTTAGGAGGTTCCTCTCTCTGTAGTCCCTACCATCGGTAGCTTGGGTCCTACCCCGTTGCTGGTGGCACTCTAGGTTTAGGTTTTTTATAATATTTAATGTTTTATATTCATATTGTAAAAAACTTAAATTTAAGAAATAAAATGAATATGAAGATAATAATAATAATAAATATTGGCGGACATTTTTCACACAGCGCCATCTACCCCCAAACTAAGCAGAGCTTGTACTATGGGAACCAGATGGTTGATATATACTACATATACTATTTTTAAATACATACTTATTATACATAATAAACACCCAGACACAGAACAAACACCCGAGTTCATCACACAAATGTTTATCCAGAGTGGGAATCGAACCCACTACCTTCAGCGCCGAAGTCAGGGGTTCTAACCACTGCGCTGTGAGGCCAGTCATGATGGACCACTAGTACTTTCAAAACAAGGAAGAATTTATTAAGTCGTGATCAATAACATATAATTATCCTCGAAATATTTTGAATACGGTTAATTAAATGAAACGTTTAATATCAAGGCATTAAGGGCTCCACTTTTCTAAGTTCTTAGTTCTAAGTTCTTAAACGCTACACTTTTCTAACTTTGTGTGATGATTTATTCAAAAATATATTTTTCTCCATATTCACCTTCTTTTTGAATTAGAAAATATTAATATATATTTTTGAATTTGTACTGAATCAAAATAAAATTGTGCATCATCATTATATTCAGAAGGAAAGCAATTATTGCACGTCTATCATTATGTTATTGTTAAAGATCTTGCAAAAAAGAAAATAAGTATCAAATGCTTTCTCTCATTTCTGATTACTGCAAAAGGAGCAAAAGCAAAGTACTGAATGACTGTCAAGAAGTGTTTTGCTTTATTTCTAGTGGCTTAGTGTTATTTCAGCCTTTTTGCACCAATTACGAGTGAATTCTATCTTGCGGTGTTATTATTATTACTTATTACTGGAGTGAAAACATTTTACTGGTGACTTTAGGACCTTGTTTTTTGCTAGATGTTTCATTTAGAGCGCTTCTTTATATTCGTGTTAGAAATCACGTTACACATAGATTAAAAATTGTACATAATTATTATAAACGACAATATTAAATACCAACTAGCTCATTGCTATTACTTAAAAATACTAAAAAATATCTCCTATTATTATATTATAGCAATCAAACATAATTTATATACCGAAATCATGTTTATAATCTCTATATACTCTATCAGAGTACACATATTTTGTTTTTAATATGATACAGAACTTACACAACATATAATTCTTAAAAACAAATTAAATTAAAAAGAACCTAAACTGTAAAAATGAATGAAACTCTATAGAACGCCAAATCAAACATTTCTAGTCATAGCTGGGGCGTCATGTTGAACCGTTCGACTAAATTCATCACTCGTTAATGACATCACTTACGACGAAATTTCATACCCTTCGCTAACAATACAAAATAAAATTCACCAATTTAATTTTCTGCGCGTGAGTCTTAAATTTATACGAGTGATTTTAAAAATAGATCCCGGTAGAGTAATTGGTTGCCTAGGAAAAAGCGCGTTGGTCAACCGACGATATCTAAATATATACCAACCATATATCAACGAAATAATATCATTATAGATGCAATAGACACTTTTTAAAGTTTACATTTAAGATAAAAAAAATCCTCTCTTCCTTCTGTGTCCTCTTAAAGGTGCAGGAGTATTTCACGACGGAACAGTAATGTAGCTCTCGTAACAAAGCACAAGTTAGATATTGCATGAAGTAGATAATGTTCTTATCTATGCGTGGATCAGCTAAACTCTTAAAGCGTTGGAGTCCGTTATGAAGCGTGCTATAAAAATCATAGGTGATGATACTTTAGCCAAAGCTAAGCTTGAAAGCCCCGACTATTGTCGAATAGTTATTAGCCTATCGGTTTATTTCGGATGCATTTCGCGGAGTGTGCCTTGCTTTTTCACCATCAGAAAAGTAGAGCTATAATCTGAGTCTTTTTAAGTCATGATTGAATCAGTTTCTTCTAGGCAAGCTTGCTCCATCTTAGGTCGTTCGAATCAGGAAATTTGCGGTCAAACGCAAGCCTAACCATAAAAAGTAGTGATGTGTTAGGGTGAGTAAGGTATTATAGGTGAGGTATAATTATTTAGAATTATTTCTGTTTATGTGTTGTGGTGTTCTTGTGCTAATGAAAATAAAATAACAAAACAAAGTTTAGTTAAAACTTTTACTGCCTTTATTATGCTATATAACTATAATAACTATAATATTTTTCATAAATATAAAATATATATTATAATAAAGATATTTGTTTTTTAGTATTTAAATCAAATAGTTTATGGTATGATAGAGTTTTATAATACTTGAGGTATAATATAAATAATTGATATAAAAAATAAACAATAATTAAAGTAAAACATATTTTTATCAATATACTAATGAAGTACATAATTTATATAAAAATTTAATCATATTTACTTGCATAAAAGTAATACAAATATTTATATACTATCTTTGGAACTTTTATACATATTTATATAATATTTAAATACTATAAATACTAATACAATACAAACATAACATAAAGAACTTGAGAACTGGCACAATACACAGAGTGTGGTGGCCAATCAAGAAAGAATAAAAAAAAATAACATAAATATTTTATTATACGTAGTGGAAAAATGAGTATTTTATTTTCTCATTGTACTCGTAATTACGATTACAGTCTTCCCTATAAATAAATATGTGCTGTCTGTTATAATATAATATTTATAAAATAACAAATACATAATCGTATGACTGGTAATCCTAATTATACTTATTTTACGGTATAATTAGACACATAATAAATTATCTTGTATTGTCAATTTAGATCAAAAAGGCCGAAATCTTGCAAAAATTGGGATTTATATAATGTAACATTTAAATAAAGGGATAGCAAAAAAATAACGTACACAAACATAAGCTTAGAAAAAAAAATTACGCTACGAAAAAAAATTAGACTAGGAAAAAGTAATAACATATCATCAAGAAAACAACTACTCAATAAATTAAACATACATTTCATTCACCATAATCAAGCCTTTCCAATAAATTATGATCACCAATAAATAATACTTCTTAATAAATTATGTTCGCTGATAAATCATTTACGCCGTCTTACATTTTTCATGCTTCTTCCATATCCTGAATGGCCGTAGCCTCCCACGTCTTCATGGGCTGTTGAGTGCGAATGCGAATGGGTATACACTGGTTTTGACACAATTTCATATGTCGTAGATTTCTGTCCACCTGAAAGTGACTTGATGCCAATGATTGCCGATAAAAGTAAGGACATCATTGCTGTCATTAATGCTTTGCCAGCAAGTAATGCGAGAGCGCCCATTCCTACCGACATGAGGGTACCTGGAACGAAAAGAGAAGTGGAACGTTATTTACTTAAAAAAAAATAAAACAAAAATAGTTACATAACGGTATATGATCGAAAACTTTGTGCGTATTTATGTGACAATAATAGCTTTTAAGTTTCTTATAGTTCGATCTTATTAAAGTACCTAATGAAAATTATATTAAAGAAATTGATTTAGTGGTACTTATAACATAATATGCTTATACTTAACAAACCAATTGTGCGTTCATAAGTACATAAATATGTTTTTAACCGGACAAAAAAATAAAAGTAAAATTGCAAATAGATTACCAGCTGTAAATATGCCCAAAGTTGATTTTCAAGAGCCTAAATTGCTATTAACTTGTTGTGTTCAAAACATCAACCTCCAATTTTCTGAGCTCGTCTGGTTAGTAGTCTCAATATCAAAATGAAAAAATACGTTGAACTTCATTTTGATAGTACATAGATCGGCCAAGCAATTTTTTTCAATCACAAAGTACCCCAATTATAGTGACAGAGACAGTTCGAAGTGAAATGAAAAACAGTGTCGTCTTACTTGCCTCTATAATTATTAGCACGCTCTGTTTGTCGTTTTTATTTACTTTACTTGCTATTACCAGCTTATACTTTTATTTTGAGTAGCTAATTTATATACGCAGTAAATGCTTCTTTTCTTGCTCGGTTGAAATAATCGTTTGTTTTTCTTACATAGTGATTAAATTGGGAACACATCTTTCATATTAATTTAAAATTATTTAAATATAGTTGCATTATATAAGAGTATATTCTAAAACTAACATGTCGGTGTACAAGTATATAAATAAATGAGAATTAAATAAGTTAAACAACCTATTTCTTGTGTCTTGCTACAAAGATACCTTTAACAAATTACTGGCACGTATGTTACAATGTTTACTGAGTGTTTTATTTTTGAGCAGGACCAAAATAACGTAATAACTTGAAAAAACTCCTACCTTATCAGATAAAAAAGCTGCAGATAATGATATATTTTTTATATCTTTCACTAGTTTTTAACATTTGAAACACCTTTCAAAACTTAATTAAAAGGCTGAAACTCTTGAATTAAAACGGGATATGAAAATTTAGTCTAATTAAATCTAATATTTGAAACCGTTTTATTTGCTCACAGAGTATAATATAACGAACATTAAAATAACGTATGTAATTATGTTCTTAATAAATGGATAATTGTTAATTACAAAATATTTTTACTCAAGTAGTTATTTTGTAACACATTCATTAACGTAATTTTTAATGTTAATATTCGTATAAACTTTTACAGTTTATTAGTGATTTTAAAGTGCTATCTAACTACACTACATACCTTTCATCAAAAGAGCAGCAGCGATAAGGCCGCCCATTCCACCCTTCTTCCCTCCAAGACCGCCCTTTCCTCTAGCTTCACCAACCAAAGACCTGGCTTCCTCCGCTGTATTTTCATCTAACAGGCGCAGTTTCACAGTATGAGTATCCAAATAAGATCCTAGTCTATACAACAGAAATTTATCCAGCCTTTCATCAGGTTTTGTTGGTAAAGACCTGGCCAGTTCTGCTGCAAATTCTTCAGCTTTGCTCCCATTTTCAGCGTCTTCTTTAACAACGCTAATTCCCGGCAAAAGTCTTAATTCTTCTTTTGAGTTAAGTTTTTCTAGTAGCGAAATAGCTTCAATCTTCAAGCATGTCGGACTAAAGATCCCGCTCGTGCAATCTTTGGTGAAACTTCTCGATGTCTCCAAAGGTTTCGATGAAGATTCAATAGTGTTCGTTTCTTTAGACTCAGGACTGGGCAACGCGTATGCGAGCGCTAGTATTGTTAAATAAAAAACACGATACATGGTGCCGCGACTGTTTTTACCCGTGCACTGTTACACTTTGATAAGACTATGGTGTCTACCATCTTTTTATATGTCTCACATAGATAGATGATTAGTACTGAGTACTCTCCGTCCATTATATTTTCATACAACGCTGCTTGCAAAAAGTTGCGATTGTAACTAGCAATTTTGAACTTTAATATTTACTTGTTTAGGTTGATATTTGTTGCGTCAGAATCGGTTTTGGTTTATTAACGTAAGCACTCATTTGAGTAGAGGTGAGTGATTTAAATGTACAGTGTTTTATGGGTTTTTAATATACTAATGTGTGTATTAAAGGTTTTATTCTACATAATATTTTTCAGTGATAATCATTTTTGTGTGAATTGATATTTTGTTACTGTAATTCCATTTATGTATTTTCAGATTAAAATAATAATAATTACAGATTTCTAAATAATTTTATTGATAATACCATTTTTTGCCGAAATCTTTTGTTACGTGTTACTGTAGTATTCCGAGACTAAAAATATTTTAAAAAGATTTTGTTTTACAGTTTAATTTTATTTTGTAAAATGACGCTGACATGACTTTAATAACGTAAGTTACATTAATAATCTAGAAAAACCAGAAAATACAAATTCACTACCTTATTCAAAAATAAGATAGACCTTTACTTCTCTGGTTTTAAATGTATAGATAAAAAGGGATAATTTTATAAAAACTTTATTCTCTTTAATAAAAAATATTTAACAACTATAAAAGGTATACAAGATAGAAGTCTTATTTAGCTTTTTATAGTTACTTGAACGTATTACGTAAAATTTTTACGTTAATCATGTTTGGATTAACGTCTCTAGTACACTAAATTAGGGTTGTAATAAAATATTATCGATAAAAGACACAAACTTACCTTTCATCATCATAGCTATAGCAATCAGTCCTCCCATGCCTCCTTTCTTCCCTCCTCCGAGTCCACTCTTTGCTCTTCCTTCTTCAACAGCATTCTGAGCTTCTTCCACAGCCTCACTATCCAGCAGCTTAAATTTCAGCGAATGTGTATCCAAAAAATTCCCAACATGATACAGAAGATACTTGTCTAACTTTTCGTCAGGCTTCCCAGTTAGCGATCTCGCTAAGTCAGCTGCCACTGTTTCGTATTTCGTCTTATCGTTTTCTTCCTTAACCAAACTGACACCAGGGAATAAGGACACCTCTTCTTTGTTGTTGAGCTTCTCGATCAGAGAAATGGTTCCTATTTTCAAGCAAGTGGGGCTCAAAATTCCATTAGCACAGTCTTTAACACGTTTATCAACTTTGTCTTCAGTTGGTAATGCAGCACAAATGCTGATTATAGCCACAATAGTAATAATTTGATGCATTTTTGCAATACACGTCCACTTCCTATGGTCAACTGTAAAACTGTGTTCCTCTATTACGTTGTCACCCTTTTATATTTCATATTTTGTGGTGAGATGATTACCCCTGGACCACGAGTTCTGATCCAAAACTGAAATTATTGCTTTGCGGTTTTTTAAATATTCTGTCAAAGTTTTTGTCAATTCTATTCTAAAGACGCTTAGTTCTATTTTTATCTAACAGATCTTCACGTGAGGATTTTGCAGCGTGAAACGCTAAGTATGTTTAGTCTAATAATTTTTATAGGATCATTAATATTTGTTATTCTAATTTAAGTTCAATGTTTTCCAGATAAGGTTCAAACTTCATAGAACTTAATGTCACAACGACGCTTGAAACTTTGTTTATTTTTGACTGATATTCCGTACATATTTAAAATGTTCTCGTGCATGATTATTTATTTGCATTGTTTCCGTTTTTGCAGATTTGTTCTTGTTATAGTACAATTTAGTACATCTAGATATAATGACGATGGCAATAAAACCATTTCACTATTGTTTTTTGATTTATAGTGGCTAGTTTCACTATTTATAATACCTATAATTTTGTTGGAGACATCAAATATGAAATTTGATCGTATCACTGTTATCAGAACTGTCATAATTATGAGCACACAGTTATTTTTGAGCCACTTTTTACAAAGGTTTTAATTAGTTAGATTTAGTTTAAGGAATCTACAAGTATTTATTTACAATTAAAAGAAACAAAACCTATCAAACAAACAAATTAAACGCATATAGCAAGGGATAAAAAAATTAAGAGTTCTACAATTCAACAAATGTAATACGTTAAACGCTGTGCAGTAGTATAGGTATATTATATGTACAGATAAAATTTAAGGCGTGTTTTTAAGTTAAACTTTTTTAGATCTAAGCAGCATAACAAATTAGCAGTGTCTTAATTAGCCCTTAACTTAACACCCCGTGTTTTCACTTCTTTCGCTTTTCGCTCTTAAAAATATTCTGATTTTGTCCTGCTCTAAACTGACAACAAAGAAATGAACAACTAAATTCATTCTTAAATCTTTTAATCATACTTCTGAATGTTTAATTTTTTATAAATCGGTATTAAATTAGAGTAAAAAACAATTAAATATGCCATCGACACACGAAAAAATAGAATCACATTTATTTCTATGTGTAGATAGTTTTCGAAATATTTTCTGTAGCTAACCTTTTATGTATGTTAGTTTCAGTCAAATAATGCTACAATACGAAAAAATAGGATACTATCAGTTGAATTGGAATAAAAAACTTCTGAATTAACTAATCATGTATCTTTCCATCTGATAGAAACATTAGAATCAAACATTTACGTTCTTAAACATTGTTTGAACAATTATTGTGCTAACGAAGGCCAATCACTTAAACACATATAAAAATATACTAGAACCAAATTTTAGAGATTTAATGTCAAAACTTTTTCTCAGGTTGTTGTACTGGTTAAGCAAAGTTTTGCGGTAGCATAAATTTAGATGGAGTGGTTGTCTATAAACAAGTGATAGCCAAAAATTTACAAAAAAAAAATGAACTGAAATATCTGCTCAGTAGGCATGTCCATATATTATACTCGTATGATAACGCAGTTAGATTTTTAAAACTGTCATTTACAACCTGCAAGCCTATAAAATATAACTACCATTTTATTTTAGCTTGTGGACTTTAATACGAGTATTATCTTCGAAAGTTAACCTCTCCTATCCTAACAAACCCTCTCTGGTAAGTTAGTATTCAAAGAATGTCTTTCTTCCTTTCGTTGCTACTGACCATTATTACGCTTCTCTAATAACATAACATGGGATTTTATCCCGTTTATTTATTATTATTTTATAAATTGCATAGTGCTATCACAGGCTGCATCATTGTTTTACATCATTCGAGTTGCAGTCAAGCGCAATCCTATTTGGTGGTTGTAAAATTAGCTTTCATAAATTATATTTGATAATAAATTGGTGCATAAATGTGATGTTTTAAGAAGTATGTGATCAATTTCCAAACTTTCTCTCTCGAAGGTTCATAAAACGTTTTATCCACACCCGTGTTAACCCTGCTGGATCTACACCCTGTAGTACCCTGGGCACCGCTGGCACCGCCATATTTACGGTAATGACAGTTATTAGAGAAGTGCCTAGACATTCAACTGACTTGCGCTTGGCTTATCATGTAGTGGTAAAGTCAAAGTCTGATTATTTTTAAGGAAAACTAGGTACTTGTCTAGGGATAATATATATGTTAGGGTAGTTACGAAAGGGTACTGTAGTTTTATTATTTACTAGATGACCCTGCGAACATCGTACCACCTAACAGTTATATATGTTTAAACCTTCCTTGAACTTTCATAATCATTTCAAAACCAAAGTCAGCTAAATCGGCCACGTCGTTCTCAGTTTTTGCGAGACAAACGATCAGCAAAGTATCAAGTGATATCCTTCACTCATTCACAAAGAAGGATAATCAATACAAATAATAAAAATTTATAGGCTCTGTTAGAAGGGCACCTTAGAGCTGCCTGCGTTGCCTAGGGTGCTCACTTAATCCGCCTCTGCATAAAATACAAATACCTATAGCAATAACATTCACAAAATTAAGGTTTTAACAACACCACGTCACATCCAATTTGCGGTGAAAAAAGCTAATAGAAAAACGAAACCACATATGCAACTACTATTATTCATTCTTCAACCACAAGTGAACTGCCATGACCGTAACATTACAATTTGAAAACGCCACGATTTACAATTAAGACCAATTACATATTTGACAACTAAATTGTTATGCCGTGTTCTTGGAGACCAGAAAGCGGTAAATATGAGAAATAACTAATGATAGACGTATGTATAGGTAAGTTGTACCTTAAGTGGTAGTATGACGGCACTTTACTAATTCAAGTATAATGTGAAGGTTCTACTTTTTTCCACCACCAAAATTGCATCTGGGCTCGAATTGAGCAGTCTTGCCCGCGACGATGGAAAAATCCTAACGGAAAGACAATTGTGCCTTGTTAGGTAGGCTTTTTGTATGGAACGCGACATGCGTTGAAACATTAACACCATCTCATCTTCCTTTGACGCAGAGTGGAGCGGCAGGATTTTCAGCGGAACAGCACGAGCGGCGAAAATAAGCTAGCTTTGGTCTACCAAAATGTAATTTCTAACTTACATATTTGAGTCATTTGAAGTCGAGACTTTAGGGCTGTATGGCCCTGGAGCTCATCTCATTTTCCAAAAGTCGTTGGAGCGTTTGATTGATGCAACACATGGAAAGAATGCCGGTGTTTATTGGGTCTTACGTATAAGCATTGTCATTCAGCTCATTAATGCCACTAGCATTCTAGGTACGCAGCATTCTGGTATTGGGTGGTAGCATTTGGATTTAGTAGCATATAGATAATGTGTTCGACATTGTTTTGTTTGTATTTAGTCATTTCATTTATCTAAATGAATGAAGATATAACTTACTTGAAGAACCTTATGCCTAACAAAGAAACAAAAGTATTAGTTACCTGATTGCAGTAAAGAAGGAAGATATCCATTTGCCAATGATTCGAATCATTTTTTCAAGTTATGTTCTACGATTTCTCTAGGTCACTTTTAGAGCTTTCAATAAAGCCTTTTAAAGTCTATCTATGGTTTCTTAGAAACCAAATAGTACTTTTTATTAACCAAGTAAAAACAAAGCCTATGTTTTTAACCGATTTTCAAGGGGAGGAGGTTCTAAATTTGTGGGAATCTTCTTTTTTATGTATGTTCCCATTTTCTTAGAAATGGGTAAATCCGATTACAAAAGAATTTTTTTTTATATTACATCTCCCAAGTATACCATTTTAACTTTATCTAAATTTATTAATCAAAATGACTAAAGAATGGTTTTGGCGCGTGCCAATTGAAGGAGTAAGTTAGTCAAGTCAATTATCATCATTAAAAAAGGCATGTTATTGTAACCTTGCCTTTCAATTCAAGGCTCAGGCCGAAAATCTGCTTGTCAGATGAGATTTTGAAAGATAAAGGGAAGGCCCCAACCCAAAATTCTGGCAGGGACACTGGCATATGCCACAATTCATAGGAGAACCTGTGCCCAGCAGTAGGACGCTATGGGTTGATACGTGCATATATTTTATAGATATTACTAGTGTTGATTTAATTTAAAAAGCAGCTGATACTAGAATTAGAATATTAGTAGTAGAGATATTTGCTATTTTATCAATTCGGGATTTTGCTCACAAAATACGCAAACCGAGCCTGAGCTAACGGTGAAGGAAAACACCGCAAGGAAACTATAGCTGCCGGTAGGGCGTTCTATAATGCTTGCATGGCCTGAAGTTGAAAAACCTAGCTGTGTGTTTTGGCAGCCTTACTATAGTATATTCGACTACACGCTCTATCTAGGCCCACAGTGTCACTGACTTCCGTCGTCCTGCAAGCTGGTGGGCAAATAAATAGCTGTCTTGGATAAAAAAACAAAACCACATAAATGGTTATAATGCCTAATCTTAAAGTTTGACTTCTTTCTAAAGCTCCTTCCAGAGCTATGAGTAATAAACTTAATGTTATCAGTAAGTATATATTTTTTGGGTTCCAAATAATTTAAATAGACTTAGAAAAATGTTGGAGCTCGTAAATATCGTTAAACGTAGAAAGCTTACAGATTTCGTTTAAGTCATGCAATGACAAATACAAAATGCATCATCTAAGAAACATTGCAGGTATAAGAAGTGTAGGCCAGAGGCGAAGTACTTGGCTTAAGGATCTGCGGGAGTGATTTGACTGCAGCACCGCACTGCTCTTCAGAGCAGCAGCCTTTAAAATCAGAATTGCTGTCTTGCCTAATGCTGTCCAACTTCCGATAGAAGAGAAATAGTAAGAAGAAGAACATCTTTACATACAAAATACTGAGTACACAGTTTGACTTTTGATTTTGATACTTATAGAAGATTCAATGAATCAATATCACTAAATCTTCCATTTGTGTAGCTAGGTAAGTACCTAATTATGCATAGAGAGTATCCACATCAGCTAAGTCCATTGATTAGTATTTGTTTTGTAAGAACGTGTAATTATTTAGCTTTCTTTTTATCAAGAAAATCTGATAAAAGTTGGATGCAGTCATAGGAAAATGGCAACATTGTAGCAGAAAAGAGAAGTTTATGAGCATTTTATGATGAAACCAGTATAGCTCAGTAAGTAGAAATTAAAAAAAAAACGATAACCGACTTTGATTTGTCAGGCGTGTTTACAAATTTTACAGTTAGTGTGACTTACAAAGCCAAACACTGGACCGATTTTGATTAATTTCATATGAAACCACGTGGCAAGTAAAGTTCTTTTACTAATAAAAATACAAATCGGTCTAGATGTCTTTGAGAAATTGATATCTTCTATGTATATCCCTACATATAGGTTAAAAACTAAAATTTACAAGCCTTTTTCTGGTTATCTGGATAGTATAATAAAATTTCAATGATCTGGTGTATCAATAGACCGATACGTCTAATAATCCGGGCCCCTCCGTTCACGCTTGAGCTCCATCGTCATCAAAACTATGCCGAAGTAAATTGTGGAATAGGTAACAATTATAAAAACACAAAAAAACGTGTAAGCCATGAACACAAATACGTCGCAATGCCTTGATAAAATACTTATATTGTATGATATTTTACTGGTTTTTAATAGTGCTGGATTAGTAAGATTCTACTAACAATCATAGAAAGAACATTTTATGGCGAGAACTATTTTCCTTTGCGCTGATCGCATGAGATGGAAATCAGCGCACTTTATAATGTTTTTGATATTTGACCGAAAGCGATTGAAACGTCTCTGCTCGGGTCCGTATTTTTTTTTCATCTGTCAGTTAGTATGTTTTTTTTTCCTTTTGATTAATGGCATCATACGATTTGTATATTTGCCAGCGTCAATTTGATCAATTTTCGAGTTACTAATCAATAAAGTTAAGTCAAATATCAAGTAATAAGTCATCGTGGTACACGTGTGCACATAAACAAGACAAGAATGGTTAATAATCCACCAATATTACACATTAAAGCTTGCAGAATCATTAGATTTTCAATACACAGACAAAGACGCCATTTTTTCAGCGAAAGCGGGTAACCTCAGTTCGTATGTTTGCACGTCTTCTGTAATTTTGTACTTTCATACCAGGCACAGAGTACAAAGTCGTAGTTTCCAACAATCTTGACGAAACCTGAAAGGTGTTACACTATTTACTTGTTGGAAGTCGGTTAATAAAACAAAAAAAAGAGTTGCAACACAGCAAAGTGTTGCTAAAAATAAAATAACCTGTATCACTATTATATGAAAAGAAATTGAGAAGCATAAAAAAGAGGAGACAATATAAAAGTCTACTATAATAAAGTTGCATTCTTATAAAAATAAAACAAAAACGCACCATCTCTCGGGAAACGGCGATTACGCTTCCCTTTTTACCTTTTTGTTGTGAAACTTTCATTTTAATTTACTCTAGAGCCACGAGGTGGCGCTATATAAGTTTGGTTAGACGCCGACCAATTCTACTTTCTACACTTGGCTAAGCCTTTCGCTAGATGGCGTAACTAGTTTACGTTTGAGAAGAAAATAAAATAAAAAGTTTCATTTAGCGCTCTTGTTAGCAAAGACTATGAAATTATATTTTTAAAATTTTTTCTCGAATATCAGCATGTTTGCTATAAAAATTAGGTAAAAGATTTTGAAATATTAGTGCAAAAATTGTTTATAATCTTATTTTTATGACGAAAAAATAACAAACCCGCTACAAAAGACTTCAACGCGCTATGCAGTATATTTAGTAGTAGTTTTCAGTAGAAATTGAGTTTTACAGTGAAATTGGATCATAAATTACTAATCGTATCATATTGTACACTAGTAACAAACAAGAAAAATATTTTCTGCTTGTTCCCTTGAAAATATCCCAGAGGGACAAACAGAAAAAGATAATCCTGTCTGTCCCTCATCAGTCGTAGAGGAACACGCAATTTTTTCTGTCTCCATAAGCGAAGAGACTGAGAGAACAAGCAGAAATAAATTGATTTTAGATTTTGGCGTAAAAATTGTCACACTATCAGGGGTTAAGATTCTTGAGTTTCCAATCTTGGTCTGTTTCCAGTTTTCTGACAAGACCATTATTATGCTCCACTGCTATCATAGGTCTTTCTTAAGTAGGCAGTAAATTTGTATGTAAAAGGTTTCGACTATCTCTAACCAGCAGGTTTTTTGTGATGTTACTTTCTTTGCTATTTGGTTTGGTTCTTATGAGAACCATATTATAATATTTTAAGCTTGGGCTACTTAAAATCTAATTTACCATCGAGCAAAAGGACTCAGCGGTATATGCCTCAACCTACGATCAAACCATGACCTGATTTGAAAAGGTAAGCCTTGTTTTAAATTGGTGACTACTAAAAAATTTCTATTAATGGTAGTTAGCCAGTTCTAGGACCGCTATTCCTTTATAATCGACTAATATATATTTATCATTGACCAAATCAAATCATATCGAAATTTAATCAAAATCAAATAATGTTTTAGTAGACTTATCTGGCAATTCTAAACCATTGCTGTCACTTTATTTTCAGACGAGCTAAACAGAGAAAATACATTTATGATTGTATTAAATTCATAAGCTAGTTTAGACTTGGCATCGAAAGTATCTAAGATGTTCCACATTATCATATAAAATGTGGTATTTCCGTCTATTGATTATAAATTGACCATACAATCGGTGTCAGTAGGTACTATATGCGACGATTCGTCCTAAATACATACTCATACATATTTACATACGTTTCATTGATGTGCTGATTATAGAAATTGTGCCGTTAAGTAGAAAATCGTGCTATATTTGATAGGTACTCATGATTTATTTCTTAGCCTCGTGCTACTAAGGTCATTGCTAAAAATTAACGCAACATTATTTATTTTAAAGCACATAAGCAATTTTATAGAAAAAGTTTTAAACATAATATCGTGTATTGTACTATCTGCGCTATGCGGTGTTACTCGCACTAATACAAGACAAAATTTGCCCATTATGCCAATCCATGGTCTAAGCTATCTCCATACCAAATGATATCCAAATCTGTTTAGTAGTTTTTGCGTGAAAAAGTAACAAACAAACATATTTAAATCCAAATATCTACACATTCTTACAAATTTTCGAATTTATAATATGAGTAGGAAGGTAAAGTAAGATACTAGGATTTTCTAAGTAGGTATATTCGTATTTCTTCCTTGTTAATGATTGTTATTTACGCAAAGCAAAAAAGTAGCGCAAATGAATGAATGAAGGAATTAATACTAACTCAATGCTACACCAAACAAAAAATAATACAGCAAAAACTATGGATAGAGACAAAGGTTATACATTAGACGGCCTTATTGCCTAAAGTTATTTCTTCCGAGTAACCTTAAAAGAAAATACAATAGCTGCACCCAAACAAATACCTACTAAAAACGCACTATTTAATAAATTGCCAATTTTTTTTTACTACGTTTAAGTAGAGTAGCTTGCCAGTCTGTCAAATTTTTTGAGACGTATAAACCTGCCTACCATTGACCTATCATTAACTGTTATCTTGAGACAAGGAACTGGTACCTACAGTTTAACATGAATTACGGCAGTACTCATTTCGAAATATAACTACATGACTACACATCACCTGACCGAACTATTTGTTGCTTAACTTCAGTGATCAGTTAGAAACACCTAACCTAACTTGCTCACGATAATACATAACGCTTACACACTTTCTCCTTGACCATGTGTGGGTGTCATTGACATACACACCAACATAACTACCTGTTCTGTAATGGAGTAATATCAAGATAAGATTGACTAGTATAGATATGGATAGGTACTTTAAGACGACTTCAATAAGAAGGAGGTTTTATGTATGTTTTTGATTTCCTAAACTCATGAACCGATGTAATATACCTTTGTGGTAACATTTGTGTAACATACCGATGTGGTATACCTTTCAGTCGATCCCATATAAATTGTATCAAAACTGTCCATTGGTTATTAAATTAAATTAAATAATTAATTATTTTTCTCTCGAAGCCTTACTTGTGTATTTTTTACTTGCTGAAACTTGATAATTTATAAATGTAGATAAGTACTAATTTTCAAAAACGTGTAAATTTTTGTTCGCTTATAATTGTTTTATTTATTTTGTTAATTAGATTAATTTTGTTAATATTAATATGGACCGACCAGAAACTATATATAGAATACTCTCTTAAAAATCGATATCTGTCTTGGCATCTCTTTGAAAATTGAATAACTTACATTCCGACTTGAAAAAGCAAGTATTTACTTAAATAATTCTAAAAACATCTACGGTTAATTTTTTAAATTAAATAAAGTACAATACATAATTACATTAGGCTCATTACTTAGTACATTTCCGAAATAAATAATTTCTTGCTGAGATTGTAGAAAATTAGAGAAATACAAAATAGCAACCTTAACATTCAGTTTATAGTAAGTTACTACAGTTTTATGTTTTCTTTTTGACGTTTTTCATAAATAAAACATATAAAGAATGAAATACGGGATGTTGATTTTTGGTATTATTGCCAACTTTTTACTAAAGTTACAGATAACTGCAACTTTAGTTGAGTTCTCATTTCTGCTCTTTCCATGGCTCTGAGACTAAAATAACATTAAATCTCTAAAAACAAAAAACAACAACCGCCATTTTGTTAGAAATATGATAACTAACGTCAAAACCTGTCAAAACGACTATTTATTCCGAAACACTGACAAAAGCACGTCCAAAAGTCTTTCGAAAGCCTGAAAACATTGCATAACATTACCGAAGACACACAGCACAGTTCTCGGCTCAATAGTCAAACAAAAACCAACTTTCATTTCATTCATGACATCACTGGTCCTGCCAGTTAAGTTAGATAACAAGATGGCGGCCGTGAAAGTCGGCCATTGAACCCGGACCGGCATACTTTAGAGAAATGTGTGTGCCGTGGGCGATTCTCGTGTTTCTATTCTACTACTTGGGTAGAGCTATTTCCGTTTACGTTTTGTTGATTTTCCTAATATATACCAATTAAGATTACTTAACCGAAAATAACTTATGCCTAGTAGTTATCAAAAAGCGCTCGGTAGAAGAAACTCGGTAGAAAAAATAGCATTTGTAAGAAAAAAAAATTTATGTTAGTACTAAATGGAGAACAACACAACAGAAAATTAATATTAAAAGCTGTTACTTAGAATACTTTTCTTTATTATTAGGTAGGTACATATTTCTTTACCACGCTTCTACGATAATTTAAAATGTAACGTAACGTGAAAGCATTGTAATTGTACTAACATAATATGTAAAAAAAAATAAAAAATTTAGTGGGTTACTATTAAAAATTGTAAAAGTAAATAAAAATATATAATAAATAGTTATAAATGGTTGAAATAGTTAGTTTAATAGTTGTCATAAAAATATTTATAACTTAACCAAAAAGATAAATACTATCCTAAACTAAATACTTTATAGAGATTAAATAATTATGATTTTGATTACGAAATGTCATTAATAAATCTGTATTTAAGTCGGTATTTTTGATGTGTAAATGTGAAGAATAAAACCTAAACGCGAAGGTTTTAAAAATATTAATACAATATTGTAAATATTTAAAAATATATGATTTTATTAGGTCCTCGCTACTGCTTAACATGTAAATTAAAAAAGTTAAAAATACACCGATATTACCCACTTAAACTTTCCCGATTTAATTTCCAAGATTTTCTTTCAGTATAATATTATAGTCACGGTGATTTATTCTATGTATATATAAAATCTTCTTAAATCATTGTTAATTTCATAGTATAATTTTGTTGACAGTTATATAACTCATGATTCAGTAGATTTCGCAACTCTGAATTCGCGAGCCGGATGTGAGATTTTTTAGCCCACCGAAGGGGAAAGTGGGCAAAAGTGGCACACACTTGACTCGAAAGCCGTGTGAAAGTGAACGTTCACAGCCGGTGTTTCGGTAATTTCTGCTTGGCCGACGAATTTTGATTGATACCGTATAAAGGTTCTTTCGATGGTAACAGTTGACTGATTTTTTTTCTTTTAGCTTTTTTTCTAAATCACTTTGTATTGTTGTATAAATTATAGTTATATGATAGAGTAGCACAATAATGCCAATATTTAAGATGGTTAAATATTTGGTAATCGTATTTTTTTTAATTTGGTTAAAATACATCGTAATATTAATACCACAGAATTTTAATTCGGTATTGCAAACTGCCACTTATATTTATATAAGAGGAAAATATTGAGGTACAATCTATATAACTTCTAACCTTCTACTATCATGAACACAAAATAACTTTTCATAGATAAAGTGACATTAAAGTTAGTGAATAGTTGACAGTAATTTAAGTAAAACTCTGCTTAGTTTAGCGGAATCAAGTAAGCATTTGTACATATATCTGATTCGTTCTTTTGATAGTCTAAATATATTGCAGAAAGTACTTGATTTTATACCTATGACAAAACTTTTTTTTGAGGTAGGTAAAACCATACATTTAAAAATTAAACTTACTAATTAAGCTTCTAGAAGTACCTAAACTGTCTTGTAATTCTTTTCAATCTTACTGTTTCGTTATGGAATAAGTTTCAAAACAACGTTTTCTTTAGCACAACATGACATTTCCTTTTCTATATTCAGACATAGAAAATGCACTTATAACTTATCTCGAAACCACTTGAAATTAAAAAGAAAACGTCATGGCCACATATGTTCATACCTTTTCTATTAAAACTTATATCCATAATAAATCCAAATCAATACAAACCTTAGTCTAACACGATAAAGCCTTTTTTGAGTTAGCAATCATTGTCGTATAAGTTTTCTCAAGGTGCAGTCAGCTTTTCCAGATGCGATTGAAGTTTGCTTCAGAGAATTTTAGTTCATACAACATTTACACAATAGAGCTTAATTTAGTTCATCAAATGATGATGTTTAAGTTGTTCTTGGCAGTGGAAGTCATTGAGGGCATTTTGTTTACGGAGTGGAGACGAGAAAGCAAAGAGAAAGGTGCTGCGGACTTCAGAATCCAAATTCTTGTGTCGGTGAAACGCATTTTTGTTAGCAGGTGGGGCTTGCTTGGGTGTGTTGTTTACGTATGGTATACAATGATAGGTAAATAGTATCGAGTTTAGATTTATATGATGGAGGAAAGGTGAAAATTAGTTTAAAGACACTATTGTCTAATCTTGACGATTGAAACAATTTGAAGTTTTCTGAAATGAAAATGATGTTACACTCAGTGATATAGAGTTGACTTCGATCCAACTATTCAAATTTGATAAATATATTTAGTTAACACTTAGTTAGGTATTAGCTGACCTTAGGTCGGGATTTTATATTTCTATTGTATTTTTACTATGCAGAAATATATATTGATTATATCTTTATTAGTTAATTAATAAAATGTGTGAAATAAAGTCACTAAGATATCGACATATGGTTTTTTAAATAATGTAATTTTTTTATGAGACCGCTTAGCTAAAACAAAGAAATTTGGATTATATTCTTGGAGACTTACATTTCTAGATTTTTTTTGAAAAGATTGGTAGATTTTATTTAATTGTATAAGTACCTTGTGTAGCTACTAACTTTTAAATGGTTTTATTATGTTTTTTGTTAAACGTATGAAAAACATCTGAAGCAGTAATTTTTATTAAAATGTGTCTTAAGTTATTTTGCATTTTTACAACCAATAAATTTGACAATATAAACCAAATATAAAACTGACTTCGATAAAAAAGTATAACAACTACCATAAAAAATGGCATCAAAATTGGCTAATTAGGAGAAATAACACACTCGTACATACACAAAATAATTTAAAAAAATATATATAAAGAGGTAATTAGAATTACTTTCAATTGAAGACTTTTTGGTATTTTAAGATTGTTAAAATCACATATCTTTCATATACTTATTTATGTTGTAAGTATAAAAACTGACAAGATTAATTTTTCGTATGTTCAAAGCATTTAGAATAAAAGAAAACCTTATCGTTTTTGTGAGCAAAACTTTTCACATAAATTGTTTATAAAAAGTCTGTGTAGAAATAATTTATAAATGTTTGTACCTATTTGCAAGAAGTTGATTACTAGCAAATGACTACACAACGTTATATGCTGATATCTAAAATACTTTCAAGATTGTTTTAAGTGTTTAATTAACAATGATTTATGGAGATTTTATATATACGTAGATCGCTATGACTTTATTTTTATACTGAAAGTAAATCTTGGAAATTAAATCGGGAAAGTTTAAGTGGGAAATATCGGTGTATTTTTTACTTTTTAAGTTTACATGTTAAAACCTTAAATAAGAGATAATTTTAGGTTAAAGACCTATGAACATATTTAGAAGGATTACATGAAATAATTTTGCACTACGATAGGGTGTTTTCTAACGTTCGCTTGGCTAGCTAACCTAACGGTATGTTCCGGCAGCCTTCCTAGAGAGCTAGAGTATTCCAGACTAAGCATGCTACATCTAGAGCCACAGTCTTGCTGACTTTCGTGGTCATGCGAACTTGTATTCAAATGCCTAGCAGTGCATAATAATAATAAAAGAGATTAAATATGACAAAAAAATAATAGCCAAAACTAGTTTCTTTCTTTTATTAGAATTTCTTTTATAGCATATTTCATAAATATATGATTTAGTTTTTAGTTAAAATATTTGAGTGCTAATAAAAATTATATTCTAAAAGACAACCGGGATTATCAACCACTACTGATTATAAAACATGTTATTACAACATACTCGTATGAGCTCTAGAGGATTTATTCTATCAAGATAGTATTAAGGTAATTAATGTTTCAAGATTTACATACAGATTAACAATACATATAAAAGAGTCACTGACTGACAGTTCATACTCAACGTAATGGCTGAGCAACTGAACCTATGAGATTGTACTGCGGAAGGATATGTTCCCTTTACGTGTACTAAACATATTTTTTAGAAGCTCAATTCCTAAGAAAATTTGCGAAGCAAACGTCGCGAGGGCAGTCGTCTCTATAAAAATCATAATAAAACTAAACAAATCTTTATGTACTTATATATTTTATGTATTGTTTGTAATTATTGCTTAAATATTTCACAAATAGGTACCTACTTCACAGTATCCAGTGTTTGACCTGATCTTATCTATGTAGAACAGGCACACAACCTAAGAATACATTAGTTATTATTATTTTACCTCCATTAATGTAAACAATTAGTTATTAAGGTTATAAAAGAAAAGTGCGTATAAGATGTTAATATAGAAAACGATGAAAAATACGACAAGAATTCAGACAAGTGAAAGTGTCACTCACACTACGAACGAGCTTTGATTGTAGTGGTAGTGAAAGTTTTCTGTTTTCTTAGTAGGAACAGAATAAAGAATAGAGCAGTTTTGAACTTGTTAGAATTTTTATTTAAAAAAATAATATGATTCCATACTCTAAAAGTTTTATCTAGCTTATTTCACATTTACCAAATTAAATGAAAATACTGTGGTGATATTTTTTTATCGGTATATAATTAAAGTAAACTAAGAATTCGACTTAAAATATAACGTAAAAATAATTTTGTTTCCACAATCCAGCTTAGTAACAGTCATCTATTACGTTATTTTAAGAAAATTCCTTAGATTTTCCATATTTTTCATTTCGAAATATTAAACAACATTTTATCTTTAGTAAATTATTTAATAATATCTTTAGTACCGTTTCTTTCATAATGAAGCTTCTAATCAATTGCTGCTATTAAAGCAAACAGAATACACAAAAACTTAACATTGTCATAAAACTTCAATTATATTAGAACGACTCTATCCATTTTATTATTCCACCTCTACCATCGATGTGTGCATAAATGAAAGGCGTGTAAATACACTGTCGTACCTACGCTAATTTGTATGAGTGAGTGAAGATGGCATGTCGTTTTTTTACATTCTCCTATGATAAAAACTAGTATATAAGTAGGTATGTCCGTTTGTACGTATTAGTTTCTAATCCGTGATAGTGCGGAGAGGCTGTTCATGACATTATTTTTCAGATAGAAAGTTGGGTTATGTTTGATGTAAAATAAGTAAGTACACCCGAATATTATAAATCCCGACTGATTCTGGATGACTACGAATATAAAAAAAAATACTTTTTTTAACACAGAAAATACATTTATGAAAAATAACTAGCACACAATTATCTAGTTAGTATTATAATATCTGATTTTATTCAAATTTAACAAATATCGGTTTATTTCTTCAATATTTTTCACCAGCAGCTATTTATCTATTGCTATCTTTAAAATTATGTAAAAGATTGTACCTACTTAATTATTTAAATAAAAACTCTAAACAATAGTTATATAACAAATGATTTATATATATATTTTAAGCTGGAAGTTTAAATAATTCATGATTTTGACTAATTTAACAGTTTACTGTTGTTTTAGTTTTATTATACTCGCATATACTTTAGTTAGAGGGAATCGCTATTAATTTTAAGTTTTAGAAGATATTGATACAATTCTGTAATAATTTATTATGAAATATAATTGATTTGAGTTACCTATTATTTTTAAGTTGGAAGATGTCACTTGTCCCACAAATGTAAACGTGTTTTTAGGAATATTTAGACAAATAATTCAAGATTGGTTTCTTCATATCCTTAGGAACATCTAAATTTATTTTTTTAACTTCCGGACAAGTGTCTTTATTACCAAAAACAAAATGGCTAACTACAACAGCAATAAACACATACTTAACAGAAAGATTATATCTGTAGACCGAGGTCTACAGATAATCCGAATGCTCCCACCCACCACCAAAAGGCAGCGTGCCCGGCATGCTCAGTTATTAGAGGTTCAAGATATCTTATAAGCTGTAGTAAAAACTAAAATATATACTTTGCAATACTCATGACGTTTTTTAGAATATTGTTAATTATAGTATTTTTATTCATGAGACACTATTTAGTTATTTATGTACGTAAGTAAATATCTTTATGTAAGTAATACACAATAATTTATTTAAAAAAAAACAAAGCGGTCTGATCGAATTTTCCAAGTTTCCAACTTCTTCAATAGATGGCGCTGCCGGTCATAAAACTGGCGTTATAGCACTCACGCTGCTATGACTTGGTATTTGGATAAAAAGTAGATTTTGTGTCAATCCAGGGTTTAAGGTATCTCCATATCAAATCTCATCCAAATCGTTTCAGCAGTTTTTGGATGAAAAAGTAACAAATATACATCCATGCTTACATTCTTATAAATATTTCACGTTTATAGTTTACTAGCTGTGCCCCGCGGTTTCACCCGCGTAGTTCCCCATTGAATTGTCGAGATAATGGGGAACTACTTTTTTGAAGTCGGTTAAAAAGTATCCTATGTCCTTTCTCGAGGTCCAATCTACCTGTGCACCAAATTTCATCCAGATCGGTTTAGTGGTTTTGGCGTGAAAGCGAAACAGACAGACAGAGTTACTTTCGCATTTATAATATTAGTTAGGATTGGGATTGAATTCTTAATTTTGGTTTATCTAACAATAGGTATGATTAATGATCCCGTCTATTTGTAGATATAATAAATAAGTAGAGATCGAATTTCTGTACAGTGAAAACAATTGCTATAAACTGGAGATGTAAGAAGTGAATAGAAGTAATTTAGATTCTTTCAATTTCTTTGTTTCCCTTTTAGCTTTTGATATCTGGATTGATTTAAAACGAATTATGTATGGTGGTAGCTTATATCCCTGATCAACAAATACAATACTTACTAATACTTGAATACTTTTGATCCCCGTAAATTAAGGAGAAGGAATAATTAATACCACGCGAATGAAGTCGCGGGCATCAACTAGTAGACTGTAAAATATCAATTAGAGCCAATATCAATAACATTATTCAACGATCATCTTTTCCATCTCTCTTATTGTTAAACAAGTATATCATTTCGTTTGTTTTTGTCCATTTCTTATTTTTGTAGGTATTTAGGTTATAATGTGGGTCTGTATAGTTATTTTACAGTTGTTTTAGTGTTAGTTCCACCAAATTTTTTGTAAAGAAAAAAAGTTGATACATTAATTTTTGGTAAGCCCATAGTAAGGTAAAGTTTATAAAAAAAAATGAGGACATATGTTGCATAATTCTAACAGTCACTCTATGTGGAACTGACTGTAATAAAACTCATTATTCCTTTAATATTTTTATTGATTTATCTGTATTTTGAATAAAATTATAATACGAATTTACACAGTCTTCATTTTCAAACTATTTTCGTAAAAAAATAAATTCAAAGTCTATGACACAAGCCCCGTCCCGTATTATCTATATAAAATAGTACATTAATCAGAAAGTGATTTCTGACTTTCTGATTAAAATTATTATACCCTGTACCATCCAAAATGTTTAAAGATTTGTACAGTTTAATATTAATTAAATAGCTAAATAATCATTAAAATTAAAAAAAAATCAAATAAATTAATAATATAAAAATCATGCACCAATATTCAGCTTTTAAATAATTTAACACTACCATGTTTAATTAATTATAACTTTTCTAATGAGTCACTTTAATATAACCTTAGTTAGCATGTTATTCAATTAAAAAGATTACACTTAGCACACTGCACCAACCTTACTTAATCTCGTGACTAAACAGTGACGTATAAAGTGACACGTTAAAAATCACAAAAGTGGAAAATTTAAGATTACAATGATACGTGTTGAATTACATTATACAGTTGGAAATACTGATGTTTTGTTTACTTAAGGTTTCAAATTTTAATATTATTGTCAATAAATTAATATATCAATGTCTCTTTACTGTCATAAAAAACAGACTCATTAAAAAAGATGATCATAATTCTTAACTTACACATTCGTTTATCACTTAAATTATCAAATAGTCGAAGATCATTGGAAATCTGTATTCTTTCTACCTTCTTTTAACAAACTTACTCTTTACATTCACACACAATACATTACTACAACCTTAATTTCAAATCACAATCACCCTAAATTATAATAAATATTGCGCACTCAATTGCATAAACAAAACATGGACTATAAAACTTAATGATAATAATTTTAAATAATTTATAAAAACAGCAGCTTTTATAAATCATTTAATTGCATTTTATAATTACATTATAAAAGTTATTATTTATTATTATAGTACATTATTAAATCTCTAAGTTTTATAGCCAATCTGTCAATTGATACTAGCATTACTTTGCGTCTATTTTAGCTAACAATTCAGCTTTTCGGCAGTTATAATATTGACAAAATGAATTCAAGTATCAGAAAACGCAATTTTCACATTGCGTAGTATTTTCTATATCTTGACTAATTTTACTGATAACTTAAACTAAAATTAAGCATCATGCTAGCTTTATATATGTTTTACTGGTCACATTTATAACCTCTTCTCAATTATTTTTGTCTTAATTTTATACGTGGTTTTTAAGTGAGATACTGGGAGATAAAATATAGAAAAGAACTTAGTCCAAGATAAGCTGCTTATTATCAAACGCTTGAACTGATCTTCATAGACGCATAAAACCATCTCAATTAAATTAGCTCTTAATCAACAAAACTGCATATAAGTCGGTCCATTAGTTAACAACAAAAGGTTTCTAATTTTGCTTTGCGTACTAAGAACAAGACAAAGACGTTCAAAATCGTCAGGTGCGTACATTATATAGTAATACATATTATATAGTAAGACCTATCTTGCTCAGTTCAATAAAAGTATCTTATGACGTAAGCTGCGCTTTGTATGCTAAATCGTTTGCGTCTTGGGCTATGCTCGAAGATCTTGCGTAGGGGTAAGATGAAGCCGATGCGGTGGGCGAAGACCATTGCTGCGGAGACGAGTTGAAGCTGGCAATCTGGGATAACAAAAAACGTGAATTGAGTGCGTGTTATGAACAATGAATGTATATAGCTTTATTGCACACCAAACAAAATATAAAAAGATACATCAAGAAAAATCTATATATATCACTTATCACCTAAAGCAATTTCTTCCAGGCAACCTTTGGATGGATAGAATTTATATAAAAAAGGATTGGTGCAACCAAACTAATATAAAATAAAGTAAGTAAGTGTAATAATAGTAATACATGAAAAATACTAATAAGAAATAAACTATAAGAATGTATACCAGTTAATAAAGACATAAGTATAGTACCTATTCATACTAGGAGAAGTAATGACTGAATACTGAGTCCTGTAAAGTAATTTTTATAATTTTTTTTAAATACAATAAAGAGTTCTCTACTACTATTCATATTATAGCTAGTTAATTGTACTTCATGGTAATACAGAGCGTATACAATGATAGAGCACATCGTATGTCGTAGTATTAAAATACATTTAAACTGTATTATGAGAAAGGAGACCCGACCCTATAGAGCTAATTAAAGATAATCATTAGCAACAAGTGAGTATACTGGATAAAAGTGTTAAGATTTAACTGATAATATATTAAATTAAAATTGAACTTATCTGTCTTAAGTCCTTAAAAATTTATTAATCTATAAATAATAATGTTAATTATAAAAAAATATCCTTGAAAACTAGTCGAAGTAGTGTTATTGTCGAGAAGATAAATATGTCTGTTTTTCTGATTTATATAAGTTGTGGTCCTTTACACATTTAATTGAAATTGATCCAATAACTTGTTTTGTTAATCAAAATAACTAAAAAGTTCCACAGGCACTTGCCGAACGGAAGTCGTTTGTCCATTAGTATTGCTCTTAGAGTTCTTGAAACTGAAATCTTACCTTTCCACTAATATTATTAAGTCCACCGCCACTCAATAGTTTCTGTATTCCCAAAGCTGCAGCTACAAGGAAGGCTAGCTTGGCTACCACCAGAGCCTTGGTGACCAGTAGAGTCAGACCTCCGAAAAGCAAGCCTACCACAGCGATGACCTTAACTCCAATACCGGTCAGGAGGGGTGCGTATTTCTTGATCTTTCCGCGGGCTGTAAAGTAGAAGATAGATTTTATTAAGGAAACTCATGAGTGTTTAACAATATTTAATTCGACTGTTACATAAATATTAATGTTGCCAGTTCAATCACTAAATTATACTTAAACATACTTATTGACGTATATATTTTTTATACAACTGTATAGTTTTTAGTCTATGGGTTAAGTAATTGAATTAATTGTTTTTTTATAAAAAATGTGACTCTAAATAAATTTTTCATCGATTATTTTGTATTGCTGTGTAAAAAAAGATTTCTGCTTGAACTACTTTTCATTGTCAGATTTTTTTGTCTCCGCCACTAACTTACGAATTAAACCAACATAAGCCCGCTATCGCTTCCAAGCTTGCACCTAACAGAAAGAGCGTAGAGTGTAGCCTTGACCGAGAATAGATTGCGTCTTACAACGTAATGGGCCGTCGACCTCTCGACTTTCTTTATAGGTACTATATACCTACTGGTTCGCCTCAGACTGGATTTCGGGATATTTTGAAAATATTTTTTCCGGTTTTACGTATCCACATATCACTCACAGTGTTTCAATACTGAGCACGAGTCACCCTTATATAGTCATGTAGAGTCCAACACTGGCCGAATAGGATATTCACAAAACAAATTAAAAGCTTTATCTACAAAGCCTTTAATCATCCGCAAAAAGCGTTTTTTTTAGTTTTCCTTCTTTATTAATGCTCGTGATAATTTTCTAATTTGCACATGTATATAAAGACTCAGCGGTTATTTATGGTCAGAGATTATAAATCCAGATTTGATCCTACGACCTTTCGCTTGAAAGGCAAGTATTTATAAACGACTTGTTTTCGATGTTTAAATAGTGAATTTAGAGTTGGAAAAATAATTTTACTGATATTTCTGATGAAAATAATAACTAGGAAAGTGAAAATTATTGCATAACATCAATATACCTAAATAAAACCATTATCATTTTCGATATATTAAAAAAACTCGTATGTAAAAAAAATCATAAAATCTTGAGTTTATTTTAAAAACTTAAAAGAAAAAAAAGAACTTAAACATAAATGCTCTTGCTCAAAAATCGCTCTAACCGCTTCGATAAAAGGATGGTACGGACGTGCGAGACTTGGCGGGGGCACTGCCGTGCCTCCAGATAAAAGTAAAAAGTATATCACCTTCTTCGAATGTCCGTGCTGCATCTCTTAGTTCTCCAGGAGCGAACTTTACGTTTAACTTCTCTTCACCCGTGGCGTCCCTGAAAACAATTACAAATATACAAATAAATAAAAACAGAATAGTATCACTAACAATAACTAATTATCCGAGAAAAACTCCTCTGCAATAGATAAAATGCTATTCAATCTGACTAAATCGAATAAGAACGGAATCGGTCAAGAGGTTGTTTGATTATAAGCCTAAAATCCAAAAAAGGAGGTTTACTCCTGTTTCAAAAAGTTTGTTAGTATTTATTCTCCATAATTTGATGTTTGTCGGCAAAAGTAAGCTTTGAAGTCTAGTTCAGAAGTTTTAAAAGACGTTTCCAACAATCAGGTACGCGTGTAAACCTTCTTCTTAAACAATAATATATTTAACGAGTTTCGTTTATTAACCATCGTATTAGTACA
This sequence comes from Ligdia adustata, assembly GCA_947049295.1. Taxonomy (NCBI): domain Eukaryota; kingdom Metazoa; phylum Arthropoda; class Insecta; order Lepidoptera; family Geometridae; genus Ligdia; species Ligdia adustata. The sequence goes on along the minus strand of OX346236.1, from coordinate 3,706,627 downwards.
ATACACTTGCAAAGACAAATTATAAATCTTTTAAAACTTCTAACCTAGACTTCGAAGCTTATCTTACGCGTGAAAACCCGTCTTCTTAAAAATAAACACGCGTTAGATTTCTAAATAAAATATAAAATATTTTCAGAAACATCTAAAACGTTGTGACATTTTTCATTTTATTTTTATATAGGAACTATATTAGGATACCTAAGCTTTTTAGTAAAACCTACATGATTACAAAATTATTGTATCTTTTATCTATTTTACGTAGAGCAATAAGTACTTTTTTTTAAATATTTTTTTGTAAATATATGTATTTATTGGTAATTTTTTTGCATCAGTATTGAATTCGATACATAAAAAGTCATGTCACTTATTTTTTATCGGTATCATTACTAGCTCCAGTGCGTAGAAAATTACGAATATGTACATCAAAATCTTATTGTTTGAACTTCTCGCTTTCTACAAACTCTAAATTAAATATTAAACTACGCGTGACGAAGGTGACACCTTATTTAGACAAATTAGTCTGCATAAGTTATTGTTCTTGTATTTTCACTTTAAGAAGAGTCTATGGTAAAAACTACGTTAGATTATTTGGAGACCAACAGCTCTCAGGTTTTTTAAGGATTTGTTGGTACGTTTAGAGAACTCTGCACTTGACAGAAATTCTGGCTTATACTCGTATATTGCCCAAAAAATAATCTGGTGATCCAGCGTGGCAACGCAGCCAGCATTTTCCAGAAATTCAAAAATATTAAGCAACTAATATAGTTAGATTATAAAATTGCAGGGAACTTATAGAAGCCTTTAGGTTTTTAAAGCTTTCATAATTTGTTTTCCCATAATTGTATGATTATTGTCCAAACAAGCGAAACGTATCTGGTTTGTGTTTCAAACAAGCTTTCTTATTATGTTTATCTCAATTTTAGTAGTCGTCTAAAAATAAAATTGTAGGCAAAAAATGGTATACCAGTTGGGATACCTTTTTTGTCTAGACAGCTTATAGCGCGTTATTTTTTGTCACAAAAACGAAGTAAGTTTTTAATTGGCGCCATTTACCTATCGATTACAATAATATTTAAAAAAATCTCGATACTCAAATTAAATAAATTTCAAAAATACAAATATATGTTTTTTAGTTTTTTTTTTTGTAACTGCGATAATATTAATATATATTTAATATTATAAATGATTTTTGTTACATTAACATGATAATCTAAAATTTACAAAGCATGACTCTTATTAGATAGTACACTTCATATTCCTACTTAATTCTCATTTAGTAAATGTGGCCTACATTTACTCACCTTTACTACCTTGCCTTTCCGCATATTTGGTGACTAATTCTTATTCAAACTCTTGCAAATGGCAAAATGAATCTATGTCATTGTACATGAACGGAATTAGAAATACTTTCTTTTTAAATGAATCATTTAACTGACGTAAATACAAATTTTAACCGACTTCAAAACCATTTTATGTTGACCTTTTTTAACCTTACTGAAATTTAAGTATATATTAAAAAAAAACTGATACTTTTATAAAAAACAACGTAATAATTGGAAGCTCTTTTTTGTAGTTAAAAATACCGAAACACGCTTAACGCTTAAAAAATTAGCTTTGCGGCAAACTGTAAAAGATTTGAAAGGAAACAATTTACGTTATTAGAGTCTACCTTCATTAATTATCGTCTTTTTAAACTCTAGTGAGAATATTAATGAGTTTTGAAATAGTAGAAATTTTCTGCATATTGTAAAGCTGACTGTTTTCAGCAAACAAAACAATTAGAAACTTAGGTAACAAATTTCAAAACGTTTCGTGACATTTTTATACACATATGTAGTACATTTTTTGTTCTTTTTTAGTTGCTGTAACTAATTCGCTCGGATACAACTTGAGTAATACTAGTCATAACGAAAACGTCATGAAGTTTCCATTTTCAACAGTGGATATAGGTATTCTGTTTAAACTCGGCGATGCCATTAAAAGTTATCTATTTAAGAAAAAACTGATTTATTTGTTCAATTTCATCTCAAATTGGGTTTGCAACTGACCGCAAGTGACATAAAGCAATGATGTGGATTAAGGTGTGAAACGTTGTCAAGACGAGTATGTTTAAATTGTGGCTGTTGAAAAACAAAGCTGTAAGTTTTTTAAAGGACTATTATAACTATATATATTTCAGCTTTCAACAAATTATACATAAATAAAATTTCCAATAATACTTAAGAGTACATAATACATAATACTTAACTCTAAGCAGAACTTATATTTTTGTGGCAGATCAACTTTTTTTAAATCAGCAACAAAATTCAATCTTGTATAGACCATATATATCTAAAGCCTTTTAGCCTAATACTAACAATTAATTATCTCATACTTAACGACGCCTCAATCTATTTCTTATGAATAGAGACACAAAAAAGGTTTAGTGAAAGCTACTTAAGAAGACAAATTGTTTGTACCGTCTCTGGGATTTCCTAACAACCGTCATCATCTTATATTATTTAATTAGGTGTAATGTTCTTTGTTAAGCTACTTACAACCATTAACAGATACTCTAATAGAAGATGCATGATATGACATGATACATAGAAATCCCTAATACTGATGTAGTAAGTCATCAGAATTCTTTAAATTATTTATTTCAATATCACAAATAAGTTTATTACGTAATACTGTATAAAAAAAATACAACTGAATCTATTTCTGCAGGCGCCTAAATATTTTTTTTCAGTTATTCTTTTTTATAAACCAAACCACAGGAAATAGTTCTGATGAAATTTATTTGTTACTAGACCTGGAAGTTATACTCTTTTAAAAGTTAATTAAGAATCCTTAATCAGTCAACTTCTTTAAAAAAGAAATATATTGTATAAAAGGTGGCAGAAATATATTGTATAAAAGGTGGCGATGGATTCGTATAGGATGTCGCTTTTAAAGTTTTTTACTTGTATATATGTGCAAGTGGTTCCAGATTTTTCCATATTGTCATTCCCTGATTTCCTTGATAATTCCAATATTAACTCCAATGTGTTTCGACGCTAGCTTTTCATTATTTCTGTTAATTAAGGTTTACACTATGTTATATGATGGTGTAAGCCTTAACAAATATTTAAAATTCACTTATAATTTAATCATTATAAGTGAATTTTAACAGATGTAAATATAATTAATTCTTAAATAATGCTAACCCCGTAAACGTATGTTGTACATAGAAAAGTAATAATTATTTGCTTGTATGACCGGTAAAGAAATAGGTGAGCGCTAATAAAAATAATACAGGATTTGCAGTTATTAGCAGTAGAGGAGAAGAAATATCCTTTTGTCTCAAGCGCGAAGATGTCGATTCAATTCCGGGCCAGGCACGCACATATAAGTTTCTCACTTATATGCAGATTTGAACAAGTCCTTAAGTTAAAGTTACCTTTCCAAGGTAATTGTAATTTCTGCCACTTACAACACAAAAACAAAAAAAAATGTTTTAATACAAAATTAACATAACATTCCAGCCTTAACCGGTTTGGAAACTCTGACACTAGAGCGAGCCATTCTACCTGTACAGAAATAAATTAATATTCATTGTAATAACTTACTTTTCAATAGCAACCCCCGAAAACAGCTCAAGTTTGTCCTCTCCTTCAGTCAGCCCCGGCGCGGCACTGCACCCCACTATAACTACAACGAAAACTAAACACAACACTTTCATTTTCAAAGATTATTCTAGAAGTAGAAGGTTCTGAAACGGTCCTTCTTGGTCAGACGTCGAGGATAAAATGAGACGGAATCGGGATACCCTCGCTTTATATATTGGGTGACGAAAGAATTAGTTCTGAGCAAGAGTTCAAACTTTGGAGGGCGTGGTGTGAATGGTTTTGATACTTAGAAGCAAACTGTATTTTAAATATTTTGTTGTTTAAATGGGCTTTAGAAAAAGTTAGTAGTAGAGTGAGACAGTGTCTTTAAATTTATGGCAGTCTTAAGATAATGTGTCTAATAATTTGCTCTACAATATTATATTATGTATTCAGAATTTAGTAATAATAATAGCCTAAATATGAAACAACAAGTATATTATCATTATGTTCTTAAATTATCTAAAACGGGACTAAACTATTTATGACTGGGAAGATTTAAACGTGCAACTCTACTCTATTTTACTAATCGCTTATCTTGTTATAACATACAATGTCTCATTATCATGAAAAAGACGATTTCTCATAGATGTTCGTATATGTTAAAGGTTCGTGCAATAATTTGATTAAAATAATCAGTTTTTATAAAATAATTATTTGTCTACGATTGTATGTAAATACCGAAACCTACAGTAGTACTAGAATAAGATACTCGTAGCTAAACAGGTTAGCAGCTTAGCTCTTACTCTCATCCTTATTTTAGTGAGTTATTAAACTTAAAGCAGTGTTCACATTATGTCCAAATAAGTCTATTTTTTTTAAATAAAAAAAAAACTATCAAATCTAATATCAAAAAAAGTATCAAGACCACCGGAACCTCCCAAGCAAAAGCTCAAACGTTCATTCATACTTTGTATGCGTACTCAAGTAGGTACGTTAGGTTGTTACAACAAAAAGGCATGACGAAAACAAATGTACGAACGACGAGCGGATATTTTTCAAACGTAATAGGTGAAAATAACGCTATTGTGAGTCAGTTAGTCGAGTTCGACGTTTCGACCTAGGTATGTGTTGACGCAGAGATATGTTGTAAGATAAGTTGTATGAAAGATTATGTGTGTCGATATTAGCGTCCATAACATATCAAGTAATATATTGATTGATAGACAAATTATTGAAGTCAATAAAAATATGAATTCCAAAATAACTTTTTGCATATATCTATATGTAGTTATATAGGAGTAAGTTAGTCGGACTAATATTAACGAGGAATTGACGTCGAGCCTAAACCTAAGTGTGGAGAAGTATTTATTGTAGCCAAAAATTCTTTCTTAGTATAAGAATTTAATCCTAAAATTATAATTTTTGGGTTTAAAAGGGTCAAATAAGGGTTCAAATTTAAAAATTTAATTATATTCCACTTTATATTGCGGGCATCGCCGCGGGCGACTGCTATTATAGATTATATGTATATAGAGCAACAAACGGTGGGCTTTTTGCAAAAGCGTACTGTTTCAGGTTACCTCAGGATATAGAAAATTTACAGAACATTATATAAAGCATATTGGTTATTCATAAGGCTTGTATGTTTATAGAAACAATATAACAATAAAAAATTAAAATCAAGCGAGGGCCACGCCGGAAGCCGAAGATACATTTTCTAGCCGAAATATTCAATCCGATCAGGTATTAAAATGGTAAGGTATTAAGATTGGCATATTATAGGGGCAACCAAAAGAAAACTCTGTCAAGCATTGGAAGAATATAAAGCAACCAGTCATGATACCTATCAAGATAAAAATAAACTATTTCATTACTCAAATTTTATAAATGCTATGAAATATCAGGTACTGTGAATGCTGTCAATTTTGAGACTTTATAAAACAATATTATAGTGTTCGTAAGAAAAAGGCATAATTAATTTAAATACTAGCTTGTTTGGCACGATTTGCTGTCGATTCTATCAAGCCAGGGGTTTCTTATACAACGTTTCAAAAACAACCTCGTTGAAACCACTTACCGCTCATCTTACAGAACGAGCTTGACATCCTTATCATTAGATACAAACCAGTGTCTTAAGTGATAAACAAATTATAAATAAGACTCGCCCTTATCTTCCAAAAGTGTGTACAATCTACTTTACTCGTATTATCTCAATGTCTTATTACCGATCAACCTCTTATCAAAAGTTACAACTCGTGTATATATTATGTATGGATGTACATTAGCAGAAAGATTACCTTCTAACTTGCAAGTTACTCCCTGTTACAAGAAGGGAAGAAGGGTCTGAATCTTTTTTTGCATTTGAAGGTGGTCGAATTTGGGGCTTATAACATCTTTTTCTAACACCTACGTTGTCGTTTAAGGGGGAAAACTATGTTACTCATACAAGTAGCTGCAAAGTACATGAAGAATCCAGGGCGTTCTCATTTTTATATCCCATTGTATTTTGTCAGAAGACGGAGACATAACACCAATGGAGTTTTAGTGGGTATAATTTTACACAAACAAGCCGCACTCCAATGGGCATCTTATGAATAATTCTCTCCCGATACCAAATAGTAGGTAACTTAACCATAATTATTTAATTATGCAGACTTTGTTTTTCAGGCTAATTTCGTCATAATTTTCAGGTTGTCTGAAAATTAGTAACGTGATGCAATTTGTTTGTTTAATAAATATGAAATATAATCTAATGTTTATAAATCTTAGTCTATTTTTTTAGGCCATATGAACAATTTATATTATTATTATTTTATATTTTACAATTTTTTTTTTGTGTACAATAAACTTGCATTGAATTACTAGCGATGTTTTGTTATATATCTATGGTTATCAGAAACAAATTTATTACTGTTAGGATAGAATATGGCATATCAAATAATAAATGCAAAGAAGTGCAATACGAAGATGACACCAATATTATTCTTGGGTGTTAAAGTGAAAAGACATTTTGGTTTTACTTGGCACGAGGATGCTCACTTACACATTCCAAGTCAAATTTGTCATACTTAAAGTATTTTATTTTCACTTTCACAAGGATTTACGTGTCATTTGTTGCGAAATATTTGTGTTTTTTTACTTGCTTGCTTACTTTTTTGTATTAATTATTGACGCTTAAAACGTTAGGTCAATAATGACCAACTTGCTTCAAAATTGACCTTAGCCATGATTGTAAAAAAATTAGATGACAATATATAGATATATATTTTGGATGTAGTTTTTTTAACAACGCTGATTCGTTTTTTTGTAGGTTTTTCATATCAAAAGAAAGAAAGAACATTTTTAAGCGACTTCAAAAAGCATACGCTTTTACGAGTTTTTTTTAGTAACTTGTCGAATCCTTTTTTTTTATTCGTTTTTTTTTTTAAACAGGTAAGTTCAAACTCTTTATTTTTTTTGAATTTGTTTAAGAATAGTGAAGTCTGTAAGGTTATATAAGATTAGACCTGTTGCTTCACAATCTGTGTGGTCAAGGTCACTTTCTCCCGCCGCTCGGAGGTTCCCTGCCACCTATTTCAAGGTTATGCCACTGAACTTGGACAGCGCCCACTTTCTATTTGGATTGGGATTAATGCAGTAATCGCGAGAAGTATAGAGAAATCATAATCAAGTTTTTTTTAAGTTAGATATTTGGTACAGAGCAGCGATTGAGTTAAAAGCGGGTTTTTTATTACTGAGATGAGTTCAATTTGATAATCAATTTTCACACACAGTAGGTACCTACTACGAGCTGCCATCTTACTAAAAGAAAAAATCACGTAGGATTCTAATACCATCTATCATAATGCTGCCACATTATTACTTTGATAACCTAATAATAACACTCAATCATTTCTTTTAATAGTTAATCATACATGATTGTCAAATGTTAATCTCTTAACATATATACCTCTTAAAGGTGACTCTGGAGAGGGATCACATTAAAATATCTTACCATGACAACTTTTTCTCTCATTAACACAGCAAAAAATAAAAAAAGAGTAAAAATAGATGACGCAGTTAATTAACTTTCAGGTAGCCTATAACCACAAACCTATAACTAAGATCAGCTCATATAATTGTGAAACCAAAACAAAATAAAAATAAATGTCGCTAAATTACACTTATGCCGCTTCTTAGCTTTTTCAATTTACTGTGCTACTGCACTACTGGTGAGTGAGTATTACACAACGACCGGCTTCAAGTGCGATGGCATACTTTCTTACATCATAACTTGGTATGACTTGAATAACAATAACTTTTTATTTAATCGATTTTTGAGGCGGGCTTGTTATCCCTAGTTCTATAGTGTCCAGATCACATAAAGTTTTAATTGTTGAAAAATCAGGATCTAATCTAAATCATGGCAGTGGTAATGCTTAGCTTATAATGACCCTTCACGGTAACTCATCTAAGACCTCAAAGAGCTAAACATTAAATAATGTAGAATACTATTTAAAGGTCCAATGGAAGTTCACGCTTTCATTATTCCCTATATAATTTTTTAGTGTTGTATTTCTTTAAATAAATTCTTTAAAGCGAAGGAAATGCACCTAGAATCTAGTTTGTCACCTTAGCTGTCATTTTAAATGTTCACGGCCGGCCCCACTCCTAGGAATGCAAGCCACTAGTAACTAGGCGCTTAGCAATCCTGAAACTTAGTTTCTAGCCTGAGCTTTAGCAAACTGGTCTAACATAAGTTGTTAGTACAAAACTATTAAAACTGACTGGAAGAATTTGTCAAGTTGTCAGTTACTTATTATTAATTTATTTTAAATCATAGTGTTCTTTTATCACAGTTCTGCAAAAAATAACCACTTGATTTTTATAGCTCTTAAAAAATTTTAATCAAACTTTTTAGAAAATAATAGTCTTCTTTGTTATTCTCATACACAGTTCACAAAACGAAATATACGTACTGTCATCTCGACATAGCAAACCTTAAAAATCAAGATGTGAAAGCGCAACAAAAATAATAGTAGATAAATAACAAAAACCCATAACCACCCCAAATACAATCAATCTATCTGCAAAAATGGACTGCCATTAAAAAAGGACTAACATTCGATCTAGCCAAAAGGTACAATTTTAACTTGTAATTTTCAAAATGGGGAAGAGAAAACGGCGAGCTGCCATGAAATTTCCGAAGAAAAAAAGATCAGTTTTCAGTCGCCCTCATCCGATGAGGCGTAAGATAAAAATACGGCATCGACGAGTTAAAGCCTTTCTTCACAAACACAATCCAAGGCTGGCCATTGCCAGAGGAGTGAGGAAGATGGTCGGAGGGATTTACACAGTGTCAGATAAAGTAAGAGATAAAATAGCAGAAAGTACCATGGCTTTGGACAACCCATTCTCAGCTCATTTCTATGAAGATCGATGCATTATACAGTAATTTGTTTTAAGAACTCAATAAATGTTTTAAAACTATTTTCGTGTTAGTTTTAAGCCGACTTTAAAATAGGAGGAGGTATGTGCGATTAGAAGAGGTTCTCAAGTTGTCGGAATATGTTTTACTGTATGTCTGGATTACTCAAAAACGTCTAGACCGATTTAGGATATTCGTTTAAATATATATTTCTCAGGTCCCATATAAATTCTATCAGAACCGGTATGGTTGTTTAGTTTTAAAATCAAAATAACGGGAAAACTAGTTTAGGTTACTGCAAAATTAAAGTTAGTTGTCACTTTTTTGGTGTTTTAAACCTCAGTCATCTTTTTCACCATTACAAAAATCCCTGTAGACAGTGTAATAAAGACACTGTCTACTATTTGGTTACATTTCGTAAGTACTAGTAAATTAATTAATATACAGATAAACGAAAACCTGATTCGCCATGACCACACTTAAGCACGTGGTAAAATCTTTGAACAATATTCACGAAGTCAAAATCAAATTTTATATCGTGCAGTGGCACGAACGCACTCGTTTGTCAATATAACATTGCTCTCCGGCATGTTAGAGGCGCGTTTGGTATGATTTTGACCGAATTTTGAGATTTCTAATAATTTATTTACGTAAGCCGTTCCTAATATTCTGGTTTTGTTAATTTCTGGCATGCTCGTAGTGCGTTGAGCCAGCGTGGTGATTGCGGTCTCTAAAATAAACCCCTCCGAGGGACATACGTATGTTCCTCTGTAAGAGGGTTAAATGGATATATTTATTTTTCAAAATGTACATATTACGATTATTGATGATTATTTTTTTAGTGAATATAAGAAAATGCAGCTTTAACTCCATATTTTATTGAAATAAACATAGCCTATACACATTTTAAAAGGGTATATATGCTATGCTATTTCGAACTACGCTTCAACTTGTTACATTTCAACTATGATGTCTCGTCGAACATTCCATACACACAACAATAATTTCATCCAATACTTTATTAGACTAAAGTTTAAATAGATATTTAATGTAGGTATGCATGTATCCATTAATTTATTTGTAATTGTTGAGTTTATCGGCATCCACAAATTCTTGCATGCACTAACTTGCAGTTGGCTAGCTATTTTGCGCCAGCTATTTCATTTTCACATGCTATTATAGTTATATCTCCGTTTATATCTCCGTAAGATGAGACATTTTAATATTAGGTATAACTGGTAGGTATATAAAACGGAATTTAGAAAATGGATTCCCGAGAAACCGTCTGTAAAATTGTTCTCGCTTTATCTTGCTGCTTTTTATGTAAAAAATATTTTATTTTAATTTATAGTTTTACATATTTTGTTGTTGTTGGTATTAAAAAAGATTGTCAAATCACTTGACTATTTTACTGTCATAACGAAGTTCACAATTTCGTTCAAAACTATTTTGCAAAAAATTTCGTTTCATTAAAAGTAAACATTTATTTACATTTAAAATATTGAAAGTAAACATTTATTTTCATTATAATACTGCAGTAATTGGCGTACGAGTAGATTTATACTAAATGTTTTTTCAGTCATTTAGAGATAATAAATTCACTTGATTATTTAATTGATTATTATCAATATAATCACTATTCTCAAAATATCTGTACTTTTCGTTTAAATCGGCAGTAAGATTTTTGTTATCGATAAAGAGAAAACAAAGAGCATAGACAAGCTATCTTGTGGCGTACAGAATAAAGTTTAGCAAATACTCGTCATGGCGCGATCGAGAAGTCGTGTTTGCGTCACAAGCATGGACGTCACGAGCTTACGGCATGGTATCTCGTGGTCAATAGAGAATCAAGCCCCTGTCAAAAAATTTGCAAGCCTTATAAACCAATAAATTCTGGGTTTAGACCCGCTACCTTTCGCTATAATGTTAAACGTTACCCAAATATACTAAAAAATTGCACTAATGGCAAACTATGGACTGCAATAACTTGTTTTTAAATTTATTTTTTCATTTGATAAATATTTCAAAGCCTCTCAATACAAATTTCAAAATCTTTCAGGCATCGTGCAATTATTTTCGTATAAATGCACGATGCCTGAAAGAGATGGCGCTTTAAGCGAGAAGGCCGCAATCAAAGACTAGGATTATGTATATAAGCTTTTACTAGTTTTTTTTTAGTTTTTTTAATAACTAACTAGCTAATTTATTAGCTCATCATTTTATTTTTTCATATCGATGTATTTATAGTAACAATTTGTATAAGTCTCCGTTTAAAAAAAACTGTTGCATTCGCAACTGGTTTCGTACAAAATATTATTGACCAAGCGAACAAATCGTATTTGTGTTAATTCAAATTGAATTTAGTAAGGTAGTATAATGACAAAGATTCATTAATTTTTAAGTGTGAGCGCGTTATTGGTGTTCAATAGGAGGAGTATTTCTTATAAAACGAGAGTAAGTTTGCTACGGTGCCATTTACAGCCTGATTTTAATAATATTTGCCACAAACATGCGATACTCAACTTCATGTAAAACTCTGAACATTAATGATATTAGAACAAGTCCACCGCTTAACATAGGCCTCCCCCTTAAAAAGATATTCAGATCTACAAACTTCCAATTGCATCCACTGGTTATTTGTGACTTTTAAACATAGCTTTCTCTATTGCATGCTGAGAAACGGAGTTTATCTAACAGGCTAACAGATAAACATTACAATTTGTTCGAAGTAGCTATAGTGGTCAACAACTTTGAGAGTAACGTTCCCAACAGTGTCGTACAATATGAAAAGATTATAAATGAGATGTAATGTAGCAAAAATTGTATTGTAAAGTAAACTTTGTTGGCTTAGTTAGGTATGGGTTATATTTTATTCACAACTATTTATACGAATAATGGTCCAGTTCCGAACTTTGCCGTAGCCCAAATAACACTCGTAGTCAACATAAAACGGCAACTGGTTGATGGTTACCTATTCGCGGTGCTAAAAGTTATGATTTGTTCTCAACTGGTTTCAATGGTCTAGTTTCGTACGCGGTTGAAACCCAACTATCAGTAAAGACCTGCAACTGGTTGACAAATAGTAAAATTGTAGCTGTAAACTGTCAAGGTCTATAACTAACACAATCGTCATGAACCATAAACTTTCTTTTACACGTTAATTACTAATAATGGTGAAAACTGTGTACGTGTCATTAAGAAGTAATGCTTCATAGGCTTTAGCGAACTTGATTTTACTCTGCATATAAAACTGAAGTTGACATTGGTATTCATGTCAGTGCAGTGCTTTAGCTGTCAGAAATAGGCGCGACAATAAAGTGATTTTATTACTTAGCGCATTTAAACTTTTCAACACAACTGATATAACTTTCTAATTAGATAACTTACTTTGATATTAAGACGTTTCTAGTTTTGGCTTAAAATTAATTTAAAAAAATATGTCAAAATAAATTAAAAAACGGTTGTCTTATATGTAGTATCTTATTTAATTGTTTAAATATAGCAGTAAAATGATTTTCTTGTCATTTGTAACTTATTAGGTCATATAATATTAAATACGGTACAAGTAAATTTACTCTGAAATATTTCATAATTACTAGTATCTTATCAAGTCTAAAGTTATATCTTAAAATACCAAAAAATATAATATTAATGAACTTAAATAAAAAGACAAAGTGCTAAAAATGATGCCTTATTCACGTGGTTTAATTCTTGACAATACCAACAACTATGGCATAGTGAAAACGGAGACCCTCATAGATTTCGGACCCAATACAGATCGTTACGTAAGGCGAATCAATGCTACGGAACCCGTCGAATGGATATTTACACACGAGAATTTTGCTCCAAGATCTCTGAAAGGTAAGACTTGAATATATATAGCATATCTGATTAAATAAATTTAACAAATTTTAATATCTGAATTTCTTATACGTACCTATGCAATAGTTTAACAAATTCAATTTTGCTTTAGTTAGGTAAATTTCCGATCTTTTGAATTTATGCAATATGTACATACAAAATATGATATCGTTGTTGGTTAACCAGCATCGTTAATTTCATAAATCAATTGTGTAATTGTACAACGTTCTTTTTCCTCAAAATTTTGTACGATGGAACCCAAAATATGGCTGAATATTTCATTGGTCATCAATAGCGTCCCAGTGCTGGGAATCCACTACGAAAGGGCTGCAGGACTGCAGGTTCAGGACCTAACGTATCTTAGAAAATAAATTATGACGAGTAAGCTTCATTGACAAACACACGCACAAAGATACGTAGACCCGAAAACAAATGTTCAAATTCATCATTCGAATACCGGGAATTGAACCCGAGGCTATCGGATCTCAGTGCAAGGATACTAGCCACTAGACCACGGCGACCGTCATACCGTACTTATAAGACTAACTTACAATTTATATATATACAATTTATTACTGCGCGGTTACCACAACAATTAAGGTTTAGTCCGTTAAATTACAAGATAATAAAAAGGCTAATCACTGAATACAACATCTGCATTCTTCCTTCAGTAAATTTGTGTTAACTGAAGTAACAAGGCATTTTTCATTTGATAATTTTACTCAGCAGTAGAACGCAGAATAGGGTCTTCTCATTCACCCACTTCTAGGATAAAGTATTAGGAACACGTGCAAACACTAAATTTAAGCTGTATTAAAGTTATTTTTTAACTTCCAGATGACTCGGACACACCTAGAAGATATCACACTACTATAGAAGTTACCACAGCGAAGCCGAAGGCCAGAAAAAGCACTAAGAAATCCAAAACACATAACAAAAAGAAGCAAAAAAGAAAACCAAAAGGTGTCAGAAAATGTATCGTGAAGTTTTTGAACAAAGGTGGTAAAACTGTATTAGGATTTTATCCGATTATCAAAAGCTAAACAATGTTGGACGTGGTCAATTCTCAGGTTAAAAAGCCGCAATCCTTACACACTTGCGTTCAAACGCAATCACGCAATCTGAAGTAAAGTAACGATTTGACTTTAGCACGCCTAGAATAAACCGGTTCAAGCGTGACTTAAAATACCCATATTATAGCTAACATGGGATAAAAAAGGCGGAAGCGAGTTCCATAATCTGGCAGTTCGATAAAATTTGACGCCGAGTGTTTATTTCAATTTAAAATTATAGAATAAAAACTAATCTGAAGTCGCGACAGTCAGTGACTGATTTATATTTATCAACTAACTTTTAACTTAGAGTGTTTTGTACAAGTTTGTTCGTATAACCTCTTCACTGGACGAAAATATAAATAACGCATAATTTTGACACGCACAATTCGACTGTATTTTTTAATGTCTTAAGTACCTGATTTCTCAGAAACCGTAGGACCGATTTAAAAAACTTTTTTACTGTTGAGTCAGGCGTTACTTTGCGGAAATCCATTCATAATAAGATGGTATATAAAAAAATATTTAGTATTTTTACGCCTTATCTTATTTTTTATTGTTTGAAAAAGTATAGGTACTCCTGGAGTGTTTCCATTTCTGTCCAAGTTTGGCCGGTTGGCGCAGTTAGCATTAACCTTGCCTTCAGCGTCGCTGGTATCGGGTTCGATCCCCGGACAGATCAAACATTTGTGTGCATGAACATGTCTGTTTGACTTGTGTCTGGGTGTTTATAATATTTAGGTAAATTTTTATATATATAAGTATGTATATCAGTCATCAGGTTACCTTAGCACAGGCTTTGCTTAGCTTGGGACCTGAAGATTATTGTGTGGATGTTATCCATATCATTATTATTATTGGTTTAAACTTTTCGTTTCTCGGAGTTTTTGCTCCGGTTATATAGAATAACACGGGTATGGTACCAAGTGCTATTCTAGATTTGTATGAATACTTGCGGGTACTGCGTCTGTTTGTCGGACTCTAATTGTAAGAACTCTTTGACTATTCTGCACGTATTTAGTATCGCTGCCTTTTGTAGTTGTATTTATGTTAACTTGTGAAGACCCAATGTATTTAAACTCCAAAAAATATGCGTAGGTGTGACGCCTGTTGCAGATATCACGATTGGTACTATGTAAACCGTGTTCATTTTCCATAACCTATTCACTTCTTGTTGCAGTTCAGTGTATTTTCTTATTTTCTCTGCTTTATTATTACTATATATCAGTTTTATCAAAAACAGTTCAGAGGTTTGATGTTTAAATGGAAATAACTGAAATAATTCTGTCGGTGCCTGCCGTAATAGAAGTCAGGAATCACTTACTTTTTTTTAAAGAACTAGTAAAAAAGCCGTTGATGTAATGCATACAGGTTGCAAGTGTGCAATCAACGTAATAATTCTTATACTACCTAATAGAAAAGATAGACAATATCTCCATTCTACAATCGGACAAGTAGAGATACTGTAAGGTGCCACCGTTCATGATAGAGGTTCCACGGACTCGCACAAAATGCTTCGCGTCTACATTTATTGTGTGAACTGCCAGGTTGTGGAATTCGCTGCCAAGTTCTCTATTTCTCGATTGCGAATATATAATTTCGCAATAATATCGATTATATAAAAAAAAATATTTACCAAAATATGTTAATCTATTACACAGTACTTAAAATAACGAAATACGATGCTAAGTCTTTAACAATGTGTAAGTAGGTTCATTATAATACTAATTTATGGTTTGAGTCCCAAGCTAAGCACTAGACTTGACAATAGATAAGCTATTAAGTAATAGATTCAACAACATTTGACACTTGTGACTACCATGTAACATTTACAAACACCTACTGGATCCGTACAGATATAATTATAAACTCATTCGATTGTAAGTTTGAACGCCTATTATGGCTGGGAATAGAACCCAAGATCTCCTGCTCATGAACAAAATTTTGCTAACCGCCAAGCTAATATAATCTCATATTTTATTAAATATTACTATGAACTCTTTTATTTAAATTTCAGAGGACGATGATCAGATTGGTGGAGGAAAAAGGCATAAGAAAAGAGGCAATAAGTTCTATAAAATGCAGAAAAAGTATTTAATGCCGTTGATTCTTGGACTTTTGGCTGCCAAAAGCTTGCTGATACCAATCGCGTTAAAAGCTCTGGCATTTTTATCGGCTAAAGGTGAGACTATCCTGCTATTTACTTTTTATATCTTTAAATCAACCCATAGCTTGCCACTGCTAGGAATGTGTCTATTAAGGGAGTGTAGGCTAGTCCACGAATTAAGAAACTAAGGAAGTACTAAGGAACTAAGGAAGTTTATCTCACGAAATTGTGAGATCGGGACTTCATTTAACCTCGAAATTTTCTCCGTTATGGAAGTTCTTCGAGCAGGTGATAATTAATTCTACATCTGGCTATATGTGCTTGTGTCAGAAATTAAGAAGTGCCTGCTTACTTGAATATAGGACTAATCTCCCGGTGTTTTAGTTCAGAAGTAAAAGGTTTACCGATATTTTTATTAACACTGACTGTTCTTATCAATTAAAGTAATTTAACTATTCATAGTCCATACCGAAAAAGATTGAAATTCCCTGCAACTTATGTGATATAACACATCAAAACTTATAATTATTGTTGAGGTAAGTTACGTTAGCTTTCTTCTTTTCTTTTTCTAAGTTTAAAAAAAATTTAGGCTAAGTCATAACCATCACTCTCCCTTGCCTGACGTCGTTTACAGTTTTGTAAAAAAAACACTTAATCTAATAAATTACTTCACAGGTCTGATGATGGGTTTCTTTTCAACTGTAATGGCTTCAGTACTGAGTCTCAAAGGCATGTTTGATCACCACCACAGCTCGCAGAACAGAAAGGATGACACGAAAACTCAGGTGGAAATTATCCAAGTACCTTCGAAGAGTGAAGATCACGTCTACTATAACGACGACCATTATAAAAGAAAAGGAGACTATGTGACTGATATACCAGGGTTCAATCCTGTTGATTATTTTAGAGTTGACAGTAATAAGATAATGGTATAGTTATAGTATAATTAATGCTTAGTTTTTTTTTAATTTATGGTTTGCACGAAAATATATTTATATAATATTTTATTTTGTACACAAAATTTACTTTAATAAGATATGAATTCAATGGTATATACTCTATGTTAGAAATATTCGCAATATGAGGAACTGGGTAGGTATCAAAAATACCAATAATTTCGCAAATTATTATGCTGTCCATTTGCATTGATTAAAATATAGTCGCCGTCTAAAAGTTGCTGATAAAATGTAGTATAATACTTTTCAATAACTTTATATTTTTCATTTAGCGCCACCGTACTCGCTTGAGTAGTAGATTTTCGTCATCAACGGCTCAAATAAACTCAATAAATTATTCTAATATAAAAGATATATGACTCAAAGTTACTGTACTCAAACAAGTACAGCGGTGCTAAATGGTATATTCGTACAACATGAACTTGAGAAATTTTTGAGATATTTTTAAGGATTTCACCTCCCTAAGTTTCGTATAATTATTTTGCATAGAGACTGTAAAAACGTAAATATTTGATTTATTTCTGTACCTAATCTTTTAGTTCTTATAATACTAATCAGCAAGGCTTAAAAGTAATAATAAAGTATAACCAATTGTAAGGTCTAAATTGTCCAGATTACTCATAAGTTTAATAATTATCAAAATTGTTAATTTAAAAAAAAACCTTAAATTGTCTTTGATATGACTAAATATAATAATAGTAGTATATTTGGTAAGCTGACGTAATTTTGTTAAGCAAGCTTGAATTGTAGATATAAATTTTATATTTTTAATATTTAATAATAATTAATAAAATATATATTTCAGAGCAATGTACATTTTTCATTTAAATAAGTAGGTTATACGTATCTGATTATAAAACTTAGCTTTAATTAGTTAGTGTAGATTAACAAAAAAAATGTGTAAAAAATTTTAGGTACATGATTAGTGAATAGGAATTCAGTCTTATAATTTTGTAATCATAAAAATATTGAAATTGTGTTCATTTGAATTCTTACTGGTGCGGAAAATCAATTTTTACCCATCAATAGCGAGTATTGTAGCGGTAATAAGTTTTCTTTCTTAGTAATTTAAGAAAATATTGCTTATTTTTTGAGGTTCCTTTGTTTAGATCATGCACAATATTTATTTTACTCCCATTATTAAATTGAACAATTATCGCGTATGTATTAGTCGATGTAAGATATTTGTCCATGCTTAAAACTGGACTAATGTGTAAAACACCTATAAATATTAAATGTATAATTATTTAAATTTATCTGTTAAATTAATAATAAAATACATAACCAATGACATTACTTGTGTATATTTTTCCAGTTTTTATCACTGTTAATTACAAATAAATACAAACTGTTCTACACTATGGTAACTTATTTTAATTTATTGCATCAATAAATAAATCTTACACATTATTTATTAAATAATTTTATATTTATACTAAAAATAATGGAAATATTTACAATAGCGCGAACCTTACAGCTAACATTACAAATGTTTACGAAATTATCTGTCTGAAAATAGAGGAAAACAATTTTTTTTTTTCATATGATAAATAACATTCAATACTAGTTATTGTCAGTATTTCTGATTAATTAGGATCGATAAAAAGCATTATAATGTAACAGTCATTAAACGCAGAATAAAATTACTTTCTAATGTAAACTTTATAGTTTGATCCATCGTAAAAAGCTTACAAATAGAAAGAAGGAATATTATAAGGACAAATTTGCAAACAATTCAGAATGTATGATTGATGTTTTGAAAGAACATGTCGTTAATCATAACTTCAACTATTACCTAATTGAACTGATAGTTTTTAAAATTATATCCATCCTTTTCCCACTTATGAAACCAAAATGAGAGAATATAATTTCAGAACTGTCAAACTAGGATAATAAGTCTGACCTGCCCGTATAACGGTCAATGACTTTTAGAACTAATACACAAACGGAACTACATTGCAAAATCATCACTAATAAACACAGACTAGTCAAAACATTGAGCAGCAAAACGAATTCGAAATGAAAATGCTACAAAAGCATGGATGGCAACTGCGATTTCGTCGACTTTGTTCATTCACATTCACTATCTTATAGTCAATATCCACCCTTTTGCAGCCCCATCACTGCCGCAAATAAGGCGAAGAAGAATCCAGCTAAACCAGTTGCTCCCACCAGTAACACTAGACCTCCAATCATTACAGGCACTAGTGCAAAATACTTCATCTTATAGGCCAGCAATAGAGGCAACATGTATTTTTTCATCTTGTGAGGTTTGAGTTTCGTCTTCTTCCGTTTATTGCCTTTCTTTTTGGTCTCTTCTAAATCTTCTACTTCAAACTCTTCCATTTCATCGTCTTCATCTTCGTCATCGTCATCGTTCACGCCCAGCATATCTAGAATTGAAAAAAAATAGATTAAAAAATGTAATATCACTAATATTAAAAGACGACATCATAAAAATAACTTGCGCACAGATATATAGAGAGTACATTTGGTAAAACAAAATCAATTATTTTTTCAGAATTTAGAATTTTATTTTCAATAGTTCCATAGCGACGTAAAAACACTAATCATAATCATCTTATCTTATATAAAAAGTTTTGTTCTCAAACTACAAGTGGGCGCGGTTGTTATAATCTTTAAATAATTAATATTTATGTTTTATTCACAATATTAAAGTAATTTAGTTTGATCCGCTTATATTCTGATATATATGCCTAAAATATTTATAATATTAAACGACATTAAATAATTCTAATTTAAATTAGACTCATTAATTATTTGATGATCACATACTTAGCAAATAAATATAAAAGAACATTATAATGACGATGGCTTGTATCATGCGTTTTTAAAACTCTCCTTTTTATGTGCGTGTGTATATCTTAAGCTTATTAACTCAGATTATTACCTACATAATTAAAACTAATAACGATGCAATTGTTGTCGTAATTTTTTTCTATCTAGATTATGATAACTTTAAATACTTGGTTTGAAACTTAAACATAAATAGAAACTGCCTTGTAAAAAAAATAAAAATATTTAAGCTACAATAATACATAATAAGTTAATATAATGTAGATATATTGTGATTAATTTGCGTGTCCAGTACAAGCATTTATTAAATTAGATGAAATAAAGAAAGAAAGTGTTTTAGTAATGACAAACTTAATATTATAAGTAACGAAAGTATTGGAGTTAAAATTACCATATCCGTATAATATCGTTATTAGATTATTCCTGACATATTCAACACACCTAAAATATATATTCAAAATCATTTAAATACTTAATACTAACTAATAACAGAGTAGCGTAATGATTTTGCTGTAAATAAAACTAATTTTAGTCATAAAACTATGATATAATTAACTAACTGTCTAAATCAAACAAAAACAAAAATAGATGAACCGCGAACGCAGGAGAGTTAATCTTTTTATATTTAAATCAAATTATTTTATTTCAATTGCGATTAATTTTCAAAAACAATTAGCAAATCCGCAACTGCTACCAACTAAACGCTCATCTAATAATTCAAGTTACTAATAACTACAATACAAGCGCAAAAAGTCTCAATTATCAAACTAATAAAAACATGACATTGATTGCCACACTGGGTTAGCGTAGCAATGCGTCCCGGAAGGCTTTTCACTAACACACACGATATTTCCCAATTAATCAGTTATTTACTTCCTATTTGTTTGACGGCAGAATTGGCTTGCTAAATGAATTTGAAATGTTAATTGCAGTCTTGACAGGTAATAAGAGTTATAGCGTGTGAGATATGATACAAAATAGCTTCAGTTTAATTACACCTAGATGATGTTATTTTTATTTTTAGACGGAAATAGTTAGTGTTACTGAAGTTATAGTTGATCATTAATACTTAATTTTATTTTTTTGACTGCTCTATACATTCTCATAAGGATATAATTAAGAGTTAGTTTTAATTTATTAGTTTAGCGACTCTATTATAGAGACTTCACTGTATGTCTGTTACCAGGGTGTATTTCATGATTCTTGATAGGTAGACAGTGGAAATTTTCATCAGCGATGTAGATGATGCCGCTTTAGCAACAAATACTAAAAACAGATGGATTTCTCGATATTAGTAACAACAACACAGAAAATTGAACTATTGTTCTGTGTCATAATGGTACGGGGCCCTACATTCGCGAGTCCGACTCGCACTTGATCGATGTTAATACTTAGCTATGGCTTCCTGGACAGTTTGTGTGGAAAACAAGCACTTGCAAAGCATTCAACCACTTCAATAAAGCTCGTGAACAATTGTAAAAGTTCTCTTTCGGACTGATAAGAATTAAATTAAAAAAATATGTTTACACGTTTTGTACATTATGCATATTTAATTAGTAAGAAAATAAAACTTGAGTTTTAACTATTTTTTTTTAACTATAATCTA
Organism: Ligdia adustata; assembly: GCA_947049295.1. Lineage (NCBI taxonomy): Eukaryota > Metazoa > Arthropoda > Insecta > Lepidoptera > Geometridae > Ligdia > Ligdia adustata. The sequence goes on along the minus strand of OX346236.1, from coordinate 3,685,249 downwards.
CCAAAACTCGCTATAAACTTGCTCCAAGTTTTAGCAACGTAAGTTCGTAGCAGGTAAGACTACGCATGGGCGTAGGTGTTCGTAGCTTCAGACACACAATTTTTAACGTAGCGCTATTAATATTTACCAGACTGCGAAAGAAGGAGGGTTTTGTTTTTCGAATGTATATATGTATGTATAATTCTTCAGCACTCTCCTGAGCCCAAACGGCTTGTCGTATTTTTATGTGAGTGATGTCAAAAGATTTTGTTTAAGTCGTGAGTCGTGGTTTATGAATAAAAAAATTAAGAATTTTGGCGCCAAAAGTCATTTCAAAAAAAATATAATTCGAATGTACATTATGTAAGTATGTATGTATGTCTAGCTGTCCAAGTGTTAGACTCTAAATATTTGTGACATTACAGCATAAACTGATAAATTGATTTTGAAGTGTCATGAGATTTGCCTTTTCAGATGGTAATAAGCTATACCTATTGATTGTATCCGCCAGTATCACTCGTTTGGATACAAGGTTTAAAGCTTTTGCTGTCGGATTTTTTTGAAATCGCTCCTTAACTCTTGTTTACTGTATTATTTAGTATGGATACACTGTTACAAAAATATTACTGTTGTAACTAATTTCAACTAGTTTGATGTATAGCGTATTACGCAATAGCGGGTTAGCAAGAAAGAAATTACACTCAAAATCAAATAACCAAAGTTATAAAAAATTCAGAATGTTTATTTTAATAGTAACTCAATAAGTAAATCTGAACAGGCCTGATAAAAAAAATAATATATAAAGTATCATTATAATGACTATAATAGTTTTTCCATTTCATTTGTTTACAGTAACAGAGAAATACACTAATGCTTTATTTATTTAGAAAGCAATTGACTCTTGACCTAATCAAAATCAGATTATACATTTCGCAATTCGGAGAAGTTGTCAACGCTATCACACATTTGAAACCCAACATTTGTACTTCATTAAACCCAGTGTACCGTGACAGATTCAGTGGACCAATGCAACAGTTATGAATATTAGAGGCAAGCGGAAATAATGGCACGTCTTTGAAATTCAGGGCTTCGGTGAGAGTGAAGCAGTGGCGAGTAATGATAGAGCGGAGGTTGATTGGTTTGATTGAATCTGGCGACTGCTATACGAAGAACATTTTGCTTCCATAACCTTCTAATTCTTAATTCGTACCTCGTTGTTCTAAAAGGTTTTATTAAATATCGGGTTAAAGTTAGAGGCTGTACTGTACAAAGTACATAGCAGGTCTCTCAGCTTTGCCCGACAAATTTGAGTCTTCTTAGAACTAACTTATTTACAAAATAAGTTCATGAGCAAGTAATATAGCTGCTTACGTAGTGACAAATATGCACGAGTGCTAAAATTGACAGTGTACAATTTTAGCACTCGTGTTAATGTCATTTTATAAGTTAAAATTACTGTACGTGAAGTAGTAAAAACCTCTAAAATTATTTTTTAAAAGTGCAATTGTAATATGTTTTCGATTGCAAAAATCAAACATTATACAGAGCATCTAAAATAAAATAAAAAATAAGTTTTTTTTTAATTTTTTGATCAGAGTCTCATTTACTCAAGAAAAACTATTAATTGCAACGCAAGTATCTCCTAAACAAACACCTAGTTAAGGGGTCATACTCCACTGAACCGCCGATACCTGAGTAATTATTGCTTGCGCCTTGACTGCACACTGGACAAGCGCTATCGACCAATAATGGTCATAATCGAAACTTTGCTATTAACCCGTCCGCGCAACCATTAAAGCAAACAGAGCAAAGTAAGCAACTTGTCAGTTACTAAGCGAATATGGTAGATATTATTTTTCAGGTGTTTACGCAATGATAGACAACTCTTTATTCAAAAACCAGCTTAACAATAAATAAATAACATAGACAAAATTGTAAACATATTCTAGGTTTTAAATGGTGGGCTTATCGCTTAAAGCGATCTCTTCCAAGCAACCAAGCACGTACAAGATAATTACATAATATTAAAGAGGCCTTAAAATATTACACTATCAACTTAACAACTCTCAATACAAATATATAAATATAATACATATATATATATATATATATATATATATATAAATACAATACATACAAATACATATACAATACAATACTAGGCATGGAAATAAATGGACAAATTATCTAGTAATAATTAGACGAAACAACTTTTAGTGCTATAGCGATAGATAATGAACTATGATTCGATGCTTAAAAACGTTCAATGAGATGTTAACAATATTATTAAACCCATAAGTAGTTTAGATGGCTCGATACTATCTTATCATGTTTGTACTCTTACTTATGATCTTTGAAGATAACAGTAAAAAAATATAATACTATTTTTATTGTATGCGTTCTCTTCTATAATGTATTTATAATAATGATGTATTATCTCTTGTTACGGTTGTAAAACATATATATTAGGTTTATAGATACTTAGACAGAGTATCAGCATCACGATATTAACTTTGATATTTTATTTTATAACGATATAACGTAAGTTGTAGAATGGTAAATGTGTGTGCGAAGGCATGGAAAATGTATGGCAAAATAAAGTAATCATAAATAGAGTAGTTCTAGATTGCATTCAGTGTTTACAATACTCAGAACATTGGAGTGCGTTGTATTTGTAGGCCCGTAAAGGTTTATGACTGTATTAACGGAGCCGACGCATGTATTCAAGAATCCGTTTCCACACCATTGAACTTTCGATCAATTTTAAATACTCGTACCATTATATTTTAAATATAATATTTTTAAATTAATTTCTGTGGCAATTCAACGCGGAAATGCTGCCAGCATTCTTGGGACTCTGCCACATGGACATCATTTTATTACAAACTTTTAATCTTTTTTTTTACAGTTTAGATTCCTTTTAGGTTACTTAGAGTGTTTTGTATAAATTATATAATATGACACACGGCAAACGACACTAATAAATGTTTCCATTAGATGAGTAAGAGAAACTTTTGGTCATAATCTAAACTGGTACAGTGCACAATGACCCTAATGGGTTTAATGTTCTATAAATTCTAATGATATTACTTGAAGATAGGGTTTTTGTCAATTTAAAGAAAGTGACTTTCATGTTTTCATGTCTTAGAACTTTATAGTAAAAGTTTCCTTTTTATCGTAACTTAAAGACTACAAACCCAATATTTTGATGGCAATAATGATCCAATTATATTTAAATATGAAACAACACAGAACCTAAACCACAGAGCCTTTTAATATAGAATTTGAAGAGTGTATTCATTATAGAGTGTAAAACTTACTAAGTTTTTTTTTTAAATTAAAACTCTGAGGGCATCAAATTAGGTTACAAAGTTTTATCGCTGCGGGTGACAGCTACCAGTAATAACATTATACTTGTAACTAAATCAATTTATAAATTAAACAGTTACAGGTTGAGTACATACAACGAAGAATAACAACTTCCTTATGTTTTGGAAGTCAGCTAAACAAACGCAATAATAAGTCATGCGTGTGATTCTAGTGTGTATTTGCATGTTACACGTAGGTTTCAATGTACTCGTATAATTCCTCGAATAGCGGAACTTTTATAATTCTAATTACAATAGTAAAACATCAAGTCAATGTCTTAATTTTTTGCGTCTAATTTAGGTTTGCATTTAAATTAATGACTGAAATTAGTTTGTCAAATCAGCATCGCCAGAGAATGTGATGACTTAAATTTTTGTAATATATCACTTTTCTTTCGTCATGGATGGTTGCTTTTGTTAACAGATTCTTGCTATGATTCTATTGTTTCTAGAAGTTGTTAAGATATTTCAAATAATTAACATATAAGTTGATACTTCAGATATTAATAGAATGTATAAGTATATTTTAATATATTATTGAAATCACCTACTTTCATTTATAAAAATTATCTTGCTGTACTTGGTCATAACTTAAGCTGGAGGGTCAGTAAAGCTTGTTATTGAAGTTAGTTCAATAACTTACTTCTTAAAGGTTATCAATTCAGTGACGTAAACCTCTTTCAAATAAAATTTAACAGTTAAAATACAATTATTGGATTCAACAACAGCTGTCAAATCTAAAATTAAAAATAAAATATTTGTCTTTAAACGTACCTGAAAGTGACCGTCTCGATGCAGTCTGCTCCGTGAACCCTTCTGGTTTTTCAATTATCGGTTCATCATCCTCATTCAAAGACCTCTGATACTCTTCGTTCCTCATCAGAGGAATCGCCAACGGCACGAATCTCGCATGTCTCGCCTGCCGACCCTCACTTGCGTTACTTTTCTCTTTGGAAATCGAATAAAAATTGCCAGGGAAAAGTATTTGTGGTTTATATTTTGCATCTTCCTGTGTATAGTAAGTGTTCTTTTCTACTTGCTGCTCGACTTTAAGGGGAATCGCTCGAGGCTTGAAGGCGAATCTAGCGTAAGGAAGATTGACGCCTCTAGAAGTACCCTCGTAGTTAGATGGCTGGATAACAATAGAAGCACTGGTAACATTCACTACCGAAGATCCATCTACATTAGAACTGGACATTGACCAGAGCTTAGTCAATTTATTTTCGTACTCATCGTCCGCTCCAGACAAAACCGCGTACCACAACACTATTAGAGTCTGACACTTCATGTTTACGTTTGTTCTAATTCACTTTCTTTCCCAACTTATAACCCCCGTCTCGACATTTTGTTGCAAGCGATCGCGCAAAACTGAATCACTATCACAAGTTGACGTTATATTTATACAAGTGTAGTTAAAGTTGCGTTTTTCCCGGCCGGTCACGGTTGGGCGGCCGCTTCCTTGGGCGCCGATTCCGATATGGGTAAAATACATAAGTCGCAAAAGTAAAAACTTGTGGTGAAATAGCAACGCGTCGCTTCTTCCGCTAATGGCGGCAGACTGATTCGGTTTTCTCCAATGCAGGGGTAATTTTGTCTCGTTATGGTGTCATTATTTTGTGCTATTTTCGTGTCGCGATCTGTCCTCTGGGTTGTTAAAGTTCGGGGATTGGTATTAAGATGTCAGTCAAAAGTTTGGCAGTTTTTTTTGTGTTTTTATCAGGTCGTAAAAAACGTAGGTATTTCTAATATTTTAAAACGCATTTTCATCAAAATCTGACAGAGAATATAAGGACAAGGACTCAATATGAAATACTAGATTAATCTAATGAAAGATATAAAATTTATAAGAAATATATCAATAATGTTTTGAACTTGATTTAAAAATGTAAACAGTGTTTATAGACTGTAAACTCGTAGTATATCAACATTATTAAGCGCAAATGTAGCGTGCACGCTACATTTGCGCATTGCTGCAGTCAGCTGTTGTATAGTCTCGTACATAAATGCATGAAGCGTTGAAACGAAAAATAAGCTGCCAATGATAGCACCAAACACTTACAAAAGGAACCAATTTCGATTGAAATAATATTTTTATTTAAATTGTCCTGAAAAATATTGGCTTAAATGCAGGTCAATACGTGATTATGTCACTATAGACTTGTTTGACGAGCTGTCCTATCTACTGAGACTGCCATATTGGCATAGGAAAAAGCAACCGCTTCTTGTGACAGGTCATAATTCACTTCGGAAATGTTTAGCATGAATACATGGGTTAGTAGTATTAACTTAGTAGATGTTTTGGAGCCTAATATAACAGTTATGGATAAGCCAAAGAAGTGTTATAATCCTATTGACCTTAGATTTAAATGTTCCAAATATTTAGATGAAAAATATTTAGGGTTCTATAAATTATTTTCGGATGGATCGTTAATGAATGATGGTAGAGGTTTCCATTCTCAGCATTTATAGATGCTGAGAATGGAAACAGCATGAAGTTTTTAATAAAATCTAAAATTTGCGTAATGCATTTAGAGCTTATCGCCATATCAGAAGCACTGTCTTATATAGAATCTATAAACAGTGACAAATTTGTAATTTTTACGGATTCTAAGAGCGCCATGTTTCATTTATCTCGCTGTGTCAGTGATTCCAGCTTCAGAGGTGTTTCTATTCATATAGTACCTATCATAAATAATATTCGTTGTTTGATGAGTAAAAACAAATGTATTAAAATTCAGTATATTCCTTCTCACGTCGGTCTTGTCCCCACAAGACCGACGTGAGAAGGAATATACTGATTAGAGCTTATCGCCATATCAGAAGCAGGAAGAAGATATTCAAACTAAAGAAGCCACCTCGGATGGAGAAATAATCAATTGTTAACCTAACTTTACAGGCTTAGTCCCTATAAAAAATAGTAGTTTTAACATTTGGTCCGAATATTTGAAAGATCGCTAACTAGAGGTATATGGTACAAAGTAATTCAACCTTCGCTTCCTCGTTCTCCATGGTTTCTCTCGGACGATATGGATAGGAACGAAATAGTTACATCTGTGAGAGTTCGTTCTGGTCATGTTCCACTAAATATGTTCGGTCATATGATGGGTAAAACAGAGTCTGCTACTTGTGATCGATGCGGTACTATTGAGGATGTCTACCAAGTTTTGATGGAATATGCCTTGAGCGATGACTTGCGCCGTCAATTGTTTCATCGTAACCATGTCTTCTGGCAGCTGGGGGATGTAACAACGTGCTGACGGATCCAGCGTCACCAGATGCCAGAGGTCTGTACAATGTATATTGAGCAGCTGTTAGACAACGAAAACTATTGTTATAATTAATAGTTACAATAAGATTAGTTATAATGGTGTCATTTTTATACAAAACACTGGATAAAAAATTATAGATTAAAAAAAATTGTATTGAAATTTTAAACTCTAACTACTAATATGTATTTGGCAGGAACTTACATGCTTTGGCTTCAGAAATAAATAATTCTTATGTGTTTTACATTATTTAGTAAAAAAATTGCCGGAACATTGTAAGGTTAGGTGAGGGTAGCAGAAAAGTCACCGAGGGTTATCCTAATTATTTTATTTAAATCTTTGAACTTCATAATGAGAGGACTATCGATTCGTCGGAATCTTTTTTTTTTTGTGTGAGATCCCGAATTTCTCAGCTATACCTGGCCCGATTTGTTAAGTGCTTATTTTAATCTAGTAGTTTGGAAATCTTGTACTTTCTACATTCAAAATAATTAAAAAAAATGCTTACTTAATTGAAGTCAAGTTTTCACATTATTTGGAATTAATTATTTCAATTATAACAATATTAAAATTATTATTATAATTATGTAAAAATTGTGATGCTGACTGTACATAATAAGTATTATCATTACAAAGCAATTACAAACCATAAACATTATTATTTGTTCCACCATCGAGACAAAGACAATCCACTTTTACCTAGCTTAGATCTTATGACTAGATTTTCAGGTGGTCTGATAAGTATACGCATGAGATTAACGAGCTGTAAAAATGGCCAAGTGTATTTCTTACTGTTTTAGGATTCCGTTGCAAGAAAACTTATTGGAACGCTTGATCGGAATAACGCGTGATCAAACTAGAGTTTACTTAGTCCAACGTATAACATTAAGCGTGGTATTAACGCAGCATGCTGATTACGCCGCTCACTGAAGTTGGAGCATTTGTATTATCTGTGGATCTTTTAGTAATATTACGGTACTTTTTTCGCCGTAGTTAGTCATTTCGTTTTTTTTAGTAAAAGCGGGTATCCATATTTATTTTTGTAAAAGGTTTTTTTTTGAGAAAATATCAAATACGGGGATATTATAGTGCAGAATTCGAAAAATATATTTCCCTTTATTATTATTTGACTGTGGGTTCAGCTACCCACAATTTCGTTAGCAATTGGTACATTGCATAATAATGTCCGTGGGACTTAAAAATATGTATTACATATTTAACTTTTTTACCCAAAGGGTAATAACGGTATCCTATTACTAAGATTTCATGGCCCAATTGTCAGTTGATCCATTTGTTCGTCTGTCTGTCTATCACCTTGTGATATCTATGGCTTGTCGTATTTTCGATAGTATTTAGATTCGTCTTAGTCGTCAGAGCGACACTGGGTACATCAAAATAAAAAATGAAAAAAGAATTAAGGATGATACACAGATTTATCGATTCAGCAGTCGGGTTTTTTCGAACTCGCTTCTAACCACTTGTTATAGTATCTATTCATAGTGTCTCATAGTGCAAGCCAATTTTTTGAAAAGAGTAATTTCCACACCGGTCAACTTGCGGGTTTTAGTGAAGTATACCCTACACTTTAAAAATTATTAACCTTCTCCGAAAAGACGGTTTCCCCACGATATTGTCCTGCACTCACAAAGTAAGTTTATTTAATTTTAAAAACCCAGAGGAATGAACTTGAGATAAAGCCTGCTTTAGAGGCAAGAGGTTTGCCAACCAATAATATCTACGGAACCCTACCGTATGCGACTCGACACGCATTTGTAATTTTTCAAACCAATGTCAAACCACTCGCCATCTATTCGTGTCGAACGCTCATTTCACAACTATTCAAAACCTTATTCGGAATTTAGTATAATAATCGTAGAAACAGCAAATATACACATAAAAACACATTGGAATCACACCCAAGAACCAACCTAGCGAGACGCACGCGCGGAAATCTTGCACTTCCATGCCAGTTAGCTAATTGGCTTATTCAATGTTCTATAAGCAAATTAGAAAAGCGGAATTGGTAGTTAATCAATTAACACCAACAAAGAACGCAATTTTTAACAGAAATGTGTGATAATACTTAAGTCTATATTATTATTTAGTCTACAATTTTAGTCAATACGATTTAGCAAAAAAATAAATTCACAAGTAGGTAAACTAAATTCTTATCAATTGTGCTTTTAATCTTTTTTACAAAATTACATTGTCAGCCGACTGCGAAAGAAGGTGGGTTATGTTTTTCGAGTGTATGTATACATGTATGTATGCATGTGTGAATAAATGGCTTGTCGTATTTTTATGTGAGTGATATGAATAGATTTGTCTTAGTCGTGAGAGCGAAATTGGTTACTCAAAAAAAAAAAAATAAGGTTTTTCCAAAAGCAAAGTCAAAAAATATATTTTAAAAATACATCGTGTGTGCTGTGAAAAAAAAGTGACGTTGATTACGAATAATAAATTTAACTTAAATGTTTTATTGTAGTTTGGAAGAGGGAATTTAAGTTAAAAATATACCTACCTACAGGTTTAAAGATTTAGCGGTCGGTTTTTTAAAATCGCTTATGACCACTTCTTTTCTCCACTAATTTAGCAAACTTTTGTTTACAAGTTGTTTGATGGATTGGATTCAAAGTTATTTAGAAGATCAGCATTATTTATCATACTATTTATTTATTGTTTACCTAATTTGTAAAAAGAGGATGTTCTGAATTCTGGAACCTTATATATATATATATATATATATATATTTCCCAGAGACGGCTAAACAAATTTAAAAAAATATTTCTCATTAATTTTTACGGGGTAATCACATTATTAGGCACGTAAAAATTGCATTCTCGGCGCGATTATCTATCTAATCGTTTCATTGTCAAAGTGACATTAGTTTCTTTTGTAGGTAGGTAAGGTATTGCAAATGATCCCATATTAATAATACATTATAACATAATCAAAATCGGTCCAGTAATTTGAGTAATAGTTAGTTGTCTCAACAGGAAAAAATAATTATCTTTTGTCACCTTTTTAGTCATGGGAGACAGAAAGGAGTTTTTATTCCTGTTTGTTAAGAGCACAAATTTTTCTTTATAAAAAAAAAACTTAAAAAAACAAGCACTTGAACGATTTCGTAAATTGTGGAATCTTAATTAGTGTTGTTTTTGCATATTTATTCCAAATATTATTGAAATATTTTAGTAAATGGCACGGTAGCATATTTCCCTTCTTTTAAAAAAAATAAACACCGATATATCTAAAACTGACAGATGAAAGAACACTTTGCCTGGTATTATAATACCAGTATATTTTCGAAAGGTCTTAAAATTTTCGCCATTATTCGACATAAATATTCATCATTCAAGATACCTATAGTCATTGATGCTAATAATTATTAATGTACTCAGCAATATTTTTCAATGCAGTGAATCGCTACGATGGCAAAACAATGCTTTGTGTAAGTTAGCTAGCTGCCTACGTGCCTAAGTATTCTGCCTAGAAAGTATCTGATAGTTGGCATAGGTGGCGCTAAAATCATCATCCAGTCCTAATTCTAGTATTAAATTAATGTAAGAAACAATTTTATAAATTTTATAGTTAATTTTTATATAAACATTTATTATTCTATAGAGATGATAGTTTAACTCTACAGTTGAAAAATAAAACTAAAATAATAATATATAATTTGAAAGAAAATAAGATTCGTTATTTCTTATATATAAAATATGAAAAATCTCAACAGATATTTAAATATAATTTATCTGATCGATAACATTCGCATAGGGAAAATTAATTATTGATAATAATAGTTTTTGTATTACGGAGTTTTTCTTTGATGCGTTATTAGTAGGTATCTAATATTTTATTATTTTTCAAATAGGTATTTTGTAATAATTAGTTAAAATCCAGACATAATTATAGCAAAGAAGAAACGTATATGCATAACCATTCAGCGTAGTAATGCTGCTAGCATCTAGGCACGGTGCCCTCTGATGGTCGGTTTTTAGCATTCGGATTATCTGTAGATTTTAAGTGGTCAATAGGTAATCCATCTGCTATTTTTTTTTATCTAATTATCTTTATATAAATAAATAGATATTATATTATATATAAATAGGTACAATTTGTAGCATATGTTTTTTTTTACTCGTTATGTACATTATCTGATAATAGGAGCAATGAAAAAAAATAGACAATAAATAACTAATGTTCATACATTTATTTCACATTCACTGAGTATTCAGGCACAAAGTTTTTTGTCATAAATAATTCAATAAATAACTTACAGTAATATTTCTAACGCTACAATAAATAATTGTCTTTTTATAAAAAGTACCAGTAATTATTGTTCTTTTAGAACAATTATTATTTTGCAGTAAACAAACCACCGAAGTTTTTTTTATTACAAACTTATTAAGTTATAGTTATTAAGTTATAGTTCAACTATTAATACATTTACAGGCATGATGTTAAAATGAGACGAATAACTGAAAAATGTAAAAATTTAAAATATTAGGAATAAACATTAAGAAATAGTTAAAGAACTAAAAATATACGAAGAATAAAAACAGAAAAAAGAATTTAGTAGTTATAAGAACAGAAAAAAATATACAAAAGATCAGAAAACGAAATAAGTAAGTGATAAATAATTTAATATAAAAAATAAATATATCTAAAATGAAAATATAAAAATACTCAAGTTTAAAGTAAAACATAAAATAACTTAAAAATCTGAAAACGGTGGTAAATTAACTCTTAAATTAAAATATATAACTAGTAACAATAGAATATTCATGTATTTTTGTTTGTCGTATATGAAAATTGAAGAAGAAAAATAATTAATATATTAATTCATATATAATTATTAATTCATATATAATTAGTTTAATAAACATTTTATTATTATTGTAATATTATTTTTGAACAAGGTATTATTATTTGTTTAAAAGATTTTTTTTCCAGAAACGTCCTTATTTGTTTTAATCATTCCTATGAGCTGTGAACCATCAAAATTATTTTGTAATCATCAAATATTTTACCCACCAAAATCAAAATGAACTGAAAATGCAATAAATAACATTATAAATCTGCAAAAGTACCCCAAAAATAGGTATTTTAATTTAAATGTTGTCCTAATCTCACAACAACCGAATTCTTAATCACTTAAAACTAGAGCTTTATAAAAACATAAATTCGTCTTCCTAATTCTAGCGTGTCACTACAAAAAGCAAGATTCGTCTTGTAGGCGTTATAATCGGCCATTTTAAGACAAATCTCGCTTATGAGCGGCTATAATAAGATGGCGTCGTCTTAATCTCTCTTATAGGCGTTATAAGCGAGATCAGCCGATCGCCGTTCCCACCCTCCGCTGCTGCCGCCAGATGACCAACCTCCGCTACTTCCATAGCCGCCACCACCACCGCCATGGCTGTGGCTGTCGTGGCCACCACCGCCGCCTCCCTTCATCCCCATGAGTTTCTTGAGGACCATGATTCCGGAGAGAAGAAGTGCGATCTGGAATTAGAAAGATATTTTAAATTAGAAAGATTAGTTTATGGCTTTGGTTGTCAATTTATCGTGACTTTAGAATCGATCATCTCTTTCTTTTTATTATATGTTATTAGGAAATATAGCATTTTATATTAAAAAATAAATAAATAAATAGTCGCTATATAATTTGTGCTGTTGTATCAGTTTTATCATTTTCTGGTACAAGTGACCCATTTTTCTATAAGTAAGGATATTCCTAGGATTTTGTACCCAACGATCCAACTCTGTATCGTGTAGACGTGAAAAACAACTAGACCGTATTTTCGTATCAAATAACGTGATGTACAACGTTGATATTATATTAAATTGTTAGATAAAGATGATTAATTTGTATAACATGAGTTTTACATACAAGCATGCAAGCTAAATAGTTAATCTGAATTTGGCTTACTAATTACAATTATAAAATATTAGAAATATTAATAATATTAAAACAGCAAATAATAATTACTACTAGCACAATTTTACAATAGAGCTTAATCTCAGTCAAAATTATATTTGTCTTAAGCTAAAAAATCATCAACAGTAACTTTATAATAACATTTCTTAACTAAAAACTTTTTAAGGCATTTTTGAATGAATTTCTTGTTGTTCGCCCCGCCCTAACAATCGCAAACATCTAGTTTGCGATTGTTAGGGCGTATTTATGATAAGAACTTGTCATAGTATTTTGTTTCTATGTGTGTTTAAATTAAATTTGTCGCTCAACACGACACAGTGTGCATTGTTTTAGCTTTTAGAGTTATCGCGACCTTCTAAAACTGAAAAATATCATATACCTATTGCGTGTACCTAAATATTTGCTATGGATTCAAATACTAGTTTTATTTGCTCGAATGCCACAAAGTATAATTTTGTTTAATCATAGCTCTACTGTATTTGTTTCGTGTGTAAATATAATAAAATTTAACCATTCTATTCCATGTATTAGAAATGCATACATCGTCTATAATTCTCACTCTAGCTTTTAGCAATATGATCTCCACGTCTTGTACTACATGTGAAATAATAATTCGTATTCGTATTATTATTATTATAATGTTTTGTTTATCTACAATAAAGCGTTCAACTAATTGTTTCAAGTGAGTAAGTAGCACTTGAAAGTATTGTGTTACATTTATTATATCAACGATAAAATTGTTAAACGATTTCTCAAGTATACCACTTGATATTACTAATTTCTAATCATTTTTTAATTGTTATGATATTATGTATTATTTTAATTCAAAATACACATTTGTTGCAATGTACGAGAACAGAATTAGAGCTGTATTGTTTTAAAATAAAAAGAGGTCACTTAAACGGTCACTCTTTTTGGAGGAGTTTATTTTGTTATCTACGCTTTACATCTACAACAATTATTCGAAGTGTGCATAGTTATTTGGATTTATTATCTATGTATCAAACAAATTAATTGTTGGAAAAATAGACAATAGACGACCAAATGCGAGTTAGTGTTTTAAATACGTATACTCATTCAATTTCTTGTATTACGTAACATATATAAAATCTAAAAAAATAAATATGAAAGCATCTTAGTGCTTTCCACCGAGTAGAGGCCGGATTTATAATGAATGACCTGGTATGCCTAAACATCGTATGCCATATTAGAACTTTCATTTTCAGAACACCCAAGGACATGTCTTCCAGTGGGCTGAAAATTCTGACAATAGATTAAATTACTACGTCGGAATTTGAATTTTCATCTTTTCTTACCCAATTTTATGATGTGAAGTCCAAACTCGAAATTGTTGTTAACTCTACAAATTAGTCGAAGGAAATCTCGTGCAGCTTAAAGTGAACACAAGCCGCACGAGATTTACTTGGATCAACTGTAGAAATATGCAGTTTGTAGAATTAACATAAAATTGTACAAAATAGAAATTAAAAAGAAAACTTTTGTTATTAGATATATTATTATAGTTAAATAACAAATCACTATTTCTTGGAATGTTTATTTGTTTACTGGTGATTTATTTATAGTAGTTTATTCAATGAACTGCGAAGCAAGTGCTTTACTTTGTGGTTGCATAGCGACTGGTAGTGGTTTTGGTGCTGCCAGTATGTAGTAGAATTTTCCATTTAATATATTTATTTTTAATGACAAAAATGCAATATGAATGCCCTTTTTTCTCATATGATCTTATGATCTAGACTAGTAGCTGTCTCTCGCGGCGTTATTCGTAACATTATGAAATAAACGAAATTAAAAGATTAAAAAAAGAACTCCAATTTGACACCCTTAAAGGTGTTGAGATTTGAAAAATCTTTTCTTACACTATAATGAATACACATATTTCATGTCTCTAGTTCGTTAGTTAGTTTCAGCGGTTTACGCTCTTCATTGATTCTTGGCTAATTACAGCCAGATAGCCAGGACTTTCTCTTACTCTACTCATAAACATAGATATCGAGTACAACACCGAAAATGCGAAAGAAAAAAGTAACAAATTTGGCCAATAATAATGGACTGGCGAAATTTAGATTTTTAACGACTACCTGAACACGTTTGTTTATTTGTTTACTACCACCGATTCCAATTTTTAGCCAAATTGCAAAATAATACACACAGAAGATAAATATATAGATAGTTAGATTATAAAACGTAGATATACTTAATATATACTATGTGGGTGCGTTTATTGAACATAAATGGTGATATGAAATAACTAACTACAACAACAAGAATGTGCAGTTTGATTATACATAAATCTACAGATTTTTAAAATAATAAAAGCTTTTACCCGAGCTTAGTGTGCCCAGTGTGCTAGAGCATCATAAATAATATTATTTAATAGCTTTTTAAGATATCTTGGGGCAAACTAGATGTTTTTATATCTGAGATCTTGGGCCGCATCGTCGTTTTACAACAGATTACCTTCAGTCAAATGCAAGAATAAGAAAAAAAAAACAAACAAGCGTGCTTTTATATTTTTATCTTTTATACGGGGTATGTAATGAAAATGGCAACACAAATAAATAAGCGCGCAAGCGAAGCTAACCAACTTGAAACGGTCTATCGAGTACGTCAACATTTTGATAAAACTCGATAAAATATAAGTATTTGTTACATCCCAAAAAAAATTATATAAGCCTTATTGTTATTACATAAAGTCTATTTTTGGATAATTGGTGAGTTGCGTGTAACGCAGATATTTATTTATAATTCCTGATTGATTTGATGGGTCGTGTTTTATTGGTTTTGTATTGCGATTTAATATACGATGTTGGTTTTGTATAGTTTGTATATATATTTATGTAGAGTTATCGGTTATGGGTGTATTAAGCCGAAAGGGGTTCAATATACTCATCCCAAGAAACAACTTTCACTACAGGACCAACTCTGAATTCGAGAAAAAAAATTAGCTGTAGGTATTTAATCATATATTTTGTTGACGACCAATAAACTTTTTTCTATGGAACACCTGATTTGTTTGAATTGATATCGGGGTTGGTCCCATAGTGATGATTAGTATGGTTTCCGCTTAGTACACCCTTAATCAATAACCCTGTATAAGCAATTCTTTTGATATTATATTATATTACTTAGTACTTTGTTAAAAACTGTAGATCGAATTCTGAACATTAGATATGTTATGAAAAATGTAAAGTATTTTATCGGATTTAACAAAACTAATAAAGGTGTAAGAAAAAGTAAACTAAATAGCAAACCTCATATACGTTTTTTTAAACTGGCTCACGCAAAGCATCCTATTCCTAATTAATATTATAAATGCGAAAGTAACTCTGTCTGTCTCTCTGTTTCGCTTTCACGCCAAAACCACTAAACCGATCTGGATTAAATTTGGTGCACAGGTAGATTGGACCCCGGGAAAGGACATAGAATGCTTTTTAACCGACTTCAAAAAAGAAGTTTCCCCATTATCTCGACAATCCAATGGGGAACTACGCGGGTGAAACCGCGGGGCACAGCTAGTACGATATAAAAATAGAAATGATAAAAGTTTTTATTATTTACAACAAGTAACTGTGTCAATGAGTCGACGCATCAAAACTGACAAATCAGAACTGTAATTATTTTTTTATTTTAATTGTAGTTATTTTCAAAGACAGACTTCATTGCACGTGATCGATATTGAAATTGCTACATAAAAACCCAAACTATGATCTAATCTATGACTATGTAAGTGACATTTTATAGTTTCAGATACGTTGACCCCGATTCGACCAAGCCAAACTTACTAAACTAACCTAATTTGACAGTTCTAAAATTGTCTTCTCTCTTTTTGTTTTCATAAGTAAGAAAAGGATGGATATAATTTTAGGAAGTGTTAGTTTATTTAGCGTGACTGACCGAATTGGCGTGAATACCAATATTTTTATAAATTCTATAATCAGTGTGTCCACTGAGATCCTAAGGTAACTGGTAGGTAACTAAGTATTGGTAGTTTTCTGCATTCGTCAGCAATCATTAACATTTTCTCACATCGTATATAACCTTTGGTTTCCGATATTACCTTTCCCTAGTTAGTAGAAAGTTTTAATTGGCAAATATAATTGTTATTCTCGTGTAAGGCAGCCTCTCTACATTGTGGATTCCAAAAGTAAGTAAGTAAAATAAAAGACATATTCTAAATATTAACGATATTTTGTAAGAGGCTCTCTCTAAGGTCACTGTATGTAACAGATATAGAATTTGAAATCCGAAGCAGATTTTTATAATTTAATTTAGAAAACTAACGCGTTTTTGATTAATTTTGTCTAAGAAGACAGGTTTTTGGGATAGGTACCTGATTGTTGGAAAGGTTCAACTATAGTTTCGGATAAATTTTTTTATAAAGCATACATGTCATACTTTTATAAAGAAACAGTCAGTAAAGTAGATGTGATAGCTACTAGTGACATAAAAACGAATATACAGAACGATTAAGCTTTGAACCCCTATTTGACATTTATTGTTGAATTAACAAAAATCCTTCCTTAGTATATATACACCCTTACGCCCCATAATGAATACACCTTACAAATCTCTCGTCTCTGGGTTCAGCGGTTTAGACTCTGTGTCAATAGTGACCTGTCAGTCAGTCAGTTAATTTTTACTCATATAGATAATTGATATTAGATAAATGTTCTAAAACCAAATATTTCGATATAATTGTCTTAAATTAAACGTGATATCAATTTTGTAAATGCCGGCTGATATCACCCAGGTGTACTAAGCCCAAGATGAATTGAAGACACCTCAATTTAAACTTAGTTACCCAGGTGATATTGAGGCGAACTAATTGATATAATATAAAAAAAAAAACATTATATAATACCGTTTTAACGTGCTACCGTGTTACGCGCCAAGACAAAAAAGAACGAAGTTGAAAAGAGTTTATAAGTAAGACCATTACAGCGATTGAACGATCAAGCAATGCTATCATTTTGCACCAATGCCATTGACATTATTACATCCACAGATCCACTAGCCCAGATAAAATATCACAAGAAATACACAATAATGTGAAGATAATCGATGCATGCAACATGTGAGAGAAATGTTTTTGCATTGATTCATTGAAGGTCACCTAGATCTTGGATTGAATATGGGGAAGTGTTATGCGGGAGTTTCCGAGAAGACTATGATCTCTGGGATGATTAGCTGGTTGATTATTAATGAGTAAGAGTTTCTAATAATACTTTGAAATATACATGTGAGCTATTGACAATCAGATGAAGCCGGCTGTATATGGTAGAACGATTTCTTCTAGGTAAGCGTGTCACATCCTAGGCCGCCTAGTCTCGCTTTATATCAGACGAATTGCGGATAAGAACACACCTATATGGGTTGTTACATAAAATACAGATGTTAAACGTTTGTTTTGTAAGTATATAGTATATTACCAATCATATTTTATTTCTTCTTAATTATATCTGTCATAAGACCAACTGTTGATGGGTTACAAGGTAAATGTGTTCGCTTGGGCATGGAGAAGGTTGATTAGTGGTACTCAGTACAAGGCTACCTAATGAGGACCACTGCGGAGTGCATCCTACTTGCACATTTAATCTTAAATTATCTTTGTCGCGTTAATTTTCATTTCGTTTAAGTACTATGTTATTTTTTGGTTATATGCGAATTGGCGTTCCAATAAATAAGAAATAAACCTATTAGCTATAAAAAATAACTCATCTGGTGTTTTATCTAGAAAAACATACGCTATATAAATAAATATACAAGTTTATGGGTAAGTAGTACTTTAAATTGACATGGGGATAAATTACTCATCCTCATAAAATACATTTACTATGAGACTAATTTTACATAGAAAGAAAAATATCCTTTTTCCTACATGTTGTTGACGACCGATAAACATTTTCTATGACCAACTAAGCTAACTTTTTACCACTAATGCAAGGTTGGTCTTATATTAAAAATTCATCGTAATTTGCAAACCCCCAAAGGGTTCAAATGAGGGTTCAAAATATAAAACTTTTTAATTAATATTCAAAACGCTGCGGGCATCAGCTATTAGTTACTTTATAAGGCGCTAAAATTGCTTATCATCTTTGATTGTTATTTTCTATCAGATCTAGTAACAATAATACATAATAATATACTTTTAACTGAGGTTACAGCTCTCTGTAACTAATACATGCTATTATTAATTAAACGTATGACAGCAAACTCTATAATCATTATATAGATATGATCTACCCTCCACGCCACTTACACGTGTGAATCTTCGTTTAATCTTGTTTCTGTCATGCCAGTGGAAAGCTGATTCGTGACTGTCAAGTAACAGATATAAAACAGAACATTGTTCCTTTCTACCTTTAATGGGATGGTGCTGAGAAGGGTAAGGTCAGAAAATATGAGAACTTTACAAGCTTTCAGAAAGAAGTTATATTATCTTGTTTTTTGATAAGGTCTTTTCTGAAACGTGTATTTAGAAGTATAAAATTAAAAATGGTTTTGATAATGTTTTTTTCTCTTTTTATATAATTTTATATGTTAAGTAAATAGTTTATGAAACAACTAAATACGAGTAATTTTAGTTTCATCAGTCAAACGAGCGAAGCGTCTCTGGTTTGCGTCAGGCAGTTTTTACTTTTGTATGTCAGTTTCCATTAGAACATTTGTCTCCTAGACATTTTGAACTTGCTTAGAGTAGTAGTTTTCATCAGTATCCGATTTTTTTTTTATTCGTTGGAATTTTTATTTATTTTTGTTTTTTTTTCAAAATGGGGAAAGTGCCATTTAGTGGCGAATTCCTATATTATTACTAGAGTCATATGAAACACAATATTAGTAACATGTCTTAATAGACAGAAAAAGTATCCATCAAGTGGTTGTTGTTTTCTTACAAAATAGTAAAAAAATTCTTAGTGTCGAAGTTGCCTGTGAAAACAATTAAAATTGTGCATGTCCTCGTAGCAGTTTCTATACTTTGTTAAAATTCAGCACATGCGTGAACATTATAAAGATACATAATTATGGTGTCATATTTAAGAGTACCTTTATGTCTTAATCCCAGATTGCTAATGAGTTAAATGAGTTAATACAATTTATAACAAAAAAAACATTTTATTGCCTTTAGTCTATGCGTTTTTTTCAGCTTTGGACAAAATAATATTTGTAAATTATGGATAAGACCGTTTTTATAGTAATTTGTTTGATTATATTTTGCTTCAATAATTCCGCGTGTTTATGTGTAAGTATATCTGATTAAACATAAAATGGCTGCCTTACCCAAAAACACGAAAAAAAACAGTGTACGGGACATTTTTCTACCAACTCTACACAAAATAGCTAGACATTAACCACAGTTTATAAGCAAGGGTCTGAGTGCTAGGCCAGCTTATTATTTGCAACTGTGTCATAGAACAATGTTTCGCCTGGGGCATTCTCGGAAATATCATTTTCTTTCTTGCTATTACCGACAGTACTGCCTTATCTTGAGTTCATTTACTTAACTTAGCTAGTAGCTAGTATTAACACAATCAAAAATTTAGATGTTACCTACAAAAAATTAGTCGTTATCTAGAAGTTACGTTATGTGATATTAGAACATAGGAAAATATGTAATTATTAACAAGTCTAGATTAAAGTTCGTCTTAATATTAATACTTTTAATTAGCTGTAAGTTTGCGAATGATATGTGATGACTGAGGTAATCATATTGGACTTTTATAAAAAAATATATTTCATAATTAATACATAGTAGAAAGTCTATCATCAGCGTCAATAACCCACTTTATTTATTATTTGGTAAATTAATTTGTTTCAACTGAGTTTTTGTCACTAAAAATTAGCATATTTAAAAAGGTACTAATTAATCGAATCGAAGAATCTAATATACATGTTTATTGTATAGAAAGTAAAAATAAGCAGAAAATGTAAAACGAGGGATCGCAATCACAATACATTAGCTAATGAGAACATGGAAATTTTCCCAAGGTCAAAAAATTAACACCGTTCATTAAAATTATTGGGGCAATTAAAGAAAGCTATTTCACAATAGAAATCTGGGAAATAGCAAGCATATGGCATGTTGAGAGAATTTCATAATAACCTCTGAAACAATAATTAATGACTTCACTCAAAAGTGAAATTAACGTTAAAGTAATGACCAGAAATAAATGTCTTGGAAACAAAGCAAGGGCAGACTAAGTTGTATAAAGTACTGACGCCACCCGAACATAGATAAACGGACAGCTAGTCAATAAAAAAAAATTGCTTTCGACAGACAAAAATACCTTAATAAATAAAGATAATTATATAAAGGTCATAAATCAAAAAACATGTATGATATCTAACAAAGCATGCTACAATCCGAATTAATTTCACTCAAGGGTCATTATGTCAAAGCAAAACGAAATTATTCCCATACCAAGTCTAACAATGGATAGGTAGTATGACATAGGTGTCAAATTAAATTAATGTGGCTAATTATTTTAATTTCAAGATATAAAGTATTCGGGTTTTTCGTTTCAGTTGTTAATTGAATACGAGTACTCACGTTTTTATGAATCAACATTATTTTTAGTATAGTCCGAAATATTAAAATAAATTATAGTTAAAAATAGGAACTTTATAACGAAGCGCAAAATAAATATAAAAATAAAGAAGGTTATCAAATAGGATTATTTTTTTACACTGATTGTTGTTTGTACAAAATATATGTTTATTTTCAGTACAAAGATAATTAATAATTGTTTTTGATAAAATGTACAACAATTGCCAAACCAACGTTTAGTATAAAGAGTGAAAGCCCTAAACAATTTTCGATTACATTTGATGTAATATACGCAAAATTTTACTCTTTTTGTGGTGGCCTTCAATTGTTACCAACTTAGTGGTCTATAGATTTGAATGAATTGCGCGGATTCCTATTGTCCAATTCTATCACAAATGGCTATTAGTGATGTATGGTTTCTTTTTTAACAATTTAAATATTTTCGTTTTTTCACTTCTCATGAGAACAATTTTAAGACCCAAAGAATTCTCATGTTCTTAAAAGATAGAGAAGTGTGATTTTCTTATTTCACTATTTTATTATTAATGAAATAGAATGTTTACTTTTAGTAATTGCATATTCAATAGAATGTTTCTTAAGATTTACATTTTGGGATTTACTTAGGCAGATTTGCATTGGTTTGGCAGTTTTGCATTGGATTTCGCAAAATACTTTTGTTTCCCTTATATTTTTCCCTTATTAACCATCAATTTAGAACAAAGATTGTGGTATTTATATATAGCTTTATTTTCTACTTGCACACGATTTCTTTTGTGTTAATGAATTTTTTTTTTAATTTTAATTTAGTTCAATCACGATTCTGTTTCTGAATTTTATGCTTATTATTTCATTGTCAAAATATGCTTGTTTTTTGCTCTCTAGATACAAAAAATGAAATATAACTATGTAGATCTAGGTACCTTTGCAACGATGAGTGCCTTTCCAGCAAGTATGAACAGTCCTGCAATGGCTAGAGGAGTCATGGCCACCATTTTCATTGCTGCTCCCATCATCATCATACCCATCATTTTCTTCATCTTTCCTCGACCTGAAATCGATAATGATAATTCTGTTAGCAAAGTGTTTGATAAAGCAATGCCGCCAAACTACCGCGGGCCTAGCATGACTTTCGGGGGACACAATTTTAACATCAAATACGTGCTTCTAATTTTTATAATTATTCATTGCGTCTCATAGCAAATGTTGTTTTGACGTTTTAAATTTACGGTAATTATTCTTTTTTGTCTTCTCATGCTAGGCCCGCTGAAAATGTTATCAGATATTTCCAATCGCCAGAGTACTACAGATAAATTGCATATTTTATTTATTGTTTTAAATTAATTTAGTTAAATTTGCTAACATGCCGCTTAGCTACTGGCTTTGACTAGAAATAAACAAATTAAAAAGACGTATATAATTGATAAATGTAGAAAAGTAACCATACATTAATAAGTACTAATACATTTAAAATCAAAGACGCTAAAACCGCAATCTTTAATAACTACTTGCGATTTTCCATACATTAGCGAAATATCTACAAATAAACTAATAAACATAGCTACTTTTGCTAAAGTCACAACATGAAAATTTCTTATTCTGTAATGTTATGGAAGTAAATTGTAATAACAAACAAAATGTTTTGATCTATTGATAAAGTTTTATAACCAACACGATATTAATATCTTGAAGTAATAATATGTTTGGCAAAATTTAACGTGATTAAGTAAAATATCTCACGGCATTTTCTAAAAAGTGAATGGACTAGCAAGCTAAAGTGTTTTTACTCAAGTTTTTTTAAGAAAACCATTTATTATTTGAACTCTTTATTATTTACACCCTTTGTAAAGATTGTGTGATAAGCAACATGCAAGACCCACAATTTCAAACATAACGAGTAAATGCTGGTGCGTGCTTAGTTTTCATTACTGACTTCAGGAATAGCTCATTACTTAGCAGCATGTTTGGTATTCCTTTAATTAGTTTGTGTTTCCTTGGTTATTATTAGTTATTACTTTGTTTCCACGTTCAATTGTTATATTGCTAATGAAAGGTAGCATTTTCAGTTGCAAATGTTCCTTTCAACTGCGCGTTACCGTACGTTCGAAAGCATAAAAATTAGGCAGGGACTTTATTTTTCGTCGAAGTATTCACTCCGCAAAATAATATTGATATATTTTTTTAATCTTATTATTAGAACTTACTTTTATGGTTTTAGACCAGAAAATTGAAGTTGATAAACCATCTAGTAAACGCAGCGTAAAGAAATAATGCCCCATTAAATCTTAGAAAAGTTTATATGTTAGAAAATTAGTTAGTGATATATGAAATTAAAGAAAAGTAATGTAACCAAAAAACAAACGACAACTCTATGTATAAACAATGAGGAATAACATCGATGATTAGGTTAACAATAAATTTTAACATTTCCTATTGTATAAACTATACTAACAATCCATCAATTCTAGGTACGTTAAAGAAGAATATAATAGAAACCTTTCTCCAAAATTTAGCTATTGACAAAGGCACTTTGACCTGAAGACAAAGATGTCACGACTGTGCGATACAAGTAATGATTTTCCCAAGACGCACATCTCTTTGCTTTCTCTCGTTTCCATCTAATTGGTTTCGAAGGTCTCTAGGATTCAGATCTTTATGATCTGATGTGACTAGAGATGCATGCAAAATATTTAGGAGAGACCTAATGGGATTTTACTAACCGAGCAAACAAACCGAGCGTATATTTGCTTTAGGCTGCATGGTAATAATATTGTTTTTGTTTTTTGTTACGCTTGTTTTCAGGTACTCATGTAAAAATCGTAGTTTCCAATCATTGCTGACGAAATTTTTGAGTTGAGAAATGTTTTGATTGGATAAATATTTTCTCCGAAAAAGGAGTAGTTTGCTATGGTTCCATTTACAAACGGATTTCGATAATTTATTTGGCACAAACATGCAAACACAACTATAAGTAATATTTAAGAATATTAAAATTTCGGTCTTGTTTATGAAGTTATTTTTTTCATAAATTCATAAATGTACAATGCAATACAATACAATATTTCTTTATTGCACACCAAAAACAAAATAAACAATAAGATACAGGCATGAACAAAATATCGGTAGTACATTGGGCGGCCTTATCGCCTAAAACAATTTCTTCCAGGCAACCTTGGGATGGATCAGACTAAGTGAGAACAGTCACGTCGGTGATGCATCAATAGCAAAAACAGAAAAAAAAATACAAGTATAAATATTGTACCGCAAGAAAAAAACAAGAAAAAAATATCTATTTTGAAATATACATAATTAATACATACCTATACATACAAGTAATACTCGCAATAATCATTCGTAAATAAATGTTCGGTTTAATTTACGGAGAGATAATGATTTTTCAACAAATTTTTAAATATATATAGAGATTTAGCCTGCCTGATTGACAGGGGTAACATGTTCCAATGTAGGATAGCTTGCACAGTAAATGATGCTTGAAAAAAAAAGTTGGTTGAGGTGGATGCTGGCAACATAAGGCGAAGATCTCGTGAAGGTCTTAAAGAAATAGAATGAGAAGCAGTCACAAAGACAAAATTATCTTTTAAATACTAAGGAGTGGTGGGATTGAATATTATTTTATAAAGAAAAGACAGAATATGAGAATTACGGCGAAGACGAATAGGTAACCATGTATTGTGGTCGTAAGGTCCACTACAGTTTCAGCAATGTTTTTTTGTTTGAGCTATTATCTCGTTGTAACATTCAAAACACTATACTTACAATGACTGTTTCTTATATTTAATTTGAATGAGATTTTAGTTTATTAAGTAATATTTTTCTAATCAAGGAAGTAAATTTTGGACTGTAAAGTACATGTTTACCTGAATCAAACAACAATCGAAAAAAAAAAACAATATATCATATCCGTTTTCAGTGTTTTTTGTATAGTGCAATATTTATTATATAATTTATTACATAACTATCACCATTGTAAAATCACTTTAGTTTAAATAACATATTAGAGACAGGCGATAAAACAACAAAACGATTGTAAGAGCTTTGCAAACGACCGTAATACTTTAACTGAATTTATCCGTGGTTTGAAGTTTCTCTCGATAATGCGAGTATTAATACTCGTAGTATGTAGACCATTACATTATATCGATACAATTTTATTTATCGTTAGTGTTATATTTATTGCGAACGATTCAACTGAAAAGCATGCAAGAGAAAGCTTTCATCTCTGTGTATAATAAGCTTGCAACATTTAAAACATTCTCTCGAAGAGATTTCTGTTTTTAGGGTATGTATGATTTGTGTAATGTATGGAAAGATGATCATACATAGACATACTAATTACCATTGTAAAATATTGGTTCTTACTAACTCATAAAATATAATCATAGTTGTAAAATTTATTGATTTAATAAAACTATAAACTGGAAAATTATTTATATATTTTTTTTATTTTTCTTATTGTCATAAAAGCATAAACAGAACTCATGTTCTATTGATTGATGTTGGACGTTGATTCTCGTTCAAGCAAAAATTATGTATGTTTTGTGAACTGGTAAGATTTTATAAGCTGTATAACAGATACTCTACTTTTTCGTGTGAACTTAGACATAATATACTACCATATTCTACCATATTTTCATTATCAAAAATTATGAGAGAAATATAGAACAAAGTAAAAGTTTTTGTACTTTTGTGAAATGATTGGTTTAATGACAGTGTTACTACCAGCTCATACATATTAAATACTAAATTTTGCAGATCATAAAACTTGCATGATTATATTCCGTAAATTTACGTTTTTATGGTAAGATTTTTACATTCTGATAGACGTTGTAAATGATAATTTGACTAAATTCTACATAACGTCTTAAGATGTCTATATGTTTATTTTGTAGATTTAAAACGATTGATAATGTTAACAACTTTTAAAGTCTATAGAATTTATCACAGAATTAGAGAAACTAATAATTTTATAGTGCCCTGACATTGTTTATTTTTCTTGCCATCCTTTATAATTACTAGAATTCTAGGAATTATAACAACTATTTCAAAGAGATTTCCTCTTAAAAATAATCTTTTGTAGATTAAGTTTTTGGAAAGTCATAGAAGGAGTTAAGAAATTGGAAAAAGTCTTTATTGTTTGATTTAGATGTTTAGAATATAAGTAACTAGAGTAGAGGTCCACAGTAACACATTTAATACCTGTTTAAAGTAAACATTCACCACGTGTATATAAATAAATACAATAAACCACGCTAAATTACTCAGCCCAATTTTACTATTAATACGCTTGTAGCAACAATTTCGAATTTTCATTGCTAATTGTTGCAGTTACAATATCAGGTATATTATTTCTAGCGATAAGCGTAGCCAAGTTGATTATCGCTGCAATCTACTTTACTAAATACATAATTTTAGCCAATTCAAGTATAAATAATTATACTTATTTCACTACATAAGTGAGTAAATTTGGAATAAAATTTAGAATAGTTTACCTGATTTTTTTTTTCGTGATTCTCCGATAAAGTTTTCAACTGCAAAACCAAGAAAGACAAGTTGTTTTTTTAGTGTGGCAACTTAAAAGCTGGTGTGTTATTGAATGATAATTATCAAGTCGCTGATTACCTTCCTCGATGCCTCTTCCGATATCTTGTCCACTCATTTTTGGTAATGACAGTTGGATAGTCCTTGAATTGGCAAATGCGGCAACTTTATCCCAAAGCATTTGTGTTAAAACAGCATCCTGTTCTGGCAAACTCCTGGGCAGCGTTGCATCTATCTCATTCTCACTTATAGGAACTGGTTCGTCTCCTGAAGTTCTAACCACGTCTATACCTTCGACTAATGGTATCGTTTCCATCCTCGCAGCTCGATCGAAAAACAATATAGCCTTTTTCTTCAGACACGGCATGACCTCTGTCCTTGAACAGTCTTCGTATACCCTCATTAAGTACTTCGTTCCCAAATCATCCCTCGCCTTGACTCCAGTCAGCACGATTGATAAAAGCACAATTTTGCCCAACATGTTTGCTGGTGGGTTATCAAAAAAAGACTGTCGGTCTGTTTGCAACAGCGTCGACTATTTATAGGCTATGCCGTGAGTATAAGAATACTTGTGGAAGCCTAATCGAGGGAAGTAAAGCGCGTGTACAATGAACGGTTATGAATGAAGGCTGTGGTGGTTTTGTATAGAGAACTGTAGATCGACGGTTGATGTGAAGGTAGCTTTAGCTGTGAATGTGTGTGTGGTGTAGCGAAATGGAAAATTGACGTTGTTGTGGGGTCGTGACGATGGCATTTGTAAGAGGAAATAATGGATGAGGTATTTCACATACAAACGCGTACAGTTTAGGTGAGCCCAACTCATACACTTTATTCTTACCTGAACTCTTAAAATAAATAGAACACATACACGAACCTCATTTTATTTTTACCTATTTTTATAATTACCCAAGGAGACTTTTGAACAAACCATGGGTTAAATACTGTAGCTAGATGATATAATTATCTATATACAGGGTTATCGGTTTGGGGTAAACTAAACCGAAAGTGAGTCACTATACTTATCCTAAAAACAACTTTCACTTTGGGATCAAATCTGAATTCGAAAAACAAATTCTGCTGTTGCATACACAAAATAGATTGTTCATCTACAAAATGAATGAAACAGCTGATTTTATTTTCTGGATATCTTAATTAGTCCCATAGTGAAAGTTGCTCGTTAGAGTCTAGTAAAGAGACCTCCTTTCGGCTTAGTACATCCCTAAACGATAACCCTGTATTAGTAAAAAGTAAGTCCTGACTGACTAACAAATAATTTCTAGGAATCAACGAGGGTATAATTTATTATGGGTGTAGGGATGTAAGAAGACTTTGGAAATTTAAAAGTTACAAACTTCTTTAAATTAAATTTTATGGCGCGTGCATAGCAGCTGGTGATAGCTACTAGTATATTTTTAAATCAAAAGCTAGTTCGTTGCATACCAAAGAATAGATGGAAGAAATACCTCTACCTAATTGATGAAAACTGCAAAACAGATAAGGACGGGTGGACAGAGGGTCAATAGGCCTTTACTCTGCGGTAAAAAAGACTATTTTTTTTTTATTATTTGGTCTATTTCCATTAAAACATTATAAAATTTGCCCTCAAAACAGTAACCTTATTTCGTAAAAGCAGTTTCTTTTACAAGGGTTCCAACTTTTTGAATATGACATAGCATACGATGTCATATGCCGCATCCATCAAACATAACCTTTCTTAGTCTGAAGTTCACAGTTATCGTGTTATCGTCAGCACATTTGAACAATACTTTTTAATATCAGCAAGCTATTTAGTAATGAAACTTTACAATCACTATCACTCTCTTGTTAGATATTTTAATTTTTATTGACACTTTGTTATAATCGCTCATAGCTGTATAAAAAGATGCTGTAAAGCCAGTACCTAGGATGATTCTATATTCAGGGTTTAGGGTATAATAGTGCGAAGTGGGGTCAATATACTTCCTATTGGTTCCACTGTGAACCATAATATTTTTTGCACGTTTATAAAGAATAGGACAATGACTTGAAAATTGTTTTTATACTTAGAAATCTTAGCTAATGTGTGTTCCGCATGTGTGTACGTAACATTGTTGAAATTAAAAACTATATTGTCAGCCAGTAAATGACGTCATAGCAAACTTCCTCCCACCTTTTTGCCCCATCAAAAATCTCCGACGATCAAAAAAAAATTAGATAATTTGTGGAACCCATACACCAAGTTTTTCAAGATTGGTTAGAAACTCGGGTACGAAATTTCAGAAGGCGTCCAGACACTCTAATTCATATATTACAGGCAGAGTAAAAATACTCGTACTCAAACACAATTAATCAATCAATCAGTGTATTATGACAAAAACCGCTGAGAAAAGAGGAAAACGATTTGATATTTCATACATTTTCATCCAACATCAAATAATGAGTTGGTTCTCAATGCACCGAAATATATTTTATATTTAAGTCTACAAATATATGTAATAATTAAAAACAGCAAATAAATATGTAAAATACAAAAAAAAACCGTCACAAAATAATAACGAAAAATTTTCTTCACTTAAATGGGAAATTTATAGGAAAAAAAATATTTTATTCGGTCTAGCTCTTTGATAACAGGTAACAAACGTCACAAAAAACGGTCGAATTGAGTATCCCCTTATATTTTTTAAAGTCGGTTAATGTTCAAGTTACTATATCAACTGTTTTCAGAACTTCTAATTTTAATAGTGATTAAATTAAACATTACATCAAGATAAGATCGTTATGAATAATGAATTCAAACTTTACATGACGTTTCCCATCTCCATTTAAATGCAGTAAATTCACTTTTTACGGCCTTTGTAGTAAGTAAACTATTATGATAATGGTAGAAAGTTCAAGTGACCCTAGACTTAATAATACGCCATGCAGTTTGCATACAATAACGTCCCTTTATAAA
The DNA here is from genome assembly GCA_947049295.1 of Ligdia adustata. Classification (NCBI taxonomy): domain Eukaryota; kingdom Metazoa; phylum Arthropoda; class Insecta; order Lepidoptera; family Geometridae; genus Ligdia; species Ligdia adustata. The sequence continues at coordinate 3,655,638 of OX346236.1, read as the reverse complement.
AAATTAGATTTCTATTTATTTTTTGTACTTTACTTGCTATTTTTTAAATTTTGTGGTCGTCGAAGATTTTTGATTACGGTAACATTTCTTGAGAGATATGAGGAAAGTTTCTATTGGCCGATTTCAATAATATTTGCCAGGGTTAAGATTAAGAATAAGAAAAAAAAATGCTTTTTTTAATCAAAAAAAAAGGAATTACAATTATGTGGCCACAAGGTTTATAATGTATATTTTTTAACCGTCTTTATAAAATTAGTGTCTCTAATAAACAGAATTTTATTAAATCATTGTTCCTCAATTACTTACAGACAATTATAGAGCGATGGTCCCGCTTAATTTTTATTTTAACATATATGTCCATTAGTTTGGTATTTAATCAAAATAAATAATAAAATATATGAGAAGCCAGTTGGCCATTATTAAAAAAATGAGTAAAAAAATATTATTGGTAAAATTAGATACAAGCTGCATAGGAAGTGAGGGAAACATACGAAAGCAATAATCATGAAAGTTATGAAGTACAAACTACTGCCATTAAACTTACAGACATCATCGTTAAGACGGTCATATGTGTTTTTTTATTTATGAATAATGTGGCATACGTTGACTTTTGAACAACTTTTTGCAGGCGATATAGGTTGATATTATAAAAAACAATTGCTGTTTGTTTGGCTCGTAAAAACTCGAGAACGCCTGGGCCGATTTAACTGATTTTGTTCTTGAAATGTTTGTCGTACTCCAGGGAAGGTTTAAAAGGTGAGAAACATAAATAACTGTTAGGCGGCACGAAGTTCGCCGGGACAGATAGTAGGTTAATAAAATCCATCAACTGTGGTTCAAAAAGTTAGATCATTAATAAATAATAATTAATAAATAATAATTAAGATAGTCGATATTTCGATTCAAAAGTCAAAAGTGTTCGATTTTGATAAAATTAAAATGGGATTACATGTTTTTTTTTTCATGTGCAAAGAAAAGAGGTAATCACCTCTTATTTTTTAAGTGGAATGGTTAACCTTACTTGGTTCGTTGACGTAAACCATGTCCATTTTTCCAGACTTGTTGAAATTGATTAGTCTACTAAAACTGCTCTTAACATGTTTTGTTGCTACTCGTAGTAACCCGGTACAGAAGAATCGACAACATTTCAAATTGTTGGACCCCCACCTTTATTACGATAATGGAGAGATAAATGAAAAATAACGTATACCTATTTTTTTATTTTACTTAGGATGTAATGATAAAAAATCACTTACTAAAAATCACTTAATACCGAAGTATTTAGTGATTTTTGATAATCTAAGAACATTTCCGAATAATTTTATTCTCGCCAAGAGCACGTAATAAACTAATGTCATTAATTATCTGTTATTATGTTGTCTCTTTGGCTTAATTTCACTGTAGGCTAAGATCCTGAAGTTGATATTTTTTATTCAGGACGTAGTTCAAAAGTATACTTTTTGATTATTGGATACTTATGTAACATTCTGTTTCTCTTTTTATAATTGACATATATCCAAAGCTATTTTCAATAAATTCCAAAATTATTTAATAAAATAAAAAAGACAAAAATATGTTTTTTATTATATTCATGCTAAGAATCAAGGCCTGGCCACTGTTTGGGGGCTTTAAATTGCATTGCAAAAAAATACCTTTCAAATCGAATTATAAAACATAGTTTTCTACTACACACTGTATTTTTGGCCTTGAACTTGTCTTATCAGTAAGGGCCAAAAGTGAAAGCATCGCCAGAAGTTATTGTCTTACGAGAAAATCATCTTTCCCATGACTGAATTAATGACGATTTTACTTTTGACACGAGATAACTAGAGGTACAAAGTTAGGTTGCTACGAGTAGTTCACTGTAATTGAAATTTCACTTATTATATTACACTAAATAAAATCAAGAATATTTTTCAGTAACGAAACGGAGTAATATGATTTTGTTTGGTAAAATATAGACAATTATGAAATATTACTTTTCTTTACTTCGAAACTCGTCATAGAACTATAAAAACAATTAAAGATTCAAAGATATTTTTGTTTTCAAATAATATTGAAACTTACCAAAACTTTTTACAAGTGCAATATTGCGACTACATTAATGATTATTTATCATAATTATTTATTTATATAAGTTATAAATCAATTAATTTAAAATGTTTTGTAAGCCAATACTTGAAACATATTAATTTTACTATAGCACTGAACGGAATCGATTTACTCCTTTATTTTATTATTGAGAAAGTTGTTCGGCATATGTGATGAATTTGCTCGTGCTCATGACTTCAAGGAAACCTAGAAGGAAAGGAAAACTAGAAGGAAACCCAATATACGGTCTTTAAAGCAGGCAGCGTAGAGTGCCAAAAATTTACGCTCATCAATCAGCAATCTTAGATCGAGTAAACCAGTTTAAATATTCAGGTCATATACTGACCTAAGATTTGAAAGACCATTCAGAAATTTATTCCTGTTACTCACCTCGATTTGTCCTCTTCAGAGGTCAAACAGGAATAAAAATTCCTACCTGATAAGGAGATGGACCGGATGACACTGTCAGTACGTGCAAGTGTGCCAGAAAAACGTGCAAATCTGCGTAGATTTACATGTTGCTCCCAGGGTATTAAAATTACGCTCTAATCGTACTGCGCCATTACTCGGTGCGCAGGGTTTGGGCCAGCTCTAACCCCGTCCTAGTAATGATCGCTTGCAGGTTGGAAAGTTTGTACATACGACATGCGTGTAAGAGGCATATTGCCGTCCCGACGCCGGGCAGAAAATCTTAATGTACGCTTTATACGTGTTGTGTTGTGTTTGTCTTTGCCTAATTTAAATAATAATGGGCAAATGCCTTTACTACCAAAAACTAAATGACTAACTACAACAACAAAAAGTATAGCAGAAGGATTACCTATATACCGTTTAAGATCTATAAATGATCCAAATGCTCCAACCCACCACCAGAGCGCAGCGATGCTATGCTAGCCGCATTACCACGCTAAATGACAATTAATTTAAATAATTAGTTATTATTATATAGTATTTGAGACATGTGCTGACTGATCTTTATTTATTGTATATTTATCGGTCAGGAGTGTACTAATTTAAAAGCTTGTTACTGTATTCATCCTAAGGAAAACTTTCATTATGGGCAACTCAATTCGAGAAAAAAAGAGCTTTTTTATATATTTTGTCGACGAAAGATCAAGTGTTAGTATAGATCAGCTGATTTTTATTCTCTCGTATCAGGAAATCCTCCTTTCTCCCCTCCCTTAAACAATAACCCTGTGTTGTGCCATACTCAATTGTTTTTACCAATGGTTTTTATGGGTTTTTAAAACCTGATTAATGTTTTTTTTTCTTTCTATTTTTGCTCAATTAGATTGAGTATAACTTAAATATAATTCAACTCATAATAAATTTTTTTAATCAGACATTTTAATTTCCTTAATAAAGCCACTAGCTTGGTAATTACATTACATTGATATTTATTGCAAAACTAATACATTTTATACGCTTCTTCCATATTGTTGAAAATTATAAAACCAAGATCCAAACACTCAACCTCCAGCACTTCGAATGTTGGTTAAAAGAAGTGACTCAATAAATTTTACCAATACGAGACATAACAAGTTAATAACTACGCTACCACCAATTTTGCTATAAAAATTGGATAGAAACATTGGTTGCTATGCAAACTTACAGGAGAAAGCCACTAAAAATTATGTAAAAAATAGCGGTAATAACTTTTACCCATTGCAATTATTAAAGTGATGTTTAAATTATACACGCCAATTTGATAGAATAGTATACAGGCTGACTGGTCAATCTCTCGCTATCTTCATACAGAATACCAAGTATTGTATCACATAATATAAATGTAAGTAAAAAAAGAAGGTGTTTACTATTTTTGACTGGGATGTATAGCGTACACGAAGCGAGCTTTTATGCTCAGCAGTATACGATTGTGATAGAGTGGCTAATGATGATGATGGCTTATTAATTTTACTTTGTCATCAGACTTGATTTCACCAAAGTCATTCATTAAATATCATTCTTAATTTATCTAACTTACTTAATTTACTTGTATTGTATTTAAGTTTACCTCAAGTGCCTATAATTTATAAAGTTATGTAAGTGACAAAAGATCACCAAAAGATCGGTATTAATTTCACGAGCTAGCAAAAGACAATATTTTGGCGGCTTTTAGTATCGCAGGTCAAAACACATTTAAGTCGTTGTGCTACGTTTTCTGTTCTCTTTCTGTGTTGACTTCACTAAACGACGCAAGTACTATCTGAACTATCTAGCAGACAACGGTTTTCAAACTTCGGGTTGCTTGTAGGCTAAAGTTTCGCCTGGCCCGCGTATTATGTACTAATTTGAAGTATGGTTTGTATTGTTTGATAGTATTTATATTGATTTTATTTACAATGAAAAATATTTGGTATCGTTATATTATATTAAGGTATAATAAAAAACTGACAAACGGGCTAGTGTTGTTTATTATTAAAAATCAAATGATGAACTGGAACATAAAATAAGCAGTTGAGAATGAGAAATGAGAAACATCTCACTAACTTGTGCTAGAACAATGTGAGAAATCTACCAGTCACCCTGTTAACTGATGTTTCACCCGTCTGGATGACATTAATCTTCAGATCTTAAATGGAATCTTATGGTGCAGAACGATCTGTTTATATTATAATGATTGTTTTTTAACTGAAGATTTTTTTATAAGCAGAGGGATTCGCGAATTACTTAGCGCTTCTGGGCCGTTTAAAGGCCTCTTTACTATCAGGAATGGCATGCAACATTCACAAATACATGCACAATACAACCAGACCTTAAGTGTATGAAAAAAGCCTGCGAAGAACTGCCTGGGATTGTAAGCATGACACTCTGCCATTCAAGTGATATTGTGAAATCGTTATTATGTTATTTCATAAAAAAATGATATAATAAAACCAACGACGGATTTACAGACACATATTTAATTTTATTCGTTAATCGTAAATTACTTACTATTCGGATGTTAGAATGACAATATAATCTAAACTCATTGCTATGATAGTAACGATTTTAGTTCATACTTTGCAAATCTTTTCTATGTATATGTTCGCGCAAAGAAATTGCATTTCACTTGGTACTAGCTGAACAAGTTCCGTGTGTTTCCAGTAGATGGCAATGTTATGATAGAGAAATCAACTTGTTAAATTATAATTTTGCTTTGTTTTATATGTATAATATTTTGCATAGATAAATTCTTACGAACTAAAAATAATCGGTTGATAAAGTTTAAATAAAGCTGAATATATTGAAAATTTTATACTATACATAACAATAGTAGAGAATCATATATGATAAGCTTTCCATACTTCCAATACCTCAAATAGAATTGGGGAAAAATAACCCAAAACAAAGATATGTAGATATAAAAATATAAAAGTATCTATTCAAAAATTAAAAGCTGAAAAAATATATTGCAGCTTTACAACCAAATAATCCATTTTTTTTATATAATCAAAGATATTATCTAAAAATTACATTAAATAAAAACTGCTGCTGTAAAAATGCCTTTGACCTTCCGAAAGAGGACGAGGAGGAGATTAGATGCACTACTTTAGACTGTATTTTTTACGTTATTTACTAGATTTTAAAGCGACGACTGAACCAATTTATGAAATTCTCTTTTTACTTCATTGGTTCAATTTTATTTTTGTCAATATCAATCCAGTAGCTTTGTATTATTTTATGTAGATATACCCCAGAATAGGCAACAGACTTCGCTTCGACAGACTTGATAACCCAAAATAAACTTTGGTAATTACTTAATGTCTGTCGTAATGAAGGGCTCAGCGAATTACAATTTTATTTATTATATTGAGCGCGGTTGATCCCTTTGTATTGGGACAATAGAAATACATTCTAGATAGTAAGGAATATAATATTTATCTGACCCTTTTGCCGTGGTTGAATGGTCGGTGCCTAATCTGATAAGCCACTTGCGTCAGCACGGTTGTCGCTACCCATCTTGCTCGTACCGTCCATTCTCCGGCAACTGCAGCGGAGGACGCCGCGAGTAAGAAAAGGCAGGAGTACCCAGCGATGGAGCCGCAATATTATTTTGTGCCTATTGCCGTGGAGATCCTGGGGTGTAGGGGCTCTGAAGTAAAAACTTTAATTAGGGAGATAGGGTAGAATTAGCGACTTGACTGGCGACTCTAGCTCCGGATCTTATATAAGTAAATTACTTGGTGGATACTTGGTGCAAAGGCTGGCCATTGCCATTCAACGCGGTAACGCAGCCAGCGTAGGTACTTTTGCTCCAGGTACGATTTGGGGTGGGTTGGTCGAGTAATTTATTTTGACGTGTATTAATATTATGATAATTTATGACATTTGTATTTGACCTATAAATAAATAAATATACCTTTTACCTAGAAATAAATAAATATACCTTTTTCCGAATTAATTAAATAGGAATATTGAAATTTAGCAATACTTGACTTTGTAATTTATACAATAGATACTAATTATTATGTATATATTAATGTGACGTCATTATAGAATTGAATAGTGGTAACTAAATTTTATACATTCAAAAAAATCATTTTTTTAAATTGTTTTTTCTTTTTTAACTCTTCTTTCATCATAATATTATAATTTATTGTACGTATTGAATAGTTTAGTGTAACAAACGCAGTTATAAGGCAAATAAAACGATTACGACTTTTACTTTGAATATACCAACGAATCTACTTGAAAAGAGGTTCTTGTTTACAATTATTAATAAAAAGAATTCTCAAAATCGGTTCTGACTTCTTTAATTAATCGGGATACACAAAAAAGAAAACTCCGACGAATTCAAAACCGTAACGTTAAAAATGAGTCACCTAGATAATTTACCCACTGGAGGTGTTCCACAATTAGTAACACTTTCATTGTTATTTCCCACGCTTTACTCTCATCCAATTAAATCATAATAGTATAACATTATAATTGTCCTATTTTACTCACATCTATTAATAACTTTTCACTTAATCCAAAAAAACCTTCTTGTGTTTGGAAATCTCCTGGTAAGTACATGTTTGAAAACGTGCTTTTTGCGGAGAATGGGATCCTAAATTACTCCTATTACCTAATAATTGATAATCTACGCTAAAGCCGTTAAAATCCTCTGTTATTTATTTAACCTGCGATTAATTGCATTTTGCCGATTTTCCAAAAAGGAGAAGTTACTCGATTCCACTCTTTTTAAATGTTTGTTACATACCTGATTTCTCAGAGAATTACTTTTGGCCAATTTCTTGTTTTTTTGTCAAAAGAATTAAGCTAACCCGGCGAACTTCGTACCACCTAACAGTTATTTATGTTCACACCTTTTAAACCTTCCCCAGAGTACAACAAACATTTCAAGACCAAAATCAGCTAAATCGGCCCTAGCGTTCTCGAGTTTTTAGCGGGACAAACGAAAAGCAATAGATTTTTATATATAAGACATAAAAAATGACGCATTGTATTTCTGTAAATTATTACCTAACAGTATATATTTAATATAACGTCATTCGATATACAGAGTCTTATATTTTTTAAAGTTCTACAACGCGTTTCAACAGACGTATCCCAAAAAAATAAAACATGCGTTTTATTAACTGCATTAAACAACAAACAGTTCATGAATTGGCTTCACTAACATAAGATAATAAAAATATACGCATAAATATAGCATTCCAGGTATATACGTATGAGCCATAGTCCACCACGCTGGCCAATTTGAGAGCTGGAGACTTTATTTATCTTCAAAACCTATTAACTTTATCCGAAAAGCAAGTTATAAGAGACCAAACATTTTTTCTCAACGATGATTGGCAAAGACAAAATTTCATCTAAACCCATTTTACAACTGTTTTGCCGTGAAGGAATAACAAATTGACTAGCACACACAAACATACACTTTCGTAATACTTACATTTTTTACCTATTCATCGTTTCTTTTTTATGCTATTAACAATTAAAATTGTGACAGATTATTTGGATGGTTACCAATGATAATTTATTTGATTATCATTGCCAAAAAAAAACCTTCTAACAAGTAAATAAAAATGAAATACCCCTACTTATAAAAAACTTCAGGGTGCATAAAAAATAATTTAAAAAAATAACGTTCGTCCTAAGAAATAAATTTCACACAAAAAAGCTCCAGTTACATACATTTTGTTGACAACCGATCAATGTTTTGTAATCCAATATGAATATTTAAAACCCGAGTATTGAGGGTTAACTTAAAAGTAAACTTGATGGAGTCTAGATGAATATATTCAATATACCTGTAATAGCAGTAAGTGTGTCAGTCGATCAACTGTACTCGATGCGTCCGCGCAGATTACGCATCCCGTATAATTATGCCGCAGGTAAGCTGAACAAAGATAAACAAGTAATACATGAACAAAATTCAACTATATTTTTTAATTTTATTCTATAGGTAATTGATGCAATAACAAGCTACCACACTAATTTTAATAAAATTTATATGAGATTTTTTATATAACAAAGTAAAATTTGTAAATCAGTCAAGGTGATGCTAAAAATTCGGGGAACATACCAGCTGAAAAAAAGATTTCAAAGAGTTGAGAACCTTCTTCTTTTCGAAGTTGTACAGCCAACAGGAAATTCATGTTAATGTGTTATTAATGTGGTTAGCGATGTAAAAAAAACTTTAACTGACTTATTTTGCTTTTGGTCTCCATTTTATTATAGTCTATTCTCATAACATCACTAACAGAGAGTTCTCTAAATTCCCGACTCAAGCTAGAAACTTTCCAAAACGCCTGACAATAGACACGCGTCCTTGACAGTGACCATGCAGCCAAGTACACAATACATGCCCAACTCGAGAGCGTCTAGCCACCCACACATCCTTCCACCTTCACACCACCTCACTCCTAGCGTACATACACACGCCTCAGTGCTCAACGATACGATGCAACGATTGCACGCTCTAAAAGATTTATAGATAAATGCAGTTCCCGGTGAAAATAGATAAATGCCAGTGCACATGTATTCTGTGCACATTTCAATAGTCGCAACCGCATTGGCCGGACATTGGTCCTCGGTTTGACAGCAGGACAGCCGCGGTACGACGACATTATGGCGTGGCGCGGGGGCATAGTCCTGTTGTGCCTTAGTGTATCTCTCACCTCGGCGAACACTTTCAGCACCAGCTTAAAGCTCCTGGGCAGGATGTACGATAACTGCGAGAGGTCGCAAGAGATCGTCAAGTGCTTCAAGATCCAAGCGGCTAAGTTTATCGACCGAGCTGCACGAGCGGAATCTCTTCCGATCAGTGATGGCATCAGCCTTGTCCAAAGATCGGAAATGGGACGTGCTTTCCCATCTACTCTGCCGGATGGCGATTTAAATTCCTTACCATCAGAGCAAATTGATAAATTCCTTCAACTGGCCACTTCGAAGCTGATGCAGACGCACAGGATAGTCATCTCGCCAACAACCGTAGGTGATGATATCGGAAGATCAATGGACGAAGCCAGGGGTAAGTTGAAAAAGATGATGGGACCCATCATAGCAGGTATTGCAATTAAAGGTGGTTTCCTCGCCATCGCATTCCAAGCCATCGCCCTCATCGCTGGAAAAGCCCTGCTCATCGGTAAGATTGCATTGTTACTGTCTGCCATCATTGGATTAAAGAAGCTGGTATCCGCTGGTGAGTCCCATGAGAAGACCACTTACGAGATCGTGAAGCATCCCCAGGTTTCTCAAAGCCACACGTATTCGGCATCTCATTACGGTAATGATTTTGACACAACGGGACCGGGTGGTCACTACAGAAGAAGCGTCGAAGATGAAGCAGCAGCCCAAGATAGAGCATACAAAGCTTACGCACAGAAACAATAGATAGTTTAACCACGGAAAGATGAACCTTACGACTCCTTATTAAAATTACAACGACTCGGCATTTAAGCACCAAGCATTTCGCCCAAAACGTCTAAAAGTTTTGGTTTGGTTTGCGGTAGCGTTATTATAACTATAAAGGAAGACCTATTATTTATTCAGTATAAAATATAAAAATATATTATTATAACGAGTATAATAATATGCTTATTCAAACGACACTAAGACATTTATTACTAGCTTAAGTATAATTAACGGTTATGGAGTATTATTTGATATGTAAATTGTGTTATTATAATCATTATGATGATAATAAACACAATATGTATTTAATGGTATATGCGTACGCGAATTTGAATGAATGTATGTATGTATTATTAAATTAAATATGTTAATAATTGATTGCACCAAATATTTGATTACAGGATAGAATACAAATAATTTATATTGTCACCAACGGCTTTTTATCCCTTACTTGGGATAAATATTATCTGCTCTCTGAGGGTAGATAAAATAATGATATATTTTAAGGCTTACTGCTAGTTAGGTTTAGTCGACGGGTATTGTGCATTTCTGTTTTCAAAACGTTCGTTTGTCCAATTTTGTAAAAATAGTTTAAGATTTATTACAATTTTGTTATATTACGGTGCTGTTTAGAATAAGTGTTAAAATAATCTTATAACCTAATATAATCCTGTAATAGTGAATATAATCGTTCTAATATTAATGTGGGGTTACGCGAGTACCTTTTGTTTATGTATAATTTAATTATTATTCCAATTATTGTCGTGTAACGGATGTAACTCTATTATTATATTATTAATAAAGTTAGTATAACTATAATTATATTATTCAAATGATAAAACAGACGATGAGAGAGCAGTCGATAAAAAATGGAAACTTTAAATGTGTGTTTGATTTGATATCTTTAATTTAAATAAAGATCTTTAATTTACAATACTTTGTAAATAAAAATAATTTCTATTTGGTTGAAGATTATCATTTTCATCCTCAGAAAAATCAAAAAAATTATTTACTTCCAACATAGAGAAGATTAAAAGTACGATAAAAAGTAACAAGTAAAAGGCATTGCCATTCAGCGTGGTAATGCCGCTAGCATAATAAGTACGCTGCATGCTTCTGGTAGTAGATTGGAGAATTTAGATTATGTGTAAATCTTTAGTGGTCTATAGGTACTTAATAAAAATGCTTAAAGCTTCGTTGCAACTAGTTATCTGGGGGCAAGGCAGTGCCCCGCCAAGTCAAGCAAAACAAAGGCACGGCCGTACCATCCTTTTTTTGATGCGTTTCGCGCCGTTTCTTTACTTGCCCGGTGGTTAGTAAAGTATAAGATTAATATAGTCGTCTTGATCTCAAATATAACAAAAACAGAGTGCATCGACTCAGTAAAATTGTGTAAGATAGTGTGATAATAGATTCTTCCGGCTAGCTATGAATTATTTAACATGATAGAAAATGTTGTACGAAACATTCCTGAATTATTTTAGTATCTCGAGTACAAATCAACATAAACCGTGTACTAAGGAATTTGACGACAGTCTGCAGTTTAATAATTCAGTATTGTTTAACTCACTCGGTTAAATTGTGTAAGTAAGTAAGTATTTAGTGGTAATAAATAATAATTATCTGATCGGCTGTATAAGGGCTTCGTCATCCCAAAAATGGAATAAGATTTTTTTTAAACGTAGTAATATGAGCTGTCCCATTAGCTGGTCTGATGATGGAGACGGAAGATGGCCATAAAACTTCTGAAATAAAGTAAACCTATTCGTTTTAGGCTCGATTGATTTGTTGATTGATTGAGGAGCACTTCACAACTCAATGATATCTAGGATCCTATAATGAAGCTGGAAGGGGGAAATTATATAATTAAAGGCTATTTTCTTTCATCACAAAGATGTTTTATCTTTGTAATGAAACAAAATAGCCTTTATAGGTTTAGTCTCAATAAAGACATCTCGATCCTTCTCCTTACACTTTATACCGATTATCCAAAAAAGGAGGTGCTCAAGTTAACTGCATGTTTTTAACGTTTGTTATCTGATTTCTCGACGACAGTCTTAAATTATTAATTGTTTTGTTCAGTTTTAGACCTCAGTTTCCGCTATAGATTATATTATCAACCAGAATTCTGTATTTTACATTTAAAAGAATGAAATTACTGAATAAAATTTAGCGATGCCTACCGAGTTGAAGACGGTTATGACTTTTTTGAAGAACTTGGTAACTTTTAGTATCATTGTCCCGAAAAAAAGCTTGTTCAAAAAATATTTCGAGAAAAAAAATCGAGAAATAAAAAACACCTAAGCTATGGAATGTAAATGAAATGAATAAGGTACTTATTCTGTACTTAAAAGGTAAAACAGAGGCCCTATTACTAAGACTTCGCTCTCATTCCGTCCATCCTTCCGTCTGTCACCAGGCTGTATCTCATGAACCGTGATAGCTAGAGAGCTGAAATTTTCAGGGATGATAGATTTCTGTTGCTGCTACAACAATAAAAACTGAACAAATAAATGTTTCTTGATCCCATAAAACAAATGTGTTCTTTGCCGTTTATAGTCGATATTAATAACAACAGGTAGAAACTAGAACGAATGTTGTAAGAAACCCTTAGAGCACGAATCCCACTCTCACTTGGCTGATAAATTTTTTGTTCTACATAAGTCCTTTGGAATCTAAGAGACTCCTACTTGTAAAAAAACATACTTTCCTTTTGGTTTCAAACAAATATTAACATAATCGGTCTAGCAGTTGTCATATAATGAAAGTAACTGGAAAAGACGATTTTCCACGTTATGAAAGTACTAGCTGCGCCCTGCCGTGTTACAAGGGGAAATTTGATTTTCGCAACACTTCATTTTTGGGTATGAAAAATATTCTGTATGTTAATACATTGGCTCGTCTCAAGCTTGGCTCAACAATCTTTATCCAGCTAGCTAATAAACCCGTAGTTCCGTATCCCTGCGTTTTCTTCAACAATATTGATTTATGGTACAAATATCTGTGTTAGACTGCTATTTAACGGTCAAGATCTGCTCTAGCTATTTCAGGTCTAGAATGCATTTGATTTATGGTTAACAAAGTCATTTATAATGTTCTTAGCAGTACTTGATCACGCAATACGAGTATCTTGTTAGAAAAAGCTAATTGGCTTAATGTTCCTACTTTGGACATTCATAACATTTTCCTAACTTCTATCTTCAGGTAAGTTGTGTTGTGAACGTTTAAGCTAAATAAGCATTTAAAATGTTGGTATATTAAAATTCAAATCAAATTCAGTCAAAATCGGTCCAAATTTTTTAATTTTAAATCGAGATAACTTAAAAAATTGTATCGGTGCCTGCCAAAATTAAGTTAATAAGCACATTATTTTCTAAAAGAATTTGTTTAGGTAAAGTGCCTTTATTAGGAACAATTTATAATAATAACAAACCAGGTAAGATCACCTACAGACTACTAAAAATATTTAAAAATTCAATCAACTACCATAAAGTAAACCGAATATGATTGTAACTACAACAAGTAAAATATGAAAACAAAATTTAACGCATTTTGCAAATAAAAAAAAACTAGTGTAACTTACTAAATTATCTGTCCCACCTAGAAAAAATATGTCTCAAAGTCAATAATGCCCTTAAACAATAATAAAAATCTCATTATCCATATTTTATGCAAACTACAAAATACTTAGAACAAATCTATAATGAGAAAGATCTCGCGATGCACGCTAAATATCTGAACAATACACACGTAGTGCCATCACGCGAAGCAAAGACGGCATTCAATGAAAAAAATATGAAAGTTTTTAGAAGAAGGGTAGGAGATATATATTAGATCTATAGAGCAATGCTCTTAATAGTGTTGACTGCGTTTAGAGGTAATCAATATCTTTACCTAATATGGGCGGTGGACATCTCCACCGCTCATATTAGGTAAATATATTGATTTTCAGAGCTTTGATGACAGAGTTTTTTTCCCACTTAAATTCCTCTGATATGGCTCACAATTATGTTAACAGTTTAGAAGTATCATAGTCATATTGGTAAGAACGGTGTGGCTCCCTCTAAAGTCAGAGTTTTTGGATTACCCTTAGGCCAGATGTGGCTACGATTGTTATCCAAATACTAACACTCGGGAGGTAATAGAGTCATAACTCGCTTTGACCTCCAAAGTGACCTATTTTTGTACAAAACCAGAAGATATTATTGTCATAGTCGTTTCCATCGTTATACGGTACGTCTTTATACTACTTCCTACTAATATTGTAAAGGCGAAAGTTTGTAAGAATATATGGTTGTGTGGATCTATGTTTGTTACTCTTTCTGCTTTCAAAAACTGCTGAACATATTTGGATGAAATTTGGTACGGAGATGTCTTTGACGCTGGATTAACATATAAGCTACTTTTTATCCTGTATTAACGCGGGTGACACCGCAGAGCGTAGCTATTAAATTATGATGATACTATTGACCCAAGATAGATAGATAGATAGACAAATCTTTATTCAAAAACCAGCAAGTCTACCAAGCAGACTGACTATTCTCACTTCGAAGCTATTCAAAGCGACAATTAATCACTCTGTAACTTAGCTCTGTGTTTTTAATCTTTCATAAATAGTTAGGTACTTATCGCTGGTTTTTTTTTTGTATTAGTACAAATATTTCATCGAATACGACACTTAAACTCGGTTAAACTTACATTACGAAAGGCAACCAAGATAAAGGTTTTTCGCCATCATAAATTCAGTGCGTTTTCTTAACACTGATCTTTTGGAATAATTTCAAGAAAGAAATCTAAATGAATGTTGATCACTGACTAGGTTGCCATGATAAGATAGAAAACTCAGATAGTTTATGTTAAAAGAATTAGAGCTACTAGTAGAATTGTGGTTATGGTAAACGTATTCGACTTCATTGCCTTCTTTAAAGATATACATTTCTTCTAAGTTAAAGACTAAACTGCGCCTATACATAGCAAACTGCGTGCTACGAGTGTGACAATCAGAGCGAATAATTGAACGAGTGCAGGATGTACGCATCATGTGAAAACCGTAGAGAGTGAGTAATTAGATCAAAGTAGTAAAGTGCTGCTAACTTATCTAGGTAATGACAATGAACAACTCATTATGTACTCTAGTCATATTCTTTATTATACGACTTCAAATGGGAGGTTTTTGTTGTAATATATCTTTTTACTCGTCGGACCAATAGGTTTATAATGTTTTTCGAATGTGTTATATTTGTTTTTATGTATGTATATGTCTCCTTTTTTTGATCCTTTATAGCATTAACAGGCACGAGAGGCTACAGGATGTCACGAGTACAGTTTATGATCGAACATATTATACATATCGTACATAAGATCTTAAATACGATATGAGTTCGATCATAAGCTGTACTTGTGACATCCTGTAGCTTCTCAGCCAAGATACAGCAGATCTAAAGTTTTTACAGACGGGTTTTTTTGAAGGCGCTTGTAACCATTGTTATGTGTGTTCCCCGATTTCTCAAAGTCACCTTAACCGTTTTTTTCTTTCCATAGCTTTCCAGATGGTCTCATACAAATTATTTCCAAATTGATCGAGTAGTTTATAAATAATATCATGAAAAAATTGTGTAAGTGCCCGCGGAATTCAAATTAGTTTAAAGTAAGTTAAATTTGTAATTATTGTCTAAACATGTAAAATGTATAGGTACTGGGTACAATAGTAGGCTTTGTCAGCCGCCTGTCAGGCATAATATAATGATAATTCTAAATTGATGAGAAAATGACAACAAGCAATTTCTTTTGAAAAACAGTTTTTTATTAAAGTAGGTTATTAATACTACAATATTATCAAAAAAAAAAAAAACTATTTGCATCTCTAACAGACGTTTATATCAAATACCAATAATTAAGAATCAATTAATTTAATAATT
This sequence comes from Ligdia adustata, assembly GCA_947049295.1. Taxonomy (NCBI): domain Eukaryota; kingdom Metazoa; phylum Arthropoda; class Insecta; order Lepidoptera; family Geometridae; genus Ligdia; species Ligdia adustata. The sequence goes on along the minus strand of OX346236.1, from coordinate 3,639,784 downwards.
ATTCTACAATTCAAAGATAATTGTAAAATAATGTTTAGTTATTTACGATAAAATATAATAACAGGTGCTTTTACATCAAAATATCAATAGATACAACTATCCAATCTTGACTAGAACTACATTTTACTGTAATATTCCATACATAATTTCAAAATCTTATAAACATATTGTCTTTGAATATGCCATCACAGTAGAGAAAGATAAAATTCTAGTAATACTTTTTTTTCGAAAACTTTTAATATATTTTTTTATTGTAGTATTGCATCTACCCTGTATTAATAGGAGTCCAAGCAAAATTCCTGGCGTTTCTAATCTTAGTATCTTTTACTTCATCTTTCTTGGTGACAAAAAACCGTTCAAGTCTATCTCTTAGTTCGTCAGGCGTGATAGGTGCTGCCGTGGTTTCTGATGATGATGATTTTTCTCTATAGTAGTAATCAGAATGCTGAGGATGTCTGTAGTAACCTAAAACATAGAAAAAAAAATTGGTACAAATCTGAAGAAGAATAAATAAAGTTTTTATGTTGTATGAAAGTCATGGCATATCGAAACCATACTTTATTTTTACTAATGATAAGGATATGGTTTATTTATTCATATTAAATTTTTATTATACATGGGAACTCAACCTCATTATCTCTTTATCAATGTTAATATCGGCCAAAAACTGAACTCAAATCGTTCAATACGTACAATCGTTCTGAAGTACTTGTAAATGAATAAGTAGTCCAAGTAATTTCATAAATAGAAAAAGCATTAAAAGAGTAGATAACAGACGTCATAATCTTATTCCTTCCCTTTAATCAGTATCCAAAGCTTAAATCTGACAATCAAATCAATATATTATTACATATTATTACACCATACAACTAATCATATGTAAAGAAAGCCTATCAGAAAAGATCAGAAAATAAATTGGAGAAAGTTCCTCCAAAACAGCCCACCATTTACAATCATCCCAATAAAATAGGTCAAGTTGATACTCACAACTTTTCCGAGGCATTTTCGACCGTATTTCTAACGTGCTAAAGTCCTTTGTAATTGAACGAGAATGCATCCGAAGATGGTTTCGTAATAGTGCATCGGCATGAGGTCATTGAACCTGCCATCGGAGAAGTCGTAAATGCCATTGGAAATTTTATAACAAGGATATTAAGCGAAACGGATAAAATTTTTCCTTAGTTGCCCTCAGTTCCTTACTCAGAGTTACCTAACCACCCTTATCGCTCTTAGATCTATGACAAGGCCTACGATAGTTTTCCTAAAGGCAACAAGACCTACCATTTAACGTGTTCTACTAACCGCAAGTATTTTTCCTAAATTGGATTAATTTTAACTATATATCTGTTATATTAAGCATAGATTCAATTTAAATCTTTGGCTTTTTACGACTAATTATCATTCCATAGTTACCTATGTAACGCCTAGCCATGATGCATTTTAACTTCCATTTATCGGCAAGAAACACTTCAGTTATCGGCAAGAAACACGTATAATACCAGACATTGCTAGCTATCTAGCCAGAAGAACTAGCGGTAGCCTAGAAAATTGTGACATAGGAGTGAACCATGAGCTTAAAAAAACTAAGAAAAATTTCTACATATCATGGTACTTATTAATGAATATAGTAAAATTAAGAGTTAAGCCCTGACAAACTGACTAATACTCGCTAGTAATCAACGCAGAGCATAAACCTATAATTTAGGGGATCTATTTATAAAGATGTGTAAGTGTGCACTAAGGAAGGATTTTTGGAAATTCAACCCCTAGGGGAGTCAAATTGGGGTTCAGATAAAAATATTCTTTATATTATATTTTAAAAATCGGGTTACAACTGCTAAGTAGTATATTATGAATTAGTTTTTTATACCATGATATTAGCTAAAGTTGTAATTAGTACAATGAGTACCTATAGTAAGTTGCGCACGTAGGTATCAGTTTTTTCTATTCACGCGCCCTACGCTCTAAGACTCATAATCGCCATACATAAAGCCAGATACGGTCAAAAAGGGTCTATTTAAATAATAAAGTGAGGGTTGTTTACCTAAGGTTTGAATTAATTTATATTTAGGTAATTATTTGTATCATAGTCTCTTGATATACTAGTTTAACTGATTATATTAATATGTTCAACTACAGCACTTACCAGAACTATGATGATCATGAAAATGTCCCGGATGCTCATAAGCTGACGTGTATGATGAAAGGGCTGGTCCAGGATACCCACCAAGACCTTGCCCATAGCTTTGCCCAAATCCAGACCCAGAAAACACGGTTACTGCCAACAACGCAACCTTGGCTAATAAAAATGCTTTCTTGCTGGCGATCAATAGTAGACCCAATAGTAAAGGCAGTAAGGTTGATAGTTGAAATTTGAAGCCGAGTAAAAATGGAACTAAAAGGTTGCGAGCGAGAAGACGACCTGAAATTCAACGAAAAGCTAATAAAACATTAAAGTTATGAAGCAAACAATAAAGCTTTTTTGTTATCGAATAACCTCTGAATTATTTTCAATTAGACAGATTTTTAAGGTCTACTTAAGTGGTGATTCATAAAAGTTCTGTAGCAATTCCATAGATGGTGTTGTAACGCCAATGTCAAGTTCAATGCTGGGGATACCCGTCCACACCTTTCACTTTAATTTTAGTTCTAAAGCAAACACATAGATGGCATTATAATAAAAAGACTAAACGCAAGCTTTTTTCAATGTGATTGTTATTTGCTAAGTTCATGCAGTTCGTAAAAAGTATGATTTGAATGATAAAAACCAATGGATTATAAATGTTTTTGTTATTCTGATTAAAAAACCAAACTACTAGATTGATTTCAGAAGTCTGTTAAAAAATATTATGACAAATTGAACCGAGCATCTAGCTGATGAAAGTGGAAACTCAAATTCTTATACCTTGACTGCATGTTATCGGTTGCTGTTTTATTAAGCGTCTTCAAGAAAAAGAGATTCTTGATTCACCGGATTTTTTATTCATTTGTCCCATAAGTAGGCCACAACCAAGTATTTTTTTTTATTTTGTATAAAATTTATAATCTTTTGGATGGTTCAGATATTTTTCAAAAAAATAAATAATCCAGTTGCTTAAATTTTTAAATTAAAAGTAGTTATGTAACTTATATATAGGCACTTTTATGAAACAGTACAATATACTGCTGTCTTTGTTACTTACATCAAGTAAATAGTATACTGCCAAATTACACTTAAACTCACATTTTTGAATACTACTTGTATAATAACCTACCAGTGGACAATTCCCCCTGCGGTTGAGGGTTGTAGGCCCGATCTTTGATTCTCGGATCCATAACAAACTCCAGTATACCATTGGCCAACGTTGGACCAATCCTCATCACTAGCCCTGGATACAGCGCACTGAGGTCCCAGTGAAGAGATCGTTTTGATATCAGACTGCTTGCGTCTTCGATTATGGACCTAAAAGATCGAAATTTACATAGTTAGTTTGACTACGTAAATCAAAATTTTCAGGAAGTTTTGGGATGTATTTTCATAATTTTTGTTAGTTTACTCGGTTTGAGAGCTGGCGGTTCCATGGGGCGGGTGTTTGTTGACAAATTTAAATATGGGTCTCTAGATTTCGGGTTTTTCTGCATGCATTTGTGAATATTACATCCAGTAGAAATCTTAGTTAAATTTGCGTTCAAAACGTTATACTTTTGTTATTTATTTGAATATATTTTAATTTTAATTGTATGTTAACATATTTTTAATACATCTTTAATTTTTATTTTCAGTATTTACCATAGCATCAATACAATTAAATAACAAAAACATGACTTGAAATGATAAATTATTAATACAAAAGTATTTAATGAGTAAGCATTAGTTACCGAAAATCCATAGGATCTTTATCCAGAAAGCTGCCAATATCCCTCGGAGTTTTTTCATCTCTGACAAAAGAAATTCCAGTCGCTAAGCTGAAGGTTTCGGCCTCATCATATTTATTTAACTTATTCAACACTTCCTTCCCAAAACACACTCCAAGCTCTGAACTTCTCTGGACACTTATACACTCGTTCAATTGAGAATCATTAACATCATTCTGATTTAACTGTTCACCTTCTTGCAACTGTATAGTTATGACTTCTGTTAATAAAAAGAATAGAACAGCCAATGATAGATTCCATGAAGACATGTTTGAATTACAAGACACTACAATTTTGGAAGATATTAAAAAACAGTTGACGATCTACATGGCAAAATGAATTTAAGCGGTTGTATGCGAGTATATTTTGCCGAAAAATACACAATAGTCTCAATTTGCAGCAGTAGTTTTCAATTTAGTCAAAAAGAGAGCACTGATTTCTATGAAGAAAATGTTACGTATGAAACTGTAACAATTGTCCGTCGGTTATATAGACTTTCCTGGTTATGTCTCGCTGAACTTTGCCATTGTTTTTGTAAGGAACAGAACTTCACGGTGTGTTCCCACAGATTGACAATAGGGTGAAAATTCGATGGAGATAATTTAAATCTGTGAGAATGGGCTCGGATGTGATGTAAGATGTGTAATTTTGGCTGTTATGTGATTGTTGCGGTAATTCTATTTTTGGGTGAGTGTATGTAAATAGAATAGTGTATACTTGTATGTAACTTACCCGTACTACATTCATTCACTGTTGTTTTTTTTCGTTTTTTTCGTTTTAGCAATTATTAGCTATTAAAAATTGCATATTATTATTCATTGAATCATATTTCAATGAATAATAATATGCAATTTTTAATAGTTTTACAAATGGCTTTATTTTGTAGCTAAATTTAATTAGGTTTCCACTCTATCATCATAAAGTTTGTAATTAGTATATTTCTTCTAAGAATTCTAAAAAAATAAGTAAAGTTTGTTAAATTTCAAATTTTTTCTAAGTTATTTGTCTAATCAAATAGGCAGCTTGATTTCTAAGATAATGTCTACAAATTTGAAGTGATTTTTTAACAATGAATCTAAGAAAAGAAAAAAAAGGAAAAATAATTTACTCGAAATTTATTGAATGTTTTTGCGCACGTGTAGCTCATAAATAATTATCACCTGCTTTGTCAGTGGTCAGCAAACAACATCCTGAAACCTGCTCGTCGACGAAATCGAATCGTGAGTAAGTATATACGAAGTCTTTCTTAAATTTGTCTAGCATTTAGGACTATGACCCTTATAATACAGGTGCTTCTTAAAATGGAAGACCAGTTGAACGCTAGACGCTTTTGACTAGCAGATACTTTCCTTGCATAATTAAAAATCAAAAAAATCTGTATCTGCTTAGGGTGCTCTAAAAAAATTTTACTCAAAGGTACAATTTATAAGCTACTCTATACAATTTTTTTCTTTTCTTAGATTCATTGTTAAAATATCACTTCAAATGTATGATCCGTACATCTGCAAATTATGATAAATATTATACCTTCCACTCACACATTCTAATATTAAGTATACAAAGCCTTTGACCCCTTCATTGTTTTACAACCTGCTGAACTCTATCTACTAAAACGTCTTACGCAACTAAACAACTTTATCCAACTACATTCTTAAATATACAACCTTAAGGCATTTTATTGCCTGGAATATTTGTAGTAAAAATATCCGTTTGGAAAATAACCTGTACTAGAAGTGAAAGTGTTTTTTTTCTCGAGCGTCCGGTTCTGCGGTCAAAATTTCACCTGTTGTATTAATAAAGTCTTGCTTTTACCATGACAAGACTTTATTAAACAACATGCCTTTGTATTTTATGTGAGTTTCGATAACTAAAATTATTACATAATTACATGAGAAGGAAATATTACTATTATGTACTGACTTTTGAATGACACAGACACATATAGGTAGCGTTACCATAAATGTATTATTTTAAAACAAATAACAAAGCTCCTAAGAACATGTACATTTTGATTCCTACAATTGTACATTCTGATTAATTCATTAATTAGCAGCATCAACTTTATCATCATAAAGTACCATTATTATTAATGACAAGAATTTTTATCTCTCTTGGCCTATGGACCACCGCATATTAGTCAATGGTTGCTTTCGCTGCCATAGCCAGAGGGCCATCTGATTTCTGTATCTCACTAGTTTTATGTAACCTCCCCCTCTTAACATATCCGTGACAGGTTTAATTTTTTAACAACACCATTGACTCTTATTATTATGAAGATAAAGATGATATTTAAATGTTTATTGTCTCCGTTAGCTGCATTCGTAACTTAGCCATAGTAAAGCACGTCTGCAGTTCATACACCTTCACGTGTTGCCTCAGACACGTGCTTGATTTCTTCTTTTTTGTATTCCAAAGCGATAAAGTTCAATTTTGAGTGGCATGTATCTCCCAAAACCAGTATTTTGCCTTGGTCATCAGGTGTTCAACACAATTTTATTCTGTGCGGTTGAGAAAGTTGTTATACCAGTACCGTTGGACTCTGTTGCATTGGCATAAAGATGTTATTGTAAAAAAGTTGAGTTTTATGGTTGTCATGGTGTATTTATGGTATTTTAAAGGAAAAGCTCGGATGTGAACCGGACGCAGGAACGCGTGTGAAGAGAAATTTCTTTTTCTTTTTAGGAAAAGGATGTCGTAGGCGCGTGACACAAATACTTAAGTGACGTAATGTCTGGAAAAGAGTCCGTTTAGTCTGCATAGTCAATGATATTCAAGGTCAGTTATTTTAAGCCTAGTGAAGTTCTGCAGCGTCATAACTCAGCTGGATACGCGGTTTATAACTGATCTCTTGAGTTAGGCAACATTTAGTCGGTTTAGGTCTAAAATGATTGACCGTGGTGGTAGTTACGTCTAAGCGCTATCATAGTAGAATGACCTGTTTTTTGACTTGGAATAATTATCATAAAGAACGTAATTAATTAGATTGGATCTTATGCTAAGATAGTAAGTGGAATCAGTGGAGCAGGGTTTAAAGCGCGTTCTTAGCTCATAAATAGAAAATTCTTTATTGTATGCACAACTAAATAATACAGTACAATCAATAGACTTATGATTACTTGCAACAAGCGGCGGCTTTATCGCTAATAAAGATGTCTTTCAGGTTACCTTGGATGGAGAGAATTAAAGCATATAAGTAATGGCGTCAGGTCAAGCGTGTGTAAATTTTTGCTGAAGATCGTAATTATCAGGACAACTAAAAAAGGCTTTGAAAGATAGCATTCAATTTTACTAGGAGTATTTATTCCAGCTGAATTATAGAGTACTAATATCTGTCAAACGCGGTGTATCTCGCCGCATAAAATGGAATATAAAAAGTTTCAAACTTTGAACCACTGTTTGACCCTTAGAAACAAAATTTCTAAAAACCCTTCCTTAGTACACCCTAAAATAAATACATCCTCCAAATATAATGTTTATAAGTTGTTTCGTCTCCGCGTTGATGATGACCTGTCATTCAGGATTTACTCTCTTATATATATATATATATGAAAGTCGAGATTGACAAATAATTTCTCAGGATAACTCACAACAGTTTAAAACCGTGTTAAATCTATTGATGGATGCAGTTCTGCCGAATAAAGCCATAACACTGAATCTGAAGAAATGCTGTTTCGAGACAACGACCATTAAAGTTTTTTTTGGATTTCGTATGATTTTGTATGAAACTAATTTTAGAATCGTTATTGTTACTGGTATCGGTGAAAAGGTTTTTTTAATATCTGTCTAGCCATGTTTATTACGTTCATCTATATTTATAAATTAAGAGAAATAAACGCTAAAACGTGTATTATCACAATGTATCTCATCAACAACTGTGACGTTTGTAACGCCGAAACACTGTATCTATAAGTACAAAATATTGATTTTAATTTTCAAAGATGCCACTAGGGCCATTTTCCTTAGGAATTTGGTCCAAAAAGTCGTGCTTTTTGTTTTTCATATGTTTATTCGTCTTTTTTTTATTTTTTTCAAGAACGTGTATTTCTTTAAAATTGTTTTGAGAGTATCAATTGTCTAGGAAAAGATAATTGCTCTTATGATCCCTGCAATACTGTCCAAGAAAATATACATAGGTGGTTTCCAAATCCAAATTTCAAGAACTCAAAATTTGAAATTATCCGCCTCCCGCGCAGCCACTCGTCACGCTGAGTGCATTATTCTGTCCAACGCTAGTTGAGCTTTCCGTGCACTACACAAGTACACAGAGCGAAGGCCTAAATACATTGGTTTATAAAACACTATCTCGGCGAGATATAACGCGCGCGATTATTACTAAGTCAAAATACTGTAACTTCAATTACAGTGATATGTCATTTAAAAACTTTAAAATTATTGAGAAACAGTCTTATTTGTAAGTTAATAACTAGCCGTGTATTCAATGTAGAAAAAGTTCGTATTATAGGTGTATAGAGGAGGTAAAATGAAAGCGTTTGAGCGTTGTTAAGGCAAAACACTGTATCTCGAGTTACTGTGTATTGGATTCACACAACAGAGGAACAAAGTTTGCTCATTACAGCTGGTAATGAGCAAACTTTGTTCCTTGTTAGTTGATGCGATAGTGATACCATAAAAAAGTGACAAAAAATTTCAATAAAGCAGCTATTTCGATATAAAGACTAAATTAAGTAGGTGAGTCGATTTTGAAATTGTATGTGTAACCTTATAAGTATACGTTGGAACTATATCGACATATTCAAAATCTCTCAAGGACATTCCGACAAATGAAAATTGATTTCCTTTGAAGTCGGTCGTAATAAAGCTTGCGAGTTTTGAAAAACATAAATCAAAGTATTACCATAAAATATGTCAATTAAATCTGATTCATACTGAACTGGCTCAATTTCATTATAATCATCTATTCTAAATGAAATCATTACCTTTAGCCATATAAATCTACAATATCCATCGGTATAAGTTTTCTAAGGTATAATTAATTGAAATATATGTATGTCATGCTAAATACGTCTGTTACGAAAAACAGTCATTAGAGAATTGTATTAATTGTATTAATAACATTAATAATAAGCATAGATACATCCGTATAGGAAGCAATATTGAATTTTAATTAATTAATTCTTATTATGCGTCGCCAATTCATAATTTAGAAGTGTGTATGGAATAAAATGTAGGTCTTCAAGTCTGGTTGCGTCATGATTAGATCTTAAAAGTAAAAGTAGGAATAATATTTTCTAGTCCGTCCGTTATACAGAAACTACAAGGAAAGCCGATAAAAAGCTTATTGAAGATCGTGGAGAGAGACCTGGGAAGGGTGAACGTGTTAGCGAAATGGAAGGAAAGTAGCCAGAGACAGCGCAAGCTGGAAAAATTTAATCAAAAAGAGCTAAGACTCATAATTTACTTTGGCGCCATAGGAAGTAAAAAAGCAAGCAATTGTTTATAAAAACTAAGTTTTATTTATTATTTTTTGGAAATTTTTAAAAATTTGATGAGCGTCTCTATTGAGTGGACTAGCACAAGCAACGGGAAATTGCCAGCCTCGGAAGAAGTTACATTTTTAAGTTATTTGAAGTCTAAACTTTAGAGCCAACATATTGGAGCATTAGAACGATGCGACACGTGACCAGAAGCCGTTGTTTATCTGGCCCAATGTATAAGTATTGCCATTCAGGATTGTAAAGCCACTATCAACTAGACACGCTGCCCTTTGCTGGTGAGTTGGAGCATTTGGATTATCTGAAGATTGTAAGTGGTATACAAGTAATCCATCTGGAATTTTATTTTGCAATAGTTATGATTCATTCATTTCAATTTTCTAAAAAAAACACTTCTTCTTTTAAAAAAATAGACACCTCTTTTATCAAAGCAGCTAAAAAGAAAATTGCTACTACATAACTCAACGGAACCCAACCCAGTACATGCCGAGAGTGAGATCGTTACCTTCAGGCAGGATGTATGAGAGTTACGTAACCACTTCTCACGAGGCGATCGGCTAATTTTATGGCTAATTTTATGACATCTGGGGTATGACATAGGTTATTGCATTCCGTTTAGTAGGCGTTGATTTAGTATGAATCTATTTTTTTTATCGGAAAAGACAATTATTTTAATGTTTTAAGTTTGTTTCTTAAAAGATAATATTTTATTTAGTAAATAACTTACTTATAATGAAAAGAGTAATTTATACTTTAAAATGAGAACTACCACGTAACATGATTAACTTACCTTATATTACTTGTGCTATGCTTGCCTAAATTGAATACTATAATAAGCACCTAGACATAAATTGTATTGTACTTACCGTGTTTTACTCAAATAAACGTAATTATTATTATTATTATTAGCATTACTATTATTATTTACTGCTCTTGGGTTATACATTTAAGTTCCTTAAGAATACTTTTATGATTAAACATTTTGGCTAACTGTAAGATTTACTAAATTGTATGAAAATATTTTTCTAAGATTACATACAACAACGAATCATTTTGCTTTGTCATAACATAAATAGACAAAAAAAAATTAGGGAGAACTCACAGCAAATAACTCTCCAAAAAAATTTATTGATATATGGACAATATTCATATATTTTCAATTATAAATGGAGTAGATCATTAATATTATTTCAATCAATATTTCAAAACAAATCCGGGGTTATCCAAAAATAAATTTCTACCTGACACTTTTAGTATGTTATATCTTCAAAGCGAAGATCATAGTGGATGAACGCACGCAATGAAAAACTGAATATTTTTTTCGTTCCATAGCAGATGGTAATGGCATCACAGTTAGAGTAATCGGACTACATATCGCATGCCGCACACGAAGTTGTTTACAGTAAACCTAGATTGTAAGATATAATATGGGGATGCTTATATTTTTTACCCAACTGTCTAAAGGGAAGAAATGTGTTTTTGATTACGTATATTTGTATGTTAATATGTCTGTATGTTAAGACAGCTATAAACCGCCAACTTGTCCATACAATAAGATATAGCTTTTTTCTACCTTTTAATGTTGTCCGATTCCAGTGGTTTTATTTCACATAACACAATATTTACTAGGCTTTACGATTTTATTTTGTTCTGTCTTTTATATCACTTATATAAAGACGTTATTATGCAGAATTCAATAACATTTTTTCAAAATATATTATGGTGAAGCGATTGACACCTATAACAAAAAATACGTTATAATTTAGGGGGTGAAAAGAGGTAGGGCCCGGAACGAAAGTTGTATCAGAAACTGTGAAGGGTCGGTGATCCTCTTAAGTCTTTGTAGTCCCCCAAATAGTCAAATGCTATACTGGTTACATGCCGTGGTTGCAATCGTAATGATAGAGTAGTGGCCCAAAGTTTTTTCAGACAAGTTTTTCGGAGGCTGCTTTTAACTACTTGTTTTTGTTTTTATCTGACTGTGGCGAAACAAAACGAAGGGTAATGTTTATGAAAGGAGTGTGTCTGTAAGTATGTATGTTTATCTGTTCTCTTGCAATTTATGAACTATTTATCATAATATGACCAAACAGTATAATGTTTTGTTAGCTATATAAAGATTATGGTCAATTTTGAGATAATGAAAGATGAAGTTAATAATACCGTACTATATTTTTTTTACTTGTAATACAAAATATATTTTTTACAAAATTAGGCGTTAATTTCAACACTTAACAGACTATTAATCGATTTTTAAAAAGGAAGTATATAATTTGTCGTAATGATTTTTTATGTTTGTTTCTCGTTTTGTTAAAAACGTCTAGGCCGATTTGGATTGACTTTTCGTTTGATATTTTTACGGTTTCATATTTTAAATATTATCAATATTGATCATATAGTATAATAATTCTTTGTACATCACAAATAAAATAACTGAAAAACTAAATGAACTACTTCTTTTCTGTATATTAACAATCATATTTTTTTTTTATACCGGCTTTCTTAATGAAAAGGCACTCAATTCAACCCAAAGTTAAAGTCTTCCCAAAATCGTTCAAAAAGCTTAATTTTTAAATAAAAATAGACGAATGACAATGTATCGGCATCCGTTAAAATTAAATTAACAATCACATTTATTTAAAGAACCAGTTTTACCGCCACATAATTATAAAGTTAAGAGAATTCTCCAGCATCATTCAAGATATCGTGATCACGACGTTCATTTGACCATACCCTTTGATTAGCGTCTACTTTAGAAAGAAAGAGTTTCTTACATAATTGTAAAGACAGGTGTAACGAGCTCAATGCAATTCTATTATTATCTGCGATTACATTGTTGAGCTGTATTTACTTATAAGCAATAACAACATGGAAAGTTTCGGGTAATTTTTACCAGCCTGCTAAAAATATGGGTAATGGTTTTTCGAATATATGTACTTACATATTTAAAAATGTTGTTTTTCAAAGATCTTTATTTCAGATAGTAATTATACACTGCACATAAATTGGACAGTCTCAGTTAATGGAATCCTTCTTTAAACATTGACTTACAGGCTAAAAATCAACTTAATAAGAAAGAATAGTAAAGACACGCGGCCAAACGTATAGAGCATTTACTTTTTTCCGAATTCCCTGAAGTCTTAGGAGATAAGTTATTGCTTATCGATATCGATATCGATGCGAGAGGCATTTTTGAATTTGTGCTCATCTGCAGATAGTGATTATTTATACTATTTACATTCCGTGGTTTTACTGGCTTATATATAGTGGTCTTAAGTTTTTTTTCAAGTGACTTCTAACTATTTCTTATTTTTTGCTTAATTATTGCTGTAATATTAATAAATAAGTTCGTTAGCAAAAAACATTTGCGTATTTAAAACCAAAGATTTAATGCACGTTCAAAATTGCTTTCATTGAGGAAATAGAAGGAGCTATCAATAGCTTTTAAGTTGTGAAGACCTAGTGGGCAAATCCTTCAATTTTGAGATGACTGTATTATCAAATTCTTGTTAGAGGTTACTCAGAGATTTTTTGTTCACACCAAATGTTCACTTTCTTTAACGGCAAAGGAAAACATCTCAAAAGAGAATAGAAAACAGAGATTACAAGTATAGGCTTATTTATTTTTTTTGGATAAGGAATACCGGGCCTATCCCCATTATTAAAAAAAATGTGATGACAAATTTGCAATAAAAAAAAATGTTGATGGATTACACGTATACATGCTAGAGAACTACACACAATTCTAATGCTTCAACCCACTACCAGAAAGCAGCATGCCCAGTATGCTAGCGGCATTACTATGCTAGATGGCAGTGCTTATACTCTAGACCAGATAAACACCGACATTTTTGTGACACGTCGCATTGATCAAACACTCCGATTATGCTGGAATATAATATGATGAAATTTTTGCTGTATAGATGGGGATATATTAGCTAACTATATTTCTTCTATGCTTTTTATATATGGGAAAAAAATGCTGGGCCTAACCTTAATAGTATTAATTTATTTTTTGCATTGCAAATATTGTAAAAAGTTGTTCAAAATATTGTAAGATACACGCGTCATAATATAATACTTTGTATGATAATTGCAGTATTTAGAGATCTAGATTTTAATAATTTTACATACAGTTATACGCACAGAAGTTGCTTTGAAGCCTAATCAATGAAGCTAAATCGAATTTGAGCTAGACCTCAGACGTGCGTACGTTGAATGTACAACAAAGCTCACAAGTGTCTGCTAAACTTACTATTTAAGTACTTGGAAATAAAATAAATAATAAAATAACATTTTATTAGATCTTTAGCAGTTTATGGGCGATATTACTGTTAATGTTTTTTTTACAGATAACATTTCGACGCATCTCACTAAGTGTAAATGCCACAACAGATTTTTTGGCTACAAGAAACATTAAAAAAATCCAGATCGCAGCTATTAAGAAAAAGTGAACCCGGTAGCGAATTCTACAGTCTGTCAGTTCGCACTATAAATGTTGCTCGAGTACGTAGAACCTCTACGATGTACCTACCAGTGGCATCTTGTAGTTAAAATATATTCGGCTATCCTACCAAAAAGTTTTAAGTATATTTGTCAACCATTTGTAGTATTTTTACCAAAATACAAAAGCAAACAAAGAAAAAAAATTTTAAGTGTAGACTGGCACGTCTTGTATAATACTCAGCGACTAGGTTTCGCAAAGATATTAAACAAAAGATGCAAAGGTAAGGGCCAAAATCAGATGATATGGTAGGCCCTATTTATTAGGATAAGTTGATAGCCTAGTCGATGAACCTCTTGCCTCACAAACGAAAGAGCGCGGGTTCATTCCCAGGTACAGGCGCCTTTGCGTTTTTTAATTCATGTGCATATTAATAATTAATAAGTATATGCTTAAACGGCGAAGGAAATAATCGTGAGGAATCCTGATTGTCGAAGAACGTTAATAACTTACAAAGATAAGTGAAGTCCCCAACCCGCCATTTGTCCAGCGTGGTGGATTATGGCTTACACCTCCTTAATAGGGGACACCCAAGCCCCGTTATGGGACGTTATGGGTTGAAACGTAACGTATTTAAAAAGATAGCTTAACTTAGTTTGCCACATTGGTTATGTTTCTTGGGGAAGGCTAAAGAAAACTTATAATGATGTCCATTCTGCCATCGAACTAATAGTGATGCGACGAGATTTCCAACCCCGATCGACAGTTCTATAAGAACCTAGACTCATAATATATAACTATAATATAGCGCTCGCTGTATGTTCAGTATTCTGTATAAGTGATTTGAATCTTTTCAAGAAGAGATTAGATTGGTCACTATAAAATCTTAGTGTACGTTATTGGCTAAACATAAGGAGTATGTATAAAACTTATTACTTACGAAATGCAGTCAGTTGCAAGCCTAATTAAAATCTAACTGAAAATGCATTTTATGCCTGGAGTCAAGGTAGTTGTGTCGTGAAGAATTTATTTTTGAAGTATTACAAAGATTTGGTATTTTATTGATTTTTTACCGATTCACCACTTTTGTATTCACCTATACAATGACTGCATAAATGCATCGGTGCATCCCTCTCAGCAACGTCCAGTGTACCGTGACTCTAAGCGCATATAAACGCAAACAGTGATCTAGTTTCGAACACAGTGCCAATATCGCCATCGAAGTGAGAACGACTTCAAAATGGTACCCCATTACATACTCATACTGACCTTGGCGATATCTGTCAGCGCTCGAACCGCCTTCACTTCACAAAACTCCGTCGAAGACACCTTTGGTGATCTCAGAACGGCATACGATACCTATAAAGAATGCAGTGGGGATGATATGGCCCATTGCCTCAAGCAGAAGCTTGCTAAGGTCCTAACGAGGTTGGCGAGGAGTGACGAGCTTTCTTTAATTAATGGAGTCACGATCAAGAAGGATCAGGATGCGCAGGTTAACGAAGTAGAAACAGCGGTGCCGAGAGGTCTGGACGAGAGTTCCCTTGACAACCTTATCATGGACAAAATCATCGGATTCATGCAGACTCATACCGTCCAGGTAAACGATTTGAATTTTATGTAAACCAAAACAAACATATTAAATGGTTGGAGCTATATAATTAGTTATAAGAATTTTAACAATGATCGATGATATGAAGGTTTATTAGCTGGTAATGTGCAGCTAAGTTACTATATTAGATTTGCTCTACTTATTGTATAATTTTGATGTTAGCTACTTGTTTTTCATTAATGAAACAAGAAAAGTCGCTAGCTAGGTTTTTAAACTTAGTAAGTTTTATATATGCTAAAATGATAAATTACTTTTGTATCATATTATTATAATTACAAAACCTACCTTTAACTTTTTAGGTTCAGATTTTTCTAGTGCACTTTTCAATATAGTTTAACCCGGCACACTCTATTCAGGCACGTTTTGTACGTATAATATACTGATTAGTTTAGCATGAATAGTTTCGATTGCCTTAATTATTTGCTATGTTTTTTTTCTGATGTTTTTCTTATAATCGATTATTATAAGAAAAACATCAGACAAAAACTCGTTTGTCAGATTCAGTTGATTTAAAAATTCAAAAAGAGTCGCCAAATTGAGCTCTCAGAATTCAAATAGAACTAAAAGATTGTCAATATATCAAATGTCAAAGAAATAAACGATCCTAAACTTTGCTGTAGAACTAAGAAAGCATTCTGTATCTCATGCAAGTATAGTGGAGCGAAAATAGCTAACGTTGTTCAGTTATGCTCTACATGATTCCCTATTACTACTACATTGTCAATGCCCATGATGTCCTAATTTTCCTTTAACCTCTTTTCACGAGTTGAAAACCGGAATCTTGGTAATTTTTTTGATTGTGTCTTTAGCGTATTACATTTGTTTACTCGTATTATAAATATTTCATGTGATACCCATAGTTACTAAAATTAAGAATATGATATCAAATGTTTGATTACCTATATCATACATCATATTAATATCATTACCCACGTCTCATTTCCATCATTCGTGTCATCCATAATCAGATCGTATATTACTGCAATTTTCAAATTAACATTTTCATGTCCATCTGTAACAATATTGTTTTGCACGATATATAACGGCATCATATTAGTAGCTAATGATATGAAATGTAATTCAAAAAAACGCATACCATCTCCGTCGCAGCGTGACGGCTTTCTAGTTGCATCTCTGTAATTGCATGCAGTTAATGCATCTTCACTTTTTTTCTTCACTCTATTAAACAGTTTTCTTGTGTCCAACCTACTTTTAGCATTAGCCGTTGAGTCTTTTAATTGGTCTTAATGAGAGAGTTGACTTTCGAGTTAAGTTCCTGGTGCGTTTCTTTGGTGCCGGATGTTAGTTTGATTAGTATCAGCCTTTGCTTCATTCATTGTGTTTACTCTATGTTCATTGATGAATGAAGAAAGGGTCTCTCAACTTACATGTTGAATGTAACCAAGCATATATCTACCTAAAATGGAAAGTTATTCATCCGCAAAGGTCAAACCTAAGTGGTTTAAGTACATAGCAGTTGTTGTATCATCAGTTTGCAAATATGACATAATATTGTATATACAAACGTAATAGTCTTTGCAATATAATAAAATTAAATAGAATGAGTGAAGTCCCGTCGTGACATTGGTCTTTAGATTTAATTATTTTTAAATGAGTAAAGGAGTTTAATTAGTTTCAATATTTTGCTTCAAAGATAAAAAATATTTTTGAATCTGGAGTGAATATGGGAAAGCTTGCGTGTTGTAGAAGTAGGTGACTGGACCTGTCATTATATTCTGCGGTTTGGGTTAGTTACATATTACGCTACCCCTAATTTTATGATCTGTTGTTGGCAAAATATTTTTTTTTCTGTATAATTTATGAGTATTGTGAATAATTCTGTATTTACAGATCAATTATCATTCAGACAATTTACAGACAGAATAAATATTTCTTTTGAAGCTTTTTTATTAAATTGTTAAAATATTTCTTTGTCAGCATGTATGTTTGTCTGGAAATTAGCTATTATGCGGACATACTATTTTATTTATAGTTGGAGAAAACACTAGCCATCAATAAAAAACGACTATAAAGATGTTACGCTCTATAATCGATAAAATAGTAGAGCTATAAAATAACTTTCATTGGTTAGCGTGTTGTGGATACGGAAATCAACTAGTTCTTTTAATTACGTACTTTGTATGATTTAATATTGCGTATAATTAGTTTGGTAAAGCGTTATTTACTTGGTAAAGTGTTATTTACGTGTTGTGTTAATCACTACAACGAAGTTCAGTTAGCATTTTAATAGTTTGATATGAGAGGTCATTGACAGGAAATAGTTCTTATAAATCGGGTAAGTGTGTCGTATTCACTCACTAAGGGTCCTGCGTCATTATCAAAAGAACAATAGTTCTAGTTTTTACAGATTGTGGTCATTAATATTGAGTTAACAGGCAAAAATCTCGTTTGTTGTATAGGAACACCACTTAATAATTTATATATTATTCTATTTTTAGTATTTATTTTATAGCGGTTAGATTTATACATCATCTCTAAAAATGTTTGTCTAGCTATCACGGTTTATGAGAAAACCTGATGGAGGGACGGACGGACAGGGAATTCTTATTAATAGGTTTCAGTTCTAAAAGGGTTATACAATAGTATAGTAGTTCTTTAAAGATTGAACCTCGCGAGCACAAGTTTTTTAACGACTTCAAAAGGGATGAAGTTTTCAATTCCTACAACTATTTTTTTTTGTGTATTTTTCACGTCTTTCAGACATGGCTGAACCAATTTGAAAACTATTAATTTGTTCATAAGGATATATTGTTCAATTGATTATATATATGTTATTAAAATTCGTCTAATAGTTTATTTCTATTTAAAATCACTTTTTCTTTGATGACATATTAGATTTTTTTTTAGAAAGGACTGAGCTGCTGGTCGAACGCGACCTCGGACAGCTTGACCGGAAGTTGACATATTAGATTAGGTACTTTGCTCCCATAAAAGGGGAAAGTTGGCTACGGCGCCATTTACTTACCAATATTGGTTATATTTTGCACGGACATGCGGAACACGACACTAACTAGGCGTCCTGAATATAAAAAATATGTCAAGAGGTTTTCGGTTGTTTTACGGAACTACTAGTTTTTTTTTTAAATCGATGCGTCTATTTTTACTTAGCTCATTGCTAGTATTAGAATTAGTAGAACTCTTAGTATTAGGTTAGTCAATTAATATCGATAACAATAAGATCATATACATAATATTAAATTTTCACATCTAACAAAGCATTATATTTTTAATTCCAGGTCAAATTCCCATCTTCAGAGATGCAGAATGATGTGGAAGAAGGACGCAGCAGGAGGAAGAAGATCGCCCCTCTCCTCGCCATTCCCATTCTGATCATAGGTATGCTGGTGCCGCTGGCGTTTGGAGCCCTCGCGCTTCTGGCTGGCAAGGCTTTGATTGTGTCCAAGTTGGCGCTAGTGCTGGCTGGTATCATCGGGCTGAAGAAGCTGCTGTCTTCAAGCGGTGGTGGACACGAGTCACATGAGGTCGTGGTGTCAGCTGGACACGGTGGTTCTGGGTGGAGCAGGTAAGTTCTTTTGGAATAATTGACTATCGTTTTAAAACATTGTTATGCAACCAATGAATCAGAAAGGTCAAATTACAAAATGGGCTTCATTAGATAAATATAAACATCTCAAAATTATCCGCCTGGGCTCAATGTCGCTCTTTAAAGCTAACTTTTGAAGTAAAACGAGTGAAATCGAAAGTGATCACCTGTGATTCTCTTTTAGCATTGTAGTGTTCTCGTTTAGTCAACGGTATGACGGCTTTGGTAACACTTTGCATTAGGGCAAATGACTATGATTTAAAATCAGGTTAGATTCTTATCTTATTTTTGACATAGAAAGAACTAAGTTTAAATGATTCTGTCTAGTAAAGTTGAGAATTCAGAATGACGAGATCTCAAATCAAAGATGTTTTAGACCAACGAGATGACATGATCATAGAATGCAGAAATCATGGCATAGTGTTAGGACTTTTCTAACGGTCACTTAGTTAGCTACCACCTTTCTGGCTTGAAGAAAGTCTGTTGTAAGCCTATAAAATTCATGAACTGGTAACATTTACACATTTGAGGCCTCATTCATTGTGAATACGACGTTAATCTATTGAATTTTATCGGGTTTCTATTTGGGAGTGTGCCTTGCGATTACCTACATAATATAATTCCACCATTCATATTCTACCTATGAAGATATGGCAAGATACCATGAGCGCATTTTAAAAGTCATACGTTTTCACACGAAATTTTTAATTTATAATGCTGATCCGGTGAACTTCGTACCGCTTAACAGTCGATTCCTTAAGAGTAACTCGTACTAAAGTCACTCAGTTGTTTTGCTATCCCGGAACCTCTCCACTAACACTAACTTTATGGTATAGTCTTAAACTTCAAATTTAAATCTTTTAAGAATATTATGAATCGATGTATGGGAGTATAAAAAAGTGTTGTTTTTAGAAATTATCAGGCAAATTTTATATTTATTTCTCTCCAGGAACCATCCTCGTACTTCAAGAAATATTCTAAACATAAGAATTTGCTAAATCGGTTCAGATGCTCTCGAGATTTGCGTTTAGCAACACATTCAGCGATTCATTTTTATATAATAGATTATGTTTCCTATAGCTTGAATCTAAATATTTTCAAGCCGTGAATTAATTATTAAAGTTGGAACCAAGATAGGCCTATGAGTCTCTGATTTTTTTTTCTTATGTCATCATAGTCTAAGCGCCTGAAGGAATTTTACGTATATGACTAATTGGACAAAAAGCCATAAACATAAAATATGTAGTAATTATATAAAATAATAGATATACCAATAACTTCTATTACTTTAAGATTCCTTGAAAAACACGACCTCTGCGCAAGTGTTGTCATGTGAAATTACCAGATGATTTACACGCCAATAATGACTGAATAATATATATACAGACAACAATGACTTACTAATGTTAATTTAATTTCAGGTCGCTGGAGAAAGCTCAAGACTTAGCGTACAGTGCACACGCCCAATAACCAAAAACCCACCAATTTAATAATATACCTACCTTTAATAAAATAAAAACGAGTAGACAGGAACGAACATTAATGTTTCCATTGAAATATATTTTTAATTATTTATTTTAACTTAGAAAGTTCACACACCTAAGAGTATTAAATTTATAATATTTGTTTATCGTTAACATTGCGTTATTTTATTTCAAAATTATGAAGTTACAAATTTTTGCGTTAATAACGAAAATATTTTTGTAATGCATTCAATTTTTTAAATTAAAAAAGGTGTGCGAACGTTAAGATGGATAGATTTAGATAATTTGCGTTAGATTCAAGTGCTACATACATTCAAAGAAATAACACATAATGAAAAAACAGAAATAAAATAATAATCATAGCTATAATAAAACTAAGAGCAAAAAAGAATAGACAACATATTTATACAAAAATAATAAAAATAGGGAATATAGATAATATGTGAGATAATTATTACTAGTAAATAAAAAAATCGTGTTGCATTTGAACCTAATGTAGTTATGCGACCAAAGCTTGTATGAAAGGATATAATGATTAACAACTATGACGACATTACTGCTAAATGAGTAAGAGAAAATGAACATATCGTTTCTCTTAGCATTTGTCGTACGTACCTCAAATACTCTAGAAAACACTGCCTGCAATTATAATATAATATACTATTACTAGTATTTAGACTATTTATAAAATATTTGTAATTATTATTATTATTTATTGAGACGACATATCATATAAAATACGAGGAACGCGTAAGACTTTGGAAATTGCTTTAATTTATTTTTATTTATCGCAAAGTACCGTTATTGATAATGAGAATGATATTTTATTTATTTTTATTTCTATTTATTTATATATTTATCTACAGTCGAGTATGCATTCCGATGTCTGCTATTAATATATATTTACTGATATAGTATTTATTTCGCAGACAATATTGTATTTTAATAATAAAATATAGTATTTATGTATATAATTATTACATTATACAATTACCTAAGACAATTAGGAACCATAAAAATATATCATGTATTAAAATTTATAAAATAAATATAATTATAACTGTCATATGCATTATAAATATGAAATATTATTGTTGTAAATATGTAAATAATTGTATAGCATTCTAATTTATATCAACCTATTAATGTATCATATTCGTATATTTAAAATATTACAGAGACCAAATTGTATTTAATATATTATAATAAAATAATATATTTATAAGTCTTAGGTTTATGGATCTCATATTTATATTGTATGGTGCTCATTATTTTATGTAAATATAAAAGTTTATATTAATGATTTTTCTGTTTCAGTCAATTGATATAAAAATCTACTAGTATTTCAAAGTGTAACCAAATGTTATCAATAAACTGTTGGTACTCAAAAATAAAGCTTTGTTGTTTTTTTTCATCGGATATTTATTTACTTATAAATAAATAAATATCACTTGTAGGACGTTACCAAGTTTTAATGTATTTCTATAATTTTGATTTTGGATAAGGTACATACAATTTCATTTTAGATTTACAGATTTGTGGTTAAACTAACAAAATTTTTGATATACTTATTCTAAATTTCTTGTTTGATTCCTTGCTTGATTTGGCTGTATATAACTTACAAACTTAGATTTTAGTAACACCAATTTAAATCAATTCTTACTCATATGTTAGATTACAATTATCTGCATTCTTATGGTGTATAAATAATTTAACTGCATTATTTTTTAAATTTATTTATTCGAAATAAATAAATTTAAAAAATAGATTTGATAGTAAATGCAAAGTCAAAGTTACGAAAGTAGTTTTTCTAGTGGTACTACGAGTAGTTCTAACAATTTCATACCGCTTGAAATAACCTTGAAATATTAACTATATATTGTCCATGCTTTTCTTTACAGATTTTCATATTTTTTTGCGCCAATACTTAGTTCCAATAGCAAAATACGATACCTATCGAAAAGAATATAAAGTGGAAAAAAGAGCATTGATGACACAAAAGAGCATCCTTATTACCTAATATTGTCACACTTTAGCACACTCTCGCTCAAGAATATTTGCACGGCACCCTAGATTGAAATGAATTCAACGGCAGGAATCTCCTCATGCATAATGCAGTGTAAGAATTTGTGCGGCCAAAACACTTGATACTTCTAAGTATGGCAGGAAGAAACTGTGTCAGTTATGGTAGATATTTATGTATGTGAGTAGCATAGGTTTGAGTTTTTCGTGTCGCAAGAAATTTGTCATATTTAGAGGACAAAGCACCTCTAGTGTAGCAGTCGACGTGTTTTTTTTTAATTTATTGAAAAAATTAAATACCATTTAAGTATTATACCGGTAGGAGTGTAGAGCGCAGAGTGTAAGGAGTGCTACCATGCTGACAAAATTGAGGACTGTTAATTTGAAAATTTGGTAATTCAATATATTTATCACATCGAAGAGTTTTGTTTTTAATCATATATCAGTTATTTATCAGATTAAATAAAAGAATACTCGTTTTGAATAACTTTAACTTACTTACTTTTAACTCAATTGGGCACCTTGATTTGGCTTGGTTTTGAAAACACCAAATACTTGAAATACAAAAGAAAATGTTTACAGCTGTTGTTGGTACTATTGTATACTGTCTACGTTTAAAAAAACCTGATTTAGATCAGTTTTAGTGGTATAGCCGCTACTTGTCGTACAATAGCAGAGATGTGTAAAATTTTACACCGCATGCGCTGCGGGACGTTTTGATGATAGAATAAAAAAAATTATCAACTATATTAAAGAACACCAGTAATAACTATATATTTAATATGTTTATTTTATTTGTATTGATGATGGATTTATATTGTATTATTTTCTAAAATAACATGGAAAGTGTAGATGCGTAACCGCAATCAACTTGTAGTTATTGCCTTCTTTGTTTCAAACATTTCGTGGGAAGGGAAAAAGTTTTTACATTAACTATAATATAGTAGCCATATAGAACAATGTCGTCTTTTAATATCGTGCAATTTGCTATGGTTTATCAAAGATCTATGGAAAGTGATAACAATTGGAAAATTCTGTAACTACGTGGCTCGTGATTTTAATGATACTAAGTAATTATGCTGTCATTACTCTATGGTTTCTATTTGTGGAAATAAGTGTTTGTTGAGATGATAAAGGTAATTAAATGGGTCGAGATGAGTTTTTATTTCATTTCTTGTTATTGCTGCTTAATAAACATTATATTACTAGAGCCTAGTAAGAAAAATAGAATGACTAACTGAAACATAAAATTGCAGGTGAATAAGCTATAGACCACATAGGATTCTAATGTTCCAACCCACCTCAAGACAACCAACGTGCCCAGTACAAAAACGGCATTACCACGCTGAATGACAATGCTTATTACTATATACTAGTAGTACTATCAACTGTGCAACCACGATATATTTTGTGCTGAGTTTCAGTTCAGTGAAAATCTCGGTGTTGCGTGCATAAACCATTGACAATGTTTTCTCGCTTTACTAACTATTATGGTTACATAGGTTGATATGTATTGTCCGAGTGTCTCTGTATAGTAAGTTATTGACAGTTACTGTGTCTACAGTTTGACATCATTAAATTTTGTAGCGTTCGCAGCAGAGTCAGTTTTGATGTTTTTAACTTATGTTAGGCAACATTCAGATCAGTCAGGTTGATGATGGGTGACCGTGAGATGGTATTTATAAAAGAGTGCTAACTTGAAATCCAGTTATTTGTAATAGCATACTTATTATTCTGACTGCATGCCAATTTATCTACACTAAATTAATAACAATCACCTTTCGTGTCTACCAGTTTTCAATTTTTTTTTAAAGAGTTACTTATCAGTATTTCAATTCAAATTAAAATCACTATATTAATCATAAATGTTTAAATAAAAATTTCATACCTATTGGTGTAGTTTTATTTCTCTATTTCGTTTTTATAGAATGTGTAGTGCACATTTTCTTTAATTGATCACGCTCTATCTATTCATTGTATCGATATACAATTAATCACGTAAAAACACTCCCAAGGAAAATCGTAATTTAAGTTAATGTGTAGGTTTTAACTACACGCAAATACGCGATTAATTAAACACATAACCTATATTAAATGCAATAACCATACATTACGCGAGAAACTTATTTCATGAATCGGGAATTAGACTTTATTTCGATTTTCAATTAATTTAAATTGCATCGAAATTAAATGTATATTATTATGAAAACCAAGTGCAATTATTGAAATCGAAGTTAGTTTTATGTTTTAAGAATAAAGTTTCCGTGACAATATGTTACTACAGTAGGTACCTACTGTGGTTTATATTTTTGATAAACTTAGCGATAGAACAAAACAAAACGTTTTAAACTTTAATTGATGTCGTAGTGTTTGATGAAGATTGAAAATGGTATGTACCTATAATCATGTAGGATTTCTTCTACCAGGATATCTTTTTTCTACACAAATAAACATCACCTAGATATTTTTAGTTGAAACTGATTATTTTAATTTTAATTATTAATTAGAAAACAAACATTTTCATCAAACAATATATTGTGTATTCACTTAAATTTATATTTATCATATTATTAAAAGTACTTTTGATTGCACATTAGAAGTTGCACTTTGCATGCGAGTGTCAGAGAAAAGTTGTTTTATTACATTATCGAGAGTAACAGATTGACCAGCACTTGTTTCCTATGCGCCTACGCACAGTCGCCTCACACTAACGCACCTCGCCATTGATCCATGACGCACACATACGCAGCTCACACGCACACACACGAACCACCTACAGTGTAACAGATCCCCGAAAAACGTGCGTACACGCAACGCTCTGCATTAACATAAAATTGTTTCGTCGAGCACCAGTTTAATCGTTCGCTTTTAGGCTCACTTTTCTTGACCGCCCGTCCGTACCAAGTAGTGGGGTGAGATGCTTAAAACAGGCTCACTTATACACCGTGGCCACACTTTGAGCTAAGCTTTCGGTAGGGGTTGTTTGCAGACATGAGGAGTTACGTATTTGCCCTACTTTTGGTCGCGGCGGCGGCGGCGATGCCAGCACCCGATGACCCTTCACAGGATGTCAGCGTCATCGACTCAGTCAAAAAGTGCCTCGACGTAGAAAATCCGACCCTGTGTGCTAAGGTGGGAATTAAAACTGTGATGTGTTAATTAAAAGTGAAGTGATAAGTGTCTTGTGATATATAAGAGTACTAAGTTTTCCTTTTGGTTGCAGGAGACGTCGTTATCATACTTGTTAGAGAAATCGAAACGGGAGATTACGTTGGCTGATGGTATTTCTCTACTGAACAATGGCTCGCCAAGGTCTGCGAGGGCTTATGAGCCTTTGCCTGAAGAACCTAAAGCGAGAGAAGCCGTCGTTGAATCAAGGCTGGTGGATGCTGCTGCAGACTTTATGGAAAACCATGTCATTCAGTTCAAACTGCCAAAATCTGCAGTTGAAGGCATGAAGAGATCTCTTGACGAAGGTACGTAAATTAAAAAAAAAACTAATGACAAAATCACATCTTTAATATGTAATTATCATTTTTAGAAATTGAACTTTAAATCTTGTAATAAAGAGCGTGAAAAGTAAAGTAATAAAACACTTGTGCCAAACGACCGCTAAACGCATAATATACAGTTTGCTATGGTTATTGCAGAGTTAAGATTGAATCTGTTAGGAATTAGCATATTAAAACAATTTGAGAATGCTTTATTTACATAGCTAAAAAACAAAATAGTCATGTAATTTTCATAAAAGAAATAATATAATGTGCGATATACGAGTAGGCACATATCATTTTACAAAGCCACAGTATTTTACTTATATATAATAACTAATCAATATAATAAAACCTCGATAAGTGAACTACAAATTATGAAAACTGGTAAAAATGCTCTAATTACTGAAGCCTTACTGATAGGAAAACTGTTGTAAACTTACCAAATATAATTTGGGAAAAACTGACTCCTACATGTAACTGTTATAAAATCATACCATATTTTTGTTTTACGCGCTATTAAGAAATTTTAACCAAAACTTCATTTTAAGCAATATACTTATCAAATTCTGACTAATTTTGCAAAATTGTAATTTTTATTAACATTGAGTTCATAATATTCTCAAATCAAATATACGACATCCGAAATCACTACCAGCGTAATAGCTTTCGTTTTCAACAGTCATAGTTTACATAACCTGAATTTGTTACGAAATAATACAAAAGGGAATGAAGATATAATGAATAAAATAAATAAAGAAAAGAACTGACACAGTGATCTAGTAGTTGTTAAATAAGGTTCTTTTTGTTCTATTTGGTTTTGTTGAACTGTCTTGTTCTTTTTATGTTACGAGCAGTAACAAAGACCCAACAAGTGAAGCAGAAAGACATAGACATAAATATTTTGTTCTTAAATGAGTTGTTGGAATACATAACGTAAAATTAAAAGACCTCTGGTACATAAAAAATTACGGGAATTCACAATTAATAACGTAGGAATATTGTAAGATCTTGTGAATATATAACTAATGTAATTTATAACTTAAATTTGTTTAAATACATAATAAAGTAACGTAACCACCATAACTTGATAAAGGATCTCACCAAAAATTTACTAGGAAACTTACATTTCGATTATCATAGTACGAATATGTTATTATATAACAGATGTTTAAAGGTAAAGTTTGAAAGCATGTCAAGACATAACATAAAGACTTAAAACTATCATGGGTTTAAAAGCATCATTTAAAGGTATTGTTATACTTTAAAAATGAAACTGTTTCATCCATATACAGTACTATTACTGTATCCGCAAAAATGCAAGTGCACTAATAAATATAAAAAGAAACTTGAGGTAAAAGAAAAGAAAAACTTAACTAGCACGTTGATCATGCCGACGCAATGTAAAAAATAAGTAGCGGTTAGAGTAATTCAATGTTAAAGAAATAGAGCAAAACTATACTGTGGTCAGCTATCGTCTTCAACACGTACAGCCATTTGTTTTAATGCCGTAATATATCTTGTGGTTTTAAAAGTTACCACGTTAAAATTTTGCTTCTTGGAAATCTTTACTCATACTTGAAGCTTTTAAAGTTTTCCAATTTCTTATTGATACATTTTTTTTTCCTTTAAGCGACTCCAAAATTTTACCAATGTTTCATAAATTGCTTGGCAAAATTAAATAAGACATAATAAAAATATATATTAGGTGTATTCAATGAAAATGTGTAGGTCAATAGACAAGTACGGAAATGTCTGCTTTGACTCATAATGAGACGAAATCTAGTTCGACTGCTGGAGTTATAAAATTTAAATGTATACCCATCGAAGTTTCTGAATCAGACCCGGTTCTGCTTTCACTTTTGCTTTTATGTGTGTAATCAACTGAAGTACCATAACGACACGTGACTTTGTACATTTCTTACAAAACAAAGCTTTCTTTTTTTGTATTTTACACTTTTTATCATTTCACATCAAATTGTTTATCTTGTTGTTTTTAAATGATAATGAATAGAAAAGAAGTTATGAAATTTACTGTTGCGATTATTAATACAGTTAGTTATTATTAACAGCTATAGTAAGCTGTTAATTATCATATCTGTTCATCTATATAAGCTTCTGTGTAAGTAAATGCATGCGATAGTACACTTAACTCATTTGTAAATAAGTCAGGTTGGAATTCATTATGAAAGCTAACGGCACCGGTAGGTCAGACTTGAACCTTGTCAAGGACTTCATCGCAATATCGCAATGGCCTCTTCCGTTACACTCACGTGCTTCGAATATTTGACATATATTCAAACTAGTTCTATGCATAATATTTTGATTTCTTTTATGGTTTTAGTATACGTATCAGGTGATTTAGTAATTTTGAAGTCAACTATTTGAAAAAAACATTCCTAAAATAGTCTTCTTACATAAAATTAGTTGTTAGTAAAAATTATATTTCATCCTCGTGATTACTAAGCACAACATTAAGCAAAGTTAAAAAGCTTCAGGGACATGAACCCGACTAAAATAATAAAAAAGAAAGCTGCAAATCTGGTTTTGCGAGACGTTGGACTAAGTGCAACTACAAATGCCCTGTAATTGCGTTCAAAATTGTTAAGTGCCATAAACAACAGCACTTGTTACTTCAACTTGTCACTAGGACAAGAAAGTAGTGCTGAGGGAACGAGTACTCCATACGGTCATTAGATATAAAAGTCTTATAGACACTATACAGGTCCTGAGCAAACCGGCTCTACACCTGAGTTGGAGTCAAGAGCAAGTCATTGTGAAATCGAGCCAAAGGCTATAACAAGCTTACTCGTACAAACCACTCCCCTGAATCGTCTTTGAAGAAAGTTGCCTTTCCAATAGTACCATTATAGTCTTGTTTCGGATGATGATCGGTGTCGGCTACGATGATGTGTTGCTTGCTATGAATCATGACAATTACTGGCCTAATGTAACACCCACTTGGTTTGAAGTCTCATTATATTCAAGTGTAAGGATATACTGCTGCATCAAATAACGACATGGGTTTTTATGATACAATGTGAATATATATTAGCTGCAGTTTATTTGAAAATCATGCTTATAATTATAGAGTTTTAATATATCATATAAGGATTAGAAGTAATATAAAATTTGTCAGTTTCAAACCAAGCGAGGTATCAATATATTTCGCTTTTTGAATGGAACCAATTAGCCTCAAAATAGGCATTTGAGTAAGGAAAGTGGGAAATAAAGCTAGGTTATTTCACTACGTGTATACAATACAAATAAGATAATGTGAAAGTGCGATCGTGGGCAAAACAGGAATCTCTTTAGAGAACAGTACCGATGCAAATGATAATTACGTTCCGCTTCGCTTTTAAATATTTAAATATATTTACTTTTCACGCTCGTATGATTATGTAGGTGATATTCACGCAAAGCAGTCTAGTACTCATTCATGTGTTAAATTTGTGAGTCTTTTTAAAGTACAGTATACATTTTGCAACATTTTAAGTTATAAAACAATTGAATAATAACTTTTTGTTTTTATTTACAGCCAGAGGCAAGAAAAAGAAGATTAAGCAGCTTCTACCCCTTCTGGCTATTGCTAAACTAAAGATCATGGCTCTTATTCCCCTCTTCTTGGGTATCATTGCTTTCGCTGCCGCTAAGGCTCTCGTCCTTGCCAAGATTTCTCTCCTAGTTGCCGGTATCATTGCTTTGAAGAAGCTCCTTGCCAGCAAACACCAGGAGACTAGCTACGAGGTCGTTGCTCATCCTCATCATGAAGAACATTACTCCGGCAGCAGTGGTCACGGCTGGGGAAGAGCTATTGATGATGCTCAGAACCTCGCCTATGGAGCTCACGTCAAGTCTGACTAAACGAATGATTTCCGCAAGGAGATATTCTAGAACCCTTTTTAATACTCGAATACGCTAATTTATTTCCTAGTTGTAGGTAATATTTATTTGAATTATTTATTTATGAAAGCCCTTTGTGAGGGTTGTAAGATTGTTATTGTTTTCCCAAAAAATGTGGTTCTGAGTTTGTATGGTCTGTCTTATACTATGTTAGTATACTTTTTCACACCCTATACGGTATCCGTATTTGTGTATTTTTATTTTCGAAAGTTAATGTTTTATTATTTGTTGCAATCTAGTCTTTTCCTGTCTAAGTCCTGTATATATTTAGACGAGTAAGCCTTATAGGCTAAAAGTACGTATAGCCATAATTATGTCATTATTATTAGTATGTATATATGTATATTTGTGATATTTTGTGATTTCTTATATTTAAGTACATATCATTTTCATTATAACATCGAACTACGAGTATATACGACACATTATGTACCTATATTTTTGTTTCACCATTTCGTCATTTACATTTTTATTTGCACTTTTATTATCAAGTATATAATTATGCATATACTCTTTACCTTCTATATATTCATACAATTAAAAATATTATAGACTTATTAAATTTCTGATAAATATTATCAAATTTCAAGCATGGTATTGTATAATATTATTTATGTATTATACAAGTAGTTATAAATACGTATGCCATAAATTACGATTTCATATATTTTTCATTGTCATAATTTATAATGTGTATATAATTATTATAAGGTTCTATTTTGTTTTATGATATTAATTTTATCAAAGATTCGTACAAATAAAGAACTGTTTTGTTGTATAATTGACGTTTTATTTTGGGTGAGTTTTGTCTTAAGTAATAAAGTTATGCAGACATGGTATTTAATGTACCTACCTAATATTATTATAGCTAAAAAAATATGATCTTTGGATTATCGTTCTGTGAATGTATGGGTACCTTAGTTAATTAAATTAAATAAGGTACCCAATAATTAATAAATTATTAAATAGGAGTCACCGCGGCGGTTTAAAATTAAAAAAAAAGGGATTGAATTTCCAAAAAACCTTTTCTAGTACACCCATGTCAATGAGTACTATACTATACTATACTATACCTATAATACTCGTAGATACACCGTATGCATTTCATGTTGTTAGTTCAGCGGCTTAGGCTCTGTGTTGATTTCTAGCGAACATCAGTCAGTCTGTTAGAACTTCCTCTATTATATATAAGTTTACCTTTATGTAATAGAGATTGATTTTGATAGTCATTCAGAAATAGTTAGCCAATATTATAGTGTTTCGAAATGAAAACGTAATGTAGTGGTTTGTTTGGGTTTGTATTAGGTCCTTACATATGAAATTGGCGTTTTGTCGTACTGGCCACTTTGATCTCAAATATCTCTTCTTTGGTTAGGGATTCCAATTTCAAATTTATACAGCTATTTATTCATACATTTGTATTTCGAAAACCGTAATTCATTTGTTTTGTCCTCGTTTGGTTTTTTTTTGCGTCACGCAGTTTACAAAATGGAAAATTTGAAATAAGTATGTTCAATTACATATAGTAAATATATGTAATTGAACATACTTATTTCAAATTTTCCATTTTCGTAAAGAAAATGAGGAAACATAGGTTATCTTAATCAAAAAAGATCCTCACTAATAGAGCAAGTATTCCGAGTATTGTTATTTATATCAGTAGAAAATATTCTATTGAATCAAAAACGTTAAATTTAACATAGAAAATCTTCCCCTTAATGTCGAGACATTATGTACATCGAGGTATTCTGAGAACTCTGTTGGAATATTGGTATAATACTCCTCTAACTTAATGCCATATTATAATACCCTCGTAACAACTACTAGAGGTAATACCGTTGTTATTATCTCTAGCTGAGGTAGGTATGAATGACATTCATAGGTCTTACTACCAAAGACTCAAAAAACCCACATTTTCTGAAGACTATTTTCACGGCCTCTACCCCGTTACAGAATCAAAGCTCTGGTTTTGTACATGGTCAAAGCGGGTAGACCGGTTAATAAAAATGTCCTATATCTACTAACAAATTAATACTCGGAACTGAGAACTAATTAGTGAAGAACTGTACAGTCTTGTAAAGTGTTCGAATCCGATTTGACACTCATTGGGAATTTCTACAGTTTTTTACCCCTGCTCCCTATAAGGTCTCATAAGCCATAGTAACTCATTCATTTGCTTTTATCTTATAGAAGCATAGTAGTCCTAGTTTCAGAGTTTCTAAGCCACCTGAAAGCTTAGGATTAAACAGTGACAAACAAAATTAAGCTAGCATTTCTAGCTTCTTTCTCCTGCCAAAAGTTATGCTCAGTTGTATTATTACTCCACGGGCTCTTACTAAGTTTTTATTGGAGTTGTTCATTACTAAGGCATTAGATCGTACAACGGAAGTGACACTGTAGCCCTAGATAGAGCATTTCTAGTCTAGAATACGATAGTTCTCAAGGAAGGCTGCCGGAACACACCGTGTGCTTGGCTACAGATTTTTCAACTTCAGGTTAACTACTCATGTTTTTAACAAATACTTTCGGGGTGGAATGCGTTGTGTTGTAAAATAGGTAAGCCTATATAATAATCTGTATCAGGTCAATATTTCTCTATGTTTTATCATCAACATAAATTTTCACAAGACGTTAGCTGGTCCTCAGCTGGCTCCAAATTTGCGTCAGCAGTACCATTAAAGGAAAGGATACTCCTCTGTAAAGAATATTATGGATATTCCGAGTTATTATTAAAACCTTTATTTCTATGTATTACACAGAAAGCAATAGTCCTGCGACCAAAACCAAAAATAAAATAAAACTACGTTTCGATAGTGCTGCACTTAGATAGCAAACAACTTGTGTTTTTGAAGCAAGTTCATGGTCAGATTGCAATTAGTTTTGTACCTATATTATAGATGGCGCTTTTAATAAAACTTTATTATTTGTATTAGTTCTGAGATCTATATTGACCTCGCGACCACAATATCTTACAAAACTTTATTGAAAACATAAAACAGTTCTTATTCTTTAAAATATATCAATGTATATTAATTTTAATACTACTATTGGACAGATTTTGATAAAATTTATATGGGACTTTCGACATATAATTTCGACCTAAAAAACTAAAATAAAACATCATAACTGATTAATTGTAGCCTGAAAATTATTGTAGTACAAATAAACATAAAATGGCAAAGAAATTTAGATCGTTCTCTTTTTTGAAGTTAGGTAAAACTGATTAGTAATTTTTTTTGTTTAAATCTACATCTACACTAGTAATATAATGAAAAAATTTTTGTATGTAACGAATATACTTATAGTTTACTGGACCGATTTCAAAAATAAATGTAAGTTAGATTATCATTGAGTTACATAGGCTATAATATTTATTACTAGAAAAAGCGCCGCGAATTTAAATTTCAAGTAAAAGCTGCGGATCTCAGCTAGTTTTTTAGTCCAGCCTAGATACGATTGGCTTATGAATGATGGCATTATTTGAGAGAGGCCTACCCAACAGTGGGATAAATAAGGCAGCGGTTGATGTTGATAATAGTAATTGTTTAAGTTTTGTTGTAAAGCGATGACGCGGCCTCATAAGAAGCATATAAGCATACCGCCTATCGTCAGTAGACTGTAGGTAATATAACTGCTTATTTTTTGTAGTGGTAAGCGAAATATTTTTTCCTATTAATAAAGGCCTCTACAGTCCGTCATGTTGCAATAACATGAAACTTGTTTGCGGGCTCCAAACAGTCTGCATGTACCAGTAGAAAGCTTATATTACATTACATATCGAAACATGGTAATCATTGCCACTCGACCACACTATTGAGAACCGGCTAAGACTGTTATTTAATTTTCTCAAACATGCTACGTAATGTGCAGCTTAACAACTTATTTCTTCAAGTATTACTTTTTTTAAACAAAACTTCCTCCTCGTAATTAAATTAATTTTGTCTCTTTCTCCAAAACCCAAAATTTCGTCTTATTTTTATACTTGTCTATCATTTTTGTATTATTATCTACAGTTATACGTATCATAAAGAGGAAAGATTTGTGTTGTGTATGTACGAATAAAATTAAAAACAGTTGATCCGATATCAAAAAATTTTTTGCCTTATTATCATTGAGTAACATAGGCTATATAAATATATATAAAAAATCTTAATTTAAGAGTACCTATTGAACACGGTGGAAAAATTCAGTCTGGATTTTTCTAACATGCCGACAGGTAAACCCTCATAGTGATTAGATTCTAAACACCTATATTCCCGAGAGTATGTTGTAAATCGCAGATTTTAAATTGAAAACAATATTTAAAACTAAGGGCTGGTATTGCGGCCAAGGCAGTATTAATGCTAGGAGACAAGATAGTAGCTAGCTCATTCTTTGCTCAAAGAATTTCAATGACAATTGACAAGATTTCATTTTTTGCAAAGTGATGGAAATTCGAATTCCATTTCGGGATAATGTAATAAAGAGCTCATACTAAAAATACCAGATTCTTATATCCACTTTTTTCCGAGTTATTTACAAAAAATATCCTCGTATTTCATTCATACTCGATATCATTTTATACGAGCTTTTAACGAGAATAACTCTTTGCTGAACTTTTCTTATATTTTTAAATATCTCTAAAAATATAATTATTACATATGTGCGCTATTTTTTATATGTCTTTCCATGTTTACCAAAATGGGGGTAAAAAACTATAAGTTGCCAATTCTTGAAATTTCTTTGTATAATTAATTAATTTAATATGCAGTCAATACAAAACAAAGATGGAATAATTTTTTTTTGTTAGCTACTCATGTCTTGCCAAGACTAAGATATCAAATTTAAATCTTTGTCTTATCTTAATAACTAAAACAATTTATTACAAGAAACCTCAAGCCTGGAAGTTAGAGACTTGAGTACCAACTTACACAACAGACCGGAAGATATAAAATTGCATAGTAACATAGTCCGTCAGTGATATATTACTAAAATTCGGAAGTTATATCACGATGATTTAAGATAATAATTTATGCAAAATTCTTGAATGAAAGCGTAGGCCGGTGCGGTAAGAATGATGAAATGATGATTGTATGACGTTTTCTCGGTTCAAATTACTAATTAAGTAGATGTCAGTTGTCATGAAAAAAGATAAATTTTGTAGCTATGCTAATGTGAAGCAATTATGTAATAATCAGACTAATGACCATTTCCGATTGAATTCGAAATTGAAATATGAATATTGTAAAAAAAAATTTTCAAATAAGAAGCAGGTTTGTAAGAAGAAAGAAGCGAGTGAAGCGTGTCTGCTTTGGACCTGTTAATTTGATGTAATTTTAGGTTCTTAAAAATCTATAGAAGTCGAAGAAGAACTTTTCGATTGGGATTTTCTCACAAAAACGGAGCATCTCTCTCAATTCTGGATTTCGATTTCATTCATAGAGGCAACTAACTATCTTATTGTGATCTGTCAGTCAGTCTTGACTTATTTCCACTTTTAATATTTTTATAGTAATCAATAATTATTACATTACTGGTCGAATTTGCAATCATTGCTATACAAAAAAAATATTACAGAAGATAAGGCTACATCAAAAACAGCAACGGATGAAAACGAAGCTATCATTCAATTAAGTAGGTGCTCTGAAAGAATATAACATTAATATCTCTATAAAAATAAATTATTTGAGCTTATGTAGCTAATTAAATTAATATACTCGTATCTAGTCCTATTTCATTCCAATAATCAGGAATATAAAGGAAAAAAATTGTTTGTACTTAATGTACATGTGTATGTTATACTCTGCTTATACCTTAAGATAACTAACACATACTTAGGCTACTTTCGATCGCGGAAAACTGAAGTATTCTCATGGGACAGTCAAATAACTACCGCTTGAAAACCGCGACGTGCTGCGTATAGACAATAAAAAATGTACATGCCAAACAACTGAAAAGACAGTATCTTATACGCTATCTTTAGAAGCGTGTATACAAATACCCCAGACTATATAGATCTAGACGTAATAACTTCTAGCATTTAAGTAACGATATAAATATAAGCTCATCAACCAAAGATGTACCTATATTTTGTCAATGGAACATGCAAACGTCTCGGTCACGACCTAAGCCAAGCGGGCACTAAAAAGTTCAGTCACGAACGCCGAACCACGAAATTACCGTCATTGTAACATGTCATAAGTTACGAAATCGATGACGGCGCTTTCTTTATTTGGACGGTGGTTACCGGAACTTTGGCGATAATATGTAATGAAGTCTTCTGTGACTTTAGACAAGTAGGTCAAGCTTTTCAGTAGGTGTGGAATATATAGTTATATTTCATATTTTTTTATTACTACGTTTCTTTTTACTTAGGTGGCCCTACCTGGGTGAAAATAAGGTGACGATGAAATTTAATTTATCGTTTTCTTAATCATATTGCCGTAAATGCCATTTAATACTAGTAAGTAAGTATCGTACCATTATTATGAATATTGAGATGACTATATAGAATAATAGGTAGTTGGATCACACCTAGATCTACACAGATCTATAAAAATATAAAATTATCGAAATGTTTTTATTGCATAATCCTAAAAGAATAACATGAAAATCTTTAGAAATTTTTATTATATTTATGGCTTGTTAATGATATGAATAATTGATAGTTAAATAGTTTCTTTTAAAGTGCAATAATAACCTAAATAGAGAGCAAACATTTTTTGTCTTGGATGATAATAATGTATTATTTTGTTCTGTTTTCAACTTAACAATATGTTTATCGTTATAATTATATCCCTACTACTTATATATGAGCATTCGTAGCATAGTTAGCTGAAATGTTCCTGACCGATTATCAATGTTCAATCCTGTCAGGTGGAGGATGACCGTGGAACAGTATTTGCACGTGACACGTAAACTACGTCTCATTAGTTTATACTTAGGTTCCAATTTAAATCCATGTTTTAAAACTATGGCACCAAGGCTTGGACCATTAGAAGACAATGATGGTAACTACGTTAATAATATAAGAAAAAGAATTAAAAAAATTAATTTTATGGAAGGTCATAATAATAATTTTACAATATTCAAATTCAAAATTAATTATTATTTTAATAGAAGTGTGCCCAGGCACCGCAACCGCAAACTAGAGAAATAATTATGAGAGCACTTATTACCTAATATACTGTTAAGACAAAAAAAGAGAAAGCAGAATTAAGTGATTGTTAAAGACTTTAAAATATTTTTAAATGTTTTAATTCAAGTCGTTGTAGGCGTTGGAAGAGCTAATTAAACTGGCACTTAACTAGTAATTAAACGACTGAATTTACTTTAAAAAATACCGGAGATCATTTAGCGGCAAGAACTTGAACTCGGCTAATAGTTAATATTAAATATTATATCCCTGTACTACCCGATATATCTTTAGATTTGCTGGAATGTAAATTAAATGAAAATTAGAATTTATATTATAAAATACTTATGATATAAATTCTTATAATTAATGAATTATAAGAATTTATAAATAATACTAATAATAAATAAATAATACTTATAATACTAAGATACTTCATGAAAATAGAGAAATATTAATCTTTCAATGCCTTTAGTAATGCTATTCATCCTATTTTTCCTTTATTGTTATGCGAATTTTGATCTAATTATAACTTTGATCATTCATACAAAATAATGTAAGATTAAGATGTATGATGATCTTAACGTTATAATAAGTTACAAGATTAAATATGTAAAAATCAAATAAGAAAGAAAATTATTTTTAAGAGTAAATTGAAAAATATTTAAAAAAAATGTTCTATTTCCCATTTTTTTTAATAGAACTTACCAAGATATTATATTTCAAAACTGAAAATTCAATATTTCAGCATAGACAGACTTACAAGATGGTTTAAAAAGGTGCTAGCATCAAAATATCGTCAGGTTTTATTTAAATAGGTACATGATGGGAAATGACCCGAACGGGAGCAAATGTAACCTTTATTAGACTATTATACGACTGATGATGAAAAATAAACACAATTATATACCTTACTATCGATATTTTTACAATGTTTTTTTTTTTAAATTGAGGTTTTGGGTCGCTATGGAGCCATAACTCATTTAAAACCATTCGTGTATTTTCGCAGTCAACATTTTTTATTTCGTTTTTTTATTGATTTAAGCGAAAGGCATATCTCTTATAAGCTTAAATTCATCACAATGTTAAGTTTAAATTACAATAAACACGAAAAAATTTCGCTAATAGTATATATAAGTTTTTTAAGAAGTAGAATTCGAAATAAAATTTGACACAACAAAATGTAAAAATATAAAATTTACTGAACCTTTGCTTATATTTAGTTCTTGTATGAAAAGTCACTTGAAAAAAAGTATTGAGTAAGTTATCGCAGAAAATATACACAATAAATCTCATTCTGAATTTTCCTTCTCTAAAAAAGTCAAGAAGCACAACATAAGAGTTACTCATTCAGACAGAAACTTTCAAACTGTCCATACAAAGTCAAGTCACATCATACAAACTACAGAAAAGGAATTCCTTGTAGCAGCTCATACATCATTGATTTAGTCACATAATAGAGAAATCGACCCTTTGTCGTTTAAATTCACGGGTATCCTACAATTTCTAGATAGATTCATCCTACGAGCCAACATGAGAAAAGAAATATCTTCAAGACAAATTCAACTTTACTGATAATACAAATACAGACGGTTTTAAACTGACGAAATAAGAAAATCAATTGTTATAGATGCAGGGGGCAAAGTTAGAGATGACGTAGATCGTGTAAGTAACAATTTATATATTATGTCTAAAAATAAAATGTTCGATTTTATTTTGTAAATTGATTATAAACATGCATATTATGAAGAATATCTATACAAAACAAATGACTTTAACAAGACTCTCAATTCGCGGAATTATAAAAAAATATTTCATTAAAAGTAAAGTATCATCTATATATCGCATTCGACCACATAAGTCTCATGATATAAAAGATTGTTAAACCTATCAAATGGTCCAGAGAAGAATACGAAACATTAATTTAACACGAGCATCATAAAATCCAACGATCAATGAAAGCGAACTCAAGTGCAAAGTCACAACTCACTACTTCGGCGAAATTCCGTACGCAGAAAGCTTACGCTCAGACATTCTGCGTAAAGATCACACAAATTGCACAAGATAATCATATGAAACCTGTTCATTCAACCGTTATTAAAGAAGGAGGCACCGACGGTAATCACTCATCGGACGCTCAATAAATGAAAGGAAACTCATATAAGTACGCAGAAAAAAAAGCATTAAAATTCAAATTATGCAATTTAATTTTATTCATGAATCAAAGAAAGCTGAAGTTATATAACCTGAAGAATTCACGGGTCACTCAACCGCTGATGAAATTAAAAGTGATTTTTACACTAGCAAGTACTATGAAGAAACAGTATAATTGTACAGTTTATATGCCATTTGGTTCGGTTGTATGTGACTTTCGCTCGAACAATACACTTACAAATAGCTTCTAAATTGGTTAAAACACTCGCTTAGGCATATAAATGGGTCGAAATATAGGAAATCAGCTGTTGAAGATGTAATATAAGCTTATCGATTGGTTTTAGAAAGCGAATTTACGAAATTTCAACTGTGTGGTGATGAAATGCAAAAAGACCGGAAATTTGTGTCGAAGAATTCCAAAAATGTCAAGAGAGTATAATATGAGTAATTTTTTACGCAAAATATCTGAAGAACGGTAGTTTGAATAATGAAGATCTTGTGACCTGTTTACAATAATTATAGTGAAAAGGACATTCTTAACGTAATTCTTTGAAATATCCGATGAAAATAATATTTCAGTCGTTAAATTCTGTAACACTTCTACATAAGTAGTATTTAAGGAGTACAAACTGGTTATAGGCAATGCAGCGTAAACAGCTATATTTAGAAATATGGTTTTTTAACTTTGAACTTTGGAGATACCTACTAAGAAATGATAACTCAAAAGATAGAATTAACATATTGAAGATTATTTACCCCTATCATTTAATTTTTATAAATTTATGAGGTGAAAAATTATAAGTCATGAAATTAATATTTATAAAAAAAGGTCAATTGAAAATAAGCTTTGGCTGAAGAAATGACTGAATCGAAAATTATAGCATAACAGTTTTTTTAGTTTTTTCTAGGTTAGAAAAAACTAAAAAAACTAGTGTTTATTGTATACTCGTATGCATATAACCACGATACAACCTACGGCAATCATGATTACATAAGGTTTTATGTCAGTGACAGTTTATCAATTTTTTTTTCAATTAAACTATGGAAGCTACATCAGATTTTGGTTGACCTTATTTTGTTTTTTTTTTTTATATATTTTACTAATGTCTCTGTATAACTTTGAGGCTGTTTTGCTAGAGACATATTTATATTTAATATGATAAAAACTTATTGAACTTATTTAAGTTAGCTTAGATTAGGTAATTATTACCTTCTATAATCTGATACTATGTACCAGGAACAGTATATGACGGTGACCCACATAAATTTATTTTGGTCTGAATGTATATAGATACTTATATATTGATATATTTTTCCATTATTGTGGTAAGTTTTGTTTTGTTTCGTATCTAAAAATCATTTGACCAAATATTAATAATATCTATCCTTATGTACATATGTATAATAATATAGAATAATCTACCGAAATATATACTTAAAAAATGCCAAGGCCAAACTCAAGCCTAAATATAAAAAAGTAGCGTTATTAGCGTCAATGTGAGCTATTATTTTAGCAACTTCTACAAATTTCACTCATAAAAAAATAGAAAATTTGACAAAACCGAGTCATTCAGCCAAACATAGAGTATGACCCTAACTTAATAACACACATTTTTCTTTTTAATCTCACAAGTACGTGCTAAGTACAGTTAATGCTTGATTCTTTGTGTGGGCATGTTTGAATTTCTTCCGACCCCACGCACACTTGCACGGGCCTATCCGTGACATATGGAAAATGCTGAGAGGGGGAACGCAAAATAAAACTGACGGTCTTACAACCATCTTCAACAATTTGAGTTTGGCCATCAACATGAAAGCCTTTGTGGTGCTTTGTCTGCTAGCAGCAGCTGGGGCCATGCCCATGGCTAAAGAAGATGGGCTGGAAAGGTTCATCTCAGCCCTTCGGGATTGTGTGGAAACCGACACCATGCTGTGTCTTAAGGTGCAGTGAAGTGTTTTGTGATGTGATCTGTGAACTGTGCCCTTTGGATTTTTATCTCAGTGCTGGAATCACCTGGAGCTTCTTTTAGCCAGGGTTCGACTCCCAGGATACTATAAATAGTGGGATTTCGACTTGCAAACTAGTTTGGTTTAATAGTGAACTCATAATTGTAATATTCTGACCAGGATAAAGTTATAGTTAGTTGTTTTGCAAATGTAGGTCAAATAGTTTGTGCGTTAAGAACTATTGGATTTGTTTTGCAATCGAAATATCTTATTATTTGCAATAGTGTTTTCTAGTAAACTTAATCTGAATTTAATATTCAGTTAACCTAATTGAGTTTTGTTAGAAATATAAGGTCTCAATGAATAATGTATATACCAATATCCCAAACAAAGCGATAGGATATAATATGATATAATATTTACTTTATCCGCATTATTTTAGCAGTTTCTATTTAATTTAGTTTTGCAAAATCTGTGCAAATTCCGAGCCCTTCTGAAATATTAAATGGAACCTTCGATCTCATCTCAGAATTTCTTCCGCAGGAAAAAGCTATGAAGTTGACAGACAACTTAGCTGCATCGAAGGACCTTACATTGGCCGATGGCATCAGTTTCTCTAGGACTGGCAGTCCTCGCTCTGCACGAAGCTACGAACCTTTAGCTACTGACCCTAAATCCAGGGAACAGCAAGTCGAAGAGCGGATCCTGGACAATGTGGTAGACTTCCTGGACAGCCATGCTCTTCAACTCAGGATGCCGAAAGCATTCGAAGAAGATAACTCAGTCGAAGAAGAAGGTATGTTTCATGTTTAAACTTAGATGAATATTGAAAGAACTTATTTTAAATTTCCATATAAATGGGGAAAAAAATATATAAGTACATTTAAATGTCACTGTGAGAAAATATAACTGCACAAAATCGCATCGACTATGTCAATTCTTCATACAAACTTGCGAGTTAATCACTTTATTAGTAAAATAATAAAAGAATATGGCTTTGGTCACTTCAAATCTTATACATTGGAACAAAATGGTAGCCATTGCAGTAATAAAGCAATTGTTTATATTACATTCGATAATGTGGTTAGTTTCAACGACACGTTTTGGATCTAGGAATTAGATTTGCGGATTTGGACTGTCGTCCACAACATCGTTGAAATTTCAATCGTTTCGTCGTTGTTGTTACTGAAACTTAGGACAATGAGGTTCAGAATTAAATTTAAACACATAGGAATGACATTAAAAAATAATTTTAAACGCTACAAAATGCGGTATGTATCATAAAAGACTTATTTTTGAGCAAGCTTAAAAACAGTACAAATAGAAATAATTAATTCTTCGAATAACAAAACTCTTAATAATTTAGTATAACAAAGGCATATCTCAAACAATACTCTAAACGGAAGAATGTTACCTATGTACATGCCACCCACAAACAAACGTCAGACAGATTTCACATTGCCGTTCTGTTAATAGACTTTTGTGTCAAGTATGTTTGTTCGCACACTCTTCGTAGATACTGGAGATTAAAACATTCTCATACTTTCATACTTACTCATAATCATTGTGGCTGAAACTTGGGATAAAGGAAAGTTAATCGTCGATTTTATCTGTCGGTTAAATCTTAGTGTTTATGTGCCATCTTTTTGTACGTGTGAAATCTGCACAACAATAGTTGAGATCGGCTTAGCAAGCGTCTAATCTGAGGTTTACTCAGACGAGGAACTTCAACTGTTCTAAATCAGATCGAAATACTACATGAAATACTATTAACAAATAAAAAAATCTATTAAACTTAAATAAATCTCCAAAGACAAATTTTTACCCCAAAATATAATTAACTAGCTGACCTGGCGAACTTCGTATCGCCTAACAGTTATATATGTTTAAACCTTCCCTGAATCTTCAAAAACATTTTAAAATTCTCGAGTTTTAGCGAGACTAACGAACAGCAATTGATTTTTATATATTAGAAGATATATAAATACTTTAATTTATCAATAATTCCATTCACTTATAGTGTCTCGTCTGCATAAGCCATAACACATTGTAAGTTGTACGGTACAATCATAGTGGAATGTCATGGTGCTTGATGGTCATTGTTACTTCTATACAAATGGGTTGAAATTTCTGAGGTCATAGAATTTTCAATTGTCGGCACGTTGTCATTTTCTGTTAACGAAATGTATACGCGTGACAATGACAAGCAGGAAAAATTATGGAGTGATAATTAAGTTAAAAAAAAAATACAAGAAAGTTGGAAAAGCTGTAGTAAAATAAAACAAAATCATTTTCATGTTATCATTTACTATTATTGACTCCTTCAATGTGATTAAAATGCTAATTGGTATTTATCATTAAAAAATTTGATGTATAAGCCTTAAAACAAAATATAATGAAGTATGTTTCCAGTCCAAATATTACTACATGTAAGCATTCCGAACTAAACTCTTAGCATCATGTACCATAGAAAAAACAATAGAAAGCCTAAAACTGTCAAGCTCAAGGCTTCAGGCGTTCCACTTTACAACCTGTTTCAAATTCACTACACGTACAGTATTATATAACTGATTCTTAAAGCTTTAAAATGGAAAGTTTGTTTCCTAATTCCGCTTATTCTTATTCATGAGCCGTTATATAATTTTCAAAGGAAGTATTGTTATACTCTCAAGTTATTGCAGGCTTATTTCGAAGATATCGGTCACAATATTTTCAAAAATGAATTGTTTATCTTTTCCTCTTTCATATCTTATTTGGAAATAAATTTTATTATTAGAATACGTAGGTTCGTTTTATGATGTTTTTTGGTTATCTCATTATCGTTGACATTTCATCTTGGATCTCTCTTCCCCGAATTCGCTTGAGGCATTTTTGAGTCATGAAAACGAAGCTTTCGATTCTTTTTCATTTACCATTTTTGTCTCGATGACCTTTAACTTGACGCACAAAAGTTTCGCTTTCTCAAAACCTCCGTTTCATGCACAAGTTTTAAACTGATGCTATTCATAATCTTATTGCCAGCAACAAAAACAGT
Organism: Ligdia adustata; assembly: GCA_947049295.1. Classification (NCBI taxonomy): domain Eukaryota; kingdom Metazoa; phylum Arthropoda; class Insecta; order Lepidoptera; family Geometridae; genus Ligdia; species Ligdia adustata. The sequence goes on along the minus strand of OX346236.1, from coordinate 3,595,667 downwards.
TAAATGAGACATTCACTTGTCAACGGTTAAAACTCATTTAAATCTTAGGTCGTGGAGTTAAGTCCGTCTGCACATTTTATCACTTGGGATTAAGAAATTAAAGCCAACTTATTAAGTTTCTATGCAATACCATTAATAAAATTAAGTTCATCAGGCAATGTATTCCTATCAATTTTAATTTATAATAATAAGCCTCATTTATAATTTGTACCGATGATAATAAATATCTGTTCTAAGGCCAATGACGCACGCTTTGCATTTTACTTTGATTATTTCTCATGTATATACTCGTGAATAATCTAATTGTATAAACATATTTGATTTCCTTCCAGGCCGTGGCAAGAAGAAGAAGAAGCTGAAGAAACTCCTGCCCATCCTTGCCCTGATCAAGTTGAAGCTCGCCGCCCTTGTTCCCCTCTTCCTCGGTATCATCGCTTTTGCAGTCTTCAAGGCATACCTTCTCGGCAAGATTGCATTCATCGCAGCTGCCTTCGGTGCTATCAAAAAACTTCTTGAATCCAAGTCCAAGTCCAGTGGCTGGTCGGAACCTGCTCACGAGGAGCATCACGGATGGGAGAGCAACAGCGGTGGATGGGGAAGATCACAAGATGGTCACGAAATGGCCTACTCAGCGCACGCTAAACAGTCATAAACTAATCTGTTTACCTAATTTATTCTAGAAGTAAGTAATTTATTACACGACAAACAATTTCTAACTCTCTATACTTGTGCATGCTTTAATAATCTTTAATCCACCGTTTTATATATTTTATCTTGCACTTTTAACTATATTCTACATTTTAATATTCTATATGTTTATTTAAGATTTGTTATACTTGTATTATATATTTATCTACATAATATCGTTATATTTTCTACTGTATACGTAGTAGTGTTCATCCATGAAAGTATTTTATTTTGGTTACCAAGACCGATTTATAAAATTGGTCTTTTAATATTTATCATTATTGTGATATTTTATTAACTATTATTTACGTAACGAATATCATTTTATTATTATTTAGTTTATTCATATTTAATACGTTTTATTTTATTTTTATAATTATTTGTTTATTTATCTAAGTATTGAAATTTAATACCGATAGCGCTGTTAGTGAATGATTTTTGTGACACTATATTTTATAAGTTTATGTTCCAAAGATATTACTATTTATGTCTTTTAGTTATTCTTATGTATGTATGTTTTAGTTACTGTCTTTGTGTGTATAATGAGTGTATAAGAGTCATGTAATTTATCCGCGAAAATGTATCGAAACGAAAATGTTATATGAGTAGCATCGTTACTTTAAGTAATTTATTTTACGATGGATCCTCGTAAAAAGTCATTAAAACATTTCATATTTACAAGATATTTTTATTTATTTACAATCTCTGTATATAGTCGCTATAAAAATAATATTCCTTAACCCATACCCACATACAAGAAAAAAAGGTTAAATGTGATATCAAAACTATATTATTTTATATTTCAATGCATAATTCGTCATTTATGATATTCAATGACAAACCGATATAAATGTAGGAATTTAATTTTAAACAAAAAGTAATATTTATCTTAACATTCATATAGTTTCGAATTTTTATCAGAATTATTAACTACACGTATTACTTCCCGTGGTTATATTTTCATATTGTTTCTAGCCAAGATAAATTAATGTACAGTAAAAGACATTGTAATTGAATGTTAGAAACTCTCATTGACATCTCAGGCACGACTACATCTCCTGTGTTTGCATGCTAGTAAGTAGGTAAACTACATGTAAATTAAAAGCTAAGAATCTCAGTTAACTCTCATATATTTTCTCTTCCTTGCAGCTCTCTTAGGCTATTTAGAGTAAACAGTAAAAGTATCTGAGGTTAGTCGAGCCGAATTTTGAATTACAAAAGTATACAAGGTACGTTACCCGATTTCCCTAAGAGACCTTGAACGATGTCGAATATTCATTTCATATAAATTAAATACACAAGACAAGTACGAGTAACTACAGTCTTAAAAAAAGTTACTCAATATTAGATAGATGCGTCACGATAGTTTTTTTATTTATTAATACGGTAGGTAAGAAATCCATGTTTCTTAGGTTTAACACATTCAGCGCGGTACGAGACATTTTAGAATTGTCATAGAAATGTCAGTGCGGAGCATGATTTCGATGACATTTTAGAATTGTAAGTGCGAGGCGTGATTTCGTGCTTTTTTACTTAATGCGGCAGTGATTTTGGTCGGGTTTCTGTGAGTAGAAAAGAAACATTTATATTTTTGTGCAGCTTGGCTCGAATATAAACAGAATAGTACGTCAAAACAGTACAATTCTCAGTACTAATTCGTATTGTACGCACTGGAGAGCGATAATTTACCCTTAGTGCGGTACAAGCCTATCTTGACTTGTACTGATATGTCTTGTACCGCACCTACGGTAAAGACATTATTTTACTAGTGCGGGCCGAGCTCTCAGTAAAAGCATACACACAATTTGGAAATATGGTTTTCGCGGCAAAAACTACAAATAATGAAGCGTTTACGTAATTTTTTTTCCAAAGTATTTGGAAATGTATACGCATAATTAATTATTGAATTCAGTGCCTACCTTAACAAGTGATAGGCTTTATATTTAGGGACAAAAATTATTTTATTTATGGAAAATCCTTAAAATCAGCTCCCGTATCGATCGTGTTAAGTTAGATAGATTCTTAGGTATCTGTCTATATTTTGAAAGGCTGTCATTGCCCAAAAACTGAATAGTATCTATAGGGGACTCCCGAATTGAAGTCGTCAGTTTTTATATTTCATCACCATCATCAGCTAGATGTTGTCCACTACTGAACATTGGCCTCCCCCTTAAAACGCCATTCTGAACGACAGGCTGCCAATTGCATCCACTGATTACTTGTGTCTTGTACTATGTCGTCGGTCCACTTAGTGGGAGGCCTTACCTACGCCGTATCTCCCTCCACTGTATTTTTTTAATATTTTGAATGTTTGTTACCTTATTTCTCGAAGACGGGTAGACCGATGTTCTTGTTTTGTTTTTTTTTGAGTCGATTGTTTTGCTTGTAGTCCCATATCAATTTTATTAAAATCTATCATGCATCCGTGACCGCATTATTACTGTTGTATCTGACTTCTCGAGTCCAAATATGATATAATTCTAATTATAAGAGTAGCAAAAATCTACGGAAAATCATTTGTTTTTGTAGTTAATTGTCAGAGAAAACAAAGTTAATATAAGTGAAACCCACAAAACCTTAGAAGGTTGCTATAAAGTGTGAAAGTATTTATGTACGTTTATGTTTGCTAACGATCGGAACCGACAAATTTTATAGTATTTTGACCTTACGTGATAGACGAGACCTTCATGTCTGATGATGAAATGGCCCGCAATACCAAATCAAAATACAATACAAAATCTTTGGAAGACGTATGAAAAACAAACTTATTGTATCACAACCCATAGCGTCTTGCAGCAGAGGAAGGATTTCTGGAGAGGCCATACCGACCAGTCGAAATTGAGGGCTGAGGATTACACATTTCAAGCTCAAAATCTATATTTTCTTCTGCCAAGCAGGTTCCACGCGATGTTTGTCTTGAATGTTAAAATAAATGCTAACTAATTCTGATATGCACATGAGTGCAAGCCAAGAGGCGCATACCTAAATTTGAGATTGGACCAGCGCCTCTTGACTTAAGAGGCATTGAATTCACCGACTAAGCTACCACTCACTTATTAAGCTAGGCTCGCACGCTTACGCTAACAGTAACTTTAAGCTAAATATTTTAATGTTAATAATAATTAATTATTACAAGTAAGTAATCGTAACCAGAATTAAATATATAAAATAAAATTTTATTTTTAAATCCCCAAAGCAACTATGACTACAAACACCTAATTTTTTTATTATACCGCACCTTCGTGCATTAATATAGTTTTATTATATCTTATACATGAATAGAATAAACACTATTATAACATGGACACCAGATGTAAGATTTTTACTAAATATTCGTAAGTTGTGTGTCTGTAATAAAGTTAATTCATTTACTTAAAGGTGTATAATCATCTTTTTGCAATATGCTTCACAATCAAATCTGATGTTTTGGTTGTGATATTGAATTGAATATATGTCAATGCATCTTGTGGAATCATCGTTATTATGTGATGAACAACAATTACAAAATGTTAGTAATAGGTAAAGAAATAAATGACAATGTAAATGTATAATATAATAACTATTTGTTCTTAGAACTATAGAAGTATTTATAAATTTTTTTTTTAAAGTAATTAATAATTAAAATGTTAGAAGACTTGCCTGTAACGAATGTTATTTAAAGGCACTTAATCTTATTGAATTCGAGTCTGGTTACTTTCAAATATTTTTAATAAAAATAAAAATTGCAGTCCTTAAGACACATTCTGTTATGTACAAAGAATAAGTGCAGTATTCAAATCAAATTTTATTAATCGTCTTAACAAATATTATAGCTATATAGAAGAAAAAAAAATCCGTTTGCTCTAAGTTATAAATAAAAAACAGCATATATCTGAGTTATTATTTTTATAAGTAAATTATACACGTGAAGTGCGTAAAGTTATACATTGAATCAATTTTCTCTACAATAAACATGTAGTTTATGCGTTTTTATGATTTATGTAAGTCGTTATAACTCGTGCACACTCATTACAGACATCCATTTGTTTTAGTTAGAGTCACACCTCACTTATTGCTTTCTTCACGGTCTGACACTACTAAAGCCCTGCCCTAGTTATTCATTGGTAGCTATGACTTAGTGTATTATAGGCTGTTTATACTGTAGGTCTAGATGGAGCATGTCTAGTCTTGAATATAACTATAGCTCTCAAGGAAAGCTGCCTGTACAGACCGTTAAGTGCTTGGCAGAGTTTTATCAACTTATCAACAACGCCTCAGGTTCGTTTAGTAGGGATTTCTAAGGATATCCATATTTTTCTAGTATCAAAAATAGCCTTTTATACTTATTGGTACTGTTGCTTACAGAAGAATTTTGCAAATCTATCCTAAGTTTTTAAGTTTATTCGTTGCATAGAATAATACAAATCTTTTATTTTTATAATATTATTATAAATATCAATTCGTTACGTCAAACACTAAGATGAAAACGAATTTGTTACGTGTTCATTCAGTAACGGATATCCTGAGTTACTCAATATTGTAAGACGCTGTTAGTACATACAGGTGTACCGTTATATATACTTGCTATAGGTGCGGCCTGCGAAAGTTCTTGCGTGCCTTCTGACTTGCTGTTGGACGTACACGGAGTGATTATTAGCATTTTAAACTTTCGAGTATGTTTAGGTGATTAGAACTAGAAGCTGAACACAGTACGTCATCAATAGTACAGGTGCAATTTTTACCCGATTGCCAACAAGGATGGTAATGTTTTTGGAGTGTACGTTATATACCTATGTATGTATTTATGTCTAATTATGATGTACGAAATGTCACTGTTGAAATCTCAATCTAAATAAATCCAAGGTTATAAAAAAATTCACAGCGGTTACACTCGTTAATCTTAACTGTATCTACAGTGGTGATTTATTGCAGTCGCTTAATTTACTAGTCATGTCTTACAAATAGAGGATCTTCTATTTAATCTTCCATGTCGATCTTGATCTTTCATATCTGATACAGTAACATCCAGTTACAGAATATTTTACTCCACATTTACATATCCAAGTCCTTAATTCTAAAGAAGAAAGTTTTTTTTATCTGATACAGGTAGGTATTTGACCACAAGTTCGCACGACAAAAAAATTCCTTGTCTGGAATACACTGGTTCTCAAGGAAGGCTACTGGAACACACCGTGCCTTGGTGACAGATTTTACAACTTAAAGGTGGTAGCTAGCCAGGTGAGCGATAGGAAACGCCCTACCACCACAAACATACAAAACTATTACTAAAAACTGGTGAATAAATCTATTCTATCGCAGTTGATAGACAACCAAATGGTATTCTTTTTCTTCGCAACCAGTAACAAAACTCAGTTACCAAAAGTCAGAAGCAAAAATCAAACTATCATCCCGTACGTCTCGATCCGCGACACCCAAACTACCGTAATTCAAGGTCACAGTTGTTCAACTGACTCATCGCACTTTCTTCTCGGGCGTGGTACAAGTATGTTACGTACTACGTCCCTTTTCTGGGTCAGGTGGTATGACTCCGGATTGTCTGCTTATTTTGGGTCAAATTTTTCGTGTCTGAGATAAATATTTTTAGGCACGTAATTATTGTGCAAGATATTTGGCTTATTACAAAAACTTTTCAAACAAAAAAAAATCGGTTCATTCGTTCAGGATCTAGGATACCACAGACAGAGACGTACACTTTTTAAGAATAAATAATATAATAAATAAATTATAGAATAGCAAATTAAATTTTCTCTAAATCTATTTTTTTACGTGGAGAAATGCTGCATGCACCGCTCCAGCACGGGGTGATATAGCGGTTATGTGAGACTCATTCCCTCTAAAACTACACAGTGTCGCTTACTGAAGCACTTCACATGCCGGACCCGTCCCTCAGGGTTACAAAGCAACCAGCTCTAGGGCCATACCACTATGTGGGCATCAGACGACTCCGTGTCTAGACGCTAGAGGTCCTCCTGCGACGTCTCATTATTGGCCCTCCGCCTGCCACTTCGAACGCAGTAGGTTTATTCTTCTCCGGCTCCAACACGCGCACCATTTTGCGGTGCTGATCCCGTCAGGGCCGCGGAAGTTTGGGATAGAAGTGCACCTCAATACCGACACTCCTTTCTCGCCACGGCATCATCCTTTGACTGCGCCGTTGCACTGCGCCGTTACACTCCGCCTCTGTTGCGCTGTCAACCACATAAGTGACTCATCTGATTTGCAGAGACAAAATTGGTGTAATTTGTTCTTCTTGGTGTAACTTAGTCAGTCAGGTGAATAAGGGCGATTTTTTATGATTTTGGTGTACTTTGATCACTAACATACAACATGTACGTAACCACCAAGATCCAACCATTTTATCATATGCATTGCTGTTCTACTAGTCAATGAGGCCCTATATTTTGAGAAGCCTACCAACCGGTAGCAATTTTGATCAAATTTTACTTTAATTTTTTTGGCTCCAAGGGTTTTTTTTCAATGAGCACTTGATGCATCCAAAGCCGCTATTAAAGACGTTTTGTAGTACGTTTGCCTATAAGAAAACAATTCAGTCGCGACATACAAGTAAAAGGCTTATCTTAATATTTAATATATTAGATGTATTTTGTGCTATTGAAATCTAGATTACGTCCAATACCTATCCACCAAGACAACATCAATGACGTCACAAATGTCTAGGTCACATTATAAACCGATTAAATAATTGTAGACGGAAGGCTTCATAATACTGATGTAATGTTACTACTTGAGGCGTAAGAAGAAAGTAATGCGTGCTTTTATTTGGTGGGTCTGACGCCAGGATGACGTAGGTTCACCGCTTTTTAGTATTCATCCATTTTCAGGTCATTTCTTTCATTTATTACCTTTGGCACCACTGTTTGGCTTTACTGGTAGTGTCATGGGAAATTTTACTTTCCCATGACACTACCGGTAGTGCCACGGGAAAAGAAGTATTTCCTGTGACACTACAGTAGTCCTAGTAGTGTCAAGGGAAAATTAATTTCCATTTGAACGATGTATTATCTAATCTTCATACCTATTTCGTAAATGCAATACGCACTACTTAGAGCTTGTTCTAATTCGTATCTACTGGCTCTGCTCGAGTTGATATTTATAAAAAGTCTATGTCATACATTAAATCCAATTCAAATTTATTCCTACATATTTAAAATTACAAAAATATTGGCTGATATGATATGATCTATGCTTAATATAAAATTACTTTGGTAATATTTTGACTGAATTTAACATAATTACCCTATATTTAAAACCTTACGAGTTTTTATACATGTATATACAAGGTAGGTATGTATTTCACTTACACATCAACAGCCTTATTAATAAACGCGTCTTAACTTTAATCGTCATGTCTTGTTTTGACGCGTGACGTTCTTTATTGGATAGAACAAGACAAAATATGTTCTAAGATAAGACGCAATTATTAATAAGGCAGCAAGCCATAACGTCCCACTGATGGGTGTAGGCTATGTAGTCCACCAAATTGCTGGTTGGGGACTCCACTTACCTCCGAAAGCTATTAACCTTCTCCGACAAACAGGTTTCCTCACGATGCCCCAACTTAGGTTTGAACCCGTGGCCTTTCGCTTGTGAGGCAAGGGGATTTCCGACTAGGCTACCACTAGCTTTATAAAGGAGTACGTATTAAAGTATACAAAAAAGTAAAACAACGCAAGGCGCAGCTAGCCACACTAATATTATAAAGAAAACGGCAGAACGGATTTGGACGAAATTTGGCACGAAGATACCGTATATCCTGGATAAACACATTAGCTATTTTTTGTCCCGAATATTTAACAGTGTTTCCATGGGATAAACGCATGTCCACCGCGGGTAAAACCTCAGGGTGCAGCCGTGGGGTGGATAGATAGATACACAACTCTTTTATTTTGTTCAAAAACCGGCTTAATAATAAATAAACTATAACATAGAAAAAAGTTTGAAACATGTACTAGCTTTTACATGGCAGCCTTTTCGCTTAAAGCGATCTCTTCCTGGCAACCATGCACTCACGAGATAATTACATAATATTAAAGAGGCAGCTAGTTATTTACAAAGAGGTAGTTCTAGACGTTCTTAAGGTTTTGAAAGTTGCTGGAGTCGAAACATCCGGGAGCGATAGTTGGAGAACAAAGTGACGTTTGTTGTAAGGGCCGTGACAATATGATTTACAATCGAACGGTGCTGCAGTTTCTACAGGGTTGTAAGCTATAATAACACCGCGTATTACTCTTTAAACTACAAGCTAACCATGCAAACTATAGTATTTACCGACTTCCCTAAAAAGGGGGAGTCTCAATTCGACGTTATTCTATAAAGAAACGTATTTTTGAAATCGTGTACGTGTCGAATACTTTGAGAACCTGACAATATTTTAACAATACTTTGTAAATCAGGGTTCGCTTTGACGGCAAGTTTTTTTTGTTATTTTTATTTTTAAACTAAAGTGTAAACATATCTACTGTAAAAATAAGCTTTATAGAAAATCAGTTACTCGTACTAGGAAGTATAAAAAACCAGTTTCCAAACCCGGGTTTCTTTCACGGCCAAAGCGGCCTCAATGAGACAAAATCTCAATAAGACATGTGGGATAGAGTCAACCATTAAACCTATTAAACGCTCACACAGAGGGCCATGGAGAGCTCCATGCTTGGCATCAAACGCATAGACCGAGTCCGAAATACCGAAATAAAGCGAAGGGCTAAAGTCCGGGACGTCGGAACCGCAATAATTAATCTGAAATGGGGTTGGGCAAGACACTTAGTGAGGCGATGTGACGACAGGTGGAGTAAGGTTGTGACAGAATGGTGGCTCTGACTAGGAAAACGAAACGTTGGTCGACCACCAGCAAGATATTAACGACATTAAATCTGTCGCGGGGCCAACCTGGACAAGATTAGCATAGGACCGAGGCAGATGGTACAAAATGAGAGAGGCCTATACTCAACAATGGGATAAAGAAGGCTGCGGATGATGAACATATACAGGGATATCGGCTAGGGATGTATTAAGCCGGAACGGGGTCACTATGCTCATCATAAGGAACAACATTTACTATAGGACTAACTCTGAACTTGAGGAAATAAAATCAGCTGTTGTATACATTTTGTCGACTACCAGTAAACATTATGTATGGAACAGCTGATTTTCTCTCTTGAAGTTAGAGATGGTTCCATAGTAAAAATTGTTGCTTAGGATGAGTAAAGTAAAACAGCTCTTAATATACAAGGCTATCAGTTTAGGGTGTACTAAGCCTTAAGGGGGGTCACTATACTCATCATTACGAACCACTTTTATTATAGATACAACCCTGAAATAGACAAAAAAGATCATCTATTCCATACAAAAAGTTTTGCGGTCGTCGACAAAATGTATGAAACATCAGTTTTTTTTTAATTCAGAGTTGGTCCCATAGTGAAAGTTCTTCATTAGGATGAGTATAGTACCCTTACGACTTAGTACACCCCTAGCCGATAACTCTGTATGCTTTTTCTTAATACTAGGTACGCTGCCTTAATGCAGCTGCTTAAATAATTTGGAATTCAATGTAGACCTGCAGTGGCTTATGATCCAACTATTATTATTTTTTGTTAGTTATTTACAACCGACTTTATACATCAGGAAGTTCTCAAATCGACAGTTTTTCATGTATGTTTCTCGATATCTCAAAGATGGCTGAATCGATTTGAGAAATTTCGTTTTGTTCTAAAGCGTATAAATTGATTCCATATACATTTTATCAAAATCTGTTATTTAGTGCGGTTCTTTCATTGAAATTGCTTTAAATTTCCGTTGTATAAGTTCTATTTAGTAGATGTATGTATGTATTGATTATAATGTTTTGTTTGTTAAGTTAATTAAATATATTCTTTATTGTATACCCCGTCCTATTTCATTTAATTTAATCACAATTGTCTCCATCCTAAGGTTGCCTGGAATTTGCACTATATTTTGTAAGAATTTTCTCTTGTATTTAATTTTATTTTTTTTGTCTGTAATAAAGAATTGATCTATCTATCTATCTATATGACAATCTTTTTTGCAACGTAAGATGTACCTGACGAATTGAAGTTGTCTATTTTACTATTCGAGTATAATCATTTAAGATCAGAATCGTTAATGTTTCATATTCCTTTATTGCTTTAGAGTTACGGTAAAAGTTTTACTGAAGAAATAAAATAACAAATATCATTTTGTAATAAAAACCTATCATATGCTTTTAACGGTAATAGCATTCAACGAAATTAAATGTAGCATATTAGCTGCTCCCCGCGGAGTTATTTCTGATAATTAAAGATCAGTTGTAGCCTATTTCACTCATTATAGATTTCTGGAGTGGCATTTCAGTGGCAGTTTTGTAGATTATTTACTACAACAAAAAAACAAACCCAAAAGATCAAATATTTTCCCGTTTGCAATATTAATATAGGTCACCTACTATAGAGATACAAATATATTTTTCTCGAATTTTGTTTTCATCCTTTATCTTGATTGGTAGACTAACACCCTTAAGTATTGTCACACCTTTCTGTTACACATTGTATAATGGTACGATACTTGTGCTAACTAGGGGTATCGAACCATCTTACTCGCAGTTGGTAGATTTTTTTCAAAACTTTAGCTATACACAATCTTTCCATAACCCTTGCTTCGTTGTGTGTCTCCGTTGTGGTATTTACCACTGAGTTGAGATCGTTCCGGCTGGCAGCAGATTTAAATTTTTGTACGTACTGCTTATTTTTATTTTTCAAGTTATTAGTTTCATAGCGAACAGAGCGGAAAAGAACAAAAACTTGATGTAAAATTCGCTATTCGGTTCGTTCTATTATCTTGGTATTTATTATAAATCGATCTCTTCTAGGCAAGCGCGCTACATCTTCGGAGGCATCGTCGCTTTACATCACGTTCAAATGCAAGATTTTTTTTATATTAGGTACCTACCTATGATAAATCCATATAAATTTTTTTACCTTATTATTTTTCTGACATTATACCAATTATCATTATTTTTACCCGGAAAATGTCAGGAATGAGGTTAGTCAACTAATTCCGTGTAAATTTCTGTTCTATTTTTTATTTTATTTCTGTGTTTATCATATTGAAATGTATTATTACACTTAGTGGGTAATTACTTATACTTACAATAGCATCTGTAAAACATTCATACTTTAAAAAATATATTGAAACACTTCTAAAACAGCATTATGGCAAGTATCTTCTTCTACAAATCAAGTGGCTAACAAGAGATATAAAAAAAAGACAACCGAACAAAAAAAAAATACGTAAACATTTCTATACATAAAAAAACAGGTACATTATTAATGTTAAATGCAAATTTTGAGTATAACTGTCTATGCGATCAAGCTCTAGATTTAAAATATATATGATATATATATATATATATATGATAAATGAGAAGAAAACATCAATTGTGATTTAGAGATTATAACCAAACGTTAAATCAAAGTTACTGGCCGACACAACAAATAAATCACTGTATGGAGTACCCACCTTTTACTGTAAAATAAACTGGTTTCTTAGACTCAAAATTAGCACCATAAAACTGTCTAGACATTTTGAAACTATGTTTAGAGCGAATTACTACAACACGATGATATGAACTTTTTTAGCTTTACATTTAATGATACATTTAATAAGGCTTAAAAACTAGTCAGATAAAAATAGAATACGTAAAAATCACTTTTTTGTCTTAAACAACCGATCAAACGAAAATATTAAAAATAAAAATACGCCGCATTTTTGAGCTTGTAAAACGACGTCTATTTCGTGATAATGCGGCAGAAAGTTTAAGATCCGCGCTCGATACTCAATAGTTCCGGTTTCTATGGGCGACCTCGAATTGTAGAATTAATATAAAATAGCTACATATCAAATTAGGATGGCTTCATGCACTAGTGAACACAACTTCAAAATTATTGATTTTAAAATATTTCCGGGAAACAAAAATCGACGTGTTTCGTGTTTTACAACTGAATACAATATGTCATCTCGTTACGACACTCATTTTCACCCGGAGTTTGCATAGGCTTACGAAAAATCAAACAATTGACTATCACACTTTTTCTTTCGTTTCATTTGCACCTTTACACACGCCGCCGTAAGAGTATGGCTATGTCGTAAACGTAAAATGCGCTTTCTAACAACCAATATTTATTTTTCTACTTATCCTTACGTTGTCGGTAGATCTGCCATCAGTTAGTGGTAGACGTCAGACTGTGCACACATACTTTACATCACATTGTCAAAAAACCATGGTGGGGGCTTAAGGATATAATCCATCAGTATTTTGGAAAAATATCATAAGTTGCCAAGCGTTGGCAGTTGAAGTACAATACAATAAGAAAAAAAATGTGGAAGAAATTAGCTTTTGTCGCCTTCTTGGCAACAGTGAGCTGCGGGCCGGTGAAGGAAAATGGGATTTCGGAAAATCTTGTCGGTGCTATTTCGGAATGTGTGGATACGGATACCACTTTGTGTTTAAAGGTGATTACAATATGGATATTTTGGAACAGTGATTTGTGAAGTGTGATAAAGTGAAGCTTGCTGTGCCAGATATGCAAAAAAATATTGCACGTTTGAGTAATGGAAAATCGTTACCGTTAGATAGTTTCGATATTCTCATTGGTGCTTAGTGTATTTTAAAAGATTTGAAACTTTAAGATTTGACCTTTACCGTTGCATATTTTGCTCAAGCCGTTAGCAATTTTCAAGTAGTTCAAATGCTATAGTTTATTCTTGAAGCAAAGCCAACATTAATAAACTATTATAAACATTACTTATCTATCAAATAAATAGAATTAATTTTGGCATTCCATGTTGGTTGCTATGGTGTAGTTGGGTTTCGAATCATTTGGGTTATCAGTAGATCTTTAGCGGTGTATAGATAATTCAACTACTTATTTTTATATTTAGTTAATCATTTCATATTTTTCCAGACATTTTTTAAGACATAAAATTCTCGGAAATTTAGAAAAAAATAAGATAAAAGTTAAATTAGCTCTGAATATTCATATAAACCATTAATTTCAGGAAAAGGCCCTCAAGTTCACGGAAAAGCTGGCCATCTCTAAAAACCTGGACATTTTCGAAGGCATGAGCCTCATCAATACTGGATCAGCTCGTTCTGCTAGGAGCTACGAACCTTTGGCCGAAGAGCCCAAGGCGAGGGAAGCCCAGATTGAAGAGAGGATTGCTGACAATGTCGCTGACTTTTTGGACAATCACGTACTTCAACTTAGTCTTACTGACAACGAATCTAGAGGACTCGATGAGGAAGGTATGTTCTCAAATACTATACACTCTGTTAAATATTCATTTGGTACATCAAATGGTTACCGTGATGTGTGTGTAATTATAGGTTTGGTGTGTACTTACCAACGATAGTTCAAAATTATACAATTACTCATGAACATTCATATTCAAGAGATTTTGTACAGTTAAAATTTCTGTAGTTAACCATTAATATGATTCAATTTAAAATTGAATAAGCAAACAATGAATCAGACTTTAAAAAACATGACTTCGATTCAAATCATTAAAGCTGTTGCTGCAAATGCTAAGATTTTATTCAGATTTGAGCACAAAGACTTATTGTCTCCTAGGCTGAGGCTGTCAGTTATGTAGGCTCCAAACAATGCCTCAGCACCTATGTACATCTCGCGACAAACGACAGCTTTCTCTCCTCTACATATTTGTACACATAAGTGGACTCTCGGAACAGCCCTTTATGGCTATTTAATTACCGTGACAAATGCTTGTACTTAACAACAGTGTGTTTAAGAAAAATATGTGGATTTAGTAAACGACCACATGTTAATCTTGGTATTTTGACAGAATCTCAATCACTTAAATCATTTGGTAAATATTTTGAAACTAGCTAAAGTAATCCTAACACGGGTTTTATTGTAATTATGACATAACGCAGACCTAACCTTGTAGATGTGTTCAACATTTTGAGTGGTTTTCGGTCACTTGTTATCAATAGCAACATCACTCGGCATTCGACATGATTCATCACAATTTTGTGTTCGATCATAGCCCCAATTCGAGCATCAGCTTAGTAACATACTGTTGTATACACGTTAGTCATTACAACAATACAACGCAACCTTTGTTTTGTTATACGAACGACCTGGCTCCTTGTGTCTTTATCAAAAAAAATACCGTAATCAATTTACTATTTTTTCTTTCTTTCCTTCAGCTCGTGGCAAGAAGAAGAAGAAGATCAAGCAGCTCCTTCCTCTCCTCCTGCTCTTAAAGCTGAAAATGGCTGCTCTAATTCCCATCTTCCTCGGTATCATCGCCATCGTCGCCATTAAGGCCGTCTTCTTGGGCAAGATCGCTTTCGCCATGAACGCTATCAACCTCATCAGGAAGCTATTCAACAAGAACATGTCTGGTGGCGGTGGAGGTAACAGCTATGCTGCCCCTCATCATCACGATGAACACCCTGGATACTCTTACGAGCCAGCTCAGAGTGGATGGAGCAGACAGGCTAACGATGCGTCATCGCTGGCATACGCAAGCCAAATTACCAAATAATGACTGTATGAGTGTTAATTTATTCGTGTGATTGTTATTTATATGTGTGGAGTGTATGATACCGCAATTGAATTTGTTTCAATAAATTATTATTTCTATACATTTGTTTTTTAACAAGTTATTATTGGCACTTTAATCACATAGTCAATTTAGTCGTAAAAATGAGTGTTTAGAACTACTTAGGTAGGAAAAAATCCAAATAGTTCCACCGGTTTAGGGAGAGCCTAGAGCCTAAAACTCACCCATCTGTTTAATTATTACAATTGCACTATCTACTAATAACTATCGAAATAAATGAAAATTTAAAAATAAAACTATTTTCAAGTAATTTTATTATTTTTTTGACAAAACTTAACTTTAAACCTTTTTTTATTCAGTTGATTCTAATTGACTCTATCAACTATTATAAAAACGTAAGCATTATCGTTACGACGCGTGACCAGAATGCTAGTGCTTATCTGGCCCAATGTTTAAGCGCTGACATTCAGCATGGTAATGCCGCTAGCAATAACTACGCTACCCTCTAGATGCTGGATCAGCATCTAGATTATCTGTAGATTTTTAGTAGTCTACAGATAAGTCATCTGCGTATTTTTGGTTATAATGTTTAGTCATTTAACTTTACAGGGCATTCTTGTATTTACAGGTAAATTTATAGTATCAACATTATGACACAATTGAGGCACACATGAGAGCGAGTGACTTAAATGAATTAAGTTTGACAGATACGTACCACTGTTTATTTAAATTAACTTCGTGATACAATATTGTTAGAGCATGTTTAATGTCTAATTACTATTACTTTATTAACGTAAGGGTGGCCAAATTTATTTTGTTTATTGTATTATGTCAACTTTACTACAAATTTAATTTGAAAACAAAATTAAAACAATTATTTTGCTACGTCAAAAATTAAAACAACCTTCATATATTCACTACAACGATACGTATGTCAAAATTGGTTGTTAGACACTGGTTAGACAAGACAATATGGTTGCATTATCTTAAAAGGGGTGGGTATCTCTAAATAACTAATAACTGCTGATTTGTAGTAAGAAATGAACCAAAACATCTGCTGAAATATTAAAGTTATGTCAAAATCTTATATAGTAAGTCAATACAGATGTATTAATGTATGCAATATTAGTTACTTGATAATATTTTAGACTTCTGAAAAATGACTGCCTATGTAAAATATGACACTATTGTGCAGGTATTATTAATTCGATAAGCATAATAACCTGAAAATCCTGACGAAGTTAGCGTTAGTTTTAGTTAGCCTGAGGGCGTGGATTCAATCAGAGACATAAAACTCTGACTTTTTTCTTGTGTCTGTGAAAAATGAACTATGAGTTGCAGTAACGTTGACAAAAAGCATCTTGAGGAAACCTGCTTGGCAATGAAGATTAGCTTACGAGGGTAAGTTGCTTCTTCGAGATGGTATATGTTTAGCTTGAAAGTAAAGAATAATGTAGTTCTCATTCCGCAAATTAGCCATTGTAGTGGACGATATACACCCTTTCATAGACAACGAGTAGTAGTTAGACCCTAGGGATTGATACTTATATGTAATAGCATTTTAGATTGTTACTAGTTGCATACATTCGTTAATTAAAACCAAAACGTAGGCAATAGACATGTTAAATTACATGGGAGATTTACATACTCAAGGAGATTGAACCTTAAGTGTTGCTCGACCAGTTTGTACGTATCAGGTTTCAACTATTGGATTCAGATAATATTTTGATAATTAGAGGCTTTCTAAGAATATTCACCAATTCTTAATTTACTATTGCCCGTACAACTATGAATTCCACGACAAAATCATTTTCACAAAGATTGTAAACTATAAACCTAATAATCTTGAAGAACTAGTCTATCACCTGAATACCTTAAAAAAAGAGAAAGTTGACCCTTCAATCTAAAGCAAATAAGTGTCACATACGGTATAAACCATCCAAAAGAAAGTAAAACTAAACGTGAACTATCTGAAAATATTAATATTAATGAATGAATATCTGTGACACGCACTATGGCATACTGTCGTTACTAAGTTGCTATATGAGTTTAAAATGTTAATTTGGCTAAAATTCTGAGTGGGGGATATTTAGATAAAAAACTGTTACCGATCAAGCGATCATCACAGTTCGATCGATCTTGGACGCAGTGACTCAATATGAAGATTTTTGTTTGTGTCTTGTGTGTGGTGGCTGTGGTCAGCAGTACTCCAGTTGGATCTAGCGATGATCCAGTTTCCAATGTGTTTGACGAAGTCAAATCTTGTGTAGATGGTGAAGATGCAGTATCGTGCCTCAAGGTAGGAAGTGCTCAAGTGGATAAAAATAATAAAGTGTGTAACCAAATAGTTGGGACTGTTAAAGATGTAGTGAATTAGATAGTGAAACGAGCTTTGTCAGTGCCAAGTGAAGATTTACAAAATTAAATAATACAAAGTGAATATGTTGTCGAAAATTGTGCAACTGTATAATTTGCTATATTTGCCTGGAGTGCAGTGAATTTAATATTTAGTAGGATGATTAGCTGTTTGAGCGAGTTTGATCCTAAAAACTTATTTTTTGCAAATGAATACAGTTTTACTCTAATGTACTTACTGGTCGTCAAGATGTTTCGACTTTAACATTATTTTTTGATACTACACTGTGCCGTTAAAATATTGATCTTATTTTGATCAATAGTCATAAGTTTTCAAAAGGCAACAGAAGTAAAATAATCAATCAAATCCTGCGATAAATCTTTATTAGCACTCTAAAAAATTCTGAAAAGGTTTTACAAATCCAATTTCTTAATCCATTTTTATATTTAACAGGAACAAGCTTTGGACACAGTTCTAAGGCTTGAAGGCTCTCGTTCTTTGAAATTGTTCAACGGAGTCACTCTTCTCAATAATGGCCCAAGGAAGTCCAGGAGCTTCGAACCTTTGTCTGATGATGCTGACGTCAGAAAGAAGCAGGTGTCCGAGAGACTATGGAAGAGCACCACTGATCTGATGGAGTCTGGCGACGTCGAGCTGACATTTGGTGGTGAAGACGATGATATGTCAGAATCTAGAGCTATCAACGAAGGTACTTTTCATATATGATTAAAGAATGTTCAGTATGCGCTCACTTTATTCAATTATATTGCGTAGTACGTTTACCAATTTTTAAAATAAATATACCATAAAAATATATGTCCTAAAGCTCTTGCTGATCTAATATCTACTATAAATGAATCAAAATTAGTTTTATAAACAGATTGATTTAGTTAAATGCTTAAAATGAACCAAACACCTCCATTATTTATCTCCAATAATTATCTCCATCCAAAGCAACATTTTGGTTTTAAATATTCATCTTGCAATGTAAAAAAAATTTCACGTCATTTAATTGTTCTCCTTTTGCCAACAGTTGACGAAGGCCGTGGCAAGAAGAAGAAGCTCAAGAAGAAGCTGAAGGTGCTCATCCCCCTCATGATCCTCGCTAAAGCCAAAGCCGTCGCCTTAGTCGTCCTAGCTCTCCTGGTTATCGCTGCCTCTCTCTTTAAGCTTGCCCTTCTCGCAAAGGTCGCTTTTATCATCAAAATCATTGCAATCATCAAGGCTCTTCTCGCTGCCAAGAAGCATCACCAAGAAGAAACTTGGGAGATCGCTCCTTCCCACGGCTGGGAACCTCATTCCGAGCATGTTTCCCATGTTGATCATGGACATGGCTGGGAAGGCGGCTGGTCTCGCTCGAGAAAAGAAGGGAACAACCTTGCCTACTCGGCGTATGGCAACTAAGCTAGTACCAAATATTCATACCTAGTTACGAAACCTTTACGATGGAAAACCAGTTGAGGTTTTCTAGTCTACAATTTACCCACGGTCAATTAATTTATTCGATTTTCTATTTATTAGCGTGAATGTGAGATTTTTATTCGTTACCGTTTTGTTGTTAAATTTTGTTAATATTGTATATAATTTGTATATATTTATATTAGTTATACTTCTGAAAGTATTATAGAAGTATTTATGTAATAATAATTTTATCATTCTGATTCACTATGAATATGTATTATCGTTATTTATGAATATTTATTTATTTTTCACAACTACTTTCTATTTTTGTCGTTTATGTATTAGCTTTCTATTTTATTTTCATGTACATTATGTATACGTATGATTTAAATAATTTTATGATAATGTATTTAAGTATTTTATGACACTTTACGTAAGTCAAGATCTCCTAGAAAACTTCTGAGATATTTTTTTCTTAATCTTTTAATGCTTTAACTATTATGTAGTTATTCTTATTGTATTATGTTTTTTATTTACATATTTTTTGTTTGTATATTTTTATTTAGATTTTTGTTTGTTTTTGTTTTGTGTAATTGAGTAGATAATTTATTTATTGCTAGCAATAAAATTAAACTGCATTGAAAAATAATAAAAAGTTTTATTATTTCTATAGTACTAGCAAAATTTAAAACCACTTTTACATTAAAAATATTAAACCACAAAACAGCAAAAAATGTATCGTAAGTAATAAGAAAGAATTCCCCGGTTTTTTAAGTATTTTTTTTTAGTTTCGAAAACCGATTGGCTATTTTAGATTTTAAATTGAAATAATTCAATTGTTTGTATTGGCGATAGCTGAATCAAAGTCTGTACCGTTTTTTAAAAAAGGATTTAGTTTTAAAATAAAAAGGTTAAGATTTTTCATAGTGATGAGGAAAATGACAGTTGAACAAAAATAACACAAAATGGACATCCTTAGATCAATTCCTAATATTTTACTACTATAGCAAATGTTATAAAAGTACAATATCTTTTTACAGTTTTAGTATTCTACGTTGGGATATAAAACGTAAGTTAAGAATATTCTTGTCCGATATGTATGAATTCTATTGCATTTTCTATCATAATTATTGCGAGTAAATCCTCAATTTCATAAAACTTAGGTACCTTAAAAATATTTAGTACAATTTTAATTTTACTAAAGAAATATTTGAGAGTAAGTAGGTTCCTAAACTATTTTATGGCTCTTACTCGTATAAAGATCAGATATAGATAATTATTACCTCAATTAAAACTTTAAAAGGGAAGATCTGACTGTAATTCGGCAGGTGCCCATACAATATTTACTTTAAAATTATAAACTTTAAAACATTATATGATAAGTGCTGATAAAATTTTATATGTTTAAATTTTTAAGTATAAGTACAATCTTAATACTAACAAAATTGGTCTAGGTCTCTGAGAAATCGCGAGACGTAACATAACACACGACAATAATAAAAGATTTTGACGAACGAACGTTTGCACCTTCTCGTATTTTAAGTCGCTAAATTTTTATTACCCCTATAACAAAAATTTGTGTCTTCCGATCACATAATTTTTATGCCAAGTAAATATTTAAATTTTACAATCACAGTATACTTATGTCATTGTGTTTGCCTGAATCTTGATATTTGAGTAAATGTTGAATTCAGCAAGCACGCGAAAATTTGTATTGTTGTTGTGATTTGAAAACCAAACCAAATGAGCCTATTCTGATGAAATTAATGCGACTTCGTGAATATGAACGAGCGAGCAAAGAGCCTGTTTCGATTTTTTTTTAATTTGTCAGTTGTTGTTTGTTGCAAGTTTCGTATGTCTGTCTGGAATTTCGGTCGAAACTACGACCTTAATTTTGGAAACTGTTAGAATATATTAAGATTTTTGATTGGGGGCGTATTTTTCACAAAAATGAGGGAATGGATGAATTAAGGAAGGCCATTTTAACAATTTTTTTTAATACGTGGATGAGTCGTGTAAATATGAATGTGTAGTAGTGAATGAAGAAATGTCGGCTTATAGAGTAAGATGGAAGAGGAAGACACGGTGTGCCGACCCCACGTAGTGAGAAATGGACAAGATTATGACGATGATAATAAAGATGGTAAGAACGTGCGAAACACAATTAAGTATGCTAGACACGCTGCCCTCCGGTAGTAGGTTGGAGCATTTGGATTATCTGTAGATCTTTGGTCTAGGTAATCTTTTTGCTATATTTTTGCTATTGTAGTTAGCCATTTTGTTTTTGCTATTAAGTAAAAGTTCAAATCAAGAACAAATCGGCCAAGAGTTTATCTTTTTCAAAAAATGATTGTAAAATTATTGTGGTGAGCGATGTCAACAAAACCTTTTATATATTTTAATACAATTTTCTGTATCCTAAAGTTAAGTCTGGCAAAAGAGTGCATTTATAAAGAAAAATAATAACATAAAAACAATAGATAAAATTGCAGATGAATGACATATATAAGACTTAAGAGCTAACGATAATCTAATACGTATTGTAATTTTTATTTTAAGAATTTCGAATCTTAATAATAATTGTAATTTACTCGCTCCTCGATACAGCACGTATTGTAAGGAGGTTCCTATCTCTGTAGTCCCTACCATCGGTAGCTTGGGTCCTACCCCGTTGCTGGTGGCACTCTAGGTTTAGGTTTTTTGTAATATTTATTATTTTATATTCATATTGTAAAAAAATAAATTTAAAAAATTTTAATTTAATTATTTCTGTAATAGACTCCCGATATTTTTGTATATATTTATTTAATGAATCCATGTTACTTGAGAATAAATGATTATGATTTGATATGATTTGATTGATAAAGAAAATAGTCCAACCCACCACTAGAGGCAGCGTGAGCAGCATGCTAAACTTAATACTTAAATAAACCAAAATGCGCCTGCCTGTTTTACAAAAGCAAGTGGCTCCGATAGAAATGTAAAAACTTTCTTTACTTTCTCGTGAACTTGATACAACAAGATTAATGCGCTTGCTATGACATCTTAAGAAGGCACTTTTCAGTCTGACACCATAATAAATAATAAATAATAGAAATATTGTAAAAGTTGTTTCTTTTTAATGTCATATTATAGTTAAAAAACAAAGATACCTAGGAAATAAAACGTCTCATCATGAAACTAATACAACAATCTTTAATGTAGTAGGTAAAAAATACGAATACAGAATGTATATAACCATTTGTTGTTAGAAGCGAGTTCAAAAAAACCCGACTGGTATTTTTTTTTAATTTTGATGTACCCAGTGTCGCTCTCACAACTAAGACGAATCTATTGACACCACTCACGTAAAAATACGATGACCCTTTAAAGCTCTAGGCCCCCCTTCTTTCACAGTCGATAAAAATATATCTAAAATCTTACCAAATATTCTTAATATATTATCAAACTCACAATCAGTTTACTGAATAGGTAAACATAAAAACAAGTGATCTTTTTAGAAACGTCACAACCAACTTTAATTAATTTTTTCAGGGATTTTGATTAATAAACCATGAGTATTACCGGACCGGTGTTTATATACTTTATTAAAACATTAAAAAATACATAAAATGCAATCAAATTTAGTACTTTCTCCTCTTTGAAGTTGGTTAAAATTGACAAACCAGAGTAAAAACGTATCTTCATAATTGACTACCAGGTCAATGGCTGGGACTCTTCCTCTTTTCCGAGTTATTATCTTTTCTGTTTCTTTCTTTTTATGTACAATTCGCAATTGCAAAATTGCGGATTTTACATGAAAAGAAGAGGTTATTTACTAGACATTTTAACGTGTGTTACACAATTTGTCAGAAATAACCCATTCCTGGGTTACTGGTAACCCATCCCTACCTAAACACCAAAAAATAATTTAAATGAAATATTTGTCATAAATTATTTGTTTCAAAGACGTTTAATGCGGGCCAATATAGGTTTATTCAAAAGCTGTCCATTAATTTCCTTTTTAAATCAAAATAACTGAAGATTTTAATAAATGATTTCCAAATTAAGATCGATCGTAATTTTGTTTTTGAATGGTATTACTTACTATTCAAATGACGAAGAGGTCAATGATGGATGAGCGGTAGTGCCGGGAGAGGGCGACTTTAGAACATGTGGATAAGTTATGTGTAAGAGGAGAAAGAATGACGGCTAATAGAGTACAAAGGAAGAGGAAGACATGCTGTGCTGACTTTACTTAGTGGGATAAAGACAGGAAGATGATAATATTTTTTAACTATGCTCTGCTATGAGTTCTGAATAAATAAAATATATATATATATCTATGCCTAAAAGTAATTCACACCTAGCTGTCTTCTAAAGTGGAACCAACACCGCTATTATCCGTAAAAAGTAATAAACATTTATGTTCGAGGCAACAACAATAATTATAGTAGGAAGTAAACGACCTGTTACGAGGATGCTGCAATGTACGTGTAAAAAGTAATATCGCACGATTATGCAGTGTCCGAGAATTGGCCTCATTAAATATTTTGTATGCGTAAAAGATCAAATATAAAACAACAGGGCAGTAGAATCGACGCTACTTTTTTTCGTCGATCACAGCTAGTCATTCGACCACAAGATCGCATGACCACGGAAGTCAACGGTGATCTAGATGAAGCATGCCAAGTCTGGAATAAACTGGCTTTAAAAGAATAACGTTCAAACTTTAACGACAAACTTTAAATTCGAAAAAAACCAGCTGTGCTAAATATTTTTCTATGGTACATCCAATATTTGTATGGAACCTGGGCAGTTACCATAATAAAAGTTATTCGTCACGATGAGTGACAACTTTTCGGGTTAATACACTCCTTACAAAGGGTCCTGGATAGTAAAAGTTTTTCGTCATGATGTGTGACAACTTTTCGGGTTAGTAGACTCCTAACAAAGCGTCCTGGATAGTAATATTTGTTTTGAAAAATAACTTAAGAAAGTTTTTAAAAATCACAGTTAAGTAAATTTCCCATTCCGCAATATAGAAGTGGGCTTACTCCCTTCTGGCGAGATCAGTTCCCAGTGTAGAGATGGGTTGATATGTATATATGTTGACACTTTATGTCATTGAAGTAATTCGAGTGCTTTTCTTAGTCACTTTCTAACTTTGATTAACACTATTTATAACTGATAGCTGGCTGTCTATTAGTTTAGTAATTACTTACAAAAATTATAAATTAAGCACGGCGCTTTTTACCGATCGCTTTCAATAACACCTGGAAAAAAAGAACTAACGAACTTATAAGAAATTAAAAAAAATATCAATATTTTGCTACGACACTAAATTTATATCTAAGATTAGTCCAGTTTCTTAGTACACTAATGTGTTCGATACAAATCACTCAATGACCAATTCTTGTAGTGAGTATAACAATAGCACTATTATGTTCAATGGATTCCGCCCACCAATTTTGGTAATTGTACCACGATTTGCTGAACTTAAATATCAAATGAAAGTTTTATCGCACGATTTAGACCTTACGATCTTTGTCTTCATATTAGTAGCGTGGCTAGTCCTCATGCCAGAATTTATAGAACGCACATAGGCCTCTTGAGGGGCACAAACAGGAACGGACTCTACACCCTTATCAACTAAAAACAAGAAAAACAAAACAGTGATCATTGTTAAAAACTCAAAAAAACTGAAAAATATAAGTATATAAATAATTAATGTTTAAGTACCGAATATAGCTCCTATATTTTTAATTTGTTTAAAACTTTAGTTTTCTTCGGAGAAAAACCTGTAAAAAAACCTAAAGTCAATCAAGTAAATCAAAAGTTTGTGTGTGTGTTTGTTTCTCCCTCCTTCACGTTTAAACGGCTGAACGGATATGGATGAAACTTGGATCCATTATAGCTCATGTCTTGGGTTAACACATAGACTTTTTATCTCGTAAGAATAAAGTGTTCTCCATCGGATAGTCAGATTTCCGCGATATAATAATTGTCTTATAAATCAACTTTGATCATCCTGTGCCTCGTTTTAACCGATAGAAAGGCATAATATTCTACTTCCAGATAAAACCAATAAAAAATTACATGTGCCAAAAAAGTTACATAAGCCGCTCAACATTAATAAAGCCAAATATCTCAAACAATACAGATTTCAAAAAAAAAAACAAAATATAAATATGAAATCACTCTACATCAGCCAACTTTAATATTCCTATTTTTCTATCCGTATGTCTGTCGCCCACTGTTACAAAATTATACGACATTAAAGATTTTCTATTTCCACTTTCACTAAAATATTACGAATCCACATTTTTTTATACCTACACAAAAGTTTGGATATATCTATACTACAATGTTATTGAATAACATGTCTTAGATTTGGATTTCTTCTATCATAATTTGACGCGTGTCGTTTATCTGTCGGAAAAAAGACATGAGACGCAAATTTTTTGATAAGTTTGAGTATTTGAGTATGCCTATCTATAATATGAAATTGCGGAATGTGTTGATCTCGAGAGCATCTGAACCGATATTGATGGTATATTTACAAAATCGGTTATAACAATCGGTAATATAATTTTATTAGAATATTCTTTAAAGTACGAGGATGGTTCTTAAGGAAAAAATAATAAAAAAATGCCTGAAAAAGGTCTAGACAGAACACTTTTCTGTACTCCCATACAATCGATTCGTTCGTCGATTCGATATTTATGTCAATATTTGTTAATATTTAAACGATGGTAGGTAACATTACTCTTAAAAAATCGACCGTTATTCGGTACGAAGATCGGTAAGCTGCTATCATCATGTTTAGGTTTAGTAAAAAAAAGCCTTTGCTTTACGTATTCTGTTTTTTTTTTTTACCAAAAAAATCTTGCGTTTGACCTGCCTATAATAGGGTACGCTTGTCTAGTTTTGAACCGCTTAAATATATGAATTAATCACTCGCAAAGGTATATGCGACAAGATGCATTATTGAAGAAATCATACCCTTCGCTAGCTAACGCATGACTTAATTTGCAATAATTCATTTATGTGATATGTTATCTTTAAACTCTATACTTACTGTTTGTTTCGAATCTCAATTGTTTTTATTTTAGTTTTTTTCTAATTATGCGATAAACTAGTTAAATAACATCTAATTAAGATCTATAGAAAACAGCAGCTGTAGTATCGCGTAAAGGTAGCGATGAAAGAAGTGAAACATAATGTTAACAATCTTGGTTCAAGGTGCAATCAAGCACTGCGTCGCTAACTTTACGTTAACCTCGCAGATTCTGTTAACTCTTCTATATTAAATCTTGACCACAAGGAACTGTTCCAAATGCAACAAATTAGACAAAATGGCATGAAACTCGTAGAAAGTAAGCATCAATGAAACTCAACCCGTTTCGTTTCCAGTTTTGCCGCGACCAGTGGTGGTATGTGACCAGATTTTACCTTCAACTTGCACTATTGTTTATACTGTGGCCTCCAAGTTATATGTAGAACATATGTAAATATTAATAGTGGAGAGAGTAACTGGTTTAGTTAATTATTATGTTGGTTTAGCAGGTGACGAGGTGTGTCCGGTATTCGGAAGATATGCCGAGGAAATCTTTGTTGATCTATAAGTGGTGGCTTAATTTAGAAATAATTATCAAAATGGTACTATCGATAGGGTACTTACTGACCGGAAAATGAATGCCCGTTGCTTCTGTGATTAACTTGGTGACGGTTAAAGCTATCATTGTAAGTGCACTAGAGCATTAAATTACGAGAGAACTAGGAGACTTTGTCATGTAGATTCGTAGATACAGTAATATGTGTGACATCTTGTTTTCTTGTATAGGATGCTTGTTAACTGGTTTGATTGAAAAATTGGGGTTTGGAATTTGAATGTGATGTTTATTAGATTATTTTTGTGCTAAACAAGCCTCTTTCTTATTCTAGCTTTGTTATGAAAAGTTTTTTATAATTTATTTGTACCTAAAGCTCGTATGCCGATAAAATAAACTTATTTAACTTATTGTGTTAATACTCTATATGTAACCTTAAATTAATATAGTATACGTTTACCTTCACCTAAAGCTATCACACAACCTACCAACAAAATTAATTTTGCAAATAAAACAACCAAATAAAAATCAATAATTTAATGGCAATAAATTAAGTTATAAATAAATAATAAATTAAATCTTTGTACAACAGCGGTTGAGGTCAGTTTTGGTATTACACTATCTACTTTCTTTGAGCATAGCCGTTGTAGGCTAGACCTTGAGCTTCGTCTAGGTTCTTGTTCCAGTCTGAACCATAGCTGTAACCACCTCCGTGACCATGAGCATCATGGGACACATGCTCAACATGAACTGGATGATGAGTTTCATGATGATGAGCATGAGGAATGACTTCGTATGTCGTTTTGGTATGGTCTTGCTTCAAGCACCAGGCAGCGAACAAAATGCCAGCTAGGATCAGCGCAATTTTGGCAGTTGCAAGAGCCTTGAGGGCGATGAGCTTTACGATGAAGAGTTTTCCGAACAGGATTTTTGCAGCAAGGAGTCCGATGATTCCTCCCATACCACCACCTTTCTTTTTGCCACGGCCTGTAACAAAATTTGGTACGTGAATTTAGTTTAAAGCGTAAAAGGTTATGTTACATACGTGAAGCTGGATTTCATGCATAATTCGGAAGCCGTGAGAGTAAAGCTATCTGTTGTACACACGATACTATAGGCCGTAGTGAAGATTTTTTTGTAACAGACTATAGGTAACATTTGACCACGATGTCACCTGATGGTAAACAAAGATGTGGCACGTTTACCTAATAAAAACTTAACTTTTTTTTACCGTCTCTTAGCGGTTTCTGAGTGGGAATCAGGTTTGTGGTTACAGGCACTCCCTTCGCCTAATACTGGGACCCTCCTTGATAACACTTAATTCAGAATCGCAATCACCCATCGCTTGGGTGCAACTTGTTGTGCTCCACATCGCTGCCAGTGTGGCACAAATATCGACCAGCTCGGCCACCATGGCCTATCTTGCTCGAAAAGTGCAGGCAGGATACCCCGTCACGCTAGCCTTAACGATATCCTTCGCCGGGCTCTTACCACCGCTAACTGTGCAGCTATTTTAAAACCGAGTGGTCTTATGCGTAGCGATGGTGAGAGACCCGACGGCATGACACTTATCCCTTGGAAGATGGGGCGGCCTTTAGTGTGGGATGCTACATGCGTCGACACTCTTGCACCGTCTCATCTTCCCTTGACTAGTAACAAGGCTGGCGCGGCGGCAGAGTCAGCTGAAGGCCTCAAAAGGCGCAAGTATAGTAATTTAGATAGCGGTTATATGTTTGAGCCTTTTGGGGTTGAAACTCTCGGGCCTTGGGGACCGGGAGCAAAATTATTTTTTAAAGCCCTAACAAAACGTCTAGTTGAAGCTACTCGAGATCAAAATGCTGGCCTCTACCTGGGTCAGCGCATTGGTATTGCCATTCAACGAGGCAATAGGGCCAGTATTTTGGGTACTCTACCAACTGGCAGTGGTTTAGATTTAAGTTAGTTTTAATTTTTGGATATTGCTTTTGTACATATAGTTCATAACTTTGTATAGTTTTAGTTAAAATTTTATCATGTTTTATAAGTTTGGTACCTAGGTAATTAATGTCAATAAAATATTAATTTACTTTTAGAAAATATGAGATACTGTAATATATTTAGCATATATATATAAGAGAGTCAAATAGATAATGACAATGATAATTGTTACTATTTGGAATATTATTTCGTAAATAATAAAAGTGTAATCTAGGTGGTCATGAGTATAATTTCAATACTTTTCCTTACTTAATAATGGTCCTTATGGGGAAAGTTCAATATCTCCGCGATATAGAAAGTCAATACATAATGGCCATAGCTGTTGAGGTGGTTAAATACAGGCCTATATTCAGCCTCAAGCTACTTATTTTTACGATGATATGGTCATTACACTAGTATTATGAATACGAGCATATTAATATAAAGCGGGCAGGTAATTATATTGATCGGTTATAGTGATCGAAAGTTAATTTGGATCTACATTTGTAAAGCATATATATTTATCAGTAACTGGATATTTTAGCTGAGGTTTAAAGAATAGATCTTGCTCATTAGACTTTTTGGCTCCTTAGCCCTAGTATCACACAGCAATTAATTACTTAAATAAGTTCGTCCAGTTTTAGTCCAATATTTACGGGGCTTTTTACGTTTCATAATTATAATATTATAAGTCGATCAGATTAGTTAATCACATAACGATACTTTGAAAAAAAAATAGTACTGTTATCTGAAGTAAGGTTACAGTTTTTGAAACAACTTTTTGTCAAAACGACTCAGTTTGCAAAAAAGATAAATAGTTTTAATTTGGTACCTTCTTCAAGTGACCTCTGCAGGGTTTCCTTATCAGCCTGGTTCATTTTGACTTCAACAGCATGAGTCTCAAAGAGGCTGACCACTCCATCGAGGAGTCTGTAGTTGACTTCGGCATCTCTGGCTGTGGGGTCTACCGGGAGAGCATCTAGCTTCTTAGGAGACCTGACCTCAGGGTCTCCTTTAAGGTACACTCCATCGACAATTGTGATCGTTCGGGATGAGCGGAGATTGTCGACTATCCGAAGTAGTTTTTCCTGTTGACAACAAAATTTATTGTTAAAATGTATTTATAGATAAAATACAAATTCATTGAATGAAGTTAAAGTAAAATTTCTGATAGGCGTATACTAAATAAATAGACGGAATATTCAAATCTTAATACGCATAAAAAAATTAGAACACTTTCAAAAGCATGCTATTCTGAAAGTGTTTATTATATTATGAAAATTGAATTCATAATTAAGTTGTTGTGGTTATCGGATAACAGATCGTTTTTTAAACAGTATTACTGGAGTAGAAACTGTTGGAAAACAAGTTATTTACCAAATACAATTTAAGAAACAGATGCTTAGGAAATAATCTACTTTCAACAATGTGTTAAAAAAATAACACAATTAAATTAAATTGAAAATGTAAAAATCATAAGAGACAAAACCCAGAATACAAAAGAGACATCAAAACAAACTTGTCCTCAATAAACCACCCCTGAAAACTGACACTTCACTATCACTCTCACTTATAATCACCTTAACACATAGAATGTAATCTCCTTTACAATCTTTCACGAAGTTTATCGCAGTTTCAAGGGACTTGTCACTTTCATCCGAAGCATGCGCGACGGCACAAAGGCATATCACTAACAAGGCGATCTTCATTTTTTTATTATATTTTTTTTTCTTTTCACTACTTAATTTTCTCGCCGTGTCAAGTTATGTTTGGCGTGTGGCTTGCTCCGCTATACAGTTTTATCGTGGCCCCCCTCCTCAGTGTTATGGACATGGAGAGCGCCGGCCCTCTCATCTAAGTAAGAGATGAAATTTGATTCACTTTAAACCCAATGGGCTTCACTGACCATCTTTCTGTTTTACACATTATCGATATTCTTACCATACTCTTGTTGTATAATTGATTGATATCGCTAATTAATTTATCGTGTTAAATTAATTTATTACGTCTATTAATTTAAATATTTTTAATTGTCCGCCTGCTACGTTTATTATTTTTAAATGGGTTAATATAAGAGCAGTTAGCAAGATAAATGTATAATCATTATGAATGAAGTCGTTGATAAATTACAAGATATATTTCTAATAGTACTATTAAAATTATTAATCATACAAATTTGAATAGCTTAGCATCTGATTAATACAGATTTAAGACTAGACTTCAGAGCGTCAAGATCTAGACTCCAATTATAAAAACAAGCACAAGCAAGTCGAATGCAGTTACATCACTTCTGTAACATGTCTTAATACTATAACGTTTCACGGACACTGAAGTAGTAAAATGTACTAGTGCATAGAAAGCAAACTGTAGCAATTAGTATGTTAGTAAAAGAGATAGATATATAGAGTATAATACCTGTTAAAAAGAGACAAAGCAGCGATTAATAGATCGATATCGAAAGTTAAGATGCAGATGACACGAGGCCGTGATCCGTTTTTACAACGCACGACTTTTTCTAATCAATCAACATATTAAAAATGTCGTCTTGCGAAGTGCCGATGCGGAAAAATGCTGGGCATTGCATGACTGGACGTGTAATTTATGTAATAAATTGCAGATCTTAATTGCACGTGTTACGGTAACTATGTAATAATAGATACGATGTAGATATATTATAATATTCATCTATTTTTATTTAACTGCATTCATATCTTTAGTAAACTGAAGCTGGTTGTTACGAGCTCTTGACCAACTAGAATCAAATTAAAATGGAATATTTAATTCAAAAGTAACAATTGACTTCGAGTCTGCAGACATCTATGGAAAAAAACAGTTATCTATATTTATAAAAGCGTAGGTCCTGACCTGACTGACTGATATTCGCTAGGAATAAACGCAAAGTGTAAACCGCTGAGCCTAGAGACAACATTTAGAGAATGTGTTCATTATAGGGTGTAAGGTTTATTAAGAAAATTATTTTCGCAAATTTCACCCTAAGTCGGATCAAATAGGGTCAAATTTGAAATAATTATATTTCATTTTAACAGCTACTGATATAATATAATCTAAAAGGCCTATTGAGGTGGAGGGAAAGGTGCCCAGAATACTGGCAGCATTGCCACGTTGAATGGCAATGCTCAATTTTAGGCCGAAATAAATTCCAGCACTCTGTACACCTGACGCCTCCACCAAACGCTTTGCCAGGTCTTTATAAAAAGACATGGCGGATGGCCCCCACGAACCCAGTGTCTCCACTCCAAATAGCACAAATATATAGGTCCTATCAAATATATAGACCCATATATTTGCGCCGCTTAAGGGCTTCGGCTTTAGCATTTTATTATTTATTTATTCAGTTATTCAGAGATTCTTAAACTAAAATTTATATAAAGAAGATCTTCAGTAGTGGTCTAAAATTATCTCCGTCAGATTTTTTAAAATTGCTTCTAACCATGCCCAAAGTACATGGTACATGTTTATTTAAAAAATATTGATTATTTATAAAGCGTTCCGAATTAAACTACGATACAAAAAAGAAAATTCTTTAAAACTCAACTGGTGAAAGAAATACCACACAATTATTCAAAGCATTTTTTAAGTAGCCATACCATATTTAAAACCGAAAGTACCTACCCATTATGTTAAATTTAGCCATACATGTTACATCCGCCTCGATTCCGTATCTCTGCTCTCATCTAAATTTAAAATACAATCATAATTAAAAAGAAAACAAAGCTAATTTTCCTTTAATCAGGGAGATTAATCTTTAGAGAAATTTTGACAGCTTAACTACTTTGGATGTTGATTACGTACTCGTATATAGGGAGAACATGAGTGATGTTACAAGAAATATTAATTACAAGGCTAAATGGTCAACTATATAAAAACTATTGCGGGTCCAGCCTTAACACGAAACACACAGGACCGAGGAAGATGGCATCAAATGAGAAAGGTATACCCAGCAGTGGGATAAGGATGGCTGTAGAAATGAATGAAACATTAAGTTAATACTCTTATAATAAATAAATTTAGTTATATTCATTTATTACCCAACTATCTTAAAAAATATATATTTGAACCAGTAAGAGATTGAGCGGAGCGTCACTATTTCGAATTTAGTATTTTCTTTCATTCTTTCTTCTGTCAGTTTGTATGTTTGAATGGTTGTAATGAAATTTTGGAATCTTACTTGGTATACAAATTTTTAGTCTGTCTGATTGGTTGGCAGAGTATCTGTTATCTCTAAAAAAAAATAAGTTAATATTAGCGCCATCTATAAATTCAAGATTAAAATTAAGATTTAAGAAAGGATATGGGGAACTCATGCCGCCTTAAATAATAGTTTAATATATGAAATAGCCAGTCAAGATATTGTTAATTAAAGAATATATTTACTGTACTTGATGTCTATCTACCTAAAAGCTATATCTTGGTAAAGCTTAGAGATACTTGATCTCGTTAATATTTTCATTTATTACGGACTTACAAAAAGCTACTACTACTACTTACTTACTTACTTCGACTGTTTATTTTTATATTAGTTTCCTGATTTTTCGGAGGAATGTGGATGATTTAAAAAAAAACTTTTGTTAAAAAGAATATATGCAGGCCTGTTCTGATTTTATCAAAACCGGTTAAGAGGTTTGATTTTTAAATCGAAATAACTGAAAAAGTTCTATCGGCTTCTGCCGTAACCAAAATCGGTAGTATTTTTTTTTTATTATAAATTAAACTAATATTATACTTTACCACAAAAATCGTCAGCAAACAAATTCTGTTACGAACAAGTCGTGCATTATAAATCGGCCCCGAGCTTTATGGTCAACTTCTAAGAGTCATCGTCATCAAGACACATACCAGTCTCACTTTCGTTTGCTTTACTCAACATTATTGGCACATTTTGTTAAATTATTTCACTTTCCATAATATAAAGATGTAAACAAACTAGCTTGTCTCTTGAGGGATTATCCGCTGACGAGCTTAAAAACACTGATTATGTTTGTTTTTAACTGACTTAAATCGAGGATACGAATGAAGATGAAATTGGGGTAAACACAATTTGTCGGAATCGTTTTTTATGTTATATATATTCCGCCAAGAAACGTGTGCCAAGTGGCCTATCATATATAAATATCATAGGTCTTTTATATTGGGTTTATAGTTTTTACCCGACTTCCTAAAATGATGGTAATGTTTTTCGGGTATATGTTTGTAAATTTGGGTGTGAGTATGTATGCAAGTCTAACTGTTTCGGACCCTTTATAGCCCAAGGTGAAACGATTTTGACGTGCGTTTCATTGGATTTCTCTTTATCTGCAGGATGTACTAGTGTACTATTTGTCTCTTGTGGATTCAATCATAAAAACTATAATACATTCTTAAGTATCATTTAAGCTGGACGAGGGGAAAATTCTCTAAAAAATACCCGAATACATTAGAGTACAGCCAGGTTAAGTAGGATTGTACCGACTAAAACCCCTCCGGTTGCCTGCCTCAGTGCTATATGCCGGGATCTCTAGACGTCTATCTTACCGGTGCCCTCCCTGCACAATGCTTCAGCACCATCCTGAACAGCTAACTGTATTATCCTTAACGTCAACACGAGCCACGTACTTTGACGTCATCCCGGGGGATGTGTTTTTTAATGCATACCTAGGCGCCTAGCTCGCAGTGGGACCATCCGCGAACATTGTGTAACGTTAGTTTTTCTAAGATGCCTAGCGAGCCTATAGGCGCTAAGCAAGCAGACGTGGTCTTAGTCTCTCCTTCCCTTAAAAGTTTTTTACCTAATAAATTCATAAGTGAAAACTATAACCTCGTCATTAACTAACAACACACCTAAAAGCATTAGTGATCCGTCTCTGACCATACCATAGAAGTTGTAACTATTTAAAAATATTAGGTAGATCGGAAATTGAAACATCAAGATAGTTCTTTGACCTTATCAATTAATCACTTTAATTTGTAAGTTTTTGTTTTTATAAATTTTGCTTCTTAAATCTATTAATTTATTAAGTACTCACTTTTACCTACTTATAGTACTATCTTATACTTATAAGATAAGTAATAATTTGTCTAGTAACTAGTATATTTAGCTTGTTAGGATCATATCTAGAAGGCCTAGTGCGCTCGTAAGGTTATTTTATAAGATTACGTTAATTTTTTCAAGTGCGCTGCAAGTTTTATGTTACCTATTCAATTATTTTTTTTTTATTAATTTTTACACCATGTGTATATGGTCTGGAAGATATCGCATTTTAATGATATCTTTATTTAAATTTAACTTTTTGTGGTGGCTTCAGAGAGTTTTGTATTGCAATATTTGTATTACGAGTAGGTAATATAGTTCCCTAAGTTTTTTAATAGTGCTAACTTGCATCTTTTATGGTGTACATGTAAATTTCTATGGAAAAGTATTTCTCAATTCTCTTTTATATTTATTAACATCTTTATTTTTTGTATTTAAAAAATACAAAAAATAAATAATTTTTTAAATCATTTACTTTTGATGTTTACCATTTTTATTATTTGACGAGGATATAATAACCAAAAACTCTAACAAACTCTAGCACCTTGGTGTAGCGTTTTAGGATTGTTATTTTTAATATTATTGTAACGCATATGATTCTGCTTTTCAGTCAGAATATACTCTTTTATGCCAATTATAATTATAGAAAACTTTGCTCATACAGTTTTTCTCATAAAGACCACGCTACAGTCATAGTCATTTTATAGATCTGTGAATGTGACCTACTCATTTACATTAAAGAACCAGTTTTTTGAATAAATATTTAATTCTATTAGGTTATTGGTAAAAAGTGAAAATAGTTGAATAGATGTTAAGGTGCTGCCATTTAACAAAAAAAAAACTCCGGTTTTAAAACAGTAAACATTTTTTTTTAAATCTCATTAATAATTTACAATAACATCTAGTTCATAGATCCTAATTTTGGAAAATATTTTTTATTTTATTTTAATACAGCCGAAAAACGCCGCTCCTAATTCTCCAATTTTTAGGGAAAAACTTCCATTCAAACATCCCATTAATAATCTATCTATAAAAAGAAGATTCTCAATTTAGCATATTCCCAAGTTTTAAGAGACGCCTGCAACGAATTATAAAAAATCGTTTTTTTTTTATTCTATGAACGACTTACCAAGTGAGTCGGATAGAAATTATACTAATATTGACCTAGAAATTTGGTTGTTTGTTTGCGCGCTGACTTTAATTCCCTATTGAATTCATCGAACACTTTTTAAAAAAGTTTTTTTTTTAAGAGTAAAATCGTGCAACCATATGTCAAGTTTTACTGATACATGAAAAAAATATCTGGTCTTAATCTCGTAGGTCCACTCTGATGGACATGGCAGATTTTAGGTGTGTTACATCTTAGGCTGCATCATCGCTTTACATCAGGCAACATGATGTCAAATACAAGTCTAACTAATATTTATATAAAAGAGTAAGTCCTGACTGACTGATATTCGCTAGCTATCCACGCAGAACCTAAACCACTGAACCTAGAGACATGAAATATGGAGGGTATATACATTATAGAGTGTAGAGCTGTACTAAGAAAGTATTTTTGGAAATTCAACCCCTAAAGGGTTCAAATGAGGGTTCAATGATTTTAAATTTATTTTATATCACTTTTTTATTTTATTATTGAATCACTGAACATGCACAATATGAAATGAAAAAAGATTCCAGTTTATCGAAAACCTTCTAATTTTTGTAGCCGGTTAAGAAGAAAACTAACAATCTAAATAGCCACTCAATTTTTTGAAAACAAAGGCCCAAAGTATTTTATTGATAAGTGCTTTTAAATTATTTTCACATACGCCTATTGTTTCATGGAAGTCGCAGAAGTGGAAACCAAAATTAAGTACCTTAATGTAGGTTAATGGGTGGAAACGAAAGTGGCGTTGGCACTATAAATACTCTGTAATGCTATTTAGCTTAAGTAAGAACAATATGATATTGTAAGAACTTTTACTAAAAAGGAAGATAGGTAGATAGAATAATTCTTTATTATATACATACCAAATGTTTAAGACTCGTACGAGAGAACAATTCTAACAGAATATAGGGCTTCAAGTGAGATGGCCTTATTGCTAAAAAGCAATAACAAACCTAGCTTAGATTTTACTATTTTGTACTGTTTTTTATACATTCTATGCCTATACAAAGTTGCTTTTTTTAAATCTAGTGTTAACCTGTACCACTAAGATTAGCGATAAAAGCAATGAAACTAGTGAAGTCAATATTGATTTTCATGTTAATAGAGTTGAAACTTTGATCTACCATAACGTATCTAAAAGTACTCTACTTCTTTAATTGCTAATCACATTAGTTAATAAAGATTTTTTATAGTATTAAAAAGCTGTAGTACCTTAATTCTCAATTAAGTGAAAGGGTGTCACTGGTCTAGTCGGTATAATAATATGCTTTACGTGTCATGCAGGAGGACTTAGATTCGATTCCGGGTTCGGTTATACAGTTTTAGGGTATTTTTTACTAATAATCACATGTTTTAACGGCAAAAGGAAAAAATGTAATCTGTAGGAGCGGGCGAAGAAAATCTTCCGAAGATTTTTACACCTTTTTGTTTGATTAAGATTTTGAATTTCGCTTTGTTACACCTCACTCAAATGATTCTCGAACGGACAAAAATTGACTTGGAATAAGTAGATGTCCGAGTAATGATTCCTTTATTATGACAATGCAAAATAGTTTAAAACACTATTTTCATCGAAATTAATATAAATCTTGTCACTAGCACTAAACACTAACAAAAAGCTCACCTTTGACATGATACGTCAGCAGATAACGGTTAATTGGCGTAATTGTGCGGAAAATATGATAAAAAAAGTAAAATATATATTAATTTTAAAGTATTTAAAACAGTCCACGGGTCTCTGAGTTCTTGGAGAACATAATTGAAAAACAAAAACATTTTGACTTACAAACAACCTCCTATATTCTTAAGTCAGTTAAAATAGGAATTAAATAAGGTCATCTAAACCCTGACAAGACCAATCTACCACTTGTCATTTCAACTAGACAAATAGACAGATGTAGTCACTACCTTAACGGTTAAAAGGCGTAATTGTATGTAAACTAATGACTGAACGAATGTTAGTATGTATGACAGGTCGACGAGCTAACGCCACATCCGTCTTGTTAAATAACAAGACAAGTTATTAATAAAAGATCAACGTCCCCGGCGTGGGTTCAAATATAGTCTGATTTCTGCAACTCAATGAATATTCAGGTATTAAATTAGCAGCAGCATACATAGTTGAGATACAGCAGGTTAATTTCATAAATGTAAAAAATTACATCATTATTAACGTGAGAGTGGAATAACCCGCCGAGTAATATATATTTGTTTGATTTTTCAATTTGTAATATTGGATGTTTCTCAATATTAGTATTTCACAGCCTCCTTACAACAGTCGCCTTATCGGTTAATGTTATGCATGAAAGAAGTAAAAAAAACGAGCAATGGCGTCGATATTTGACAAAGTTGAAGAGGTAAACTGTCAAATATTGACGCCATTGCTGGCTCTTGTTTTCAGCTCTTTCATTCCCTTTTAAGCCGATTAGGTTAATTCTGTTTAAAGTCGGAAACTGTGACCAAGAGGTCACAGTTCAGAATCTTAATAAATATTTATGTTATCGGTAAGTTTTGTTTTGGGAATATTTCACCCTAAAAAAAGAAATACTTTAGCTACGTCACCAGTTTATCAGCTTATTTTTATAAAACTTGTCAGTAAGATGGAAAATCACTTTTAATTTTTTTTTTCCGAATACAAAAGGATTCATTTAAAATGTTACAACTTCGTAATTAAAAAAGTAATTTTTGTACGTTGATAATTATTTTGTTTATTAATTTATTTAATTATTTATTTGTTTTTTTATAATTTTTTTTAGATTCGTCGAAATTTCCACCTATTGGTACCTAAGAACTTACTATACTGATGGATACATTAAAGCATATTTCGAATTCAAAATCATCTTGCTCGCCGCTCGCAGAATGATTGAACAAAATTAACAAAACAATTAATTTCAACAAAAGCCTATAAGAATCTAAAGAATGTAAAAACTGTAGTATAAAACCCCTAAACGCAAAATTCTAGTTTATAAGTACTTTTATTCTAGCTAATTATTATTATAGAGGCCTATACATATCATATAAAGGCATATAATTTTTTGTTTCATTTATATAACAAATACATACTAAAAGTTATCGTACTGCAAACAAAATTCGCTGTAACTATAACACTACGTGAGTCAATGATATATTCAAGTAATTATACAAGCGAAAAAAAAAATCGATTCAACACACAAGCGTTCTACTCGTATTCAGAATAATAAAAGTAATAAATATGACTCATTGAGAATTGAGAGAACGATTTGAAATAATAGGCTATGTGTGTCTGTAGTAAAAATAGTTATCTGATACGAGTAGATGAAATTAGCTTTTTAATGCCAGCATATTTATGTTTTTTGATTGCTTATAAGAAATTGTAGGTAGGCTACAACAGGGTGTTAAGCAAAACTAAGACATACTTTAGCTTTATGAATTAACCTATGGTATGTATTGCATGTAGCACTGCTGGGCACGGGTCGCCCTTATGCGAGATGTGTAGGCTATACTTGAGGTACTTTACAAAAAAAAATTGTTTATTTTATAATTTTGGTTGTTTGACAATTTAGATGTAAATATCAGACTAATATAATAAGACATTATAAGACAACTCTTTATTAATAATCTAGTTTACCTATTAAGAACTATACCAAATAAAATTGCAAATACATACTTACTCGTATTTTTCAATGGAGGCCTTATTGCTTGAAGTGATATCTTCCAGGTATGATGTATGGTCTGATACAAAGAACATTTAATATACGGGTAAAATAATCACTGAACTCTATTCGGCAGGCGAATATAATTTTTGTGGTTCGTTTGATTTATAAAATAAACAAGTGGACTGATTTTGATGAAATATAATTGGGACTACCTGACGTAATGGAACAAATAAAAGAAAATTCTGCCGAATTGAGGAGAACCTTCTCATTTTTAGACTGAGTTTTTACGACCGACGTTTAGATATTCAATTTTAGTTAGACTTCAGCTATTAATTTAGCATCATTTATATGAAAGTTTTATTATAATTCCTTATAATCGATAGCCATTTCCCGTTGTGCTTAGAAGATATGCGGTGGAAAGCTCGCAATTATGCACCTGACCTGTGCTTGACCACAACTAGTGATGGGACTTAAGATACGTCAGTACTCTTACAATTAACAATTATAGGCAAGTGTACTATATCTTACGCCGCATCGTCGCTTTACATCACGAGGGTTGCAGTCTAATGTCAAATCTATGAAATGTTTGTCAAGATGTGGGTCACACGATTTATTCCGTTCAATTATCTGTACTACTTGAGTTAATATTGAGAAAAAAAGGAAAAATTACGTTTGTCGAATGAGAACCTCACTAAATTATTTATTTTATTATGTATTTAGTATTTATTGTAATAGCGGCAACAGAAATACATTGTCTGTAAAAATTTCAATAGTCCAACTATCACGGTTCATAAGATACTGTCGGGTGGCATACAAACTGATGGACGTCTGTTCGTTTGTACATCCAGCGAAATTTAAGTAATAGGGTCCCGTGTTAAACCTTTCAGTACAGAACTCTAAAAAACAATTCTTTAAAGACGATAAATCTATTGTACCACTTCACTATTAGACGCTATAATTTATCAATCCACTTACAAGAACTTAGTTGCATTCCTAAGTGGCTGAGGGTATGAAAGGTAATTAGAAAGCCTAGGAAATATCACTGCTTGGAAAATATAACAGTGGAGTTCTGATGTTTGTCTGAAGATTTCGTACTAGAGGTGAACTGTGAAAGCGATAAAAGAATTAAAACAAAGGTCAGTAATAAGATAAGACAACTCTTTATTAAAAACCAGCTTATAACACTTTAAAAAAATACAAATTACATGCTAAATTTCTAATGACGGCCTTATCGCTTAAAGCTATTTCTTCCAGGCAACCATGCAATCTTGGTTTTTTTTGACAGTTTGTCGCTGCAACTCTAAATACAAACAGAAATTAAAAAAATCTTAACATATAGTTTTAAAAAACTACAGTGGCTCATTTTACTTACGTTCTAAAAAGGAAGAGGTACTAAAATAAAGAGAGGGAGGAAAAAGAGAGGCATGTTTTTATTTTATGTGTGTTACATGATTTCTCAGAGACAGCTAGACCGATTAAAGAAATTCTGTTGTTGTTGGGCTTTTCGAGTGGCTAAATTAAAATGTTATCAAAACCCGTTCAGAAGTTTTGTTTTT
The DNA here is from genome assembly GCA_947049295.1 of Ligdia adustata. Classification (NCBI taxonomy): domain Eukaryota; kingdom Metazoa; phylum Arthropoda; class Insecta; order Lepidoptera; family Geometridae; genus Ligdia; species Ligdia adustata. The sequence goes on along the minus strand of OX346236.1, from coordinate 3,554,705 downwards.
AAATTAAAATAACTGAAAAAGTTCTATCGACGCCTACCGTACGTAATAAAGGTCAGTAATCACTTTATTTAAAAAGAAATAAAAATTGGAGGCTTACGTTTTCACAATAAAAAATACATACCATATTAAAATTGGGAACTCTAATTATTTATAAAAAAAATTACACCTACCTTAAACAAAGTAGCTCTTTTTGTAAAAAGGTACTCGTAAGCCACCAACAGTTTTAGCTTTAAATAACAACATTATAATATCACAATCAAATCAATTACTAAATATTTAAAAAAAATCCTACTTACAACCGGTACGTAAGTATCTAGCCTAGTGAGAGTCGAAACTCAACAAGTATATACCACTTCACTCTAAATTGGCGGTAAGCATAAAGTCATTATTACAAGAAGAAATTATATAATCGAACCGCGTGCGTGAAAAAAACTTTATACTATATCGTCTCGTTGCGGCGAGTTCAAAAACAGATGCTTTATGTCATGACAACACGGGCAAATTTAATTCCGCGAGCAAGTTGGGTGATTGTTGACGAACTTGTTTGAATAGAAAATAATGTGGGCGAAATAAGAGAGTTTAATGCGTAAGATAGATGAGTGCGTTGGTGTCTTTTGTACTAACTTGTGTAAAATTATAGATCAAAATAAATCTACACCGAGCTTTTTACTAATTATGTTGATTGAAAATATTTTCAATCAAGATAATTATTTTTTACCAGCTTCAAATGAAGGAGGGTATTGTTTTTCGAGTGTATGTATGTATACATATTTCTTTAGCAAGCTCTAAAGCCTAAATGACGACTTTTTACTCTTACTATTTGCGTCATTTCGTTTGCATTAGTAAAAAAAGGTACCATTTGTATAGCTAGGCAAGTAGTTAAACTTAAAATTACAGCTAACCTTAAACTATTTAAAGTTATTACTTCAACGAATAAACTAGATACAAGGCGAGACATGAGAAAAGAGTGGTTATTAGGCGTAGATACTTCTCTTTTCCTGGTGCACGGACCAACACGTGCGCGCATCTAAAACGAATAGACAGTCTATAGACAAAATAAAGTTACCGAAATTTGTTTTTTACACTAAAACTCACAAAACAAAATTACGTCTCAAACACTCCGTTTATTATTGTACATGTAATAATTATGAAATAATAATTCTAATTGTTAGTTTTTTTTGGAATCTAATTTAATCTAATTTAATTTAATTCATAGTCCTATTTTAGCGTTTGTGGTGTTAACAAAATTTCTTAACCAATGTTTTTTTTTTTTTCAAAAATTAAATAGTAATTTAAATATATCGTATCGCGTTTCTGTGTAATAGTCTATTATTATTACCTTACGTAATCTTAATTTTGTTCTAAGTTCTATATATACTGAATATGACTTCTTGTGACTCCTATTTTATCATCATTTCTTGATGATATCACACCACTAGTGGATTTGAAAAAAGCTTAATTTTGATTTCGAACATCATAACATAATTGTTTATCCGCCTAGAAGACCACAACTATTTTCAACAAGACAAGTTTCCCAACAAGTTGACAAACTTTACTAACAAGATCAATGCAATATTACTCCGTATGTTTACACATACAGGTGCTACGCAACAGCCAGCGTCTGAATCGTGATCACTTTCACGGACCACACGCATAAATTACGACATTTTTATACATACTTAACTTTTAGAAATTATTATATAGGTCAGCTACTATTTACTCGTTCATATATTAAAATACTCATTATATATGGTTATGGACTTGAGGTGTCGTATGGGCTAAGCCGCAATGGGGTCACTAGACTCATCCTAAGGAATAACTTTCGCTATGGGACCAACTCTGAATTACAGAAAAAAAGTCAGCCGTTTAATACATTTTGTTGACAACTGATTAACTTTTTGTTTGGTCTCTCCTTATATTTACTTTTCCTTTGTCTTTTTCACATTTTTTGACCCTCTTATTATTTATTCCGGTTTATTACACCACTGACCGATAACTTTGTATATGTACTAGAAATTTATTCGATTATGCTAAGATCGTAACCTAGTAAACTTAGGCCGCACTTAACAGAAACTGGCCATAATAATTATGCTCATGGCCAATTTCACTATAGTAAAAAATTAAAAGAAATTATTACAATTATATATGAATACCTTTGAAATTCTACTAGCCTCGAGTATATAAAAATTCAAACTTTTAATTCAACGGACAGATAAAAGATACTCAACATTGAGCATTATTCAAATTAGACAGACTTTAATTTCACTTTATCAAATAATTGGTTGATATATTAATTAATTGATAATATCATCGTTTCCATGCAGTCTTGACAAAACTTGGTTAACACGTAAACATGCACTAAGTATTACGAATATTTAGGATACAGAGTCTTCTAAAGACCTAACTTTTTTCCCATATTCAAACATTATTGATATATAGTCATAGACATGGTATCTTAAGTAATCTAGTGAGCCGGGTTTACAAGTTATTTCGCAGAAACTGAAGCGTTGAGACTTAAAGAAAAATATTATTCACGTCACTAGATTTGCATAACACATAATAGTGAATTCGTGCGTGAAATTCAACGGAAAGCGGAAGGAAGTCTAGCATGCGTGTTCTTAGGCAACCAAAGTCGTACATTTCGTTATTGGAGATTTCGATTGCCTGAGTATTAGACATTTGTTATATATTGACGCATTTTATATACCACTAGCTGATTTCTTATGCGTAGATGATAAAAAGGGCTCATGATGAGATCCCTATACATTGTCATATCATTAATGCGAAAGTGTGTTTACTGGTTTCTGTGTCCTTTTTTTCTTGATTCAAATTCAAATTCAAATATAACTTTATTGTACACCAAAAATATACATATACATTTCAAACAGATATCATAAAACATTGGCAGTACATTGGGCGGCCTTATCGCCTAAAGCGATTTCTTCCAGGCAACCTTTGGATAGATCGGACTTGTTGTGAAAAACACGTCGGTGGTGTACCAATAAATACTAACAAAAAAAATACACAATAACCCTTTCAATTAACAACTATCTATATAGACAAATGAAAACAAAAAAACAAAAGAAATATATAAAAAAAATATATTTGTACCAATGAGAGATGTTAAAAAACATAGAAGTTTCAACTAATAACTTATTGACAGATAGTAGTTGTTCAACAAATTCTTAAATATAAAAATATATTTAGCCTTGATGTTAGTTAGTAAATAAAAACATTTTGTACTCACTATATTGTCAGAGATTTACTTGTTGTGGTACGGATGATACATATACAATAATATTATAACATAACTGTAGTTATATTGAACATGTGAGAGGCAAGTAGCTGTCACCCGCGGCGCTGCCTGCCCGCGACATAAATTGGAATTTAAAAAAGATTCAAACTGAACTCTCATTTAACTACTTTAGGGTTTGAATTTCCAAAAAATATTTTCTTAGTACACTCCTACACCCTATAAAGAATACACTCTCCAAATTTCATGTCTCTAGCTATGCGTCAATTCCTAGCGAATATTCAGTCAGTAAGCATTTACTTTTTTATAAATATAAAAGAAGCTAGCATCGAATTAGTAATTCTCACAGGTACCTTAGTACTCCAACACATCTAACTTAGCATTAAACACCTATAAAATAATCGACCGCGGACGAAAGTCGATCATGTTTAAATAATTGAATGATATATATTCGGTAAGCAAATCAAACGGTCAAACGTGAGAGAAAATGACATTTCTGACACTTTGCGTAAGGAACTAGTTGATTAGATTTGGCAAAAGTGCCATATACTAACAGTATTGAATGAACATATATGGTTGACCTATTGAAACCTGTCTGCTTCGAGTTTAGTTTTTTTTGCTAGTATCTAATCTCTGTGAATTCACATTATACACATTATCATTATCATCTCGTCTACGCCACTCGGCCCTATTCTCCTCTCCATCCCCTGCCTGCTATCTTCTGTATATCGTTGCAGGGCATCTTACAATACGTTTCCTGGTTTGCGGTCACCACTTGAGAATTCAAATAGTCAGAATTAGACTGTTTAATATAATTTTAAATATCCTTTATAAGTTTATTACTCGTATAGCATTCATTATAGTCAGTAAACCCTTTACTCACTATAATGAATACAACCTTCAAAATTCATGCTTCAGATGTTTAGGCTATGCCTCGGTTCCTAGCGAATATCAGTCAGTCAAGACTTGATATTTTATATATACATAGATTGTTTGGCCATTGGTTTAATCTCTAGGCTTTGGGGCAACTTCGCTAAACCCTATTTTAGCCACACTTGGAGTATCACGCCATGAAACATTTCCTACATTTGCCATTCATAAAATCATTACAATCTTTTCACCAAACTTGTTATTCATAATTGAGTTTTTTTTGATAAATGTTAGTTTAAATCAGTTAGCTGATATAAAAATTAATGTTCTTGCCCTCTAATTGAAAATCCCTTAAAATTTGAAAAAATCATTGACAGTATCTAACATTATCAATAACCAACATTAATACTGAGCCAAACTTACTAGATCTAAAATAGAGACTCTTCGTTTGTTCGGTCAATAAAATTTCACCTACATTTAACATTACGTACCGCGAAGAATCGATATTGTCATGTCTGAAGCAGAATCGATCAAATTTTCTCCACTGATATAATAACTTTCATATATGATTCAGACAATTTACTAACAAGCGATATCAAGATGACTCTATAAAGAATGAATAAAATTATCTAGTTAATCATTTTATTTTTCATGTAATATTCAATTGCTTAGGTAACCTAATTGATTAGATTAAATCAGTCATGGTCTAAAATTTAAGGCGCGCGGCGACTGCGTTTCCGGTACCAGTATACGTACGTGGCTATAAGATTGCTGCTGATCGTATAAAACATAATATGTTTTATTATGATTATATGTAAAATACTATGTTTTATACAATCAACAATATATTATGAATTTACGGTATTATTCTAAAAAAGTCTTTCATGAACTAAGTTAGTGACATGTGTTTTTGTGTTGAACTTTAATGTATTTTTTACAGTTGTTATTGTGTTTTATAAACTTTATAATTTATTCAAGGGCCGTATACAAAAGGCGATAATCGTCGATACTAAATATAAAAGCGGTCTCATCGCTCATAGGCTATCTCTGCTGGTCACCAATAGAACTTACTAGTTAATAAACAGAATAAATATTGGAATATTAACAAAAACTTATTTAAAACTTTTAACGTACTTGTCATTTATTCTGTATGCTGTAATGTCATTAAAAAATACCTAGGCTATCCTCACACATCTACAAAAGTGGGTTTGTTTGTTCGTCTTCTCCTCGACTAACTACTTAACAGAGTTTGACTTTTTGGACCGAGATAGTTCCTATAGGGAACATAAACATAACGCGGGTGAAGCCGCGGACAAAAGCTTATGCACTATAAATACACATATTATAATAATTATAATTTACATACACAGGTGTAAAGTGCAAACATAAACCCACTCGAATCGATTCAGGTTTTAACGAACTGGATTCGTAGTTTGCAAATGACGTAACATTACGTCACTTGGACCGGACTTCCGAATATCGGCTATATTAGTAGGATATAGTCTGTAACCGATGCATGTTTTATAACTATTACTTTGCATAAATCGTTAGCTGAATTAATAATATAATAGCGTAGTAAATAACGCTTGTTCAAATAAAATAAATGCATAACTAGACTTGCTATTATGTATATTCGTAATATATACGATGTAAAAATTGTTGTTTATATAATATGAATTACCATGAGGTGGGATAAGTTAGCAATACAATAATGTAAGTCATACTTAGGCAAAATTACAAGCGATTCCCATCCGGCGTGTAAAAATTAATTAAACTATTATTTATGTACAGGGTTTTGCTAAAATATAAATCATATTAATAGATAGTCCGTTAAAAATGTAATTAAATTATAAAATTGCTGCAATTTTAAAAGCGAGTTGAAATTAGAAAAATTTGTTTGAGTTTAGAAAAAATAAGAAGAAGGATGAGACGTTGTAGGAAAAGTATAATAAGAGTGGAATATTAATTACCTTCGGCAGAGAATATACACCTAATAATGCCTAATAATATAGAAAACTCAGATATTTTTTTACAATTTCTAGAGTAAAAACGGAAATCATCATAAAATTTAAAATATCCTTGAATGTTCAAAAAGCTGCTACGCAAATTAAAAACAATTACAGAATCTTCAGATGCAAAATAAATTGTATCTTATATTTTAATATGGAAAAAGCATTGAAGTAATATATAATTATATCATAGCCTTATTTTTTACGCTAAATCCTAAATAGAAAATGTGCACATAAAAAATATTAGTCTACTTTCATTAAAAAAGAATGTCAAAAAATGGTCCACGTTGTTAATGACAACTTTTTCTTGATACTAATTTTTTCGCGGTAAAAGTTCAAGATTTACAACCACTTTTGCTACAGGTTTCAAGTAGTTGTACCGCTTCTCTATATGGCGTCGGTTTTTGAAGATCATATCATGTCAGCAAGAATTTACTTGTCATGGTAAACATGGTTATTATTCGTGTAGAATGTGTCAGTTTTAATTTAATGATAAATATTCACAAAATTAATACGTATTTGATTCATTTCCTATAAGAATTCGGACTTTCACGTGCACTCACACTGTGCAAGATTTGCCATGGTTGTGGATACGAACGCATCATTTCATTTAAACCCTGATGAAGTAGTAAGATGAAAAATCGGTAAAAATCAGTATTGTCAAACAAAATTATGAATTTTATTTACATCTTCAGCTATCTCTAGGTAGTAGGTATCTGGGTGATGCAACCGCTTTTTTTCTGTTGTTTGTGAATGGATTTATTTTAAGCTGCATAAAAAAGAAAAGGTTCTCAAGTCGACGGAATAATTTATGTATTTAACGTCGTCACTTGTTATAAGTATTAGTAGGTTTGTGATGAACAACAATTACCAGCACGCAATTAAGATACAAGCTCCTTCAGAAAGATTATCGGCCGTCGTCGATACTCACAATTATTCTACTACTTGGATCTTTGTAAATTTAAAAAATGGAAGGGCATATACAATTAACTTCACCGCACATTTCTAATAGAAATCACATCTGAATTCCAAACTTTACATAACTCAAATTCGATCGTCATAAATATTAATTCGCGTTTGCGTAGCGATGGTCATTGATCAAGAACCATTGAGATTCTCAATGAGCGATCAAATAGCTCCCAGCGTACTGGAAGTGTACTTGAATGGTGCTGTTAAAATAATCAGACAGGACCCTATTTAATAGTTGGAGTTTATAATAAAAAAGAACACGCCCACCCGTCACGTCAAAATTAGTTGAAAAATACGACCTCTACAGGAATATCTAAGAAATTATATTGCCAGCCATTGGTCAATAGGTAAGCTAATAATCGCCTTACTTATAAATACGTCTCGTTTATGAGTGTCTACACAATACTTCATCTGGAATCATTTTCATTGACGTTTAAGTTGTCACGTATAAACTAGGCCATCAATGATATAAAGGAAAATGAGCATATTCCAATGAGATTATAATGATTGGTCATGAAAGAAAAAAATATGTATAATGTTCAGTATTAATTAAACCGGCTATTGTTAAACAATTATATTATTATTTTGAATTGAACCAATATAAGACATGAACTGTTAAAGTTCATGTCTTAAATTGGTTCAAGTCATTTAAAAGCTACTAGCCAAGAAATTTAACGACTAGCAACAAAATCAAAGTTGCGCGCCTATTACCAGAATTAACAATACTACGATACTGAAGATGAAAAAAAAAATTTTTTTGCCTGTCGTCTACACGTTTATAAAATTACAAATTAGTGGAATCAGACAGTTGTTAGTCTGAATTCAAAAGAATTATAATAATTGAGCGTCTTAGAACCGGACCATATCGTCCATTGAACTTGCGAAACTGCTTCAATTACTCGCCGTGTCTAAACATTCACAACCCGCTTTACTACATCGAGCGCATACGCACAATTTGGCTGGAAGCACCTGAAGGGGGGGTAGTCTGAATAAAACTACAGAACTTCCATTCCAGCTTGCATTCCAGTTGTTACCACCTAGCTAGCACTGTCCTGTCCTGGCTCAACCATGAGGGTGCTGATTATCCTAGTTTGCGCAGCCGTAGTGGCATGTAAACCTACAGGGGAAGAGGACCTAGTAGGGTCAGTGCTTGGAGTGGTGAAAGGCTGCTCGGAAGAAGATGTTTCCTTGTGTTTAAAGGTGTGTTGTGTTCAGTGAATATTTTGTTACGGTATGACGTAGTCCAGAATGTAGTTTTGATAATATCGGTGCTAATTGTGCGGTTTTTGAAAGTCGTTATGTAAAATTAATTGTAATACAAAAATTTAAAGTTATTTAGGTCAAATTACTACGCGGCAGAATTTTTATTAATTCACTTTTATCCTCAGTTTCAATAAATGCTTTTTGTAAGGATTTAACGTTAACTTGAAGTTGGAAGTGCACTGATATATTTTTTTATCATTTGACCAAATTAATTTCTGAAAACCACACGGCGACATTACTTATTTTTTTAGACAATAAACTGATAATCACGAAATAATTAAAAACAACCTGTTAATACATAATAAAATTAATAAAGAGACCGATAAAAAATTGATAATTAATAATATTTATTAATTAATAACATAATACCGTCAAAAATATATATGTGGCAATTTTATTACGATCTAAATCGAAAAAATATCGACAGTAAGTATAAATGTGATAGGTCTCAAGCTATGGACGATTATAAATTATATTCACGATATGCAGTCCCAAATCACAATGATCAAAACTAAAGTTATATTAATTTTATTCATTACGATTAATTTTTAGTAGCATAAATGAACAAATTCGTAACGGCATATACATACTCGTATATCAAACTCAAGAGTTTCTCGCGTCGTTTGAAGCAGGAAAATACTAATAATCAATTTAAAAACCCTTAACTTTATTTCTTATTTTTCTGCATATTAAAAGATATTTTTGCTTACAAATTAAATCCTTGTTCACAGGAAAGAGCCTTGAAATATGTTGAGAACATCAACTCGGCTCGCGAAGTCTCCATTACTGACGGGATAAGTTTACTTGGCTCCGGGTCTCCTAGATCCGCCAGGTCCTATGAACCCTTGGCTGAGGAACCCAAAGCTAGGGAGAACCAAGTAGAGAACAGGCTGATTGACGCTGCTGCAGAGTTTCTGGAGAACCATGTCATCCAACTGAGGGTGCCGAAAAGCACCGTCGATGATGTGAAGAGATCTTTGGAGGAAGGTTAGTAATATTTGAACTTTTGCACTTAAAGTTGTTCAAAATGTAGTATGTGCACTCAAAGTCAACGAGCAAATTTACACAAATAAATCTGTGGTTATTTACACGTATCAAGTTTTTAAAAAGTTGCGATTATTATAAAGCTAATATAAAAAAAAAAAACAACTCAATCTGGACTAAAAGGAAAATCTTATTGTATTTATTATGTTATTTAAATTATTGCTTAAATTAAATCAAAGTTTACTTTTTTGTTACCTGAAATGGCTCCGCCTAGTGTCAATTCTTAAACTACCAAAATTGCTTTTGGTTTTGAGTGCGTCTGAAATTTTATTTTATTGTTTGTTACAAATTAGGTATTTAAATGGCAATATAGTGCACAACAATATTATTTAATTATTAAATAGCTTCAATCGACTCAATACTATCCTAATCCACAAAATACTACAAAGATCAAAACTATAAAAATTTAATCAATAAAAAATGGTTCAATATATTTAAAAAATGCTGCGTTTTTACTTTACGTCAAGCTTTCTAGCACAAAGAATAATAAGGGCTTGATGCAAGATATAATTTATTTCTTTATGATAATTTAAACATAGTTAACGCTCTTGTGAGTCTCTACATGTTTTTAACGAGTAGATTTGTTCAAAGGCGGGTCCGTAAGAGCGTAAAGTCTCACAGTTTCACGCTTATGAGCGTGATAATAAATTTTTAATAGTTCAACCTGTCTTGTGTACTAAATTATCAAACCTGACTACTAATTTTTTTTCTGGATTTCCTAGTTTCAATAATTATAATGAAAAAATTGGTAAGAAAAAAAAGGTAGTTTCTGTTAAAATGTTAGTTCAGTGACGTGTTTCACTACTTAATGTAAGAAAAATGTGTAACTTTATAATCAACTTAACCGCGGCATTTGTCTTATCATCAATGTATACAAGCTAAGTAGTTATTCAATATGATATTTAATCAAATATAAACAAAACCAAATTACTAAGTATTAAAACGAAGATAATGGAACAAAAATTACAAAGAATAATGACTTTCATACATTTTATCGTAAGATAATAATGATTTCTATTAAATAAATCTTATAACTAATAATAATGTATATAAAATTTGGGCTGTTTTTCTTATTACTAGATGAATTTCCGTATTTACCACGCACGGCTTTATTTACAATCAAATCATAAATATTAACTCGTAATTCAACATATTACAAACCATTAACAATCTACTACTAGCCTACATTATCATATATTATATTTGTAATAGGTCAATGGATAGTAATAATTTTACGTATGAAATCAAAATAGTTAAAGACCTAGATCCTAGAATAAAATTTCATGTAATTGTTAAAGTATGCTTTATCGTCACGCGACGCATTATTTTATGAATACAGACTTATAGCTGTATAACTTTTCAAACATAAATAAATAAGAAAAGTAGAAAATCTAAACGTGAAGGTAATGAATAAGGTTAAAGACGTCTAATTAATAAGTGTGTTTATGGTATCATTAGTTTTTATAGTATATTGCTCGCCGATGATAATAGTAAAAAACTTTTAAACGGGACTTTTTAATCTGGTTGTAAATAATCATTAGTATTAGTTTAGATTAACGTCTATTTTGTTGTATAATGGATTGTTAAATAAGTGTAATTTTGTTTAATGATAGTCCCAAAAAAATCAGATATCGTTTCCAGAGCATTTATATTGACGAACGCTTTAACTTTTGGATGCCTTTTAGATTTTTCTCAATATTATAAAACTATATCAAAACTTCTATAGGTACAAACTAAATCAAAATTTTCAGTTCAAATTTTGTTTATAAATTGATTCTCTCTCTTAAAGAAAATCTTGAAATAATACAGGAGATTAAAAATCATACATTTATTTCATGTATTTAGGAACTGCAGTTTATAAATATAAGTTATCTGAGCTGAAAGTATGACTATAAAGAGTATTAAAAAAAACATATATTTGATTGTTTAAACACCTGCTAACATATCAAATTCACATGCCGCCGAAAAAAGTTGTCCACAGTTTATAACTTTTCTGTAGAGTATATAATTGAAGCTGGTTTATGTTAGAGCAATCAAAACGCCTAATACCAAGTGAAAGTTTGGGAAGCCGAAATTATGAAACTTAATTATATTAAACAACGTAAGATGATTATAGGCACACCTAGTTAGGTTAATAACCTCCAATTTTATACTACCAAAATACAGCGTATAATTGTGAGAAAAAAATATGTGAAGGGACTTTTTCCTTTCATAAAGAGATACAAAGACATTTTTATTGAACTTAAAAATAAAAATGGAGAGTTATATATCAAGTTAAATACTACTTTGGCTATACTATATATATTTTCTATACGCTATATTTTCTGTAGGGTATTGTTAGTAGCCATAATGAAATTCGGGATAAATATTTGTAAAAAAATTATTTATGACGCCACATTCAAATATGTTTTCAGCAAGGTGCTTACGTTTTGATTTACTTGCATTAAGTAATTGTAGAATTTTTTATTTTAAATTACAATGTTATACAACAAAAACAAATATAATCTAAGAACACAGTATAATATGACCAATTTAACAGATCGAAGTAAAATAACACGTTACGAAATAACTCCGACAAAGTGTTAAAACAAAACGCAAACTCTAATAACCGTCATCTAGCAAATATCAAGCTTACTACCAGAAAATAGCATCCAGTTAGCATCATTATAAAATGAATGGTTTATTTTTTAACCAATCAGTCAAACTAACTAACCAAACATCATTATGTAAGACAAAATTTCGGAAGACGCTCTGTTGAAAAATGATAAATATAGTATCGCTTTGAAAAAAAAAACGCAAGTCACAGTATTTAATGCACACAAACTAGAAATAATTGAAGTAGTGAAAATTGGGCAGTTGAGTCCACGGTAAAGATGTCAAGCCTCCGTGAATGACTTTGCAAGCACTTACGTGAGCGCATGATATAAAAAGTAAAAAGTCGTTATATAAAACTGCACCGTCACAATTATGTCGGTTATAGCTCTCGCCAAATTATAAATTAAAAAAGTACCAAACCGGTCGCACGAGTACTTACGTATGAGAATATTTAAAAATAGAAAGTCGATAACGTTTAATCGGAATAATCGGCTCAGGATTACATGATTACAAAACCTTGCGACGGACATCCGCGAATTAGAACTTTAGCAGACGATACGACTAGAAATCAGACCCGAACGGGTTTAGTGAGTTTCTCTAACCTATTAACAAGAATATGGTGGAAAGCGGGCGAAGTGAGTCTAGTTTTTGTATAGTAGTACCTATCGTAAGTATGTAGGACTGTACAAGAGTAGTTCGAGAGGTCCGTGGCACGGATAATAACTCGGATATCGAGATTCGAGTAAAAGTTGGGGCTCCAGGCGGATTCGACTCGAAATATGGTAGGGGAGCTTTCGAATTGTGCCTAACGTCCGGAATCACTTTCTAGATTTATAAGGTACTTATGCAAACTGGACGTTACATGTTGAATTACAATGAAAGCGACATTGTTCAAATTTCAGTGGTTCGAGTCACGAGTGAACAGAATTCGAATAAGATTTCGAATGATTAACATGCGCTTGCGGTTGGCAATTTAAATATTTCGTGATACAATGTTCTATAAGGGCATATAGAAGCTGGTATTTGGACTAGCTTGGCCTATTTACCTAGAAAGTATAATAGTTTACCTTTCGTTAGGATTTAGTTTTATTTCTTTTTAGTTCTTCCAGTTCTCACTACATAAAAATATATTTTTTTAAGCTTCTCTATTCTTTCAGACATACCCAGAACTAGAATATCAAAAAATTATCTTATAAATAAATTACATAAAAAACTCAATATCTTACAAAAATTCGCGCAAACATTTTCAAGGTCTACCTTATAATATCATCATTTGTTTACTTCCAGGCCGTGGCAAGAAGAAGAAGCTGAAGCAGCTCCTTCCCATCCTCGCTCTTCTCCAGCTGAAGATCCAGTCCCTTATTCCCCTATTCTTGGGTATCATCGCCTTTGCCGCCGTCAAGGGTCTCATGCTCGCCAAGGCTGCTCTCCTTGCCTCCGCTCTCCTACTGCTGAAGAAGCTTTTATCCAAGAGCGAGCATCATGAAAGCTACGAGGTGGTAGCACACCCTCACCATGAAGAACACTACAGCCACGGCGGCGGCCATGGTGGTGGCTGGGGCAGGTCATCTCAAGACGCTCAAAACTTGGCATACAACGCATACTCTAACTGAAACGGTCAATGGCCCAAACAGCTGATCCAGAAACTTAATACAAAGTTTCGATCACAGATGTCACTACGAGTCCTTAATGTAAGATAGCGTAATCGTTCTATTTATTATCGTTAGTCTTTATCGGACCTCAGTTAAACGATAAATTAATTTATTTGTTAATAATTTATTTAAATTATTTAAAAGAGCGAGCGAGTGATTCTTGTCTAATATTTTCAGCATCATCTTTTCCTTCCATTGTACCTGTTTTGTTTTAAGTTGTATTTTATACTTTCATAGTACAAATAGTTTATGTTGATAAAGCTTTAATAATTATTATCTCATCCTTTACTTAGTTACAATTGTTATGTGTTCATCTGTCACTAGTCGTACATCTTATTTACTTATTTATCATTATATCATTTATTTTCGTACGTATAGTTTTATAACTTTTGTAAATATTTTCCATAATACCTTAATATGTGTAAAATATTTTTGATTGCATCTTCATTTGGTATATTTTTATTCATATTCATATTATTTAACATTAATATCATAATCATGTATATGTATAAGTATCTTATATAACGATATATATTTAATTTTCATTGGTGATGCTCCATTTTTCATCTTCTTATTTTCATTCTTAATAGTAATAATAACTTAAATTATTATGAATCCACCCAAATAAATAAAATTAATATCAATCTTTATTGTTTTGGTTTTATTGATTAAATATAAGCAACCTAGAATTACGAAATTGTGTTAGTTGGTTTGTTTGTCTCCGTAATAATAGATTCACAATAGGTCACCATAGGATGACCTTGTTTTTTTGCCCAGACGTAGATTGAAGTCCAAGAACTGACTATTTTAAATCTGATAAAATAAACTTTTGTCCTGGTAGTTCCTGACCGACAAAGCCAAGTGAGCAAAACGTCCATGACATTACTTTAACTTGATCATGTTAGTGGTATCCTAGTTAGTGAACCCGTTGACTCACAAGAAAAAGGCCGCGGGTTCAAATCCAGGTTCAGGCATGCGTGTTCAGGCAGACCTCTGTGTTTTTCACTCATGTTCATATTAAAATAATTAACACGTGTTACTTACGGTGAAGTAAACATCGTGAAGAAACCTGCCTGTCGGAGAATGTTAATAACTTTCAAAGAAAAGTGAAGTCCCCAACCCGCGATTTGCCCAGCGTGGTGGACTATGCCCTACACCCCCTTAATGGGGAGACCAGTGTCCAGCAGAGGGACGCTATGGGTTGATATGCAGTGTGTATGCCGCAAAGTCTGAACATGGCAATTTTCGAATTTCCGACTGTTGGGAATCAAATCCAATAGTTTTATCTTATTTCGGAGGCCAAAGCCGCCTAGGCGTCGCTGCGCCAGCGGAATAAGTAATTAAGTATGTTAATGCTTGTCTAGCTTTTAGTGCCAGCTTTATGCTTGAAATTTTCAATTCTTGATTAAATTTGGTATACAGTTTTCAGAAACTTAGTACGGATTTTTTACCACCGGGTATTTCGATTGGTTACGAGTATATTCCAAAGAAAAAGGAGAAAACTTGCTACGGCTCTATACACCGAATGGTTTTAATTATTTTAAAAATAGATCTGAATAATACTCGTAGCCAAGAAGTTATTAAGATAAGGTTACTCGTAATAAATTACTGTGTTCATTAGGTAAAAGAGAAACACTACAAATACAAAAAAAATTATTTGACATAAAATAAAGTATCACAAAAATAAAAGATCCAAAGACTCCAGAACTAGAAAATAGTGTGTTTCATTAGTCAATGTCTTCTCCCATTCGTAAAAATGTTATTGATATTGCAGTA
Source organism: Ligdia adustata (assembly GCA_947049295.1). Lineage (NCBI taxonomy): Eukaryota > Metazoa > Arthropoda > Insecta > Lepidoptera > Geometridae > Ligdia > Ligdia adustata. Next base: position 3,539,274 of record OX346236.1, on the reverse strand, counting down.
GCTATAAGTGGTGCCATAAATGTTTAACTAAAGTTATTCAATGTAATATTACAACTGTTAATAAAACTTGAATCAAGGCCAAGAATTACACAATATCTTGTACGTGCATGGTTGCCTGGAAGAGATCGCTTTAAGCGATAAGGTCGCCATTAGAAATGTAGCATATTTTTTGTATTGTATTTATTTAGACAATAGTGTATAAGCTGGTTTTTAATAAACAGTTGTCTTATCTTATCTTATCTTTTCTTATACAATACAAAAAATATAATACGAGTATAAGGTAATTTACGATATTTTGGTACAAAGTAGGAAAAATAAATAAAAATATTTACAAAATCAAATTACACTTTACTAATTATGTTCTGTGCAAAGAGTTTAATTATCTCTTAGAAATTAGACGTTAGAAACGATGAAGATTTCCATCCCAGGAAAACTTCCCAACTAATATCTTACGAATTGGTCTTTATACGACGATTTCTTTTTAGTGTTAGAGTAGTAATAGACTCAGGGCTGTAATTATTACCTTATGTTATTATTGTTTTATTATTTAGCGTAATATTAACAATATCTGGTTGCTTATGAGTAACCAATTGTAAAACCCTTTATATACTAACTAGCTGTACTTCTCGTTTTTACCTGCGATAGATATTTAATCATCCCATGGGAATATTTACATATTCCAGGATAAAAATTAAGCCTACGTATTAATTCGAGGAGAATTTCACACAAATCTGTTAAGTCGTTTGAGCGTGACGGAGTAACAAACAAACGAACACACAAACTTTTACCTTTATAATATTAGTGTGATAGGTTAATCAAAATGTCTGTAATGATAAGTTTAATTACCTACTGTGTAATTGAGTACAAAAAAAAAGTTTGAGAAAAAATAAATTTTCTAAATTTATGTAATCTACTTAGTATTACATAAATTTTGAAAAATCAGTGCAAAAGTTTCACTTTTAAAATAAAACAACTGAAAATGTTGTACCGGCACTTGCTGTTTCGAAATTTGTGTATAGTAGTAGTTACAGAGCAGTTATATTAAAATATCAAGCGTATCACGGTAAGGTAGTGCAAGGAAAAGTTTCATAAGCTTTTATACTTCTTTATAAGAAAAGAGGGATTTTACGACAAAAATACAAAATGGATCATGGTCCAAGTTCTTAGAATCAAACTCCTTGCATTTTAGTTTCCCTCCCAAAGGTGCCCGCATGTCGCATGGGTGTCGAGGCGGGGGCGGGCTCAGTAGCCGTAGCTTTGCCACCCACGATAAAGCTACGAGGCACCCGGGATGGGCCGCTGAACTAGGTTTGCCCTCTAAGCCCATGTAGGAGCGGCTACAGGAGGTAGGTTGGACTTAGGCGGGCTGCAATGTTGCAAGACGGCGCAGCCGAGGATGGGGCCGCGGCGGGTGAGGAGGTCAGTATTGAGGTACGGCGCTCTCCCTACCTTTCGTGGCCTTCACGGGGTCACCATCGTTTGATGGTGACGTGTGGGGCCGTCGCAAGAGGACCTCGGGCGTCTAGACACGGGGTCGTCTGACGCCCACACGGTGGTATGGTCCTCGAGATAGTTGCGGTGCATCATGTGTCTGGCGTACCGTAACGAGGGGTAACCCCGAGAGATGGGACTGGTAATGGACAGCCGCTGTGGGTCGCGGGTGAGTGCGACAGCATTCTCGTGTCCAGTTATCGGCAGAGAGTGACACCGTAGAGTTTTAGTGGGTAAGAGTCAAACATAACCGCTCTGCCTCCCCGTGGTGGAGATGTATGCATGCAGCATTTCTCCAAGTTAAAAAAAAAAATGGTTTACACTGCACGGCGATGGCCATAGCTTTATACGAAGCTAATTTTTAAGAAGGCTTTTACATAACTTTGGAAAATATGAAATACTTTTGTGAGAATTCTTCTTCTTAGATACTAAAACTCTATAGAATTAAAATTAAAGCGCTATCTACCTGCTACTCGCTGAACTTACGAAGTGAAAGGCTTTCTTTTGGTTCAAACACACCCATTTCCGTTTCGATGCTTTAGCAATCACAGCTAAAAAGTACTTACTGCAATCCTGTGCGAGATTTAATTATTTTTTTAACCGGCATTCACTGTTTTCATGAATAAATTATTATTACTTCTTACAGTATGTATTAACTTCATAACATTTAAATCTGTCTTAAGAAACTAGCACCATCTCTGTGTCACTCATGGAACTACGTTCATGGCCATATTTGTTTACAAACAGAGGAAAAGTTCAAGGTTTATCCGTTCATGTAACGGCGCTCGCGCTCGAGTCACTGAACTTGTACTCGCTGGTTTACCTTGAATGGTAAAGTTTTGCGGTATTTATGTTTGCTTAGATTATTTTGTTTAATTGTCATTGCTAAAAACTTTTACGTATTTTATATTAGGTACTTTAATAGTCCAATGAGTTAGTATACAAGCTGTCTTTTGGCAGCGATAAGGAAAACTATTTGTTCGAGTTCTTATAGTGATTGATAGATACTTTTCTGATGATGTCATAGAAAAAACTTATTAGAATAAAACTAATAACAACAGCAAATCAAAAAGAGCGTTGGTTGGTTCTCCTTGTACAAGAATAATTTTTTAGGTTATTGTTCTGAACCTAATCATGTCCTCATGCCGTCCTGCAGATGTTGAGATGCATAAAAATTTCGTGCTCTCCCTGCTGGTTACAATCTACATGAACCATGAAACACGAATATTGGAGAGCAATAGGCATTTATTTTCTAGTGTAGATAAGTACAAAGAAAGTCAAGACCAGGGCGCTAAAATTAAGCTACGGGCAATTACGTAGGTAATATACTTAGCTAAGTTTATTTCTTCCCTGAGCAGAATTTAACATGTTTAGTGAGTTTCTGTTTAGTATTTTGTTATTTAGCGATACGCATGTAGGAGATGCTTAGGTACTCATCTTTTACCAGAATCCCAATTTAATAAAGAATAACTCAATTAAATTTGGTTCTGCGAATTGAAAACAAATTTCAAATAACAGCTTTTAGATTTGAACTATGACAAAAAAATTACGTGTTAATAGATACGACAACGAAAAAGTAATACAAACACGCTCTGCTTATTTTGTTGGCCCTAATCGGCACCATTGTCTAAAGTTTAACAGATAAAACAAAGAAAGCAAAGAATTTTCCGGAATGAATGAACGTAAACGAGTCCCAAGGTTACTACTTACTACGGCCGCGACCGCGTGCTCGTTTTATTGTACCACGTTGCGACGAGATGGCGTAACCAGTGTCTTATTTTTATTGCCATGAAGTGAACTTGGTCGGTGGTCGATGTATTGTTAACAATTTTATTGCGTTGCATACCTAGTTTATTACTAGTATTGCGAACTGTTGAGCTCGCGACCACAGTAACTTTTGCGACCTTAATGATAATAATGTTTTCTGGTTATTAAGGACGCTATATAGTAGTGCTAATTAAATTCTAACATTTATGTCTAAATAAATGTTTCTATATATCTTTTTAGTATAAATATCTGTGATAGTAAGTAAACCTAAATGCCGGACCTAGCACTGGTTCTAACTAGCTTTTCCGCCCTCCTTTACCGGGATGCATTTTCTACTCTATGTTTGTCAACTGGTATGTTGACTCGTTTGAAAGTGTGTCTTTATAACTCTATCTCTTAGTAATAATTTTTATATCAAATTTTCTTATTAAATTGGTTTCAGTAAAAGTATTTTTACTACATACAAGGAAAAACAATCTAAAACAGCAGCAAAAGATTACAACACGCTCAAAAAAATTTTCGCTTGCGTTGAATTCTTTTTGTTCCCGATACGGTTTTCTTGAGTTGAAAGAAATATAACTGAAAAAAAAAACGATTTCTATGTTTTTCCATGGTCAGTAAAATAATTATCAATTTTAATTAATAACGCTTAAAAAACGGCTCCTGTAAGGAGAAATAAATCAGTATCGATACATTTTTCCGTATTCCTTGTTAGTTCTAAAGTTAAAGTTGTCTATTATTATTAATGTGAAGATCTTTAATTATCTAACCGAAAACCCTGCATAACTTGTAATTACCCTGTTGCTAAACTCATGTTTTTGCTATACTCTTGTCTTTGATACATTTTAGTTCTCATTGCATGAAGCAGACGTGACCAAAAGCGCGGGATTTCACCCGAAGTTTTCCTTTCTCTATGTAGAGGGCAAGACCTTCGCGATAGAAAATCTCTATCATAAATAATGAAACGATTTAAACGCATAATACTGGAATTAGTGAAATTATACTATTGTCTATGAACACAATAGTAAACTTTAAGTTTATGACGGATATCGTGAAATTATAATTACCATTGTATTTAAATATTGCACCTGATTGATAATATTAATACGAAAAACGTAAGCAAATCTAACCGCCTTTAGTTTAATAAGTTCAGATAGGGCCATTTTTGCAATATTTCATGACCATAATAAACTATAATTATTGATGTTATTCATTGCCAGAATTATTCAGCGATTTCTAGGATTGCGTGCTTCATTTTATCTAATTCGTCAACTCTTAGTGTTATGCTCGTTCAGAGATGAATCTTAAAGTTGATAAAAAATGTTTACTACGCCAATGTTTCTAACTTGTACCATAAAGATGAAAGCTCGCATTAATTTTACTGCAATGTTAATTATTCTAACCATTTATGCTATGCAAAAAGAGATTGATTTGTTTAATCATAGCTTTTATTTTATTACATCTTGATAAAAAAAATCTGTTTTTGAAACTGTCTATGCATTAAAATTTATATTAGTCTAGCGGTTTTACACTTTATTTTCATATTTTACGTTAACATATTTTGTTAACTGAATTTGAAGAGAAAGAAGACTAATAGCAATGCTCTAATAATTTATTTTTATTAGATTACTTGAAACACACTTTATTAACAGTAGATTTCATCGCTTAGATAGTATCTATCCTTGATGTAACCTAGCGTTCCTTAAGGGTTCTAGATCTTAGCATAGTATCCTAGTATCCATAATATCCTTTGGCATCAGGTGACGCTAGAGCCGCCCTAGATAAACATTACTATAAAAAAACTTAAGTGAGAGGTTCTAAGTATCATGATTTCAAATCACAACTCAACCGAAAAAATACTCAGATTACAGAAAGAAATGTAATCATGCGTTAGTTTACAAGAAATGAAGTAAGAACAATCATAAATAGTTCTTGAATTAAGTGTAACAAAACTCAGGAATTTGGCAGCGTATTATTTGTCAGCTTCCTAATATTTACCTGCTCCAATTCTAAAGCAATTCTTTAAATATTAAAAACTAAAGTAATTAAAATTTATGTTTTTATACGGATATACATTTCCGTAAAAAGAATAATTCGTATTATGACGTATTATTACTGAATATCATATAGTAAATTAAATGTAATTTAAGGTTTTAAGTTCATATTCAATAAAAGAAAATAAATTAAACAACAAGCATGTATTGAAACTTTATTTATCAATAAATTATTTCTCTTAAAATCCCATAACTTAATATTAATGAAATGTACAGATATACTTATCATAAATAAAATGCATAACAATTAACAATAGTGAGATAAATATCATGAGAAGCCCATGGGCCAGTATAAATATTACATAAATGTAAATATCATTATATTTATATACATAATAAACTTATATCTTATGAATTATTAAAGCCAGGTACTGATTTACTACCATACATACAATTGCTAAACTAATATACACAGATATATACATACAATACTCTTAAGTATACATAACAGGCGATACTATAACAAAAGTTACTAGTACATGAGCACCTCATAAAGGTATACAAAAGTGACTAAGGAAAAACAAATGGCTAAACATCATTCAGCATAATAAATACAATCGCTCTTCGCACTTGCACACAAGTATAACTGGAGAAAACATCGCATCGAGGTCGTTGTACTAGGTCGGCTATTGAGGCTTCTGCGCCTGGTACGCCAAGCTTTGAGCTTCGAGCGATCTGCCCCAGCCACCGCCACCGCTATGCCCTCCGCTGCTACTACTCGAGTAGCTTCCTCCAGAATCACCGCCGTAACCACTTGTACCACCGTAGTCGTGACTGGACGTGTGACTCGAAGTGTGATGGGGATGCGCCACCACTTCGTATGTCACGTGTTTCTGCTGTCCCAGTAATTTCTTCAATCCAATTATCGCTGAAAGCACTAACGCCAACTTTCCAATCAACAGAGCCTTTCCAGCAATTAGAGCAATCGCTCCGATAGCCAGCGGCATTAGAGCCATCATTTTCAACGCCATCGCTGCGATGATAGGTCCGATAATCTTGGCTGCTTTCTTCTTTTTCCCTCTTCCTTCTTCGGTGATTTCATTGTCTTCTGTGAAGGATGACACGGTGTCTTCTAAAGCTCTTCCTGCACTGGTGACAGCATCCGCAACATCCGAGCCCTTGACTTCAATACGTAGCGAATGGGTGTCGAAGTAGGTTTTGAGTCTCGTCACAGGATCCAAAGACCTTGGTGCTCCAGTTTCGACAGGTACATCCGAAGCTCTGACGACCGTAACTCCATCCGTGAGTGAGAAAGTTTCCTTTTGGCCGATCATCTTGTCCAGGAACGTGAAGAATTTGTATTTGAGGCATGTCGTGGAATCTTTTCGGAAGCAGTCACTGACGGATTCGATATCGTTATCCGTGTGGCCCGAATCTTGGGCTGGAAGAGCGAAACACGCTGCCGCGAGCGCGAGGTAAATGCCGGTCCTCCACATAGCGCGTCGGATTTGAACTGTGCGCCGGCGCCCGGCCGCGTCATCTTAAATACCGCCCGCACCCCTCGTTGGCTTTCGTAGTAAAAACTATCCGAAAACTGGACTTTCTCAGTCTGGGAGTAAAAGTAACGTCCAGGTTGAGTAACGTTGCGAAAGGCTGCGAATCTAGTGTCATGTTATGCACTTGCACTATGATGAATGTGAACCGTTTTGGCGGTCGAGCCTCTTCACGCATTCCGAATACAATTGACATACTGAACGCAGGGAATTCCAAGAACTAAAAACCTCGGCCTGAATCATAGGTAAGCTTTTATGTATAAAATTATAGTTACGTTATATCCCGTTTAATAAAGGAACGACCTCATTTTTCTCCGTTATGCAATCCTTACATCACCTTTTTGTCAGCCTTTTTCGTCTCATCATATTATCAAATTAAAATACCGATCAGAAAATTATGAAGAATAGTCAAGTATTAATGCACGCAAAACAACTACATTAAAAATATTAACTATTTGGGAATATGGTACATTTAGGACAGTGCTTAAAATTTGACGACGACCATTATCAAACGTTCTTCAATAGTTATCAGATGATTCATATAATATAAGTAATTAAGCACAAACAGCTGATCACTCAAGTGTTCATGTCATCTTTTTTGTGTACAATTTCTAACCTTAATCTGATTGAGAAGTGGTTGACCTGTTGACCCTATTTATGATGTATTAAAATGAGGGTCTTGACTGAAGACAGTTGGCTGGTTCATTCGTAAGTTTTTTGTAGTAAGTCTAATTATTTAGTATGATTGGTATTTAAGACAGCAATTTTATAGTCAAATCATAATTAAGTTGCTGTACATTTAAAGATTATTAACGATTGCACATAATTATGACTGTAGTATTTAGTATTTAAACAAGCTGATAATGTTCTTCGCCCATTAGATAAGAAAAAATAAACCATAAACCAAAATTACTCTATAAAAAAAATGGTTTCTATCTATGTCAGTTGTATAGGTACGGTGCTTTGACATTTTCGACAAAAATATACTCTTCTAAACGGACATGCGGTGATCCATCCTTTTTTCAAAAATAAATTACATAAAGAGTAATCATACCGTTAAGGGTTTTAGGTTTTACTTATATCTAAGTATGAAAAACTTAAATATCTTTACAATATATTACGTTATAAGGCCTACAATTTGCACAGAGATGCCAGTTTTCATATAAATAGCTATCGATAAACATAAATAACATGTTATAAAGGTTCAAATTACCGATCAGACAATTTACTAGCCTTACTTTCCTATAACAAGCACATTTTAAACTTTCCTAAAGGCTCGTTTCATAGAAAAATGACCACTACGTTATTATTGTTATTATACTAGCTTTTGCCTGCGGCTTTGCCAGCGTTATGTTTGTTTTCCCGAGAAAACGCAGCATATACTCGTAATACTCTTCGGACCTTGCACTATCTTTGTGAAAAGAATCTAGTCTTTCCGTCACACACTTACTCAGGAAAGACGAGCAAAGAAACCAACAAATGAATGTGATTTTGACTCTCCCCAAAACGTCAGCAATCATTTGAAACTAGGCACACTCATCAAGGGCTAATGAGAGTGCAAGGCAAGGTATAGTTTGTTGCATTATCCTCACCAGGTTCTTCATTATTAGTAAACTTTTCATATAATATATCTGATTTTTAATTCGATTATTTACCTTTCTATACGTATTAAAAAAAATCTCAAGTTCCCTTGATTTTATATCTATATAAAATTTATTTATAACGTTTTTGGGCTATTTAAAATTAATTCCGTTTATATATGGTACCATACAATAAGTATGATGGCCTCTGATAAGTTTAAAATTTACCGACTTATGAAATAATCAAATATGGGTTGAAAATAGATCCTATATCTTGTCAAAGGACGTAGTGATATAAATTAGTCTCAAATCAACTAATAATTAAACTGATGATTACTTTATTAGTGTTTCCAAACAAATTTAGACCAACATGATAAACAAGTTTCATCTCCAGATCATCATCAACAGACGTATCATTGTACCTGATGAAGTTCAAAACGAATGCTAACTAAACTACGACAGATGATTAAATACAGTAGATAATGTAGGTTCCTCATTTCAGCTTGTAATCGTCGCACCTGGTATAAAACCAGGTGCGACGATTGATTTGTTTCGGAATTCACACGGAAAATTCTTCGTTCTTCCATTTTGTTTGGCTAATTGATAAGCCGTACGGATTTTGCCGCAGAAGTCCGACGCCACAGGTCGAGATAAAACTAATTAAGATCCGGCATCAAGTTACGATGTAATTATAATAAAGATTTAAAGTGTATCTATCCTCATTATTTGTGTATTAGAACGAAGTCGTTCTAACATTTTCTATTAATATAAGCCAGAGGCCGTCCCTAGCTAATAATAATATAACGTACAAAGCCTAATTAAACGCATGCCATCAAACATTCTCTTGGTTTTGAATCCCAATGAGTAAATCCCTGACGTAATAAGAAAACATCCGGCAACAGACCTGCAATAAAGTAAAGTCGGTGCAAATTCATACCAAAGTGTGTCGTTCTAGAGCGCTTAATGTTTACCATGGAATATTAGTACCTAGATGGTAGAACCGTTGTATGATAAAGTTTCATATATTATATAGAAAATTAACGCGAGTTTGATTCATATTGTTTCAAAAGACGGGTTTTCACGCGTACCTGAAAAGTCCTACTTATAGTGACACGTCTTGTCATCGTTGAGGACACGAACGACTCATTTCATCCCTGATGAAGTTCACCGAATGTGAACGAAACTCTAGTTGGACCTTTCCGACAATCAGGTATGCGTGAAAACCTGTCTTATTAAACAATATAAGTTTCATATATTTTATCTTTTGTTACTTTGTTTAAAAATCGATATGTCATACGAGCACACATCATAAAAACATATTATGTTATATAACAGATTTTTTTTCTGTTTTGTGTATTATCTAAATAGTCTATCTAACATTTTGGCAGACTTTTTAATATAAGGCAGTCAGGCATTTTTACCAGCAGTTCGCACAACTACGGAAAAATAGTATATTCCGATTTTTTTACATATTTGATTACGTGCGGGCAGACAGTTTGCTAAGCATATTTATGCCTGTGTTAAGAAATCCCGATTGAATACTATTGTGGCCATTCTGCCTGTTACTGATATTCCACGACGCACAAGACGCAAATTACATCGACATAGTAATATACAGTGGCAATGAAATGGGAGAAAATAAATTCTAGATTATGTTCCAAATAGCTAACGATTAGTATGAATGTTCGAAGTTTATTTTTGTTTGCTGGATATAGTGAGCTTGATACTTGTAAGCTAGTGCAAGTTAAAAGTCAAGATTTATTTATTATAATATATCTCTAACTACAGTATTTTTAAAGACTCCTGAGCTACGAAGTCAAGTTAAACTCCAAGGCCTCGAGCATCGGTTTTCTATTGGTTATAGGTACATTTCTAGGATTTTATTGAATACCGAGGGTATTACAAAATTACCTCGTTTTATCTACAGGTATATTAGAAGATATGCTGCCACTGCAACCGAATACACGTATGAAACTCTTTACATCAACTGTTAATGTACGAACTACCAGATTGTGGAACTCATTACCGGCTTCTCTGTTTTCAGATCTGAGTCTTTGAGACTGGCGAGTGAATCGATTTCATCTAGGCAAGCGTGCCACATCTTAGGCTGCAACGGTGATTTATTTCAACCGAAATACGGCCAAAAGCAAGTATGTTTCAGTAAAATAAATCATTTGACTCTAAGTAAATGTATTTTAGGCGAGAAAGAAAAATTGCCATGGCGTGGTAAAATAGTCTTTATTCTATTTTTTTATTGATGAACTTTTTATAATCAAAAAAACAAACAAGTATTAAACTTCTAGTACAACTGACGGTCTTATCGCTTCCACTTAATACTATTGAGTGTACATATTTAACTACATAGCAAAACAAATATATTTTCTGAGTATCTCACACATTGGCTTATGTCGAGGTATTTCTACCTCGACATAAGCCAGTTAATTAATATTAATTATTGACATTAAATTTACTAAATAAACTCAATAACGTTTAATAGGTATTTGTTATACAAGAGTGCAAAGTTGCTTTTTAACCGCGTGCTCACTTTTGATGACAGAGCAAGCGAAGGATTCTAATTTTTGAATCACGAACGCATCGAGTGATTCAAGAATTAGAGCGTAAGCGAGGGAATTAAAAGAACACAAGGTGAAAAATCTTTCCACTCGAGTGCAACACGTAACGTTTCATCCCACCTCAGCGAGGAAATGACTACATACGAAAAATAAAAATACAGCATAAAGGTTCCGAGTCTGAGTTTTTAACAAAATATTCGGCACCATAGAGGTAGAAGTAAATAGGTTGAATGAGGTTTTTAATTCACAAACTTAGTGCACACGATATTCTAAATTTAAATTTACTTTATCCTCTAGCGGATAAAAACGGCTTTTGAACTCAGATATCGAATAGCAAAAATAATCTTTCCGACATGGTGGGATGAAAAATATTAAGTCATCTATGTGTGAGATAAATCAATGTATTGTTGTCTTGCTTTTTAATTTATTGCTTTTTTGATTTATTTATTTCTGTATATGTACCTAATGACAAAAAAAACTTTGTCGTTGAAATGTTCATGCAATACGATGACAACTTAGTAAAAACACTGAAAAAAAAACTAAACTACGTGTGACAAATCTTTGAGAAAAAATATGAAAGGTTACTCTAAGCTGCGATCAAAAGCGAGATGCCGTTATTTTGCGTACAGAATAAAAAAAAGTTGCTAACTAACGAGACATGATACTAGATGACTTCACATAACTTGCATTCACTCGTGTTTTGGGAATTATCGTCACTATCCTTTCACTTTTTGTTGAGTTCAGTGACTTAGATGTTTTTTTTGGGGTTCCGTGCATGATAATATACGAGTAAATAAAAAATCACCGATTCCAAAAAAAGAAGCTCTATGATTTTTCGTGTACGTTCATCGACATTTTCGCTAACTGAAAGGTAAACGAGAAGGTTGCAATATCATCAAATCAGGATCTAATGATGGAACCTCAAGTAATCGAGAAAAAGCTCACTATCAAATCAATGAAATCAAATGTTAGGAAATCTTGTGAGATTTTGACCCACTTCCCAATCTTAATGCGTAAAGAAAAACAATCTGAAGGTGCCCAAGTCAAAGTCAAATCATTTACCTATTAGAACTGTGTTTGTAACTTTAATTAAGCTGAAAATATGAGCTTCGTTTTCCCTATTAAAAAATTAAAAAAATATTCTTTAATTTCTAAGCCGACGGTTCAACTGTAATTTGATTGGGTCAGTTTTAGCTCCGAAGTCACTTATCTCTCGTTTAATCAGCTTGAAGTTAATCTTCATATTAATAATAATCTTTTAATCTTAGCTTGAAGCATATTCACATGCCTAGCTCAGGCAAAATAGGCAGAACTGTTAAATTATGCAAGATTTGTACTTTACCCTATTTTGGTGAATAAATTATCTGAATTTTTAATAATTACTATTCAATTAGGAAATATTCAATTATAGCTGAACCGTTCATCCGAGTATTGAATATTCACTAACTGCACGGTTTTTCCTAGCAAAAAGCAATTTTGGTATAATACTTAGTTGACCACAATAATTAACGTTATGCGCATAATAACGTTTACATTTTTGCTTTTACAATCTTTGTCTCAATTAAAAATGTTGGTGTTGTTTTGTTTTTATTACATACACATGTTACGCTTTTGAATTTTGGTGTTAGGTAATTTAAACAGTGTTTTTATGCATTGAGTTGCAGTGAGAGTTTTAGACTGGTTGCTCTTTGACTATCTCTCAAACGTATAATTTATATTTAAGAAAATCAGTTTAGTATGTCACAGTTACTTTCTGTCTGCATTTTTTTACTTAAACATATTTTAATTATAATTTATTTCGACTGGTTCAAGGCGAAATTAAGAAAAATGCGTTATAAAGTCTTATCAAGTATAAATTAATGCAAAAAATTTTTGGGGTTTTCAAGTAAAGATACTTTTGTCAGAAGTTTCCAGAGGCCTGTGAAAAGACGTATTATCGATATTCAAAGTCAATTAACCAGTATTTACGATTTTAATGACGTCATTCAGTTAAAACCAAAAAGTAGAGCTAAGGGTAAATTTTATTTGTACATATCAGGTATCATCCCGTTGCGTCTTTGTTGGACACGGGTCTCTCCTATGAAGGGGTAGTGTAGGCAATAGCCCACTACGCCGGCTAAATTGCGGGATAAGATTTACTCATATTCAAAAATTATTACGCTTTTCTGACCAGCAGGTTTCCTCACAATATTTTCGCACGCCGATTAAGCATACGTGCTAATTAATTGATAAAGTGCATTAGTGGAAAACAGAAGCTTACTAAGCTAAAAAGCTTCGTTTTTTTTATGATAAATAATGAAATACTAGTACAAATTTTTCTCATCAATTTCATGTTTCGTTTGATTACAATATAGTATTAATCACGATTCTGTGTTGTGCAATGTGTAGAGATTACTTCAAAACTACAAAACATAAGGACTAACATATACATTTCACTTAAACATGTATAATTATCTAACATCTTAAAGCTAGACCAGACGGATGCGGAAATGCGCATTCTATAACTTATTATGTAACCAATACTGTTTAAATTATATACTAATAAAACTACTTTTCGAAGCTAACATCGAAACTGGTTTTACGTATGTCTGGTCCAAGTCTACCAGTCTGTTTGCCAAATCTAATGATGCGTTGTTTTCACACGTGGTTGGTAATTTTCGTTCAAATATTTGCAGTTCTCGTAAATTGTTTACTTTCTTCCCAAAAAGGTCAAATTAGTCCATTCTACTGTATTTTCTTGTTTTTACGTTTTTTATCTGATTTCTTAATGGCGGCTGGACCGATTTAAAAAGCTACTTTTTATTTGAAATATTAAGAAAATTAAAACTTGAACAACAATATTAGGCGTTGAATATCCTAAAAGCTTCTCTGAGTAAATCCTGTAGGGGTTTACTATTATTACACCATCCAAAATCCTTAGAGATTTTCGCTAGGAATCAATGCAGAGCTTATAACAGCTCTGAAAAACGAATCATAAAATTTTGATGGTGTAATAATTATAGGATGTAGAGGGTTATTGAAAACGGAAGTTATATATTTTTTGAAAGATATTTTTCTAGTCGTTAATTGATTAACATGTTTCTTTAAATTATTTAAACTATCTAACGTTACAACCGTATGTAGAATTAGCATCGAAATTGAAAGTAGCATTAGCCAGTTTTGTTTTTGCTTTATTTATTTTACTAGCATACGTTCAACGAAAGTGGTCTAGAAATTTGTAACGTGTTTAGCAAATTGCATGGTATTAAACAAGATTAATTTCAAAATCAAGCTCCAGTAAGGTTTGAATAAGCACTCTACGGTATAATTATCAAAAAAGTCCCAAGCAAGTTGATTCTTTCCTACGGTAAATATGGTTTAATAAAAAAAATCTAAAGGACATCATCATTGGCAAAGATTTTCTTACAGATCACACTGGATCTTTAGTAGGTAGGTTGAAACATTTATACTTGTCCCAGTTATTGCAATGAGGCAGACGGGATTGAAAATTCCCATCTGCTGTTAAGTCTGTTATTTATCAACTGTGTCCTGCCAGGGTGCCCAAGATACAGGCTTTGCCTAGTTTGGAGCCCGCTGCTAAGTCATGCTCAATTGTAGATGTTACTTACTCTGTTTGTGTTAATCTCGATTTAGTTTTAAGTTTTCTTCCTTTGGCAATAAATCAGCATCATCATCATCATCATCATCATGCTACATTTTTGGTGTATACGGTGTTATCGGTTAGGGGTGTGCTGAGCCGAAAGGGGGTCACTATACTCATCCTAGGGAACAACTTTTACTACGGGACCAACTCTGAATTCGAGAAAAAGAAATCAGCCGTTTCATACATTTTGTCGACGACCGATAAACCTTTTTGTATGGAACAGCTATTTTTTTTCGATTTCAGAGTTGGCCCCATAGTGAAAGTAGTTCCTTAGGATATGTATAGAGACCCCCTTTCGGCTTAGTACACCCAAATTATACAGGAACAACCAAACGTAAGTCGGCTTTGCACTTACTCAATAGAAGTAAAACAATGTAATCAAAATTTTAGTGTAGTATTTTTGTAGTGACAATAAAGAATTATTATACAGTTTGTTTTACAGTTATACAGTTGATCACGTCTTCTTCCTGTGTTGGGGTATGTAAGGACCACATGACTCCTCTCTCCTGTTTCTGTCCTGTCTCATTCTATTATACCAATTTTAGTAGCTGATTTTTGTCAAAACGTCGTTTGCATTCGAAAACAACTTCTCAGGGCAGCTGACCCGTGAAAATTATAAAAATGCAAGAATAATCACTTTACCCTGTTTACCATGACACGATTTATTAATAAAAACACGACTGGAGCACCAAAGGCATTAATTTGCCCGTAATGGGAAGTTCACACCAGACACAATGACGAAGCGAGTAATTGTACCACTGGATCAGGTAACTGGATCAGTGTGAACTTGTGGACAAATCGATGCAAGGTTACGAAAGACTGTAATTAATTTCTTTTAAAATATTAAGCCTACAATAAAGATTATTCAAAGCTATAAAAGTTTTTGTATCCATCGTGAAGTGATAAAAAAAATTTTAATTGGAAAATTAACTTCTAAATTTTAGAATGAATATCGTTTTGTGAATACGAGTCAGCTGCGATCCCCTTCCCGGTAGATAAAAAGGCTATTCTGGGCACACGTAAGCTAATCTGAAACCGGGATTATATAATCTAGTTTCGGTATTTTTTGCCCGTCGTGAAAGGCAACTGAAAAAGAGCCTTTAGATTTGCTAGTGATAAAATTTGGAAATTTGGTAATCCTCATCTTTCCAGGTGAGAGTTGAAGGCGTGGTATTAGTCAACCCATCAAGGTGAACGCATTGTAGAAGAAAATTTTGCAAAATTCCCGAAAAAAATATTAGGTTCTCCTTACAAAAATTTGTCACGTGATCGGTCAAGTAGTATGGAAGACACAATAGTTTCTTCTTAAATTTTGCAATATTTTGTTTTACAATAGGTTTACTTTGATAGGTAGACTAACACCATTTAGTATTGTCACGCCTTTCTGTTACACGTTGTATATCAGTTTGCAATCTCTACATTAATTTCCAACTCTACAATCAAGATATAGTGATATGGTGACAGTTGAGTTTCCAACTGTAATGCGTGTGTATTATACGTCTATTGTCAAGGTGTGTGTACACTAATTTAGCCTCATTAAAACCTTGTTTACACTACGCAAGGGATTCAGCGACCCGCGACATATCCAGCCAGTGAGTAAGGAGAAAGTAAGCGAAAGTTGGGATTATAGTGGGATGTCTGGGAACTGGAAAGGCTGTACTAATTTGTAAGAGGATGTCTTCATTAAATCAAGTATGAGTTGATTAGTGTAAAGCATTCATTTAGGAAAACTAAATATTAGATAGATAGATCAATTCTTTATTGCACAAAAAAAAAATTAAAACAAGAAAAAAACTAACAAATATAGTACTACAAGTGGCGGCCTTATCGCTAAAACCGTATCGCTATCGTTACCAGAATAAAAGCGTAAATTGTCATTATAGAAAAACAGAACACACAGCGCATCATAACCTTTGGACCTTGTTTTACTCATGAATCTAGAATAATGTTTGATTCAGTAAATTGAGTAATCATGGATTAAGTTAATGAGTAGCCTAGTCGGTGAACCCTATTCATCTCAAGTTTAAAAGTAGTGAAGGCGAGGGTCATGTTTCTACGAGCTTTTCATTCTAAGTATATTATTATCATAAATTACCCTTAAAAGCAAGCTGTCTTTTCGAAGTAGATTAAAAACATACGAAGATAAATAAAACCTCGGCCCACAATTTGGGTTGCGTTGTGCATTATGGCCTCCTACCACATTGAAATCGACTCTTTTACATAAAATATAATAATATTTCAAATCAATTCTAACTCGGATCTCTGAAAAATCTGAAACTAACCATAAATAAGGTTCCGACGAATTGAAAAAATGTTATTTTTTTAAAACGGCTGAAAAATAGGGTTTGGATCTTTGTATCTCGTGATCAAAATTAAATTACTCGTAGCCTCGTATTTCAGAGCATCGTCTACAAAAAGTTCTTTATAAAGAAAAATGATTACCAACTTCCGACGAAATTAGATTCCATTAGTTTCTAATTAAAATCAAACCTTTAAACCTAATTTGACAAAACAAGAGTTTTTCAAATCGGTCCAGCTGTCTACGAGAAATCACGGAACAGACATAAATAACAGTTGAATGCGCATCTCCTTCTCTTTTGAAAAGTCTGTAAAAAGTAGTGTACGATTTAGGGCACGAGTAAATTGTCTGATTTTCACTAGCTCCCTACGAAAGCTGTAACTTAATAAACTCTTAAAGCTCGATCAAAAATGATGATTACACGACATTACGACTCACACGCGCCGATGGAAAGTTTTTTTTAGTAAATTCACACGTTTCAAATGAAATTTGATTGTTATCGTCCAGATGAAATTGTTAGATGGCTGTGAATCGGATACAAAGAAATTGTTAGAAATGCTAGAGAATTTTAAGTTAAAAGTTATTTTTCAAGAGCGAGCGCTATTACTGAGTTTTCATAAAATCATACTGCAATTCAAACAAATACTCCGTAGTGATAAGAGTGATAGTTTTTTTCTTACCATGACGTATTTTATATATTTATATAGTAATTGTTTTGTTTAGTTCTTATTAGAATTATACTATGGTTGCTCGAATTTATAAATTCTTCATATTCCTGTTTTTTCCTTACACTTATTAATAGTCTAAACTTGGCACAACGGTCGTGGTCATATTTAGGTTAATCTGACCACTATTACCTACTTGAATGATGGGATGATGACGGGCGTTTGTTTGAAAATTCATTGATATTACAGTTTATATCAAATATGAATGGGTTTAAAGGTCCATTTATTTCTTGTGAGAGCCTCCATCTTTTGACCACAAATTATCTATACTTCTCTAAACACATACATTTCCTAAAACAACAATTCACAACACAAGATATCAACGACATACATGCAGTCGCAAGTGGCATGGATGCGATTAGTGAAGAACCGAGTCGAGAAAGCTATACGTGCTTATTTGCGACAGTAATCACAGAGAATGATGATGGTTGATCGTGGTTGGTAAGGTCAATGCAGAGATTACTGAAACAAATAGTTTATCCAGATGGATGCCTAATTTTAAAGCCCGAAGAATTGGTGTATTTGCTGTAGAATGAATTATACTTAACATTACTGCAATAAGTGTAGAGATTTTAACTATTCGTTCCATGATGCCTCATGTAACAATTAAATTGAAGAACTCGAATAACAGTAAAGTCATAGTAAGGAATACATAGTATTGAAAAGAATAATTTAGAAATACGAAGTGTACTTAAAGATTTAGATAGAGTACAAAACCGATTTAGTCTATCTATAGTTTTAAAAAAACAGTGTCTTGATCGCAAAACTATATTCTATTTCATAGGACAGGAATCAATTTTTAATAACAGTTTAAATGCAATTATTTTTTCAATATTCAAATAATAACTGCAGTTATAATAACTGATTAAAATATTATATTCATTAGCAGAGTAAGTCAGACGAAATTTGTCAACGTAAAGTTTTCTAAAATGTTTTTGTTGGCAGTAAAAAATATAGTAAGTGAAGTAGAGATTAATATAAAGACAATCTGAAGTCAAGTAAAAGTATTTATCTCAAGGTCGTAAAATACTTTAACAATACAATAATTAGTACTCTTTACTCATAAAAACTCTAACAATGAGTTTGAATAAAAACAATGTTGATACGTTAATTATTGAAATGTTCTTTTAATCGTTAAATTCCATAGTAACAATAGCAAAAGTGTGTAAGAATGTTTTTTAAGGTTTTTGCGTTTCGTTGTCGCATATGGAAACCAACTTCAAGTTTTGATAGATTTGCCTGGCTACCTGAGTGTTTAAACTGGACAATTTTAGAAAGATAAGGTTTTTGGATGTAAGATGTAATAAAGCATTTATTGTTTTTATTTAGTTTTCCATGCAAGATTTGTAAGCAAGTATATCTAATCTAATCTAATTGTTATTTTTGATAACGTAAGAACGAATTTGTCAAATTACATAAAATTTTGAAAGTTTTTAAGCCGTTAATAATGTAGTGAGCAATAATGCTCTTCACCCTCTTCATAATGCACACCAATGAAATAAAATAATAATGAAATAATCTGCGGGTTGAAGCAAAAGTTTTTTTACAATATTATAGAACTCAATTGTGTGGATTAATCATTTTAGTATAAAATTCCACCGTCTTGGTTTTTGTTTGCGACAATATGTCAGAGAGAGTGAAATTGAAATGGTGATAGAAGTACGTATACACGCATTAGCCCTTTCTCACGCCTTTCGTCGGCTTATTAGTTGGGTTTTTGAACAACATGTTATTGTATGGCACATTATTATGTATGTATAATCACTTTCTAGAGTTGTTATTATGAATTATCAAGTTTTCCATGTAGTTGATTACAATGGTAATTATTAACTAAATACTATTCCTAAAATAATAAAAAATATATAAAAAATATAAAATTCAATTAATTGGTATTATTTTTGATAAAATATTTAAATACAGACCTAAAAAAATAATGCAGTCTAAAAATAAGAATGGTTCTTTACTATATATGTATATTACTGTGCAAGTATAAGTTTTTATTTTAAATCTTTGATAATCTTAGAAGTATTCGATTCACTCGTAATGTTTCGTACGAGTTCTTAGAACCTCTAAAATACCAAGACAAATGCTAGAGGTTTCACGGACTCATAGTAGTGTAGATTATCTCTACCGATTATCGTGTCAGTCTATCATAAAATACCTGAAATCATGTAAAATGACAAATAATGCTGGGCTCGCTGCCCTCTGGTGGTGGGTTGGAGAATTTGTATTATCTGTAGATCTTAAATGGTCTATAGGTAATCTTTCTGTTATAGTTTTTGTTGTTGTAGTTAGTCATTTTGCTTGTGATCAAAAAGTCACTCTCTTAAATAACAGAATAGAAACCGATGTGTATTAAAGCTTAGGCATTTATTAAAGACAATACGGTATACGCCTTATTTGAAATAATAAAACGACGTGAGGTGTGACCTGTTAAGGGTGTGATGAATTATGTTTCAATGAGAAGAATGTCATATGCCTGTGCTATGGTAACCTGATGACTGATATACATACTTATATACATAATAAATACCCAGACATGGGTCAAACAGACATGTAACGGTTTATTTGATTATTTTCCATGGGTTCAAGGAAGGGTTCAAACGAGCAAGGTGTCGGAACGAGGCCGAAGGCCGAGCGACAGCACCTTGCGAGCCTGATGGCACCAGAGCGAGGCCGAAGGCCAAGCTACGGTTAATTTGGACGATGCATGAGGGGTTCAAAGTGGGGTTCAAATTTTTAGATGGTCCGATTGCGATGAAATTTAAGATCTAAGGCTTTTAAAAAGTCCCTTAAATGTGGATAAAACCATATTATCCACTGCCACATTGAACCATAATACTTTCTCACGAACATGAAAAACCAGCCAGCAATCAGCAACCTAAACACGTCATCAACCATCGATCGCAATGAATCTAGTCGAACGGCAATTTGTTTGGAAAGCGAGAGCTGGCTATTTACCTCGAAACATAGTAACCGGACTCGAGCGCGCATTACTAGTATGTATAGCTTTTACAGTTGCTAGCTGGATAGTTAAAATGTACTGTATGTTTGAAAGCGTATTTTCATAAATACTTAGCTTAAAAACAACAGATAAAATACTATCCTATAAGGAAACTACTGTGAAACATTTTAACTAGTACTCGTAGAAACATTTTAACGACAACCAACTGCTTGTTTATTTTAAATTTATTATTGTATTTTAGCCCTCGACGCAAAAACAACGGGGTGTTATGAGTTCGACCCTTTGTCTGTGTCATCGTAGCTCCCAAAACGGTTGGACTGATTTTGATGTTGTTTTTTTTTTGTTTGAAAAATGTATTAGTCGAGAGTGTATTAGTTTTTAGCTATGTTTGATGACAATCGGTCCAAGATGGTCGCGCCGTCACAAAACGTTACTCTACTTGCCTACATAATTTGGCCATAGGTATTATTACGTGTCCATTGGACTGTTAAAAAACAAAAAAACTTGCTGGTTTTAAGAAATTCATTTATTTATAACACCAGAGGTAGAAAGCAAGCTATTGATAGAAATTAAAGATTTTAAACTTATATTTTTCAAAGTGTGTGTGAGATGTTTGATTTTCGGAGCTTCAATATTATTTTCTCCACTATAACAACTTAACTTACGGATTTCCTATGGTAAAATGATTGCCTCAAGCGCGTACTAATATAAAACACCCATAAGGTAAACATAATGGTCCGATTTCACGCAAAGTGCGTATATCCTGGGTAGGAAGCGATCATTGCGGGAGATCACCGAGCTACGTACGACAGTTTTCCGACTTGAACCGGACTTGGTACAGTCATAAACACAAATGTTAACAATGCGGGTCAGTAAATAGCTTCTAAAAAAAATTTGAAAAAATCTTAAAAATTTGCGAATTTTAGTGACATAGTGCTTGTAGCTATAATTATTTAAAACGCGTCGTTCTTAAGTTTTCTAATTTATATTTCTGTTATTTGTAATTGGCTATTTTATTAGCTGTGTCAAATTTGAGAAATTTTAGTTTTTAATTATGCAACTTATTAAAATGTAAACAAAATTAATAATTATAACAGAATAAATATAATCGTACTTGAAACATTAACATCCATAATTCATATTCAGTGCACAGAACACAACACACACAAAGAACACACAGTTGAGTTACAGAATTAATAT
This sequence comes from Ligdia adustata, assembly GCA_947049295.1. Taxonomy (NCBI): domain Eukaryota; kingdom Metazoa; phylum Arthropoda; class Insecta; order Lepidoptera; family Geometridae; genus Ligdia; species Ligdia adustata. Next base: position 3,517,484 of record OX346236.1, on the reverse strand, counting down.
CCGTTGAATTTAGATTCCTAGTTTTCTTTTAAGAAGAGGGATTATTAACAACATTTGTGTTCATACAATTGATATAACCAAAACATTATTTATCTATCAATCAGTATTGAAAGGCATATTAAAAAAAAGATGTTTGCAATAATAGCTTTGGCGTAAGCGCCAGCTTTTGTAACTATGTTATCATAATTTAAGTAAAGTCATCATAACGATGGTTACATAACATTTAAAACTATGTATTACAACTCTTAAAGACTTTTTCTGTCACAACCGAATTCAATCAAACAGCGCATAAGTGAAATCTCCCATTTCACATGTCATTGACAATAGCCCTGAGCCGAATGATGGTCGAATCGTGATCATTTACATCAATGACCAGGCATACGAGAAACAATGATGTAACTTTCACTCTTTTCTCTATTTTGTTCTAATGCGAGTGCGGACTTGAAGGTCATGTTTTGTTTTGTGATAGTTATTCTGATTTAGATATCAGGATTTTGTTGAATAGTCATATGTTTAATAATTATGAGAGATTACGAATGGTAGATGTTACATAAAATGGTGTAATAATTCATATTTCTGGTCACGAGTCTCCCGAGGAGTCAAGTTCAGTTCAAAATGGCCGCCACTGAAGATGGAGAATCACATTTTAATCATAACTCACTCAATGTCGGTATTAAATAATAAAGCCTAATTAGTAGAATACTAAACATTTTAATTAATTTTAAATTCAAGATGACCACCATCACATTTTTTTGTACAGTTTCTAAATTTTCCCTACTAGATAACAATCTATGAATGCTAGCAGGAATAAATACTAATATTATACTTCACATTGCCGGGCTTAGGTCTCACAGAAGAGAAGATAGCCTTAGCTACGAATAGATAGATATTTTATTTGAACATGGGCCTAAGAGATGATCAAAGCTAACAGAAGTCATTTTGTTACGCGATTTGCATTAACTTAGGTCAAATTTAAGCAATTTACTCCTCTCGCGGCATATCCAATTTATTTATAAACGTGTTTTAACTTCGAACATCTTTTGGTTTTGTTTTTTTTATCCCATAGAAAACATCATGTGAATAAGAAACAAGACTAAAAATTCTCTACCTTGATACACGTATCTATAACGTCTTGTGTTAATTTTAGCGTATAGTAAGTGTGGTAGTATATCGATTTTTTCTGTTTCGATCTCAGGATCATGCATACACTTTTGAGTTTTTCAGTCATGTACTGATTAGGAATTAATTGGGTCATTTTCTTTAGCTTTAACGCAGAAGAAAAACATCGAAGCAAAACTTACTCATCAATAAATAAATAAATAATCTTTATAACATTTATCTACACAACAGTATTTAACGCGAGAAGTAGTGGCCTTCTTGCGTTAGAAACGCGGTCTAGTTCGCTTTATATAGATATATACTGGAATCTAGGTAATCTAGACACATATAAACATTGCTGATGTGCTAGGAAATGACGGAAAGAAATTCTTTATGATGATTTGAGCGCTGTAAGTTCCGTTTACTTAATCTAGCTAGACTTTTAAGTTTAAGTTACTAGTTTTCTTTAAGAAAGCATAACAAGTATGTCAAACTGTTATAAAACATATTTTTTTGAGTTCCATGTTAACATAAAGTCTGAAAAAAAATCAACCTATGCTGTCACTGCTGGGAAAAGGTATCCCTATATCCTTCCACATTTCACAATCCTGGGCCAGCTCCCGCTAGTCTACATTGCCAGCATTATCCCCTCTCCGTATCGATTAGAAATTAAAAATGTTTCCGAAATAATCTCATATAATTCTTATCAAAATCAGTCCAGTCCAGTAGTATGTGTTGTTACAAGTAGTAGCGCCTAGAAGTAAAACAAACCTGTTGTGACTCTTTTATTTCAATTTACTGTCAGATCCAAGAAATTCACTGGGTAATAGAAAACTGTTATTAAAGGTAAGGAAGAACTTTGTGACCCATTAATCTCTTCACACTCATGAATACGCAAATCTTTAATAACTGATAAATTGAACGCAATACGTTCCCTTCAATTCATGGGTTTCTTTCTATCATAAGTTTGCCTAAGCACCATTCGCTAGCCATAGAATAAGGAATCTATACGCATTCCCTATTCAATTACCTTTTGGTATTCGCTGTCATTATTGCAATAGGTCGATAACACGTGACAATAATCACTTGTATGCATCTCACAGACTACGTGCAAAGCAGGTTACTGAACTTTAGTGTTGTTACTCATTATTATCGATATAATCTATGATTTTTACTAAAGACATCGTAAGAAGTTAATTACTGATATCGATCCATGAGATGTGATTACGAGTATACATTTGTAATTAGATTTAATTTAATAATATACTTCTTTGAGATTCACATCTAGAACAGCAAAATTATCTTGAAACTACATGGTGTTTTAAATACCTTACTTACAAGTCAAGGTATTAAGGATTAAAAATACAAAGTCAGAAAGAGTTTTTTTTTTAGCGGCAAGTCTATCACATGTTTTGTATTTTTAAATTTATGTGAAGTATGGGTAAAGATTGAAAGGCTATAGCCAAGTGCTACCGTGGACTACATGTCAAGTTAAAAGCTATATAGTGGCTTAAAATAACAATCATTGGCTATGCCAAGGCTACAGTAAATTGTCTAATATTTATGTTATGGCCAAAAATAAAAAGAAAAGTTTTCTATCGTAACTACTATAATATATTTAACCTTTTTCATTAGTAACATTATAAAAATAATGTGATAAGTATTCGTCATCTTTCTGAATTTATCCCACTCAGTGGGGTCGGCACAGCATGTCTTCTTCTTCCATTCTACTCTATCAGCCGTCATCTCTCCACTCATTCACCTTTCACACTTATCCCTCTTAAGTAATAAAAAGTTTATGTATTATGATTTCCATTGTAGGTACTTACGTTGAAATGCTGTAGGGTCAATAGCACCATTGACTGATGTGCTATTAAAGACAAGTAAGTAGCTTAACTTATTTTTATGAATGTTATGTACATATTGTAATAAATAAATACTAATACTAGAAAAATAGAAATTCGAAAGCGAATGAAATAAATACTATAATAGAATGATAATATTGAGTGCAATAACGAGTGTTTTATGATAAAATCAATTATGAATTTTTCATCAGTCAGTCTCCTATAATAATTAATCTATTCGTTGCCGAAATCAATAATTTTATGTTTAATACTAACTCAATGATCCTTATTAGGTGACGCCAGACTTACTAAACTAACCCAACTTGACAGTATTAAACATTTCTGCCTCTCATTTTGTCTCTTTAAGTGAAATATGACGGATATTATTTTAAAAACTGTAAATTTAGTTCTGTTCTAAAAAAATCAATATTGACCCTTATTCGGCCTGGTGAATCGGGATCAATATTGATATTTTTTAACTCTATCGATATATACTTATATATCTAAGAAATACTTACTTGCCTACTCATATCTCGGATGTGGGAAGCGCACGCTCCAACAACGCCCAAACGAGGTTAGAAGAACGACGTCATGTCACCACTGTCTTTAGCAATGGACAACTAAGACTTTACATTTTTATAGCTTCCCACCTGAAGGACTACAAAAATATTTTATGAAAGTATAATATTTATTATTTTCTAAATTTGTCGCTTTGATAAAATGAGTTAGGGATATTACATCTATTGTTAATAAAATCGACCGCATGCTAAGCAGAACTTAGGGTAGTACTGATAATAAAAACATACATTTTACCGTAAATAATCCTACCAGAAATATTGTAATTTAGGCATACATTTGTGTATAAAAATGGTAGAATTAAACATAAATAAAAAAAACTTAACAGATTTTGATTCTTTTTTGAACGTCCACTGGAGATGCTTATTAAAATTGTACTAATATACTATAAGCCATCACACCTTGCCTAACTACCACTTACAATTAAGTATGTTATATTAGAATATAACATAACATTATGTACTGGAAACGAAAATTCATCAGTTAGGTATTAAAGACTTATAATATTGCTTAATTTTTTTTTAAAGTTAATTTTGTTCTAGATTAAATTTAATTCCATAAATATTCATGATACCGAAGTTAAATATTCGAACTCATCGTTCCAATGACTTAGACCGATATTCGATCTGGAAAGCTTTTCAAACGGGTTATTATTAAGTAGAAAGTTAGTATGACTCATTTGGAGGGCTTTTCGGATTCCCTATCAGAATCATACGAACGATGGCTACTGGCCACAACAATCGTCAAAGTAACCTCTACGAAATTATCAGTGTCCAAGCATAAACACTATAAGTAAATTAGCAGTCTACTAACCAACATTCATCGATGGTTCACCTTGATCGTCTAGCAAAAAGCTCATTGTACGTCGCATATCAATGCGAAGACCTGTATGTTTTTTAGACAGACTTGACACGGATGTGACTAAGAAAGTTAATTTTGCCTTCGATTTTAGCCTAAGGGCATATTTGTAAACGTACAGGCAACATTCATGCTACAAAAGAGTTTGTATCTATATATTTAAAAGAGTAAGTCCTGACGGATTGACTGACTTATATTTGGTAGGAATTATCGCCTTAGAGCTTAAACAGCCGAATCTAGAAATATTAAAGTTTAATTAAATATTAAATATTAAAGTTTAATTAAAGGTTAATAAAAAGGGTAATACCCCTTAACCCTATAATGAATATAGGGTTAAGGGGTATACTAAGAATGGATTTTTAAAATGCTACCTTTAAGGGAGTTAAATAGGGGTTCAAGTATTGAATGTTTATATATTAGAATTTATATCGCGGGTAACACCGCAGGTGATACATACTAGTACCTAAAATTATATATGTTTTTTAATCCAATACACCTAGACATTTGAGCACAAACTCACATGAGTACGGAAGTCAGCGACACTGTGGCCCCAGTAAGGACGTGTCTAGTCTGAAATACGATATTTAAATACACACTAAAGATAAAAACAGTTAAACGTATTACATAAACAAATGTAGTTCATTGGGCGGTCTTTTATCCTATAACAATATTCCTGCCAGGCAACCTTAAGCTTAGAAGTACATTAATTGAGTATAAACATATCAAAAAAATTAGGAGGGAGGGTCGAATCTAAATCCTCATTTTAGAGTGGGGAGCTAAATGGTACTTCCCAACGGGTAACAGCCCCAATTGTAACAAAGTAACTGGTAGGCACGTAAATGTTTAAAAAAATCCCAACTAGTTACACTGTTCCTCGTTGGGAAAACTTAAAAAAGAAATATTCTCAACCAGTAACACTGACATTAGTTTACTTTTTACTTAATTCTCGACATTTACAGTTAGCGAGTCAGGGGAAAGAAAATCAGCGTATGTGATCCGGTATGCTGGTTTGTTTATAAAGTATATATCAAAATAAAAGTCTTAAGTTAAACTTACCATAGATAATATTAGTAATATTTTCTATTTAACCAGTAAGAAGAGTGGTTAGATATAGATGCACTTGACAAAAATGAGTAAGATAATTATTTTAAAAGTGATCACCTACCACCATTAGGGCAGACGCCGATATACTTTTTTCAGTTATGTCGGTTTAGAAAAAACAATTCTCTAGATAGATTTTGGATAAGCGAGATAACACGGGATGTATATACTCTTAACAAACAAAAAATAAGTTTTTTTTTGAAATCGGTCATATCTGAGAAATCAGGTTACAAACATTAAAAAAAACAGTCGAATTGAGTATCTCCTCATTTTGGAAATCGGTAGAAAATAAATAACATTTCGAACTCTAGCTCTTCACTAGGATTTCCCCTGTGTTCCACGGCATACCTAGATCCAGTTGGAAACCTGTCCCGGCCGGGAATCGAACTCGGGACGGATATATTATTTCTAAGTTTCATGGTATTACTGAAAAGTAATTTAGCAGCAGTTGTTACGAATGTTAATAAAATTCCATAAGGGTACTTTTTTGATATCTAGAGGCAAGGTAATTAATTTAGAATATTATTTCGCACAGCGCCATCTCTCTATCACTTCCAGATCTTTTAAGACATATCAAACTACATTTTTGCGAGGGAGTTGCCTTTCACTTAAGATGCTTTGTATGTTCGACAAATGCTCATAGATGGCGGTAGTATTCATATTATAAAACTCTCTTGCAAAATACTTCAGAAGGAAATAGTGTAAGAATAAGTTAGTGCAGACGTAATTACATAGAGGTCGTTGGAAAAGTATGAACTAATCATGATATTTCTACCTGACAACGTTGTGATACAAAAGTGACGGTAAGGTAAGGTAAGGGTAAAAAATGCATTAATAAATATTATAATTAATAAAGGTAGTTGAAACATTCTTATATTGATAAGAATATACCAATTAATACGTTTTTTGTATTTACGTAGCGATAATGGTCGAGTGGTTAGTGACGTGCATAAAATACGAGGTTCGATCCCACGAAACGTATAAAAAGAGCCTGAGCTACCGGTGAAGGCAAACATCGTGAGAAACTATAGCATAGTGGTACGGCGTTTTCTATCGCTCGCCTGCCTAGCTACCCTCAAGTTGTAAAAATCTGTCGCCAAGCACCTAACCAGCCTTCCTTGAAAGCCAGTATATTTCAAACTAGGCATGTTCCATCTAGGGCTACAGTATCGCTGCCTTCCGTGGTCTTGCGAGCTTGTGGTCAAATGCCTAGCTGTGTATAATTTAAAAGAGTTATTATGTAATTATGGACGTTAAATCCTTAGTTAGGTATTATAATATCTGTCTATAATAAGAATAAGGAATTAAAATGATAACATAATAAATAGATACTACGATCAAATAAATAACTGATATAGATACATGGTTACCGTCTAGGTTAGCTTAGTATATACGAGTTAACTTCAAAGGAGTCACTATACTTTTAATTACGATCAATTTTCACTTCGCATTATCTAGAGTAATCAAGAAAAAACATCTAATTCAGAATCACCTGTTTTTTGTTCAATTTGGTGCCATGGTTGTCTAGAATATAAATACAGTGGCTGCTCTTCTTTTAGTACCCTTATCAACTAGTCTGTATAGTAAATACGCCTAAAATAAGTATATATCTACGTACTGTATCAGCTGTTTGTACTTATATCCAAGTAATTAATGAATCTCACGACATGAAAGGTAGTAATTAGCTTCCTACTAATTACATATTTTCCTAAAAGTAATAATCAATATGAACAGCAAAGGTGAAACGCCTATAAAAGAAAATAACTAATTTTCTTTCACTTCTCTTAGAAAATTTTTCCCAATTGGGAGTATTTTGATCTGATTCTCAGTCCCAGTCCAATCAAGTATGAAATAAAATTTCCTTTTTACAATCTATCCTAACTAATATTGTAAATGCGAAAGTAACTCTGTCTGACTGTCTGTTTCGTTTTCACGCCAAAACCACAAAACCGATCTGGATGATATTTGGTGCACAGGCAGATGAACCCCGGGAAAGGACATAGGATACTATTTAACCGACTTCAAAAAGTAGTTCCCCCATTATCTCGACCATCCAATGGGGAACTACGCGGGTGAAACCGCGGGGCACAGCTACACAGTACACTTATATAAAAAAGTAAATGTTGACTGACTGACTGATATGTTCTAGAAATAACGCAGAGCCTCAACCGCTAAACCCAGAGACATGAAGTTTGGACAGCGTATATTCAAATTAAAATATAAGTAAGTCCTTGTTTTTTTTTACATATGACTAATACCTATTACACGTTGAATATTAAAAAGGTTCAAACTATGAACTCCCATTTCAACCTCTAATAGGTTGAATTTTAAAAAATATGTCTTAGGACACCCCTAACCCTATTGTGAATACGCTGTTCAAACTTCATGTCTCTAGGTTCAGCTGTTTAGGCTCCTTGTTAAGCTGAAACGCGATGAGATGTCTTTCTATATACTATTTAGTTGGTTTTGGTTCAAAACTTTGGAATCGAAAAGTCCTAAAAGCTCAATTTCGTCATTTTTGAAAAGCATAATTATATTTAGTCTACAAAAACAACCGTTTTAGCAACTGTTTATTTTTTGTAGTGTCTCCAAATTAAGTGTTTTTTTTTTTTAAATTATCCAAAATCGTATATGCATATGTTCCGCCTAAAACGCCTCACTAACTGTTTGCAGAACTACATTACTTAATTAATTTTCATAATTTAAAATTTATAAGGTGAGTTAAACTGCAAAGCAAAATTAGTATCCATCTAATAATACAATGTAAGTGTTGACAATGTAGCAAAGTCACGGTAACATGGAAACTAAGTATATGAAATTATGCTAGTAAGTTAACGTTTTGTATGAATAAGGTGTATTTAACCCACTTTAATAGACAATTAGTAGTAGTAAATGTACAGTCAATTTTTTTAAGCAACTTCATAAACGGGAGGGGTCATTTAGTCAGATTTTTTATGCATGACAAACAGGGATATTCTTTTTTAAGAAACCATTAATATTTTTTTAAAAATGCTGAAGTTGTGTAGATTTAATATAATTTAGGTTTAACTTTATATAAATGAAAAATAGTTTTTATTCGTGTCGAATTAAAGTCGGGTTTTATCTTTTAAAGTAGGTACCTATTATTCGTAAAACTAATAACAACGCTTCTGGCAAATTTTCCCTCTCAAACAGTCAATTTCTTTTTTGATTATCTCTCTCAAAAAGTCTATTGATTTTTTTAACGTATCACGTTCATAGCTCTCTACTAGGATTAGTGTGTCGGGGCTGCCATAACACATTCACAAACACATACACACACCCACATTGATATTCAAACTCACCGTTCAAAAATCTGCCCAAGCCAGAAATCGAACCCGAAACCATCGGATCACGAAGGAAGCTGCTAGCTTAAAAGCTCAGAAGCCTGACAATTGCCCTGTATTCAAAGACTATTTGCAAATTTTCGGTAAATTATTTGCTAACGAAATAAAAAGGCAACTTTTCAAATATTGAAATATAAAGGCTCGGTCTGATAAATATTTACGACTTGCCCAATTCAGTTACATAATTTTTTAGTAGGTCAGGTAAAATGTCTACCTGTTTTCACATCAAGAATTCTAGATTTTTAATCCGAAGGACGGTACTTTTTCCCTCGAAAACAAGCTTAGGGGATGAAAAAGGTAGTTTCGCGTGGGTACGTAATCTTTATTTGGGTCAGATGATAAGCAGGCTACCCGCAAATTTATTGGTTAATAATTGAACCTAATTATTTTTAATTCTTGATCGTTATTGACCATTTTCAGGAAGCAGACATGTATTTAATTTGAGTTAAGATTTCAGAATTCAGTCAAGAAAAAATATGATTTAATATCAAAACTAAATTTAACAATAAACTTCTGGTCAAATGAAAATTCCAGATACTGGCCGCACGGCTACAATCGGCGACATTTTTAAGGGCTATAATGAGGCATTGGTGCCCCGACGACGGTTCGTCGCACTTTACGAATGTGAACGAAACTATAGCAGGATCCTTACAACTTTCAGGATGCTGTGAAAATTCGTGTTATATATAGCAAAAAATTAAAAACAATCTGCTTCAAAAGAATAAAAGCTGCCAGCTTCTTTATTTCTGTATGACTCTAATTTCTCATTCTACATTTCGCAAATCAGTTATGTATAGGTAGACAAACCTGCTACAAAGATGTAGCAGGACGACGCGTCCTAAGAAGGACGCGTCGTCGCTTTACATCAAGCGAGTTACTTAACATACGCAAACTAAAAAACTTACAACACACTAACTAAATTAAAGCATGACAATGTATGATAAAGACAGGAAGATGATAAAATTAAAGGTATTAGAATAAATAAATTCAAAGTTTTATCAAATAATTTATTAAAATAAATAGAGAAAATAAATTAAAGTTCAACATAGAAGTCGTCGTTCGAACAATGATTATTTACAAAACAAATTCATTTAATGTAACAACAAAACAAAATTATTTACATCTGCTCTTTAATCTTAGCCTAATATTAGCATGACCTAACTTATTAGTGCCTATTAAAATATTTACCGAATTTATTCTAGGCAATTAAGTTGGCAGTAAAAATATTATTCAAGCATGATAAAAAATCTTACGAAATCAAATTACGCACCTCTAGCTGCCTATTATAATATTAAATTTTAGGCTATTACTTAAAATACAAATTTAAAATATATGATTATTTGAAAAAAACTCCAGATATTAGTAATTTAATTCACTTTTTATAAAATTGACAAATGTTTTCTGAAAGACTCTTAAGTACTTGTAAGGATTCGATGGTAAGGATACAAAAATAATGTCATTAATTAATATTGCCGGAAGCTCACAAAATTTAACAAAAAAAGAATCCACGACAAATAAGGTAACTTTCCCAAGAAATATATCCTTAACAATTACTCGAGCTCTAAGCTTGGTATTTAACAAAAATGAGCCATTTATTAAATTCGTCTTGTGGTTACATTAGTATAGTGCCCGGCAAATTTATTGAACTTAAAGCGACTTATGTGCTATTCTAATTGAACAATTGTGCGGTCCAGAAATTCCTGCTCCGCATTCTACCTCGCGGTAAAAATACCTAAAAGTCATCACTACGGATCCAAGATCGTAGCCCAAGTTATTTGCCGGCTACTGCACATCGATCTATGATTTAATATCTAACACTCAGTGGTTACGACAGTACCTAAGTAATGATATCTATCTTAAAAAACCACTAACAACTTAAAACAACTACTGAACAATCGTTTTTATAACCCAGTTTTTGATCATAAGCCAAGTTAGTTTAACTTATTATTCTTAGCCCTTTGTAACTTACCAATTAGTAACTTTTAGAGTTCATAAATTACGGGCCAAACAAAAAAAGAGATAAACATAATTGCTAAGCAGTAATCTTATAGAGAATTGTGGACAAAGCCAAGTACCTACTGATTTCGTTTGCTAGTTACTTCGCTTCATCCTTAAACGGTTTATAAATAAGATATGCAATATTAAATGCTCGGTGGTAATGAGCTTATGAGTTTTTGGCATACTCCGTCCAGGCTTGATAAGGCAGCGGCGTTGTGTCAAGGTCACGTCTCCTCCTGCGGTGACCGTGGTGACCCGCGTAGATGACCTGGTGGTCGTCGTGGTCGTCATGCGAGGTCAACTTCTTGACCCCGACGATTGCTGACAGCATTAGCGCTAATGCTGAGACCGCTAGAGCCTGTGAACGGTAAGAAATTGTAATTATATTTTCCTGTTAGAAGTTTTTGTATTGCTGGTTGTACAGTTAGTTAAGTTTTCAAGTTATTATTAACAATTAACAATATTCTGTCTAATAAGCTATTTTCCCCATGGCTCCGCCTATGTTTTGTCTGTCCCGGGAAAAGTAGGCAATGCTATGGCACTTACTGGACCTCGGGTTATCTCTATTCTAAAAAATTCAAGTCGATCTGACACTCAGTTAGTGAGGAGAAGACGAACAAACAAACCAACAAACTTTTTTCGCATTTATAATATTTGTGGGATAAACAAAGGTTTGATTGTAATATGCAAAAATATCAAATAACATGTAACTACTCAAAAAAAGCTCTCGTAAATAGTTAACCTAATATACGAGTATGTTATAAAATTACTGATTATAAATTAAGTAAGCGCCTAAAAACATTTTTTAAAGTGTGATCAAATGTTCAATTAAGTAAATAAGTGGCTTATTACAAAAATAGTTCAAAAATTTATTCTCAAGATACAGCACATAAATCTTGTAGGTGACATAATATACAATGTCTTTGAAAACATGATGATGATGATGCTAGTTATTTAGACAATTTGGAATAAACAATCTATTGAGTTTATCTTTAACTAACTTTAGACTTGTTGACTTTCGAGTTAAAGGAATAAGTAATTTTATTACTTAAATACCTTTATCAAGTTAAACAAATCAAATTACTTTGGAATCCTTAAAATTCGCATGAACCTAATCTGATCAATTTGATTGATTTTCTTTGTCAAAATAAAGTTCGCCAGTATCGTTTACCAGGAAAAGACAAATGCCTACAAAACAAACGCTGTAACTTCAATTCTGATTAAGATTTCGTGAAAATTTAACAAAATATGAAAGTTAAGGTTAGAATAAATATTGCTTATGTTTATTTCTTTTCTTTTTGTATATGCCACCATATGATTTGTATATTAGCCAGCATCAAGTATACAAACAAAGATGACATTTTTTTCAGCAAACGCTTAATAACTCTGTGTTTCTTCCTGTTTCTGGTAACTGAAACTCATTTTTATAAGGGTTTCGTAGTATAAAAATCCTTATACTTTCTGTCCGTTCGTCCATCAGTCCGTCTGTTATGCGTCTAAACTTTTACAATATATGAAAATCAAAATCAAAATTATTTAAGTTTGAGACAATTATAATTTTCATGAAGATTTTAACGTTAAAACATAAAAATAAGCTTGTATTTTAAAGGTCAAAGTGAAGTGAGAAAGAGTGAGGAGTTTTTCAGCGAATCCTTTTATGTGGTATATTAACAAAAAAATCTGAAGTCCAGATGAGATTTCATATATATACTGTTTTTATTTACGGGCCTAAAAACAACTAAGTGCTAAGTCTTTAAACATGAGAGTCATCCTTAATTATTGTTTTTTTATTTTTTATTATGATGTACCCAGTGTCACACTTACGACTAAGACGAATCTATTGACATCACTCACATAAAAATACAAGAAGCCGTTTAGGCTCTAGGGCTTGTCAAAGAAATATACATACGCTCGAAAAACATAACCCTCCTTCTTTCGCGATCGAGTAAAAACTGAAAATGTTATTTGTTTGGCTGCGGAATTAGATCAAAAAACTTTGAGAGACAATATAATAAACAATATAAATTATCTAAAACGGAAATATATTACTATATTTTGCCCGTGGTTTTGTCAGCGTTCTATTTTGCTAGGGGAAAATAGCCTATGGCACTCTCTAAACTTCAAACTATATCTATGCAAAAAATCAAATCGATCAGTCACTTCCTAGCAGAATAAAAGACGAAAAAACAAACCAATAAATTAACAAATACACTTTCGCGATTATAATATGTCTGGAAATTTTAAAACAAATTGTATGAAAATAACTTCACATTATTATGCAACGGAACCCTACAATATGCAAGTTTTGGCATAAACTTGACAAAAATATTGGAAACACGAGCAAGCACCATTTAAAAAAATATATTACTACGAGTATACTGAAAGACATAAGAAAATTTTCTCCAATAAAAAATAAAGACATATCGCTTAATAAAATGACTACTAAATCCATAAGAGATGATCGCTAGCTGCAAAACTATTGAAGATCGTATTTTAATTGGTAAAAGTAAGTAATTGTCGAACGGTAGGCCCGCTTGAGCACCAACCGTGGCGAGGTGAAAATTGTATACTAATGCGCCTGCGCCGGCGCGGGCGATGCATTGTTTTTTGATCTTAATGGAAATGTGCGTAGATATTATGGCTTATTAAAGTAGCTTGTAATGATATTTTGTACGAGTATTTTATTTTATATGTACATAAAAGAGTAGGTCCTGATTGACTGATATTTGTTAGGAATTTATGTGGAGCCTAAACTGCTCAACGTAAAACCATGAATTTTGCAGGTTGTCTTCATTTTAGATTAGGTTTAATATGAAAGGTTTTTTTGGAAATTCAACCCCTAAGCTACCTGATCAAATGTTGGTTCATAGTGTGAACATTCTTTATATAAAAAACCAAAAACCGGGCTAGTGCCTTCATTACCAATAAAACAAAATGACTAACTACAACAGCAAAAAAAATGCAGACAGATTACCTATGGACCATTTAAGAGCTACAGATAATCCAAGTGCTCCAAAATCTATCTACATTTGAAATAATAAAATTTTTAAAACATTTTATTATTTTAGTTTTACGACGATAACCAAAGTTGATGTTTCAAAAAAAACGTCAATATTTTTTATACAACTGAGAATAATCTAACTAAAATGTAATACTCGTATGAGCAAAAGGGCAGGTGCATACAATTTTACGTCTTAATAACTGTCAATTCTTCAAGTATCAATCTCATTCCACTAAATATGCAGGTAGAAACCAATCTGATGTAATTCTGTTGAACTCTAGCGCGTTGTCTTTTTTTGATAACTATATTTCATTAAGACTATTCCTATTCATTGTTGGGGCCATGAAACCCGCTGTTGTCCCGCTGTTGCATTGTAGGGGTGTATTAACCCTAAGCATTACAATAAATATTCAAGCTTTAATGAAAATCTTTTCTTCGCTTATTAGTTCAACGAACCATCAACGCTCAATACAAATTGTTACAAGACGTTATACAGGGTTATTCATTAAACATCCTAACTAGGCTGATGCATTGAACCAGCAATTTATACAAAAAGTTGGCTAAGTGCGAGTCGGACTCGTGCACTAAGGGTTCCTCATCTATACAACATTAGTTCAATTTTCTAACAGTTGCCGTCGTTAATATCGATTAAAAAACTGCAAAAATCGTTTTTGTACTTGAATCCTTCTTGAATATTAATGTGATTAATTTATTCTATTTTTAGTATACATCTTCACAGCGGCTTCAGAAATACTCGTATATCATTTGTGAATATTTCAGCTATCACCGTTTGTGAGATACAGCTGTCAGCTGTCATAGCAGTGTCTAGACAGTTGAAATTTTGACAGATGATGTATTTCTTTTGGCGATATAACAACAAATACTAAAAACAGAAAAAATTAAGATTTAAGGAGAGCTCCCGTACCTACAACAAACGTGATTTTTGCTCGATACTGATAAAGAAAACAGGTAGAAAATTTAATGTTGTATAATAGTACCTGAAAAAAAACTGTGTATGTTCCTCAGTTTCTGAAAGACATCTAGACCGACAATTTTTTATTTATTTTGAAAAGGTATGACGTCCAAAAGTTCCCATATAAATGTCAAAATAACAAATTTGTCGATTGGTTTATTAATCAATAAGAGTACTTTTATTTTCTTTTTTGAGTATAAATAATTTTCATTTTTGTAACGTAACTTTTGAGTGTCAATTAAAGTGAATTTTATCTCATTTAAGGTATAGCTTGTATTAATTTAAAAAAATAAATATGTAACCTTGTATAAACGTAATTGGCAACTCATCTCATAGGGATATAAAACTTCATAAATATTATAAAAGGTACACAATAATTTGGACTTAGGGTGTGAGCTCTGAAATTGTAATCAATAGAGATGAAAATTGCACCCGGCTTAACGACAGGAAATAATTTAAAATCAAAATATATTTAGCGTTCATTCTTTAGTCACATTTCAAGAGCCACAACATAAGATGTAAAGTTACTAAAATTAATAGCTTACTAATATAATTATAAATTCTAGGAATACATTATTTCTAATTATTAAAACCTTAATGAAGCAACAACAAACCAATTTTTTTTATATAAATTATAAAATAATAATAAGAGTTAATTATTAACCCGGCGAGCGTGACCCAGGGTATCTCATACCCTGTAACTTTTTAAAAGTTGTGTAATTTTTAAGTTTCTCGCTTGGCAACTCTAGTGCGCTTAGTAGCTGGAGGGAGGGGCGTGCAGGGCGGGTTTAATGGCATGATCACAGTGCTGCGCAGGACACCGGCGGAGATATACGTGCGCAAACATGTCGAGGGTATGTCACACCCTGCCTCATGCCAGACGTATTTTTTTTACGTAAAAAATTTAGAGTGAATTATTATCTTTTTATTAGTTTTGATTTATTGTTTTTTGAGTTTTATTTTGATTTTAGATTAAGTATAGTAGTTTATTTATTTTTTTGAGTTTTTCTTTATTGTTTTTACAACTCCACCAAAGCTGGCGTTGACGTGGTCGACGATGGCCTATGACTTTGTTCTTTGGTGTTCTGAACATGGCAGCTATCAATGCTTGCATCATATATCGAGCAAACAAAAACGTCAAGAGAACTAAATTTATTCGTAATTTGGGCTTATCCATGATTTACGAACATCTGAATGCAAGAAAATCTAAAAAAATATACCAACTTACATCCGCCAGCGCATCGAAAAACAGCTCGGTGAGCCCTCACCAAGAGCTGTGAATGTTCCAGGACAATACGTCAGATGTCAGGACTGTTCTTACAAGAAGGACAGAAAAACTAAATACTCTTGCAAAGCTTGTAACAAGCCAATATGTTTACAACATGCAAAATTCACTTGCGAAAATTGTACTGATCTCAACGGTAGCGATTAGTCATAATTTTTAGTGTAAAAAAATTAATAATTAGTATTTTACGAGGAGGATCTCATTATCTTTTGATTTTAAGTCGATTACATTCCAAAAAATAAAGATTTTTTGTTTAAATCTATGTTAATGTAAGTCTATAAAGATTTGTTGTTAATATTACTTAAGTTTATGAAAAACGAGAATAAATGATGATAATTGTATAATTATGATCGGGCTTTATTATTTTTAAAATCAAAATATATTAAATTAAATAGTATAATCAATAAAGTTTAAAAAATAACCATAATAACAAAATTATGGTACATCAACATAAGGGTATATCATACCCTGCCTCATGCTTAATGCAACTTTTTTACACTTCATGCTCGCCGGGTTAAATTCAATACTAAATAAAATACAACCACTCAACCTCAATCTAGACCTACAAAGCACCTGATAAGTATTTTCCTCACTCAAGTTTTATGTGTCGCTATAAAATCTGTGTCGTTTCCTTAATCAGTCGTACACAATCGTACGCCTAGGTTTTAGGCTGTAAAACTGTTATCCGGCGTTCCGTACAGATCACTTGAGTCCTATCTCTAATCAAATTTCCGCAGAGAGATGAAAAATGTTTACGGCCAAGACATTGGGCCATAAAAGTTTGTTGGTAAATGTGATAAGAGACGTGCCTTATTCTCATGCTAAACGATATAATTTAATAGACACGAAAATTTTACGCATGATTTTCACTGAATTTGTTTGGTGTTCGAAGTGTTCTTTCGTGGGTACGCCATATTAAGAAGATTGATATTTTTGACATCAGACGTCAGATAAGTTTGACGTGTCCGTGTATGTGATTGTGTGTCTGTCTGTCTTTTGTCATAGCGCCCGAACAGAAGAACCGATTTTGTTTAGTTTTTCTTTGTTTCAAAGGTGAATTAGTACGAGTATAGCGTGGTTATATCAAATACTAGCTGGGCTCCGCGCTGTTACCCGCGGATCTTTAATATTTTAGATTTCTAGCGAGAGAATTTTCGAAATCGGTAGTTTTTTAGTTTATTTGTTACAAACTAAAATACAAATCTTTCCTTCCTATGATATTAGTTGTAAATGGTATGCAATACTTTATCTACTACCCAATATTAAGTTTATCGTTACATATCAGAATAAGGTTATTCGATTCGAATCTGTAGTTGGATGTCCTGTTTATTGCTTTCAAGAACCTAATGTTAAATCATTACGGTTGAAACGTGTTTTGAATTTACTGTAATATTACAATATAAAAGTACAAAATAGCATTTCTTTTCTGTCTATAAATGAATTTAAAGGTAGCGTACTCAACGGTAGAGATTTAATTTAAAGTAAACGAGATATCAGTGATTTTATGCTGGGAGGTTGTTCTCCCAGAATGAGAAGAAACACTCCTTTTTACTATTTCTAAAGTAATTGATACAAAAATGTCAAACATAAGCAGCTGCGGTTACAATGTTCAAAAATGCAATATTCGGTCTAGAATATAAAATTAAAGTGGTCGGTGCACATCACTCTAAGCTTAACCATATTTTTCCACATAGTTTATTCATTTTGATGCAAGTTGTCTGCAACATGTTGTGACGAGGTCTAATCTTAACTAAGCACCGATGTAATATGCAAATGTTTAGCGAAGCGAAAATAAACAGCAAAAATAACATTTTATAAGTGCTCACTTTATCTCTAGCTGCAGTCTAGAGTTGCATGTTTAAAAAAAATTGGTGTATTTTTAATTTTTTACCCGACTGCGAAGGAAGGACGGTTATGTTTTTCGAGTGTATGTATGTATATTTCTATGGCACGCCCTAGAGCCTAAACGCTTGTCGTAGTTTTATGTAAGTGGTGTCAATAGATTTGTCTTAGTCTTGAGAGTGACACTGGATATATCAAAATAAAAAAATAATAAAACAAGGATGATACACAAGTTTAACAATTTAGCAGTCGGGTTTTTTCGAACTCTCTTCTTACCACTTGTTAACTTTTTAACTTACGCAGTATTAAAATATTCCGTAGTTTATATGTACTAGTGAATATTATAGCATGTTATTTACGTGTTTGTACAATTCTCTATTGCCTACGAAATAGTTTTTCATATTATTATCATAAGTTATTGCAAGTTTCAATGCAGTTGTTTAAGTTATTAATAAAGTTATTCTATTCTATGAATAGTTCAACTTAGTAAATAAACATAACGTACTTATTAACTGAATTATAAATATAAAGACTTACATAGAAAAGAGTCCATCCTTAAGAAATTGAGTCTCAGATTGAGATCTGTTTCGAGTGCATTCGCAATTTCAAAAGCTATAAAATATTGGTGGCAAAGGATCAACGTTGACGTTTTTGACTAAGGGAGAGGGAGAGGACGTACCACGCTTTAACTAGATTTTAGTTTATAAGTACCTTCATAGTGAGGAGTCCAAGACCTCCTATTCCAGCAGCTCCGAGTGCTTTAGCAAACATCAGGCCGAGAAGGGCCACACCGCCTCCGCCGCCGCCTTTCCCTCGACCCGTCACTGAAAAATGTAATGTGGTGTTTTGTACCAGTTGTACTTTGTACAATTAGTATGTTAGTAAATTTACACATTAATAGCGGTTTATTTATCTCTTACTTTAAAGTAGTCATAATTACTAAAAAAAAAATAGTTTTGAACAAAAAATCTTACATCGGCCAGCCCGTTAATCATTATACGAATAAATTTACTAATTACGAATATACACATGAATTCACTTATGTCTATAGCCATAAATATTCCTTTTTTTTGGAATAAAACAAAGAAACAATTTACTTAGTTTTTTTTTTTCGTTTTTACTGCTTTTGTGCATTTAATATGAGTCAGCCATTCAATTTGACACTGACACATGCTAAAACTTTGTAGATCTTGCCAAAGCTTATGGTATAAAAAGAAGTGGAGCAAAGGTGAAGTCCTAGTATCCTAACCAAGATAAGAATGACATGACACCAAATCCACTACGGCACACATTTATTAGCTTAACTCTGTATTTTTCTGGTTTTTAGATGACTGTTGTAGAGTACGACAACAGTACCTCTTAAGATATTTAGGAAGTATCCTATGTGTCATAGTAGGAGATTATCTAAGGCGATCAGAGTCAAATCACCTGTTTGAACAATGATTTTTTACAATTTATTTTTGGAACTTTTGTTCTAAACATGGCACTTCCATCGTATATACGAGTACAGGCACTCGTTTAAAATATACTGGTAAAATCTAGGTAACTCATCTGAGGTGTCTCACATAGTCAAAATAAGTCCTTTGCAGCATCGGAATTGGGTTCTGCCAGGATATTATTGTATCGTAATGGTACATGTTCTACCATTCCACATATACCACAGTTTGGCGTGTAAACCGTGGGAAAGGGTCAACTTCTTTGGCTCACGTTGCCGTACAATAACAAGGCAATAAGCTATTCTAGAAGGTGATATTGTATGAACTAATGCACAGGAAATAAATATATCATAATAATCTATGCTTATACGTCTTGTATCAGACTTAAAATGTACAGATTCAATTTATCACTCTAATCTTAAGAAAAAACGTTTCTTTAGTAAAATTATTATAAATAACTCCAAAATCACTACAATCACATCACTTTCACTTACCATTGCTTTCCTTGTAAGTCTCGTCAACAGCTTTCAGAGAATCAGCAAAAACTTTGGTCAATTTGTCCTTCTCAATCAAATTCGGTAGCTTCACGTGCAACTCATGTCCTTGAAGAAACTTCGCCATTCTAAATAAGACCGAATGATCGCCAAAAGACCTGCCTTCATCTTCCAAGCTATTAGACACTGGTATACTGACTAACTTGACGCCTTCCGTCAAATCTAGGTCTCCATCTAAGAACGAGCCCAAACTTGGCGCACACCCGAAAAGGGCTATTAAAACCACTAAGCGATACATTTCCAACGGACTATCAACGAGCAATAAGATAGAAAGGGACGTGTAAATACTTTTATAGTGATAGCTTTCAAAAAAACGACAACAACGAAATAAGAGCAATTGCCTCTAAGCGCCGATGGACAGTGCAAAAAGACGCCGTTGCGTTGAGTTACGTTTTCACAGCTCGGTAGAAAAGTTGCTGATGACAATGATATCGCGTAGTGAGAAATTGACGCTAATGTGTAAAATTATAGAGATCATCTTTACTTAGACTAAGAGAAAATTACGGTAAATAACCAGTAGTCAAATAATTAAGTAAAGAGGGTTAAAGGTAGTTAAGTCGCTAGCTGTTAAAATGAGGTAGAGTCTGTTCAAAAATAGAATAGGCTTGGTCAAAAGGAGAATAAACTGACGCATTATGTTGCTCACAATTATAAATAAAGTAATTCAGCGCAGTAGGGGCCTTAAATTCCAAACCCATTCTTTTTTCTGAACAAACTCTACCCCTTACAACTTAAGCTTGACTCTTGAATCTAAAACCCTGAACTGATTTAAAATAATCACTTCATCTTTCTAAATATCCGGCAAGCGTTCTCATCAAAGCTGTACCTTAAATTCTAAAAAAAAGTCTCTTACCTCCACTTTGTCTGTGGTAAATAATTCAGTCCATTGATTCTCTCAGGCTACCACTCTGTGACCGCTCTAGGCCGTCTATTCGTTACACTATATGCCTTGGTAAGGTAGTTAAGAAAAACAATTGTTAAAGTAGGTAATACATTTAATAACACAAAAAAAAACCATCTGCTTTCTTTAACCAGAAAACGTCAAATCTGCTGTGTCATCTTTACCATAAGATTATGCAGGAGATATCAAAACAAAAGTTATTTTTTCTATCTCACACTGCTTCATGTATTTTTATCGCTTTATCTAGGTTTTTTAGTATTGTCTAACTCGAGAATACTTATCCATTTATCTAATACCCTAGCTATGTTGTAAATATATATAACGCTCTACCCGACGATCTGCCAAATGAAAATATTAAAATTAATTTAAAAAGTAACACGACACCTCATAAAATAATAATATTACATATTGACGATTTTTATTCGAAAATATCAATAATATTAGACAACTATTATAATTTGATTTAACTTATTTTACATAAACTTTAATTATTTTTTGTAAACAAGATGTCCTTCATATTATTCAAATATGGCCATTAAGGGTCTATAATCGAATGTCATTACATTATTGTTTTTTTTTGTACTAATTATGGTCGTAATGAAACTGGAATGGAAACTGGTGTGAAATAAAACTATCAGTCGTATACTCCAATATTCGTTTAACTCAACTTTCTACGCCTCACAACGTTACCCACATTAAAAAGCAGCATTATTATGTATTTTTATACGTAAGGTATGGTGTCTACTTCGATTCCATTTTTTATCGAAATTTAATCGCCGTTCCAGTATAAAGACGTGCCAAATAACTAGCACACATTACTAAGCATAATTAACTCTGATTTCCATCACGGCAGGCGCTGATAGGACTTCTTTAGTAAGCATAGGTAGTGTATGTAAGTAAAGCAGCTTTTATTGGTAACAGCACAGAATACAGAAAAAAACTGAGAACTTCTGTATTCTGAGGGTAACATACTTTTACAGATATCGGTAGAAAAATATAGATAGAAAGATAGATTTTGCAATATTTAAAAGCAGACACGCAAAAAAATAAAATTAAATACAAGAGAAAATTCTTACAAAATATAGTGCTACAAGTGGCGGCCTTATCTCTAAAAAGCAATCTATTCCAGGCAACCATAGGATGGAGACAATTAAGAAAAAAATGAATGAAATAGGACGGGGTATACAATAATGAATATACTTAATTAACTTAATATACAAAATATTATAATCAATACATACATACACCTACTAAATAGTATAATAAAATACGAGCATCATGGTAAAATAAAACGAATAGACAATAATACATACAGCTGACAAGTAACGATCACACAGATGACAGATAAAACTTTAACTTTAAGTATACCTGTTGCATTAGCTTAATAGGAAATTATTATGTTACAAATTACTAATGTTTCATGCCTCCAATTACTGTAGTACATTCATATTTCAATAAAGATTGTTATCTATGTATGTTTTTTATATCCATGTTAATTTTTATAGCTTTCATCGCGTACCAAGAGTCGTAAATGATGACACTTAAACGTTTTAATTAAGTGGAGATGAGTCGTAAAACTACGACTAAATTAATACTCATTTTATGTGACTCAGATTCTTTAGAAAATTTATGTTATATGTGGGTAAGAACATCTAAATACACTTAGATTTAACTATGCATAAATGTACGCCACAATTTTAAAATTACGTTCTCTTTAATTAAACATTTAGTCAAATGTTTTCGTAGTGAAAGTTATAAAATAAAATTGTTTATTTTTAATTCCCGACATTTGTTATTGTAGCCATCTTGGGTTTGAAATTACCATCAAGCCCTTTCATTTGATATCCCTATTGAGGGAGTTGTGAGAAAAATTGTGTTTTGCCATTTTGTGGCGGCGGTCATCTTGGACCGATTTCCATCAAACATAGCTAAGAACATCCTGACTACACCTTTCAAACAAAAACATCAAAATCAATATCGGTCCATTCGTTTAGGAGCACACACGAACATACACACAGACATGGTAGAAGTTCCAAAGGCTCGCACAAAAGTCTTTGCGTCTACTTTTATTGTGCAAACTGCTAGATTGTGAAAGTCGCTACCGGCTTCTCTATTTCCTGATAAATATTTCTTTCTGAAGATTCCTTTCTCACATCGGAAAAAGTATTGCTTTTCGATATCTGAGTGCAAAAGTCGTTTTTATCCGCTAGGTGATAAAGTCATCATCATTAGTTAGAACATCGTGTGTACTAACTTAGTGAATTCAAAACATTATTAAGCTTACGTACTTCGTCCTCTATGGTGCTGAATTTATCATATAACCTTTTTTAATTTGTTATAAACTCACTCGGAATCTTCTTGGTGTACTTTTTTTTGTATTCACGACAGATTCCAATATCCAAACTTAAAACAAAGAACTTGAGAACTGGCACAATACACAGAGTGTGGTGGCCAATCAAGAAAGAAAATAAAAACTTAAAACAAAAACCATGATAGAATGCCATCCCAAGATTGGTCTTCAATCTGCATTTCAATAAATAAAGTTTGCTATCTGCGATTCATCTCGGATCATTGATGTCCTTTTTGTTTTTTATAATCGTGTGTGATTGGATGGTAATATGCGAGATCAGAAACATAATGCTATGATTTCATTTTCAGAAGACAGAGTTTCCAAGTTACTTATATAGAGTGACCTTTAATAAATCATTTAACACGTAAATATCCATATTAAAGGTTCATAACTAAGACAAATCTGTATTTAGATATTTTTAACTATTTTCGAATACGATACACCATAGATTGACATGTACAATACCAAATAATTTAAGAGATTACCACGTAATCCTCCGAATATGTAGAATTGCGAAAAACTATCAGTTAGCTTTTTTCAGCCTTCAAAACTTTTGGCATAATATGTCATTTTAGAACAGAGGGCGATCCGAAAATGATGGAGAACCAGATTGGTCCCTCCTGCCGATTGGCTGCGTTATTAGATTACAACTTGTAACTGCAGACCGGCTCGTATTGGAACGTTCTTTCTCAAATTTTGATCGAAATCCTTATATGAGATAGGTAAAAATTGATTGTGAAGTCATTTCCTCGCTGAGATGGGATGAAAAGTTACTTGTTGCAATCGAGTGCAAAGATTTTTCAACTCGTGCTCTTTTGATTCACTCGCTAACTCTGAGGATCCAAATTTTTGTATTGGCTTGCTCGATCAATAAAACTATTTAACCGACTACTTTGAAAATCGGAGATACTTAGAACTTCGATGAGAAATATCAAAATATAGTACTTGATTAAAAATGATGTCATATTACTTCTGCGTATAAAGAAGTAATCTAAATATTTCTGTTAAAACTGGCAACCTAGCATTCGATATTAAATTATCTGGTGAATTCTTTCCCATACGAATATTGAATTCATATAAACGATCTCAAAAATAAGTCCCCTAGTCAATATTTGAACCGATTCCTATAATAGGAAAACCATTCTCTTGAAGTTACTGAGTTTAAACTAGCAATAAAAGTCGCTTGACGCATAACTAACTCAAAATGCACTTGCGTTTTTACCTAAATTATCATACAAAATAAATCGATGACAATTAGAAAGCACCTTCAATTGAACAATAATAACACACAATCAAATACCAACGACGAGTGAGTAGGATTTCCTAATACTTTAGAGTGCTATAAACAACTGTATTTTACTGCTTTACGGAAACTGAGGAACAAAAACTCAGGCGATTCGAACTGTTTCATTGTAAGCTTTAATGTATTGGTATCAGGTTTCATTTTAGATTGCTTCAATGTTTCTATTAAATTGATTTATTACTTCTTGAAACATTTTAATCGGTATCGTGTTACAGTTATGTACATTGTGTTTAGTTCAATGTAAAATGTCGTAATTTGCAAGGTTTTTTATTTATTTAATGTACTAATCAAGTTATGATAGCGATGGTTCAATTTATTTTTTTCGGGTAAGTATGTTTATGGATAACCAGAGTAATAAGCCCTCTGGTTATTCACAGGCGACATATTATGAGTTCATATTACAAGACATCTAAAAAGTTGAAAGAAACTAAAGCTAACAGAGTGCTTAGCGTGATTTTGGTTACTGGCTTGATCGTGTTGGCTTAAACTCAGTTGTGTTTGGAATCAAATTTCAAAACAATCGACCCCACTAACCACTCGGCCATCGTCGCTATATTCGGCCTTCATCGTTACACGTTTACGTGGAGTTAAGTTTTTACATGGAGAAATGCTCAAAGTCCACTATAGTGGGACTCTAACCCACCAAAACTACGTACCACTTGGCCGCTGCACTACGAGACACGAGTATTTTGTAGCATTCTTCCACGAACCACCAAGGTTGTATGTTGCTGGATTGATCCCACGGGTTTATCCCTCGTTGAAGTACATCAGACTCATAGCGCACCGCAACCACGAGGACCATACCGCACTAAAAGTTCTGTACAAATCTATACAACATTAGTTCAAGTTTCTACTAGTTGTCGTCAATAATATCGAGAGATAAAAACATGTTTGATGTATAGAAGAACTCCTAAAATATATATTTTATTCTTTTTTAGTAAAGAAAGAAAGAAGACGTTTTTTAAGGCGCACAAAACACTACAATTACAATAAAGATAGGACAAATAAAAACATGTTACGTCATCGAGCAAATAAAGGAAGAAAGGGCCTCAATTTATATGGAACATGCATTAGATATAATTATTAATTCTAAGTTATTCATTGTATAGCTAACATCGGTTGCAAGCAGTACTTGTTAAGATTATTCTATAATTAAATTTAGTTAAATCAATTTTGTTTTTTTTTTGGAGCCTTCGACAGCTACCTTCGTAATTAACATAACGACATTAACACATAACATCAGTGTTTTTCTATCACTGTAGTGACATGTGCGTCATAAAAGGTCATAAGCTCAGCAGAAGCCACGGAATTCACCGCAGCGCTGATTTTCAGCTCTGACCTTCAGTGATACACAAAATAATAATAAACAACTAATGTTAGAACAATTTTGAAGAATAAGTTGTACACAACGTGAATAACATAACTAAAACGTAAAATAATACAAGTGATCGAATAACTGAAACTCTCTCGAATAACTCAAACTCTCTAGATACGAGTACACCTATCTAAATACCAAGGTATTTTAAAAAAACTAAAAATACATGACATTCACATTAATTGAAATATAGGATATACAACTAATTTAGACTCATAAAAACACATGTAAAAATATATATAGAAAATAGTGGGAATGGAAAAATGCCAATAAGCAGGACTGAAAAATAAAATAAAGCAAAATAGAACACATATAGTTATATATAGCGGCTACAGACATACATCATGTGTCAACTGTCTAGCTATCACGGTTCATTAGACCTAGTTAATGACAGACGGACGAACGAACAGTGAAGTCTCAGTAATATGGTCACGTTTTTACCCTTTCTTTATGGAACCATAAAAATAAATGCATGTGTCATTAAAAATATATAAAGAACACATTAATCTCTATGCACATTTTTTGGTTTTGATAACAAAAAATACAAATCACTGCAGTGCCCTGTCTTCCTTTTCAAATCAGGAAACACTGCTACATTTTTTATTATATTACTGCAGGTCTATCAAACTGACAAAGCAATTTGTCATTTTCCTACCTCATATCTGTCCGAGTAGGATCGACTCAATATTTTTCTTTATCCTGCAAACTGCGAAAGTTTCTCCCTTGTTTTATGAGCCGTCGTTTCGACCTTCTCTCGCTTCAGTCTTCTTGGATGGATATCCAATACTGGTCAGTTAGTTTGGTAAACAATACCTATATAACTGTGTACCTATAAGTTTGTATTTTGTTGTTTAATCGTTGCTATGTTGTGGTTCCCTTTGTAACAAAATCAAACAAACTTTTTGTGAAGTTGTGTGTAGGAAGGAAAGCCATAACATAAAATGTTATGTTATAAGAGTAACGAAAATACTAAATGGTTATTTTTTTTCTATTTATAAGTAAGTAAGTTACTCGTATTACTACTCAGTTATAAACGAAAAATTAAACGTACAATAAAATGTAATACCTAATGCAATAAAGCTAATAAAGTCTATTTAATTGTTAAATAATTATAAGTAGACTAGTACTTTCTAACGTTTATGAAAAAAATAATTCTGAAATAAATCATAAAAGACGCACAACAAAAAAAATATGCTAGGTGATCTATTTGCTATAGGATTTTCAATCTTTACGACCTGAATAAATAATTTTAAGGTTTTATATAAATAACATTCGTAAGTTGTCAATTTTCTTTATTTTTATCAGAAAGTAATTATCTAAAAATTTAACTTGCCATCTGGAACATTCGCCTGAAAAAAAACGCCTTAAGCGATAAGGTATTCACTACCAATTTTAGTTACTTTTATATCATTGCATATATTTTTGAGTGCAGTAAAAAATATTATACCTAGTCTTATTTCTCGTTAATCGTTGCGTAAATAAAACCGCGTTGTACTTTTTTGAATATTCACTCTTATAGCTAAATAATATGCAAAAATGTTGCTATCAGGCTATTCAAAAGATTCATTATACCAAAATACGTGGACTTTTCGCAACATACAGCCAACTTCCTGCTTTTGTGGACGTGTAAAACATCTTTAAAGGCTCCTCTGGGGTGCGTTAGAATAAGATACGATTGTGTCTTGGCAAAGGGTTGTGTTATTTGTAAGTAAATGTGCGTTGGATGTCCTTTAAACCATTGCTTTGTGTGAGTATGGTAAAGCTACATGTCAAGTTTGACTGATTTTTTGGTGTCCTTCGAAATTGTTCAACTAACTACATAGGTCATATTTCTCTTGACTCTATTACGGACTTACACTATATAAGTTTTAATTTTTCTCTGTAATATTTTAGTAGTATTTCTTTGCACTTTACGTCTTTACATGTTTTCTAGTAAGATTGAAAAAAAATATGGAAAAAAGGTTACGAAGGAGATGTCTTATTGACTGCCCTTAGTAGTTATCATACTTTCTACGAGAGGATGCGATCCCGGGTTCGATTGATAAATTTGAATACCAATCTTGAGTATGTTGTTGCATTTGAAATTAGTAGATATTTAACAGTAAATGTATCAGTCCTACAATATTTTGTTGTGTCAGGACTTTTTTGCTTAATAAAACTAAAATGAGAAGAAATTTTTTCTTAAATAACAGTTGTTTGAAGTTGTTGTTTTACTACAAACAACTTTAAATACTTTTTCTCTCTTTTTTTTGCTTTCTTAAGCACATACTAAAACATCTTAATTGGTAGGGGCCACTGAGATATCGGAAAATATATTTAAAAAAATCCGACAAATAGAACACCTTCTTTTTTGAAGGCTTAAAAAAATAATATATTGCTCTCAAAAAGAATGTCTTGTACTTTTAGTCAGTTCTCAGAATTTTGTAACCAGTTAAACATTTTAACTTATTAATAATTCCAACATAATTGCTTTTACTCCGCCATTTCAAGATAAATAGCACATCTCTAACACGAAGTATGTGTTCTAAATATACGTATAGTATCTGGCATAAATATATGCACGTCTTAGTCTAAGATTGTATTAAACTTATCTCGGCCAATAAAAAAAGCAACTTGCTAAGATAAACTTAAAATGTGCAGATTAAAGTTACTGGTTGGTTACTTTTAATGGAAATCTACCACTTTAGAT
Organism: Ligdia adustata; assembly: GCA_947049295.1. Classification (NCBI taxonomy): domain Eukaryota; kingdom Metazoa; phylum Arthropoda; class Insecta; order Lepidoptera; family Geometridae; genus Ligdia; species Ligdia adustata. The sequence continues at coordinate 3,488,935 of OX346236.1, read as the reverse complement.
TACCTATTTAAAAGAATACAAATATTACTTTTACAAGTAAAATTGAAAATTTTGAGAAACCCACTTCATATGTTGTGGCAGCCATCTTGAATTTAAAATTATCGTAATGTACTAGTCGAACCCTTTCCCCATATTGAGAGAGTTGTGAAAAAAATTTACTTCGCCATTTGTGTAATAAAGCTAAAATAGCTTATTTGTATTTGTATTTTTTTTTTGTATTTTGTATTTTGGACCGATTTTCGTCAAATATAGCTAAGAACACTCCCGACATCTTTTATACAAAAAATAACAAAATCAAAATCGGTCCATCCATTTGAGAGCTACGATGCCACAGACACATAGACACGTCAAATTTATTACACCCGTCGTTTTGCGTCGGAGATTAAAAATAGTTATATTCGACTTTAATACGGGATGTGGATCAAAATTGTCTTCTTAACATATATTTGACTGTTACTTATTACATTTTTCCTTAATTCCGATTACCTTGAGATTCCTTCATCATAAAAAAAAATAGATTTCGTTCTTAATTTTGACCTCTGATTTAGAACCCGTTGTGGTGAGATTTTTCTAAAATGCTTTCTTAGAGTGCGTCTACAGTACAGTACAGTAGTACTCCCTTTCCATTATAAAGCCTTTAAATTTCAACTCTACGTTAAGTTGTTTAGACTGTGCGTTGTCTGTCAATGAATCAGAACAAACTTTTTATCGATATAGATATTGCAAGCCTTTCGATTATTCTGTGATTATCCGTTGGTATACTCGTACCAAGGGCCTGCATTATATACGACCATACACTGTAATTCATTTCTCGCCCTAAAAGATTATATCGAATACCCTTGTCAGCGAAATGTTACTTTAATGTTTAATATGAAAAACGTATATTTGAGAGCTAGCAAAATTAAGCATCATAATTAAAGTTCCCTTTACTTGCTGGTTTAATTAGCAAAGTCATATTTGACTTTCAGTTTCATATGTTACTAGCGGTCCGTCCCGGTTTCGTACGGGTGGACGTATTTTTGTTCATTATCAATAATTTCTGCTGCGCATGCGATAAAAACATTTTATGTTTTTTTCGTTAATAATTTGATTTTATTAATATTTTTTTTACTCTTTGTGTTGATTTTAGTAAGGATTTTTAAGGATTTATATTTTTTTCTAGTAATAAATGTAGCCTATGTTTAAAATCAGTTTAGTAATCATTTTTAAGTTTAATTCTTTCCTCTTCGTAATATTAGTGTAGATATAAATAAATGAGTACGTTATTACGTTTGTATGGATATTAAGGTGTGGTATTACATGTGAATGAATTTAATGAGTGTTACAGTCTAGTAGGATAATGTAGGATTTCAAGCGAAAGGTCATAGGTTTAAACCCCGGTTTAAGCATGCTCTTCTTATTTCTTGCTTTTATATAAAGCTTTGCTTTCAGGGTTCTTTTACTTTTCAAACGACTTTAAAAAAGCTGAACAATCTCAATTCGTCTATATTTATGCCATTTAATAGACTGAAATCTATTATATTAACATATTGAATCAGAGAAAGATGTGGTGACTCCCGTTCTGGCTCTTTCTTGGTTCCAAGGTTGGCCATAGCCATACAGCGCGGTAATGCCGCCAGTGTTATGGGCACCTTTGCTCCGCGACTGAGTCAGAACGGGTAATTTAGTTAACATGCTTACCTATTTATGTAAGTTGTATTTCCATTGATTATTTAATAAAGATAATTATATTAACATATTATTAACTATATTTATTACAAAAAAAAGTTGTAGTAGCTTAGTGGTTGAGTCCCTCGTCACCCAAGCGTGAAGGTGCAGGCTTGATCCCAGGCATTTAGCTCTAAATTTTTCACTCGAGTGCTTATTAGAATTAAGTACCATATGCATTAAACGTGAAGAAAAACATAGTGAGGAAACCTGCTTGTCGAAGAAGGTTAATAATAGTCCCCATCCGCAATTTTGACATCATGATGGACTATGGCTTACACCACCTTCATAGGGGAGATCCGTGTCCAGCAGTGAGAGGCTATGGGTTGATACGTACATACTAGACTAAAATAAGCTTAATATGAGGCTGCTGTGGAACGCAAATAATATTATTCTTTAAAATAATCATGCTCGATAAACGAATTTAACTAAACCTAGGTACTTCTCAAATAACTATTATGGTACAAGAAAGATCAGTGAATGGGTATTGACAAGTCATTCGTTCGTGTACTATTTAGTTATTACAAGTACATCGTAACAGAATAATAACTTTCGATTTCTAATAGATTGCAAAACCATTATCACGATACTATTGTCGGTCAAAGAAAAAGAAGAAAAGAGAAAAAGACAATTTCGGGCTTTCTACTGAAATGATTGTACTTTCACTGGTAAATGCGGGACACTCATGTGTCTGATGCGAGGCGATGCTAGCGATGGCTTGAACAAATTCGTATTCTTAAAAATGGAAAAACATATTGTACTTACACTGGTAAAAACCAGATACTCATGTGTTTAGCGTAATGCGATACTCTAGCTATAGACTCTATGATAGGTTTATTATCGAGTGACTTCGAATAAATCCTGCTTATAGTAGTTGGATAAGAAATACTAAACTGACTACAAATTTTATTGTCATATGTATAAATAAAATTATTATTGGAGCTTTTTTAAAAACATGAGAATCATTCTTCGCGCTAACATAACAACAAAAACACTAGAAATAGGTTAAACAACAGTAAAAAAATGTGCCCGATGTTTACATATGCAACAAATTCAAAATAACTATGCATACAGACTGAAAACCTAGAAAATATAAGAATATACAATAATGTCATAGATTATTAGCGTCATCGTTTGTGATATTGATTCCCAATAGATTGCTTATATTTAAAATCAATATCATCTGCAATCCATAGCTTCAACCCTATGCATGTGTAAAGAACCCTAATCGAAATTTCGATTCATATTGTGGTCTCTTTCTTTGTCAGTCGGTTTTGTTTGTTTGAAATAGTTTAAAATGACTTAGGTCTGAGGTAATTACTTAGTAAGAGCCGAATATTTCAAACGAACACCGCCTTTGATGTTGTTGGTTACCATAATTAGACTGCTTCTTCTATTAAATTGCTTTGAAATTCTCAGTACAGTTAACGGCTTTTATAAGAACGTTATACAGAAAATAAATACATACCTATGTAACCGATTTTAAAAGTCATAGGAACAGTTTAGTAATTCATTAAAATTGTATGTCCCTTTCTCTCAAAAAGAGGCGGAATGGTTGAAATATGCCTGAGTAAATGTAGAACTGCACAATTGTTCCCTATTATAATTCACAAACCATACTCTACTGATTTTGATAACATCTTAAGCAGCCTGCAGCAATAACATGCAGCAACGTGTAAAGTTTCTTTTGTAAAAAAAAGTATTTTCCAAATCAATCCAGGCTTTGATGAGACATTGGGGAGTATTTTAATAACGAAAAACAAAAAAATAATAATTTATATTTATATATATATAAATATATATATATATTTGAACCTTCTAGTAGTCCGAGTCCCACATTTTTTTTCTTCTCGTTAATACTCGTATAGGTTTCGCTTTTCTGTAGTTTCTATCTAGGCCTAGTAATTATGTATTAAGTAATTATGTTTGCACGGTAAACGCAACGTGATAATTAAACGTCTGACATTTTTTCCCACAAAAGCCAGCAAGTATGTAAAAGGCAGGAGAAATTAAAGTTTTCCTCGTTCGAGCAAACATTAGTTACTTTGTCTGTAATTATTGATTTCTTTACTTATACTGTCGTCTTCTATTACGACAGGCGCCTATAGAAATTTTTCATTTATTTCGATTTAAAAACCAAGTCTTTTAATTTTGATAAATTAAAAATGGAACCACATGAGAGGTACCATTATAAACAAAAAAAAAATGATAATCAGCCCACCCATCTCCGAAACTTCAGGTAACAAACATAAAAAAATACAGCGGAATTGAGTATATCTTCTTTTTTGGATGTCGGTAAAAAAATAAAAACCAAATTCGGAACGTCTGCAAAACTCAAAGAAAATTAAATTTTTCTTGATAATGAAAAAAACTACATAAACAAAACCAGTTTTGATAAAATTTATATGAGACTAATTGGAGAGCATACGATCCGTCTAACCCTAAACAATCGGATAACATAAAAAGGCTCCGACGAATTACAAATCTCCTCATTTTTGAAAGCCTATTAAAATGTTGCATCAGGCACTAACTTCGTATTTAAGTGTTTTATTGTAGTTGTAACACGTAAATCTATCAGCAACGACACGAGAATTGATATAAAACGCAATACGTTCTGCGGATTGAAAATAAACAATCGCAAAAATTATCCGTCCACGACGATGCTTCCATTTCCCTGATTTAATGGAGTGATTACATAAGCAAAGTACTAACGGAACCTGCTCAAACGCAACATAGAACTATAAAAAGGGTTCAAATTTAAAAGCTAACCACAAAAATATTAACTGCTTATCATATAAATATTAAATTCTAACCATAACAATATTACATATATTGTTGCTTACTAAAATGGATAAAATACTTACCAAGTATTGTTAGACAATTCGGAAATATTTTTGTTAAAGATAGGACTGAAATAGCAACAAAGTAACACGGTGAGCGATAGCTTTAAATATAAGGTAATTTTCTTAATTAATTCAGTTGGTGAGTATCCATTTTGGTAGATATTTTGAATTTTCTGGTTGGCAATTAAACACAAGCCCCACAAAAACATGGAATAACGTTACAAAAATATATACAGTTAAGTTATAAATAAACACTACATTCTGAAGATGATAATGATGATCAATTTTTTAAAATATTTAATGTTGTGTAAATTTAAGTGTCACCTGCATGGATGTAAACGTATTTGTGTAAACAAGCCATAACGGAAATTCATATCAAACTCTAGGCAACTATTATTTTGAGTGCGTGTGCGGTTGACGCCTGTCGACCGTTACTGGCCTCGAACATAGAGTTGTTATAGACGTACAGAAGGAATTGATACGTTTTACTTCGCGGTAGCAGTAACTTTACCTACGCTGAATACTCTGAGTTTAGTTTTTGGTTTGTTATTTTTTTAATTTAATTACACGCAATATATATTTTTTACGTGATGCCGAAGCAAAATAATTAAATAAATAAAAAATTAAAACACTTAGAAAACATTTACTTCATTCAAAAGTTATAGCACGTTTTGGTTTTTAGGACAAACTTGAAAATTAATCAACAACTTACAGTTTGGCTGAAGTTATTATTTTTATTATTTTAAAAATTGCTCCGATATTAAAATATTATATTAAAAGTGGGATGTGTCAAAAAGAAGATGTGTAAAAAAATCACCTACTTCTAGTAGGAATTAAAAACAACGAGAGGCTTTCGATGAGTTTTACGACTTTCAATTCGAAATCGAGGCCATTTCCACGCAGGCTCATAAAAAGATCAGCCTAACTCAGCAGTCGTATGTTTAAATTGGGAGTTTTTACGACCCCCGGATTGAACACTGAAATTACATCGATTTGTGATGTTTCTAACTGGTCATCAAAAGCAACTTACAGCAAGATGAAGCCTTCAACAGCTGACAGTAATTGAACTGAGCATCGGAAAAGGCTTCGATTTCGATACAAAAAAAATTGGGCTGTCAGTTTGTATATATGTTTATCTAGAAATTAACGCAACATTGAGAAGAGTTACGACTAGAAAACAAAATTTATGAAGGGCTGTAATTTTATCAGAGTTGCAAAAAATATGTTGTTGTGAGGTTTCACAATTTGGAGTACGGCTGTTAATGTTACTGTAATTATAAAAGTGCTACAATGGCTTGTATGACACATGTTCACTGTACGATTTGATTATTTTCTACTGATTTCTTAAAGAGAGCAAGTACTTAATTCGTCTGTTTTTTTTGTTACGTGATTACTTGGAGATGGCTGGACCTATTTGATGAACTATTTTTTTGTTTGGTATACTTCTCGTATAGTCTCATTTAATTTTTATCAAAATTGCCTTAGAAGTTTGGTCTTTAAAACGAAATAACTGAAAAATTTACATCGGCACGTACCGTAATGGGAGGCAGAAATCACTTTTTTATAAAATTCGTGTGGCCAAAGGCTTTGGAGTGGTGGACGATAGACTTGTTCACAAATATATTGTTTGTAAGCAGTTTTAAAGAGTGTCTCATCTGTACAAACCAACTTATTCTTAATCATAGGAAATCGATTGTTATGGCCAGCTGTTTTTATTCATGCGTGTGTTGATTCTATTCCTATTTTAAAATAATTACTTCCCTCTAAATATACATGTTATGATATGCAAATATCGGTTAGCGTTCCAATAAACTTGCTCTATGTAAGTGTTACAATTAGTTTTAAATGATGAATTATATATCATGTTATAGTAAATGAACTGATTTTTACGATTAGTATCCATCGTAATCTCTTAATTTTTCAACTTTCTTTTTTATATTAAATGCGAAATGGTTCGTCTAATGTCAGATTTTAACCGACTTCAAAAAGGTAAGGTGTAAATGTATAATATAATAACTATTTGTTCTTAGAACTATAAAAGTATTTATAAGTTAAGTTTCTTTTTAAAGTAATTAATAATTAAAATGTAAGAAGACTTGCCTGTAACGAATGTTATTTAAAGGCCAATAAATATTTCTTATTCTTACAGGATGACTAGAAATCAACTGGTATCCTCTTAAGGCGACGGAATAAATGATAGTATGTACTGATACTTACCTATGCCATGCCATCTGTTTGATTTTGGGCGAAACAAATGGGCGGGCATTAGCCTGCCGACTATAATTTTGTCAACTGTATAGATAGATGGTGCCTTATGCACAGTTTGGATATTGACATAGAATAATGTAAGTTCAGAGAAATAACATCGTACTTTTCTAAAAGTTAGGTTAAAGATTACTATTGTACAGAAGGTGAAGTATGTAGTAATTACTCAATTTAAATATAACTTTACTCATTATCGAATAATAATAACACGATTTCATTAAACTTTTATAAAAATGATTTCTCGTACCTCGTAAAAACATTAAAAAAAAATTGAGAAAATTTCGTAGAAACTATCGTTTGAGTTCGTTCGTTGAATATAGTGCGAGTTGCACCCTTCCAAATTCCGCCATCGTGAGCTGTTGGCAGCTCATATCATTGATAACATTATTTATCAACAACAAGGTTCGCTGGGTTAGGTAAAACTTACTTAAAAATATAGTAATAAATAAAAAAATATTGCATATTTTATTTATAACTATTTTGACCGATTTTTATCAAACTGAATGAATTTTTCGTTAATTTTAGCGTCTCTAAGAAAACAGAAAAATACTCTAAAAAAACAATAACTGAAATAAAATGTTTACTTTTTCTTTTAGTTATTGTTTTTTAAAAGTATTTTTCTGTTTTCTTAGAGACGCTAAAATTAACGAAAAATTCATATTTACATAATCAATCGAAAAATTCATAGTTTTTATTATGGCAGCTGCTCCTGACAGTGAAGAATATTTTTTATATAAGATCTCTTTACGTAGCAAGCATCAGCTATAACATCTATGATGGCAATGCCGTTCGAATTCACCCTTAAGATTCAGAAAAAAACAATTTTCTTTTTTAGTACCTACACTGTAAACGCTTTTTACGTAAATAAAATATAAATTTTGATTGTTTCTATAACAAAAACAGTAGGAATTGATTACTGAGAAAAAAATCTCGTATTACCATTTGTTACAATAAGTTTCTGTAACAAGACTACTCTGTGCGTTGAAATTCGAAATTGAAATTCTGTGCGTTGAAAAAAAGAAAAGATGCAGACGAGCGTTTGTTTAGACTCAATACGTAGGTATGTGTGAAACGAGCGAAGCATCTCTGCTTAGAGGTACATTTTTATTTTGTCTATCAGTTTGTATGTATGGATGTTTGTCCTCAAGAAATTTCGTAATAGCGTACAGGTTTCCTCTTAAAAAGCGTTTACAGTGTAGGTACTAAAAAATATAATTGTTTTTATCTGAATCAGAAGTAATAAGATGGTATATACAAAATATTTAGTGTTTTTCCGCCTCGTTTTGATGTCAACGTGAGAAATCGAAAAATATTTTTGTTTTTATGGTGTGGCTCCTCCTCACCACCGCCACACCTCACCTTATTATTTCTCTTTCTCTCAGTATCCGACTTCCTCGACAAGTGTTTCGCCTTAGCACAAGGCATCCTCAGGAGATGCTGACTCTTCAAGCGCTCGCTCGAAAGTGAGCTGTTGCGTTTTTTTTATTTTAGAAAAGACTGAGCTGCTGGTCGAACGCGACCTCGGACAGCTTGACCGGACGTTTGGCAAGCGCTAGTGCGCTGGGCCGCGGTTTTGGTTTTGGGGCGACAAGCACAAGGGCGCCTCAGACGGCACGAACCTCGGCTTGAGCCGTCGCCCAGAGTTGGACTAACGAACTGCCCTGGCAACCCAGACGAGGAGAGCCCTAGCCACTGGTGGCATCCTAGCTAAAACTTTTTAGAGCGAATTTGCCCAGACCTCCCTGAGGGGGAGAACAAATGAGCCCTATGAATCTGAGTGACTATTTGACTTGATTGTCCTGGAGCTTTGAGGCCAGAGTTCACGAGGACCCTACACTTGATTGGCGTCTGAAGGACGCTTTTTGGAGAGAGGTGCCCTGGCCCGCGCCAGAGCCCTATCATTAGATCGACTTGCGTCCATGGCATCCCGGGGAGAGGCCTGGACCCTAAACCTAGCTAATTTAGGCAACTGATTTGATTATTTGACCGAACTGCCCTGGCCTCCTAGACGGGGAAAGACCTAGGGCCCTATCAATCAACTGGGTGACCCTAAGGGTCGTAAGAGACCACGTCCTCGCCGGCGAGGACGCATTCTGTTTCGTCGGAATGGATGTCGAATCAATCTGGTAGCCTTTTTTTTTTAGAAAGGAGCTGTTGCGCCTCTGCGAGCTCTTTATATAGCGGCCAGTCACGTCGCGTGTTGTGCGTCACCGTTGTTGTTGTGTCGGTGCATTTGACGACTAAGCGTTATTTAACGGACTTTTTCGGTTTAAAATCCGCAAAAGTGGTGACGTCACTAAATTTATTTGGTCGTTTAACAGTACTGAGTCCTGATTTCTGTGTTTTAGTATTTCCAACTGTTCCAACACACAAAACCGAAAACCATTGTCACATATGTGCTTGACTTCATATGTGTTACTTGCTTGTAGTGAATGTCCCGTTTCAATTAAGTGTTTCGCGAAATGTGATCTGAACTTATTTACCTTTTATTTCAGTTATGGTTTTTTTTAATTTTTTCTATTTTAACGGTAAATTTAACTAACAATTAATTCATATAAGTTTGATAAAAATCGGTCAAAATAGTTACATTTGTATATTATCACACTTCTACTTCAAAATCACGGCAGATAATATTTCTAGTAAAACACAATCGCTTATAAGTATGTTATTACGCGCACGCGGTAACTATCCTAGGAGAGAATATTATATATATAATTATTCTCACGCGGCACTAGATGAAGTCTGACAACGTCGCGCACTACGCGAAGTGGCAGGGATGAGGCGGGCACGCATGCAACGTCGCATAAAACGAACGCTACCCGCTAGCTAAGCCAAAGTGCCTCATAAAAATATGTGCTAAGTGCCTAGTTAAATATATTAGCAACGTGCTTTTCTAAATGAATACTTTTTAGTAGGCTTTAATAATATTTATCTTTAAAACTTCACTCACCTATCATTCTAAGACAAAAACAATACATTAGCCTGAAGGTGCCAATATTTCGATTAATCTACCTCAACATTACAAAGTAGACATTCCACGTATACCGAAAGAAACATGTTCAAAATAATGAGATAATGAGTTCTTCAAAAATATATTAAAATGGTTTGGTAAATTAAGATAAGTATTTTGAAACATCATGCTTTAATTGAGTATATGTATTACATGATGTATTAACTTCCAACATGGCACAGTATACGGTAATGCTAGAAAATGGAAACAAAAAATCATCTATTTGGGAACCATCACCTTAAGCGTGGCTTTTGATGATCATAGGCACATTTTTTTGTTGAACTGTTACATGTTGGTCTATCTGAAAGCTTCTGACTTGAGGTAAGACAAAGAATATGTGCGTAATATGAATGAATGAATGATTTATTACTCTGTGAAACTAGGTAGAAGAGCAGATCTTTTATAGCATCATCTTAAATATCTTTAATTTATGTATCATTAGTTTCATAACCTAGCTTAGTATTTAATACCACATAGTACGGTAAACCATACATACAGATCTGACTGACTGACTGTGCTCTGCTTAACAACGGTGATTGGTAAGTAAAACCTGGGCTACGAGTAACTGTAATAGAAGCGTTATTTAAATTATTCACTTGACCCGATCTTGTGCAGCTTCCCACCAGGCGGAGATTTCCCATTTGGAGATCGCCTAGATTGGACTTTACAGCGTCTATTCAACAATATCTAGGCCGGCCGACAGTCGACTGATAAGCCTTTTAGGATTCCAGGATACGCTTTCCTGACATTTCGATTCTCTCTCATTCTCTCCAGGTGATACTACAATTACCATCACTATAATTATATCCATTATTCATAATTCTGATGTAGAAGAAAGGTTCTTGATTGGTGAATATGAACTGGAAAATTCAGCGTAGGTTATCTCCCACTAGGTGGACTTTGTCAGCTTGGCGTTTGGAATGGCGTTCTGAGAGGGAGTCCTATGTTCAGCAGTGCACATCTCCTGTTATTGATGATAACTCACATTAAAGTAGCGCGTCTGCTGAAACACATCCCAAAATATAAGTTCCATGTACCGAGTATTCATTTACTTCTAAATTCTAAATAAGCAAACTTGAGCTCCTTACTACTTGTTTTGTAAGTTCTCCGAACTGTTGACCTGGCAACCACAATTCCATGGTATTATTTTCTAATTTAAGTTTGTTGAAGGTCAGTGTAGGTATTCCAGCAACACTTTCATTTTTGGGGGAAGTACTCTCCCAATCTAATAATGTTTAGAACCTATACACAAAGTTATGTCACTATTGGTTGGATACTACGATCTTACTTACTTACTTACGTACTTACTTCTTCTTACTTCCTGTTTACACGACCCAATATGAGTCTTGGCCTTATCTGCTAAATTTTAACCTATTCTACTAACTACGACCTCTAGTACACGACTTATGAGAGGTACCTAATTACTAGAAAAACATATACACATATAAACTGACAATCCAAAACTTGCCAGACTCGAAGCAGAGCTTCTTCGCTTGCTTCTCTCGTTAGGTCAAAAATGTGATCAATCTCACTTGCCAGTGTGAATGGTGAATAACTATCACTCTCCATAGGAGCTTGACAATTTCCACAAATGGCGCGGCGTGCAGCGCGTCGCGTGCGCAGATCCAACAAACAAATAAGTTTCATTTCATACCTCAGAGTGCGTAGCGTTGGCATAAACATTGGCATAAAAGTCTATTGGCGTGAGGTGCAATGTACTTGAAAATTACTATTATAAAATTTTATCATATTATTTGAAACCGAAAGTGAGGGTAGGTATTATTACATGTTGTTTGAATTGATGATCACAACGAATTCTTAAAATATTTCCGTTTCCAATTCAAGCAGGTGGTTAAAGGTGGCTTGAAAAATCCCGACTGCAAAGGCTACGTATCTGCACAAGTAAAATCGCGAGATGCAGCTAGTATAGCCTATGACCTATGGCAAGTGAAGACGAAACTATTGACACCACTTGCATAAAATACGACAAGCCGTTTTAGCTCTAAGGCGTGCCAAAAATGGACATAGATACATACACTAGGAAAACATAACTCTCCTCCTTTTGCAGTCGCATAAAAACTACATAATTAATTTAAAAAATTATAGCAGTTAACTTTTTCTATATTTAAGTTAAAACGTCGGTCCCTACTAAAATTGCGACGACTAGTATGTGAGTATCATTTTGACACCGAAAGATATAAGCCTTATAACCTTTAGAGACTTGTAAAATGTTATCAACATTATTATGCTAATAATGTGTGTAGAGTAAGCTACGGCGCTTAATAAAGTGGTCTTACTACAGCACAGAGTTTTCTTACAAACAATCTGTCTTAATATATAAATGCTACGCAATATTGTGTGTTATTTATCTCATTTTATTCGATAGAAATCATCTTCCGCCAATACACGACAAAAGACGCGCAATTTTCAATTTTTTCTTCGTTTTAGACAAAAAATAAATATTTTTTGGTAAGATATTGTTTTATTTTAATACGATTAATCACGTATAAAAGAAGAAAAATAAATAAAACAAAAATATATTTAAATAATGCTCCAGTCAGTTTTGAGAAAAAAATAATCAGCATTTTGTGTTGTCTGCCATCTAGGATTTAAAATTTATAGTAAACACTTTAAAATATAAGTCAAGCACTTTCAATTGATTAGTACACAAAAGTCACATATTGAAAGAGTCGAGAAAAAATATGCTATCTGCCATTTAGGGGTGGCGGCCATCTTAGACCAATTTTCATGAAAATTAGCTAAGAACACTGTTACTACCAATTTACTTTTCAACACACAAAAAAAACGAAATCATTAAAACAAGTAAGTACGTCAAATTTACGACACTCCGTCCTTTTTACGACGGGGGTTAAACACCAGGAAAAACATTGAGGAATACATGTGTATGACATTTTTGTGCTTGTTATTATACCCACTTAACAAAGTTTAAATCCTAACTTTGTTTACTTGCTAGATATCACGTTAATACTGGGAAGGGTACCGCTAAGCTACTACAAAGGATACTGCTTCTGACAACAAAAGGCGGTATAACCTTATGCGAGCTTAAGGCTTAAGTGAGCCTTAAATACGGCCCAAAGGCAACAAAATATCTACCATATACTCCAAGATATTTGGTAAGGTTGAGTTTACAAAGAAACTGTTTTCAACAATAAAAGTATTGAAAAAGGAATAATATCATCATGTGCAAGTCGCAAAATGTGCCTACTAAAATATGGTAAGTTTTTTTAATCACTTTGAATCACAATTCATTATTTTATCATTAATACGTTTATGAAGACTTTCAATTGATTACTTTTCCAGTAAAAACTCCCGGACGTTGGCTACACATTAAGGGCCCCTCCCTTAATGTGTAGCCAACGTCCGGGAGTTTGTTAACATCCGGGAGGGGGGAGCAATGGAAATGGCAGTCGATCTCGGACCGCCGTCAGAGTTTGTCGTAGCGTTTTCAAAAAATGTGTTAGTAAGGAAAATTATACTATTGAACATTATGGATATAGATTATGAAGAATATTAACTAGTAAAAATATACCTAACTATGGAATTATTAAAAGTATATAATAATATAAAGTAAGTTCACAAGCATATTAACATATACAATAACTGTATCTAAGGAGTTGTTAACTGAAGTCGGTTAAATATCACTTTTTAAAAATATTACTTTTTTTATCCTACACAGCTAGGCATTTGTCTACAAGTTTGCACGACTACGGAATTCAGCAATACTGTAACCCTAGATGGAGTATGCATAAGCTGGTATACACTGGCTCTCAAGGAAGGTTGCCGGAGCACACCGTTAGATTAGGTTAGATGTTGTTTTAAAGTACCACTACCCTTGCTTTTTGCACTTTTGAGGGTACTAGAGAAAAATAAATTATTTTCATGTTAGCATTGCAGTATTTATTGCCCTAAAATAACTAGTATATTTGCAGACGCTAGACTTGTCAAGCCAAAAGTATTAAGCTACACTCGGCGCCACATGCAGTTAACTTCCCAACTTATATTTTCTCAAGTTGATCTAATTAGGAAAGTATCTTTGCTTCATGTCTGACTAAATTTTCTTTCCTCTGGTAATATCATGGTCATAGGTAATAGGTACCTATACAAGTTTGGCATTTTTTATTATGTCATTTACCGGCTTAATTAAATAACATTTGGGAAAACAACTAATATTACAAACATAAACGAAAAGGTTGAAAATCAAATCAAAATTATTGTTTAATCTGGCTGATAAACTTAGGATATTATTTAGTACTACATCAACTCAAGGTTGCCTGCAAGAAATTGCTTTAGGCGATAAGGCCGCCCAATGTACTACTCATGAATACTGTTCTTGGCTGTATCTTATTGTTTATTTTGTTTTTGGTGTGCAATAAAGAAATATTGTATTATAAACTGTAGTAATATTACAGTATGTTTTAGTCACATTTCTCAACCGTTCTCATGAAATTATGTAAGCTATGTAAAGAACGGTACTATATCAATAGTTAGTTAATTGAAATTTGAGCTGGCATGAATGCTTATTCAGATCATTATCGAGGGCATACACTCGACATAAATGTCAAATGCATGGACTCAAACATGGACTCCTTTTTATAAACTCAGCGAATATATGTCAATGCAGCTTGTAGAATCATCGTTCTTGTGTAACGAACAACCATAATAAAATATCACTAATAACTAAACAAAGCAATCATAATGTAAATATTTGTCAAGAGAACTGTTAAACTAGGAACTAATATTAAGTAATCGTATATGAATGAGATTTATAAGTTAAATTTTTTAAGTAATTCTTAATTCAAATGTAATAAGACTTGCCTGTAACGAACGTTATTTAGAGGTCAATAAATATTACTTTACTTTACTTTACTCAAAAATCGTTAAATGACGTATGATGTCAAAGAGATTACATGGATGTCTAATCAAATCTGTTATCTAAGCCAGGATCCGTACTTGCTAAGAAACTTTACGGCATGACATTTTATATCAGCCGTTATAATTACCGATATAGAACCGTACTTGCAATGGTTTGATAATAAACTGAAACTGGTTTGTTAAGGTATCTATATTTACTTATATTTTGCTTAACCAGTTAACGGATTTTTTTTCAAAATGGAGATACGGTGATTGATAACGTAAAAATTAATTTAAGCTCCCAAGCTATATCGCTCATAAAATCAATTGTACGAAATTGTCCTTTACAACATCAACGCTGTCGCCAGTTAAAAATAAATAGTCATGGCTGGTTTCTTCTGTAACCTTCTTATGGGTTTAAAGGTAGGTACGATATGTTGGTTTTTGTTTGCGACAGCTATTCCGCGGCGAAGTTAGATTGTTCCTTTTATAGCCGAGAAAATACGTGTTAGGTTGATGAGTTCTACCAAAACACATCAGGTTAAATTACGCTTCTCTTTTCGTTCGGATGAAAAACCAATAGATATATACTCCATTGACCAATAGAGAGTATTCATTGGTTGTCTACACTATTCGGGTAGAGAGAAAATGTTTTTGGCACGAAAAGCTTTTGAGGCCGGTACAAAAGACTGTATTGAACCTGTTTATTAGTTCATTAGGGCTGGTACAAAATATTACTTAGAAGTAAGTAGTATTTCTTGTATATTGGCACTGATTGAAGATGTGGTAAAGGAAATATTAGGAACATGTCAAAAAGATTTTTAGTTTTAACTAGGTTTATTGCTAGTTCTTGACTTCTTGACAAATTTGCGACAAAATAAACCGCAAATATTCAGATTTTTGCGTAAACCACGAATTTTTGCGCTGGCTGTGTGAAACGAAAAAAAAATTGTAAAGAAATATCTTTGAGACCGGTTCTCGACTCTGGAAACCTTGGGGCTAACACTTACTTCGTCCAAAAGTTAATTTTAATAATTCAGCGAGGTATTGCAGCAGTCTGGGAACATTGCTGCATTAGCTAGTTTTCGTGTTTAATTTAAGTGGGTAGTTAGATTTTTGTTCATAATATTTTTTTAATTTATCGAAAACTTGGAGTCCCTGGATGGAAGTCAATTAACTCTTTCAACTCTAAGCAACAAAATAAGTTGTTTTCTGCTATCTTAAATATAAATGTTGTGTTTCTGTTTTCGTCATTTTTCATAATATCACTATATGTACGGTAAATGGTAAAAACGTACAAGCTGTTGCTAAAATAATGTGGTTCAAAATATACTTTTATAACGTTCATTCATAGTCAGTATTTTACAGTTTTCTTTTATGATCTTTGGTGCGTTCTATTACGTTACAAAATGTTTGTATTTATCAGATACTTTTCTTGGTTTCTTTGTTTATTCTTTCAAATTTTATTATTAATATACTGAGTTATCGGTTAGGGGTATGCTTACCCAAAAGAGGATCTTCACTCATACTGAGAAACAATTTTTATTATGGGGCCAAACCTGAATTCTAGATAAAAAACATCTGTTTCATACAATTATTCAACTTAATGAGAAAGTTTTTGTATCTGTTATATGAATGGTAATGCTGAGTTTTTGAATCTGGGATCTTCATCGATTTAATACAAATATATAAATACTTTATTTCAATAGTTAAATTTCTCTGCTGACCGTACAGAAGAAAGTAAAATATAAATTCACCAACACTGAAGAAAACTATATACGGTGATAGAGTATTTTTTTCATAATCAGCACAAGTCTTCAACATTAGACTTTAAAGAAGCGAGTCACGGAAAGGAATCGAACGGAACTTCTTACAAATGTGAAGAAATGTGTACTCTTTAAACACGTAACGCAGTAAAAAATACATTCAAGTGCTAGTCGAACTTGCTTCCACGAGTTCTGTATATTTGCATAGGATTGACATGAATTTAGTTGGTTTTAACTATACAATTAAAATGATTTATAACTGTGATAAGTCGCGACAGTTATACAAATATAATCTACGGATTGAAGAAAAAAAAAATAGATTTGATAACCTAAACATAAAATGGAAAACAATTTGGAAATCGACTTTCCGTGCTTATATTTTTAACGAAAGTATTTTTCATTTCTTAATTCCTTATATTCTATTTGTATTCTATAATAGCTCAAAATTTGCGGAATAACAGACAAAGTTTAGGAGAACTTAAACATCCGTCAGAGATAAAGAAGTAAACAAACTCCCGGTTGATGGCACATGGCAGTAAAGTTTAGATTATACTAGATACGAGTAGTAATAGCGTTACCTATCTAGCATAAATCACAGCAAAACATCATATGGCAACAGAACCCTAAAATAATACTGCACACACGGTAAGACTGAACCAGTGCAGCGTGACGGTGGATAAAAATCATCAACAACTGCATACGAGCTCATTAAGTTAGCAGCCACTGATGAGGGTGGTGAACACCAGGTGTGACCTACAAATGGATTCGTAGTGGAGTGTGTGACAAAAATGACTGCGAAAGTGCTGCTGGTTTGTTTGATGCTCGGGGGCGCATCAGCGCTGGTGGACTTAAACTGTAGTGATAATGCAACATGCATCGAAGAAATGGGAAGAGACTTGGTGAAGAGTTTGAGAGAACAGAAGGCAGTGAGGTTATTTGAGCTGTTAACGATAGAACCTTTATCGAGAAGGCAGGGGCGGTCAAGCAAAGGGCTATGGGGTCTGGTGCAAAATCACGCGCTGAGCTTCGACTGGAGTGATTTCACGTTTAGGTTCACGCTGCCAGAAGATGGGAGAGACGATGCGCTGGATATGGAAATGTTTGAATACAGATCTGTTAAAGGTAAGATTTAGAACTTATGCATGACGTAAATGTTATAGATTATAAACAATGAAAGTACAACAAAGGAAGACACGTGATTTTGGACCTTGAACAAATTCTACCAAAATATACCAGACATTAGTAATATTTCTTTAGTCTTCAGTGGACTTAGAAACCAATGAATATTTTTTTTTAAATTTGGGTAAACGAAACTTTCAGTTTAAAAGTAATAACGTCACTTGTCTACTGTAATAGAATCTGTACATCTTCTACATTGATTGTAACACACGTTTAACTAAAGATTCAATAGAATATACAATAAAGAGTTAAAATAAATTTTAATAAGTAGTTAGAAGCGAGTTTGAAAAAAACCCGACTGCTAAATCGTTAAACCTGTGTATTATACAATTAAAAAAAAAAATATGTACCTAGAGGCGCTCTCACGCCTAAGACGAGTCTACTAACACCACTCACATTAAATGCGTTCACGCACACAAATATTTGAACTGTCCGGGGATCGAACCCGGGATCAGCGGCGCAGAAGGCAGGGTTGCTACCAACTGCGCCAACCGGCTAGTCAAATGTATGTATGTATGTATATACATACACTCGAAAAACCCTCCATTTTTCACAGACGAGTAAAATACAGCATCTCATTTTATTGAAGACCGTATAAACTTATATACTAAATTAAAATTTACTAAAGACTGTTCCTTGAATCATAAAAACAGTTACTAACTGGTATAAACCCCATCAAACTTACGTCAAGGGCATGTTCCTTTAATCAATCACTATCGTTACTAAGTATTCACAAATTAGCAATAGGAAACCTTATACAACGTTACAATGTTATTACCCTAAATACACAACTACTTGTGCTAGTTATAAACAAACTAACAGTTAATCAAATTAATCAAGGCAATTAATTCAGCCATTCCGCTTGGTTTCCCATTCTGCTGCACGCTTTATAAGGCGTTGTACACAAAATCTATAACTTATGCCTCATAACCAATTAATATACCTCTGTTAATAAGATTTAATGTTTAATTTTACGATGAAAAGGTAATTGTTTACTGGAATTTGTAATTATTAGGTTTAACATGACTGATGTGTTTGCAATTATTATTATTATTTTTATATCAGTCCAGTTTGATTTAAAGTTTCTGGTGTGTATGTAATTTGGTTGTAATGATTTTGTTTAGCCTGAGTGTTTAATTACTATAAGTTTTTTATGTATGCTTTATTTCTAAACTAGTATCTGACACCAGCGGCGTTGCCCGCACATAAAATGAAACGTAACGTAAACTTTGAACCCCCTTTTGACACTCTCAGTAGTGAAATTCACAAAAAACCTTTCTTACGCCCTTACACCTTATAATGAATATACCCTCTAAATAGTAGGTATGTCTCTAGGTTCAGTGGTTAAGGCTCTACACTAATTGCTAGCTAAATGTCAGTCAATCAGACTTACTCTTTTATATATATATATATAGATGATAAGTAAAAATGTCAAATGTATGGCATAATTATCAAGAGTAATTTGTAAGTCTTAAAGTTTTCTTTGACTATTTTCTGTCGCTTTTCACTAATGTTTGCGCAAGTATAACATATTCTATATCAGCCAGACAAAACTGAAAAATCTTGGATAAAACTTAAGCAACTGTGAATGCATCTTTACTTGCATCATGCTTGCACGTTCTGTTAATTTCACCGTTGTCATGTTAGTACATAATTAATCCGTAGTTCCGTGACATCCGACTTTCCTCTCCAGGAATTTCGTTTCGGTTTGCGGATTCAGTCTTTATTTGCTAATCGTGTTTCTTTTCTTTAATGATTCGTGGTTTTTTTTAGCCACACGTAAACAATTTACTTTATGATTATCATGTCTTTGCAGTTTCATTTACAAACACAAATATTGACTTGGCCTAGTAAAATTAGGACGAAGTTTGTTTCGATAGCTTTATATTGGACCCTAGTAGTACAGTTTTCGCTGTTGTTTGGTGGCCGATGATTTAAATGACGTAATTATAAATACTTTGAAGCGACAATCAAAACCGATATTTTTGAGAAATAAACTGTATATTGAGCGTCGATTACTCGAACTGATTGTTCGGATGATCGAGTGCGATGTCCGAAATAGCATTTTGAGCACGCTGCCTCTGGTAGTAGATTGAAGCATTAAGATTATTTGCACTTGTCTGATAATTAGACCAAGCGAAACTATACGAGTTCTTTGTAGTACCGCGGATGCCAAAAGAATTAAGATTTTTAGGCACTAACTTTAAAAGCGTAGTTATTCCTTTATTTTTGTCTATAAATTTAAAATGACTAGGACAATAGGCATCATATAGTTTTATTTAATTATGTAGTTCTCAAAACACACATACAATTAACCAAATTAAAAAAAGAAGGCGTTGTCAATTCGTCAAAATCTTTTTTTAACGTATTTCTCGATTTTCAAGGACGACGGAAAGTAATCTTTTTTTGTTCAAAAGAGCTTTCCAGTTGTTTCAAAATTGAGAAAAAATTTTAAAGTTAAATTTACAATTTTTAAAATATTACTTGTTTTACTAGCGACAATTTTCAAAAAGTTATTTTTTTGCCTTAGCTCTTGACGGGTAATTTTTTGGCACAACTTTATGCTGATAAATTGATTGGTTTTCCCAAGTTGGTTCATTTTTGATGTGTTTGCCTAACTGTCGATGAAATTTGTCTTGGTTCTCGAAACGTCTGTTAGCTTTATTATTGAGTTAACGAATTGGATTCTTGGCGGCAGGTATTTTTTGGTTGTTATCCAATTTGTAAGAGAAAATATACTGACGCTTTTAGTTCTGTTTTCTTGGGGCGACAAATTTTTATTTGGCACGTTTTCAATGCTTGGGATTATTTTTTGGAAAGGCTATAAGATTGTAATATTGCTTACTGTTTATAGAAACTTAGAGAATATATAACAATATGACTAAGTATACGAGTAGTATTCACATCTGAGCACTACGAGTACTCCTAGTCATCAGATTCATTAAAATTGTTGTTCTCTATCATTATTTACTTAACACTTTTTTTATTTGTTTTCCTTGTTATCAAAGACGCTTAAACCGATTTAGTTTTTTTTTGTTTACTGAACAAGTACCCCAAGTCAAACTAAATAACAAACCGAATCCAGTTGTCAAAATAACTACGGTTTTTAAATAAATAACTGAACAGTATAAACACATCCAAAAGTATTATTAACCTAACCTAACCCAACCCACTATTAGGCGGCATGGTGAACTAAACCCTACATCCCCTTCATGAGAGATCCGTGCCCAGCAGTGGGACATTATGGGTTAATACTCTGTTACTTTTTAAAGTATGGAAGTATATAATAATATTGTAATGTATATTTTATATTTAAAACTCATATATATATTCTAGTTTAAATACATTTTTTCCTTCTTTCTTTTTGATTACTTATTAACTTCAGCCAAAATTTTTGAGGTATTTTATTTATCAAGTAGAATACTTTATATGCCTCTAATTTCTCATCGCATCAGTTACTTGTCTGATGTTAATCGGCTTAGTCTATTGTCAGTATCTCGATCTAGATAAAGCAATAATCTAGCTTAATTAAGCCTGATACTCTGTTAATGACACATCGCTACTAACATAATCTCTTCTTAAGCAGATTATTAACAAAATTGCTTCTGATAATTGCTACGAAAGACCAATAATATTAAGCTCACTTTAATAATTTATTATATCAAGTGAGTTTGGGTCTGGCACATTTTATTTTTTTATGACAGTATGTTTGTGTGTTGGTTTGTGTCCCCAAAATTTCGTAGTCGCATACAGGTCGTAGTTTCCACGGTATCTTGATGAAACTTGATGATTCTATATTTTTTTTGGAATTTCTGAGTTGTCGGGTATTTTGGATCGAGGGGCTACTTCTCCAAAAAGTTTACTAAAAGCGATTTTAATAAGGTTCGTCCAAGAAAAAAAAAAGGTAAATTCAAGAATCGACACTTAGAATACTTTTAACTAACATCCTATCGTGATCTAGTTCAGTATAACGCGCATAATGAATTATTAATGTGATTTCTACCACAAGAGTCATCATCTCGTCATCACGCAAGCAACGCTATGCCAAATAGTCCAGAAAAATACGTATGTTCTTAAGAGAATTGTATTATAGTACGACTTTCTTAGTGTACGGATTCCTGTAGTTTTTTTTTTTAAATAATTATCTTGTATTGGACAGTTCGGGAAAAATAATATATCCCGCAATAAAAAGGTATTATTACATAAATACACACTTTTTATTACAAAATGTAAAAAGTCCCCATGCTCGAACGTACCAATCAGGCTGTGTTGAGCTAAAATTGATTCGAACGAATATATATTGATATTTAACTTGATGACTCGTCAACACTTTATCTAAATCCGCAACGTTAATGTCACTAAAGTAAAAAAAAATGAAAAAAAAATGATTTCATATACACTTTTTGGCATTCAGAAGAATTACAATTTTCATAATCAATCAATCAATCAAATCATTTATTTCAACTAATTTTTCAAGTCATATGAAGTAATTTTTCAAGTCAAATGAAGTAATTACAATAATGAATACATAAAATACTTATTGCAAAATTTTCGAACGTATTACAAATTATCAGTAGGATTCATTAGTCAGTACATGCACCATGTGACAATGGTTCATGTACTGACAGTCAAATCGATGTGATAATGTTCTGAGGATGCCGTTAGGGCTGGCCCGAACCCTGCGCATCAGGGATGTGCATCGTTTGCGGATAGTGGCGTAAAAGCAATCGACTCGCCACCCTGCGAACATCCCTGATGCGCTACAGCGCCAGGGCAGCCCTAACACCACCCTAAAAGCATTATTATATTGTACACGGAAGGCGCTGTACTGTTTTTGCGTATATGACACCCACAGACTGCAAGTATAGGAGGACGTGCAAAATGCCTTGAAAAGAGTTATTTTGACGTCCCTCGAGCACCGAGCAAATCTGCGGGCGATCATATTAGCCCTCACAGACAACGCCTTCCGCTCTCTCTTAATATCTACATCGTCTTTCAAGCCAGAGGTTACAATGTGTCCGAGTTATTTCAACTGTTCGACTCTAGAAATAGCAGTCCCGTTAAGTTTAATGTCTGGTATGGTGTCTGGGCACCTGCCTCCTCGAAAGACCATATATTCGGTCTTTTTCGTATTGTACAATAAACCATGAGCGCGTGCATACTCTTCGCATATCGCCAACATCCGCGTCAATCCACAAACCAAAGCACTCAACAGCGCCATGTCGTCCGCGTAACTGATATTATTGACGCAGACGTCGTCAATATGACAGCCGACACGAGTGCTGCTGAGCTGCTCTATCAGACCGTTGATGTACAGGTTGAAGAGCTTCGGCGAGGTTAAACCCCCCTGCCGTACCCCGCATTCCAACCTGTACGGCTCCGAAAACGCCTCGACCCACCTAACGACATTATCCTGGTTCAAATACCAGTACTTAAGTATTTGTACTAATTCTACAGGCATAGAAATGACCCTTAACTTCTGCCACAGGACATCATAACAAACAAGGTCAAATGTCCGCGAAAGGTCAAGAAACACAGCATAAACAGGAGTACTTCTGTCTGTGTAGTACTTGACAATTTGCTTCATACACAGGATTGCTGTTTCAGTAGAAAGACCTGATTTAAAACCGAATTGGTTATCGTGTATGGTAAGATATTTATCAAGCTGACTATTAAGCAAACTGTCAAGCACTTTTGCCATAACTGTGGCTAATGATATCGGCCTATAATTATTATTATGTCTCCGGTTCTACTTTTCACAATTGGAACCACCACAGTCCTCATCATTTCCGCTGGTAAGTATGAATGTCCTATACATAACGTATAGAACATTGCAAGAATTCGAGGTAGGTGTACACCAGCATACTTTAAATGTTCAATGCTTAGGCTATCGTGGCCAGGAGATTTGCCTCGTGACATAGATGTAATGGCCTTCTTGATATCACTCGCATTAAACTTTGTGCAAATCTCCCGTCCACAGCACCCATTCACATTAAAGGACTGTGATGGACCCAAAGGCGAAGTCACAGTAAAATGGTCCTTAAACATGTTGGCGATATGCTTCGAGTCACACAGTCCACTGACACTCGCAGGTTGGCCCGGCTTATGGTTTAATTTATTAGAGGATTTCCAAAAATTATTGAAATCGCGCTTAGAAAGTTGTGAGGCGAGAATGTCCATTTTTATCTGCTCAGCGTTATTCAAGCACCACCTTTAGCGAGAATTGAAATTCTTTCGCGCTTCCCGCATATCATCCTAATATGCGGGAAGCGCGTTACTAATGTTTCTTCATCTACTATCGATATCTTGTTTTGTATATAACACAGAAGTTCATCCATTACAATATTGCACTGGGAACACTTAATTACGGCAGTCATTTTAACAATCGCGAAATCGAGATGCCTTCAGAATCGACAGCGTCCGTCACGGATGGATACGCACGCGCGACGATTAATAAAAAAAATAATAATAAAAAAAGTATTTTTAAGGAAATCTGTACAATTCAGTACCTAACATTTTTTTCTCACGTCAAGTTTTGTTGTAGGTAATTTTATGTTTTTATTTTACTCAAGCACTTTAATTTGTGATCCATGTTTTTTTTGTCTTTTCTTGCTTTACGGATGGAAAATTCCTATTAAACCAATTTTCTATTATTCTGTACTTATTTTGTAATACAAGCATGTTTATTTAGGTATATTTTTATTTCTTACCGAGCAACAGCTGAATATATTCTCAGCAACTGTATTACGAAACAGTAGGTAACAAAACACGCATATTTATTTTTACAGGAAAATATGGCTGTCGTCGACAAAATGTACAAATAATTTTCATTCCTTTATTCTAGCTTCATAAAATAATCTATGGCAGTAGGAACAAAACGTAAGGAAAGAGTAATGATGAGTACTAGTGACCCCATTTAGCTTAGTAAACCCTATTTGATATTTTTACTGTGCAGGAAACTAACTGACCAACTTTTTATATGGGTGTATATACACCCCTGACAAATTATTTTTCAAATCAGTTGAGCCACATCTGGAAAATCAAAATAACACACATATGTAACAAAATGATTTTTTATAAAATACAATCGGATTGAGAACCTCCTCTTTTTTCAAGATAATCGAGCCTTAGACCAACAATAACTGGATAATATTTTTATGTTGTCGTAGTTAGTCATTTTGCTAATGTTAATAAAGGCACTTGCCACTTTTGTATAGAAAAAGAAATGTAATGTCACAATAACTGGATGACTAACATACCACAAGTGCTGCCACAATAACACATCTTACCTAAACATCTTTTTTAGCAAATATGCTGCAAAAAAATCGCTTATTTCCTTATGTAATACGTTTTCTACGTGACAATTTTATTATTGTCACACATGTTTCTCTTTTTTGCTACACAAATGCCAAAAAAAAGCTTTTATTCGCTTAGGAATAGCATACTAATTGGGAGGCCTACGTACAGAAGTGGCCGTCTTCTGGCTGATAATCATGATTAAATAAACAACACTATATTATTTTTTGAATGGAAGAGTTTTGTAACAAAAATCATGTTTAAATACATTAACTATGGACATTTATCTAAATCGAAAAGAATCTATTAATCTTATATATAAAAATCATTTGCTGTTCGTTAGTCTCGCTAAAACTCGGGAACGGCTGGATCGATTTAGCTGATTTTGGTCTTGGAATGAAACTCCAGGGAAGGTTTAAACGATGAGAAACATACACAACTGTTAGGCGGTACAAAGTTCGCCGGGACAGCTAGTAAGGTAATATATTTTATTAAAACACAGGAGCAAAGGAAAAAAACTTTCACAGTTATAAAAACTAATCTAATAATAAACCCCCAGTAAAAGAGAGCTCCCAGAATGCTGGCTGCATTGCCACGTTGAATGGCAATGCTAATTTTTCGACCAAAATAAGAGCCGGCATTCTGGTCACATGTAGAATCTACTAGACGTTTTTATATTTCAAAAAATTATTTAATAGCGCTCGGTCCCTTGGTCCCCAAAATTTTCTACTGCAAGCGGCACAAATATAAAACCTCTGTCAAGGTTTTATGTTCTGCTCTTACGAGTATGGCGGTACCACAAGCCCGTATAGATTTTTCAAAGATGGGACGGCGCCATGGTATCTACACAAGTTGCATCCCATACTGGAGGCTGTCCCACCTTCCAAGGAATGAGTGACATTCCATCAGGCCTTAATTAATACTGTGCAATTAGATCTAAAAGTTTCGATATTGTGAATTTTATTTCTAAGCTATAGCAGGTGAAAAGGCAGGATAATTTTGTAAAAAGTGCCCCCAATGCCTGGGGTTCCTAATGATACTTTATAATATGAACAAAATTTCACCCTCTACTATACCTTTTTTACTAATTAAATCCAAACATTTTTTTTAATATATGTTACTGACGGTAATAAAATTATTCACAAAATGTTGTTGCCCTTTGAACGTTAAACATATTTTATTTTATTTGTTCTTCTAGCAATACTTGTCTTTTTTATTATATCTCAAAATTAGAAATACACAGAGAGCTATATTAAAGTCCAGTTAAGTGTAATATTATTATAGGTATAAAGTAAAACATACACTCGTGATAAAGTCAACAAAATTGGTTTCCCACGAGTAAGGAAATAAAAACAAAGTATTTTAGGGCAGGCAAAAATATTGTTTCCTTTGCATGGTTGAAGAGCTTGTTTTAAAATAATTATTATTTGTAGCAAAGAATAACAGGCCGGCGGGAGTTAATCAGAACAAAATAACGTTGTTTGGAACTTTCGGTATAACAATATTAAAAACTTGGTAAAGTAGATAAAACAGTTTCTAAGAAACAGTTCCGTATCAATATTACCTACTACATAGTTAGGGGTCTAATAAAAAGTGACCCCTTAGCACAATATGTATACATATCATTTTAAAAACTTTCAATGTGGGATCACTTAATCTAACTTTAAAAAATCTGATCCAAAAAGGAAGTTTACCGGTCATTGACAAAATTTAATTAACACCAGATTTTTTCTAGAATTCATAGTTGATCCCATGGTGAAAGTCGTTAATTAGAAGGAACGTTATGTTATTCTTAGGCTTAGAACATCCCTTATACCTTGTATACTATCGGTTTTTACATTTTTAAATAACACTTGTTATATATAAAACCGCGAAAGTGAAATATATATTTTTAAATCTTTATTTATTTATGGACTTCAAACAGATCGTCTCAGTCCCATAGGGTTCACATTTGAAAATATCTATGGTCTATTTTTCAATAAGCAATAGACAAATTTGAAAAGCATCCTAGCTATACCTGAAGATGGTGACGCAAAAACACTCTGGAACAATCCTAAATTAATTATTGTATCACCTAGTACATCTAACAACCCTTCCCTCATAGTTGCGGTCAAGATACATTCCACAAGGAATTATATCCTCAACTACAATATGGATTGTCAGTTTTCCTCATCATATACTTAAATTTATTTAATGGCAAATATCCAGAACGCAATCTATGAGCGATCACAATTTTCGCTCATAATAAATAATTAAAATGAACAATAACTGATATTCTGAGAATTTTTTTTAACCTCTATTTTCTATAACAATATTTTTTTCTGTTATCTTTCAGATGAAGCGGATACAAGTGCAAAGAAATCGAGCAGCAAAGTCGAAGAGGATAAAGAAGATGACAAAACTCCTAAAATGGGATTAAGTGAGTAAAATTATCTCATTTTTATACAAAAATATATATATTTTGAATTGCAAAAACATTCATATTTTTAACTTTTTGTACAAATTCACTATATATATAAAAAAATAAATATTTTAACTAAGGGTTTTTGCTAAATAACAGAAAACAACCCAGTTTTTATAGTAAGCGTAGAAACGCTAAGAAAAAAATGTTTCCTAATAGAAATTAGGAAACATTTTTTTCTTAGTTCTGTATCTGTGAAAATATTAGCAGTAGCGAACTCTTAAAATGGGATGAAGTAAGTAAAATCGGATCATATTATTTATCAAAAAATATCATTTTGTGTTTAAAAAATATTCCTTGAATTAGCTTTTGCTAAAGTACAGCGAAATTTTAATAAAATAAAATGTAGTATCCCTGTTGAATAAAAGAAAACAGCCCTGTTTTTGTAAGACGCAATATTTCTAAGGAAACAAATTATGTTTTTTCTCTGTATCTGTAAAAATATTAGCAGTAGCAACGAATATAATAGAGATTTCTTTACATAAATAATAACATGTTTATATGTATGTTTATAAATACTTGTATGTTTATAAATACTTTTACATTACAAATTTAATAAGCTTGTTAGCCAAGACTTTGTTATAAATTTTCTGAATTAAATAACGTAGTCAGGCGACTAATAATAAAACATCCGCACAGAATTATCACAAAAAGTATATATTTTTAACTAGTATTAACTAAAATTAGGTGAGTACTTACCAATCATTATTTGCAATAAATAACAAAAATACAAGCCCCGATTCGAACCTGTGTGGTAAGTATCGTGTAATGTTAGCGGCGAAATAAGTGAAACAAGTGGCAGTAATCTTAGTTTCATTATGACAGGTAGTTTTTTTAGCTTCCTAACGATTTGTTAACGTGCTGGATAACTATCGGTATAAGCAACTTAGCATTACAAACAATAATATAAAATCAGCTTAAATTAAATAAACTTACATTCGTATATCAACGAATGTGTATTTTATCCATGAGGAAAAATCTAGAGAATATTTTTGACATGCTTTTAGCTGAGAATGAACGTAAAATGGAAGTTGCTGGAGTAAATTTAGGCTTTATTTTCCCGCGTTGAAAGCTTCCCTAAAGCCTTACTTATATTTTCATTTATATATTCGTGTCTATTTTTTGTTCGAATTAATCAAGCACTTTGTTCTGATATCTTAGTTTTACAATTACAGTTCTAAAATACCAAACCCCAGTATATAGGATAATAAACGTAGTATACCTACATATTTTTCATTATTCAAAGATGTATTACTGGCATACAATAGTTATTTATCTCAACTACATACCTAATCAATATGAAATTCAATAGACGATTTAGAACAGAAAATCTATCTTAAAACCATTTATTTCGGTTTTAAATTGATTTAAACGACTGATAAAAAGCTTCAATATACCAATAAAAACGGTGATAGAGCATCGAACTCGTAAATATTTAAAATTTCCATCGCAATTTCAATCATTCTATTCTAAGAAATAATTGTGTCTCCGTGCTGCTAATTCGCTATCGATTATACCATTTTACTTTTGTTTCTAAGACTTTTATGGCATGTGACATCAGATAAATTGTGTTTTGCTTCAGTGGTCGCCACTTTCTGTGGATTCCAACGAGATAAGCGTATTCTTAATTGGATACAATGACGGTAGTTTCTACACTTTCGCTTGTTGACTACGCGTTTGTTTTTTGTAGGGTTTTTTGTTGTGTTTCTTGCAATCTGTTGTGATAGTAAGAAAAAGTGAGAAAGTTTAAAACAGTGGCTACCTTGTGTGACTTTGTGATTACAGAATATATTGTATGAATTCTGATCACGTACTTATTTCAGAAATATTTTGTTGCGTTGAAATATTTTGAGTTATTTGCAAACCTATGCGCAGTTAAGACGTTGTATGATTATTTGGGTATACGAGTATAAGACTAAATCTTATACATACCGTGAAATAAGTTCATCTTAGAAATAAAAAAATAGAACCTTCTAGAGTTACGATATAGTAAAAAACCAAATACATATAAAAACCCAAACTTTAGTAGTGTTTATTATTTCAAAATTTGTTTCACCAAATAAATTTTCCAAAGTTTATGAATCCTGACTACTATCATTACACATTTTGCCTGAAGTCGTTTTGGCAAATTTATAGCCAAAAACGCCTTAATTTCACTTCGAAACAAAATACTCGAAAGTTGATAACTAGCTAAATTTTGGTCTAGAAAATTAGCTTTTATGTTAAAAGTGATTTGTTTTGAGAGCTTTGTGAAGCTAGGTTGTCTCGGTTGTTAGTTTCAAATGACGACAAACCAGGTTTTATAGAGTTTGTGTGTTCATTACATACTTAATATATATACAAGCAGTTCTTCGTAATAACGAATTGAAAGAAATGGTGATGAAAATACCAAACATACAAAGGGTTTTTGGGTTAGGGGTGTTCAATATCGGATTAAAAGAAGCGGGACTATACACATACATGCGCTTATCATGATGACTATGGGATAGAAACAGAACTCAATGTCTCTTTTTGTCATTGACTGGGATTCTATAGGAATAACGAGAATCATGTTTTGATTTTAACTGCATTTTCTGACGAATATATGGTTTTCAAATTAGTTTGTTACTTTACTACACACCTATACTGTTATTTAAAAAAAATATTAGCGTCGGTAGACCTACATACTAAAATATAAGTCAATAAAATTTGACACAAATCAACAAAGTCATAAATTCATAGTATACTTATGGATGAAAAGGCATAGCGGATCATTTACAACTTTGTTCGCTCTCTTACTAGAAAAATGTCGCGGAACGAAAATAAATTTGCTATATTAAACAATCTACATTTGTAATAATTTAAAAGTAAATCAGTAAAATATTAAAGAATGCCACTCATTGTGTAAAAAAAATACAAAAATAAATGAATACTTAAGCATTTAGTGCAATTAACCTCCGCTGGAATTCACAAAAATATATTTTCATATGTATAAAATATTGCAGTTGAATTTTTCGCTTATCTTAACATGTCAGGGATAGGATATTTTACCAAAATATAGATTTGTCTTATGTTGCAGCGACATTCCTTCCAGACGAATGCCATAAATTATTATTGACTGTAAACAAGACACTTGATTTCATGGTTTTAGTATTGGTATATTGGCGCTGTAAAAAATAAGGACTATTGCTATAGGTTTGAATTTAGAATGTCGTAAATTCGAAGACCTAGAGAATATAGTCAGATAATAATATTAATAATTTATGACTTAGATCTATTTATAATAATGATAATGGTCTGATTTCTACTATCCCATACCAAATATACAAAATTATTTGAATTAAAACTAAGTTCATTTATAAAGCCTAAAAATAATGCATTCAACAAAACTTTTTGCTGAAATGATTTTTCTTTTCAGGGTATATAAAACGCTTTGTAAAAGCTCGAAGATTCAACAGAAGTATTCTTACCTAATAGTAATAACTAATTGTCTATATGAACGCAACTTTAATTCTGCATATTTTGTACACTCATAATTACGTATTCACGTAGTCTAAACAACGTAAAAAAAAAATTCAGTGCTGAATTAAACGCGTAACTTTTGATAGATAAATTTGAAATTCTTAAAAGAATTATTAATCATTAGTATGAATTGGTGTAGATAAAATGGGATACCGTGGGCTAGATTGGCCTAAGATAGAAAGCTGTGGCACAAGGAAGAGGAGGTTTATACCCAGCAGTGGGCCGATGCAACCCGAAAATTATGATTAGTACAAATATTATTTATTTTATGTATGTATTTGTAGAAAAGATATTATGATAAATAAGATTGTACTTAAAGCATGCTTAAATAAAAATTTATAAAAGAACGCGATGTGTCAAATAATGTGGATGTTTTACATTACTTTAAACTAGTATTTTTATTTCAGACCACGTGATAAAACGTCGAAGTAAGTATAGAATAATTAAAATATCACAACAATATGCTAAAACGCTTTTAAATAAATAATAATACGCATACCAAGCATGCTATTACTATAATGATTATTATTAATTTATGCATGTAAAGCAATGACTTTGCCACGCTTATAAAAAAGTAATAAATACTACACTTCTTCGAACGCTCACCCAATTCTAATTAAATAACTTTGCATTTTTGGCATCCCTTTTTAAACATTAAATCTTAATACGCATGGAAAATTCACAAGTAAGATGGAATGTAGTAAAAAAATTTATTAAGCATTTGGATTATCTGAAGCGGTCATAAGTAATCCATCTGCTATTTTTGCTGCAGTTAGTAATTCATTTTCGTCAGTAAAAATAAATGAAAAATAATATTAAGTTAGGGATGATATTGATGCAAGATTTCATTAATTTATGATACCACGTATATGAAGTTTTCGTTTAAGAAGGCATTAAACCGAAATTTACCTAATCAATCGTTTATTTTTATTTATTTCGATCGTTTATTTATTTGACTCAACTTAACAATTTAACTTAGTATAAATCTCCGGCTTCCGCACTAGTCATAGAACTGTGTCGCGGAAACCAGCGTCTTCCCTGTTTGGTGTAAGTACTTATAGCTAAATTAAAATTATGTCAAATACATCTAAATAAATAAAATATATCTATAAAATTTCTCTAAATTCCAAACAATGACACAACTTACAAAGACACTACTTTAGTTGCAGGAGTTTTACAATCGTATGCACAAAAACCAACAAGAGTAAATAAAAAGAATAAAACACCTATAAGTTTTATATACTAATAAATAAAACTTGTTTTAGTACCTTCTCAATATTTGCGTCTTTATTCTACTCTTTATTTAAAAAAGTACATATAGTCAAAGAAAAAAAAATTACCAAACTATTCGGACGTCACCCAAATTTTATTTTTTAGCAGCTGATTTATTAGCATATCTTAATTTCAGATTTGGCTTTTTAGTAAACTTTATTAAATGTATATGTATAAAAACGATCCTAATATCAATCGTTATCGGTTATAACCAAAGGCATAATGACTACCTTTGGTTCAGATTTAATTTATAACTGATTATTATTGATAATAGGACACATAATCTCGGTGTTTATTCAAATTTTGATATATCATATACGAGTATAACGGTTTATTCCAGGCACGTGCCACATCCTAAGCCTCATCGTTGTTTTATATCGAGCGAGTTGCGGTCAAGCGAAAGCCCTATTAATGATATAAAAATTAAAAATGATTGAAGTTTAAAATCTTAGTTATTTTCTGCATTATGTAATTAGTAGAAAAATATGCTATGTCTTAGGCACCATTAACTGGCGCTCTACGTCTAGCAAGATGCGATCAAGTGCGAGCTTTATCTTTCTTAAAATACTTATAGTTTCAAAAGCACAACTTTAACTGACTTCTTTAAAACATTGCATGTAGGTATTTCATATAAAATTTCAATAATCACATACACAATCAACAGATTTTCAATTAAAAAGTCAGTTCAATAAACTCTTATGAACAATTTTTCAACTACCGGTAAAATAGCGCATGTTTGGTTGTTTCTTTTTACAAACGAGAAACGGACCATGAACGCTTGAGGCAGTTGCATCTTTAATACCACGCTATTTTACCGCTACTCATATATCTTACCTTCAATCAACAGTCTTATTATCTACGTAGCAGAATTGAAAATTATAAAACCAAATAAAATCGAGATCAAAATTTAAATTGGCTAGTTAGTTAGCAACGCTTCAACAGCGATGAGTGTCAAATTGATTCATGTCCGGTTAGAAGAAAGTCGATTGTAAACAGTTTATAAACGCGGCGATATGAGATTCCTTACTTTGAATTTTAATTAATATCGGAGCTTTGTAAATGTAAATGATGAGAATTATTTGCGAGCGTCAAAAGTATGTGATTAATGAGTTTTTTTACATTGAATACAATAAAACGATTTAAAAAAAACTGAGCTGCATGTAATAAAAATAGCAAGGAAAGTTTGCATGCCAAACGATACTTTTTCTTTCTTTCAGATCTGTGTTGATGTAAAGAAGTGCCAGTAATTTTGGTTTCACTTTGACAGTTCGCCTTTTCAACTCCGTCAAAACGGAATCCAAGATTGCTGTCACTTGTTTCACTTCTATCGCCGCTGACGTTACGCATTACTTACCTTAAATTCTAGTCAGATTAAAACAACACTATAATCTTAACTGTTAAGCTAGGTTAATATAATGGTTTATTTACTGACTACCTTTCTTACCCTTACAATGCAAATAAAAAATAAATTGCCTGTTGTCATTTTTACTTTCTAAGCTTAATATTGCCCTCATATTATTATGCAACTCAAAACTATCTTAGATTGCTTTTGTGATAATTAATACTGTGATTCGAAATATTACATATTTCCTACAAAATACAGTCAGCATGATAAAAAATAATCATGAAATCAGCTGCATTACATTTTATATACTCACCAGTCTACTGTATTGAAGATCAAATAACAAACCACTCCAGGGGGCATATTAGTCAATATGCGTTGTACCTTATTATGTATACTAAAAACTATAGAGGCTCAATTTTAAAAACACTTGCATGCCTTACCCGCTCGAAACCAACTTAATTCTAAATGTTTAGCATACTCTTACTACTAGATAGCAACATCTCACTGGCATTTTTATTTATAAAAACTAAAGCGTGTTTGAATCATTTTGATAAAATACCGGTTTTCACGCGTACCTAGTTGTTGGAAAGGTCAAACTATATTTTCGTTCACATTCGGTGAACTTCATAAAGGATGATATGATAATAAGTCGGTTGTTTCTACAACGACGGCACGTCCCGCACCTGAGCAGACGTAGACTAGAGCAGATAGATTGCAAGACTTGTTATGGACACAATTGACTCATTTCATCCCTGACAAAGTTCACTGAATGTGAACAAAACTATAGTTGGACATTTCCAACAATCAGGAACACGTGAAATCAAAAAACAAACAATCTAACTAGCTGTAGATAAACAGGAGCATGTTTTTTTTTAGCAACATTTTACTATCTTCACGTTGATTATTATTTGAATATTCTAATATTCTATTTTTTGAATTCCAGGAAGAAGACAAAAGAAGAAGGTCATGCAAGCATTGATCCCGCTCTTATTCGGCATGAAATCAGCAGGAGCAGTGATTTTCGCTTTTGCTCTTGTCTCAGCCCTGACCATGAAGGCTTTCGTGGCCAGCAAACTGGCTTTACTGGTCACCATAGGAATGGCACTGAAGAGACTATACGAAACTTACAGTACTGGGTGGGTATTATTGCTATGGGTCTTAATTTTCACTTTATACTATGAGCATGAAAATGAGTATTCTGATTTTTAGCGCACCAACGAAGTAAAACGCACAGATTTTGTAGTAACATTTTTGTAGTGTAAATTATTGTTCCATAATTAGTATTATTATTTTAATTTTTCAAATAGTAGCACGTAGTATAAAATTTATTTATGTTACCATACGTATTTCTTAACTAAAAATTGCACAAAAAGCAGAGCTGTGATAAAAACAGTGACTGATTTTTTTATGTTAATAACTTTAATATGTACTAATTTTGATGACATTGTAACCTAGAGTACTAAGAATCTTATTGAAAATGATAAACTATAAGATTTTAATTAGGTTTGAACTGTTTTATTTTTATACTTCTTTGGTGCGCAGTACTCTTGGTTTCATGTTAAATATTTAATTTTTTAATGAGTAGAACTTAGAGCTTGAGTTTATTAAAGA
Source organism: Ligdia adustata (assembly GCA_947049295.1). NCBI lineage: Eukaryota > Metazoa > Arthropoda > Insecta > Lepidoptera > Geometridae > Ligdia > Ligdia adustata. Next base: position 3,453,807 of record OX346236.1, on the reverse strand, counting down.
CGTAACTCTAATAATGTTGCCATATTAAGTGTCATTATTAACTATAAACTAGTGTAAAACTTACAATTTATGATGTTACTTCTTTAATAAATTTCAAGAATTTATAGAAATGAACAATAATATTGCATGCCACTAACAGTTTTACTGACATTTTCCATATTTTCAGATTTTTTCTTTGAAAGTATACGTGTAAAAAGTGTGTTAAGTTTATACAATTACTGGCATGATTTTCTTTGACTGACTGTTAAGTAGACACGCACTGATGAGATGACTTTACGAACATACTTTAGACGGCTACACGCAACTTTACACAAAACTACTTTCACGATACGACAGAAACTGTAATGAAAATTAGCGCAATCGATTCAATAAACAAAAATTGAACACTGATTAAAAAGTAATATGGCTTTAATGAAAAAGTTTATTTTACAAAAAAATCCAACGCTTTTTGGTTTCAAAGGTATCTAAGTGATGAAGTTATTCCGAAGCAACTTTGCATCAGCACAGTCTCTACATATCTACACTTACTCGTATAATAAAACTGTACCAGGTCAAATTATGCACATTGAATATATTAAAAAAAATCTTTCGTGGGGCGAGTTGTTAACGATACAGACTCATAATCTAATTTATTTTTTTCATTTTTGTCTGTCTGTCTGTCTGTTTCTGGACTTTCCATAACTCTGGATAGATTCTGATGTGACTTGATATGCTTAAAGTTCATATCATGAAGTAGGATCTTTACAATTTTTTATTCCGAAAATCCCAAGGGGTTCCCGTTTGAGGAGGGATGAAAGCCGTATTTAATTATAACTTAGTAACGCGTTGATTTGAATGATTCTTTTTTTGTTGGAAAGGTATTATATCCCTAAAATTACTTGGGATTTCCGTAGGACGCATGAAAGTCGCATTTAGCACGGTAACGAGATTTGGATGATTATTTTTTGTTAGAAACGTCTACCTGAAATGATGATGTTATCTCGAAAATAAGTGGAGATTCCCGTGAAAGTCGTATTTTACTATAGCTGGGTAACGCGTGCTTTAATTTGGATGTTTTGTTTTATGGATTTGGACTTAACGTGAACACAGCGTCAATAATTTTTTGAAACGATGGTGACCGAATAGCTAAAGGGGGTGGATTGCCGTGTGAGAGGTACGAGTTTGAATCCTACGTAATACGCAAGAAGAGCTTCAGTATCCGTTGTAGGAAAACATCATAGGGAAACAATAGCATAATGGAAGGGCATTTTTTACACTTATCCGGCTAGCTACCACCCTCAAATTGAAAAATCTGTCGCCAAGCACCTAACGGTATGTTCCGGGGGATTTTTTTGAGAGACTATTTCTCGTATTCCAGATCAGGCATGCTCTATCTAGGGACCATAGTGTCGCTGAGTTCTGTGATTGTGCGAGCTGGTTGTCAAATGCCTACCTGTCTCGAATAAGAAATTAGTGGGCAATCGAGATAAATACATTAACAAAAAAAAAACTACAGGTTAAGAGCAGAATTTGCAAAATGAAATAGGTGTTAATGCTATGCAGAATATTTAGTTCTTAAAAATGGTGAACATAATTGTACAAACTTCTGTATTGCTTTAATTAATAAAACTCACAGTTCAAAACACTGCTATCGTATTGTATCTTTTACATAAGATAAGACTTTCAAAAGGACAGCTGATATAACATTTTCTAATTATAGTCGCGGGTACAGCTAGTGTAACCATAAACGAGTTATAAATGTTAGACAATTTTCCTCTGTACACCTATATAGTCATGAAACCTTCATTCTCAATGTAGTTTAATAAAGAAGCAAGCTGATGGATAATTTGAAATCTGTTTCTCATTTAAAAGGTAGTACAATTTATTTATTTAAATATATAAAAATCAATTATTTGTGTGTCTCGCTAAAACTATAAAACAGCTAGACTAATTAAGCTGATTTTGGTTTTGAAATGTTTTGGAAATTCAGGTATGGTTTAAACGGTCAAAAAGATACATAACTGTTAGGCGGTACGAAGTTCGCTGGGTCAGTTAGTAGTATAAAAAATATACTCTGTTATTATTTTTGTAGAGTATTTTATAATTTCTGCACTGTTTAATCACACAAGAAGATATTTTTCAAGACAGTGTATCTAGATGTCAAATTTGATGCTCAATCAGTTGCATCAATATTTTAATCTTAATTTTGGGCCTTACTGATATTTGAATAAAAGTGAAAGAAAGACTCATCACATCCTTTTACAAAGCGAGAAGTATAAAAAAATTACCTTATACCTAGTACCTCGAAAAATTAAATTGAAGCTTGAAGATTATGTTTTGTTCGCGGAAAAAGTAAACAAAAGAATTCTAGCAAACAATGGTGAAAATTAAGTAAAGCGTCATCAGGGATTTAATAGAAGTCTTTGAGCAATTTACTTACTCAGCAAGGTTTAATTAAATTTGTCCTTAAAATAACTTCCCATTACCGAGTAGGTAAGACGAAAGCCTTAAAGATAACAACAAAAGTCAACTACGAACAAAATTATTTCTCGAGACTGATTTGTAATATAAAATCAATAAAAGTTATAAATTAAACAATTATAATAGTTTGTTTGAACTAATTGGACTAATCGCCAATAAGTATATATTAGAGTATATTTTAACTAATAATAACATAAAAAATATATTTTGCCTGATTTGATTTGTACATCGGACTATTGCTACTTATGAACTGCAAATACATATAAGTTTTATTGGTTATATGATTTACAAGCCTTTTATAATTACAAGATGAATTATAAACTTTAGGACTAGACTGCAGATATGAGTAAATGTTTGTTTGCTTGTTTGTGTGTACAAGTGTGTTCAAGAATATAATATTAAACAGAATAACGCTATTTTTGTATTCGCAGTAATTCTTGATAGAAACTATCTTAGTATAAATTTTGCTGACTAGAAAACACGTACGTACTTTAACTTTACCTTGAATATCTTTAACTTGATATTTTACTTGTACTTAATGATTGATTCTGGTTTTATGGTGACTTCAATAGTAAAGATTATTAAACGTCTTAAAACTAACATCGTCGACTTCGGAGAGTGCTAGAAGTAAGTAAAATAAAAAGTAAGGGGAGTAAAATTTTCTAGCGGTAAACCTTCACACCTTGCTAACATTTTTTATCTGACCCGCGTAATAATCAACTAACCAGTATGAAACTAAAACAAACATATCTCGAAAATATTTACATATATATTTTTTTTTATATTCTATTTTTACTGACCGGAAATCAAAAAAAAAATCAAACACATCGGGAAACCAAAACAAATATTATTTTTGTATTAGTTTATGACATTAAATTTTATGAAAAAAAAACAACAGTCAACTCCATACAATTTTTTTAATAATTTGTAAAAAAAACACACACACGAAAAAGAAAAATAGGTACATATCTAATATAATGAATAATTATTTCAAAATTATATAAATGAAAAAGCAACACTACTTTTAACGGACTATATTACCATACTTTTTATATCATACTTATGACTAATTAATATGTCATTGACAGTGTCATTTAAATTAGTGACATTATTTCTACTTCATACTTTTATATTATTATCTTACTTACTGTGTTTTAAAAATAACTTAAAACTACTCTACTAAAATCTGAGACCCGAGACAAAAGATACTACAATATTTGACATTTGACAGACAAATGGTACCTAAACTAAAATTGGAACTGACCAACCACAAGATTATGGATTCTAATACAGCGACATGACTGCATTGACACAATACAGTGACATGGTTTTCACAGACAAAGGACACTCATGCCGTTTACGAATCTTTGCAGATCCAAAATAAAATTCCCTAAATTTGTTTGCATTGCAGCGTCGGTTTCCAAAACCATCCGTACCTTTACTCGCAATACCCGATCGATTTCCCAAGCGCTTCATCGCACGCATACTCCGTATCCGGAGTGAGTCCACAGTTTGCGTCAAATGAGATGTACAATCAAAACATAATGGGTCACTCTCAAGACCTCCAACTCCAAGACGCAAGTGCTCAGCAGTCGCAACAAGCGCCTCTTCTCCTTAATTCTACAGCAGCAGAGAGATGGGATGGTAAGTCGAAACTACAAAAACTCCTCGAACCGTTAATAGATGGCTTCAAAAATGTTATAAATCCTATAGCAAACATATTTTACGGAGCGATGCCAACATTCCGAGGACTCAACACTGAAGTTTCAACGGACAAAACTGAAGAGACGGATTCCGTTGAAGATGTTAAGAAACCAAAAGAGTTTCTAGTTCCACAACCCCGATTCATCGCGCAGAGGAAAAATTTTGTTAAGTTGCGATCAAGACCTAAAAAATATGCTGAACTAAAAATTGATTTAGATAGACTTAAACGTAATAAAGATTTTTTAGACTACATTAAAACTAAGAAGTATAAACATAACTATCCAAATACATATTACTATCCAAGGGTCAAATATGTTTTGTACAATCCAAATAACTTTTATATGAAACCAAATAACAGTCGACTTCTGCCATACCGTAAGCCACCGGTACCAACAACTACATCTACTGATATACCAACTTTATCTGCTGAATCTAGTGAATGGAAGCCCATTGCAGTATTTAATGAAACAGCTGTTCCAAATATAACTTCTAATTTTCCACACAAAAATTCAAATTTTTCATTAAATAATTTCAATCGAAATAATAGAAGATTTTTCCGCAAAAGGCCAAATTTGAAACGAAGGAAAAGAATAAAGCGAGACATTTCTATTACTAATAAAGAACAAGAATCTAGAGCAACAAAAAGTCGTGGTTTTTTATCATTATTTGATTTTGTAACGGATTTCTTTAGTTACGAGCCAGTATATGAAATGCTTTATGAAGCTGATCATGCCACAAAAACTACAATTGTGGAAAATGTCGCCCCTGAAAAGAAACCTCCATTATACTATAGTGCTATGTACAATGTTCTCATGATGACTATAGACGTTATGGAAGGTTTATTCGGTGTTCAAAAAGATATAGATAAATACTATTTCAGTGCCAATAAACGTCCGATCAAGAAAAAGAAAATTGTAAAGCGTAAATCAAAACCCAAAGAAAATCTGCTTGAGTTAGGTTCCAATGATACTCAATCTGACACGGAACTAATTGTTTCTAGTAATAAAAGAAAAGTCATAAAGCGTAAAGTTCTGATTAAAAGAAAGAAACTAAAAATTAAAAAGAAGAAGATTCCAATCGCTGAAACTCTTGAAGTTGAAAATGTTACGGAAACTGAAACCCCTGTATTAGATGATATGGATGAAAATACGACCGTTACTAATACTGCACTCTAATGTACTTAGATGATCGTATATAATTAGTCCTAAAGTGTAAACAAACGGCTAGAAACCTTGCATTTATATCATGTAGATCTAGGTATGTAATAAATTATATTGGTGATGGAATACGTATTGCTTCTTTAGTAATCAAATTGAAACACAGCTTAACGTATTATTAATATTTTTGAAACTGTTTTGTTGTAAATATGTATTAATAATAATGTATCTTATAACACATTGATTTCAATATGGGAGTAAGATTTAAAATCTTTTATTCAGGCCTTATGTTACATAACTTTAATTTCCAACTTTGTTTCTTCAATCTTGATTCTGCTCAAGTATTTCGTTAAATTATGAGAAGCCCAGTATCTGAACCAAATATACTATTGTTGTACAGTTATTTCTATTTATTCACTAAACGCTTCAGAGACTGGACTATCTCCAACAATTTTATAGAACTGGTTAAAGTAAACGACTCTTTTAAATTCTAATTAAATTTTAATTATTTTTATTGTAAAAATACAAACAGCTGATCTTTAATTTGTTTTATACCTGCTATCGTGTTTTCTACGTTTGGCCACTGTTTGTCATATACTCGTACAAATAAACGAAATAACATTGGTCGTTTTCTTCAGCCAGCGTCAAAAAAAAAATTCTTAACAAATTTATATTTTCCTTGCTTATGTGCAGGATTCCGGAGACGTCCAATGTACTATGGACAATCGCGCGCTACTTCAGAATCCTATTCGGGTTCCCAGCCATACCGGCGCTGAACCAGGCCCCTCATGAGTCCATGACAATGCCCATGTATGTAATGCCACAGATGATGTATGGTCCACCTGATATGATGATGACCATGCCACCAACGACACAATAAACACAATTGGACAATTGGACGTCAATGTCACGTCTAGGATCAAGTGGCATGATCACGCCAAATGTCAGATTACCACGTCGACTTGATCCGAGTCACTTTATGCAAACGGGTATGGACAAATTCTAAATTCAAATCTAATTTAATATTTTTGTTGTTTTTTTACTACGAGGTTGATTGATCCTACTCGTAGACCAACTATAACGGCTAGATTTATAGACACGTATTTTTTTTCAATAATCGAGGTGTTCATACCCTTTGTATATTGTGTTAAATTAAAGTGGTAATCTGGCATTTGGCGTAACAGTCACACTGTTTTAAACGGCTGGACTTCCTAAAAGTTCAAATTTCTTATTTTTGATAAACCCAGATATTTAAGACAGTGTGAGCTGTTAGTAACTTTTAAGACTGAACTATTCTTGTCTACATTAGCGCGAACCCGTCGACTTAGTTAGTTTTAAGTAATTTATTTTGTAATTTAAGCGTTGGATTAAGACTTATTTATTCAGCACTTAGTAAAATAAAAATATTTTGTTGATTTAACGATGTGATTTTATTTTTTTATGAAAAAGTTATATTGCGATAGCTGACCCTTGAATATTTAAGCTCAAATTCAATCAATCAAAGATTTTTTAAGATGCTAATATAATATGCAAGCTTAGTCAAAACCTGAATTGGTAATAGACATAATAAATCAACCAGAATACTAAATGAGACATTATTTTTAATAAAATAAGATAAGAAAAAAAACCTAACAATAAAACACACCTACACAATCACATTTTTAGGGTTACAAAAATAAATGGTGTTTTTTTACGTATCAGTTTTATTAACCGAACGAACTGAAGTGAACTAAAACTTGAACAATTCAACAATATAACTAAAATAATATAATGAAGTGCATATACAGCGTTATTAGCTAGGTGTGTACTAAGCCGAAAGGGGGTTACACATTCTAATGAACAACGTTCGCTATCGAACCAATCCTGAATTAGAGGAAAAAAATTAACTGTTTCACACAATTTGTCGACGACACATAAACTTCTAATTCTAATCTAATTGATCTTTTTGTTTCGATGTAAGGTTGGTCGTTTTTTTTTTTATAGTCAATAGAAAATGCGATGAATAGGGACAATGCGGCTGCGATAGTAGGATGTTCGTAATGATGAGTATAGTTTATATGTCGTCGACAACATGTATGAAACAGCATTTTTTTTTTTCGAGTTTAGGATTGGTCTTATTATAAAAGTTGTTTTTTAGAATGGAGTACCTTCTTTTGGCTAAGTACACTCTAAAGTGATAACCCTGTATACAGAGATTTCTTATACAGAATTTTCGATATAAAATGACACACAAATAAAAGTCTCCACAGCGAAATTTATAAACAAAACTCAATTCCCTAAAGACCAGATATCGTTTCGTATTTTAGACTTTGATAGTTTTAGAAAGCATCAATTAACCGCTGGTAAAAGACCCAATTTCGTTCGAATTTCAGAATAAAGGCAAGTCCATCTCAATTCACATTTTATAAAATTCCCAAAGGCATTCTCCGCAAAGCAGACAGCCATTCCTATGAGTAAAAATAAATAGGACAGAAAATAAATAGAAAAAGACATGTACTTACTGACGCTAATTCCCTAGGAAGGAAAATACATTAGCTTTATCTTCTAATACAAACAAAAACAAACGAATTGAGTTTGTTAGGATCTTTGTGGAATTGAGGGAAAAATTTATAGAGATTTAGTAATTATATATTTATTTAAGTACAAAAGCTATGAATGTTCATTAATAATAAAGTTAATAGCTGCAAATAAGTGAAGTCTCTAATCTGACATTAGCGGGTGGTGTACTTTAGCCTCCATCTTCTTCTTAAAGGAGACCCATTTCAGGCAGGGCCCAGCCGTGGGACACTTTGGGTTGATATAATACGACACAGCGAGTGGGATTTAAAAAGAGTTAAAAAAAATTAACGCAACAAGTTATCACAGTTTAAAATTTCCTAAGATTGATAAGACATATTTTTGTGAAATCTGAGTTACTGTGGAATTCTGAGCCTTTGCATGAAAATCGCAGCAGCTTACTATTGATCAACAACTAATCCATAATTAATATAAAAGTAACTGCTAGGAGTGCTGCCAATATGTCCATACATAAGTACATCTTGATTAATAACTTAAAATACTTACCACAATTGTAGCGTAGTAAATAGAACTATTAAGAAAAATAAATACTTACTAGTTCCATATTGGATCTACACAATGAAACTATTGAGATTAAAGGTAAAAATACTTCTCCTAAAATCTACTATGTGTCTATTGAGAAAAAAAAAATCTCACTAGACCCATCATGGATCTGGACAATGGATTTACTGAGATTGATCCTAGTCAGTGGGCTTTTGATCTCATATTTAGGCTCGTCGGAGCTTTCGAAAATAAGTATGGAGTCCTCAATCAGCGGAGAACAGTGCCCAGCAGAAGGACGCTATGAGTTGTTAAAAATAAAAATAAAAAAGATCTTAAGGAAACTTGTTCGTTAGAGAAGATTAATGTGAATGTTATGAAGTAATCTGCATTATGGCTAAAGTCGACTGTTAATGGCGTACAACTTCTTCATGGGTAAATCTGTGCTTAGCAGTAGGGAGCTATTTGTTGATACGACCAATGCAATAGTCCATGTCAAAAATAGTTCCTATTGAATAATTTTCGATTCCAATAACATATTTCTTGTGTTAAGCTATATTTTACTTTCTTTAAGGTCTATTCTAGATTGACCCTTTGTAATTTATATTTGACATATTTACATTTTGAACTGCATCTAAAATATTAAAGTGATCTTTGAAATTTCTCTTCCATTGTTTCCATTGGTCTCGCAGATGGGGATCGGTGAAAATTTCGTAAGTAACGTTCTTTGTCTGTAAAACAAAGTGTTTAATATTAAAAATAATACTGGCAAGCAAATTTTAATGTATAAATTGAACAACCAGTCGATTTTGGTATAAAATATTTGTGTCTAACTTAAAAATATACTTTTTCGTGGTAACATTGAGCTAGTTTAACGAATTGAAAAAAAAAACTAATTCAATGTAATTTGACCGACTATACAATTATATTCAATTGAAAAAATCCAGTTTAATTAATTAAAAATACAGTTGCACAAAATACCTGATCTGATCAACGAATTGAGCAAATTCAACTTAGTAAGACAAGTGTGACAAATAGCTGAATTTTAAGGTCATCGCCGCCTACTAATATTAAACATATTATTATTTAGCATATATAAATATTGGCAAGGTATGGGTTCTAATTGATACTGGACTTTACTGATCTTAAAAACCACGTATTCACTGTTCTTGACATTTTAAATAAGCTCTCCAGACGCAGCAGGATTTAAACAATTTTATTATCCCTCCAAGTGCCCCTTTGGTTTTTTGTCCATTCGATAAAGATTAGTCTCATCTTAAGTATGTTTAAGCTCAAATTCAGAGCATTAGCAAAATAATTTTAAGTAAATAGAGATAATCTTTATATTTTTACACGTTACCACATTACATGTAGAAGACGGTTTTTTGATTTGTAAATCCTTCTTTCATGAACGGAAGGATCAGCGTATTTTTTTGTACAGGGGTAGATTGAAATTAATGCAGTGCTAAACTTATTTTCCAAAAAACTTATCGGAGCGTTTGACAATATGGTAATCCGATCCGTGACCAGAGGGCCGCTGGGTCAACGTATAAGCATTGTACAGCGTGGTATACCACTAGCATGTCGGGTAATGGGTTGAAGCGTTTGAATTATCTGTAGATCTTAAGTAGGTAATCCATTTACTATTTTTTAAATAGTTAGTATCACTATTTTTTTAATAAAGGTACTCGTCCTGTTTGATAACATAAGATAAGACAACTTTTTATTGCAAACCAGCTTATAAGCGCTACTTAACAAAAAAACAACACAACAAACATTCTAGATTTTATTATTATTTTAGCCCTTCTTGCCCTGTAATTAGTACTAAAAAATTAAAATGCTGTATAAATATTCTCTAACTTAAGTATTACGTAGTTGCTAAATGTTCTACCGACTTCTAAAAAGAGTAGATAGGTACTAAATTCGACTGTACGTTTTTTTTTAAATGTAAGTTACCCATTTCTCAGAGACTGGCAGTCGCCTCTTTGGCGTAGGCCTCCCCCAATGCCCTTCATGTTTGTCTGTCTCTGGCTTGTCCCATCCAGTCTGTACCACATTTTTGCTCGAATATGTCTTCCCAGGGCCTTTTTTGTCTTCTTTTGCTTCTTTTGCCTTCTCTAGGTACCCATTATATTGATTTTTTAGTCCATCTAACATTATCCATGAGGCATATATATCCTGCCCAGTTCAATTTTAAAAGTTGTACTGTATTAACTATGTCCGTAATTCGTGTTCGCTTTCTTATAGTTTTGTTGTTAACTTCATCACTCAACTTTAGACCTAACATACTCCTGTCCATTTTTGTGGCATACTGCCAGTTTCTGTTCTTCTTCTTTTCTAAGAGCCCAAGTTTGACAACCGTATATAAGTTAGAGTAAAATAGCCACATCGTAAATTTTGCTTTTAATCTTTATATCAACATCCTTGTTCTTCATAATTTCTTTAAATCCCTAGTACTTTTTCTATGCGATTCCGATTCTTCTGTTAATTTCTTTTTCAGTGTGATCTTAGAATGATATTGATTGTCCAAGATATGTATAATCTTGTACGTAATCTATCTTAGCACATTCTACTCTGACCTCTATTTCTTCTCCATCGGTGAGAATTTTCGTTTTTCCTGCGTTAAGTGACAATCCAAATTTTTTATTTCAGTTGCAACATTTTCTAGCGTGATTTCAAGCTTCTTGGCTGTTTCTGTAAATATCACAATGTCGTCTGCAAATGATAAATGACAGAGGTACTCACCGTTCACCACTATCCCTTCTTCTTGCCAGTTGATGTTCTGAAAGATTGCTTCTAGGACTGCGCAGATGGGAAATTCACGTCCTTCTTTCTCTAATCTTATTTTTGATGAGCTTTTAGAATATATGTTATGAAAAAGTTGGTTATTACTGTTTTTTTCAACAAATTATTTATTTATTTGTTTGTAACAGATACTCCCTCTTTTCACAAAAAAATAAAAAACAAATTTTGTGTAAGCGTCGACAGGCACTAATAGAAAATTACTTACTAAAAACCAATCGGGAATTTCCACGAAGCTTACCTGAACTAAGCTTTGAAGTAAGTAGCAAATATTTATTTTGGGGCTGAATAGAGAATTCATTCAAATTGTGAATAGGAAGCTGTCTAAGTAAGTAGCTGTTAATTTACTATAATATATTTTAAGAAACCAGTTCTTACTTTCAGTCATCTAATGATGAATAATTATTGATACAATTAATAAAATTGATACTCTTATATGCCAAATTATTTCAACTAATATTATCTAATGGTTTTATTGGTAACAACTCTTAATAAATAAAAAAATAGGCAAGTGCGAGGCGGACTCGCGCACTAAGGGTACCGTATATTACCTTTCTAAAATCAGTTAAAATTTGTACCTAATGTCGTTAATAATATCGCATAAAATACTGCAAAAAATCACCTCTGTTTTATGGAAGCCTCCTTCAGTATTTATTTGTTTTTGAATTCATTATTTATTTTTAAAGTGAATATACAACTTACTACTCGTAGCTTGTGAATATTTCAATCTTACCTAAGACTCCACTAGGTAGAGAATGTAGTCCACTACGCTGACCTAATTGCGGGTTGGGAACTTCGTTTATTTTCGATAGCTATTAACATTCTCCGACAAGCAGGTTTCCTCACGATATTTTTCTTCACCGTTTAAGCATGATATAAATAGATTTATTTTGATTTAGAAGCTTTTTTTAGGAATATATTTACATCCGTCAGTATGAACAAGCAATTAAAATAAGTGATAACTGTCTTTAATTCAGCATTCAAAACTTACATTACAAAACAAAATATCATCTATGTATAATCAGATAAAATTAACAGATTTTATAATATTATTTATTTGGGACTAATCAAACCGTATCCTATCGTACAAAAATCTAATTCGTCCAGCCATCTTTGGAAAATCAAAGACCAAGCACAAAAAAAACCTTGTCCTTTTTACTGCGAAAGAAGGAGGGTTATGTGTTTTGAGTGTATGTATGTATATATATATATAGGCTTGTCCTATTTTTATGTAAGTGGTGTCAATAGATTCGTCTTACTCGTGAGAGTGATATTTGGTAGGAACATAAAAATTTAAAAAGAAAATACGTATTAGATTAAAGTTTTTTTCATACTAGCTTCTAAACACTTTTTGAATTCAGTTAATAAGTAAAAATCACTTCAAAAGTGACAATACAAACCATATTAACCAAGTGAGTCTGTATACTGAAATCAAGCAAACAAATTCAGGCAAATGAAATTCTCAGCGTTTTTCTGGTAACAACTCACTCGCAGACAAAATGCGCTAAGAATTTAATACGTTTGTAACCAACCATGTGTAACCAAGGTATCCAATTTGCAACAATCAGAACATCTCGTTATATTCGCTGTATCAGACACGATATAGGTTTTTAAATAGAGTAAGAGCGAGTTCATGATAAATCAAACGTGGTGGAAACTAACAAAACATGAACACTCAAAACTTTACTAAAAATCTTTGTATGCAAGTAAAATTTAAAATTACGAAAAACCCCATTTTATTTGATACCCATATTTAGGAAGTCGTGAAAATTTATGTACTTCTCCATTTTGTGGCGGTGGACATCTTGGACCAATTTTCATCAAATATAGCTATTAAAACTTGTGGCTGAAACACCTTTCAAAGAAAAAAAATTAAATCATAACCGCCCCATCCGTTTGAGAGCTACGATGCCACAGATACAATTCTGAAACTTAATAATCTTATTGAAGATGATACGAGTATTATATTACTTATTTTTTAGAGAAATAAGTAAAAAAAATCTAAAAACGATCTCTTCCAGGCAATACTGAAACATGCGATGCTGTAACATTATTTCATTTATTTTTTCTTATTCTCGAGTATTTTATTTCCATTCCGTTTATAAGAAACATCTAAGGTAAAATATCTGGGATATTTTGTGTCGAGAAAAGCGTGAGAAATCATCGCTGCATATTTTATGTTGTGAAATCTAGCGAGAGATTCAGTCTAGACAAAAGCGAGCATTTTACACGCGCGAAAAGTTCTTCTTTATTGCTTTGAGTTCTTTGTCCAAGAAACCACAAGCGGGACAAATATCGTAGGCTTTTCTTGAAATTTCTTGACCTTTTTTTCGAAGGCTGAAGTAATGAATATCTAAGTATTTATTACAAAGGTCTTTAGTTGTCATGGTTCAACAGATTTGTCTGATATGTTGTTACTGAAAAACATTAATTTATTACCGAGTTGAGTGCATTGCACAACCACACAACATAATTTCAGCTAAAATGAAACAATTGTTTTTTAACTGTATTTTAAATATTAAAAAAATCCATGTATTAAGGATATTTCTTCTAATATAGAAGATGCTCACTGGGAACTTTTGCTATATAATTAAAAATACTATAAGAATCATTGCGTAAAATAGTGCAAAAAATATACTTAGACAAGTCAAAATGGATATAAAAAGCTATTTTCATATCTCCATAATATATATTACCAAAGATTAAGGAATTACTCCGTATCAAGTGCTGACATTACGAATCATTAATTAAGAAAACCGCGTAAGATTAATCTTGTCACAGAAATGAGATAAATTGCACTTAATGATTTTAATGATAAATTATTACGGAATATTATATTCATTGGAGTAGTTATTCATATTTTTGTGACGCAGAATTATAACGGCATTACATTTTTTATGATAATATTGTAGAATTCCTAAATTTTAAACTTAACCTCACTTTGTGAGTGTTACGTCCGTATGAACTTTCTCATAAGAAACGTTTCTGTGATATAATAACTGTCCAGTCTAGTCTTGGATGAGTGACTATAGAGTATCATTTAAAACTGAGTTTTATTACTGATTCTGATGTGTAAGTATTCAAGTCAAAATCATAAGTCTGTGTTTTTATTCATTTAGGATGGCAATTAAGTTATGGACCATAATTTTTCAAAGATCAGCCTGTTCTATGTTACTCTTAAGTTTAGGATAGGATCACACGGTTAGGATATAGGTTAGGTTAGGATAATTTTGCTACTTTTATTTTAGGATAAATCTTAATGCCATCCTTACCTAGGTTTACTATGTTATTATCGCCCGCATTGTCGCACCATATCGCTTTTTAGCAACATGTGACAATATATACATACTTAATGTTTTTGAAAAAATATCTATCTATCTATGACGATTGCAAATATATCGTGACTGGATTCTTATTCACTATGAACACGTGAAACACGACACGCGTTTTGAGCAAGAAATTCCTGTGTCCATTTAAAAATAAGGGCCCTCGCCCTGATTAGCGCGAGAGTGCGGGCAGGATAATGTCCTAATGTCTTTAAGGATAGCAATAGATTTATAAGGTTCAACTAAATTTGTGATGTTCTGTTATAACATGCGATCTATCTCATTAAAGGTTAAACTCTTAATCATTTTGAGCTTGAAAAAATAAATTACAAGGTTAATGATCATATCATTTATTCCGCAATAAATATCTGTTAGTACATTGTAATAATAATAAATAAATAAATTATTATATATTAGACAAAATGCTCAGTTTGTATAAATGCGAAATTAGCTTGCCGTAATGTACATAGTTAGTACTTAGGTTTACACTAAGGTTAATAAATAAATAAATAAGTGTTATTTACATCGTATTATCGTATTGTGTTGGGTTTGACTATTATTATTCTAATAATTTATTATTATAACAGAAAATTGAGAATCATAATTAATACCTAATAAATATACATTCGTTGCGTTTTTCATTTCGAGTTTATTTTTACTAATTGCGATCCTCAAGTTCCTGTTACTTTTTTAATATCAGTCCTTTTCCGTTTAGGTCTATTATTTTTTATTAAATTTTTTTTAATTGTTTTCTTCTGGTCTCAAAAGTCATTGTTATTATTCCTGGGTTCCGTATTGTTAGTGCTGATTTCTTCATCGAGTCTTTATCACCATAGAGTTAAGCATCCTTTTTAATTACCTGGAAAGTTTTCGAAATCTTTATTTCTAAATAAGGCAATACAAAAGCAAATAAGGGAATTGAAAAAATATTGAGATCAACGTGACGAGTTATTTAAATAGTTTTATATATATATATATATATATAATAAAGTATTTTTATGTACATTGCTGACAGAAAGATATGGATGTTCAACATTTTTACTTTTTCCTATTAAACGTGATATTCATGTGTGTGAGTGTGTGTGTTTAATTGTAGTATTAATAACATTAGTAACGAAAATAGGCTTGTTTATTTTCAGCTGGTGTAGATATAAAAATAAATATCATCCTTATTTCTCACTATCAAAATTATACACCTAAATTTCTGCAGCAAAATATGGACGAGATAACAATTTGTTAATCTATCCCTATAAAAAAACTGAAGATGACACATAAACTTGCTAAGAACCACATAAAGCCATTATTTACATAGAGTGCAACCATTATTTATCTAATGTACAAGAAGAAAGAATACTATTTCATTAAATACTATTTGACTTTAAACATGTAAACAAAAGATGGAAAGATAATCTCATTATCTCGAAATCGAACCGAGCAAAATAATTCATACAGTCTAATCATTATCAAACTAGCGATAGGTAGTCCATTTCTACTACTGTCAGCAAGTCAACGGTAGCCAAAATGTACATATATACAAACACAAGCCTACGCTTGATGCCAACGACATTCAGGTTAGAACCCAAGCAAGTAATGTTTGCGGTCTTCTCATTTGTAAACCCTTATAGGCTTGCGCTAAATCACAACTCGCCTGAAGTAAAGGTACTATGCGCTCTAAAACGTTGCATGGTTGCATATAAGAAACAGATTTATTTAAAACCCTAGATTATAGCTATAAACAAATATGATACATATGATGGCAAGTTCCAAGAGCTGGTAGTAAAAATTTACGCAAAATATGTCTGTAGAACTTTATTATGTAGCAGCGGTGTCTTGCAGTCTTTCATCTGGTGAGATTTTGAAAGTATTATTATTGTTGGGCTACTTTATTATTCAGCCGCAGAAGTCTGACGCCACGGGTCGAGACAGAAGAAATAATAAAAAGCCGTCCGTCACCAAATTGTATATGGAATCATATGGAATCCTATTGTACAAGCAAAACCCGTATAAGACTTTCTTTGATATTATTACAATCTAGCCTCAACCTAAGGCTATGAGTGATTATAGGAAAATAAATCTGTGTCATTTATTAGTATCTATTTATATTAGCCGGAGTTCGTCCCCAGCTAACATTTTATAAGTGAATTTACTACATTTTATACAATGTTTCGTTCGTAATTTAATAAGCTTTATTTAGGTCAAAGTTATCAAGAATCTTGAAGTTAAACTCAAATAAAGAATTAAGACGTATTAAATGCTTTCAAATGTCGAAGTGAGCAAATGAACTCTTACTTTTACAAACCTAATAAATACTTGAAATTGTGAGTTCACCGGTAAAATTACCCCTCGAAGATATCAAACGTAGACTCGTTAATATTCTAACGTATTTTACGTTTAATTTTTTATTTACGTATTGGGTTAAGGTACGTTTTTACTTAGCGAAAATTGGTTGGTAACGTTCGTGAATAATAAATGTGATTTAGTTACTAGGAAAAAGTTATTTCGATTTTTTTGTACGAGAAACTTGTAACAAATTATAACATAAAGCGTAGCTTAGCGAAAAAATAACTTAATGGTGTCTTACTTACTGGAAATTGGAATTCCTCTTATAATGAAAGAGGTTATTTTTTTTTTTGGTTTGTTTACATCATAAACGAAACATGCCTAAATAATTGTAATTAAATGGATTGGAGCACTCCACGCATCCTTACCAGATTGTGTCAAGATCAGGAGTGATTGTGAGTGAAGATATGAGTGGCACTAAAAAAATTACTAACCATTGTAGTTTAAGCATATTTTTGAGTTTGAGTCATCACCATAAGCTCCGTAAAAGTGTCTTGCTTTTATGACAGAGATTTATTATTATGACAAAAAATTTAAGTAACTGCGTGGTTACTGAAAAATATTTAGGAAAGCATCTTTAGTACACAGCATTTTATGGATTTTGAAATATTGTTTTAAAAAATACTAGCTTTGACAGACTTGGACAAGTACGAGCGTAATATTGCAAGATCAGATGTAGCGTTTTTGTGGAAGCAGAAACGACGAGAGTGGACGTGTCTTACTTAGTTATTTAAAATACGTGTAATATGTTTTAACTAAGCAATGTCTACAATAATATATTTCGTGTTTTAAACATGCGAACAAGAAATTTATACAATTGTTTTTTTTTAAAGCGTATAGTTTTAGTGTGGTATTAGCTAAAAGAACAAATTTCGCTAATAAAAACTAGATTTATACAACTGTGAAAAACAAGTTTTTACTAGTTTGTAATTATTATTAGTTGTTATCCGCTGTGCTAGAATAAAATTCAGTTGCTTTAATATAATAAAACAACACGAGTAATATTCTTTTAGACTTTCCGTATTCTAAACAAACGCAACGAAAAAAAAAATATGAAAGCATTCTAGTTTTAGCTGTCTTTCATAAACTAGTTCTAGATGCTAAGTTCAAAAATAATGTAGTGGCATTCAAAAACGATATGATTAATAAATATGTATGTCATGCACTTAAATATGGCATTACAAAATGGTGTATTTTTAATTGCGCCTATAAAAACAAAAATGACGTTTTAACTATTACAAAATAATGCAGTGCTAAAATGAATAAAAATGCTTTAGCAAGCAAAAACAGTGCATACTTACAATAGTGCCCTATTTTACGTACTTCGATTCTTACGATACTCATGCAGTTAATTATTTATTATGCTCTGATAATTTTACTGTCAGAAGCTAGGGTTGTTATCTGAAATAAAAAAATTACATTCATAATTTCGCAATCCATTCCATGCGTTTGTTATTATCAACCTTCATGCTACTTAGTAAAGTTTATGGCCACATTTAGAAAAATACTGATGCGTTTGCAGTCAGTAGAGCATTTTGATTTTATGTAGTTCTTTAGTTGTTTACTTCTTTTCGAGCTTTTGACATAAAAACACTCTATATTGGTATTTTTTTTAAATTGAAATAATTATACTAAAACATATAGATATAAAAATATGCTCATATCAAAATGATAATCAAAAACCAAATTTCTTCCGATTTTGATTAAATTTATACGAGATAATTATTTTCTTGAGAACCTCTTCATTATTTAAAGTCAGTAAAAATACCTAGTGTAGTGTAGTCCGACTTGGAAGAAATTGATAGTTATTAGACTAAAATAAGAAGTATTTTAGTCCAGTATCAAAATACTGGGACCTAATTGGGGAATGCATATGTATGAAAACTTAGGGCTGGAGTCTTTTATTAAGTTTACAATAAAAACTGTAATTTTTGTGTGACATTTACAAAAACCAGACACTAAGTAAACGAATGAGAAATGAAACTCGTTAAAAGTTTTCTAGTTTTTTCCTTCCAAATAATCGTATCTTCATTTTGTTGAAACAAAATTCTTTTAAAGAAAGAAGGTAATGGCCGAGGTTTTATGCGAAAATCTAGATAATAAAAAGAACTTGTAGGTTTTAGAATAAAATTAAAAGTTCAATTTATTTATTAATGATTCAACTTTAATCTACTTGTCTACCACCTTGCGACGCTTAACGAATATTGAATGAAATATGTCACAGCATATTTAAAATATTAAATCGTTTCAAAATGTGCAGAATAAATCTTTGTCCATTTATGCGATAACATAGATTAGTTTTCAAATATTGTCTAGCGTAAAATCGAGTAAATTTAATGAGATCTGTTTGCCATTTTATATGAATTATAGCACAGTGCATTATGAATTATGAAAAAGAATGATAGAAAATCAAATAGACAATAATATAAACTTATTATAAGGTTTACGCATGAAACTTTTCTTTGTATCAAAATTGTTAATTCTTTTTATCCTCGGTTAATATGGAAATGTCAAATTTTATTTAGGGGAAGCAAAATTCTCTAAATGTGTCCACACCAAAGTTAGTCAATCGAAAACGACACCTTCCAAAAATCAATTTTCAATCCATGCATTTGAACTTTAGTCTGTCACCTGATGCGAAAACAGCTTCTTCAGTCCGATGATGGTGGCCAGGAGGAGAGCTATTTTTGAGATGAGGAGGGCCTTCCCCACCATGAGGGCCAGGCCCTTGAAGGTCAGGGCTCCGAGGAGTCCAAACTTCATAGCGGCGGCCGCAAGGAATGGCCCAAAGTTCTTGTTTCGCTGTCTGCCGGTCTCCACTGCTTTGTGGGGCTTGACTGCTACGTCTGAAATTTGGAAAAAACGTAAAAAATATTATTTTTTATAAAATTAAAATATATTACTTTGAACATTAGTTTGACAGCTCTCTTTGAGATAAATTGATATTGCTGGTTAAATACACGGCAAAAAAATAAATAAAAACATAAAATTTAAAACCAAATTAAGATTTTGGTAGACTCAAAGCAGAGCCGCTGCACTCCGTTAACTTACTCATTAAATAAAACTTTAAATTACTACTTTATCTATATCAATTTCAAAATACGTATATATAAAACTAGAACAACAGATACGGATAACAATTTCTATCAAATCCTATACGAGAATCTATTACGTCGTCAGGAAATTCTTATTGACATTGATGTATTTGTCGCGTGCCAGGTACCAATTCCGTGGTCAAAATTTATTGTACATTTAGGTTTAGTGGAGATATAAATGCTATTGACTACTAGACTAATTGCTTCTTAGTGGGTATACACGATCTAAATTATATCTACACTATGAAAAAAATATAGATAAGGTACATTAATTTTAGAGTCAAATTAAGTACTGGCAGACTTACTAACTGACTGACTGGCTGACAGGTCAAGCCTAAACCGCAGAACCTCTCTAGGTTCTGATTCAAGATATTTGAAGATGTATTTATTTTATTACATATTCTTATAAATTTAACAGTTTATTTCACCAGTACTTTTAAAATAATAGAACATATTGGAATGCAATGAGTGCGTTGGCATTCCTTAATAATTAATAATTAAACCTTTTTCATTCATGTCCCTAATTTTTTTTTTCCATTTTCAACACAGGTTAAAAATTGAATCATAATTTCAGATGTGAGTTAGTTTAGAAGAAGTTGGTTCGGATGTACTTCCAACTCTTTTTATTAATTGCCATTTTATAATTGATTAATTAATCAGTTTAACTCTTTTTTTTTTTTTGCTGACAGGCTTTTGCTTTCCCACAGATTGCCTTAAACTAAGCGACGATGAGGCTTATGATGTAGCACGCTTGCTTAGAAGAACTTGATTCACTCGCGATTAGAAAAAAAACCGAGATAACTGATGAATGAAACCATCTGCTTGTCGAAGAAGATTAGTATCCTACTGGTTAATATAATACTATGTAGATAAAGCAATTAACTCAACTAAAAGTAATTATCTGGACAAAGTTTCTAGTGTATTCTAGCTAACAATGTCAGCTACCTACATGTATGTATTTACGTAGGTATTTTGGTATATAGAATATATAATGAGCTAAAGTTTAAATCCGATCCCACATATGTATATAACTAAGTTTTCGCGTTGAAGTTTCGACGTGTAAGGTCTAACCGCACTTTGTATAGTTGTGTAAGTACGTATACACATACACGAAGTTTTTGCATATATCGATGAAATTTGTCATATTTTTTTTAATTACTATTATTCATGGGAGGACAAGGATTGGCTACGGAGTCCTTTACCTGCCGGCATTCATTAGCAAATATACGTGTATATATACCTCGAATATAAGAATTCTGAATATGGTTCAAAAGTTGTAATGATATAAGATGACGTAAAAAAAGTTCTCGCAAGTTCAACTGTTCGAAGAACTTCTAGCAATATTACCTAAGTCAAACCATATCTTCATAAACAGGATAAATTAAGAACAAAGTTATATATTCTATCCTACTAATATTATAAACGCAAATTTGTAAGAATGTATGTATGGATGTCTGGATGTATGTTTGTTACTCTTTTACGCAAAAACTGCTGAACAGATTTGTATGAAATTTGATACGCGAGGAGATAGCTTAGACCCGGGTTTAACGTATATGGTAATTTTGTCCTGTATTTACGAGGCTAACAAAGCAGAGCGCACTAGTCCTGACTGATATTCGCTAGGAACCAATGCGAAGCCTAAACCGCTGAACCTATCCTAGGTTCAGCAAAAGGTTTTTTGGAAATTCAAACCTGTAAGGGGTCAAATAGAGGTTCAAAGTTTAAAAATTCTTGCTTACACATTTTATGTCAGAAGCAACGCCGCGTGTGACAGCTACTAGTAATAACTATGTTTTTATTTACGTACATTTCAAAGTGCATTTTAATGCGTCTATACCCTACAGATTATCTCCGCACAAAATTATTTACACATGTGTGAGTCAATTTAGTTTAAAATAACATTAATTCTGCAAGATCCTTGTTTAGTTACAATTACCGCTGTGAATTGTGTCTTCTAATCAAGATAATTTGTGAGCGAGGGTGGCACATGGGGATGGTTTTGGAAAGGAAATAATATTTACTCAAAGTTCGTGATTAAGTTCAAAATGTTGTTCACTTCTTGTGTAAACACAAAATACACTGGATAGAAAATACATAAGAGTTCATTTCAGTGTTTTAGGCTCATTTTTTTCATTTATTATGGTAATTTCCTTCGAATGAGTAATTATTTAAGGTAGGCGCCACATTTCCTTATCGTACGTTACTCATCAAACTTTTCGCAGTATTCTTTGTATAATACGTCATATAAGTCCGTCTACTGATCTGCATCGACAGGAATATATCCTTCGGCAATGCCGGTGCTGATGGAAATCCGATTGAAAGTGGCGTTGCCAATCCGATTGCTGGTGTTTGCGTCAGTAATTTCGAATGCTGCTGATTCTGTGAACGCATTGTAAAAAAATAATAAGTTTGATGCGATGCTTCCAATACGTACGATGCGGAAATGTGACGCCTACCTTTATGGACACAGAATATAGATTAAGGGACATAGCGATAATTAGAAAATTAAAACTTACTACATATTTACTCGTACCTGACTGCGACAGAAGGAGCGTTATGTTTTTCGAATGTATGTATAATATTCTTTGGCGCTCCTCAGAGTCTAAACGACTTGTCGTATTTTTGTGTCAATTGGTGTCAATAGATTCGTCTTCATCTGCAAATGGTCATAAGCAATAGGGTCTAAAGTTCTTGCGGTCGGATTAATCAAAGTCACTTTTAACCATTTGTTTATTCATCATGGTCCCACTTATGGGCTGGACTTTAACATTGAATAACCCAAAAGTTAATTATTCTATTACGCTGGTCAAATTACCGCGCAAAGTTTAAGCTTCCCTAATACTAATTAGTTAAGGGAAAGCGATCGAGTCTCTCGTGGCTTCCTTTTAATAAGCGATATTTATTTTATGGCTTACAAATTTCTTCAGTTTTTTTTTCATTTGAAGTAAAGTTGATCTAAAGATCCATATTATGCATTGTTTGAGTAAAAATTACGAAATCGATTTTCTATTATGTAATGTATGAAACTGTATTAGTGTTTTTTTTTCTCGACTGCAATAGATGGAAAGTTATGTTTTTTGAGTGTATGTATGTATATTTATTTGACACGCCCTAGATACTAAACAACTTATCATATTTTTATGTAAGTGGTGTCAATAGATTCGTCCGAGTCGTGAGTGACACTGAGTACATCATAATTAAAAATAATAGACATTAAGGATGATACACTGATTTAATGATTTAGCAGGCAGGGTTTTTTCGAACTCGCTTCTAATTACTGTTTATTATACTAGTCATCTTTGACAATGCCACAAGGGGTAATGCTACACTAACTACTTAAACTGATTCAGCCACGCAGGCATAGATACCTAGTCATTAAACATACAATAAATCTCCAACAGTACCTTGGCTTGAAAGAAAGTGGTGAAGCCAAAATGCTGTTACAGACACCCCCACATTACGACGGTTAGTTTACTGGTTTTAGTTTGACTGGACGATATACTTATACATAATAGGTAAGAGACTAAAAGAGCTATGAGCAGTGTTTTTTGGAAGAAGTTTATGTCCAGCAGCGTATAAAACAAGTTTTACATAGTTAGAATCGAGACTTTTAAAACTGATCGGAGCGCGCTTGATCGATTGAGACCACAATGCCGGTGTTTATCTGGTCCAATATAAATAAAAATTGTTACTCAGCGTCGCTATGCCTCTAGCATTCTGTGAACGATACCATCTCGTGGTGGGTTGCAGCATTTGGATTATCAGGTAATGTAACTGCTAATTTTTGTTTAGTTAGTTACTTCTCTCAGCAGATGCAGCGCAGCGTAGGTGAACCGATGATATAGTAAGGGGAGGCCTACGTTTCACAGTGGACGTCTCCTGGCTGATGATGAGATTAGTGTTATTGCAATTCTCACTCACCTACTCCGAAGCTAGAGTCTCTATCCTGTTTGCCAGAGATGACCAGGTCAGCGTTGTCCAGGATTCTGTACCGCAGTGACCTGGTGGTGGCAAAGTTCCAGAGCTTGTCCATGATGAGCTGCTGTGCCTGGTCTTCTAAGGAGACGCCTGCTCTGGCCAGACTTTCGGGTTTTACGGGAACGTCTGCTGCGGCCCCGTGGCTGGAAGTTTGTACGTAGACATTTTCAAACACAAGTTGTTTTATAAAAATAAATAAAAAATCAAAAAAGATTATTCCATTTTTTCTTACAAAACAAAGTAATAAAACGTTTTTCGTTCGATGTCGTTCGGACGTCAGATTCTCATAATGCTAGTATTTATCACACTGGTCACATAACGTGGCCATGCAATTATAGAAGCATTTTGTAATAATTAGTTTAGTTCATATTCAATTAAATAGATATTATATAGGAATTTCCAAAGAAAGATTAGAGTGAGCAAAGATATACAGAAGATAACAGTCAGGGGGTGGAAATGAGAAGCCCAGGATAGGGCCTAGTGGCGCGCCTTAGCTTATGTCCAGTGAACGAAGAAGCTGATAATGACGTTTTGTTATTATTTTTATAATAAACATCCCTTTTGAAGAACGCTCCTTCGACGGGTTACCTTTCGTCATATATCAAGACGTCGTCGCTGAGCTGGACGGAAGCAGTCCTCAACATCCTGTCCACGTATCCGACCAGCTCGAGAGCGATGCACGATGAGGTTTCTCTGGACACGCATTTGTTGCTGAGACCATGTTTCAACGTGTGTTCTGATGGTAGTGCCTGGAATTAAGTATATTATCTTTGTCAATATTAAGGATTTATAAAAAAAGTGTCGCTCTAGATGTTAGAATTAGGGATTAACCGCGACCCACATTTTGAGAAGCTTCCTTTAGATGGTCAGATACAGAAGGCAGTTAATCATTATGAAGGCAGTTGGTATTTACAATTTGTACAAAATTCCTCTCTCTATAGTTCCTATTGCCCGGTAGCATGGGCATTCCCTGCCCTAATTTTAGCGGCCCTCTAGATTTATTTTTTTATAATAATTATGAATTTACTGACTCCGCCTATGTTTAATCATTCTAGATTTGGCTATTCCATGAGAACATTACCAGGTTATAATCTCCCCGGTGCCAAATTTCATCCAAATCTGTTCAGCCGTTAGAGCTTGGAAGAGCATAAAACAAACAACCATACATCCGTCATTTCTCGTTTATAATATGAAGAAGGATCCGTTTTATTTTTTTCAGTTGTCTGGAGCCGCTATTATTATACATTCAAATGGTAATTTCTTCTTTGTAATTCAATAACACCAATTATTTATTGAGTTATTTCATTCAGAGATAAAGATGTTTCTAGTCTACATCTAAAGAATATTTAAATTAGAACAAAGTCAAAGCAGAGAAATAATATTAGGATGTTATATAAGACGTTAACAACCACGTCGAAAATAAAGTAAACGTATTCTACAATCGGACTAGTATAGATACTGTATGGTAAAGGTTCTAAGAACTTGCACCGAACGTCTAATTTTAGTGAGCAAACTGCCAGGTGGTGGAAATCGATGCCGAGTTCTATTTTCGATAGCTGTAAGTCGCATAGTCGTTTACATGTGTGTAATGCATAAGTTGCATCGTCGTTTTACATCAGGCGAGTTGCGACAAAGCGCAAGCCTGTTGCCTGTAAAGAGATGTGTTTAAGAAGTGTCGTATACAAAACAACGACACAACAAATGTTAACCAGATTTAAGCCCACTTAGCTTTTGTCGGCTTGTACTTAGTAAGTAAACTTATCAATACCTATAATACGAAAAAAAAGAGTGAAAACTGACTTTGATGCGGTAGGCATAATTTATACGTTTTAAACAAATTGTCGTCTAATAATGTAGTCAAAGATATTATTATTTTGATTATACCAAACCATTACACCAATTTGGATTGAATTATTAAGACCAATTTGAAAGTAAATCGTTTCAAAAAAAAACAAATCAGTCAAATTATCTCCTAAAAACCATAGTATACATAAGAAAACAGAACGAATTGAGAACTGCCTCTTTTAGTTGATTCAAAATAATATGACATAATCCTACGTAAAAACTTCTATTATACTCAAACTCCGGGGATAAAATCAAACCAACTTTTAAATAGACTTTTACTTTTAACTTTTTGATTATAAGGATAAAGCTGAAAAAAAAATGTTCTTTTGCACTAATACTAAAAAGCAAAAAGATTTGTATTTTTGTATGTAACAAATAAACATAAAAACTTCTAGACTGATTGGAAAATTCTCTTGCCATTGGAAAGCATCAATATCACTAATTTGTTACTCATATTACTAAATTATATTTATTAGACTAGACTATAACATTACTTGAAAAAAAAAATAGATCTATATAATTCCTTACTAAAACCAATTTTACCTAGGCCCAACTAAATTCAAGTCATTCATCGCATGTGCTGCGAAAAAATTTGATAACAGAACCAAAAAATTGTCTTTAACATATAATTATATCAATATCTAAAAAAAACTTCCGCCAGCACGAAGCCGGGACGAACCGCTAATACTTTATAAAAAGGTAAAACATAGAGAAAACAAACGTTAAAAGATCAAGTTATTTTGAGACCTCTTTGAATTTCTACCATTCAAATTTCCAACGCTATACTCAAGGGCACACTTATTTATAAACATTCTTAGAATTCAAATTTCTGAGAGCTTGCTTTCGAGAAAAATAAAGTTGACATTTTCAGTTTATTTAAGCCAAAATGAGGCCTTCTGAGATTTTCTTAATTTTTTGGCCTATTTCTGGATCGAGTAAAGTTTTATCAAGTTAAGTAAATGAGGACGACGAAACATAATAATCTACAAGTAGTCCATTGAAAGGTTACATGAGCAGCTTTGGAATTATTTCGCTTCTATTGAAATATAGTAGCTTAATCCTAAGTTTGTGGGTTGCCGCCCTTGCCCCGGCCGGCATCATGGAAACAAGGGTGCAAACACCTTTTTTGCGATATCTAGGAAACTATGCGTCCTACAAAAAAAAATGTTAAGGCATAATTTGTAGCAAATCGCTTTGCCTACAAATATGTTCATATTACTTTTTGCCCAAAATATAAAATTAAATAAATTATAGATGCCACAACAAATATAGTAAGTTATTCAAAATATTCAATTTTACTTGTACTTAACAGTTGTTAGACATAATCTGTTGCATTAAAAATGTATATGTGTTCATGACACACTGACAAATCACTTTTGGTAGAAACAAAAACCACTTGTGACTCATTGTGACTATAAATACAGATATTCCCTTGTATTTTCATGTTTTAAAACAATATTATTTGGAGTACTAGGAAGCTAGTGGTAGGCTAGTCGGAAAACCCTTTGCCTGCCGAGCGAAAGGGCGCGGGTTCAAACTCAGGTTCAGGCGTGCACCTCTGTTTGTTTCACTTTTGTGCATTTTATAATTAATTACCACAGGGTGAAGGAAAACATAGTGAGGAAACCTGCTTTTAAGGTTTGGAAGATAGTCCCTAACTCCCTATTTTTTAACCTTGGTGTACTATTTTATGGTCTATAAGAGAGACTCGAGTCCAGTAGTGGGACCTTACGCGTTGATACGTACTATGAAGTAGCAATCGTGGAGTAATGTGAAATTGTACTGATAAATATTCTAGTCCAGACTATTTACTAAAACTAAAATAAACATAGATATAAACATAACTCATTTATTTAAATATGTAAAAATAAAATATAATGCATGTAAAAAATATTAATTTTATTGATTTGATTTCTGGGATCGTTTCTCAGAAATAAAAATCATTAATATGAAAAAATCATCACAAATTCCGCTATTGTATTGTTGATAATAATTTATTCAATAGAATAAACAGGGCTTTGCTTTCGTAACTAAAACCACGCATGATATTGTCCCGGTTTTCCTCAACTTGCCATAAATATTGTGGTACTTACGTACCCAATATTGACATCTTGGGGTTGAGAGGGGTCTGACAGAACGAAGATCAGCGATAATAATAAATACCTACTAAGGATAGAAACACACCCTTCTTACACGATGGTAACTAGAGTTACAATAAAAAGCAAGTAATTACAAGTTACATGTAATAATTATCTTTCGCTGTTTGGTAACTGGATGTGGTATATTTTTTCTCCTTTAATAGATCAAATTATACACATCAGCTATGAAATTACTTATCTCTCTACCTTTTCAGCTTTTGTATAGAGGATTTGATTAGGTGTTTTTACCAGTCAACGATATTTCACACAGAGGTAGGCAGGCGACATTCTAAACTTTTAAAGTTAAAGATATAAACTTTGTTTATCTTATCAACACATAGCGTTCCACTGCTAGGCACGGATCTCCCATATGAAAGAGATTTAGGACATATAGTGAACTACGCTGGCCAATTTGGAGGTTGACTTCTTCGAAGGCTGACCAACTAAAACAAGCAAGTCCGAAAAGCAGGTTTCTTTACGATGTTTTCCTGCACTGCTATAACAGGTGCTAATAAATTCTAATAATGTACATAGGGGAAAAACTCAGAGGTACCTGTACTTGGGATTGAACCTGCGAAGAAATATAACACTTAAGGAACCATTATACTAATATGGTCCATAGGTAATCTTTCTGCTATATATTTTTTTGTTGTTGTAGTTAGTCATTTCGTGTTTGGTAATAAAGGCACCATTACTATGAATCGGTGGTTAGACTCCAAGATCACAGTGCGGCAGGTCACAAACTAAGGCTCTAACTAAAAACTAAGCTCCAGGCGCGAAGCAAGCCACCTGCTTGTGCGGACGTATAAGTACGTAAGTAAGACCTTAAGTATTAAAAAGGATGTTATTAGCGATCTCATTAATTCCATCGAATGTTACAAGCGCAATTTATTATCATTTACATAATATTACTTCGACAAGTAATATTAAAATTTCGTAATGAGGTGTCGCTCAATAAATTAATCTCCAGCCGATTCATTGTTTTGTATTTCCCTTGATTTTCCTTATTTTCTTTTACATCAGTTTCAGTAATAAATCCTTATGTTATGTTTATTTCCTTTCTTCGTTTTTTATGGAACTTTCTCAGTGATACATTTTATTTCCTTATGTCTTTTTTACATAAGATGCTATTTATTTTCTGCTTTGGTGTGAATTCAGCAAAAATATGATATTTAGGTTTATTTTCAAAGAAAATTGCCAGAGACTGAACTACAAAGTTTACTAGTGAATACTTCACAGGAGGTTTTTTATTCGACTGTAAATTTAATTGAGATTAATTAAGGAGCGTAATGTTTTTCCTGTATGTATGTATATCTGTATGTATGTCTAATTTTTTAGGTCATAAACTGGTAGATCGATATTGATGTGCGAGATAATAATAATAAAATGTTTATTGAATTAAAATAAATACTTAGGTTTAAGACAATATTGGATTATATTACTCTTAGACAAGATGGGATGGTTAAGTATTATATTAAGTAAATCTAGACATAATTTTGTACGCAAATGTTACGTAGAGTTAACTCGCTAACTGCCGCGGTAGAATACCCTGTGCTGCGGCAGTTAGTTCTCTTCCATTAGTCACTTTTTAACTGAATCTATGCATCAGGGAATAATTGTTAGCATAGTTATAGGATAAATACAATGACAATATGTCTCATGCGTGTTTAACATTTTATATAAATTCTATAAGTATCCGTTTACAATTATTTATTTAATCTACTTAGTACTACGAGCAAGAATCTGTAATCAATTATTTCAATTTATCATACACCTATTATGCCTAAAAATATTTTTTTTAGGAAAAAACACTTCGTGTATTATAATTTACGACGTATTAAAAAGAAATACATAACAACATTTAGTTAAAATATACGGGGAAAAAAACACAAAATCAGACTATAAAATGAGTCAATAGTTCATTGACCATCTGTTGAGTAATTAGTGGAATAGGGAGTGTGGTGGGAACATGTTATTCAAGGTGTGGTAGATGTCATTAGATTTGTCTTTATTAGCAATGTTTATAAAGCATAGGTACTAATTACATCCCGCCGTTTTATTCGCTAAGATACAGTGGTCTAAATTTCGGCAGATTGGTTTTTAGAATTCGCTTCTAACCACTTGCCTTATATTGTTGTCAGCTGATTTACCTAGTCTATTTAGTATTGTATTATTTGAATAATTATAATTAGCTTTAAGTTCCATATAAATTTCATCAAAATCGATCCAGAAGTTTAGACCAAATAAATATTTACCCGCTGCATTGAAGAAGGCTTTTTTAATTTTTCTTATTTATTACTTGTTAGCAATTAAAGAAGTCGTTCTTAGTGATAGTATTACTTATCAGTGCGGCCTTTCCTATTAAATATTTTCCTATATTTTGTATATTTCATGCGATGTGTTGAGTTTTTTATGATTAACTAAGCAATTATATAATATACTAATAATTCAAATTTAAATTGTTAAACCTATCAAAAAATAATAAATCAGTTCAAACATTGCCATTAAGTTCAAAATAAACCAAAACCGCAAGAACCGAGTTCATCGTATCAAATAATGAAACAGGAGGTCGATTTACAATGGTCTAGACATTAATCATTGTGATCCTTTCATAAACTTATATCGAACTAATCGATCTCCAGACCTCAGCGAGCGAAAACTAATCAATCCAAGACAAAGAAGATCGATATAATCGCACTTTCTCATTGTCTTCCTTAACCACAATGTCACAGTGTTACGCGTTTGAAATGGTAATTAATGGTCTATAATTGAGTAGAGTTTATAATTATTGATACCTTGAAGGGCATATTTTAGTTGAAAGTAGGTTATAGATATAGCCTCCAAATTGATTGATTGACATAGCGCCACAGTTTGCATGTTCAGCAGAACATTTTGCGAAGGGGTTGTTTCGCAAGACGAAACTTTTGAAACGGTTAAGGAAATTGAGCATATGAGACGTTCGCTAGAAAAAGTTCAGTACATCGCTTTTAACCGCTTGAATTCAATAATTTGGTAGGGATAAATACAAACTTGTAAAATAAAACCTTAAATAAGTATAAAACTTGGGAAAGTGGTTGCGTTATTTTTTTAAAGTAGCGTTAGTGGCGTTAACAGTTATAGAACGAATTAGTAGATAATGTTCTTTACAGACTTAATTTACAAAAAAAAAATATTCAGAAACTTTTTTTTATTTAGAAAACTTGTTGTGCGTGTTTGTTTCATATTATATAAGAAAACGGGTTTTCACGCGTACCTGATTGTTGGAAAAGTCCAACTACAGATTTGTTCACATTCGTTGAAATTCATCAGGGATGAAATGAGCCGTTCGTGTCTTCAACGATGACACGTCTCGCACAACAATCAGGTACGCGTGAAAACCCGTTTTCTTATATAACTTTTTTTTAATTCCAATTGGTAGCGTCTTAGATTTAATTTAGTTTAATTTATTAATCATACATACATCAATTCTCCGAAGTCGTCATTTTATCTACTCGTATATATATCTATTTATTAAAATGAGTAAGTTCTGACTGACGGACTGATATTGTATATGTATCAAAATCATCGCAAAGCCTAAACCGCTGAGTCTAGAGACATCCATTTTGGAGGGTGTATTAGTTATAGGTGTAGGGACTAAAAAATGATTTTTGTAATTTCAGCCCTAAAGGGAGTCAAAAAGGGGTTCAAAATTTGAAAATTCTTAATGTTCTATTATGTCGCAGGCAACACCGAAGATGACAGCTGTATTAAAATATAATAAAAATTATTACATTGTTTTATGTTAGTGAATTGACGAGCGAAGCATCGTTACAATTATTAAAATTTAAATTTAATAAAGTATTTACTTTTTTATGTTTCGTATGTAGTTCATACTATAATACTTACCTAATAATAAAATTAATACTTGTTGAACAATCTAAAGAGAGTTAGTATGTTTGCTGGTGTTGAGACGTCTACGGTTATTTTTCAATGATATACAATTCTTTATTCAAAAACCAGCTTAAAAATAAATAAAACTATACCTATCATAGAAAAATATGTTAACATATACTAGTTTTTAAATGGCGGCCTTATCGCTTAAAGCGATCTCTTGTAGGCAACCATGCATGTACAAGATAATTATATAATATTAAAGAGGCCTTAAAATATACATTATCAACTTAACGACTATAAATACAATCAATACAGATAGAAATACATACGCAATACTTTTTACAAAAAAACCTATTTTAAGGAAAAACAAAAACTTTATTTTGATACTAGGATTTATCCCGAGTCGGAGATACCATGTAACAATCAGAAGAGAACAGATATTCAGATTTTAGCAGAACTAATAGTTTGTTCTCATCGTTGGCAGTGTAAACGACTTTTATCTCAAGTAAATGTAAAGTAATCTGTATCGTTCTCAAACATGCCATCGAAGTAATGTTCTTCACGTTTAAGTAAAGAAGTATCTTACTTGACTTAAGTCAGAAGATAATTCATTTGATAATATATATTAGCTATGATGACTTGAAAGTTATTATTTGTAAAAACTTATTTCACTTTTACTCATTGATTTTTATTTAAAAGTCATAAACATTAATGGACTGTAATAAGTTGTGGCTTGCCAGTAGTTAAAAGTTTTTAGAATAAATGAAGTTTAAATCTATTTGCCAACTTACTAGTTTAACGACTTATGTCAAATAGAATAGTGTGTTTGTTAGCTTGTTTGTCCTCCTTCTCATTAGCAGTTAAGTAAAAGATCTTATTAACTTTTTGCACAGAGATCGCTGAAGACTCGAGTATTTCGTGTGTATATGTTATTTCAAAATGTCGCCCTAAAGCCAACGTCTTGATTTTTGGAACAAACTTATAGCCTTATATATTACATTTAGGACGATGTAAGAATTCTAATTATATCTTACGCATTTATTCTGTAGGTAGAACATTTATAAAAATTATGGTAGAACAAGGAAACTTACATATAAACTCAAAATATAACAATCTACTTTTAGGTATGCATTTGTTTAAAGATTAATTTTTATTACATCAAAATGAAATTACGAGTTATTAAGAATCTCAACTTTCATCTAAGAAACAGTTAATGAAAACCAACTCTACTAAATATAAGATCATAACTAACAACCGGGCAAGTGTATTTATATTAATGAAATTGAAATAACTTTCTACAGCAAAATAATAGCAGATAGGTTATTTACTATCCAAATACTGCAAGCCATAATCAGAGGGCAACGTGCCGAGTTGAAGTGACTTAATGACAACGCTTAAACATTGGAACTCTACTTTACTTACTCTACTTAACATAACATGTTATTTATATTTCTAATGCATTTATAACTTTTAGTAGAGATACTTAAATATAGTAATTAACTATATTAATTACTATATTTAATTTCAAAACTCATTCATATTATTACAGAAGTAAACTGTTAACCTAAAGACCACAATATTTTTACAACATTGTAAAAAAAAATTAAACCACTTGCCCGATTGAAAAATATTCAGGAATCTGAATTAATGTTAATCAAACATCAACAGAGGCTAATGTGCCCAAAGTTTAAGTGTTTGCTTGTTTATATAGGTAGTTGTTTTTTAAATATTCGGCTTTGTTGCCAGTGCTAAACATATTTTTGTTTCATAATTACGCAGTATTCTCTGCCAACTTACACATTTTACAAAACAAAACGGCATGATGTTGGCATGGGGGCCAATTCTCATTATTTTGCACGCAGACCAACAACGGTATACGTTTTTACGATTATTACCGCTTATTTACATTCAGAGTTTTAACAAAGAGCAGCGACTTTCGTAATTTTGATTCTCTGCTAGGTGTTTGGGGAAAGATTTTGGGATGCTAACTAGACCACTTATTATTCTTGTTAAACAATCTGCATGTTAACAAAATCGTTTGTGAATATTATTGAATAAGAAAATTTTTAGTTTAAAGTTTTCTTGGAAATGTTTGTAATCTTTCAATACAAAATACTCAATACACCTAAATTATATGACATTAACAACTTTACTAATTTCGCAATTTTCATGCTGTTGCATATTTGGTGATTTAGTATGCGGCATAAACATCAGTGACACCAATAGTCTAGTTAACTCATAACCAAGAAACGACATTTTAGTGATGTGGGACTCTTCTCCAAAATAAAAATTCTATCTATCTCGCTGAGTCTCTTCGTACTTCCCGCTAATCTCGTCATAACCATGAGCCGCGAACTTGCTCGAAACAAACGAATTCGACCAATTAGCCGCGGTACGTCAGTTCAAAATAATAATTCATGAAATATATTTAATTTCAAAACTCACTCATATTATATCATCACCATCATCATAAACATTTTTCTCTACTTTAGCGGATGATTAAAATATTACTAATAACTCAATGGAATTCTAATGTAAATATATGTCATGAGAACTATTAAATTAAGAACGAATATAACTAATCATATATAAATGAGATTAATAAGTTATTTTTTTAAGTAATGTGATAAGACTTGCATGTAACAAACGTTATTTAAAGGTCAACAAATATTACTTTACTTTACTTTATGGCGTCAGAAGATAATTTAGCACTTACATGTACAGTTATATAGGTCTATTCGAGTAGTAATGCGACTATCAATCAAACATAAAATATATTGTAATATAATTTGAAAAATAACAGATATTATTATCAGAGCCTTTTTTAATTTTTATAATAAATTAAAGTAGCGTCTGAAAATAATATAAAGCTATATTCAACTATAGCTATCAGTGATCCAAGTAAACTAAGAAAGTGTTCCCATTACTTTACCAGTCGCCACCTCAGAGTACTGTACGATATTAGCTGATACGTATTAATTATCGTGGAAAGTAGAAAACTGGAGCACAGGGGCGGTGACGCCTTCGCTTACACGCTTCTTTAGGTCTCTCACTCATGAAGCGAATATTAACGCGTGCCTATAGTAATTGATGCAGCACAAAATGTTATCGAAGTTTGTAGAACTTAAAATGAAAATCATCAGCTCATAAATACTATTTCGTGGTAGCGGCCATTTTGAATTTGAAAATGATCATAGTGTTCTGCTAGTCAAGCCCTTGCATTTGATATCCGTACTAAGGGAGTTGTGAAAAAATATGTTATCGCCATTTTACGGTGGCGGCCATCTTGGATCAATTGTTATCAAACATAGCTAAGAAAGGTTCCAAATAATTCATTTTAAAACAAAAAAAAAAACGTATAACAAGTCAAACTTATAACACCTCGTTTTTGCGTCGGGAGATAAAAATACCAAAGAAAAGGAAAAATTGTTCGCAGTTTCTATAGCTAACAATTTTCCTTTTTAACTAATAAATTACATTAGTTCATATAACTTGAAAAAATCGGCATCAATTCAACACAGTGCTGGTTGTAAAAAACCAGCGCTAATCTTTCCTATTACCTACTATTGAACATAAATTCCTATCACCTATTTTTGAAACATGCAGAACAAAAGGCTTTAAACTCAAACTTTGTTTTTAATCAATTATTAAAAAAACTCGTTAAAGGTAAAAGTGAAACTTCATAAAGTCGTAAAATATGCTCGTAGAAAGTTGATTTATTTTGTTTTTAAAGTAATATTGACTGAAGAATATCGATAAAATAAATTAAATTTGAAAATCGAATAAGAAAAACGTTCGTTTACTTTCATCGTACGATAAAAAAGTACTAGTAATAACTTGGAGTGATGCATTTTGTGTGTTGAAAAGTTCAACTGAATTCCGTGTTCATAAATTATTGTAACATGTTTCAATAGTCCTCTTTTTATTACCCGACTGCTGAAGAAGATGGGATAGTCGTATTTTTATGTGAGTGTTCACTTGAAAATGGTCATAGGCTTTATACTAGCTGCATCCTGCGATTTAACTTCTTAAAATACCTAAGTAACTCTAATCGGGTTTTCGGAAGTCACTTTTAACCACTTGTTTTAAGTTGGATGTTTATGTTCCACAATAACGCTTCGCTCGGTCACTCTATAACTACTAAAACTAATTAAAAAACACAACCTCACTAAAAAAAATTAAAACATAAATGCGATCATTACTCAATAACCGTTGTATAAAAAAACGAGTCTCAACTCTGAGCGACTCTTGTTTTCATTTTTCAGATAAGAATCGTCTTGTGTCAAAACAGGGCAAACGGCGATTGATACTGGAGTCATATTATATTATCACGGCTGAGTGTTTACTTTTCTAATCGTACTAACATACTTTACTATTGACTACCAATCAAAATTACTTACTTCAAAATTTTAAATCTTCTATTTTAATGTTTAATTATCGATAAAATTAAATATCGATAGTGAAGTTTATCGACATTTAGACAGCACTACCTTGTCGTTGAAGTCTAATATTAAATGTTAATACTCTTAAAAGCACTTAGGAAACCGTTAACTGGTTCGACTTATGAAGTCTGAAGTAGGAAAAGAGCGAATTAAAAATAAATTCCTTTGGGACAAGCACCTACTTCATTTTATAGTTCTGAACTCGGGAATTTGAATTTAATATTTCATTACAATTTCATCGACAATTTGAACTGACGTTTTAGAAGGATCTTAAATTTTAATGGCTTTTTAGAAGCATGTAGGTACAAGTATTTTATTAATGAAAATTGGAATCCCTTATCATATGGTTAGCTGATATATTTCTACCCGATCACGGATGTTAAGCAACGGTCAGGTTGAATAAATCTTGGATGGGTGATCGTGGCGTGGTATAAACAACTGAGCATTACTATGAGTCAGATGGAAGCGTCCAGGATATTTTACTTAGAGGTCTTTACTATTTCTTTTGCAATAAGATAAATTGAAATTATAGTATTAGTGTAGATTTGGAAGATTTTGTTATTTATGTATGTATCGAATAAAAATAAAAACTACTAATTCAATTTCGAAAACTTTTTGCCTGTAGAAAACTAAATTATCACTGTGTAACATAAGCTTTATTTATTACTTGAAAAATAGTTAAAATGTGCAGGTAACACGGAGTGCAGCTAGATAAAAATGTAATAAAAGATTGAACGGTTAGAAATGACGACCTATTTTTTTTCCTACACAGCTAGGCATTGGACCACAAGTTCACACGACCTCGGAAGTCAGTGATACTAACCCCTAAACAAACATAAATACTGATACAAATACTACAAAATGGTCTAAACCCCATTCATATGTGAGACCTCCCAGCAGAGTTCCGTTATGGATTAAGTTTAAGTTCTTTATTTCTCAAACGAAATACATTATTTCTTTTAAAGAGAAAAACAAAAATAAACTAAGTATAGTTGTACATTAAGCAATACGGGACGGACAAAAGCATTTCATATAAGTTTACATTTAGTTACACATAGAATACCACATACTAACACACAATTTAAACACTTAATTTTACAATACGAACACATGTGGGTTTCTTGTTGTTATCAAACATGTAGGAACAAATAGTTCATCAACGCAGCGATATTACTATATAGGTTAGTTCCAGGTATCAATGATTAATACTCGTACCTACTCACAATAACGAAAAGTTTTTAATCTAACTACTTAGTGTGTTGTGTACACTACTAGTACTAGTTAGCTTTCTAGTAGTGTCATTATTATCACGAGTATTATATGAGAATTAAGTATGCATCATAATATATCATGATTACTACTAAGTCGTACAATAAGTTTTGGTTAATTTTATCATAATATAAATCCCGGGATATGGCACAATAAAATTGATGATGATGGTTCACACGTAATACTTTAAATAAGTGTGTTTTTTTTAATATTCAGACTAAAACATGATAATGAGATTATGTCACGTATGCACTCAACTAATTAATAGCTGATATAACGTTAAATAGACAGCGCAAGTCACGCCATCTTTTTATAAAGTGTATGATTAGTTGTGGAGTGTTGATGTTTATTCATTATTTACTTTCTGATTTCGCGTCGAATTAATCGACCGTTATTACGCTATGTGTAAAATGAAAACTGAGATAAATTGCGTTCTTACACGCATAGTTGACTCTGACTTACTACTCTAGTAATTGATCAGAGAGCGAACCGTCTATGCTTATTCATTTCTCTCACAAAATCGTGTAATTTGTTACTTTTATTGCGAAAAGTAACGCATGTTTATTCAATTTTGATTAAAAATACGAGCTTTCATGCGCATCTGGCATTTGTAAAGGTTCAACTATAGTTTTGTATTAGTATAATTAATTCTAGTAATTCATAAAAATAGTTGTAATTATTTGTAAAATGATTGTAATTATTAGTAAAATGATTGTAATTATTTGAAAAAATAATTGTAATTATTCGTAAAAATAAATGCAATAATTGTAAAAATAATTGTAATTATTTTTAAAATAATAGTTATATGTAGTTATATGAAAAAAATATTGTAATTATGTTTGTCGGAATGTAGCACTCGCATGTGTGTGATATTTTGACAAAACTAGGTACACAGGTGCTACCAGCAAAAAATAAATAAATTGATTGCCGATGATTTTGGGTCAAGAAGGCGAAAACGAAAAGTTTGTAGTTTATATATTGCAACTTCTTAAATTTTAAAGAAAATATACTATAATAATAATGATTATGATTAATTCTCGAGCAATCAAAAATTATAAAAAGTATATTTAATGCTGTACACCAAGTTTTGTCAAGATTGGTCAGAAAGTACGCCCCGTGTGCGAGAACAAAATTTAGAAATTTAGTTAAAACATTCAAGGCGTGAATGAAATTATTTGAGGCGATAAGGCAGCTTTTTTTTTATTATAACTTTTTATACGATATCCTTTATTAAATGATTTTATTGAGCTAAATGAAATGACGAACTACAATATGTGACTAATAAAAATGTGTGTTAATAACTGTGCTTATTGTTTTTACTCTTGGTTTATGAAGAAATTATAAATTATTATGATTTCAGTTAAAAAATCTCGGAAACTCAAGATCACTAATGACTGTACTATTAAGACTACAATGAAATTTATCCCCCTTCATAATAAAAGAAAGACATGTATTGCACATTTTTCAAAATTTAATAATCAATAAACCGAGATAATTAAAGAAATTAAGAAAAATAACATCTAAAATAACATTAAGAGTAGGAAGGTGGAATTAAAGAGAGATTACATCAAGCTTAGAAGAGGTAGAAAATGTATTGCGAGGGTTTTGAAAATGTGACAATTTTACTTTCGTGTTTACGGACGCGAGGGTGCAAAAGCTTTTAATGTTATTACAAAACAGATTCTGCATTAAAGGCTTTCGCAACCAGATAATCTGATTTCCTACATAAATTTACACGTATATTTGCTCTAAATTAATTTAATAATTCGTTTAATGTTTTCAGTTCTAAGCTATCAAGTATACATTGTATTATTTTTTTACAAATGATAGGCTTGCGCTTGACCGCAACTTGTCTTATGTTAAGCGGGCTTGGATGTGGCACGTTTGCCTAGAAGAAACCGATTCGATTGTGGTGGTGGATGCGATTTGTGGTTTTTTACCTATGTATGAGATACTAGTTGCGCCCTGCGGTGTAACTCACAATTTTTTTTTCCGGGATAAAGTGTATCAAATTTTATCCAAATCCCTTTAGCAGTTTTGCATGAATGAGTAACAAACAAACAAACGTACAAACTTTTACATTTATAATACGAGTAGGATTTATTTTGTCAGGTAAATTGACAAAGTAAAAATAACAATAAAAGTTCTTACAATTACACGTAGGTACATGAGTAGCTAAGTGTAACAAGATACCTACTTATTTTTTTGGTATCGGTATAAAGTAGAAGGTATCTCAAGGTATCTCTCGCAGAATTTGCCAGAATCAAGAAATAATTATTATTTCCCAACATAAATACATCTCTTATTATTCAGTCGACGTTAAGCCTCTAAGACGCTGAATTTTCAATAACTTCTTAGCAAACTTAGCTTTTGAGTGATTTCAGATAGATTTATTAAGTTTCAGCGTTACCTTACCGTTAGCGGGTACCTATTTGATTAAGTTTCAGCATTCGCAGCGAAAATCGGAAGGATCGGATAAAAGCTTTAAAACAAAGTTCTTTGGGATATACTGATGATAAAATTAATTTAAATTATAAAATTAGTTATAACATAGTAAGTTAGTGGTGAACTCCTTCCTTCCTCCTCCCGAGCGATAGAGCGCGGATTCAATCCCAGGCATGCACATAGCTTTTCAGATATGTGTGTATTAAAAATTATATCCACTGGATTTAACGGTAAAATAATCATGTACACTGATTTTAAAAATAGGAAAAATTTGTATTTTTGTATGTAATATACTTGTATGTAATAAAAACTTTAGAACCGAATTAAAAAAATCTTTTGCTGTTAGAAAGCCACATTATCAATAAGTCACATAGGCTATAATTGTAATAGCAGAAAAAAATACATCTGCTGATAATACAGTAAAGCGCATATAGTTATAAATATAAGTATGTTATATATTACAATATTCTGACAGTATTTGGTTTACTCATTTCAGGTTAATTTTGATAACAAATTAAAGCCATACTAGTAATAGCTCTCC
Source organism: Ligdia adustata (assembly GCA_947049295.1). Lineage (NCBI taxonomy): Eukaryota > Metazoa > Arthropoda > Insecta > Lepidoptera > Geometridae > Ligdia > Ligdia adustata. The sequence continues at coordinate 3,413,335 of OX346236.1, read as the reverse complement.
GGGGAGTTTGTAGGTGTATTCTACCTCTAGGCGCCACTGAGTTATATGATATACCTAATCTACATATTAAAGAGCGGTATTAATTAATGAATGGTAGATTAATAGTAAGATAATCTAGAACACTCTGACAACGTAAGGTAACTGGTTATTAAACAGAATCCTCTTAAGGGTGGTTTCTGACACAACTTTTTTCTACAACTTTTGGTAATATTAAACTGTAATAAAATTAATAGTTAACTCAATAGTGATGCCTGAAATCACACACCTAAAAGTTATCGATACAAAAAATGCTACTCACTTCATTATCGATTCCACTGCACCTCACGATACCGACGAGCAAAACCGATAACAGAATCGCGCTCTTCATTTTATTTTATTTTGTTTCGCTAAAGTCAATCGTCACAACACTAGCACTTATTATTGTGCTTACACTTGTTTTTTTATCGATTTTTTTTTCTAGTGATGCACCGTTGCACTGATGCTTAATATGGCAAATGCAGAAGTGTATAACCGTTTACTGTTATATATGGTGATGCTTGAGTGAACATACAGTGGGGCTATACTAGATATGTGTGACAGTGTGGTTTGTGGTATTGTCTGTCTGTATACTGTGTCATCATCCTAAGAGTGTAGAGCAAGGGAGCATACTGTCCCCTTTGCTATTCAATTTCTACGCGTAAACAACATTTGTCTGACATTTGGATGTTGCTAAAGAAGGCATAACAGTAAAATATCATGCTTAACAATATATAATATGCGATTCTATATGTGAAATGATAATTAACGTATAATAATAAGCGTCTACAATAAAGTATTCATCTACTAGTATATCTATCTTTGCGGAAGATACTATTATACACCTCATCGTTCTTCAGAACGATAGTTTCTTAAATAAGAATTGTCCTGCTTGGTTCAACTTCGCATTATACAGTTACAAAAAGACGAAAAAGATTATTGTTATATTAAAATTTTAACGAGCTACAAAGTTTGCTCATTCTCGTAAGACGACATCAACTTAAAAAGTACTAAGAATCCCATAGTCGGTTATTTCAAGCAACGTGTTCAAGATTCTTATAAACCTAATAATAGCCGTCTCCAAGTCCCACTAGACACATCTTCTAATAGCCTTAAAAATTATCATAAATAATCATAAAGAGATCATTTGCTCCAGCGTCGTAAGTACTTTTGTTAGAAACTTAATAATACGGGATCTACAGTCACGAACGCATTGTTGGAAAATAAAATATAGTTATTGCTTAATTGGGTAAATATTTCGATGTAAGTATGTGTTTTTATGCTCAGAAATCAATAATCTAATTTTCTTTCTGTATAAACAACGCCATGTGCCGTGATCCGTGGCAAAAACCGATCAGCATCGCCTGGCATATTACCGGAAATTAGACGATACGTAACTTTTTATTAGCGAGCCACCAAATTCCAAATTAAATAGTAAGACGAAACATGCGATGTTTTGTCGTGATACTTAAGCGCGAGTTGGACTCGCGGACTAAGGTTTCCAAACCATTATTTAATACAAGTCGAGCAAAAAGTTAGTTTTGAGAAACCTTAGTTGAGTCGAGAAAAAGATGGTGTTGGGGTTAATTTTTACCTTTTAGGTACGGAAACCTTTTAAATCCTATGTAATTAAAATGATAAAGAGCATTTAAAGTGGCTAAATAGAAGAATAAAAGTAGCCTCTGACGTTGTACAAAATATTTACGTTTCAGGTATTCCTTTTTAATTAACTAAACTTAAAAACATTAATACCAATGCTCGTATCCAAATTTATTTAACCATATAGAAACTAAGCCTGACAGAGTGTTTAAATAAACTGCTGTTTAAAAAATGCTGGCCAGTAAAGAAAGCGTTAATCAGTTACCGAGTCCAAGCAACGCCAGTTAATTTAACTAGTCTACTATTATTCTGCTTGAGTACACGTCTTCAATCTCACTTAGATTTTAGTTTCAGTTCTATTTTATCAGAATTTATTGTATTGCAAAGTGTTCTTATGGAAATTTGTCATATTTTTATTGATTTTACTCTCGTTTTCTAGAAAAATTCTTCACGCTTTGTGAATGTTTGATAATAGCGATATGAATCACTAAATTAATTTGAATTGGTCTACCTAGTCAAAGGTAAGTTTTATGTATATGTTTAAAAATAATTTTAAAAAATAATGAAAGGCATTTTGAGAGCGTACAAATCCAAAAAAACTTCTGATTCTGTAAAACTATATCAATAACTAAAGACTTCAAAAAAGAAAAGGTTTGCGATTTATAAAAATCTTCATTTGTTTGAAATGCTATACTTTACAGTTGGTACTCGTATCAATTATAAATCTACTAAAATCAGTGTGGTAGTTTGGTTTAAAATTTAAGATGAACATGAACTGAACATTTTGTCTGTCGAACTAAAGTCGGTTTTTGCTTGGTTCAAAGTATTAGGTACTTGTTATAGAACATAAATATAGAAAACAAAAGACCTAGACCTAAAGAAATATACGTGAGTAAGCAAAAACTTTTTAACCAATCATTCTTAGTAGTAGTACCGCGAATAGACATCGCAATGACAAACTTTTTTAATACATTTTATCTTTTGTGACCGTCTTTTAGAAAATTAGATATATTTTTATTTATTACAAACGATACAAGTATTCTGTTTTTAGTTTTTTCTGTTGTAGCAGCAACAGATATACATCATCGGTAAAAATTTCAACTGTCTAGCTATCTATCCCAGTTCATGATATAAAGCCTGATGACAAACAGATGGGCGAACAGTGAAGTCTTAGTTATTGTTCTTAGCCTCAGAAAATCCCCGCCAGAAGGTGACCGTTTATCCCGGGAAAATAAAAAATATAATATAATATAGGCTCATCATTAAAATTTTAAAAAGACATTTGCTTTAAAGCATAATAAACTACATTCAGTTTAAAGTAGGTGAGACTTATGGCCAACACTAGCTATGAGTTGATACTTTAGAGCTAACCTCAACCGCTATATTTACTCCAAGATTTGTTACGGTTCTTATTTACTTAGGACTTCATATTTCAGTTTTATATTTGACGGTAGCTTATTTACCTACCATTATTCGCACGACATATTAGAAAACGAAAAGAGCTGTATTACTATTTACAATACAGGATATATTACTGTGGCGTTCAAATAGGTAAAGCAATTTAGCAGGCGCCGATTTCATTAGCCTAAGTAAAAACGGCTATGGGAAAATAAAATTTTATTTCATCGCCACTTTGAATGTATAAATAACAGCCATTGATTTGTTTTGGTCAGAATTTATTGCTGATGAAAAATGGAAGAACTATTAATTAATAAGCAAAAAAGGTCGTTTCACTTTGTTGGGCAAGTTGGTTGATCTTATGACGTAGGCGTATTTTGAAGGGAAGTAGCTAAGAATAGTAAATTGTTCATAAATAATGTTTTTTACTAACTTCTCAAAAAAGGACTGAATTTGATGGCATATGTTTTATGTTTTATGTTACATGATTTCTCGGAGACGGCTCGGCTGGAACAATATATTTTTTAAACTATATACATCTCAAACAGTCTAGTCCTATCTATTAAATCCTAACAAAGTCGGTCTGTATGTTTGATTTTTAATAGAAATAACTGCAAAAGTTCTAACGGCGCCCGTTGAACCAGAAGTCGGTACTTAATCACTTCTTTTTTGAAGAACTTGTTTACTAATGTAAACTTGTAAATGTAAACTTGTAAACTTGTTTACTAATGTAAACCAGTTCTTTGAAAGCAAGTTGTTCTTTAAGTTGATGTTGGCCACTATCTTAAAACATTAATTTTTCTACCAAATACTATGTAAATTTCGAGGAAATATACTAGTTAGAAAGATTTTTTATTACTTAATTTAAAAATAAGGAATCCCGGAGTTTTGCTAACGATTAAATCATCATTTAAACAGTTTAGCTATTATTTTTGACAATATATATACATTTATATACATACATTTATGTTTGGATACAGACAGAAAAAAACTACTACGATATGCTTTGATATCTCATTCCATTTTTCTACGTTTTCGTACATCGTATCAAATACAAACCCAATCTATATTTATGGCGTAGATATTTGTGATATTCGATTTTAAGACTAGAATAAAATAATAAAACACAGAAAGGTTGAACAAACCTATGCCAATGGAGAAATTTGAAATACTATATACTATATATGAAATACTGTCGCCCGCGGCGTTAAACGAGGCATAATACTTTTAAACCGTGTTTGACCCCCTTAGAGTGTAGAATTTTCAAAATACTTTTTAAGCTTCTCATCTTATAATGCATACACTTTATGTTTCTAGGATTAGTGATTTTACAAAATAAAGTAAAATTTGAACATGTCTTTTACAAGTATTTTTAGCAGACGTTTCATTTATTTTTTTTAATCGACTGCGAAAGAAGGAGTGTTTTTCTAGTGTTTGTATATATTTCTTTGGCACACCTTAGACCTTAAACGACTTGTCGTATTTTTATGTGAACTATGGTGTCTATAGATTCATCTTTGTCGTGAGATACATCGGAATTAAAAAAATCAATTAAGTATTATATACACAGATTTAACGATTTAGCAGTCGGCTTTTTTGAACTCGCTTCTAACCACTTGTAACAAATACACAACTTTCGCATATTTAGAGATTATTCTCTTTTTAAGCCACATAACTTTGTTAAAAAAAAAAAAACTTTGACATTCTATCTGTAGTATTTTCTTCTACTAATACGAATATATTATATCCGAAGTATATTTCTGAAGTGTTCATAATTCTAACAGTACTTTATAAAAATAATTGTTAAAAAATTTTTTTGTGGAAAGACCGTCGAATCTAATATTTCGTTCAGCATATTTATGAAGGGTGTTTGTATTTTTGCACATAATTAGCAAAATAATAGTTTTATCTTAATTCAAAAATATCTGTTGTGGTAAGACTGATGTAGTCTAGGATATGATATTGCTGCAAGTATTTTAACAACGACATGAGACGGCACCTAATAAATAAATCATCTGATTAGCAACGCATCACAACGTCCAGTGCCAATGTCCACTATGAATTATTAACAGCATTACAACGGGGAAAATGTACTGAAAAAAAAAGTACTTTCGAGCCGCTACGATCTTATAAATAGCGCAATGGAAAGTATGACACGATATCGGGACACGCGATCGAATGCCGTGCGTACCGATTTACAATCCATTAAGTATGGAATAAACATTTATTTGCAAAATAAATTAAATCGTAATTGTCAAGTTGTTATTTGATTTTATTATCAAAGAGTGTAAGGGCGTAGGAAAAGAACTAATAATTATTTATTACACAAATTTTTACGCTTTTTTTATCCTACACAGCTACGACCACAAGTTCACACGACCACGGAAGTCAGCGATACTGTAGCCCTAGGTGGAGCATGTCTAGTCTGGAATACACTAACACACCGTTAGGTGCTTGGCGCTAGATTTTACAACTTGAGGGTGGTAGCTGGTCAGGTGAGCGATAGGAAACGCCCTACCGCCATGCTATGGTTTTCTCACGATGTCCTTCACCGGTAGCTCATTCTCCTCTTGCATGTTTCGTGGGATGAAACCTCGTACCTTTTGCACGGCAATCGACCCGACTAACCACTCGACCATCATCGCTACAAAAACTTAGCTAGCACAACCCCTCTGTTACAAGTCTGGATAAATATATTTTTACCTGTCAGCCGGTAGGTATGTTTGTAGATGTTGTTACTCGTATAAAATTTATGCAGTTTTGAACAAGTATTGACGGAATGTGCTTTATAGAATAACAATATTTTCTAGGCTTTTTTTTGTGCTGGCGCTTGGTCGCAACTCGCCTGATGTAAAAGGCGATGCGGCCTAGGATGTAGCACGCTTGTCTAGAAGAAACCGATTCCCTCGCGACTTGAAAAGACTGAGATTTTAGCCATTGGGAAATAGAGAACTCTGCACTAAATTACACAGCAGTTTGCACAATAAAAGTACTTATAGTAAAATTTGAGAGGTTCATGTCCCTCCCAAATTCTGTAGGTAATTAATGTAATTACTCAACTTAGAACAAATATTTTGGTTTAGCTATACAGGGATATCGGCTAGGGGTGTACTAAGCCGAAAGGAAGTAACTATACTCATCATTACGAACAGCTTTCATTAAGGGACCAACCCTGAAATCGAGAAAAAAAATTAGCTGTTCAATAGAAAAAGTTTATCCATCGTCGAGGAAATGTATGAAACAGCTGATATTTTTTCTCGAATTCAGTGTTGGTCCCATGGTGAAAGTTGTTCAGTAGGGCATGCATAGTGACCCTCTTTCAGCTAGCCGATAATCCAAAGTTATTACACAAAGTTATCTGTTGGGGGTGTGCTAATTCGAAAGTCTATCTCATCACTACAAACAACTTTCAGATACCAACCCCAAGTAAGAAAAAAAAATTCGTTAATAGGAAAAAAAATCGGTTATTGACAAAATGGATGATAACTGATTCTTTTTTAACGAATTCAGACTTGATCTCATAGTGATAGCTTTTGTTCTGTATGTGATGGTCAGCTTTCAGAATAGCGCCTCTCAAATCCATACACGTGTATTTGATAAACTACAAATAGAATTATAAACTTTAGTTTAATTATAACTATACAATAACAAAACACTTATGTACATTTTCATTTGTAACAAAACGATTAATTTTGATAATTGAAATTGTATACATGTAGCAAGTAAACTAATCCTTAATTATTTTATGCCAGAAACTAATTCGAACATTTTCGAAACAACTTATGAGTTGTAATATTAACAGAAAGTTTATTTTGTGTGAAAAGGGTTAAATTAAAATTTAAGTGTGTGTTTGACTCGATTTTGTACATGCCAAATTGCGTTAGACGAGCGACTTCAGACCTAAAGCTGATCCTACCAAAGTGTAACAGCCATCACCAGTTGAGCCTTCTTTTTTGACTTTTATTATCATAAATCATTACTTAAGATTTGGTTCTCCCCAATCACAGGTTGGCTTGGTAGAGATCGCTATCAGCAATAAGGCCACCGCTTTTTGGAATACTACCATTTAATTATATTTTTTCTCCTCATTTTCTGTGAAGATATTTATATTACTCAAAGATATTTATATATACGTATATTATAGTGTTTTGTATGTATGTTTCCAGTGTTTGGCCAATAAGACAAACGGTAGGTACCTACTAAAGTTATATAAAAAATGTGACAGAAAGATGAATAATTAAAGTCAGAGAAAGAAGATATTGCAATGTGTTAGTCTACACAACTTTAGAAACCTTTATTAAAACAAAATTTTATAAGTCTTAAAAACTTGTGTTTGCCACACAAAATGACCGTTCTCGTCATTCATTCAAAATGACACATACTTTATTTTAGGATTGTGAAAAATCTTGTTCAAGATTTTCAGTTTAATATACAGAACATCACTATGTAATATCACAACTTTCTGTTACACCTTGTAATTTATAACTAAACCAACATTTAAAGTAATATTCATATTAAAGAATTTAATTTCTAATGTTCCCTGTAAGTCTTGAGGCCATCGCTTTGCTTTGGAAATGAGGAATATGTCTTGGAAACAGTTTAACGACAGAAAGCGTTTCTAAATTACATTAGAAGTTTCAAAGTGCCAGATGCACTTCTTGTTTGTTTAAGCTGAGCACTGAATCGAAATGATAGACTTATTAAAACATTAGAAGACAAAGACAGAAGAAATCCTGGTTATATGGTCCAGTTGTTGAGATTCTGGGCATATACAAAGTGTACATTTATATTAAGGCAAAACTTCTGATAACTAAACTGATTTGTCAGTTTTAATACGCATGAAATTCAGCAGTACTGAGTTAAATTTTCAGCCAGTTGCAAATATATTTCATGCAGAATACGAGTAGACTTGTATTTGATTGCAACTTATAAAGAAAGAGCGACGATTTGGCACGCTTGCCTTGAAGAAATGGATACGAGTACACTCGATCACCACTTGAAAATGCCAATTTGTTATGACAATTAATTACAAGGAGGCCTTGTTATGGTTGTTACCTTCTTTTTTTATTATAGGCGCTTGTAGAATCGTAATCACTCGGTTTTAAAGTATCTTGAAATGTCAATCTAACACCATAGAACACGTTTCGAAGTTCTGTGATAATAATATTGCAGACAGATCTTATAAGCGTTTGAAATACTCGTAACTCGGTTCCACAATGCAATGTTCGTTGTGACGAATGAAATAATTTATCTCTAGAATAGAATATTGCCCGTAAGTCATGTAAGCTGGATGGATGGCAGAGAAAATGAAAACTACAGTTCTGTTTAGAATAAAGTGCTTGTAGAATAAACATTTCCCATTACAAAATTAAGTTTGTAACTGTAACAAACATAGTTAATTTAGTAGTAATTAAAGTTTATTTTATGGGTAAATTCCTGCAATTCGTACGATGCGGATTAGTGGTTATTTAACAAAACTATTATCTAACAGCAGCAAGTTAGATAAATAAACTTAAATTACTACTAAATTAACTGTACTTGTAAGCATGTATGTACAGTATGTATATGTACGCTTACCTTAGAACTGCTAACAATAGGTATTGTAATTCTATAAGACGTCTCTGTACTCATTTTAATTCTAATCCGTTTAATTGTTCATAGAATTTGATACAAATAGATCACATTATTTGATCTAAAATATTTAGCATAGACAATATTTTGTAGCTTGATCGATTCGGCGAGTGGCCAGAATGCCGGGGTTTATCTGACCCAACGTATAAACGTGGCTAAGTGAGGCATAAAGCCGCTAAATATTAGGTATGCTAGTTGTTTGGAGTATTTGATTATCTATTGAATATAGTACAAGGGTTATCTTAGCATTTGTTTTTTGTATCGTTAGTGGGATTTTTCCCTTTAATATTTAAGACTAACTGGGTTCCACGTTAATACTTGTTCATCTGTATATAAATAGCCTTGATAATAATGTAGCTTCCTAACAGTGTAATTATTTTTTAAATCCGTTCAGTAGTTTTCAAATTTTTGGACAAAAATACAAATCTTTCCTCTGTATAAATTTTGAAATACAAAACAAATAATCATCGAAAAACATCACCACAAAAGCAGTTTTGAAAATACAGTCCCTTATGTATTTGAGCTATTAATTTAAGTTATACTAATCAACCTGTTATGCAGATTCACCGAGGCGGAACGGTATACAGTTAATGCTTGTCAGTGTTGAATAGAGATGGATGAATGCAGTTGGACAATAGAGTCACAACAATGACTGAAAAAGCTTTTACAGTGCTTTTTGCATGACACACGCTTTGCAAAGTTAGTAAGCTTTATAGCCGACTTCAATACAGGTGAAGGATATCTGATAGGTTATGATTTTTCATCAACACAACGACGGCACCGATTTGACTTGATTTGATTTGAAAGACCATATGAAACGTTGTCATTAAAGTTAGTCTTAGTAAAAATCTTAGTACGCAATGATATTATTATTTTTTAATGGTCTTATAGACTTGGGATGCAGTTCTAGCATTTTTGGGAATGTTCAGTCTATTGGAGCGGTATTTTTTAAAATATAAATATACTGAGCTATGTAAATATACTATATCTAAGTATACATGTAATAAAACTGGTATATCTAAGTATACAATAGGAAAAAAATGCTAAGAACCGTATCAAGGGTATGTAAGAAGTGAAATAGAACTTACTCGTATTTAGATTCTATTGAAATATTTTGTTTCTCTGTTTGTGATAAACAAACAGAGAAACAAAATATATGTTTGTACGGGTAAATCTCCGAAACGACTGGACCAATATAAATGAAATTTTGTATGGTGGTAGTTTAATCTTTAGTACACATATAAGATACTTTTGATCCCGGTAAATAAGGAATAATGTATACCACGCAGACAAAGTCGCGGTCATCAGCTAGTAATATATGTTATGAAAACAATAAAACCATTTAGATGAGTTTTTTTTACTTAACATTTTTAAGTAATTATTAATTCAAATTTAACAAGACTTGCCTGCAACGAACGTTATTTAAAAGCTAATAAATATTTCTTATTCTACTACACAATCTTACCTTCCGATTTTAATAATAATCAGCTGAGATTTGCTGTACATAATATGTATTAACATTATACTAGTTCTTACCAGCGGCTTCGTTTACTTAATATTTCGCCCTCTTAGACCCTTGAACTCTCTATATGCAAAAAAACAATTTGATCCGTCACTCAGTTGCTGAGGAGAATACGAACAAACAAAACAATAAAAATAATTTAGCACTTATAATATGTGTGGGGATATGGTGATATGAGATACTTCATAATTCTGATCATAAACAATAACTAATTTATGATAATTCTGAACATGAACAAAATCGGTCTACTGATTTTAGCGACCTTTCGCGAGATTAGGTATTCCTAAGTCTGTTAGTGTTTGGATGTTTCTTTATTCTTATTTGTCTGGTAGTCGAGTAAACGTAGTTGATTCATAAAAAAGGGTATAGAGAGCCCAGTGATCAGTAGGTTATAATTTTCCAAATTTGGTAATTATAATCTCTTTGTATTCCGCTACTTAGTAGTATCATTAGTATCGGATCAAGAAACAGTGAAATAGTGCCCTTCAAACATTCGACAAATAGAAAATGCTTGCTAGCACTTGTAATTTTCCACAAGTCTCATTATTATGTGGTGATAGCCAATTTGACAAATACGCGCCTTTATAAAGCAAGATACGTCGGATTCCGTAGCTCAGTTTTGTGGTGGTATCGCTTAAAGTAACACATAGGTACCAATTTTTTTTATCTGTTTTAGAGATATACAATCTGAATTAATAATTTGGTAATCCTATACAAATCCCATTATCCTTAACAGTCGTATGTGATTATAAAGCTACTTTTACAGTTGTTCGAAAAAAATATATATTTATTAATTATTGGAGCTTACGTTTATTGCTAAAAAATTCTGAGATGGGATGGGGCGAGAGGGGATAAAATGGGATAGAAATAGGATGGGATTAGATAGGGTAGGGTGAGGTAAGAGGTGACCACGGTCATCAGTCAAATATAGTTGTATTTAAGCGGAGTCTGCAATTTTGAGTATATTTTACCGTCCAGTCTGGTCAAAAATCAACACTAGAGCAAAGTCTCTATGAGAACAGCTTGCAGAGACCACTATAGTTCTTTCAGAATGCACGTACTTACGAGTACCAGAAATAATACCCTTAAATAAAGGAAACGTACCTACAAAAATCATGATATCCCGTCAAAAACATGACATGTACTAATGTTCACAGGACTCACAGCGCAGTTATTCTGCTGTAAAAAGTAGTGAAATTGTATGTAAACCAAGTAGATTCAATGATTCAATTCATTCAAATAAGTCAGAAGTATATAATATATGTTTATAACAAACTGCTCGCCATGGCATTTGAACGTGTGTCCCCAATGCTTTTATTATTCATGGTCATGAAGCAAGGTAAGTAAAGGAATTTCCCCTGAAACCTGGTGTTCCAAAATACTTAAATATCCAACACATTTCTCTCACAAGGCTATGGCTAATAAACAAGAAGTTGTAACTTTCTTTTTTCTTGCTACCTCAGATCTAGTGTTCGTATTTATATTCATATGTATTTATTGGTAATTGTTATTTACAAGTCAGGTTACAATTAGTGTATGATAATAAAATATAAAATTAGGTTATATTCTTAAGCATTTTCTTAAAAATAAATTCGATAAATAAGAAAGTTTTTACTTAGAATAAAAAATTAAATTATACATTTATTTGAGTATACGAGTACGAGTACATACTCGTAGAATGTATTTTTGTAACGAAGGTTTTGCGTGCAAAATTGGAGTCGGTTTGTAAATTTTCAAAGTATTAGAATATAAAAATGACTTGTCTGTAACGAAACATATAACATGGCAGTAAATATTATTTTTATATTTTTGCACATTAGTATTTTCTACTCTTTCCACATGGCACCATATTTCATGTGATCTTCTTCGCATTTTAATATTCCATTCTTGAGAAAGCGATTTCCATAAAATACACTTACAATATATTTCCCAGATTGGTTAATATGTCTTGCTGCGAACTGCATGCAGTTTCCCTAAAATTTTATATTAAATTTGGTAGTTAGTATAAATAGGAACATTGTCCTGTCTTTGGTGTGTTTAATGATTGTTGAGTTATCAACGAACAAGAACATGAAACAAGCTTCAACGAACAAAAATAATAAATACTAAATGACTTTAGTTAAAAAATGAAATGACTAACCATAAAAAAGGTAAATGAATTACGTACAGACCGCTTAAGATCAACAAATAAGCTCCAACCCACTACCATAGGGCAGCTTGCCCAAGCTGAGTATCTTACTAACAGCATAAGAATTTTGGAAATCGGATCAGTAGTAGTTTTTAAGATATATAAAAATAAAAAAAATCCTCTTTTCAATAGTAGTGTAATCTTGGTCTGAAAAAGTTTGATAGCTAGTTCTCGATACCTAAAAAGTACCACAAACAAACTTTACCAAACTGAAATCAATCATACAACCGTCGGTTGACCATTAACCTACCTTTTCCCACCCCCGATCAATAACGCCTTTATAGCATCTTCAAGTTGCGTTTAAGTAGTTACGAGTTTGTAACTTTATAACTTAAACCTCACTTAAGCGCCCGCTGGCACTCGTAAAGTGCTTAACGACGTACTAAGCATCTTACAAGCAAGCAAGCGTGTTGCACGCTAGAGATATGAATATGATAATCTATCTGAACATTGTGTTTTTGAACTCTGTATATAGTAAGTACTATTAGACAGACTGGCTGGTCTTAGTGTTGAAGATTGTAGTCAGGAAGGTTCAAAAAATCTCAAATTTTATTATGTTATTGTATAGTTTTTTGTTATTGAATATTTTCACTACATTTTTAATGAATAATTAATAAATAGCTAAAAACATGCGGCTAAACCTACTTCGTGATATTTTTAATTTAGTTTTTTTATTCCTGAAAGTAAAAAGACATATGCTTGGTCAAAAACGTGGAAATTAACATTTTCTATCGTGTCGATATCCATGATATATTTTTGCTATTAGGAACAAGAAAACAATTTAAATATTACGTGGCATTAACTCTGTACATAATATGTAATTATGTACAGAGTTAATGGCTACGAGTATAGGTGTACGACGCCGAAAATGGGCTGCTTTATTCAACATTACGAACAAATTTCACTATTCATTAAAAAAAATAGCTGTTCCGACAAAATGTATGACACAGCTGGGTTAGAGCATTTTGATTATCTGTAGATTAAAGTAAGCTATATTTTTTGTTAGTCTTTTTTTCTTAATAAATGTACTTGCCCACATCAACATCGTCATGACATAATATAAAATGATTATAATATATACCAAGTCTTTTTAATAAGAAAATGTGTTTTCTGATTTCAATTACGGTAGGAACCGAAAGAATTTTTTCAGTTATTTTGATTTAAAAATCATAACTCTCGGCCGATTTTGATGTGATGTGACTCCAGAAGTAGGCGTAGGTACCTTAACAAACAACAATAATATATTTTTTCGAATCAGTTCAACCGTTTTCGAGAAATTGGGTAATAAATATTTTAACATAAACGCCTCTTTTTTTTAAAGTTGGTAGAAAATTACAAAATAAGTAAACTTAGTATTTAAGTATTACTAAAACGTCTCGGTTCATTTTTAACTTACCAGATATCACTTAGATAAAATAAATACTCATCTAAATAGCAATTATAATTTATTTATTTTACACGAACACTAAATTTTATTTTAATAATAAATAATATTATAAATATTTAAGTACTCAATAAATTACCTACAACTAACTATTTCATAAATGGTGTGAACCAGTAAGTAAATTTCATTTGTACTCCTTCTTGATTTTTGTTAATTTTATTTTACTGTATATATTACCGTTACTCAAACAAAACATGCAAATGATTAGAACTCTAAACGATACGTTATCGTATTCTTAAATAAATCAGTTCAATAGCAGCTATATATATTTAACTGCATCAATGTAAAGAAAAAAAAACATTTTCACGTTATAATTATTTATAATCTGTCTAATGTTAAGAATAAAAAAATCAGTTTCAATAGAAATCACAAATAGTTAAAATCAATTGAATTATTATTTGATAGTATATAAAAATCAGCGGTCTTATTTTAATAAACGCGTCTCAACTTTAAACGTCTTTTGTCTAGCTTTGACGCGTGACGTTTTCCATCGGATAAAACATGACGCGTTTATAATATGACCGCAAACGTCCAAAAAATGTTAGCATCTATTAAAATCTGCCCACAAAATCAGTGTACATATTGGTGTTTGTTTCGTAGAGTAACATTTTAAAACTTTATGTCATGCTACAAGTGTAGTGCCTGGAGCCGTGCATTTTGTCCGCATTAAAGTTACTTTTAGATATATGACCATCATTACACAATTAAATAAAAACTTTTTACGATCTCCTAAAATAACAATCCTAAAAGCATCTCGCTTGCATTTGATATTATATTTTTTAAAATTTTAGGAAGATTCGTTAGGCCATAGCGCCTGGAGCCGTGACGTAGGCTGGTGCGGGAGTGGGTCGGTGTTTCATATTGTAGGCTCTATTTGATGCCCAGTCTTTCCCATAGCCCCCGACTGAAGAGTAACCATAGGTACTGCCGTAGTCAGCATTGTAGTCACTGGCGTCGCTGCTCCCGAAGTACGAATAATGCGACATCGGGTGGTGATGCTGTAACAAGGAATGAGTCTTGGTTAGTAGATGTTCTGATGTCATAATGTAAGTATAATTACAATTTATCTGATTAATAAATTATATAAAAGAGTGCAATAACAATCGGCGAAGAAGACTGTAAAATAGCTAAACAACAATTGCGTCCAGATAGCCTTTATGGATTTTAAAACCGAATTTAACGTAATTCGGCAAGCTCAAGTTTTCATACTCACAGTTTTTCTAAATCATAATTATATAAATTACTATTGTTCTAATTAAAGTTATGACATTAAAACCTCGAATAAAAACTCGAGTTTACCGAAGAACTTAGTGACTGTTTAGAATAGACATTAATTCCCAAGAAAAAATACGCCTTATTATTAAATACAACTCAAATGACAAAATTACACTTGCTTTAAGAAGCAATGGATATAATGTTTCAAATTATAAATAAATATTCGGGTTTAAATTTTTTGCTTTGAAAGTGGATGAAACTATTCTATCCACTGCCCAAGCTGGCTCCGCTACGACGGACGCAAATGAAGTAGAAAAACTGGAAACTCCTTTCACGCTTGTTATAAAAGATTTACAGATTAGAATTACTAAATCAAGACTAAAATATAACTTCACAGTAGGTTTGCACATCATGCATTATTTGAATAGTTGTATTGTAATAAAATTAAATGACAGATAATAATTTATCAGTTAAATATTCAAGACTTATCATATCCACTTGAAAAGGCGCAAATGTTTTTATAGAAAGCTTCTATATAACTACTGTTCCATTTAAATAAATAAACACTTGTGACTTTGTACTATCTGTATTGATCAACGGTCGAGTTTCAAGTAGGTAGGTTCACGTGAGTTACCTATTGTTACTATAGAGTTATTATTAATAAGCATTACTATCAAAATAGTTTGTTCGTAGCTTTAACTTTGTCAAAACTAAATCAAAATTGATACGAGTAAGCTTATTTTCACTTTTTTCGATAGCATCTCTTCTAGGCATTACTGCTACAGTTAATTTTGTCATATCCATCTAGGCCTGCCGAGTGGTTTGACAATCTATAGTTCGCATTGTCTGGTAAGTTGGGCCCACAAATTGTCTGATATCTGGAAAACGTCCTTATAATCCGACATTGTCAGTCTCGTACAAGTTTTTTTATGACGATGCAGCCGAAAATGAAACACATTTTCCTAGAAGATACCAATTCACTCTGACTTTGAATAAATCCAGATTGTAGTTCACAAGAACCAAGATAGAGATTACCATTATCAGGCTGAACCTACTGACTAAGAACGTTAAAGCAAAAGTAGGTTGTACCAAAATAATATCTATTACTAAGGATGGCAATAGGCCAACCTTCTGCATTTTTTGAATGGAGATGGGACGATAAGGTGATCGAAATCACTGTACTATGACATAAATCCAGTAAAAAACTGACAGGCTATTTTATAACGGAGTTCTAGTTAAAGCAACCTTAAGATGACAAACTTAGTATCCTCTATAATTCGAATATTTTGTTTAAGTACCAAGTCAAGAGCTGATGAAGTCTTTGCCAGTCCTTCCCAGAGTAGAAATTTACTATTTAATCTCGTTGATCTTCGACCACCTATAGTAAGATGAGAGCTCTAATCAATAACCGCATGTTAACCGATTTAGTTAATTGCCGTGATACATCGCTCTCAGCGATAGCGCCTAAGTCAATAACAACAGCAAAGATCTGTTTAGATAGACCAGTTGGTAATTTGCGGCTACTGTTGTAGCTATAATGGTTACTGGTAGGTAAATATTGGTATTGCAAAAGTTAGGGGCAGTCTAGATGATGAATCCCTTGCTTTTAATGCGACAAGCCAAGACCAAATCAAAATCGAATTTTAATTTGGTCTTCTCGAAATTGGCGTGCCTAGATCGTAAACGATATTTATTTCATAAATTTTTATAAGCCCATAAGACGCAGCATAGGCTTCACACATTCTTAGCATTTTTCCGAGTGCCCCCACAGTCGGACTGAGCAGCACCATTTCGTTCGCGTAGCTAATGTTATTGATATTAACACCATTCACACTGCATCCTACACGCATGCTGCTGAGTCTGACTATCAGATCATTAACATACAAGCTGAAGAGCTTTGGAGACGACAAGCCCCCCTACCTCATACCTCACTCCAGCTTGTATGGCTCAGATAAAGTATTCAACCACTTTACACAATTCGTTTGGTTCGAGTACCGATACTTAAAGATGCTAAAAATGAAATAAATAAATAAATTTTTGACGCTTAACATCTCCGCCGATACCACAGTCTCCCAGCTTTCCCCAAAGCAAATCATATGAAACGAGATAGAAGGCTTTGAAAAAATTGAGGAAACATGCGTACACCGGCGTTATGCGGCTTTCATAGATGTCTATGTTCTGCAGAAGACGCGCAATTTATTCCGAACAAAAAGTTTTGTACTCATATTCTGATCAAATGTGATTATTGCTCTTGGGCCGTGTCGTCGCTTACATTCTACATTGAACAAGTTGTGTTCAAACACAAGCCTTTGCAACTAGTAATACTTTAAAAAAGTGTAAAAACCCACTTCAATAATAAACGTAAAACTTACGTTACTAAAATGTCATCTATGTACACTCAAAGAAAATTATAAGTTATATTTTTTTTATTATTATTTGTTTATTTATTGTTTTTTTTTTGTGGCAAGTGCCTTTATTTACATAAACAAAAGGACTAACTACAAAGTAATATTGATTTAAAAAAATGATTACAGCGATTATCATTAAATTTATAAAGGTTCCTTTCAAACAATAAATAATAATTTAAATCTTTACAACTGAGAAAAACCTCCTCTTTTTGAGGCTAATAATAAAATGCCAATAGAATCAACATCAAGAATTCAAAGTAACGCCAACACTCATGATGTGGTCAATGGGATAAAATGTTGGAGCCGCCTACGTCCGATTTTATTGCACCAATCTAAATAGGTCTTTACCACGGGTGATTAAATTATAGGCATTTAAATTCGTTTGGTCCAGTCCCAAACGTTTCACGACGTCCAATGTCGTTCTTAATTGCTTTTGGGAATGTTTTTGTTAATGGATATAAAACGTGTGTGTATTTGTTGCAAATTAAAAATAAATACTGAAGTTTATTGCCTAGGTACGCTTTTTGGGCCGTGTGGATATTTTATTTTAATTTGTTTAGCTTGTTTGTCGTTTCTATTTACTAAGTATACGTATTTTTTAGAAAGCCTAAATAAACCAGTACTGATACAAACGTTTTTCGCACTTAAACTTATTTTGTACATAACGTACTTAAGTTAAATCCACATAATATATTTCTATTTATTTCCACTCTTTATTAAAGTTTTAACCTCTTGTGTGTCTATTTATTCATACATTTGCTACACTTTTTCTAGAGACGCCTGGAAAACATTTAGAAAATAATGACCTATTAATACTAATTTATCGCAAGCCCCATATTCCAACAAATTTGGCTTTTTAATCGAAACAAGTGATCGGATGAATTGTATGGGTCCCTACCGAAAAGACGACGGATGTCAATTTTATAAAGTTGTACTGTTTTTTTTTAAATACACCCAAGCTGCATTTACTTTGATCAGCCAAATAAAAATAACATTAATATTAATCATTTAAGACTTCACATATTTGAGTTATTTTCACCCTTGTCAGAATAAGACGTAGGTAAAAAGAAAATGCACACGTAAATAATACTCGATTTATCTACACTGAAATTCTATCAAATAATCATATGAGAACCTGTCTAAAGAGTTAACCTGTCAAACGCTGAGCTCAAATGTAATATGGTTGGAATTGAAAACTAAGCTGCGTTCAGACAGACAAATATACAGGTTGACTGCTAATCTTCTTAAAGGTGGCCTTTGATGACCAAAAGCAACAACGTTTTTTAAGACATTTGATAATTAAAGAAATAAAAATACTTTTTCGTACAATAAAAAATATTGACGCGCGGCCAAATGTATGGAACATCTGTATTTTTTTCCCTTTCGAATTTTCCAAAGTATTAAAACAAAAGTTGTTGGTTATGATCATTCAGAAGCCACACTTAAGAAGACGCTAGTTAATTACCACTAACCCTGTATGTCATATCCGAAGTAAAAAAAATAATTGCAATCATAAGATACTGTCAAAAATTATTCCAAGTATACGATATTAAATTATTGAAAACAAATTGCAGTTAGATTTATTTATGTGATTGCTGATATTAATAATTATATGTCAGCTGATCCGGCGTACTTCGTACCGACTAACAGTCGATGAATTATCACGAAAATGAAGTGAGCTGTCAATTGCGCAAGATGGCGGAGTTTGGAGAAACCAAATGTGTTGAAATAAATATTTTCGGTACTAAGGTTTTTTTTTCAATAGATGTTCTGGATATTTTTATAGTTATTCTGATATTTGGAGCGGAGATGATTCTCAAAAATATACTTCTTCTTGAGTTCTTGAGTTATAAGTGGTAAGGTACACCACTAAACCGACTATCTTATAAATATGTTACGATATTTAATAAGCTAGATTAAAAACCATTTCAACCTAAGTTTATAAAATACGCGAAATTGTTTTTAAGGGGTGCACTGAGCTGAAACAATGTAATTGTATTTATCGTGACACACAACTTTAGGTTTAGGACTAACTCGGAAGTCCATACATTTTATCGACAGCCGAATTAACTTTAGTTTGAAATACCTAATTTGTTTCTTAAATTCTAGGTGGTTGGTCCTATGTACGTCATTTATTGCAGAAAAATATCCATACATACAAAACACATAAACATAAAAACTTACAAACTAACAGACGAAAGAACATTCTGCCGGACTCAAAACCTCTTTCACAAAGGAACTTTCCGCTCGCTTGGTCAAAAATGAACTAAATTCTCTGAGGCAGGCTTTACGTAGTAAAAAGCTCCATTACCTGACGAGGTCTACCTTTTGAAAAATAGAAAAAAAAGTAAAATATTTATTTGAAAAAAATTTAGACCTATTATGTGGCCGAGGCTTTACCTATCAACACTAAGCTACTACGATATTGCTACGTGAATTCATGCGAACAAAGTTACTGTTTCGATATTAAAGTATAATTGTATTTTAACACTTCTTTGTAGTTACAAAGAGATACTATGTTTCTTCATTCATATTTTATTGAATTTTCAACGACGTTTTTAACCAACTTCGAAAAGGAGGTTCTTAATTCGTCGGATTTTTTATGCATATTCAATGATTTTGCAGAAATGGCTGGACTAAGTTGATTTCTGTTTTTGTTTGGAATGGTCTTCCCAATTGGTGCTTTATAATTTTTATTAAAATCTGTTCAGTAGATTGAGAAAATTTTAATTTATCTTTTTTTAACTAGTAATAGATGACATTCTATTTTGCAATGTAAGTTTTGGCTGCCAAATGGAAGTCGATTTTAACTTCGGTCGGTCGGCACTTAGCTGTTTCTTATGAATATATGTATATAAGTATGTATATTCTTCCTGTTTGACTCCTTAAGGGCACAGATTAAGGTGAAAAACAAACAGAAACCTAAATTAGAAAAAAAGTCATTCAAAATTTCATACATTTTATCGACGACTGATAAACTTTTTTTGTGCTCAACAGTATTGCTTTTTTTTCTTAAATTCAAAGTTGGTCCCATAGTAAATGTTTATCATAATGATGATAATAGTGTCCTCCTTTAGGCTTAATACACTCCTAACCGATAATCCCGAATAGGATTCATTACACATGTACGAGAGACATAAAAAAAAATAAGAATTAAATAACGAAATTAATTATTTTTTGCGGTCAATTTAAAATTTATGATTCACACACTAGTGTGTCATCGTAAGTCGATTTGTAGGTTTTAGAACCAGGCCGGTAATGATGGATTATTTACCGCAAGAATTGGATTGTTTCGGTTCACTGATCTATAATCAAATATCATGACGGTGACCTAACCAAGATAATTTTAATTCGAATCATCTTAGGCCGCAACTTGTTATAAACCAAACGCAAGCATATCTTCTATAAAAATAAATACTTCGTTCAATTTGCGACGGTGTTTTTTTCTGTAGAAATGAAGTTTTATTCAAAAAAGTAATACTTATCAAAATTTTATTATTTTTTAGTTATTCTGATTTATAAAATACAGTCAGGTAGAAAGCAAAGTAATGAGTCAATGGGACTTTCAAACAAACCTTTTCAAACAACAAAATCATTTCCCAAATCATTCCAGGACTCGCTGCGAGTTCAAAGAAAACACCAAAAAATAAAGTGAGTGAAATGTAAAGCGAGTGAATTGAGGACCTACTTTTTAAAGTCGGTTGCAAAGGGACACCAACTATATTTGAAAGTAGCCCTTGATAGCGGAACAAATTGGTGAAGAATTCGTGCGTGAAAAATATTATTATATTAATTTTTTATTTGGCAATGGACGAAAATTTATAGGTTAGTTGTTTATTTGAAAAAAAAGAACTGGGAAATTTATTTAAGCGTAAACTAAAATAAATTGTATTATAAAATCGCGCACTTTCAATAACCAAGGAAGCGAAGCGTCACATCCTCAACTCTTTAATTTTTTTTTCTTTTGTTTTACAATTTGATTATTGGATTGTCAGTAAATATAATTCCCGAGTACGGTTGTATCGCATAATTTTAGCAGCGAAAGAAAAGAAACAAGTAAAAGCAATCGTAGTTACATTTTGGCAAAGTTAAAGAAGCAAATTGTCAATATATAATCAAAATTTCTGTCACTTGTTTCACCTCTTCCGCCCCAAAACATTGCGCAATACCACCACTGGTCAATTTTTCTAAGTACATTTTTAATATGTAACATTCTTAATTTTGGTTTGTATCACTCTCAGCGGGGCACGGGACTCGGGAAAGGGGTGAATTTTTTATTACCTTGTGACATTTTTTAATGTAACATTGGTGTTTTTAATACCTGAATATAAGAGAAAAATGATTTTAGTAGTAATTTCTTATAAACAATCCAGTTATTACTTTGCACCTATACATATAAATTTAGGACGATAAGATTCAAAAAACTTATCCAATATAATTATTCTATCAAACCTTTCGAAAATCAAGTCATGACAAAGATTCATTACGTTTTGTTTACTTATGTTAAGTATCTACTTTTGAGTAGAATACTTCACATAAGTACATAAGAACTTTTAGACTATTGATTAAAAAACTTTGAGCATCGAAGATTAATCTGAACTCTACAATGGAAATAATAAAACCAATACAACCTATAAATATTTCATTGATTACCCGAAATTGTTTTTAGAAATTTTCTTTTTGTATTTCGCATTGTTTATACATATTTTAAATATTTATACTAACTTTAAACTACTTCAATAAGGAGAGGCACGTCGTGGCACCTGAAAAAGATTTTTACTCATGTGCGAAAAATGACTTCGTTAGTGAACTTGCTTGCCGGAGAAGGCTTGCAGCACTCAAAGATGAGTGAAGTTTCTAACCCGCAATCATGCCAGCATGGTGGAATATGCCTACATCTCACTTCATTGAAATGACGCGTGCCTAACAGTGCGTCGTTTTGCTAGTTTCGATCTTACGAGATTTTCTTACCTTACAAGCCTTCAATGTGCTCAGCAAACTTGGCAGGAGTAATGCAGCGATCAGCAATAACTTCTTGATCAGCATTACTGATAGCAGCACTGGTATTAGTAGCAGCTTGGTCTTGACTGCAGCTAGTAACGTCAGGAGTGGGACTATGACAGCCAGCTTCTTTCTTTTACCGCGACCTGAAAATCAGAAAACGGCATTTTTGTGTTAGTTTTCTACATAATGTTTGCTTTTTGTTTAAAACGGTAATGCAATTTTTAAAGCGATTTTAACCGACTTTAAGACATCTTTATCAATCTATCCCAATTCTTCGTTTTTTTTTATTTTTGCGAATTTCACAACTTACAATTCCTTGACTATTTTTAAAATATCGGACCATAACTTGTTATTATCGTAATTCATGCCAAACTTTAACATCAATCAAAATAAGTGCACGGGAATGTTACGGGCATAATGCAACAGAACCTTACAGTACGCTCCAACTGATATCTTTATGACCCAAAAAAGATATGGACACAAAAATGCTGTTCACATCAAAACAAAATCGAATTATACTGACATTAGTTACAGATTCCACAACCACGGATCAAAGGTCGCCCGCGACACGACCCACTTGCCCCGACCCAATCTTCACGGAACAATTAAAATAAAATCGGAATTTGACATTAATTTGGCTAAATCCGTACACTTTCGGTTACGGATTTTCGTTTACAAAATTTTAATTGGGCTCGTTTAAGCCAAGCGAAAACGTGATTTGCCGAATTCGAAATAAAGTCGCCCTTTTGAGTTTTGTCTGTTGATTGTCAAGTGTTTTCGTTAATTAAACGTGTATTTTGATAGCCTTTTATAAATAGAGCTTGGGGAGCTTTTATTGATTGGAGTAGAGGATAAAAGAGGTACAAGAGCAAGCAAACTTGGTAACGTTTTGACCGTTCACTGCTATAACGCTGTAAAAATGAAACCCAGCTTGCTTGCTCCTTTTTCACCTCTCACATGCCTAACCCTAGCCGATAGAAAGGCTGGATCAAAACTAAAACAACCATATAAATACTATATAATATATGGTGAACTGATTTTATTTCAATACATTTGTTAAATTGTGGGAGTTACAAATGGCCATCCCGAAGGTAAACCGGAGGCTTATTTCCACTAACTCAATTGCCCAACTTAATTTATGGCGAACAGTAAACTGTGATAATATTTTAGACGCAAGAAGTGCACAGGGGTTTACTTCCTACCACCGAAAAAAATATACCCACAAGTCAATCTCTCACCTAATAATTCACAAAACTGACGGTCTGTGTAATTCGTCAACTCGTCCTACGTTTTATTTGTGTGGAATTTAGAACTTTATCGACGTTTGGTACAGTTAGTAAGACAAGTTATAAACATGTTTTTAAGAATAATTGGAGCAAAGAGGTGCTACTACATGGTGTGTAACTTATGTCATAAAGAGGCTGCTTGGTTTTTTGTATAATGATTAAAAAATGGCAATGTATTCTTAGAATGAAAAGATTTTGATGAGTTAACATTTCGTAGGAAAAACATGTCAAAGAAGAATATCTTTTATTATAAAGTTTTTTATAAGGTTAAGTGATTCATATGAGTTTATTGTGTTTATGAGGATATACTCGTATTATATTAAAATGATGCTCTATGTTCATAGACTAATAACGTCGTGTGAACTAAGTGTTCAAATAGAGTCAACCGAACGACCCAACCCCAAAAAGAATTTGTAGTTTTTAATTTACTTAATTTCAAAAATTTATTTAATATGTTTAATGTTTATGGAATTTATGTAAAACGCTCTAAATATACATAAAAAACGAACCTCTATTTCTCTTAGTCAAGCTACTTGTGAAAGGCTTTACCAATTTCATTTATCTCTTTTAAAATGTTTCTTATACTTTGCATAGGGTTTTTACATATAAAAAAAAGAAAATATGACAGAAAATAAGATAGTTTAGCGCGGCCGGAGACCACGCCACAGCTTGGCTTCCGCTATGTATTATAGCAACTATATGCCATAGTACTTTGCTTGTTGCACATTTTCTTCAAAGACCGCCATCTAGTGTAGTTGATATCTCATTTCATTTACGACGTTATTCATCAACTGTTAGGCGATTCCAGGTTCACCAGGTCAGCCAGTTCAAAATATTCTGATAAGTTTAAACAAACAATGAGTAGTTATGTTAGCTGTTCATTGTTTGTTTGCCTAATGAGGATACAAACTAAGAGTAAACAACACAAGCTGCGGTTTAGTTCGCATCGGGTAGTGGCTGGTGACCGCAAAACTGCTTTCTCTCGAAACCAGAGGGAAATGGCAAGGGATTTGCGGTCAGATCAGTTTTTGATGAGTTATTGGGTCAATATCGACAAAATAAACTTCGTTATGAATGTGGTAGGCAAACCCGGAACTAACGATATTTTCACAAGTTTTTCGCATATTATTACTTAAGTAAGGATTAACAGAACTAAAACATTCTATATGTTACTTTATCTAAGACTAGACAAGTTTATTGTTGGTTAAACAAAGAAAAACATAATTTTTTTTAAACAAAGAAAAACATACTTTCTGTGACTTTATGCATGTGCAGTGTAATTTTTTAGAAATTTGAATATTGATATGCCTGTTAAAATCATATATAACAAATAATCTAAATTTTTAAAAAATAAAAATAATAGAAACTATTTCTTTCAAAAACTCACCATTTTCCCCCTCATCTTCCACAGTCCTCGCACCTTCCGGAAGGTTGACCTTCAACCCTTTCATTCTGAAGAACTCTTGCACCAGCTTCATCAAATACTTCGCCAGTTCCGTCCATTCTGACAATATACTCCTAGGCTCAGAAACTAGAGTTTCTTTCTCTGCCAACGTCAGATTCTTGATTACGTCATCATCTAATGGGACTAAACTTATTATATGATTGGCTTTTATAGTTTTGTTAGCATTTACGTCACCGAATAAAGTATTTTTGGCGATTTTTAATGCTTTGTATTTGACGCAGTTTAAGGCTTCTCCTCTAATGAAACAGCCGTCTTTAACGTATCGAAGGTAGCCGTCTTCTGAAGCTCTTGTTTGGTAAATGGCAAGTATTATGATAGTGATTGTCGTACGAAGTGATATCGCCATGGCTAAATCTGTAATAAATAAATGTAAGATAAATAATAATATGACGTTTGACGAATATATTTTAGTGTTTCGAATACCTGACTTCCTCAACATAAAGAAGTTGAAACTGAGAAAAAGAGTTATAATAAGGTGTGGTGTAGATAAAGCGAAGAGGAACCACACCGTAAATAAAAAATGGTTTTCGATTTCTCACGCTGACATCAAAACAAAGAGCGAAAACACTAGCAGCTAGTTTAGCAGCTGTCATCTGAGACGAAGATCTCATTGGTCAAGTTCCCAATGGTTCCCAATCTTACTAGTAATTCTATTAGAGAGGAAATTACCAATAGTTAGTAAGACTACTTGGTAAAAGTACTTGGAACGGCTTTATCCGGAACGGTTTCCACGTTGTAAAGCAATCACCCACTTAAATCCAAAAATGGGCCGAAACTACGCCTAGAATTGGGAATCAGGCGACCCAGATGTAAAAAAACAATAATATTTATGTATCTATTATTGCATTTCATTTAAATATGCTTTTATAATTGCACCGATTGTCATAATTACAGTTAAAGCTAAAAAACAATGATTATTACCGTACCTCAACATACGAGTATGACCTGTGACCGTTTTCGTTACGCTAGAACCAACAACCATGCCGGCTTTATGATATGAATGGTGACTTTGATAGGCATTTATGGCAGGACAATTGAGCATAACACTGGACTAATTTAATTATGACAAATTCTTGTTTTGTTACAAAAAAATATTAGCAACTTTTATAACAACGGACTTGAACTTGAGAACTTGTTCAGTTATTTTGATTTAAAAGTTTGTAACCTGATTTTTCTGAGACCCAAGAAATTTAACCAAAGACTGATGTACAAAAATAAGTGAAATAAAAAGGAAAAGTTTTAGTTTAAAAAATTCAGTTGCATAAATGTATGCAAAGGACCCAAGCGCAAATTACTCCGGGAAACTTAAATGCATAAATTAAACTGCGTCAGTGTTCAGTATAATGCTATTTTTATTCAAACTCTAACTGAGTAGATTGCATGCAAGACAAAATAGCAATTCCAAATGCCAACGAACTCCCAATTCCCAGAATAGTTAATAATTAAATATCACGTATAGAGCTTTTCATGTTAGTACCGAATTTGCTGAAATAAACATTAAATACACAATTAATGCTGAGTCAAATATTCTATACCAAAAAATATATTGAATAAAATATAATCCTTTGTCAAGTTTGTATAAGGTTCCAAATGTATGCGGGGATATTGGTTGGCAATTAGTTTTGCAAAATTCATGGATTTTACAAAGTGAATTAAATTACAAAAAATAAGTAATTCATAGAAAAACATTTAAATTTAAGTTTTGATATTTTTGAAAGTTTGGAGCAGCGCGTAAACGGATCTGTTACATATTATCAACCCATAGCGTTACACTACTGGGCACAGGTCTTACATGTCTAACACGCTGGCTAAATTCCGGATCTGCTGCGACAAATATACGATAAGTAGGTTTACTCACAATGGTTTTCCTTACTATTTAAGCAAGTGGTCATTAATTAAATGCAGATGTGCAAAGATCTGCGTTTTTCACGTTATAAACATATTTAGAATGAGTGTGGAAATTGGAAATCGCAAGAGGTAGTGATTGACTGCGCTCCCATTAACTTTACTATTTATCTATATTAATATAAAATAATATATAAGTTAAGACACCCCTCCCCACACAATATTAAGAACAACAAAAAAAATATAATTCCCCAATGTTTCGTGGTGGTGGCCATCTTAGATTTGAAATATAATATCATATCATATTCTACAAATCAAGCACTTTCATTTCATACCTATATTGATCATGTTGAGAAAAAATCTGTCATCCGCCATTTTGCGGTTCGGTTCA
The DNA here is from genome assembly GCA_947049295.1 of Ligdia adustata. Lineage (NCBI taxonomy): Eukaryota > Metazoa > Arthropoda > Insecta > Lepidoptera > Geometridae > Ligdia > Ligdia adustata. The sequence continues at coordinate 3,385,924 of OX346236.1, read as the reverse complement.
TTCGTTAGAGAGCTACGATGCCAATGCCAGTAACATACACAGACCAGTCAACCTAAACTACCCATAATTTTTGCGTAAAAAAATCTCAATATAAGACAACATTACAGTTTTGATATCTCATTTAAGATACGGTAACACCTGCACCTGCTTGTTTTCAAACTAATATCATTAAAGCAGGATTGAACAGATCAATAATAAACTTCCCCGGCGTAGTTGCTATGGATGTCTACGTATAAAAGGTTTTCCTTGAGTTTTTGTCAAAGAGTAACCTTCGTGGTGAAATCAAGCCTGGGAAGGGTTATGATGTTTTATCTGTGGGCGAAATATAAGTTCAAGTGTTTTTTTATGTTGCTATGTTTTTAAAGTTGAGTAGGGGCCGGTTTGTGACAGAAAGCGATAATTAAGTTTATTTAATTTTTTTATTTTAAGGTTGAGTGATATATTGTTGTTTTCTGTTGCATATAAAATGTATTCTATTCTAAATAACGACAGCCGAGATTTTTTAAATAACTGGTAATGACCGTTCTTCAAAAAATTACAAACAGCTTTGAGCCTAAGAGTGGTCTAACCTTTTTTAATCTTTTAAATCTATAAAGCTTGCAGTTGGCATATAGACAAAAGAATACATAGAGTAGCGTAGACCAATAGAAACAAAACTCGTGTGCTCAGCTTAAAAGCTAAAAAGTCACTGTCATTGAAGACTGGTTTTTTCTCTGGCATTATTAAAAAGATTTGCGTCACAAAGTATCTGATTTGTAGTGGTTTGTTTTTAAGTGTTTACCCTCGATAAACGATAGTCTGTGTGGTGTGTATGCGTGTGTGTGTGGCATCGTAGCTACCAAACGAGTGGACCAATTTTGTTTTTTTTTTTTTATTTGAAAGGTATATTAGGCGGGAGTGTTTTTGGCTATGTTTGACAAGCGCTCCAAGAAGTTTTTTTTTTTTAACATATCTCTCAATATGTACTATATGTTAATGGAACCATTCGCAATGCAGTGGCTGGAGTATTACGAATAGCCCAATGTGTCTTTTAGAGTAGGTAGAATCGGAACACAGAGCAAAATGACAAATGTATTTTTTTCTAAGATTGTAATTATTAATTATATTAATTAGTAGAATAGTGGTTAATGAATAATAAATAACAAATTCTAGTACGTAATAATGATATAGCGTAGCAATATTTTAACGAAGACTGTATAGGTTTTTATTTACCGGACAATTGCCTTTATTTGTTTTTGGTAAAAACAAAATGACTGAGTAAATCAACAAAAAAATAAATAAAGGTAATTAAGTGACTTTATAAAATTTGACACGCTATCTCTTCTGTACTAAAACCAATACTTCTATTCTGTGCCAAGATTGATTAGATGAAACTATAGCAAATATCTACGCGAACGAAACCAATGCAATTTTATAGAAAGCGGATCATGCTGAGAACAGTTATTAATTCTCGTAAACATTGGCATGAACTGTAGACAGGTTTATTTTTACAAAATTGAACGAAACTGGAAACAATGTTTGAACTTGTTAATATTAAATTTTTCATGTTTCTGTTTCAGTAGTATGTATGTTCGTTTAGACGTATCTCGAGCTAGTATTATATACACATAATTTAAAATAAACTTAATAGGCAAGTACGAGTAGATACTTATCTTTAAATAAAAATCAGTCAAGAGATCGTTGAGAAAATTTTACAAAAATCTTGCGATTAAGATTAATTAAGATTAAGAACTCTAATAGTAAATTTTTCAGAGTCGTAATTATTATATATTATTTATTTGGATGGACTGTTGTATGTTTGTTTGTTTGACGTATGAAAGTGCTGCTCTCTTACGTATTGTTAACTTAAATAGCATAAACCTAAAAAAAATGCACATAAATAAACTTAGTATATATACCTTCATAATAAACTTAAAATAAAAATCAGTCTCGAGAGAGAGAGAGAGAGAAATTTTACAAAAATCTTACGCTTAGAAGTCAAATAATTTTTCACAGAAATACTAATTTTATTATATATTTAACCTGTTTTGTAATTTCTAAGTATATTCGTAATAAATGGAACACAGTAAATTTACCCTGATCTAATTTTGTCCTATTTTTCCACATAAGAGCTCTCCCAAAAATATCAAATTATCTTTCCTAATTATAATCAACTAAACGACAGTAAAAGGATTCCATTACTGGAATTACCAATTTTAATGTTACCTTGAGATTGAATAGAAAATGGTTAGGCAAAAATATGTCGCAGAAAAGAATCTACAAATGTTTGACTATAAGAAGAATGGAATCCATGTAAAAGACCGCACGCGTAGCGTTGCAGCGGATCGCATTATGCCGTAGCCCGTTGCGTAGGATGTTACAACGGCCATTTTTGTTTGTCATATTGTGCAGTGCTACAACGTTCTTGACGTATGCCATTTTCTTTGAAAATTTAATGTCAAACATCGCTGCATATATATACGAGACATATAGACCGCCTAGTGACGTCCGTCACTATGTGAGTTTCCCAAGGAGTTACTATAAATAAGCTGTGATGTGCTAGGTTACACTACGCTGTATTGCATACGGTCTGTTCCACCCGTTATTAGAGTTCCGTAGCACCATGTCTTTTCCAGGCTAAGATACCGATTTTAGTTATTTTTATTCAAAAACTTAACCACTATCCATTTTTATTCGACCAAAAAATATCCCGTATTTAAAAAAAACATTCCATTGACCGATTAGGAAATTTTATATCTAAATGGTCTTTCTAGCACATAAATAATCTTATATACATTTTATTATAATATCAGTCAATTTTATTATAATAACAGTCAAACTGTTTAAGTGATGATTTAATAATGATATTTTGAAATTAATCTATCAAAATATAATTTTGACCTGTTTTAAGATATTTTATGTCGATTCTATTTTGCTACAATGCTAATAGGCATCATTAAGATCTTTATCATTTTTGTATTGTAAGCATTAGTTAGTAGTAAAAATGTTTGCCCTTAACAAAGATTTTTATCGTAACAAGGAAAACCGATAAAATACACCTTACTTAATAAGATCATTATCAGTCAAAGTGACTGGTAAACTAGTTGATGAACAAATTGCCTGTCAACCGAGTGAGCGGAGATTCAATCCCAGGTTCAGGCGTGTACTAATTATAGGGTTAATATTTTACTCACGTGCATTAAAAAAATAATTATCAATTCCTTTCACGGCGAAAGAAAATATCTTGAGGAAATTGCTTGTCTTAGAAAATCAGTAAAGTTAAGCGTGATAAAAGTAATTTATAAAATATGTTGATTTTTTATGATTTTTGTATAAGTTTTGTAACATTAAACGTAATAAAGCTAGAAAATATAAATATCTGAAACAAGCCGAAAAGGGGAACTATAGGTACTTATCCCAAGGAACAACTATCACTATGAGACCAACTTGAAATTCCAAAGAAAAAAGAGAAACGAATTCACTTCTTATTTTGTAATAACGTTTATCTCATTTGCCTCTTAACCTGTTTTATAAATTTTCTATAATAATTAAGACTAAATTTTACTAAAACTAAATTTTACTTTCCACATAATTAAAAAAACAAAAAACGTATATAATGAAAGTTAACGATATTTAACGTAGTTAACTAATTAACTTAAAAACATTTTTCACCATGCAAAATATTTCCAACGTGACTTGTGACTCGATTTTAGTTTAATATTGTGCAAGATTTTCTCAACAAATTTATTTTCATGGCACTGAATATAATTCCGATGCAAAGCAAAAGCAATATCATCCTTACACGGCTAAATTGAATTCCCGTATCAAGCTGCACATGTTTAGAGGAAGCATACATTAGACAGAAAGGTGATGGACATTTTCGTTATATTAAATTTTTTCCTTCCCGTTTCCCCGTCAAGAAAATAATTCCTTTGAATCGAATTCAAAGGAACTATTTTTTTGTCATGAGGATTATCCACTTCTACGGACGTTTATCCAAATCCTAATCCAAATTTTATTTATTCAAGTAAATAAGTTTCACTATTTGCTAGTAAAACACACAGATTTCAAAATAAATTATTAATGGCATTTTAGAGGGCATCAATCAACATTAACTTTTAAACATGGGCTATTTTACAGTACTCTCCAGTTAATGTTTTACTGAAAAAAATACTCACATTAAAATACGCAGTATATTTTATCCTTTTGCTACACAACACTAATCACTGTTGGAATTTTTTACAAACACAAAATTATAATAAATAAATACTTTTTGGTAAGTGATAAAAAAATAAACGGAGTTCGAAATTCAAATCACAACCCCGTTGCGCGTGCGCCGGTTGCAAACAGATCAATGTCAAGACCACGCTCCTGATTCGCTATTTAAATGAACTACTAACGGCTAAGCCACGGAACCACGTTACGGATCATTTCAGATGTCGGAGTTTTCGATTACAAATACATTTTGTTATAGGAAAATAATAGATTTTTATGATAAATCAGAAAGCAATATTATCTACGTCATATATAGACAGACTTAAACTTGTTCCTGTATTAACACAAAACCCTGACAAGCACCAAAACTGATTTGATAAAAAAATATGAAATAAAAAAATTACCAACTTTTTATGTTTTTACATTAAAACAGAACAATGTAGAAACAAGCCAAAAAACTTTTTTATCTTTTTAACGAATATTAGGCATTTACAAAATACACCGTTAAGTGCTTTGCGACAGATGTTTCAACTTGAGGGTGGTAGCTAGCCAGGCGAGCGTTATTAAACGCCTTACCACCATGCTATGGCTTCATCACGATGTTTTCCTTCACCAGCATATTTTGTGGGATCAAATCTCGTACCTCTTGCACGGCAATCGACCGTACTAACCTATCATCGCTACAAAAATAGTTTTCAGTTAGCCGAATTCATCTTAGTCTTATTCTTAATCTAAGTTGCATACTTTTCAAAATCAGACTGTAACACATACTTACTAATACTTTAATCATGAAAATCTAAGTGCACTATTTATAGTACTCAAGTACTTTGATCTGACGGGATGACAGCAGGTGGATTAAAGCAGTCAAAGAATTTCCGCAAAAATACAGCAAAAAAATACCAGGTATACCACCCACTGCCCTAAGAGACGACTATAAAAGGAAGTTAAGGGCTCATGACTGGTCAGTTTTAAAACCATGATAACTCATGATTACTACCATGATGAGAATCGTCACGAAATTCAGTTTTTTTTGTCAGATGTCGCTCACTTGTTTATACAAATTAATAACCGATTACACGCTTTAGGTAAAAGTAACATAAAACATTGTAAGGATAATGCTGTAATGACGACATTTTGTACCAAGTAGATACTTGGTATAAAAGGTCACTTCCATCTCTTTTTTCAACACTTGCAAGTTTTATTCGCTTATAAAATAAGCATCTTTTTCAATATTTAGTTCATCTTGATGCCTAATTTCTTCTTAATAAACTGTGTGGTTTAGGTGTGAAAGCGTATCAGACGGATAAACAGACAGTTTACTTTACATTTATAATATTTAGTAAAATAGGTAGTTATGGATTTCGATCACATTTTAATGCCGCATCTACTTTTTTTAGCTCCGCTAAAAGATCTCCGTAATATTATACCAGAGGTTTCCCTCGGTATGAAATTTCACTTACGTTTTCTTAGTTACATTTAAGGGTCAACGGGCATTGACCTAAAGTTCATATTAGGATCCGTTGAGGTAACAGTGTTAGTAGTAACTATCTTAGTTTAGTTCAACAATTTTGAGTGAGCATAAAAGCCTTGTTCTGAGATTTCACAAGGGCATTGTATAATGAACTTTTCTTCAACTTTTGTTAAGATTTATTTGTATGGCTTGTAATTTATATGCTATAGCTTCTAGTTTCTAATGGCCGAATGTAACGGCTATAAGAAATGGTTTATTTTTTTGGTTTTATGTACTATACTTAGCTTGTCGGCTGTGAAAAAAAAATATTTGTTGTTTTTTTATCACAAATAAACCATGTTCTATATTCTATATTTACTACGAGTAACAGTAAGATGTAAAAATAATTAAAAGTTTCTTTCGTAGCGAAGGTACTACAATTCTATGAAATGCAAAATTGTACTTTTTTCTTTTGTCCTTCTACGTCGATTGTTTTGAACTTAGATCAAAGGTTAGGAAAGTGTAAATGAGGATTAATGTCGATAATGCTTATGATTTTGCAGGAGTTACTTTCCTTCGAAACGAAACATGGTATGTTGGCACAATATTCCTTAGAGGTTAAATATAAGTATAAGTAAGTTAGAAAAAGGCTCTAATGACTTCAACTTTATCCATTTATACTTATTACTTATTCTGTGTGACTGATAAGCACTTAGCATAAAATCAAATATTTACTGCGTATAAGCTTCCCCGCCCTCACAGGGTTGTAACTTTTTAATTCTATATCTGCGTGGCTTTTAGGCGCGGTAGGCTAGAGTTCTCATACTAACAAATACATGAACAAGTTTTTCAAGTATTATGATTTCATAATCGAACTACGCAACTGATTTTGATAAAAAATTCCATCACTTCATATTAATGTTTCGAACAAAACCTTTAAAAAAAAAATGTTCTTGTAATCGGTTTAGCTGTTTCCGGGAAATCGTATTACTAACATTAAAAACATTAGGTCGAATTGAGTCCTCCTTCTTTGGGATAATATCGATATAAACAAACTAGAATAAAAACCTTAAAAACATTTAAAATCGATTTAAATTCGACAGGCGTGTATGTAACTAGAACAACAAACAATTCTTCTTCTTCTTTATTTATCCCTTTTGTCAATTTTTGTTTTGTTATAATTAATATCATAATAAATCACTTTACTAATTACTTTACTTATATCCTATAAATAAAGTAATTAGTAAAGTTTAGTAAAAGGTTTAATATTTATATTAATAGGTTTAGTTTCAAAAACTAAATCTATTTTAACTAAACATGAACAACTTGAAAAATATCCTAAACAAGTATTAAAAAACCATTTTACTTACAAAATGTCTGTTAAATTTTCTCCAACCTATTTGCTATCATTTTGCTTAAGCGTGCTTGGCAGGTTCGCACTGTTCCTATGTTTATTGTCTCTATGTATATAAAAAAGTAAATCCTGACTGACTGATATTCTCTAAAAACCTACGTAGAGTCTAAACCGCTAAATCTAAAGACATAAAATTGAGACAGTATATTCATTACATGGTGTACTAAAACGTATTTTCGAAAATGTGTCAAATGAGGGTCCAAAGTTTAAAACTTATGTATTTCACTTTGTTGCAGGCCACGCCGCGGGCGTTAGCTACTAGTTTTCTCATAAAATAAAACAAGTCATGCAATAGATCAAGAGTAGTCCATAATTTTGTACTTAGTTTCACAGATATCGGTAATTGCAAAACATCCGACTTAAACACTGTATTTTATATTTATAATGGTATAGACGACTCGGTCTTGGTTTTACTTCGAAAGTCCGTTTCGTTTCGCGTAAGATGATTATTTTAAAAGTACGCGTAGATAATGTGAAGTTACGTTCATAATTAAGTGTAGCAGTTTAATAAGACAAGTAATACGTTAAAACAGTAAAATCCGACTTTAAGTAGGCTAGAAACAAGTGATAAAAACTCGACTGCGAGATCTTTAAAATTGTGTATCATACTTAATTTTTATTATTTTTAATTTTTATGTACCCAGTGTTACTCTCACGACTAAGATTAAAAAAGATTCGTTTGACTCAACTCATAGTAAAATACGATTAGCCGTTTAGGCTCTAGGGCGTGCCAAAGAAAAATACATACTTACATACATACACTCAACAAACATAGCTCTCCCTCTTTCGCAGTCGGGTTAAATAGGCATGAAAAATAAGCTAGAACTAGGCATGAAAGAGGTGAAAACAGGAGCAAACAAACTTGGTTTCGTTATTACAGTTCGCCGTTTCATAAGTGTCAAAAAACACGAGTTTGCTTACTTGTTTCATCTTTTTCATGTCTAACTCTATCAGATAGAAAGACCGATAGCTGATCTGAATAAATTCTAAATCGAATAGAATTTTTTAATCCCACGTCAGAATAATAGACTATATATTAAATCTTCTTGATATTTACTTGGAACAAAGAAAATCCCTTTTTTATAAACTTTAATTTGCACGACAAATAGCTTATACATATAACATCTGCCTTCGGGTATATAATATAAAAGATGAGCAACAAACCTCAGACCTACTGGATTTCCATAATTATATTCTGCTCGAGATCATAGAGTTCGAAGTTTTTCTAAACGAGGAATGGCCATTTTAAATTCTAAATATTGGCAAGTATGAGCAAAATTTTAATTGTCTACGGACATCGATCTTAGGTAACGTCACAGGGCGTGTGGGCTGCCTAAGGTCTCTGATATTAGGACAAACGACTTCGCGGCGTCTACACTAATAAGAAAAAGAAGTTATAAAAAGAGCTAGAGCTAGAGATAAGCATGATTATGGGTTGATGTTTAGAACATTTCTATAATGTCTGTCAGAGCCTTATAAAAAAATATATTGTAGAACTAGTATATCTTAAAATTATGATTTAAATCCAGAGTAATAATATAATTTTTACTAATGGGCTTTATAACTCGGTAAGAGTACTGTGTGTTTTCTGTCTCCTGCTTTATGCTTTATTTCGAAGTTGGTTTTAATTATTTGCAAAGATTGGCATAATGTTCTTTTATGAATACAGAAAAACTTCTGAACCCTCATAAACCCCTTAACTGTTATTTTTTACAATGTGGAACGATATAAATAGGAAACTCAATTGGCAGACCTGAATTTCTCATCTATACTGTTTACAATTCTGTGATTCTACACAAGGTGAAATTAAAACAGACAACGAAACCGAAATTGTTTTGGGTTGGAAACAAAGTGGGTAGGTGAAATTCCAAATCCCTTGTGTGGGGCAATATATATTGTTATTTATAAACGGTATGGTGGATGAGTAATACTACAGAAGCTTTGAGAAAGTGTCGTATTTACTTTCCAACAAGTTACATAACATAACATAATCAGTACAACTTGAAGTATTTCGGTTTCGAGACATTTATATTTTCAAAAGAATTACAGAATTTAAATTGTACTTTTTCTCTGTACAAAGTTAGGTAATGTTCTCTCTGACCCTGGTTCTAATTGCTTACAACTTAGCTTGTGACCCTTTGATACGGGGGACCCGTGTGTGTGAAATATTAGTTAATGAAAACTTATATCATCATCTACGTTAAGGCTCTGTAACATAACATATTTCGCTAAAAACATATTTTTTTGCATTTGCGTTTACATAAAACTGGGAAATATGTTCAGCCAAGCGCGAACACACAAATCTGGGTCATGCAAACGTGCTTGCCATCGCCGTGACCTAGTTTCGCAGCTAGCAAGCGTTGTGGCTGTGGGGTGTCCATGATTTTCGCGTTCATTTTGCATGAGAGTTTTTTTAACTAAAGTGGATTAAACAAAAACCTTGGATATTTTATTTTTCAATATTCTTTTATTATACTAAATATACTCACTCAATTAAGAATCACCCCTGTACTGGAATTGTACCTGTAAATGTGGCGTCCTTTTTAATGCCTCTGAGATAGTCTTCACGTGGGATTTCCTTAGCCTCATACAGATATTACCTAAGTTTCAGTCCATCGGCTTTATCTTCACTTCATAGCCCTTTTATTATAATTTCTTCTTATCACGAACTTATGTTAAATGTATTTGGGAAACAAAATATCGCGCGCGCAAATTGTTCAATATATTAAATATATTATGTGTGTGAGCTATTATCACGTTTGCGGTACTATCAGAATTAACATGGGTACCCAACCCATGGTAACGCGCTCAAAAGATGTCAAGGTCATGAAAAACCATTACACTTGTTATACTATTAACTAACTAGTAGATGTCACCCAAGGCGTTACTCGCGACTTAAAATGGAACAAAGAAATTTAAAACTTTGATCGACTTAGGGATTGAAATTCCATAAATCCCTTCGGTTAGGTCACTCCTACACCGTGTAATGAATACATATTCCTAATTTAATATTACATTTAATTTAGGCTCTGCTTTGACTTGTGATATATCAGTCAGGAATTACTCATTTATTTATTATATCGATAAAATTTATTTGTTGTTTTCCAAGATGGCTTTCACTGTATTACTTCGGCACACGTTAAGCAAAGTTTGTCCTCATAACTTTTTCTAAAGCGATAAAAATACGTTTGTGGCTTAAAAAGTTTTGCCCAAAGTAAATAGTTCTCGTGAACGCTAGACCGGCTATTTTGCGTATCCAAATGACATTTGCTATTTGAAATATGGCCGCAGCGTAGAGATTAATTTTGTATGGTATAAATTTAAAGCTTTTTGATTTTTAGTTATGTAAAATTAGTTTTTTTCCCTTAAGTTTTTTATGCCTTAACATGTATCTAGGTTTACTTGGTGTCTTAGTTAGTTTTTCTGATATAGTTGCAAGCAAGCAAGTTTGCTTTAGCTTTAGCCACGTCGTTGGTTTATGTTAGACAAGTTGTAGTCAGATGCAAGCTTATAGTCAATAAAAAAAACTTATGGTTAAATACTTATAAGTAGGTATTAATTACTAAACCAAAATGGGGTCAATGTACTTTTATTACAATTTTTATTGGACAAACTCAGAAATACAAAACGAAATCAACTCCATACAGATTATTGGAGGGCTGATATCTTATTTTATAAAACAGCTGTCTTTTTGTCATGTTCCTCTTGATGAGTGTATTTTTTTTCTTTGCCTTAGAGACCTTAAAGTGATAACACTGTAAATCAACTGCAGTAGTAACAATGGTAATTCACTTACCGCTCTTTCTTCTGGTACTTAGATTGGTAGAAACACTGGTATCTAACGTGACTTTTAACGTATCAACCCATAGTGTCCCACTGCTGGGCACGGGTCTACTCTATAAATCGATTATGGGCCTGGTTTGAATGAACTGATGATGGAACCCGCACCCATTCGCTTAAGGCAAGGGGTTTTCCGACTACCATTACCTTCATCGCTAACTCCTTTCATTTAGACATTACCTGCCTTAAGTGTAATCTAACTATATCGCAATAAGTTTGCCCTTACGCCGTGTCGCATATTCGGCCAATTGCTTGTTACAATTTACTTAATTTATGGGGAACCCTACACATACTCGTTCATTTTTTGCTTAACAGTGTCCTAGATCTTAAAATGGAGCCTATAAACAATAAAAATAATTCCTGAAAGTGCTTTACCAGATTTATAAGTTAGTAGAAAAGGCATTTTAGGTTTTGGTAAGAAAAATATGTAGGAAAAATATTAGTAAACTGTAGTCTGTATTTTATTGCGGCATAGTTTTTGTTATGTTTTATTTTAACGAATTTGAAATGTTTAAATACAGGGCCAGTTATAATCATTCTTTTTGATTTGTGATGATCAAGTAACAACTTTTCTATGAGGACTTTTATCAATTCGATAGAAAGAAAAAAGCAGATGTCCTATTTGAATATTGAAGCATTTGGTCTCGGGTCAATGACTTCTTATATAGAAGAATATTTTTTTTTTAATTGTTAAAATTAGTTGCTTTGTGGTCCTCAAAAACTACCCTCAAGAGTATGCTAGTTAAATAGCAATGTAATAAGAGGCATTCTTCAAATCTGTTTCTCGTTTTCGACAAGAGAATAAGACGTTTTTTTTATAGCCCCGTTTTCATTTGGCGACAGTAACTCACAACAGTGATTCCGCAAGCGTTGACTTGTGCTTCGACAGTCGCCCAACGGTATAAGAGTTGTGAGGGCGCGTATCGGCCCTGAGTTCCGTGACCATGGCAGAACACTACTTACTCTAGCGATATCTTGTTACAACTTCGTATATGTAAACGATAGTAATGTCGATCGACTTTGTCGCTGGACAGTCGCACGTAAATGTTGCGCGATTTGTCCTGCGACTTTCTCCCCTAGTGAATACATGGCTTTAATTTTCAGTCGTCAGCATACCAGATTGTAATACTTACTGAATCCAAAACAAATGGTTAAAAGCGTGATTGAAAAAACCCAACTGCTAAATTGTTAAACCTGTGTATCATCCTTAATATCTTTTTTGTCAATGTCACTCTCACGACTAAGAGAAATCTGACACCACTCACAAAAACACGGGAAACCGTTTAAGCACTAGGGCGTGTCAAAGAAATATACATACATATATACACCCGAAAAACATAACCCTCCTTCTTTCACAGTCGGGTAAAAAGGAGAAAGCTCTCAATTCGTCGGAACAACTACATTTGATGTGTGCTTTCTGATATAATAGTAGATCGTTGGCATGATTTTATTTGCGATATAATACAATACAATATATCTTAATTACACACCAATAAATAAATACAACCGAAAATCTAAACAAAGTGTTGGATTTGTTTATTTGGAATAAAGTCCCATTATGGTTAAAAAAATAGATGCTATTTAAATTTATCATACACATATAAATATTTTAGTATCTTAAACTGCACTGCAGCTTTAAAGTGGAACTCTCGCACTAAACTACAATCTTTTCCATTCATAACTTTATCCTGCATGTTTCCTACATTTCTTATTCCATCGCAAACACATTATGCGGCAAACTGCGGAAATGTACAAGTTTCGAGATTCTCTCAGTAAACAGTACTTCAATGTCACCCGTGGATTTTATAATAATACAGAATTCTAAAGGAGGTTATAAGTTCAGAGTTTGAATTTATTATGTACTAACTGCGCCCTGCGGTGTTACTCACGTTAATGCAGGATAAAAAGTAGCTTATGTGTTAATCCAGGGTCTAAGTTATCTTCGTACCAAATTTTATGCAAATCAATGAAGTAGTTTTTGCGTGAAAGAGCAACAAACATACATTCATAACGTATTACATTCGCGTTACATTCTACTTTCGCGTTTATAATACTTATTGGTAAAAAATATAGAACAGAACACGTATGTTCTAAGAATACTCTAAGGTCTGATAAACTGTGCTATTAGCAAATAAAAAAATCGATTGATGAATTGAAAATTTGTCTTGAGGTCTGACTAGATATCTAGCTTTAAAAAATACTATTATATAATTAATATTTTAGGTAGTGCATAGCTTAACGTCTAGATCTTTTGATACTGATAAAAAATGTACTAATAACGCTACATAACGCTGCTTTAACACAAAATAAAAAGCAGTTTCATAAGTTACGATAATTCAATCTTAGTTTTATTCAGAAAACTAACGCGTGTTTGATCATATTGTATAAGAAGACGGATTTTCACGCGTACCTGATTGTTGGGAAGGTCCAACTAAACGAGTAGTTACATTCACATTCGGTGAACCTCATCAGGGATGAAATTAGTCGTTCGTGTCTTCAACGTCTCGAACGCTATGCAAGAATCAGTAACGCGTGAAAACTCGTCTTCTTAAACAATATAAATCTTAGTTCTTTATCAGGTGCCTACCACACCGATTTTTATTAAATCCAGTCAGAGGTTTGATTTAAAAAACAAAATAATTGAAAAAGTCTATCAGTGCTTGCCGTAATGAGGGTTGGCAATCACTTTAAAAAAACTAAGTTATGATTTTTAACCTAATTGCGAAAGAAGGTTTTTTTTTATCTTACATAGCTAGCATTTGACCACAAATTCGCACGACCACGGAAGTCAGTGATACTGTGGCCCTAGATAGCACATGCCTAGTCTGGAATATACTGGCTCTCAAGGAAGGCTGCCGGAACACACCGTTAGGTTTATGTTTTTCGAGTATATAATATAAGTATGTATGTATGTATGTATATTTCTTTGGCACGCCGTAGAGTCATAAAGGCTTGTCGTATTTTATGTGAGTTATGTCAATAGATTCGTCCTAGTAGTGAGAGTGACGCTGGGTACATCAAAATTAAAAATATTTAAATTATGGATGATACACAGGTTAAAAGATATTGCAGTCGGATTTTTTTGAAATCGCTTCTAACCACTTGCTTATAAATCCTAACCCGAATAAGTATCTCCTTCTAGAACACTCCGTAGAACCAATACACTTCAAATTCCAAATCCATTATGTAGCGTACACATCCGATATTTAAATTTCACTATCAGCATTTTACTTTCTCAAGAGAGACGCCATTCTATCACAACCATATGAAAATTACTCGAGACCACTAGTTTTAAAGATTGCCAGTAAACGCGACCAATCTTGTGGAAAATACGATATGCACGAACACACCTACGCGGGTAATGGGCAGAGAAATTGTACCTAATTACAATGACGAATACAGTTCCGAAATGTTAAATTTTAAGCGACTTACAAAAACTGAGTCTGAATTTGTTATAAATTATGGTTTTTTTAACCCCCGACGCAAAAACGACGGAGTGTTATAAGTTTGGCGTATCTGTGTGTGTGTATGTGGCATCGTAGCTCGCAAACGGATGGACCGACTTTGATTTTGATTTTTATACAAGCTGTATTAGTCGGGAGTGTTCTCAGCCATGTTTGAACGAAATCGGTCTAATATGGCCGCCGCTACAAAATGGCGGAGTACATTTTTTTTCTTAGTTGCCTCAAAATGGTTATCAAATGAAAGGGCTTGACTACTAAAATACTATAATTTACTATAAATACAAATCCAAGATGGCACAACAAATGTCGGGGGTTCTTCAACATTTTCATTTACGCTTGTTTAACATACTTGGTTTGTATCTTTGAAATAAAACAACGGAAACTTTAAAGGTGTTTTTTTTATTTTTGATGAGACATAGGACGCATTCTTAGAGACACTATTTTTGTAGAAGTTTAAGCTAAATTAAAGTTTCTTATTAGTTTAGGCTAGACTGTTATATTTAAGGGATACCTTTTTTTAACGTGAAGAAATGCTGCATACATACCGCTCCACCACGGGGAGGCAGAGCGGTTATGTGGGGCTCTTGCGCATTAAAACTCCACGGTGTCAATCCCTGCCGATAGGTGGCGGGATACAGGAACGCTATAGCACTCATCCTCGCCCCGCCACGGCTGTCCGTCTCCGGACCCATCCCTCGGGGTTACCCCCCATTGCACGCCAGACACATGGCGCACCGCAACCAGCTCGAGGACTATACCACCATGTGGGCGTCAGACGACTCCGTGTCTAGACGTCCGAGGTCCTCCTGCGACGGCCCCACCACGTATACCATCAAACGGTGGTGACCCCGTCGAGGCCGCGGAAGGTAGGGAGAGCGGCGCACCTCATTACCGACAGTCCTGTCCCGCCGCGGCCCCATCCTTGCGACATTGCAGCCCGCCTCAGTTGCGGTGTCCCCATAAAACACTGCAACCAATATCCTGTAGCCACTCCCACATGGGCTTAGAGGGAAAAACCCAGTGGAGCGGCCTATCCCGGGTCCCTCTTAGCTTCACCGTGGGTGGCAAGGCCACGGCTACTGAGCCCTCCCGCCTCATCAATGCGGGCACCCACGGGGGGTATTAAGGGATACCTAGATGGTTATTCATATCTTTAATCAATTGAAAAAAAAGGTTGATTCATATGTACTTTTGAATGATTGGAACTATGTATATCTATTAAGGATCGATACAATGAAGTAATTTGACTACTTTCTCCAATTCAGCGTGTTTTTACCCGACTGCAAAAGAATTAGACTTATGTTGTGCGAGTGTATGTATGTATTATTAAAATCATACAATATATTTCTTTGACACGCCCTAGAGCGTTAACGGCTTATTGATTTTTTATGTAAATGCTGTCAAAAGATTCGTCTTCACCTACAGATGGTCATAGATGAGTGGATATAAAGTTCTTGTAGACGGGTTTTGTGAAACCACTTTTAACTAGATGTCTAGTTTCTTTAAAACTAAGTAAAATATTTCATTTTGTTGTTTTATGTACGGTCTTCGATTTTCAATTGACGTTTGGATTTCTTTTTTACAGTACAATACACATGTTTTTTTTTATTTGACATAGTTAAAAAACAACCCTCTTTATTATAATCAGTCGAGCAAAGAGCGTAAAATAAATTATTTTTATGTCCAATTAAATCCAGGGGCCTTATTTTTGAAACGTTCGAATTAATTCATCACTCGCCAACGACGTCACTTACGAGCGATATGCAAAAAAAGTAGCATCCTTAACCTTTAACTAGGGACGTGACAATGATGTGTAGTGGATGATTTCAAATTTTATTGGTATACTTAATTTACAAAAAGTGGTAATTTTCAGGTTTAATTGACATGATATCCTTTTTTTGATAGACTTTTTGTTAATATTATGGCAAAATTTAACACTTCTTCCTTAAAATAAGATATTAAAGACAAAAATGACCATAAATGCCACTTCTGAAAACTAAAAATTAAAATTCCACCTGCTCAGTTTGGCATAAAATTACTGGCAATTTTTGCACAAAAGGTGAGAATATTTCAAACATACGTAATTGCAACACCCGACACATGTACACGTGTGTACATGTGATCATCTGTTCGTATTTTTTCATTATTTGATAAATTTGTAGGCTGAGGTGGATGTTTCATAGTGTTTTCTGCCATTATGCACTAAAAATGAAAAAATAGATCATGAAAGTATTTTTATGACAACCAAGGACATATAGCCTCATAGGCTGATTTTGTAATTTGTATTACTTACGTGTATATCACCGTTAACGCGTTTTAGCACTAACGCGAAGCGCTGGGTCGCAGCAAGCGGTCAATTCTAAGAATTTGCAAAACACGCGACGTCTGTGAGACTACACGTCACTAGTTAAAAGTTAATAATTTATACCCTTTGCTAACAATACAAAATCACCGGTGATTTGATTCGCACGTAATTTTGTTTTCATACGAGCGGTTTCAAAAATAGGGCCCCAGGTCTATAATATAATATGTGATTCAATGGATTAACAATGTTTAACTATTATCTCTGTCCTCAGGCGCTTTCAGAAATTTTGAAAAAGGTTAAAGTAGTAACAAATATTATACCCTAGTGGGTAAAAATTAAGCACAGTGTGTAATTTGTACCTTTTTTACCACGGTTTGTGCTAAAATATTTTAAATGGTTTAAAACATCATTTCTAATATTTAAAGCTTGATTATCGTAAGAGCGCCTTCACACTAGCGTTTGTCCAGCGTAGGCGTAATTTTCTTTTAAAAAATAAAGCCATCAATAGTGTTTTATCCTCAAAATTCGGTTTCATAATGATAATACCGAAATTAATGATAATACTAAAACGACAACGAAATTGTGTGACGTCTGCGCCGCGCTAGCGCAGCGCTCAATGCGCAGACGCTGCGACAACGCGACGTGACGCACGTTTCGCGTTGACGCAGCATCTGCGCTGAGCATACGTTCATCGAGCTTGGCCTACGCTATATAATAGTGTGAACGCGCTCTTAGAACCTTAATTTTATCAATATCTTTTACGAGATTTGGTTTACAAATTGAAATAACTAAAAAAGTTCTATCGGTGCCTACTATAATGGAAGTCAGTCGTCATAAAAAAAAAGAATGATTAAAGTGTTTAAGCAGACGCCCTCTTTAGCAGGCCTCACTAGGGCTGTTCATCAAACTCAGAACTGTGTACTGAATAACTCTTCAGCAAAGCCGCCTTTTAAACATATACAAACATACGGTGTCGTAATCCTTACATCTATAATCATAAACAATTCTAACGTACTCCTATAAATTTGTTATCGTTCCCCCTTCAAACGAAACACCGTATTTTACGATACGGCAGTATATTTATACGGAGAGTGATTTCAAAGGATTTACGCGATATGGACGGCAGGCACTGTATTGGTAATATGGCGTTTCTATTTTTGTCCAGTTATGGATAATTTTAACTCTTTTTGTGATAGGTATGTAATGTAATGAAACTTGTATATGACGTGACCTCAATAGGGTTAGCTGAAGTATTTTACTCGTATAACCGATCACCGAAATAGATGTGGGTAAGCACCTAGGTAGCTAAAAGTAAAAATTTAAAAAAATATACGAATTTGAAAAAGAATTACGAGATGACGGCCAACAGCGTAATATTTTTTAAACATCTTTTCGTCTAACATGAAGATAAGAAGTGTGTTTATTTCCATAATAAGATTTGATTGTTATGAAATAAATCCATCGTCTTGTTAGAGCAAACGTTATATTAAATATAAATATATTATAATATTTATTACGCAACATCTTCTAATTCGGCTATTTAAGTGACCGAACCATTTTGTTTGGTAAATTAATTCAGATAATGAGATAAGCTGAGAGAAAGAGTGAGACTTGACTTCAACTATAAAATTATGCAAATTAATGCTCCTGTATAAATTATCGCTACTGAGCACGGGTCTTTCCTATGAATAGAGTGTAGGCCATAGTCCACCACGCTGGTCAAATTGCGGTTTGAGAATCGCACTTATTGCCGAAGTCTTCGAAACAGGCTTGCGGACGATGAGTTTGTTGTGTTGTAGTCAATCATCTTGTTTTGGTAATAAAGGCTTTAGCCATAATTTTTTTTTTATATCAATTGGTTGTTAATTGTTATATGCTATGTAAAGCTTTTAGGGCATAGGATTGAACTCGGCGTGAGTTCAATCCTATGCCCTGAGCTTTACATGCCTCGCTTGGTATGCGAGGCGTTCACCGACTAGGCTATCTAACTTAATACTAAATTCTAGTTGCTAAGAATACAAAGAAATTTCAAACTGTAGACCCATTTAACCACCTTAGGGGTTGAATTTCTAAAAATCCTTTCTTAGTACACCCCGACACCTTATAAGGAATACAAATACAAACCTTCCAAAGTTTAAGCTCTAAGTTGATTTCTAGCTTATATCAGTCAAGACTTACTTTTTATATTCAACTATTTTAATTTAAAATACGGATTTTAGTCAATATAAATAAAAAAATCTGAAAAAAATTATATCTGTGTGGCTAAGTCCCAAAAATACTGGCAGCATTCCCGCGTTCAACCGCCATTGAAATCCTTTGAGCTAGAAATGAGCCAGCTCTCTTGTCCCCAGTAGCATCAATAAGTTTAGGACAAAAATAAAAATAAAAAAATTATTAAAAATTTATCATAAATTTACATAATGACAGAAGTAGAATTTTTATTTCAGTCCTCGTTTCGATGCTGTTATTTACTAATCTTGCGGAATGTAAATATCGATACAGAAAACCTTTAGATAGATACCCGAAAGACACCAACTGGTGGGCCACTGACTTCTTCGTTACCGGATGCAAAACTTTCATACAGAAATGTCCGGCTGCCTATAAGTAAGTACTTCTATGCAGAGTTATCGTCAAAAGTGTACTAAGTCGAAAGAGGGATACTATACCCCTACATTGGGAAAAACTAATTCGGATTTGAGAAAATAAAATCGGCTGATAATGGAAAGATTATGGTAATAAATTTTTCTTGGATTTTAGAGTGGATCCATTGTGAAAGTTGCTCCTTAGTATAACTACTATTAACCTACTACATATAAAATATAAATGCATAAACGACTCCCATTCGGACAGTGTCTAGTGCCAATCAAACTACAAGACATATTGTGAAGAAAAAAAAATGTGGTATGAATTGACCGGGCACAGAAAATAGAAGTGGATCGATTTTGATAATATTTATATGGGACCACCAAATGAACACATGCCTTAAACAAATATAATTTTCCAAAAAGGTAACCTGCAAAATCGAGGAAAATACTTACAGAAACATTACATACAGAGAATCTCCTTTTTTTTTAACTGTTATATAGAAACACATTTCTTTTGGATTGACTTTAGTAATTCTAAAGCTTTACGTGTAATATTTTCAGAAACCAAATAATTTGCGCTAGAAGCTATGACGGTGATTACAAAATCTTTGACAACTATTGTTCAATGCAATATGAAAATTGTAACTCTTGGCGCAGTAAGTATGCAATAATAAATCAAAGAATACAACTTAAACAAAACACAAATTGTGGTCATATAAATATAATGAGCTAGTGGTAGCCTAATCGGTAAACCCGTTGCTTCACAAAGCGAAAGGGCGTGGGTTCAAATCCAGGTTCAGGCATGCACCTCAGCTCTGTGTTTTCACTAATGGGCATATTACTAGAATTAATTACGACTAGCATAAACGGTAAAGGAAAACATCTATAGGAAACCTGCTTGTCGGAGAAGGTTGATAACTGTCGCGCCCGCGATCTAATATATTTATAGGCAAAATTCAAAAACAATTCCTTGACCGACTCACCCGCCGCGCCGGCCCGTAGATCTCCAGAAAGTATAATCCAAGGATCCTTCAGGGTGTAATTTCAGGCACAGCACGTTAACCACTTTATGGACAGTCCTTGGTACACAGCACTAGGTATTCCGTTAAGTATTTCCCGTTCTTATTAATTAATTTTGAGAGGCGATGTGCTTCGTTGCCGCCATAAGTCGGAGACACACGTTATGACAGCTCGTACGACGTTCGAGTGTCGTGCGTAGATTTTGGCGGGTGATTTGAATATGGTCAAGGGCCCTACATTTCCCCCCACCGAAATCCGACGATTCGGATTTCCCAATTACAATCAGCTGTGTCATTTGTTAAGTGTTAAGCTAATGTTAGTTGTAACTGAGATATGTTGTCTTGTTAACAAATATGTAACTCAGCGAGGGCTGAGACAGTGGACTGTATAAAGAATAGTGTAGAAAAATATATACCTAACCTAACCTAACTAAACGTTGTGTGAATTTATTATAAGTTTAAACAAGTAACTAAGCATCCTCGTCAAGAGGAAGAGGACATAGTTTAACTACAGGTCTTATAAATTCACCGTTTCTCGAGCGTACAGTGACAACTCGAGTTACGTTGTCAGGTCCGGTGTGTAATTTAGTTACTCTTCCTAGCGGCCATTGAAGGGGAGGTGCGTCACCGCGGAGCAACACTAGATCTCCGACCTTCAATTCGCGACAACCACTAAACCACTTCTGACGTTCTTGAAGTGTGTGGAGGAAGTTTTTGCGCCACAGATGCCAGAATTGCTGTGCCATCTGTTGCACAGCTTGCCAACGACTTAGCCTACGTACAGGGGTAGTAGACAGGTCGTATTCAGGGACGGATAACAGTGCGCGACCGATAAGGAAATGCGCCGGTGTAAGTACTTCGAATTCGTTAGCGTCGTTCGATAATAATTCGAGTGGACGCGAATTGATCACAGACGATGCGCGTGCGAATAAAGTCGTCAGTTCCTCAAATGTCAAACTCTTATCCGCGACTGTCCGTTTTAAAATGTCTTTACAGGAGCGAATCGCGGCCTCGTACAGGCCTCCAAAGTGACTGCCTGTAGGTGGGTTATGTTTCCACTCAATTTGACGCTTCAGGAACTCAGCATCAATCTCGTCTGCGTTAGCGCGCAGAAACTGCGAGACCTCTGCTAATTGTTTGCCCGCTGAAACGAAGTTAGTACCGTTGTCTGTTATCACAGATTTACATAAACCGTGTCTAGCAGTGAAACGATCGAATGATGCCATGAAGCATTCTGTGCTTAGAGACGTCAGGGCGTCTGCGTAAACAGCGCGCGTTGAACAACATACGTAAATACATAAGTAGGCCTTATGCACGCGGGCATTCCTGAGGGTGGATTCTTTTATTAAGTACGGGCCACCCATGTCTATGCCGACCGTATGGAAAACATGCACGTCTTCTGATCTGAATTTAGGCAATAATCCCATGATAGGCTGTCTAATTGTAGGTCTAACTTTAAAACAAGATATGCATTTTCTGGTGCGTAATCGGATAACATTGCGCGCGGAAACAATCCAGAACTTTTGAGTTAGGATGCCTTGTAGTGTTCGCGGACCTACATGCATATGAGTCACGTGATAATGATCTATCAAACGGTTAGTGAAGTTACATTTGGTAGGCAGCAGAACTGGATGTTTCGCGTCGAAAGACATCGTTGACAGTGCCAGCCTACCCCCCACCCTCAAGAAACCATTCGCATCAACAAATGGATTGAGTTTTAGCAATGGTTGCCGAGGTTTTAGTCCTTTAGAGAGAGCGTATATGTCTTCAGCAAAGTGTTGCTGTTGAACTGATTTTATTACTGTGTCACGCGCCTGTCTCAAGTCGCTAAGCGTAAGTTTGGTACGCTCATGTTTAGGCGTGCGACAATTTTGAATGAATTTTAGAACCCACGCTATGATATTGACTAGTTTAGTGTAACTAGAATGTTTTTCGATAAGTTCATATATGAGATTCGATGGTTCTTTCGTAGAAGCCATCACCTTTGACTCGTTCAAAGGTTTTAACTCCGGTACATTCTCATGTTTGAAATCGTCAATCGAACGAACTGGCCACTGTTCACTCGACAGCCAGCTAGGACCGTGTAGCCACTCTGGCATCGCGAGCAATGTCGAAGGCGACGCGCCACGAGACAGTACATCAGCGCATGGGTTGTGTTCACCATTGACGTGAAAAACTTTTGCGTTAGGAACCGCCTCTAATATTTTTGTAACTCGTGTGGCTACAAAAGTCTTGAGCTTAAAACTCGGCGTATTAAGCCACGCTAGCACAACTGATGAATCAGTAAATAGCAGCTGTTCATTGACACTTATTGATTGATCTAGTAGTATAGGTACTACATATTTTACGAGTTTCGATAGTAGATGAAATCCCATTAGCTCTAGTCGAACGATTGAAATTGAGAGAAGTGGGGCTACTTTTGACTTTGCAATCAGTAGGCTGATCTTGCTTTCGCCTTTATCGTTTCGAGTGTAGAGGTACACTACTCCAGCATAGCCGAGAGAAGATGCATCAGAGAAGCCTAATATGCGACAGTAGGTACTCTGAGGCACCGTGACATGTCGCTCATGTTTGAAGTCTGACAGCAGAGGTAGTTCTTGTACGAACGATAGCCATTCTGCTTCCAGATTCGCGGGTAAGCTCTGATCCCAGTCCAACTTCAAAGTCCAAAGTTTCTGCATGAAGCATTTAGCATAAAAAATGCAAGGCGATACGAAACCGAGAGGGTCGAATAAGCGCCCAATCAACGATAGCACCGTTCGCTTAGTTACGTCTTGAGTAGTGGGCTCAACTTTGAAGGTGAAGCAGTCGTTCGCGGGCTGCCATTGGAGACCGAGTACCTTGAGTGATAAGTCGTTATCGAACTCAACAGACGTCTCGCGATAGTCCTCCGGCACGGCCTCTAAGATTTGAGGGCAGTTACTCGACCACTTACGCAAATCAAACCCCGCACTGTCCAGCATGGTACGTAAGTCCTTTTGCAGCTGGAGCGCTTGAACGACACTAGGCTCGGACCACAAAAGATCGTCCATAAAGAATCCAGTTTTAAGCACTTTCGCTGCATGAGGATACATGTGGGCTTCACTATCTGCTAGAGTGTGAAGCACTTTAATTGCGAGATACGGGCTGCTCGCTACACCGTAAGTTATTGTGTTGAGCTCATAAACCTTGACCGGTTGATCGGTAGAGTCTCGCCACAATATGTGCTGATACGATCGTTGATCTTTGTGTATAAGCGTTTGTCGATAGCACTTACGAATATCGGCCGACACACATACTGCATGCATTCGAAAATTTATGAGGATGACATTAATATCTGCTTGCAGCTTAGGTCCGGCGAGGCACACGTCGTTGAGTGACCTTTGATTTGACGTCTTACTTGAAGCGTCGAAAACGCATCGATATTTCGTGCTTGTACTAGTAGGTTTAACTATACAAAAATGCGGGATCAAGTACTTGGAATCCACTTCGTGCATTTCACCTAAACACGTCATGTGACCTAGCGATTCGTATTCAGACATGAATTTATAATATTCGAGTTTCAAATGAGGATCGCGCTTGAGTCTCGCCTCTAAGTTCTTTAGCCTGCGCAGCGCCATCTGCCGAGAGTCGCCGAGGCTGTGGTCGGACCGCAAGGGGTACTTGACTATGTACCTACCGGTTTGCGGATCGCGGCTCTGATCGTTTGCAAACATTGATTCAGCTAATAAATCGTCCGGTTTCATCGGTCGCTCAGAAGGTATGTTTTCAATTTCCCAGAACGAATTCATCACCTGGTCTAAATCTAAGGTACTCGAAAACCCGGAAAAGGAAGCACAGCTGAGTTCGTCGACCTCTTCGCGTGGTTGATTCAAGTCAACTTGACCGGTCACTACAAAACCAAAAATTGATTTTAATGCAACAGGCATTCCCAGCTGATCGGGAAATATTTTATTTCCGCAGTAGATATACGGAAATAAATCTCCTGCTAATAACATGTGCACAGGCGCGCAGCGATGAAAAGCAGGGTCAGCTAACTCGAGGTGTTGATATTTATTTAATATCTCAGCAGGTAAAGTCGTCGTAGGTAAGTTACCGGCAATCGTCGTTACTATTACAGCGTCGGTCGATAGTACCGGCTGTGTACCGTGACGCGGCTTTATTTTGCAGGTCGTTAGGCCGAAGTTCTGCACCTGATTACCACCTAGACTGATCGGTCTGAAGTTGCATTTGCGACGAGATAAACCTAACATCTTAGCGCATTCCTGAGTTATATAGCTCGACATAGCGCCGCTATCAATTAGCGCCCGGACAGAGTGGTATTGACCCCATACGTCTGCGACGTGTATCACAGCCGTACCTAGTAAAACAGTTTGTTCGTTGGTGCAAGTCAGAGCGACCACTTTCTCTTCAGATGCAGGGGCATCTACGTGAATTGAAGAGTGGTGTCGAGCTTTACAAACGACACAAACATATTTTGAGGGACACTCGGTGGACCTAGTGTGCGATTCGCTAGAACTGCTTCGGAGGCAGTTTCTACAGAGGCCGAGCTCATTGACCATTTTAGCGCGGAGCTGCGGTGTAAGTGCGGTGTAAACGCTGCATCTATAGATAGCGTGCGGCTTCTGACAACATGGACAAGCATTGGATTTCACACGTTCGACAATGGCGTTCTCCTTACTATCTACCGCTGACGCGAATGTCGGCTTTGTATTATATGTTTTAGTCGTGTCAGTAGTTTTATATGAGTTTAGTTTACTATGTGCAGGCTGCTTGTGAAGCGGCGTAGACGGCTTGACGTATACCGGCTTAGAGTCTGACATTTCAAGGACACGAACTTGCTTTTCGACGAAGTGAAGAGATTGCTCGATTGTAGGTATATCACCCGGGGACGTAGTTTGTTCAAACTCACGTCGCGTCACCGGGTCGAGATTACGCAACGCAATTTGGAATAGCAAAAAACTGGATAAATTCGATACATTTAAATTTTCTAATGCGGTTATGTTCTCCTGGAATGTTTGTAGAAAACTATTAAGATGCGCCGATGACTCATACGCTAAAGGTTTGTAAGATAAAACCTTGTCAACGTAAGCGGAAGCGAGCGCGCGTCTATTATCAAAGCGCTGCAATAATGCATTCCAAATAATAGGATAGTTATCAGCTGTGATCGCCATAGACTTCACGATAACTAACGCGGAACCGGTAACAGACGCGAGTAAATAATAAAACTTCTCGATGTTACTTAATGATGCGTTCGTATGAATCAGACTTAAAAATGTATCACGGAATGTGACCCAATTCTCAAGTTTACTATCAAATTTAGGTATTTGCAATTCGGGCAATTTCACTCGTCTTTTATTTGCGCCACGTTCTTCATTATTCCCAAGATCCGCCGCGGCCGGTTGCGCTGGCGCTGGTGCCGGCGACAATCGTTCGGCAACCGCGCGGATTGAGTAATAAAGATCATCAAAGGCATCTACTTCGCTGTACGTAGGGACGTAGTTAGGTATATGCAATTTATTTATGGAATTTATTTCCTTTACACATCGATCGTATTCTATACGCAAAGCGGATAAATCTTGAACTCTAGCCTTGAACCCAGGTACCGTTGAGGGATCGACATCGACCTTGGTAGACATGTCAAACAAACATTGAACGCGTAAAAAACACATTTCTTTAGAAGTCAAAAATGGTTGCAGTAATTCGTCAACATTTAATTTAGTATAAGGTTCATCGTCCTCCGTGACACTCTTACTAGGCTTATCTTTAGGCATATTGAAGAGTAACTAAATATAATACCGAAATAAAATACGTAAGCGATTTAATTCAAGTTAATACAGGTAGAAATAAATTCACACAAATTTTAGTTCCGACCGTGATGACGTGCCCGTGACTAAGCAAAGTAAAATAGACCTTATTTTGTATGTGGCAGGTTCCAACTGACGGACACACATTCGCTCGTCATGCGAAATAATGTGGGTATTAAGTATTAAGCAAAATGAAATAAGTGTACGTGAGATTAATGTTATAAATGGGTGAAATTAGTGTAATTAGGATTGAATTCTTGTTACGCTGATTGCAAATGAGAGATCCGGCTCGAAGGAAACATGTCGCGCCCGCGATCTAATATATTTATAGGCAAAATTCAAAAACAATTCCTTGACCGACTCACCCGCCGCGCCGGCCCGTAGATCTCCAGAAAGTATAATCCAAGGATCCTTCAGGGTGTAATTTCAGGCACAGCACGTTAACCACTTTATGGACAGTCCTTGGTACACAGCACTAGGTATTCCGTTAAGTATTTCCCGTTCTTATTAATTAATTTTGAGAGGCGATGTGCTTCGTTGCCGCCATAAGTCGGAGACACACGTTATGACAGCTCGTACGACGTTCGAGTGTCGTGCGTAAATTTTGGCGGGTGATTTGAATATGGTCAAGGGCCCTACAATAACTTTCAAAGATAAGTGAAGCCAGCGTGGTGAACTATAGCCTACGCCCCCTTCATGGCGAGACTTTTGCCCAGCAGTGGGACGCTATGGGTTAATACGTTATAAATTTAATAATATAAACTCGTATGTTAAGGCTCGACTCGACTGTAACTATCTATTAAAATAGATAGTTACAGTCGAGTCGAGCATTATGATACATGTGAGTAAACGCACATGTATCATAATGCCCTGTTAAAGGAATCGTTTGCTTATTTATTTATTTCTACATAATTTTTATCAGCATGTTTTGTTTCAGATTGGCAAGTATTTAAGAGAGAACGGTGCTAAAGAAAATAAATGAAACAAATTTCGTATAAGTACTAAGATTTGTTTGAAAACCATGATTTTATGGATTAGTATAATATTTACATAGAAATAGTAAAAAAGTATAAAAATTAAAATTACAAAAAAAAAATGTTGACGCTCTTGGTTATGAATTTATCATAATGTAAAGTATTCTACTTTTCAAATCCTTTCATTTGATACCCTTATTGAGAGAGTTATAATATTAGACCCCGACGTTTTATGGCTTATTCCACAAATCCCCTTAGACGAACCCCTGCGCAGGGGATTGTGTAAGGGGATTTGTGGAATTAGCCTTTTTTACGTCAGGGGTTATAAAACTATGCTTAAGTAACTTTAAGTTTAAATGAGCCACCCCATTTTAGTGGTTAGTAGGATATCGACTTATCGCAATATATCTACCTACTTTGTACAATATTATCATCGCTCTATGAAGTGGGAAACGCAATTACCCCAAGTTGAATCTTAGTGCTGGACTTTTCTCCTCGCAATAAGACTTGAATAACCTACGGTAGTTGTCTGCGCCTCTCGCACTAATTAACTAGAATAGCTTAGTTAGTTTTAGTTGCCAATTGTCCGTTGTTTTAGCTTTAACAGTTGACAACCAGTATATCGACTTCGATCAGCATGTCTAAATTGCCTTTTTATTAAATTTAGCCGGTAAATAGTTATATTATATAATTATATTTATGTATTTATTTGGGAGAGTTTGTTGAAACTCTCCTAGTTTTGGCAGAAATACATCCGCAATCTAATCTAATCTAAGCTAATCATTTTTTCTTAAATTTTGTAAAGGAACTCTTAACACTTTTTTTCTCAAGATTAATTAATTGATAACTGGGACACGAATGAACTAACACCTAAAAACGTACAATATGCTGACTTATAAACATAAATAACATATTACAAAACTAGTAGCAGAAACTGTTGAAGGAATACATTCAGGTGTTTATTACCTTTTTTTACTAATAAGGAAATACTCAAAATTGTAGAATTTTATCTGCTTCCGTTAGAGTAAATTATTATTGATTGTGTGCAACGTTTGTTTGTCATTACAAAATTTTCAACCTAATGTATTGGTTTTCTTCTGGTTCCTAGTATTTTTACCCGACTGCGAAAGAAGGAGGGTTACGTTTTTCCGGTGTATGTATGTATATTTCTTTGGCACGCTCTAGAGCGTAAACGGCTTGTCCTATTTTTATGTGAGTGGTATCAATAGATTCGTCTTAGTCGTGAGAGTGACACTGGGAAAGTACAGCAAAAAAAAATAGAGTTTTTTCGGTTGTAATCACTTGTTATTGCAACATATATGGAAACAGCTTTGCTCAAAGCAAACATTACCTTGTTCAAAGATTTTGCATCGCAAGTTTTCGTTGCTTGTATATTAAAATATGTCATTGTATAAAAACCTCTACTTCGCTTTATCATTGTCCTAGGTAGTGGCAGTTGAAAAGAAGGAAAATAAATGATCTAAAAACCTTGAGAGACAGTTTTACAGAGTCCGGTTTTGTGACAGAAATATTGGACCATTTTGCAAAGTCCGTTGAAAAAACTTCGTGGACATTTATTAGGTGATTTATACAATTTGTTTTTGTAGGCTTTAGAAAGAAGCTTGTTTTAATATTCTTTTGTGACTACGTCTTTAGTAACCATTTTAAAATGTATTTTTTGTTTATTCTATTTGAGGTTTTTACGAGTAGGGATACTAATTTAATTAGTAAAGACTCGCGAATCATAATTATAAGAACTAATTAGGTAAATTCAATAAGATATTCAAGCTTTTTATCTGGTTTTCGAGCACCATTTACAAATTTGGTGCCAACTTGTTTAGGTGAGCAAAAACCAGTTTGCTTCTACCGACTCCAAAAAAAGAGGAGGAGTGATTTGAGAAAATCTTTTTTGTTCGAAAGGGCCTCGAGTGTTCTCAAATAAATTTTATCAAAATCAGTCCAGATGTTTAATTTTTAAATAGAAACAGCTAAGAAAATTTCTTTCGGCGCCTACCTGTAATAGAAGAGGCTAAACACTTTTTTTAAAAGAACTAAATTCCGCAGCTATAACCATACTTTCAAAAAGATGAGTAGCTTGTTTAATAAAAGTTTCTTAAGTGACCGAAGGTCTCCATGATTTTCTATGATTGTTATATCCTAAAATGAACCGTATTACAAAACTTTAAATAATTTTATTCGGAAACGAGGTAGGTAAGACATGCAATAAGAATAAAATTTACTAAAATAATAAAACAACTAGAAGATAAGTTAAAAATCGAATGAAGTTGAATTAAGGAAAAACTATTCTGTAGGATATGACGTCTTATAATATATAAAGAAAAATATATCCAGGATTGTTATACTAAGTTTTAGACGCCACACCCCGGTCACCTATCCAACTTTTAACTGGAGAGAAACTTTGTTTATCTACGACGAGCATTTTCGACACCGAAGCAGAGCGTTTCGGGCGGTATTTATATACATATTTAATTAACTTTTTCCAAGAGCCCCACTACCATTGTCGCCTACTTTTATTAATAATTATTTCCATCCATTACAACAAACAATAACAGTGAGAGAATTTAGTAGCACTTCATTCTAGTTATAAAGGCAGTGCCTTCATAAAAAGTATCATAAAAGAAAACGACCATCTGCGCCGCTGTAGAGCGACCACAACGTCACGTAGTGATAGTAAAGGGAAATAAAATGGCTAACTTTTACTTATTTTCATAGTTTTTGCTTCAAATATCCGTGAAAGGATATGTTTGTTTGTTCTAACTGTAGTTTTTATAATAATTAAATGTGTGTGTGTGTGTGTTTGGGCTGGCAAATGTATTACATCATTGGCTAAGCTAGTCATGATTGGAC
Organism: Ligdia adustata; assembly: GCA_947049295.1. Classification (NCBI taxonomy): domain Eukaryota; kingdom Metazoa; phylum Arthropoda; class Insecta; order Lepidoptera; family Geometridae; genus Ligdia; species Ligdia adustata. The sequence goes on along the minus strand of OX346236.1, from coordinate 3,356,025 downwards.
AAGCAAACTTCCTGTCTTAGAATTCATTTGTACGATATATTATATTTTAAATGTCGAAAATTTTACTTCATCATCATCATCAGCTTACTTTCGTCCACTGCTGGACATAAGTCTCTCCCGTGACACGTCACTCTGTCATATCCTGTGCTTCTCGTCAAAAATAATGTTTGTATGGTTGTAAAACTAAAATTATTTATGAAACCAACCGAACGTTTTTCCGTACAAAAAAATCTATACTATAATTTTTAACTGACTGCCCAAAAGCAAAGTATGTGTGAATGTTTTTCGAGTGTACATTTGCATGTTAGTATTTATGCGTGTCTAACTCTTTGTGACGACCTAAACTGGTAAACCGATTTTGATTGTCATTATCTACACATGGTCATAGGCTACAATGGTTGCATCCCGCGGTTTCTCTCGTTATGATAGTGTGGCTTACAGTTTTTGCTATTGGTTTGTTTGTAGGTATTTCTTACGAATATTCTTTACACTTCTTTTCGATTTCTAACGCATTAGTACATGATAATTATTACGAGTTAAAAAGAAATCAGGTTATAAAATATATATATTTTTCATAATTCTTTAAACAAAATGTGACTACCAAAACTTTTTCATTTCTATTTATTATTAAAAACAAACCACTTAACTGATTTTATAAAATTAAAATGCAACCACATAGATGGTTAAAATATTTTAACCACATAAATGGTTAAAATATATTAACCACATATATAATCTCTAACTTTTTTTTGTCAAATCGGTTCACCTGCTTCTGAGAATTCAGGGAACAGTCAAATTGAATATTTTCTACTTTTTCGTTTGAGTCGGAAGAAAATACATTTTCATCCTATATAATCCTACGAAACGTTTCGTGCGAAAGTACAACAGATAAACTAAAAAAAGTTTTGTCTAAAGTTCTCCTCGTGTGAACCATTCAGACAAAAATATACATATCGGTCCAAACGTCTCTGAGACATCAGGAAACATACTTAAAAATATTAATAAAATAGATTGAAATTCTTTATTTCTAAGTCTGTCAAAAAGTATAAGAAAAAAAGTCAATTTTTAAGATTTATTTTCTCGTTTTTTATTAACAATACGGATTTCATGTGTACCTGATTATTAAAAAGGTCTAACCATAGTTAACTAATAGTGCAACACGTGCCATCGTTGTGGACACAAACAACTCTTTTCATCCCTGATGAAGTTCACCGAATGTGATCGAAACTATAGTTGGACGTTTCCAACAATCAGGTACGCCTAAAAACCTGTATCATTAATCAAAATTCAAATTAAACACGCGTAAGTTATTAGAGATTATACATAAAATATAATCTCTCATATCAAATTATTGCTGAAACTGACTGGATGGTAGTAAAAATATACGAAAAATCGTAATTTAATTCTTGTACAATAAAAATATATAAAATTTCTATAAACCTAGTATTAAACTGATTAATTATTAGCCTTTTAGCCGTTAAAATGAAAGCTGACAAAGTCGCGCTAAAATTGTTACATTCAGGGTAGATTTCTGTCTAAAATGACTTCTGTGCCCTTATTCAATAACGAACAACGCTATTCTTTGCTGAAAACGCGTGACGTGTTTAACGTTACATTGACGCAATACGTTATTCTGACGGTGCGAAACTAGCGCATTCCGTACCACGGCACGATATACCTAAAATTTTACATTGGTGAGTGAATACCATTCTATGTAAATCCACGCCTTAATATAACGCGGCCGGTTTACGTGTTAAAATTTTCACAGTTAATAAGGGTCCTGAATTTGACTATCCTACGAGAACACTACATTTCTCCGAGTTTAAAAGTAGCTTATTATGTTATTCTAGGTCATAACTTATCCTGGTGCTAAATTTGAATCAAATTATTTTCAAACACACACACAAACATACAAACTCTTGCCTATATATTATAAATGTGAGTGTAATACCGCATATAAATCCTCATTTATGTAATAATACCAATTTTTTAAGAATTAAATTACTATAACCTCAAATCTACAACCTGTCCTGTACTGACGTTCTCAATTTCAATTACAATTTCATTTATTAATGCATAACATGGGTGTGTACATACAAGTAAGTCGAACAATAAAAAAAGAACTCCATATTAAGCCTTTCAGCATGCATTACATTATAAACAAAGACAAATCATGCACTTACAATACATTTTAGCTAAAAAATAAAATATGTTGTTTCCATTTAGTTCTCACAGAACATCAACTACAAACGGCACAGCAAACAAACATTACACAAAACGAGAAATATGTGATTATTATATAAATACAACAAACAATAAACGCTGAGTTTTTTAACATAAATAATTGATTAGTCATAGAATCCTAACCATATGACAATTATAAAAGTATCATTTATTCCAAAACATTTTCTTCATAATTTATTAAACATTCTATGTCAATATAAAAAGCAAATTAGTAAAAAAGTCAAAGTAATAGAAATCAATGTCAAATTAAAATTTATCAGTCCAAAATTCATCTACGGTGTAATAAACCTTTTCTAGCAGTTAACACTTTAATTTATGCTTAAAAATATGAGTCACAACTGTCTCTGTTATATTTTTTGGTACGTGATTTTATAGGTGCCATACCAATGACACTGTTATGAAGTAATGCTGTATTCATTCTTGGCAATTTTACAACGTGTTTATAGCATTCACTCTGAACGTTCTCAAATAGTCTCATGTTATTTCGCACAAAAACTGCACACTCGAAGATGTATAACCAAGCAAGTGTTAAAATTTTAAGCCATTTAAAATATGGTTTACAGCTGTCTCGTTGTTTAAGATTACAAATGGCTCTAATACCATTTTTTTGTGCCTTAAAAACTTCCTCGCGCTCTGTGCTATTGCCCCAGAATAATACACCAAACCTTAGCAATAATGACACATTACCATTATAAGCTGTCAAAACTAGTTCAAACGATTTGATAATTTTATTTTCAGCCGTTTAAAAGCTAGAATACAACTAAACAGACAGAAAAACACGACCTATTAATTATCATAAGTTTCGTTTCGAGATTTCCTAGTAATAAACAATCTTAAATATTTTCATCGAAGACATGATAATTGAGGTCGAACTTCACTGAGTTCACCCCCAATAACACCGCTCTGTTTAACTGCAGCGGTTACAAAGTAGCTTCTAATTTGCGACAGTAACCCATTTAGTGAGCGATTTAGTATTTTACGACAGGCGTTAACTAATTGTCCAGTTTTATTAAAGGCTGAGCATCGTTCGGGTTGTTTAATTAAAATGTGTTTTTATAACTTCCAATAGGTATAATGCTGGAGGATTTGCGATGTAATTAGATTTATTTTTCATCAAACTGAGTGGCTGCTAAACGTTGAATCATTTTATTTTACTTTATTATTTCCTTGTTATAAGATAAAATGTACAGTTGTGAATGTCTAAGAAAACATAATCAAATACACTCGAAGATAATTAATGGAGTCGGGCGTTGCTTTGCGGAAATCTATTTATAGTAAGATGTTGTTTAAAGAATATCTAGTATTTCAATCAAACAACCAAATAACAAAGATTACTGTCATATTTTTTAACTTCTTTCACCGCTATTGTTACAGGATTACACATCTGTGCGCGAGTACCAACAAAATTACAATACACACATGATAATGAATGTTTAATAGTCTCTGTGTTATAGATATAACTCAGAGACTATTAAACATTTGCCAGACATGACGGAGAGATGCTTCGCTCGCTCGGTCAATTAAAATAGAAGTAGAAATATATTTATTTGCATAAAAAAATATGTAAGACAAAAATACTAATTTTAAAATTTGCTACTAAATGCTTTCTGTCACAAACCGGTTCCAACTCAACACAGTGCCGGCTGAAACATCCTGAAAGTTTTGTGAGTCTGCAATAAAGAATTCACCTATCTATATATACTGTATGTTATGTACATACTTCTTGAACGTTATCATTTGCAAATTAAAGCTCCCAAAGCTCTACTTCAAGCTTAATGAGCTCCAAGATACTTCAAAATTATATGTATTGTTATATCTTAATTACTTATTAAACTCAAATCATAACTTCTGTAAAAGCTCTCAACGAAAATTATATCAAGAGACCAAAGTAAACCTACCGCAAATGAGTTATAATATAGGGTTACCATCCGTCCGGATATATACGGACACTTTCAGACTTTCAAGGTTTTGTCCGGATTTCTTACGATTTTTAGTTGGTATGCAAATTGATAAAAGTAATTATTATAAAGAGCCTATCATGTCCCACCGTTGAGCAAAGGCCGCCCTACCCTCCTCCCATTTGTATCTTTCTAGGGCTATAGTGTACCAGTCTTTATTATATTTGTCCAGCTCGTCTCTCAAGCGTTTTTTTGGTCTGCCGAGAGATCGTTTGTGTGTGTATCTTGGAGCAAAGATCATCTAACATCCGGCAGACGTGTCCGGCCCAATCCCAATTCAAACAGGCAGCTTTTTGGGTCACATCGGCTATTTGTGTCCTGGAACGCAGTGATGGTGTTTCGAATGCGATCTCTTAACTTCACGCTTAGCATACTGCGTTCCATAGCCCGCTGACAAACCCCAAGATCGGACATCTGATCTTTAGTAAGAGACCAAGTCTGCGCTTCGTACGTTAGAACAGGGAGAAAGCACACGTCCATGAGTCTGCGTTTGAGGGATAGTGGCAAAGTCCCTTTCATCAGGTCTCTCATGAACCAATAGCTTTCCCAGGCGTTATAGATGCGTCGTGCAACTTTTGCTTAAAGATCTGAGCAAAGCAAGGTCGTACTGAAGATGAATATGTCAAAGACCAAGTAAATGACGAACAACATAAAGCGTCAATGAGTATCATAAAAGTAATACGATAAATTTAAAGTTAATACCGATTTTTATTATCAGGCAAAACTTACGTTACAAAATATAATGCCATCTATGTAGTTGAATTAATGAAAAATTATTGATGCCCCTGGGGACAAGAGAGCTGGTTCATTCCTTGCTTAAAGTATTTTGTGGCAATTCAACGCGGGAATGCAGCCAGCGTTCTTGGGACTTTGCAACACGGACATAAATTTTTTCAGACTTTGTATATAAGATTTAGTTTAGTAAGAGTGTTTTAATTACTGTTTTTATTAAGTAGAATGAAACAAGAAGTTATTTTGATAAAAATAGCACTGGGCCAATTTAAATAAAATATAAATGGAACCAATTGGTTTTAACTAATGTTTGTTACCTGTTCTCGGATACGGGTGGCCTGATTCGCAACATAATTTTTTTGTATGAAAGAGTACCTATCTATATACCTCTTATGTGGTCCCATATTAATTTTACCAAAACTGGCAGAGAGGTTAGATTTTTTAATAGAAATAACTGCTAAAAGTTCTAACGGCGCTTATTGTAATGGAACTCGGTAGTCACACTTTTAACCCGACTGCGAAAGAAGGATGGTTATGTTTTTCAAGTGTATGTATGTAGATTTTTTTGGCACGCCCTAGAGCTTAAACGACTTGTCGTGTATTTAGTGAGTGGTGTCAAAAGATTTGTTTTTGTCATGAGAGTGACACTGGATATGCCAACAAAAATTAAGTGTGATAGACAGCATTAAAGATGTAAAAACCGTTTTTTTTTAAATCGCTTCTAATAATCACGTGTTTAAAGAAGAATTATTTCACGCACGGTTGTATTACTCTTCCTTTTTCTCTTATCTTTTTCCCCATTCGTCAAGTCTGGTTTATTCCTATTTAGCAAAACAGTCATGTTTGTTCCCTACGGATAAATATAAGGCAATAGACGGGAATATTTTTTTAGTATATCTCCCTAGAAGAAAGAAAAAAAAGACACTACAACAATATTAACAAAGGTAAGTTTAAGGTTACAACTAATACATAAAGATATTAATACATACCATTAATGTAATCCCTGTGATTTTGCCAAGAGGACAATTTTCTTGCATAGTTTTAAATACAGTGCTGATTTTTTACTGAATACGGACTTTTTGAAATATCCGGTTTTTTGTCCAAACTTCTTATTGTTCTACATAGTTACCCTAGTTATATAGGAAACTCGTGTCAAAAGCTGATACGGGTGCCGAAATTAAGTTAATTAACTTTCTGCGGGCAATATATCATGTTGGGTCAAGGAAGTTTCTTATTAGAAGGGGTTTGAACATGGTCTTCGAGGTAATTAATACGGGCTCATCTCATGTAACTTTCATGATATTCATGTTGCCAGAAAGCCACAATAGTCATACATATACATGGAGCTATCATTTTAATGGCTTTGGTGATAAGCAATAAAAAGCTTTTTATATGGCTCGAGCTCATATATGTCACAAAAGCTGACTTTGCATGTTAATTTTCACTTATTTATTATATTAATTAAATAAATTCTTATCTGAAACAATTTTCATCAGATTCGGTTAATTTTTAATATATACAAGTTTTAATTTTCTTTGTTTATATGAGGAGGTACTGAATTACACAGATTTATATTTTTGTTTGTTACCTGATTTCTCGGAGACAACTAGACTGATTTGAAATAATATTTTTTGGTTTGAAAAGGGTTTACTGAGTTACTTGAGTTTTTCTTTCTTTGATTCACAAACTATACTCGCTGCCCTCGCGTATCAATAGAGCGGCAGAGATAGTTTGGCAATAGATAGCTGCGACAGCAGATTCCTAGTCGATATTAGGAATAGCTGCATTCAAAGACGAAGCGACTCTTCTACTTGCGAGTGGGACTCGAAGACAACGCAGTAGCCGAAGCCACATCGTCACACAGTCTATTCTTCGGCAACCCCAGTACACGTAGACGCTTCGGGTGGTGGAACATTTTCGAAGCGTAGTTGACACATTTCACTATCGCATGTTTCCTCGCCCGTCACCGTCGTCCACAATACAAGTCATCTCGCGAAAGAAAATAACATCGTTTCCCCACGCCTCTTCACATTACGCTGACGAAGCCCGATCAAAGGTCAAGTTAATATCGATTGTTAGGCCACTGACATAAGAGTATCATGATCTTGATGTTTGTTGTAAGCTGATCTGTGGGTTAATTATTTTCTTAGCTTTCATATCCGTTTGTAATCACCTTGTTTACTTCACGTATGACTTAAGACATTTTTAAACGACAACAATAAAATCATTCAAAAAAAATGTCTAACGATTTCCATTACGGCAGACGCCAATAGAACTTTTTCATTTATTACTTTTTCATTTAGAACTTGACCGTTTTGGTAAAATTAAAATGGACCTCATAGAGAGTACCTTTCAAATATAATAATAATTTATCAAATCTGTGCACTCGACTGTGTACCAGACTCCAAGAAAAAAAAACACAAAATTAAAAAAATACAGTCGAATTGAGTACCTCCACTTTTTGAATGTCGGTAGAAATTAAAATTCACGTTGTGACAATAAGCTGTTATCATATTTTGAGTTGATACTCGTAAGGTACCATTACTCGACCATTAGATCTAAGGCGAGATACTATATGCTGTGGATATAATAATTCCACCTAGCAAAGCAGAATTTCATAATACCATCGGTATTAGTAAATGTATTTATTTTTTCAGCGATGACTTAAGTAACGTTTGCTTTTTAATCTCAAAACCTTAAGTATTTAAGTTTAAGCAACTTAAATCATATTTTTTATCGTCCGTAAAATATAAAATTGCGCCAAACAGTTTGGTCTTTTACTATACTAGATGACCCGATGAACTTCGTACAGCCTTATATGTTAATCAATTTGAGCTGTCAATTACGGAAGATAGTTGAGTACGAAGAAAAATATTATATGCTAAAAAATCTGCACATAATCATCCGATATTTTAATAGTTATTCTGCAATAATTAGTAGCGGAAACAAATTTAACAATTAATAGAACATTCAAGATCTGTTTACCGATTTACTGTTACTATCCGGAATATATTTTACTTATATTTTAATATTGTCCAGTATACATGAGTACACCTGTATACCTATTAAGTTGTTAGTATCTATATGTTTAATAATAAACTAGTACCTTCCAAACAATGAATATAAGACTTATGTATTATCTATCTATGTATAGTAGAGATGTATATGTAGTACTCACACATAATACTCGTAGAATCAGAGCTTGAATCAAATATTTGTTAATGTTGATTAAATCTAAATCAAAATGAACGAATGTTTCCACTAAGCGCTTCTAAATCTCGCCCATACACATGCATAGATCTTTAAACTTGTAGGCGTTTCATAGAACGGTCATAGGCATAGAACTATGAGCATTTTGACGACTATTTCTCACTCAAACTAAACTGAATATGGTTATGATAATAATGAGTGTATAAATATGTATTTTTGGGTATGTGTATGTCAAAAAAAAAACTAAAAGTAAATTTGGTTTCTCAGCTGAAATTAAATAATCATCACATTGCATTTTCATAAAAGAATTAGGATGGACAAAGTTCAAATAAAAATAGCTTTAATACATAAAAGAAATACACATATTTGATACAATTACACACTGATCTCCACACTAGGATTCCCTGTCACGCGGAGATCAGGTCTCACAATGACAGTTGGCTTCGTTACTTTTTTTTCTATGGTGATGATACATATTACACATCCTAACAAGATAGATACTGCCTTGGGATGCAGCAAAGTTTTGGCAAAGATTAACTTGCTCTATGTATCAGCGTATAATATTAGTTTATATTTATAGACTCTGGGATCTTTATTTCAACACCGTCAGAAAGAGATGAAATCGCTGTAAAAAAGTGTGTCCAATTTTTTTCAATACTGTACCTACCTATATCAAACAAAAAGTGTGTTTGTTTGTTCGTGTTTTCCTAAGCAACTTTATTGGCGCATTGAATTTTTGTTAACAATGATAGTTCAAAGTCCGGTGAGTGCTCTAAGATACTTTTTTCCCGGGATAACAAACATTACGCGGACGGAGTCGCGAGCCAAAGCTAGTTAACGATACTTTCTCTATGAACTATTTCCTATCTACAATTTTTCTAACCTTAGCATAAAACTTCAGACATTATAATGAAATTCCGTCACTCTGCTATTTCAATACAGATATGTTCGTAGTGTAAGTCCTTGTACGTATATATTCGCCATTAAATTTAGACTGAAATAGGCTTTTTAGAGCCGAACTACATACTTCAAGACAAAAGACGAATTACTTCAAGACAATTATGTTAGAAATTTAATATACCGTTACAAGTTTATTACAAAACATATGCATAATTATTTGTGAAGGACATCGTGTTGGCACGGCATCGTCATGGAATTTTTTATACTGTTATAAAGCCTTACAGAGATTTATTTCTTATAGAAGATAGGATTGCTTTTGACTGCAACACGCCCGATAGAACGACGATGCGGCCTTGGATAGAGCAAACTTACTTAGACAAAAGATAAGTTTGTTTAATTTAACTAGTACTGCGATTCCTTCTCAGAAAAGCTTGTTTCCTCACGATGTTGCCCTTTACCGTCAAATAAGTGGAAACCTAGATAGTTAACCTCTTGTCTCCTAAGTGAGAACAATTAGTTCATGTTCAAGACACACATATTTGAGGGCACGGCAGTGCCTCCGCCAAGTCGAACAAAATAAGGCACGGCTTACGGCACGCTTTTCTCGAATTCAAATTCAAATCGGGTGGATTCCGTTTGCATTAAATTTCCTTAAAAGCGTTTTTTTTATTTTTTTAATGGTCTATTACGCTATCAGCAATTAAATTTTTATTAATATTTTTCGAATTCAATAAAATACACAACGCGTATCAAAACATAGATCAGACTTTTTCTATCAGATTTTCATAGATCGTTTTTCATTTTCTATTAGTCGACGGGAAATATGTATTTTTAGTGCTCGGAATCAATTTATTATGTAACCATCCGTGCGAGCGCAAAAATATATTTTGTTGAATTATTTTTCAATAGTTTTGTCTCGAGGGCGTGGAACTAAACTTCGCGTATCTTCCGTTAACAATATTAAAAAATAAATGATAAAAAGAAATCATTCTCACTTTTACCTATTGTTCAAATATCAAAAAATATGTATTAATCTTTTGTCACAATATTTAGAAGGATATTTTTTCTGAAGTTGTAAAAGTTTTGTAAAAAGTTGTGGAATCGAATGTAAATCAAGCCGGTTTGTTCAGTACCTATCTATTTATGAGAGCAACTATCCAACCATTTTGTCATAGACACCATTTTAAGCTAGTCGTATTTTATAAAGATCATATCGTTATAATTATTATTTATTTCTTTAGGAAATAATTATAGTGTCTTGACAAACGCACACAGCAACGAACATCTTCGAACCGAGATTATGAATATTGCATGGCATCGCCGACAGAGAAGAAATCATAGCTATGAGTGTGACATGTTGATTATTTCATTGTTTTGTATTTTATTTTATTTCATCTCTTTTCATTTTATTTGCTATTGATGCTAGTAACCAAAGTGGCGGACGTCTCTTTTATTGGCTTGATGGCTATTAAGCGAATATTTTTAGCAATGAAAAATCGGGCCTTTGTAAAATATTTTATAATTATAACGATTAATTTCCGATAGACGGAAATGGTTTGCTTGTATATTTTCCTTACAAGGTTTCCTTTAATTAAAGCCTCAAGCATATTTTGTATAATTTGTAGAAGGAAGAAAACCATAATATTTCTTGTTAATAACAAATACGTTATTAACAGAAAAGTAACGAATTATTATATATATATCCAGTTTTGTTGATTTATTCTTAGTTGTTAGGTCAAAAAATTAAAAATGTATTGTAAGCTTTACACTTCTACGTTTATACATATTTAAACATTTACTACTTTTATTAATCTCTCAATTCTGATCATCTTGTCTTGCATTAGCGCGCGACCGTCTCGATACAAGTTCATGCTAAGCTAAAGCTCAAAGATTATTTATTACACAGTAATTGTAAGTAGTTATTAATAACTTATTTAATTTCTTTTAAAAACTATTACTACACAATGAAATAAATATTAAAACATATATACTGACAATATTAATTTTTTACTTGGAAATTTGACTATTTTTTTAATATTATAAAATATTCTAATTGGTCTTTTAATACGCAATATACTAATTAATAATTATTAATAATTAATAAGTTAATTAAGTACATCTACAAAAATGTCAGGACGTCTGCTTTCTCGCGCTGACTGTTTCTTTATATACATTTTGTGTACTTAAATGGAAAAAAACACATTAACGGTCAATAAAGGCGGAGACACTGACCCTACGTCTCAAAATAAAAAATTAAGTAAGTGTTGACTGCAAGCATAAAAACACCAGAGATCCGTGTCGTAAACTGTCATGACTACTCCAGTTTCTTCGACAGACCTGTTTATATCCATGCTTTCTCACCTTTCTTCTAGCTCTCCTGTGGGATATGTGATATAGGTTACACATTCTGCGTATTGAGGTTTAGGTAAAAGCATTTAGGGATATACGGTGGAACACGTCGACCTAATACACTCCTAGTTCGTTCATTCGATTTTTTTTAAAGAAAAAATAGTTTAATTCCAAAAACGTGACATAACTATAAAATACATAGGAGGCAAAAATACAGAAATCGTTTGCAAGTCAGCTTATAGTTTTACAACGGGTCCCAAACGGGAGCCTGTGTCTTGGGCACTCTGGTTCACAGTTTGTTAAGAAGGAATTGCGCTAGTTTATACATACACATTTCCATATTGGTGGCCTTTATTCATGAAATTGCAGGTAATTTATAATAGAATCTCAATTAATACAATATAAAATAAAATAAAAATGGGTTAGAATCAATATAGTTCAATAAAATTATAGTTAAAATACAAGATATCAAATACATCAATAAAATAAATAAATAACTAAAAAAATAAAAAAAAAGATCTAATATTATTTTAAAATTCAAAATTATTTCATAATTAATTTTGAAATACAATTAGCGATCCATTCTTGTGACATTAATAAACAGACAAATAAAGCTAGCGAATAATAATAGAGTATTCGTATCACACACACCATTGCACCACTTAGGATTTATGTTGAGTAATAAGGAAGGGGACGTGGGATAGGAAGAGCTCAGAACGTCTTGTGGACTTTATTCTATTTAAGACTGTACTGTACCATACTTTAATAATCGTGTATGAAAAAACCTCCCTAATTCTCATCTAACTAAAAATAAGTTGAGTTGCTTGCGGGCGACACTGTCTATTCTGCGGCTTTTTATCTGGGTTTTCATGTAAAGCAAAAAGCTGCCTTTCAATTAATACCATAAAATGTAAGAACCTATATAATATATAAATGACCTCCTCGATGCTTATCTTTGATGTTTCTCCGTTGGGTAGCGTATAGGTTTTCCCATCAGAACTCAAGGTTTCAAGCTTTTGCTGCACCACCACATACGTCAATGTAGGCTTTGATAAAAGATGGTATGGTCGTGCATTTGTTTGTCTTGGTAGTGGCATTGCGTGCCCCCAGATATTGTATTTGAGATTGTTACAGCGTGCTGAATACTAACAGCATGACTTCATGGCTAGATGCTGGCAGCTTATATTATTAAATAAAATTAATAAATTCAAAAATAATAACAGAAGCCTCTTTACACTATATGTAAATACATATGTTAACTGCGTGAACTACTTGTTTTAATTGTCTTGCCTTGAACACTCTCCGTGGTTATAAAGAAAGTAAATATCTTCATATTACTTCTAAATAATTCAGGCACGTCAGAAGATCTTTTGAACAGACAATCAGCACAATATCTTACGCAGGTGATAAAATTGGGCAATTTAGCTAAATTTGGCACCGTCGTATAAAATGCAAATCTCAGTGATAAAACTCATTTTCGAATTGAAAGAAATCTCGTAGTCCAAGCGGAAAAAGACGAATATCTGAAAATTTTACAAGGAAGGGAAAGTCTGTGGGATTTTTAGGAAATTAATTTATTTTCGACAACGTTTTTCTAAAGCCAGATTTATTAGAGGGCTGAATACTAAAATGGGTTTGCTCAATGTCGCTTTGATTAGATTTAGACGCAATTTTTATAATAATGTTTCAAAAAATAATAATTTTGTAGTGACAATATACAGCACCTTAGAAACGACTAGTGACTAAGGTGACATTTTTGGCTATTTTGATAGTTGATGGGGGCTTTTTAAACTTTTGAAAACTTGATATCCTATTCAATCAGGAACCTGATTCTCTATTGACCACGAGATATCATGCTCGAAACTCGTGACGACATAACATGCTAGAGACGCAAACACGTCTTTCGACCGCGCCATGACGTGTATGTGCAAAACTTTATTTTGTATGCCACAAAATAGCTTGTCTATTCTCTTTGTTTTCTTTTTATCGATAACAAGCTTACGTTCAAAAATATTACTTCCGGTTTAAACGGAAAATAACCGATATTATAAAAATACCGATATTTTGAGAATAGAGATAATATTGAATCTCTATTCTCAAAAAATCGGTATTTTTTCATAATTAATCTGAAGTGAATTTATTATCTCTAAATGACTGAAAAAACATATAGTATATACCTACTCGTACGCTAATTTGCATTAAAGAGAAAATAAATGTTTACTTTCTTCTAATGAATCGAAACTTTTTGCCAAATAGTTTTGAACGAAATTGTGAACTTCGTTATGACAGTAAAATAGTCAAGTGATTTGACATTATGCTGTCACAATCTTGTTTTAATATCATCAACAACAAAATATTTATAATTATATATTAAAACAAATGTTTTTTTACATAAGAAGCAGCAAGATAAAAAGCAAGTCGGTTCCTCGGGAATCCGCAGATCCATTTTCTACATTCCGAGTTATATACCTACTAGTGATACCTAATATTAAAATGGAAACGGAGATATAAACGGAGATATAAGTATAAAAGCATGTGAAAACGAAATAGCTGGCGCAAAATAGCTATCTAACAGCAAGTTAGTGCATGCAAGAATTTGTGGATGTTGATAAACTCAACAATGACAAATATATCAATGGATACACGCGAACCTACATTAAATACCTATTAAAACTATAGTCTTGTAAAACATTGGATGAAGTAATTGTTCGACGAGACGTCATAGTTGAAATGTAAGAAGTTGAAACATAGTTCGAAGTAGCGTAGTGTATAAAATGTGTATAGCTATATAAGGCTGTTTATTTCAATAAAATATGGAGTTAAAGCTGCATTTTCTTTTACTCGCTAAGGAAATAATCATTAATAATCGTAATATGTACATTCTGTAAAATAAATATGTCCATTTAACCCTCTCACAGAGGAACATACGTATGTCCCTCTGGGGGATTTATTTTGGAGACCGCAATCACCACGCTGGCTCAACGCACTACGAGCATGCCAGAACTTTACAAAGCCAGAATAATAGCAACGAATTACGTAAATAAATTATTAGAAATGTCATAATTCGGTCAAAATCATACCAAACGCGCCTCTAACATGAGAGCAACATGTTAAATTGACAGCTGACAAACGAGCGCGTTCGTGCCACTGCGCGATATAAAATTTGACGTAGACTTCGTGAATATTGTTCAAAGGTTTTACCACGTGCTTAACGTAACAAGCCCGCGTTACGTGTTTAAGTGGTCATAGCGAATCAGGCCCCAGGCAGTGCAAGTACAGTTTTATAGGTATATTTATTGCGGCCGGTATGAAACGATATGCTTTGACGTTTTTTGCAAGTACGGATCTTGCCATCGATAACTGAATGATCAATAACATTAGAAATACATTTAATTCATTTGACATCAAACGTCAGTTGAACTGTTCTCTGTCGAGAACCGTACTTGCACTGTAAATGAATGAATGAATTATTAAATTCGACAATAGCTACAGTTCATTTTGATAGGTTTTAAGCCGATACGCTTTGATTGCTCAATCAATTAGTACCTATAATATAAAAATCACACACAAACATAATTATTTAACCAAATTTTAATACAAAAAAATATTAATAATACTAAAGTAAAATCATTCTCAATAACAAAATCTTATTTAGTACTTATTAACTAAACTGATAAAAGCAACGGCTGAAATATTTCCTCACATCAAAGTAAACATTGTAATACAGTTCCGAGAAATTCAATTTTATGCCCTCTTAGAAAATTAATTAAGTTTATTATTGCTTGTAACAGCGGTTGCTACTTTTATGTGATCTTAATAATTTGGCGGATTGTTTTACATTATATTTGTATTTACTGACATACGAAAATGGGTAATATTTAATAGAGTGGCTGTAAATTAAAATTTTTTAACGCAAAATATAATAATTAATTTACGTAATTTTATTACTAAGGATGCGACTGACTGCGAGTGACGAGATATCAACAGGACAGCAACTAACAAACATGTACTTGAATTACCGTAAATACAACAAAATGGGCAGCTTCATAATATTTGAGCGACCTAACTTAACCTAACGAAGAAAACAGCCCAACATAACCTAAATATTAAAGTTGCTTTCTCAGTATTTATAGTTTCTCACATATTAATTTAGACACACACATATAATTTTAATATCCAAAATGATTCACAATTCACTTTGTATAAACTAGTTTTGGATTTTATTAATGATTAATATTCGTCGTTAGTTTAGTTGATTTTCGCATAAATTCATACCGCTCAAGTTATTAAACAGTATCCCATCATCAGTCGCAAAGTTATTTTTATTCGATCGTTTTATAATTCTCATACAAAAATTAGGTGCTTTCAATTTCTTTCCTACTTACTAGCACGTTAAAATACAAACTGGTTTCAGTTTCATATTAGAAACACCGAGAAATTTTTGACTACAATCTTATTAAATAACTACTTATAATTTTTATCACTAAGTGGTTCCCATACAAAAAATTCTTCAATACTATCTCAGATTTTTATTTTAAAATACAATTCAATATAAAAATTCTTTATTGTCATTACAAAAATACAATACAAGAAGATAAAAAATATATAACAGAACTAAACTAAACTCTAAAAAGATAAATGTAACATATTCAGAATCTACTTATGTATTATAAGGAAAACAGTTATTATTAACATATTTTAAGTACATTGATAAACTAGTGCGTTTGGTTCATTAACCGCCTCTAAAGGAGGAGGTTCTTAGGTGCCTGGAACGATTTGAATACAATAATGTCTAGTTAAAATGGTAAACTTTAATCGGTCTAGTTGTTTAGCTTAAATCAGAATAACTGTTTTTTTTTTGAAATTTTTCAGATATTCTGATATTTAAAGTCGGTTCATCACTTTTCTTAAGTATTACTTGTTTTGCGACAATATGCATTTAAACGCGCATCTTTTAAATATTTCATTGAAACAAAAAAATATCCAATAGGAAAAATATTCGCTTATTAAATACGTCGTTAAATCGTAATTTAAAATGACCTAATATACATAAATTATTATTCATAGTTATTAATATTAAATAGTTACAATAATTTCCGGTGCCTACTTAACCTATACCTAGCTATTTCCTTAATATTAATACCAGTAGTGATATCACGTAACGTTTGCGGCGAAAAAACTGAAACAAATGCCAGCAAACATGGTTTCGTTTTGACAGATTTAAAGGGGCAAACTGTCAAAGTGAAACCAAAATTGCTGTCACTTGTTTCACTTTTTTCGCCGCAAACGTTGAGCGATACCACCATACTGATTTCACGGATACTTTGCAGTGTCTGTGGTCACAATATGACTATACTGAAAAGCCACATGCGGACTAAATTTTTAATTTCATTGACGGATTTGGTTCCCGATTTCTGAAATTCACAACCTATTTTTATTTATAAGGTTGCACTGCAGGGCGAAGGTCTCCCATATCTTTCCACACTTCATGATCCTGGGCCTCCCGCCAGTCCAGTTTAAATGTGTCGAGATCGCGACGCTAGCGAGTTCTAGGCCATCCTCGACTACGTAGGACTCAAAAAAATTAATCTTATAATAATTTATCAAACAACTTTGAACAACAGCAAATAATTTATTACTACTATTTATTTAGAAATAGAAACAGAAATATATTTATTTGCCACAGAAAACACAACTTAAACAAAATATGTAACATGTAAACATTGCTAAGTGCATTCCATCACAAACCGGTCCCAACTCAACACAGTGCCGGCTGAAGCCAGCGTTGATCTTCCGTTGGGACCGGGACGCGACGTCACGCACGTCACAATCCGCAAAGTTACTTCTGTCACTTATGTCAGTGTCATAAACTATGCTACGAGTAAAAGTCAAAGATCGACAAAACGATAATAACAACAAATCAATTATTATCAAGTTTTCTCTACTTATAGACTACAGTTTATACAAACATTTCCATCAAGCTCCCTAAATTATAATATGTAAATAATCACTGTGTGGTTTTCAATTTAATTTAATACCTACTTTACAAAAGAAAGCTACAAGTGAAATTGAGCATTACTGAACTAATTCTACATGTAAATGAACCTATAATAAACACGGAAACAATAAAATAACTCGAATTGAACGAACATTAACATTATATTTGAGTTTCTTTTGTCTGTCAGTTAGGATGTTTGTAAGTTTCCAACTTATTTTGACGATACTTAATGTACCTATAGGTTCAACATTTACAATTACAAAACTTTATATTGCCACTACAAAGAAATAGAACACCAGTCAATAAATACAACAGGAAACAGGCACCAAAAGCGGTCTTATTGTTAAAAATGATTTCTTCCAGACAGCCATATGTAGGTTTAACAATTTTTTAATTTTAAAGTGTTAGAGGTTTTTTTATTTAGGTCGGGGTAAATTTCTACCAAAAAGTAGGGAAGTTTGATGTTAAATAGTAATATTTCAAATTCTTATAGTAAAATATTTGACGACGTATTTTCATATAAATAGTATAGCCTAAGTCATTTCTTCCTGGTTTTTGACACTAGGAAAAATATATAATTTATGGTATTATACACGGACAAGTGCCGAACACGAAGAGAGGCCTTTCCTTTATATGCACTTACAGGTATGCGACGATAAGTTGTCGATGATGAAGACTTTGGCTTAAGTTAGACATGCCCGTTCGTTGACAATTTGTATGGAATTCTTTCTTCAATGCTAATATTCCGCTCGGAAGCTATTCTCACAGAGCCGTGCATTTCCAGTTCTAATTTTGAAATATCAGAAGTAACACGATATCGGCGCAGTATGTGTGATACAACAGTTTTTACCGTCATCATTGCGTAGGTTTTGCCTGCAATCGAAAAATAATTACGAGGATCATCAAAATTTGTTATAATTTCAACTATCTAAAAAAATTTGTTTTGTTTTTTTAGATAACCTTACTGAAATATAGGAAATTAGATATCGATATCGCTATTAAAAAAATAAAGATCTGTTAATAAATGCATTGTCATCAGTCTTTTATTACAGTCACCATCGTGCATCGTCAAAATCATTGTAAAAACTTACCAATACAAGCCCTCTTGCCTAAACTAAAACCTCCAAAAGCATTAGGGTTACTCGGTAGCGATCCGTCTAGCCAACGTTCAGGGCGAAACACATCTGCGTCGGTACCCCAAATAGAATGCCGGTTCACACCCCAAAGAAGAATCATGACACCACTGCCAGCTTTTAGGGTGTAGGTCTCTGAAAAAAGTCAAATCATGTTATATGTTACAAAAAATACGAATGCGTGTCCAATTTGTCGTACAATTTGTATTTTCTTTTAACCCTCGACGCAAAATACCAAATACAAAATATAATAAATAAATAGTTATAAGGGTTATATATTTTATCACAACCCCCTCAATATATGTATCAAATGAAAGGGCTTGACTGGTAGCATTTATATATTATGGTAAATATCAAATCGAAGATGCCGATACCACGAAGTGGCGATAAAGGTATGGCACAATGGGAATAGGCACTTATACTAGGAATTAAAAAAAAACTATTGGATTGCCTTTACTAAATATCTACAAATAAACCAAAAGTTTTGACCCACCATGAGTGGGTGATACGATATTTGACTAGAATTTCGTCTATTACATGACGCAACAAGTTTTGTAAATTAATATGAGCTCTCGGTCCTCACGGCCCCAAAGTCTCGACTAAAGTGTATATACTCACTAAGTTTCACATCTCTCATAATGCGTCTCGCAACCAATGGTGCGACTGGATACAGTCTCACAGACTCTTTCACCACGGCATCTAAGTAAACTAGTTTAAGTAAATCATCTTTGTTAACATCTCTGTCTGATCTTCCAAATACATCTTGAAGTCTGAAAAGTTTAAAATAGGTTAAGAAATAATTTTGCTGCGGAATATTGTTAACTGTTTCTAAATTTTGGGCAACGTCAGGCTAGAGTTCTCACACAAAGTATTCGCGAAAGTAATGCATCAATAAGTTGTCGATAAAAAATGGCTGCGAAAATATTTCCTTTGTAACATTATGAGCGATATGAAGATACTTGTAAAAATCTGTAAAAGTACTATTGAATTAAAAACGTAGTCTGGTTTTTATCTTGACGAAATATAATTTACATTAAGGTCCTGGGATTTTTTTAAATGTTTTGGCCATTTTGACCTTTCCATTATTGCAGTGCCTTTGCGGAATATATTGTATACTGTGCGAAGTCGAGAGACAGCAGGTAACTTTAAGTAACATTATAATCAAATTGACCTCAGTTGTCAAACTTACTCGTTATAAACTTTCTCCTGAATTTCAGGATAGGATCCTAACAACATTAAAGTCAAAGTAGTTGTAATGGATGTGGTATCGTATCCAGCTGCTACCATAGTATTAGTTTCATATAGTACCTCTTCTTCAGAATAGAACTCCGTGTTGTTTGATATTTCTAGTAGAAAACTCATAAGTGGGATGTATTGATCTGAAAAATGCGGAAGAAAAATTTATTGCTAAAATTTGCTAATGAGCTAATCTAAAAAAATGTCTATCGTTGGATTGGTAACTATCTATACCTGAGTTATTAAAAATACCATCAGTTCCTTTCTTTTCAGTTTTTCTTTTCGCTAGTATCTGAAATTAAAGTAGTAATTATATAATCGCATTGATATCAACCAATAATGCTTTGAAACTCTTACGCTATGTCAAAAAATTACAAAAAAAAACCTTACAGCTTCACTAAACTCTCTTATTTTCTTCTCGCAGCCATCTTGGCGTTTCTTCAAATTAGATAAATTGTATAAAAAATCGTTATGAAACCAAACTTTTTGTACTCTTTCTGTGAAAATGTCTAATATTTCGTTTGCTGCTTCCAAATACTCTTGGTGGTAATGTTCTAAGCGTGCAACGTCGGCGCCAAAGGCTGACACTGAAATTAATGTAATACGAGTAATATTTAATAAATGTATCGAAACATAGATTTCAATGAACTGAAAAAAAATAAGGGATAAAAAATAAAATTTTAAATAAAAAGGGTACATGGAAACGGTGTTCCTTTCATAGTACGTAATTAATCGAATATGAACAAAACACAGTCATATTTATTACGAAGAACAATAACATGGTAGTATTCATATAAATAAATTAAAAAAAAAACCCTCCTTTTTTTACTGGTCCATCAAGAACTGAACGCGAGTCTACTGAAAAGTAAACTTTCCAAAGCCAAAAGTGTCTTTCCTAACAAAAATAGAATAAATCTATACTATCTTATATATATAGAATTATCTTTTGTTTTTTCATATATACTAAAAAATAACGTTCCTCTGTTTGGTATGGATCTCTTTTATTAACAGGGCGTAGGCTATATCCACCACGCTAACTAAATTACGAGTTGAAGACTTCACTTATCTAATTCGTTTCCTAATCATTACAAATTTTAATACGTAGAGTATTATTGTAGTATATTTATAAATTAAAAAAATCTTACTGCAGATGGATTCCAGACTGTTGATTCGAATATACTCATCCAGGTTGTAAGAAGTTTTGCCCGATTCCGTTGCAAATTGCTCCACTAATCGCCTTGCTTGACTGTTTAGAACTACCAATAGAGCATTTAAATTCTGCTGTCTAAATGCTGGACTCATCAGCTTTCGGTGCTGTTTCCAAAGTGGTACTGAAAAATATTTGGTGTATTTATTTCAACACATCTTTAGTTTTATGTTTTCTTAACTCAGATAGATAGATAGATCAACGCTTTACACATAACAATACAAAAATATACATTCACATGTAGTGCCAGAAGTGGTGCCCTTATCGCTAAAAGCAATCTCTTCCAGGAAATCTTATTCAAAGATTGCCTTTTGAAAAAAAATACAAGACAAACGACTCATTTCATGCCTGATGAAGTTCACTCAATGTGAACGAAACTATAGTTGGAACTTTCCAACAATTGTCTTCTTAAACAATATGAATCAAACATGCGTTAGTTTTCGAAACGTCTCTGCATTGAGTTTGCCAATTTTTTAAAACTTCTGTCAGTTCGGATGTTTGTACTTAAATGCAGGTCGAAATTTCTAACTAATACTGAAAAAAATTGTATTAAACTACGATTTATCAGATATTTTTTTCGTTAGGGGGTTTTTATCATTTGCTACGGCGCCATATACTGGCCAGTGTCAATGATTTTTGTTACTGACATGCGGAACCTAAAACTAAAAATAATACCCTCCCTTTTCGTTTCGCCGTATTTGAGTAACAGTAAATCGTACTTACCGTCAGAAATAGTAATCAGCCCGTCGCCAAGGAATGGCTTAGAAAATCTGTAGACGTTATCCTTTTCCAAACATTCATTGGCTACTTTGGCACAGTCGTCGGGATCAGTTAGAACTAAAATTTATAATATAAAAAACAATAAATTACAAAAAAAAAATTAAGAACTAATGTATAACTCGCCACATACCTACTATTATTTATTCTGTGACCTCGCGAGCAATAGCTAACATTTTTGTGTCATATTTATAGTTTTACTACAAAAAAAATTAAACATAGTGTACTATTATTTTGCTATAAAATGTCCAGAATTTAAACACCATTCACAAAAAAACTGATACAATATTCTAGGCATCGAATGTCATTTTTTTTAATATTAATTTCTTATTTTAACAAATATTAGTCTTACGTTTGACCGCAACTCGTCCGATGTAATGCGACCTAGGATGTGGCACGCTTGCCTAGAAGAAACCAATTTACTCGCAATTTGAAAAGACCGAGATTATACGAGTAGCTATCGGGAAACAGAACTTGGCAGCGAATACTCTACTACCTGGCAGTTTGCACAAAAAAGTGGACGCAAAGCGTTTAGTGCGAGTCCGCGGAATCTCTACCATGTAACGATGGCGTCCGGTGAGTGGTGGTGGTGTCAAAATTTGTAATAAGATACTTGTTAAAAATGTTATATGGTTGTGTAAACTCAAAAGGGATATTTATAGAGTTTAATACGGTGGGAGCTATAAAATATGTAAAAATCATTTGCTGTTTGTTTGTTTCTCTAAAACAGCCGGCTTTGGTTTCGAAATGTTTGTGAAATTTCAGGGTAGGTTCAAACTGTGTGAAAAATTCATAACTGTTAGGCGGTACGAATATCGCCGGGTTAGCTAGTAAATAATAAAATTGATTTACTTACCATAGTATACGTTAGCCGGTCCAAAGTCAAGGGAAATTATGCCTCCGTTTGCCATACTCTCTCTTGACATTGATACAACTAGGTTGAAAGCATCTGAAATAAAGATAGGCTTTGTATTGAGTTCGTAACATTTAACTCGTATTCAATTATTAGAACTCAGTAGATAGGAGCGACTTGTGATAGAAGTCTAGAGAGTGCCATTTCCATATCATTACCTTATCCCCGAAAAAAAAATAACGTGAGGAACGTGAATAACGTGAGGGCAAAAGCTAGTGATAAATAAGTCAGAGTGCAAAAGTATATTTTGATATTTTTTCCGTAAAGTACAATGGTATGCTTTTAGCTAAAGTATTAATTTAATTTAATTTAATTTAATTTAATTGTTTACATAACTGTAAGTAACTTACAGTTATGTAAGTAACTTACAGTTATGTAAACAATTTAATTGATTTTGTATGTTCTGATGGTCAATTACACATTTTTATTAGATATAGCTTCCCTGAGCTGACAGAACCGACACGGATAGGTTCGGTTACAAGACTTAGGCTGGAGCCAAATTACATAAATTAAATTTGTAAGCACACATGTATTTTAGTATTATATTTATATAGACTAGGTTTAAGTTTAGTGTGTGTACTAAACCTAAATTATGACGCACGCGGTTGTGAATGTTTCTTAGCCTCTCCGACACATGAAAGTCCCAGAAGGGAGCTATGAGTTAGAAATAATATAAACAGAAAGTCTTACGTTTGCGATCCCCAATCAACTTCAAGCAATGTCCAATTATTGGATATCTTCCAGACAACCCTGGAGGTTTTAATGGTGATTTCTTGATATTTCTCTTTATCAGCATCAGTAGAAGCAGGAAGCAGCAAACCAGATATAAAGCTTGAACAATCATCGTTTTTCGTTTTCAGTTTGACTCTGAAAAAATGTACGTTTATGAAATTTCATGTAAACTTTTACTGAATTGCCATTGCGAGTGTACTTACTCAGTGTTACAAAATCATAAAATAATGCTTTTATTAAAATCATTGTTATTAGAAAAGTGTAACGAAATATGAGAGAAGCCTATAAAATAGCAAAAACTTTAATGTACATTTCTTTACCAATTTGAGCGATGCTCAAGTATACCTTAGTTCAGATTACAACCTAATTATGTCCAAAAGTTATTAAATAACAAAAATTGTCGTATGTAAAAACCAACTGGACCAAATTTGTTTAAATTCAAATGAAAAATCCCCTATCAAACTAAAAAGCACTTTTCGTTCTCAGTGTCAAATCAATACGATAAACATAGTTAACCTTGAAAAGTTTTCAATATTTAGCTAATATGAATAATAATTTAATTAGTAACGGATCACTCGGATCTTATTCATAATACTTGAAATTTCATTAGAATATAATAATATAAATCACATTTGTAAAATCAATATTATGTGGAATAATATTCATTCTAATAGTTCAAGAATAATAATAAATTATGAAGTTAAAAACAATTAGCTGTTAATATAATAATTATTTTTTATCAAAAGGTACATTTCACTTACTAGAAACGGCCGAAGCACTCAGATCAAATTCCTAAAAGTATTTAAAGCTTCAGTGGAATATAATAACTTATATACACATTTTTATGAGCAATAATTATAATTTAAAATACGAATTGTTCGAGAATAATAATAAACAGGCAAGAAATAATTAATAATTGTCAACACGTTTTACTACAAACGGCTGTAGCACTCGGACCAAATGCCTATATTTAAAATTTCAAAGGAATATAACAATTTATATACACGTTTTTATCAGTAAAAATTTTAATTTACTCGTAGCATTGTAATAGATCTAGAACAATCCATATATATAACAGACCTATACTGACTGCAAAACCTGACTGACTGACTGATATTTGCTAGGAATCAATGTACATGCCTTAACCGGTGACAATAGAGACATTATATTTGTAGGGTATATTAATCATAGAGTGTAGGTGTGGACTAAGAAAGGATTCAACCCCTAAAGAGGTTAAATGGAGTTTGAGCATATATATATATATATATATATATATATATATATATATATATATATATTATTTTGTTGCGGGCAACGCCGCGGGGGTCGGCTACTAGTAATACAAAAATACTCACGTAGGTACTTCACAATTCAAATCTTCAATTGTCCAATAAAATTGTTCACAGTACACAAAAACTTAAAAGAAGTTATTCGCCAATTTTTTCGACACGCGTAAAACTTTACAAGGTAATATATATTACATAAATAAATTATATAATAATAATAAGTTGATTCCTCTTGTTATAACACGACGATTACTAAAGCGCAACTGAACATATTTTTTCTATAGGTAGGTCAAAATAAAAAATTAACACAAACGGAAGTTATTTTCTTAAGGTCATTGATTGTATATTTTAAGATGAACCGGATTATATAACCGTTTTATAATATGCATATTATTTACTAGTTATAAACAAAGTTGTTATTAATAGTGTATCAACTCAAGACCTTGCTCATGAAATCTATCATTATATACAAGAATTGCATTAAATTTAAAGGTTAACAATTAAATTGCCTCAACAAGGTCCGAACTAGACTTGACTAACTTCGATGGTCAAAGTAAATTATTGTTTTTTTACTTTCTAAGCTCAAGACAGATAAATGTCTCCTTACTGTAGGCACAAAAACCATAAAACACAATTATTTAAATCTCACATCGGCAAGTGGCGGACTTATCGTTAAAAGCGATCTCTTACAGGCATCTTTTGTGTGGTGACTATCGACGGAAATAATGGACGAAGACGGAGTTCATAATAAAGAAAGAAAGCTAAAAGTAACTTAATGTGATTATCCATAGTATCCATACATTCTAATACGAGTACCTGACATAAACTAAATTTAAATGCTTAATTACTTACCTAGTACTTTTCTACCTACTTACGTTTGTTACCTGATTTCTCAGGACAGGTCGACGATTTGATAAAATCCTATTTTTGTTTGAATGGGAATTTCATATCTATGAAATTCGTTTGGTGATATGGTACTAGTATGTATTGGTAAATAATTTTATAAGGAAGTGACTTCAGACTTCTACTACGCCAGACCCCGATAGAAGTTTTACAGATTATTTCATGGAAACATGGAATTCCTCCATTCCATGTTTAATCAAAGTCCATTTTTATCAAAGTTGGTTAAGATCGAAATATCTGAAAAACTTCTATCGGCGTCTGGCGTAATAGAAGTATGAAGTCCCTTCCTTATAGAATTATTTACCAATACATACCATATCATCAAACGAATATTAAAGATATGAAATTTGTTCCTTATTGTAATAGCATGTATGGTGAAAAACATACATACATATTGTATACATAAATACAACGTGTTAAAGAAAGTTTTGACAATACTTAAGTGTGTTAGTCTACCCACAAAGTGTACTTGTAGAACAAAATTTTGCAAAATACGAGAAAAATATTCCGTCCTCCATACAACTTGACCGATCACGTGACCCATTTTTGTATGGAAAACCTAATATTTTTTTCTCGAATTGTGAAATTTTTTCTCCTGTGATGTATTCACCTTGATAGGTACTATTGGTAACACCTTTAAGTATTGTGGCACCTTTCTGTTACACGTTGTTTATGTATATGAGATTACGTAAGAAAACAACGCCTATTTCATCATAAGACATGTATTGTATAGTTACAAAATTTACAGGCATTTACATCTATCTTCAATAGTAATATTTTGCCCTGAAGCTATTCTTAGGGAGCCGTGCATTTCGAGTTCGAGTTTAGAAATGTCAGAAGTAATTTGATATCTTCGTAATACGTGCGATAAAACTGTCTTGATCGACATCATTGCGTAGGTTTTACCTGAAATAAGAAGTTATTGTCTTATTAGGAATTAATTTTACTCTTTGCCTAACTGGGACTAAATAAATAAATTTAATGACGTTTGAAGATCCCTAACATGGCCTATTATTACAATCCTAGGACTAATAACTTGGGATCTGTTATTGTAAAAAATGTCATTCGCCTTCGAATACGCAATAATTATCACGGTAATCGATTCAACCGACGAACACCTAAGACCAGAACGGAACAAACGCAGAAACGCGTCCGAGACTCGTATAAATTTCTAATAATACTAAGAATGTAAATTATACCTAGAAATTTGCATTATGAGACTATAAATATATGAAATCCTCGAAAATAGTTGGTTAATATCAAAAAATAACTTCATTTATTTAGGAATAGGAAGTAAAAATCTTACCAATACAAGCCCTCTTGCCTAAACTAAAGCCTCCAAAAGCATTAGGGTTACTTGGTAGTGACCCGTCTAGCCAACGTTCAGGGCGAAACACATCTGCGTCGGTACCCCAAATAGTATGCCTGTGCATAGCCCACAAAAGTACGCCAACACCATTACCAGCCTTGAGGGTGTAGTTTTCTGAAAAATATAAGAAAGTTGTTTATTAATCTATACATCAAGAAAATATTTTCATCATGTCTATCTTGTATATGCACACCGCAGACATGTATTGATTCACATACCTACTAAGTGATACGTGACTTAAGGCTTAAACGGATTATCGTATTTTTATATGAGTGGTATTAAAAGATTTGTCTTAGTCGTGAGAGTGACTTTGGGTACATCAAAATTTAATAAAAATAAGGATGACACAAGTTTAAATATTTAGCAAACGGGTTTTAAAGTCGCTTCTAACCACTTGTATTACAATACTTTTGTAAGATTACGATAATATGTCTATTTTTGTACAAAATATCATCAAAATTAGTCTAGTGGGTTAGGTGTAAAAGCGTACCAGATAGAGAGACAGGCACAGTTAATTTGCATTTATAATACCAAGTAAGGAATTTGGAACTTGCATATTATGTTTTATATATTTTTAATTAATTGATGACTGTAATGTGGGTGACATAATTAATTTAAATTCTTGCTTACGTTTTAGAAATAACTTTTAGTGTGTTTCTGTTTTTGTCCCTAATGAAAATAAAAATAATTCAAACGACATTTGGCTTCTTATGATAGGCTTGGCTTGGCCAAAAATGTTTTAGCCAGCTTAGTCGCGGTTATAACTAACAAACAAAATTATACATTTTTTTTTCTTCTGTTATAAAAATACGTAAAGGTGAATAGACCATTAGTAGCGGAACGCGCGGTACGCAAACCCTCGAGTTATTAGGTCGGATAGATTGAAGGTTGTTTTAGTAGAAAGATTTATTAAACAAAACGATACTTGCCTCATAATTAGAACTTGTAGTGATGTTAATTGGCCAAGCAAAAGAAACGGTCAAACGACTATACTTTTTTGTAATTTTTTTTTGTTAGTATATTTAAATGTCAATGGAAACTCCTACGTGAGACGAAAAATCCTGACGTAATGTGCTATATAATTTTCACAAAATTTAAGATTTTAGACTTTGGGTATTTTTGGTTGGTGTTTCTCCCAAAAATAGAGAAAATTACGGCGCCTTTTACTGGCCAATTTCATTAGCGAATTAAATTTTTTGCCATTTCAATTTTTTTGAAACATAAGAATCCAATATTTTGGAAAAATACAACTTTTGGGCCTGAAGGGATTTAAATAATGTCTGGTCATCATGTCATACGAAAGACAAAATAAGTTAAGTTACTAAAATTTAAAAAATATCATTCATCATTTATTGTTTATATAGGTCATTTATTGTTTATATAGGTTTAACAAAATTTCGTGCAATCAAGTGAAGTGTCTTATCGGGAAAGTGTAAACAAGAGGGCAAAGACATCCTGAAGGGATAGAATAATATGATGGAGAAGATGCATGTAATGTTCTATTGGAGCCGATGTGAGCAGCTAGACATACTTTGTGATTATTGTGTTAAAAATAAAGATTGATCGATAGTCACACAATTTCTGTATTTTATTAAGTAAAAAAATGTTACAAATATAAAAGTGTTATGTAATAATGTTTATGTATTTAAATAACACGTATAAGTACTAGATAATAGGTAGATTAGTAAGATATCCAGACGTCTATTTCAGACGATTCGATCTTTCTTTTGGAACATTTATCTGTACTTATAATAAAACTGTAACAGGTCAAATTCTGTACTTGCGGGGGGTGTTATTAACGATATAGACCCTAAATCTATTTTTCTTAATTTTTGTCTGTTTGTTTCTGGACTTTCCATAACTTCGGAACTGCTAGATGGATTCTAATGAAACTTGGTATGCTTAAGGTTTATACCATGAGGTAGGACCTTATCTACTTTTTATCCCGAAAATCAGAAGGGGTTCCTGTGGGAGGGGGATAAAATCTTATTTAATTATAGCTCAGTAACGCGTGCTTTGATTTAGATGATTCTTTTTTGTTAGAAAGAACTAACTGAAACTGTTCTTATCCCAGAAATTAGAGGGGGTTCCCGTGGGAGGGGTTATGAGAATCGTATTTAACTAGAACTCAGTAACGCCTGCTTAGATTTGTAAGATTATTTTAAATAAAAAGTCTAACTGAAATGATGTTATCCCGATAATAGTAGGGGTTCTCGTGAGACGCATGAAAGTCGTATTTAACTATAAGTCGGTAACGCGTGCTACGACTTGGACGATTCTTTTTTTGTTAGAAAGGTGTATCTAAAATGAAGTTATCCGAAAAATTAATGGTTGTACCCGTAAGAGAGGGGATAAAAGTCATATTTAACTATTAATTGCTAACGCGCGTAAGGATGATTTTTTTGTTAGTAATGACTTACTCAAATTATTGTACCCAAAAAAATACTACTTCATTTTTGAAGTTGTAACAAAAAAATCTTTTATTGGACGCCTACATAAAAGTTGTAGCAAGGAAGTTTTCACTTTTGAAATTTAATTTGCATAGTTATTTTTAGAAAGAATATATTTGAAATTATTGTACTGCAAAAAAAATACGACATCGGTATTGTAGTTTCTTATTTTTGGGTTTATAACTGCGGCATAGATAATGATTGTACATATATTTATTCGTTTATACTACACAACTAGGCATTTGACCACAAGGTCGCACGGCCACGGAAATCAGCGATACTGTAGTCCTAGATGGAACACATAGCACACATATGAGACATATGTGTTAACACATAGCGTCCACAATTTTTTGTAGCGATGGTGACAGAGTATTTAAAGGTGGTAGATTGTCGTGCGAGAGGTACGATGTTCGATCCCACTAATTACGCAAGAAGTACCTGAGCTACCGGTGAAGGATAACATCGTGTGGAAACCGTAGAATGTGGAAGAGCAATCTTAACACTTTGCTGGCTAACTAGCTAGCCCTCAAGTTTGAAAAATCTGTCGGTAAACAGTTAATAGTGTTGTGGCGGCCTTTTTTTACAAACACCTTTTTTCCAGACTAGGCATGCTTCATCTAGGGGTCACAGTGTCGCTGGTTTATGTAGTCGTGCGAGCTAGTTGTCAAATGCCTAGCTGTCTTGAATAAAAAATAAATAGACAATCGGGATACATGCATTAGCTAAACAAAATTCTACGGGTTAGGTAGGATGAGTGCAGAATTCGTAAAATTAAATAGGCGTTTATGATATGCAGAAACTTAACATTGTGCGATCATCTCTATATCGCTTTAATTAATCAAATTTACAGTTTAAAACACTGCAATATTATTGTATCTTTTACAATGATAAGATTTAAGACGGACCACTGAAAAAATGTCTCTAATTTTTAAGTCCCACTGACATAATAATAAAAGGTTAATAGTTGCGAGGTCAAGTCCATAAAACAACTAGTTCTTGCACTAGTAAGTATGAACTCAACGATACAACTAAGAAGGTTGTAAATCATGAATGATTTATGTTTATTTTATAATAATTATACAATATTTATTTAAATAGCTACCTATTACTTATTTGAAGACATTCCGGGTGACCTCAGATGTAGCAGCAAAATAAAATGAATTAGCATTGCGACAAGGTAACAAACATAGCGACAATAATAAACAAAATGTGTTATTAAAACTATGCTAATTAGATTCTTACTATACAAAGTTGTAAAATAAAATGACCTACGCGGAGTAGCAGTTATTTGAATGTGTTTAGAATACATGAAGTTTCTCGTTCGATTCCCGGCTGAGGGAGGTAATCTGAATCGTGAATATGATCAACTGTATTTTTTCTGGTTATTAGATCGTATCGTGTTTTGGTATAGTAATAATATCACTGGGAGAAAAATAGGAAACATTATCTTGCTGACCGGAGAGCGAAGCGTCTATGCTTTGAGTCTGAAAAAATGTAATTCGCCTGTCAGTTTGTATATATGGATGTTTGTCTGTTATTTAATCCAGACCCTAAGACAGACATTCAAATTCTTCGATACCTGATACCTTCTTCGGTACTGCCGGTTCTTAAAGCGAGTAAGTTAACTACTAGACCACGGCGATCAGAAAATTGCAAATTTACCAGATGGTCTAAAAGAAGGGTATTTTTTTTCAAGTCTACCTCTACAACCTAAACCGGTTTTGAAGTGCGAGGTGTCATTGTATTTGTTTTCATCAGTAGATGATTTTTAGGCTATAGTAGTGGCATCCCTCGGTTTTACTCGTCAAGATACGGTAGAAGTTTGTGCAGTCGGGTTTTTTTGACGCTACTAACCACTTGTTACTTACTTATTTTTATGTCTTTCACAAGTTGCCTGGCAACTAAAGGTGCAACAGGATATACCCTCAAGGTTTCTTTTATTACTGCGTCTAAGTATATAAGTTTTATCAAATCCTCTTTACTGACGTCTCGGTATGAATTTTCAAAAACTTCTTGTAACCTGAAAATTTATTTATTTATTTATTGTGAGAATAACGAAAGTTTAGGTATTTATATTACTTTTTTTTCGTATTAACTGACCAATTTGGTTGGCGTCTATATTCATTCCGAAACGGATTTTAACAAAAATAATTATGAACTCTGGAAAACATATAAAAATCGAAAAAAGAATTATTAAAGCCGTATAAGAAACTGGAGAACAAGACATCACACAATCACACTAATACTTTAACGGCGCAAGAGTTTATGTCAGTGTGGATGTTTGTATGTTATTCCTACACGCATAAATGACTGAACGGGTTCCGGTGAAATTTGGCATATGTCGCCCGTTTCAGGAAGCTTTTCCGACTGGATTCGTAGAAATTCGGTACAAAATAGCAAACGCTAAAATTCGGTTTTTCTTGTAAAGATCTATAATGGAATTTCAATGTCATAAATTAGGATCTTTGAAAAAACTTTGCGTTATTAGAGTTGTAATGTTATCAAAGCCGAAGGAAAACGCTTTCTCAATCGGGCTGCAGAATAGCTTATGTCCTGGATTAACTCATAGGCTTCTTATTATATATTAAAAAAACATTTGTCTCCTAACGATATACATAATTTAAAATCAGTCTATCAGTAATAGAAAATATGAATTAAGATTATTTTTTAGTTAAGTTACAAATATATTTTTTGCAATACATACTTACTCTTCATAAACTTTTTTCTGGACTTTCGGGTTTGACCCTATCAGCATCAAGGTCAAAGTGATTGCTATAACAGAGGTGTCATACCCAGCTCCTACCATCGTATTAGTTTCGTATAAAATGTCCTCTTCGGAATAGTATTCAGTGTTTTTTGATATTTCCACCAGAAAACTCATGAACGGGATGAATTGACCTGAAATTAATGTCACTAGAAATTAGGTAGTGGTAAAGGTCAAGTTATTGGGAGTCTAGTAATTTAGTGGCAGCCGAGTAAGTTAGCGGTGTCCTAGTAAGTTAGTGGAGCTTAGTAAGTTGGCGATGACCTAGTAAATTAGTTGTATCCTATTAAGTAAGCGGTAGCCTCATCGCAACTCATCGGAAATAACACTATATGTCATTATGTCCACCACATAATATATATGGTAAAACACAGTATTCACAAAGCATTAGACAATCTTATCGCCTTAAACCAATAAAATAAAATATAAAAGAATAAGTCCTGGCAGACTGGCCGACTAACAGACCACAATCAACGCAGAGCCTAAACCACTTAACATAGAGACATGAAATTTGGATTCTGTATTCATTATAAGATGTGTCGGTGTACGATTTTTTTTTTCGGATTTTGGAGATTAAAAAACTAAAGGTCAAAAAAGGGTTCAAACTTCGAGTTTTTTTTTTTAAATATATTTTATATGACTACTAGTATAAGTAAGTACATTATAAATAGCGATATAAAAAAAAACAATTTATCAATTAAATCGTCAAAAGACTTCTTTCAAATTTCAATAGCCTGTAACGTGGCAGGTGTAACATAAACATAACTTATATATGTATAAAATACCTGACTCATCTGCACTGTCACCAACTCCTTTTATTTCAGATTTTCGTTTTGCTAGTACCTAAAAAAAAGAATAAATAATGGCATAGCAAAATTATCGCAATTTAATAACTTATTTCCGACGGTCAAAAGCACTAAAACATTGCCTAATTTGCAAGGTTCGTCAAGATTGGTTGGAAACTAAGACCTGTACGCGAGTACCAATATCTAGACAAACATACGAACTAACAGACGAAAATCCAGACTCGAAGGAAAGACGCTTCCAAGCTCGAGCAATTAACCTGTCAATGTGAAATAATCAATAAAAAAATAAATAATCAACAAACTTCAATGACAAATGTATTTATAACATTCAATTATATCGTTCAAGGTTAATTTTGTATACCTTTATTAGCTCAGAGCTCATAGTAATCAAACTGCTTATTTTTGTCGTAGTGTTTTGTCTAATTATCTTAACACCTTTGTTAAGAAAAATATTTACTTGTTCAGAAAGATTTTTAACTGACAAATACTGCAAAGAGATGTTTCAAAAATGTATGGAGCACCGCTAAGGACAGTGTTAATGATACCATAAATACGTTTTATCTTTAATCTATCAATCAAATTCAAAATAACGTGACTTATCACTGTGTACAAAATTAAATTCGAATCAAAATATTGCCACGTTAGTCGTGCTAAAACGTGATTTACGCGTCTTTATTGTTTCAATTTTGACATTTGTGACCGGCGATACAATTCATAAACCAATATGACCATTGGAGTCAACCTAAGATACATAAATCTCCCAGGGATGCCATGATTCCACTACAATTCACAGAATTTAGATATTTTTGTACACAATCAAAGAGGCGAATGACGCATTTTTCTTTAATACACAGTATTGACCACATCTTTAGGCATTTTTGGTAGACGTACAGCGTCCTGGCCGAAAACGAAACAAGTGCTTTACTATATTTATTATATTTGATTCAGCAAAACAAAGATCTGGGCTATGCCGCAATCAGCTATTTCAATTGTGTCAGAATTGTGATTGCATTACGGATAGTTTCACTAGTCGGCTAATACCAACTTTTTACAAACTATTTTATACCAATATTAGTTAAATCAGCTAAGTGCATATTTCAAAGTCCAATTTAGAGAGATTATAGTCAAAAACTGTCCAAGCTTCCGTACACATCAATTATACTCGCATAGTTCTTGTTGAACTAGTGGTTATGTTCCTTAGATAGGGTTTACTTTCGCTTGAATGTAATGTCATCGTAGGTCACACGCAGGGTCGACATTGTAGTCACACAAAAAGAGTGCATTTAAGCGCTGATGACTCTTGGGTATCATAAACTTATTGCTAGAGTCTTACAGCAATGGACTAAGTGAAACTCTAAATTTTACCGCACTACTGAAGCTTTTTATCTTCTCCATACAGCTATCTTGCTTTTTCTTCAGGTTGGACCAGTCGTACATAAACTCGCTGTGAAGCCAAAATTTCTGAAATCTCTCAGTGAATATATCTAATACTTCATCTACAGCTTCTAAATATTGCTGGTGAGATTCACTTAAATCAGACACATCAGCACCGAATGACGTCACTGTAATGTAATAATATCCTAAATTAATAGAAAAATTATGGTTTGCTGAAACGCGTTATAAAACTTTAAAAATAATATAAGACTCTGTATATCAAATTACGGTACTAAAATGTATACGGTTAGGTAATAAATTAATCTAGAGTTTTTTGGCCAAATAAGCAATCCAAATTACCACTTCCTAAAAGATTAACTTCCTCATTTTTGAAAAATTATATATTGTTTTCTCTATATAAGTAAGATTTAAAATTAGAAAACCTCTGACGTCGCTAGTTTTTTGGTGGCAGCCATCTTGGAATGAAATTTATCATTGTGAGTATTATATTAGTCAAGAAAAAATAAATGTATTATTTTTCTTTTTATTCTGACGGCGTTTTTTTTAACATTTTAACAGAGTATCACTAGAGCAATTTTTAATGAAACGTATTATACAAGAAAGGTCTGTCTTTCTTTTATCCGCTTAATAAAAAAGAAATAAAAAGGATGCTAAAGAATTAAGAACTTTATTTTTTGGAGTCATTTATGTTTTAATTTATATTTTTTTACCAGACATATTATTATGATATAGGTTCTTACTACAAATAGATTCCAAGCTGTTAAGTCGTACGTATTTTTCCAGGTTGAATAACCCTCGGCCCAGTTCTTCTGCAAACTGACTGACAAGCCGTCTTGCTTGACGATTGAATACCACTAGCAATCCATTTAAATTTTGCAGTCGAAAAGCTGGACTCATCAACTTTCGATGTTGTCTCCAAATCGATACTAAAACAAGCATAATGAGTGCAAACATTGCCAATCAGCGTGGTAATGCGGCTAGCATTCCAGGCGCGCTGCCCTCTGATGGTGTGTTGGAGCATATGGATTTATTAGTAGATCTTTAATGGTCTATAGGTAATCTTTCTGCTACATTTTTGTAATAAATGGCAATAAAGGCATTTGCCCTGTCGATAGTTAGCATAAAATAAATATTTATATTTGATTATAAATCTTGAGCGTAGCGCTGTTGCTCTGGTTATTAGCAGGCACTTCAGATAAAATTGATCACAAGCTATTTTATTTAGAAAAACACTTTTAAATATTTTTGAGGCATTTGAGACTTAATTGGCCTCATCGCTGTTTTACTGAGCGGACACTTCAAGTCCGACAATACATTTTTTTTATCAGTCTATAACTAATGTTTGTCTAAATATTGGTATTCACGTTGACAATTTTCAACAAACCTTGAAAATACTTATTTTTCAAGTCTTATTCTGTGATTTTACTCATAATTTAAAGGTATTCGTATTAGTTTTCGGTAGACTAATCAACTACTACATATCACTACCATACCTGCTTGTTGGAAAAGTTCAACTATAATTTCGTTCGCATTGTTGAATTTCATCAGGGATGAATTGAGTCGTGTCCACAACGATGGCACGTCTCGTACAAAGACGAATTGTTAATCAAAAGATTTTTTTTATCCTACACACCTAAGCTTTGACCACAAGTTCGCACGACCACGGAAGTCAGCGATACTCCTAGATGGAGCATGCCTAGTCTGGAATACACTGATTTTCAAGGAAGGCTGCCGGAACACACCGTTAGGTGCTTGGTGACAGATTTTACAACTTGAGGGTGGTAGCTAGCCAGGCGAGCGATAGGAAATGCTCTACCACCATGCTATGGTTTCCTCACGATGTTTTCCTTCACCGGTAACAAAACGGTTAGGTAATCAAACACGCATTAATTTTCTAAATAATAACTTACCGTATTTATTCATCGTACCGATTAATAACGTCCAAATGCTGGACAAAACTTTTACCCGACTGCGAAAGAAGGACGGTTACGTTTTTCGAGTGTATGTTTGTATGTATTTATATTTCTTTTGCACACTCCAGAGACTAACAGGCTCGTCATATATTTATGTGAGTGATGTAATAGATTCGTCTTATTTGTGAAAGTGACACTGGGTAGATACATCAAATTAAAAATAAGTAAGAGTGATACACAGGTTTAAAGATATAGCAATCGGGATTTTTTATATATGTACACTTACCATCTGCGATAGTCAGTCCGTTACCAAGAAATGGCTTTGCAAAGCTATAATAGTAATCTTTGTCTAAACATTCGTTCGCCACTTTAGCACAGTCGTCTGGATCCGATATAACTGCAACAGGTAAATTTTAATCTAAACTTTGTGGTTTAAGCAAAGTAAAGTAAAAGTTTATAAATCAAAACTAAGCATAAAATGCAATTATATTTGTCATTTGTATTTAGATTTTATTATATCTTCTCTTATATATAAAAATCAATTGCTGTTCGTTAGTCTCGCTAAAACTCGAGAACGGCTGGGCCGATTTAGCTGATTTTGGTCTCGAAATGTTTGTTGTGCTCCAGGGAAGATTTAAAATGTGAGAAACATAAATAACTGTTAGGCGGTACGAAATTCGCCGGATCAGCTAGTACGAAATAAATTATAGTTTGATTCTCCTATACATTATTACACACATAATCAAAACTAATAATGATTAACAAAAAAAAAAATAGACTATTGTTAAAACGAAAACTATAAAACAGTAAGTCCTGACTGACTGATATTTTCTTGGATTCAACATAGAGCCTAAACCGCTGAACCTAGAGATATAAATTTGGTGAATGTATTCATTATAGGGATTCTTAATGGGGGTTTAATGTTTGTAACTTTTTAATACTTAATTAATTGCGGGGCATTACCTTAACAGCTACTAGTATATATTCGGATGAATGGCCCCAAACAGCCGGTTATTTTGAATAAATAACTAAGTATTATAATAAGATCTAAGATTAAGAATTACACAATGAGCTATATTTACTTCTGTATAATTATAACTTAGATAAGATATTTAAAAAAAAATAACTTCTCATATTAATGAATAAAAATCATAACAGCAAGTCAAAAGATTTAGAGTTAAGCGCTTTTGAATTTACTTACATTCTACATCATTGTTCACATACGTAATTATTGTGTGTGAATATTCCACTCGTGAAACAATGAAATATTATATTCATCAATTCAAGTCATTCGGCTCATCAAAAATTGGAAAATTTAATGCGTGGGTTTTAATAACGTTTTATTGATCTTATACTAATATTATAGTAGTATTTAATCAACGTTTATATATTGTTATTTCAACTACCCTCCACTGAACAAGATTTCATAAGAACGTAAATTATTATAATTCTTTGTTTACCTAAAGATTAAAAAGACGTCCCTAGTCTGTAAAACAACATCTTTCAAAGTCGTAATATAACTTAGTTATCTAAGTTCTGAGTTATTTGTATTTGTAAGCTTAAGTCAATAATAGTTATTTGTTATACAAGAGTGCAAAGTAGCTTTTTAACTCGTCCTCACTTTTAATGACCGAGCAAGCGAGGGATTCTAAAATTAGAATCCTGAGCGTTAGCGAGGGAATTAAAAGAGCACAAGGTGAAAAATCTTTGCACTCGAGTGCAACACGTAACTTTTCATCCAACCTCAGCGAGGAAATGAATACATACGAAAAATAACAAAATTGAATCACTCATTTTAGTTTTTTCATTTATTTTTATCATAAGGTTTAAACAATAAGACGTGAAAAGATATTGGCGCGCGCAAAACAAATTAAAAAAAAAGCACAGAAAAAAGGTTCCAAGTCTTGAGTTTATAACAAAACAAAAAAGGTTGTATGATGGATTCGGCAACATAGAGATAAATAGGTAATGAGGTTTTTAATTCACTAACTTAGTGTACACGATATTCTAAATTCAAATTTACTTTATCCTCTAGCGGATAAAACGGCTTTTGCACTCAAATATCGAATAGCAAAAATACTTTCTGCGAGATGGTGGGATGAAAAGATCTTTTAAAATCAATCAATCTATACTAATATTATACATGCAAAAGTTTGTAACGTCCTTAGAAACTTTGTAAAAATGGATGTATGTTTGTTATTCTTTCACGCAAAAACTGCCTAACCGATATGGATGAAAATTGGCTACTGTTTATCTTGTATTAACGTGGGTAACACCGCAGGGCGCAGCTAGTTTTACATAATGCTTACTAAGCTTATAAACATATATAAGAAGTCCTAATTCTTATTTTTAATTGATACTAACCATATAGTATACGGGATCCAACATTGAGAGAAATTATGCCTCCATTTTCTAAAGTCTCTCTTGACATTGACTTGATAATATTGAATACATCTGAAATCAACATTAAAATTTTTGCATAAAGTTTTAGCTATGTTTGACAAAAATATGCCGTCGCCACAAAATAGCGGATTACATATCACAACTCGGTCAATAATTTTTTTTTTAATTTTATTTGTTAATTTAATACCAAACTAGAGAACAGATTTTGATGAAATATCGATAATACATTCGACACAACTACCAAAAAGGTAAAAAAATAACATTAATTTCTGATCATCCAAAAATTCTTTAAACTAATTTTCCAAATCGCCGCGTTCCGTTTTCCTCTGAGAAGTCGATCAGAGTCTCAGTATGTGTATCATGTGTACAGTATGGCGAAATTGAACCTGCGACCTCACCCTTCATAGGCGAGCGCTTTACTAACAAGGTTGCCAATAACTGATTAACTTACGCTTACGGTCTCCCATCAACTTTAATAAATGCCCGATTATGGGGTATCCTCCAGAAAAAAATGGTGGTGTCAATGCCGCCTCCTTGAATTTATTTCTCCATAGCTTTAGAATCAAGTAAATACAGCACACCATGTACAAAGCTTGAACAATCATTCTTGCAATTTAACCTAAAAGTAATTTAACGCGTCAATAAATAATAATTACATAATATACATTTTATTTGAACTGTCTATTCTACGTTAAAGTAGATATACGTTTACATTTTCGCATTGTACGTAGGTACCTATTGGACGCTACGCATTAAATGCCTTATATTTATAAGTCCAATGCTTCCACAGTATCAGTAGCAATCTGATTTGACGAAGCAACTACCAGCAGTTAGATTGCCGACGCCAATATCATTCGGATATTCATAGTGAGAGGTAGTGTAGTGTTAATTAATGTGCAAGATAAAGGACGAAAAATAATAAAAATATGTTGTAATTGCTTCTTTGTTAGAGGAAGAAACAAGAACGAAACAAAAAAAAAACAAATCAGTAAGATAAAATAAGACAACTCTTAATTAAAAAAACCAGTTGAAAATTAAAATATAACAGATAAAAGCTTAAATAGCCATTTCTTGAGTTATAAAATTACACCGAAAAGTGATTGATTGATTTTACATTGATTATGAGTTAAATAGCGATTATGACAATAACGAAATATATTCATGGAATATTATATCCTTTAACCTCTTAGGTTCGGACAAACATTCAGATTGCAGATAGAAGATTACTCTTTAAAACTTTGAAATTGATTAAGAAGGTAGATAGATATCTCCAACTCAGTCCGAAGTTGGGTGGAACAATGTAATTGTAAATTTTAAATTTGGATTCTGTGGGAGAAATTTAATTTCAGTTCAAAAAATAAGTCAAACTTTTAAGTCCATTCTTTTAAATATTGGTTCATAGGTAATGTAATTTATTTGTTGTGAATGTGCATTTTTATTTTTCTTAATAAACCACATTATGTAGGTATTTTTTTATGTAACCTGCAGATGTACGGTTATTTTATGTGTTTTAGATTATGTTTTGACCAAAATTTTGTTTTAATTTTAGATATTTTTTGCAAGTAATATTTATGTTAAGCTTATATTTAAATCAAATATTATGTAGTAGTCACTGATTAGTATGCGATTTAAATTGCGTTAAATAATAAAAAATATATTGTTAGATTTAATTTATTAAAACACAATGCTGCAATGTTATCATTTAGGACTAGCTAGTTTTCTTCAACTTTTACTCAGTGCTAATGTAATTATCTAACAGCGAACGAAATCGGTCCAGCTGTTTTCGTTACATACAACAAGTGGTTACAAGTTTACAAGAACGTTAGACACACGTATCTCAACAAGTGAAGCCGTGGGATGCAATTAGTATACGCATGCATACATATGCAGCCTATAACTATCTGCAGGTGAAGACGAATCTATTAACACCACTCACATCAAAATACGACAAGCCGTTAAGGCGACAAGGCTCTAGAGCGTGCCAAAGAAATATACATACATAAACTCGAAAAACATATCCCTCATTTATTGGCAATCGGTTAAAATACAAATCCTTCCTGTTTATAATATTAATATGGATGAATAAACAATTTTAATTCAATTAAAAGTAAATTTTTTAACAAGTATTTTGTTGATACCTGATTCTTCCAAATTCGTTTAGACATTTAATTGCACTTATATATCAAATACACTCAAATAAACACAACATTACGTACCCATACTTATTAAAGGTAAATAAAGGTCTTATCGTAAATACTTATTGTAGAGTAAAAAAATAAAACTCTTAGTAGAAACAAAGTACTTGCTCTAAATTATGTGGAAATATCACTGATCTTCAATAAATCAAACTTTAATTTCAAAATAGAAATAATGTCCATATTGATATTCACTTGTATTAAATCAACCCTAAAATCAAAAAACTTTATTCTTCATAACAAAGTGACGGCCAACACTGATACCTGCATTTTAAGAACTAAAATTAATAAAAAATAACTCAAACCAGTTTTTACGTTCCGAAATTATCTTATGGCAAATGCGTTGCACATTTTCAATGAGACCGTAAATAATGTATGTTTTACATCGTCTGGTGATATAATTACTTAAAAAAGTGACTACCGAATTTCACCTAATTTTAATAAACATATTTAAGCTTTATTTAGAAAGCTAACGCGTGTTTGATTCATATTGTTTAAGAAGACGGGACATAGAAGACGGGCTCAGGTACGCTTGAAAACCTTACATACATAGTTTAGCTTATTTTCAATTTATTTTCAAACATATTTAAGTTTTTATTCGTTTTAGTTAGTTTTGTGTCGTGTATTTATAGTTAGTTATTGATGTTTTTTAGCGTAAGTTCTGTTGCACCAATATTATTTTTGTATAATATTAGTTTTATCCATCTAAAGGTTGCCTGGAAGAAATTGCTGAAGGCTTTAAGGCCACTATTTAAAAATATAAACTTATGACCGACATTGATAATATTAAAATAGACCCACATCAGAAGTACAAACTCTGATAAATAAAAAAAGTTTTCATCAAATCGATCCTCACGTCTCCGAGAAATCAGGTAACAAAAAAATACAGCTTACTTACCGTACAGTATCTTTTCTTTTTTAGGCAAAAGGTGGAAAATTGCACTAAATTATTTCACTCAGTAATCTTTAGTTCAGGAAACTTGTTTATGCACTGACCTTTCCGTTAGCAGTTTAGTCCATAAGCAACTAAGTCTGACTATTTTAATCGAGAGGTCATTGAATGCTATTTTTAGAATTCCGTAGGAATTACGAGATTTTTCCCAATTAACTATATTTTCTAGACTTAAAATCTTGCACCCTTAAGTCGCCACCCAGTGGCAACGACTAATCGAAGGCCTTTAACACGCCTTCTGACTCTCCAAATTATTTTATACAACGTGTGTCAACAAACAAAAAGTGTGACAATACTTAATGGTGTTAGTGTACCCATCGCATACCCATAATAGTAAACATTTTAATGTATAAATATAACTTTTGGCAAAAAATATATTGCGTTTTTCATACAACTTGGCCGATCACAATGTTCTACGTTTGTTTTACTCGAACAATCGATTCACACTTATGGGTAGACTATTATGTGTAAATAATAATAAATGTAAGTGATGCTAAATATTTAGTTTGGTTTATTTTTAATATTTTTTTTACTTTTATCTTTTTTTATCTAGATAAATTACCATAAATAATGTAAGTACTTACCCTTATTAAAGTAAAACTCGGTCCCGTCGTCGTCGTTTTGTCTTTGTTGTCTACCTAACCGTTGGTATACGACATGTGACTACAAGAACTAAGCTAGAACACTCGAATTTATCACACAATAAGACAATTAAGTTTTTGGTGTAAGAATAATGTGAAACAATTAATTTTTTGCTACTGGTCAGAAACATTGTAGGTAGAAATGATTTAAACATGATACTTGCGTCATTAAACAATGATGCACTATAAACCTAACGTAACATAGAGTAGAGATTTCATTTTGTTGACCATGAAAAATATATCATATTTTTTTTTACAGTTATTTTGATGTACATGTTATTTTTACCCGAATAATAAATAAGTCCTTTAGAAATGAAATCCTTATGGAAAACATATAGAAATACCTTCTGAAACATGTTTTTTTTCCTTTCGGCAGTCAACTAAAAAAACTTTTTAAGCTCTGTATAATATGTAACATAATTATTAATATTTATTATTAAATATTATTGATATCAAATCATGTTTAGATTTTTTCAAATAAAATATGATAAAATGTGGTATTACCATGTAAGAGACCTTCATCAAGTTGCTAGAACCAGTTTTTTCTGTTGGTTAAGCGCTGGCCGACCCTCTGAGGGAAATTTACAATCAAATGAAACTTAGTAGCAGTAAATTTAAAAATAAAATTAAATGGTGCCAAAAGAATGTAGATACTATTAAAATAAATATTTTTGCAGAACACAGACATAAAAATTAAATTATAAAATTTTGGAAAGCCACTACAAAGTTACAAATCCCAAAAAGTCGTTGCCTGTGACAGTCGGCGGCGAAAATGAACGTAGTAAGATTGCCGAAATATTTGCGAAGCGCTCTAAAATTGTACCCAAAAAATGTGATGTGTTTTATTCTCCAGCCGGTGGTGATGCCGAGAACTCGAACCTTGTTTATACTACGAGTGAAGTCATAAGGGCAGTTAAAAATATGAATAAAGGCAAGTCCCTTGCCCACGATGGCCTAAGCATAGAACACATCCAGTGGGCGAGTAGTTTAATATATCCAAAAATACGTAATCTCTTCAACTTATGTTGTAAGTTCTCATATCTTCCCGACAATCATAGGAGAACCGTAGTAGTGCCGTTTGTGAAGAACAAAACGGGTGATCTGAGTAATCCTGCCATCTATAGACCCTTCTCAAAGGGAACAGTAATAGGTAAATTATTTGAGAGACCACTGAGGCCTTCACTGGTGAACAATTTTAGAATAGATGATGCTCAGTTTCGTTTTCGTGCCGGTCTTTCTACAGACTCTGCTATATTCAGTTTAAAGCAGACCGCGCACTATTATATCAATAGAAATACGTCTGTGTACGCCTGTTTTTTGAACCTGTCGTGCGTTTGATCTAGTTAATTATGAAATTCTCTGGAGCAAACTAAACGACTCAGAAATTCTAAAGAACGCTGTGAGCCTGTTGAGGTATTGGTACGGAAACCAAATCAATCCAGTAAGATGGGGCGACTCAATTTCCAGCAAATACAGGCTGGATTGCGGTGTCCGCCAGGTGGGATTGACCTCTCCGGACCTCTACAACATATACATGAATGACTTCATAGAGGAGCTGAGAAGCACTAATGTAGGATGCCATGTAGGTGACGTGTGTGTCAACAATTTGAGCTACGCCGATAAAATGGTGCTTCTCAGCCCCTCTATCAATGGTTTACGTACACTGTTAGCTGTCTGTGAGAAATATGCAGCAAAACATGGTCTCATATATAATGTTGCAAAGACAGAAATGATAGTATTTAGAGCTGGGATGGGGCCGCAGAGAATACTGAACGTTTATTTGAGGGTATCGCCATACAAGACCTGACTGACGATGTAGACATGGAGCGAAAGAGAAGGTACCCGTCCATCAGGTGCAACATGTTCGCGCATAGATTCTCCAGCACGGAAGTAAAAATTACGTTATTCAAAGCTTATTGCCTGTGTTACACCTGTCAGCTGTAGACCAAATTTAAACGCAAAACACATCACACTAGAAAGGTGCAAAACGATGATGCTTTTCGCA
The DNA here is from genome assembly GCA_947049295.1 of Ligdia adustata. Taxonomy (NCBI): domain Eukaryota; kingdom Metazoa; phylum Arthropoda; class Insecta; order Lepidoptera; family Geometridae; genus Ligdia; species Ligdia adustata. The sequence goes on along the minus strand of OX346236.1, from coordinate 3,311,554 downwards.
TCCTTATGAAAAAAGCACGTTTTTGCAGCGCGTCGAGTATGTTCGTTAAGCACAGGTTCCTGATTTCTTCGCTGTTATCAGGTCTAGAGTAGCTTCCTTATGGGATGGGTTGCGTAGATCTCAGAATGGCATTCATCAATGTCATAGTCAAGCTCTTAATTGTACAATTGAATGGGTTTTCTGCTTGAAATAAAGATATTTATTATTATTATTAAAAAAGATTTCACTGAAGTGAGAACTTTTGTTTTCGTGCATGGTGGTTAAGAATTTTATTTCAGCTCTGTGCTTTGACTCCTATTTTAACTACAGAACCCTTCAAGACTCATTATGCACTAGCCGTTTTTTGTACATTGACCAGTCATAACCAGTTCTGTAGGTGAATATACTAGTTAGTCATCCTTAAAATTTGCAATTATTATTTTGCTTGATCAAGAACATGCATGATCTGTTGACACTACAAAAAATATTAGTCTACAAAAAGCGTGAAGTTTTTAAGGTAAATCAGTCGAACCAGGGCTGCAGATTAAAATGCACAGATTTTTTTTTATAACGTTTTTTATCACTCAACGAAGGTGTAAAATGCAAAATTTTACACCCTCGAGCACCATAAAAATGATGGCAAACACCATGAAAGTTGGAAAACTGAAAATCATAACTGAGAGTGCTATGAATCGAAAATAGACACACACACACACACACACTCACACAACCCAAACAAACCGAAACACAGTGGAATGTTGCTAGAAGGTACGAGGCGATGTTTACATTGTTAAAATGTTTATATACGAGAAGCAGGTAAGTCTCTCCGATAAATATAACCTAACCTAACCTAACTTAACCTAACCTAATCTACAACATTTTTCGGTATGTTGTGTTTTTTTATTTGGTTTTATGGCGTCCCCCACCATAATATTCTATGTATGGGCTACCGTATATTAGTGATAAAAAACGTTACAAAAAAAATTGGTCCACTTTTGGGCTCAGCCCTGGTTCGACAGATTTACCGTTTTTAAAATAGGTCTTTTTGACAAAATTATTAATTAATTTCGTGACAAATGTCGAAGTCGAAATTTTAGCAAGTGTTTTGGTATAGAGTCTTTGGCCAATTTAATAAAAAAAATAATGATTGATTTTTTATTATTCATTTCTGTAAATTAATCGTCCGGAACAACGGCTATGGTACATGAATTATACTACGTTAAAGTAACCACAATAAAGTCTCACGAGAGACACGCCAAAATATAGGCAGGTATATTAATATTTATTACAATCAAATTATAGAAGATATACCTAATTTTGTGTCATTGAAAATATAAAGTTAAATGACTAACCAAATATTCAGATAGGTACATATTAGGAAAAAAGTGCATAACGAAATATTTTTTTCTGATAATGTCTGATTAAAATCAAGATTGAATTTAATAAAAAATGTGATAAAATTAGAATCGGTACCTAATTTTATCTTTAAAGATATATATATCTTATAAATATATATATAAGATATATATTTATGTCGGATATAATTCCTCAATTGGTGATAAATATGCAAAATACAAATAAAATATTAGGTCCTTACATATGAAATTGGCGTACTGGCCACTTTGATCTTCTTTGGTTAGGGATTCCAATTTCAAATTTATACAGCTATTTATTCATACATTTGTATTTCGAAAACCGTAATTCGTTTGTTTTGTCCTCGTTTGGTTTTTTCTTTGCGTCACGCAGTTTACAAAATGGAAAACTTGAAATATCCGAAAGATCCGATTTAAAATCCCTTCATTATTGTGCCGGTTGAGTAATGTAACGCAGCAGTTGACGCGCGTTTGTTGGTTTGCTGCACTCAATTCATGAGGTACCCACCTTTCAAGCTTTTTCACCTTTTCAATTTGCTTCAAGTGGCCAGTACGACAAAACGCCAATTTCATATGTAAGGACCTAATATATGGATGTGACTTACATTTATGCTGCGATTTTAAGAGAGAGGTGTTATAACACCTATATCTGTTTAATATTTGTTTCAGTAGCATTAGCATTGCAGCTTCAAATTAAATTTTTCTCTACCGACTTCCCAAAAAAGAGGAGGTACTGTGACGGTATTTTTTTTCTTAGTTTTTAAATATAGAATAACTATATTATTCTATATTTAAAACTACTAAAAATACTAAAAACTAGCTGACCCGGCGATCTTATACCGCCCACAGTTATTTAAGTTTTTCAACTTTTAAACCTTCCCTGGAGTAATTTCATTTTCAATTTCAATAATTTCAACGCCAAAATCAGCCAACTAGGCCCGGCAGTTCTCTAGTTTTAGCGAGACAAACGGACAGTAATTGATTTTTATATTTAAGAGAACATAACTAAAAAAGTTTTTTTCGGTGCCTGCCGTAATGAAATTTGATAATAACTTTTTTTAACTAGTGTGTTAATAAAGTCGTTTGCTATTCGTACATTATGATTTAACTTTGATTTACGTTAATCGCTTCGGCCAAAGATGGTAATATCAAGAATTGCTTCAGCCATAAAATAAACATTTTATGGCTCATCAGGCCAGACATTGTACCTACGAAACTTATTAAAAAGTTTAAAATTCGGTTGAGACATTATTTTAAGTATGCTTAAAAACTACGCTTAAAAATACAAAAAAAAAACACTTAACAAATTATATAACCTTACAGGTTATCGGTTAGGGGTGTACTTAGCGGAAAAGGGATCACTATAGTTATCCTATAGGATTGATTTTAACTATGGTACCAACTCTGAATTGGCGATAAATAAATAAGTTATTTTATATTATTTTGTTAGCGACCGACTAACATTTTCTATGGAATACCAATATTTGTCTCGATTTCATAGTTGGTCCCAAAATAACCATGTATAATTAACTTTAATATATTTTGTATGCCATTTAAAATTCATATACATACACACGTCTCATCCAGTAATTTATATCTTTATGTTGTATTCTAAAACTTATCAAAATATTCATCAATCGTTTCCTGTTTTTGACTAGCAATACAAAATAAAATTGATTGAACAAGATAAAAGATTAATCTTATCAAAGGTTTTAATCAGGCAACATTTTGGTTCACTTGTCTGTGATGTTTTTCTGGATGTTGGTACTCGCGTACTGGCCATAATTGTCAATCTATATATTTACGAAACTTGGTTATGCAAGTACATAGTTATTGGTTAGGTAATTTTGAAACGACTTGATCCTTCAACAAGGTCTTTCAAAAAATAGTGATTATCGATCGCAAATCGATAGGCACTGAAATGATATTAGTTAATTCGATTTAAAGTCATGAACCAATTTTGGTCCATTTCGGAGCAGTTATAAGTTAAAATTCTTTATTAAAATAAGTCCAGCCGTCTCCAAAAAACATGGTAACAAACATAAAAAATGTAGTGTTATAGAGCCTCCTTGTGTGGGAAGTTTTTAATAAATTTTATGAGAAAATGAACTAACAAAACGTACACATAAGAATTAATACAATACAATGTTTTTTACTGCACACCAAATACAAAATATAAATAATAAAATGCAAACAAGAAGAAAACATCGTTAATACATTAGGCGGCCTTAACGCCTAAAGCAATTTCTTCCAGACAACCTTGGGATGGATCGAACTTAGTGAGAACAGTCACGTCGGTGGTGCATCAATAGTAAACATAGAAAAAAGGCATTCTATAAATACTGTAAAAAAATCAACAAGAAAATATATTTTTAAAATAATCAATACACATAATTAATACATACCTAAATATATGTCTTATAATAAACATAATAATAGGGAAACAATCGGTAAAAAGGTTATTTCTTCTTTCTCGGCCTTTCAGGTCTATACCTGGACATAGGCGTCTATCGAACAGTCTTCTGCTTTGGACATCCATCGAGTCGGGACCCGTATGCTTCTAGATTTATCTAGCGTGTCGATGGCCTCTTTACCTTTTGTTCGGCCATGGTCTCTACCTATACGCCAAGTCCAAGTCCAAGTATGACGGTAGGCTAAGCTATATTTTTTCCTAGCGATAACTTCTACTACGTCTCTCAGACCCAGACAAGAGGTTATGACGACGCAACAAATTGTTTAACAAGGATACTTATAACACCCAACTGGGTCTATAGGGTATATATATATATATATAAGCTTATAGGTATAGTATTGAAAAATATATTTTACAATGAGTCCATCTTGGGGTATACTAAATCGAAAGGGGATAATTTTCTTTGCTAATAAATATCATTGTGGAATAATTGCACTGTTTTCTTAAAAAAAACTAACAGTATAAGATCTGTGCCAAGCACATGGTATTTTGTAGTGTCGTCTTGCTATACAGAGCTATCGGTAAGGAGTACTACTAAGACGAAAAGGGGGCTACTACTCATCACTACGTACAATTTTTACTACGCGAGCAACTCTGAATTCGAGAAAAATAAACCATCTGTTCCATACAAAAGTTTATCGGTCGTCGACAAAATGTATGAAACAGATGATTTTTTTATTCTTCTACACCCCTAGCTGATAACCCTGTATATCTTTACTAATATTATGAAGAGGAAAGATTTGTTTTTTTTTTGTATGTAAGGAATAAACTTAAAGACTACTGGACCGATTTAAAAAATTCTTTCGCCGTTTAAATCTACATTATTATTGAGTAACATAGGCTATACAAAATTAGAATTCTCAAGTAACACCACGAGGGGAACCTAGTATGTTATAATCAAAGAGTAAATACCTAACTGATATTTGCTATACGAATCAACGCAAACCCTAAGTCGCTTAACCTAGAGTCATGAAAGTGAGCTCACCCGTATGAGGATCACCGAACCTTCACTGTTTTCGTGTTTCTGATACAGCTTTCGTTCCGAGGCCTACCTATTTTCACTCCCTACATTCAAGAAGTCAAATTGGGGTCCAAAGTTCGAAACAAATATACATTCCATTTATATCGCGGGAACCGCTGAACCTAGAGAATGAAATTCTGAGAGTGTATTCACTATAGGGTGTAGAGGTGTACTAAGAAGTGATTTTTGAAAATTAAACACCTACAAAGTTAGTAGTTAGGCAAGCGCGCTACATCCTAGACCGCATCGTTACTTTACATCAGGTGAGTTGCGGTCAAGTGCAAGCCTATCGAATATAAAAAAATAAAAAAAACCTAAAGGGGTTCAAATAGGGATTAAAAGTTTCAAACTTCTTTAGGTTATCATTAACTTGTTACTTAGAAACTGGAGAATACTTCTTATCAAATAAAAATAATTAATTAATTACAATATTAAACGAACATAACATTCAATTTGATTTTAATATAAAACGTTATAATTTTTTTCTCTATTATCGTAGCCTTATTATTATATTTCACAGAATATCAGTCATCTAATTTGGTATTTTTACGCGGCGAAATTGGGGAATAATATTAAATAAGGCTGGCCATTTTTTCAAAGCTTTCCTAATATTCGTTATTAGATATCTAATTGGAAATTAGATAGCTTATTCAGCATTTTGTTTGGTTTAGATTTAAACGCGCCATATTAAGTATGATGGTACATTACAGAAAATTGTTTTTAATAGACTGCAAAATAGAAAGAGGTTGCTATACGAATATTTTTGATACAGTAGGTTAAAAAACAGGGAACATAGGTATGGCTAGCTACCACCCTCAAGTTAGGCAGGACAGATTCAATACTCGAAAGAGTATTTGCTTACGCATAAAATAAAATTTATAAATTATGTGCTTGCGAAATATCTTATGTATTAAGCAAAAAAAATTAAAATTTCTTAAAAACCTGTCTGTGTTCTTAAAAGATCTGTCGCCAAACAGCTAAAGGTGTGTGCCTTTTTTGAGAACTAGTGTATTCCAGACTATGAACGAAAAACTCCATCTATATATGAGTGCAAAATTCGTAAAATTAAATAGGTGTTTATGATATGCAGAATCTTAATATTGTGCGATCATCGCTATATCGCTTTAATTAATAAAATTTACAGTTTAAAACACTGCAATCTTATTAAGCTTCCATAGACTTGAAAAAGAGACGCTTTGCTCTCTTGTGTAGTTTAGTCAAAAATAATTATAATAAATTGTCGAAAACATTAACCGAGAGAAAAAGTTTTTGTGCCATCATGTCTAAAAGATATTCCGGCAAGTTTTTCCCCGTATCATCAGATTTAGCTTTAGTTTTTCCGAGGTCTCGTTACCACTATTCATTTTGTTTCGGTAGTAGGTAATCAGTTTTATTTCCCGAGCAAATGTGTGAGGTATGATAAATACGCTTTTATCTGTATTGGGTGGAAGGTTTTTTTCTATACAAGGTTACTGGCAATCAATTGGCATCTACTTCTAAGTGCCTTCTGTGACCGTAAGCAACTACTTTTTAACGACTTCCTTAAAAAGGAGGTAGGTTATACCTACACAATTCGACGGCTATGTTTTTTTTAATATCTTTTACCTGCTTTTTCAGAGACGGCTGGATCGATTTATTGAAAAAAAATTGTAAGTCCTTATTACCCCCAAATGGGGCTTGTAACTGACTAATTAGCGCTATATAATGTAACTAGAAAAGCGGGCGGTAAGTAATAAAAAAAAAAAAACAATCTTTCAAAAAGTTCGCGTACATCTAACCATCGTACTGGCAATAGACATCGTGCATTCAGCCCAATACAAAAAAGGTCGCTTCGCTGTTCAGGCTTGTCTTCGTATGAGTATAATAGTCATCAATTTTACATATCGAAAGGGGAAGCTCAATATCTTTCTTGAAAAAAAAAATTTAAAAGAAGATGAAAAAAGGCGGTAATAGAAAACTTTTACTTTAAATATTGTTTGTTTTTGGGATTTTTTTATAATTACGTGCTAATTAGGAAAAAAACATGAGTTCTGCAAGTGATGAAGATATAAACTGCACTCCCGATTCAATGAAAATGGAAGCTGAAGCAGCAATTAACAATATTTTACCTGAAAGTTCTAAAGAGAGATATTTGAAAACTTACGACGAGTTCATGAAGTGGCGAAAAGAAAAAAGAGTAAAGTCTTTATCTGAGATTGTATTCTGAACATACTTTAGTGAGCTATCAAAAAAGCTGCAGCCATCTAGTTTGTGGTGCATTTATTCAATGTTAAAAGCAACTATGAGTATTAATTCGACATCAATATCAAAAACTTTTCAAAATTATCATCTTTTCTAAAAATACAATCAGCTGGGCACAAAAGCAAAAAGTCAGAGGTTTTTAACACATTCATTCATTGACATGCACCTGGTGACATATATTTAGCTGTTAAGGTACGTAAAATAACAAATCACATAATGGTAATATTTCATCATTTATCTTCTAAATTCTTACAATCCTATAAAACATACTTATTTTTATATTTCGCTTGTTTTAGGTTGTTTTTATCTTCGGTATAACTGGCGCATGCCGAGGCATTGAATTGACAAATATAACAATAGAGAACATAGAACAACAGGGTCAGTAGTAGTTGGGATTCGAGAGTTCTGGATCACCCAAAAAAAGTTCTAACTCACACCCCTAAAGTCGAGTCAGGGAAACCTCAACAACTAAAAAAAAAAAAAAAGTTTGGTGGCGTTTTAGGGGTTGTAGGGGTCGCCCAATCGATTGCTGCTATCCGTTTTTTGATATCTCTTCAGGTTCGTAAGTTAGGATTTTTAATTGTAACGCTGTAGTAGTACAGGTAATTAGCTAATTAATGACCCTGCGCTCGAACTCCAGCTCGCACTCCATTGTTCATGTTACGTGCTGATAAGGCTCATTAACGACTCTGGGATGCCTACTCAATAATAACAACTTCAACTTTGTTTACATAAGCTTCATTTAAAATTATTTCGAAATATAACATGTAATAATATATCATTCATGATTGTATCATTTGTTTCAAATAAATTGGTAAAATCTAACAAGCTTCTACCCTGGAACTTATAATATAAATACACCACACAGTACTCGCCACATACTGAAGTCCAATCATTTTGAATTCGCTTGTCATTGTTATCCCACATCCTACAGTTTCTATTCAGGAAGATTCTATGAAACCCTGCAGGTGGGCGACCAAACGAGTCAAAATATTGTCCGATGTTGTTATTATCTATATGGATTGCAACCTAATGCGATCCAGGTTGTGTATCAGAATCGAGATTGCTTATTAAAAACGTAAGTTAGGATAAACGCGGCATAAACGTTATTTTGTAAACTCTAGTGAATTTTATACAGGCATTCCCTGATCTCTATGGTGCTCATATTTGCATGTATCACTTCGATGTGAACAGGTAATCGGTTCGCGGCATAAACGTTATTTTGTAAACTCCAGTGAATTTTATACAGGCATTCCCTGATCTCTATGGTGCTCATATTTGCATGTATCACTTGTGTCACCTTCAGAAAGTAACTCTTGTGAATGTTCTGTGCTAAATTAACTATACACTATTTATATACATCTCGAAATTAAACAAGGTATGTGTTATACATGTTATTATTATTGTTACAAACATAAGGTACAACTAAATAATAAACAATAGTTATTCTACCTTAACTACTATAGTCTACAATGACGTTCCGGTTCTTATCTATTTCAATAACATTATCAAACTCTGCGTATACAATGCAGTTGATACTCTGGAAAAGAGAGGATTCGAAGCGTACCTCTAATCTCACACTTCCGTTTCTAACTAAAGACCAATGACTGGAATTCGCTGATAAATCTGGAGTCAGATCAAACGCTAAGAGACAATAACCTTCGGAATAACTCTCTCTTGATATTCCATTACCGTCGTTGAGAAAATGTATTCCTGTCCCAGAGAATAATGTGTGGTAAGATGTGGTAAATATATTACTCTCGAATGAAGGCTGCAATGCTTTAGAAGGTATTTGCTGACCATCAATGTACAAACAAAATGAACTCATATCATAATTCTCGAAATTAAATGGATTTTTAGTAAGACTTCCATTGAATGCTGCATTATTAACAAACCCAACAATACACCTTTTGGGTACTTGTCCCAGAAAAATATTGTCAAGTGTTTTTCCCTGAACCCCCGATGGTATCGTCAAAACTTTCACTTCGGCTCGAGTAATGGGGTATTTAGCCGTCGAAGATGCTAAAACCTTTTGATGTGCAAGTAAAACAGTGGGATTGATTCGAGCTCTACGAATAATTAGAGTTGCATCTGTTATGCACACCTCTAACTTTAAATCATTCGAAGCAGCCATTTAGTTAAAAGACTCTCTGGATCGAACTAACTTTACAGATATGTCAACGCCGTTTATCAGAAACTTTTCTTGATTGAATAAGTCACCATGTAAATGTCCTATCATTTCGATTTCTTTACTTTCAGTAGCAAACACTTGTCGTTTTACGAATTCTTTGTTACTCTCGTCAGATGAATCCATTTTTCCTGATGTATCTTCATACCACAGACTACAGGTAAGGTGGGAATCCTTGGCTGCAGGGGCATAATTGAGTAGAGATTCAATGTATGCGCGATATGCGTAAGTATTATTTGGAGGTGATATGAGTTTTTGATTCAAATAAACATCAAGTTGGTTGAATAGTGAAGCCGGTAATTTACAGGGGCTACCACAGCCGCTGCATTTAATCTTGATGAATCCTGATTCAATATTTTTGCTTTTACATGCAACAATGTGTGTGATAAATCAATGTAGTCGTCACCCGCTCCTGGGACATGAAATTCTATTGGTCCATCATCAGCAAGAGATGAAATTGGTTTATAGTGTATCCATATTCCACTTTCAATACTAGTTTGTGTTGATGGTAAAGCAAATAAATCTAGTTCTGACTTAATGCACTCACAAGAATGGCTATGTAAAAATGACATTATGGCTCTGTTTATGAAAATATATCTTTTATATTGTTTTTATTTGTTGTAACTGACTTTTTGTAATTCTTTTTCATAAAACGTACCTACGATTGGCTCATCTTGCAAATCTTTTAAAGTATAGACAACCCATGGAGAGCGTTCTATTATTGATGTTACTATAAATATTTCATCACTCCAGTTAGACTCGTACCCCTTTTGAAATATATGTTTGTAGTTTGTGATTCTTACATGGTCTCCTATATGCAGTTTTGGGGGTAAAGTTGGTGAAAGTTTGTCTTTTGTCTGTCGATCGTTTAAGTTATCCCAAACAGTCTTGATATTGCTTGAGTTAACATCACTTGGACACATTTTTATACTAGAATGATAGCTGTGGTTGTACCCATATAGTAAATCTTGGAGAACGTCAACATATCTATAAGTATTTTTGTGTGTAAAATATCGCCACATCCTCATTTTCAAAGTTCTTTGAAAATTCTCTACAATACTTCCTTTAATATCAGGATTGTTAGTAGTATAGTAGTTGATATTTTTACTCCTAAAGTATTTCTGTACATCTTTAGAAACAAATTCAGTACCCTTGTCCGATTGTATATGAGTTGGAGTAGCATTACCTTCGTTAAATATACTTTCAAAACAATGTTTAACTGTTTCAGAATTTTTATATTTCAAATTTCGAACATAAAGCATATTTAGAAAATACATCAATAACGCATAGTATATAGTTATAACCATCATTATATTGAGAATATGTTCTCATATCGCTTAAATCAACCTGCCACAGTTCGTTAAAATTAGATAAAACGTACTTATTTCTAGGAAACTTTTTGCGTGCAGGCCTATGAAGTGTATAAGTTTCTTGAGATTGCAGCCATTTCTTAAACTAACTTTTGTTCATATCACCTTTCAAAGCCTTTGTTAATTTGTCTATACTACTATATCCAGCTGGATGACGTGCATCATAGTATATTTCATTAATACGTTCCAAGGGATCTATTACATTATCATCGTCATTTAATATGGGGTCCATTTCTCCCAATCAAGTTTTTTGTGATACTTTTTCACGTATTTGTTAGAAGGTGTGGAATATTCTTCGTCAGTCGAAATTTCACCAAGTTCTTTCAATGTTAAGTTTTTTATATACTCAACTCGTTTTGGGTTACCCAAATAAATGAGTGGTATTTTGATATCTATTAAAGCTTTAGCAAATGCTTCCCAACCGATGGGGTCGCATCTCTTTAGTGGTCTAAGTAAGTCGTTTATCAAATCATTAATGTTGGTTCCAGGAATAGTTTTATCATCAATAACAACAACACCATCACTATCGTTCCAGTGAATTTTGTTTTTACTTAATGAAAGCAAACTTAATAAGGATTCACCTTTTTTAAAATAAGTTTTAGGTATTGATTTCAGAATATTATTTGTTTTGTAGGGAAAATCACTATGTATTACTGTTTTAGCTTTGTTCTTCAGAGTCTGAGTAGAGACTGGATCTTGTTCAAGCGTTTCGTCTTTTTTATTTGTTGGAGTGATATCTTCATTTTGTTGTATTAAAGAAAGTTCAATAAGTTGTCGATTTTCTTCATTAAAGTGTAAGTACCTTTGCAATATTTGTAGGTATAAAATACATTTCTTTCTATCTTCTATGTTGCTGTTTAGGATATCTTGCATTTCAGTATCTAATCTAGATAATGGATTTTCAGAATTATTTTGTCGTTGATTTATTTTTTCTATTAACCCAGGCTCAATGAGTAGCATTTTTTTAACATTTTCCATTGTTATTTTCGGTTATAACTGAGCAACCCAAGTAATTTACTGAAAATTGAACCCAGTATTATAGGTAAAAATGCACCACCTTGTTGTATGATTATATTTTTTCTTAACTTATTCGACCCTTTTTTAAGTAATCTACGAAGTACAGTCTTATATTTTCTTAATTTATGTTTATCTTTTTCTTCAATCGGTACTCGCCCTTGCAAAACGTTGTGAATGCATTCACAAATACAATTTAATTCTTCTTCACCACAAGATTTTAAAAGAGCAGTTTTATACTTCGGTTTAAGTTTACAGAGTGCTGATAGTAGCTCCTTATGCGTGTTTAGACTACGCGACATTATTTGTAAATGATAGGAATTTGTTGACTCTTAGCATATTTAAACCCCTTTGTGGGTACATATACAAAGCTATAACCATCTTTGGGAAAAATATTAGATTTGATTCGACATAAATCATTAGTATTTTGTTTCAAATCGACCATTAAATACCCATGTGCTTCCTTGGTTGCATCTTTGTACGCATCCTCTATGTACTTTGGATTTTCTGGTGAAACTTGACGTGACAAGTATCGAATTTGTGTTTTGTCACGTGGGTTTTTAAAGTAGACTATATAACTTGAGTTCAACAAAATATATCTTTGTCCCTTTCCTTGATGAAACAGGTTTTGTGTAATGTAAAAAACACTTAAGTTCCAATGATGACTTCCTTTTGTAAAAATATCTACAATGCGTCCATCAGATTCTCTCATAAGATCATCAATAATTATTAGACTAGGCTTTTTACCATCAAACATACAAAGATCTGGCAATCCCTGATGATAATTTACACTTGGTAAGTTATACAAAGGTTGCATTTCATCAAAACACCATGTTATTTGAGCAAAGGTACTACTACAAATATCTCGAACATTATTAATAAAATTTGCAACAAAATTTGATTTTCCACATCCACTGGGGCCTGCTACTATGCAAGTGAATGGGTGAATAAAATGAAACATCCTGACACGTGTTATGTCTAGAGGGTAAGGCGAATAAATAAAAAAGTATTGTAAGATACATCCAATTTTATTTCAATCACTTGAGTACAATATACCTAACTTAAAGCTAAAAATAGCCTTCTTATAACTAACTTAATCTGAATTACAAAACTTATTTACAATAATACTATGAAACTCTTACATGACTATATTTACAATAAAAAACAATAAAATATATTATTTACTAGATACATCTTATACATTTAACATAAATACAACGTTAACATATTTTACTACATAAAAAATATCTACATATCCCTTAATTTGTAGTGCCCCCATGCTAAAGTGGTGACATTGTCGAGTAGTATGTACCTTTTTGTATCAGTAGAAGATAAACTAATTTTGTTAATTTTTTTGTGTTAAATGGCGTGTTTTATTGATCTGAACCGGTACATAGTATCATATTGTATATTTTTTGTAAATAGACATGTTTTATAGTTCATCATAGACATCTTTTTTGTGACACATTTATTAATTCCTTTGGCTTTTGCTGTCAATTTATCTTCAGTTTGAATTGCATACATTTTCGATCTAAGTCCAACGAATTCTTTTACAATTTTCCATTATTTTCATCTTTAAAAAAACCTAACCTTTTTTATTAATTTGGGGATATTGAAACATATTATTAGGTGCATAGTCGGAAGTATCGAAGCGTTGGGAAAGGTCAGGTTTAATATCGTCATAGAAATTGTCAGTAAAAATTTGATAGATCAAACTGTCTGTGTCGGTATACAATAATTTACATTTTTTGTCAAATTTAGTCAACATGTAATCGTAATGGAATTCGTACATCAAAGTTTTGCTTATGTCCAAAATAGAAAATCCTAAGTAAATTGGTTTATCATAACACACTTTTGTTTTGTTTAACTGAACTGCAACTAAATTTTTAGAGAAAATCGAGATTGAGATCAAATCTTGTACACCTAAACATTTTTCACGATTATCTCAGTGATTGAGTAATTTAACATTTACTCTTTTTTCGACGTTTTCCATAGTTTTTCCGAATACAGAATTATTCATCAGTTTGAAAAAAACTTTTTCGAAATCTTATGTTGCTTTTGTTCTTAAGGATGTATTTAGATCTATATATTGTTTTAGCCATGGACTTTGACGAAATTTTAGTATTCTATGAATTTTTGTGACTTTAAGACCCATTTTTAAACATTGTTTTTAATTTATATAATGAATTGTGTATTTATTTTTGTTGTTTAAATTTGGTATCAGTTTAATTTCGTTTGATTCTCCTGCTTTTATATTTTCCGGACATAATGGCAAGTCTGAATGCAAATCATGAAGTTCATCCAAATCAACTTCTAATACAAATCCATGATCAGAAGTATCTTCAACATTATAATTTGTATTAGGATTCACCCACTCAAAACCGCTTTCTGGTAAAAATTGTGACATAGCCCAACCGTATAAGTTATTAGCATCAAAGTAAATCAAATAAGATGAGGGTAAGTTTTCATCAAAATCATCTAGAAATTTATTGTTAGCGTTAGCATATCGATGACTACATTGAGAGACACCACCTCTGATTCCTGATTTAATGAACGCAATTTGATCAATGTCTGTCAACAATTGTAATTTGATCTTTGTTTGTTTCATCATAGCATCCCGACTTAGACCAGGTGCTGTATAATAGTGGGCAGGATCTAACCCATAGGTTTTTAAACAGAGATTGCGGAAATTTTCGAAAACATCTGTTAGTAACAAGACATCAGTTTTAAGATATAAGTTAGAATAATCCAACATGTTTTGGCAACCAAAATGTTGCCAAACATCTTGAGCACGACTGTAATCGTCATCGGAAATATGAGTCAGTCAGTGAACTATAAAACTTTTCTTTACTCGGCAATGAATTGAGCTCCAAAGAGTGGAAAGATGTCATAAATTCGTAAGGATAAACACCTTTTTTACGAAGACGATCAAAATCAGTTTTGTCAGAAAAAATTTGTTTGTGTTCATGAAATTCATCGTCGTAATTGCTTAAGTTATGTAAAAAATGGGAATGTATTGTGGTGCACGGTACTTCTTTTCACATATTTCATGAGCGACACCAATGAAATTCCCAGTTTGCCAATAAAAAGTTAAAACTTTTTCATCATTCAAATTAGTTTCACAAATATGACAAATTTTAGACGTAGCTATTTGATCATTTTCTTCGTTTGATAAGGGTTTGGGAGGTCTTTGACGATGATTATGTCTACATATTTCCTTCAAATCTTCATTTAAACATTTCATGAACTCTTGAGCACAGTTAGGACCACTATATGAAACATATTTGGACAAATTATTATCAAAAGAACATTTGATGTAATATCCAAAACTGTAAGGTACATGTTTTTGAACGTTGGTGGTAAATGGTTTTGAACAATCACTTGTATCTGTGCGACTTGACTCTGGATTTAAAAGTGCTTCAAAATCTGCATATATAACAAACGGAATCTTCATGGTTTTTGGAAGTTATCAAATTGTAACTTATCATTGGAGACTGTTTGACCGAACCAATTTTTTGATGAATTTTCTCCATTTGGTAAAATGGTTGTGATATGCATGCAATCTTTTTGTTGGTGGGTTAATAATCTATCTCTAGTGGTAAAACTGACTAAACAGCCATCACATATGTGTACTGCACCGTTTCTAATAGATATTTGGGAGCTAACTAAACGAGATAAATTTTTTATGTAACAGTAATGTCCGACTCTCCCGTTTTGGATGAATAATAAATTAATGTGTGTATATTTTCGTGATTTTGTGAAGTATAAGGGACCTGCAACTTTATTTTTTCTTGTTTTGTTGTCAAATTCTAATCCAAAAACATTGACGCTTATATTGTTTTGTTGTTCTATTTTTGATATGTCCGTTAACTTCACCGGAAAAGATACTCCTTTAAAATTAAGTTTATTTACATGTCTACTATTGATGTTGGACGTTCTGAATTTTTGCTAACCAGAAACATTGCTGAAAAAATTGCCCATTTAAAACAAAAATTATCGGATTTTTTTACTGATGGCTTTTTTGTCCTTAATATCTTTAGGCAAGTCAATATAGGATGTACCGCGCAGAGGGCTAAACTTATTAATGTTTAGTTCAATATATTTTATATTTAACAAACTCCAACCACTATCTTTTCTTTCGAATTCACTTATTTTGTTTGCCAATGTGTCTCGCAAGGATACCATGAAAACATTGAGGTCGTCGGCTTGGGATATAACGAAGTTACAAGTTTGGAAGTCAAAGCTATTAAAAATATTTTTAGATTCTTGTTTGAAATCAGCGTGTAAAACGCAGTTTATTTTTAAAGAAGTATGAGTTTTTACCGCTTCATCAATCAAAAAGAATATTTCATTTTACATGGAATCTAAGAAAATTTCCGGTGTTTGAAATATGAAATCTGATTGCGGTTTGCTTTTTATTTTGTAAGAAATAATACGATTTCCAAATGCAGATTCAATCACTGAAACGTTTTCAAAAGAATTATGATTTTGCAATAAATTATTTTTGTGTAAATTACTTTTAGTATATTGTGCATAATATTTCTTATTAACTAATATGTTACAAATATCACATTGTACCTTATCGCTACTAGTATCAGAATTGGATGCTTCTTCCTGACACGGTCTTTTAGCATCGTTGCTGTTAGCTTCATCGGCAAACCGTTTCAGTTCTCTCCTGGCTCCCCCGGTCTGCTCTCCGAATGAAGTTGATGGTTGACTATAACAAAAAGAAACACTGGGTGAGTATATCTAGAAATATGTAAATAATTGGTGTAAAAATACATTATTTATTTTTTTACTTACTTTGCATTGTTTTCAACCATGGTACAGATTTTGTATAAATCATTGTCATACTCGGTATCAAAGAGTTCTGCTTCTTCCACTTTCTTACATAGCTCTAACATATCTATTTCTTCACATATTCCGTCAAGTTCAAATTTATCAACCACTTCACTACATTCGAAACCGCATTGGTTTTCACTACTCACAGACTTTGTGAAAAACACACTAGTACACGTTGATTCCATTTTTATGTTGATACGTCTTTGAAGTGAGTTTTAAAAATGAGAACTTATTTAAACATACCAATATTATTTATACACTTCAACATAGGACAACACTAATTGCATTACTATAGAATCTTTTCCAGAAAAAATGTAGCAAAATAAAGTAATTAGAACTAATTAACACACAATGATTATACTACACTGATGACATTATGAACGCACAATAGAATTTAATCAGTATTGTTAAAAAACATCTTTTTACTCGACTCTGTATTCGATATTTCTTTGGTAATATTGAATATAGTTTTTCTAATGCTCTCCATGTTCTGATTTGCATAATTTGTGTAGTATTTTACTCGCGTACTAGCGTGTTTCCACCGTTATGTGGCTGGTATCTTTGATATATGTTTTATATCATAAATTTCTATTTTTATGAGATGCGTCGATGATGATATATCATCACGATTAGTCGATATCCACGCAACACCGTTTTGTTGCGCTCTTGACACTGATGAACTTTGTGATGCTTGTATCCTCTTTTTGCTTTTATGAAAATTGAAAAAAGCGTCTAGGTCTTCATCTCGTTTTCTTTTAACCGAGTCTTTTTCCATAGTAAGTTTGTCTGATGTATCTTCATCAGATAATGTTTTCTTCAAAACAGTTCTGCAACAAGATATACAAACTATAAAAAATCAAAAGAAACAAGTTCACATTCAAGACATGCAATAAAATTACAACAACTTACCTCCATCGTTAATATTTTGCAGATTTTCGTAGAAAAACACAAGCACTGAACAAAGAACTCGTCTCAAAAAACACAACTGTGGAATAATGACACAAGTAACAATGTTTTGCTTTTATACTTAGAACAAGAATTAGCAAATAATCCTATCACTTAACTAACGAGTCGGGTCAAGGTCTATATTCCCTAACTTCCTACCTAAACGATTTATTTAATCATCCATTATTTAATACCATCGTTAACGACATTCTTGGGAGTTGTTATTGTTACTCAATCAAGAAAAGTTTCTGATAAACGGCGTTGACATGTCTGTAAAGTTAGTTCGATCCAGAGAGTCTTTTAACTAAATGGCTGCTTCGAATGATTTAAAGTTAGAGGTGTGCATAACAGATGCAACTCTAATTATTCGTAGAGCTCGAATCAATCCCACTGTTTTACTTGCACATCAAAAGGTTTTAGCATCTTCGACGGCTAAATACCCCATTACTCAAGCCGAAGTGAAAGTTTTGACGATACCATCGGGGGTTCAGGGAAAAACACTTGACAATATTTTTCTGGGACAAGTACCCAAAAGGTGTATTGTTGGGTTTGCTAATAATGCAGCATTCAATGGAAGTCTTACTAAAAATCCATTTAATTTCGAGAATTATGATATGAGTTCATTTTGTTTGTACATTGATGGTCAGCAAATACCTTCTAAAGCATTGCAGCCTTCATTCGAGAGTAATATATTTACCACATCTTACCACACATTATTCTCTGGGACAGGAATACATTTTCTCAACGACGGTAATGGAATATCAAGAGAGAGAGTTATTCCAAAGGTTATTGTCTCTTAGCGTTTGATCTGACTCCAGATTTATCAGCGAATTCCAGTCATTGGTCTTTAGTTAGAAACGGAAGTGTGAGATTAGAGGTACGCTTCGAATCTGCTCTTTCCCAGAGTGAAAAAAAAAACTCTTTTCCTCAACTGCATTGTATACGCAGAGTTTGATAATGTTATTGAAATAGATAAGAACCGGAACGTCATTGTAGACTATAGTAGTTAAGGTAGAATAACTATTGTTTATTATTTAGTTGTACCTTATGTTTGTAACAATAATAATAACATGTATAACACATACCTTGTTTAATTTCGAGATGTATATAAATAGTGTATAGTTAATTTAGCACAGAACATTCACAAGAGTTACTTTCTGAAGGTGACACAAGTGATACATGCAAATATGAGCACCATAGAGATCAGGGAATGCCTGTATAAAATTCACTGGAGTTTACAAAATAACGTTTATGCCGCGAACCGATTACCTGTTCACATCGAAGCGCCTACGTTTTTAATAAGCAATCTCGATTCTGATACACAACCTGGATCGCATTAGGTTGCAATCCATATAGATAATAACAACATCGGACAATATTTTGACTCGTTTGGTCGCCCACCTGCAGGGTTTCATAGAATCTTCCTGAATAGAAACTGTAGGATGTAGGATAACAATGACAAGCGAATTCAAAATGATTGGACTTCAGTATGTGGCGAGTACTGTGTGGTCAGAACTCTCGAATCCCAACTACTGTCAGTTGTTAGTAATCAAACTACCGAACACAAAAACTGAAATTGAACGAACATTTGTAGTCCCTCAAGAATTCTCTGAATTCGTACAAAAACATCAAGTTCTGCTGAAGAAAACTTCATCCCGTCAGATTTTGTCCATGACCAACAAATATTGCAATCTCAAACTATTAACATACCCAAAAAACACCTGTCCCTCAAATTTGAAAATTGTTCTCATTTCACTATAAATGTTAACTAATAAAATGTTTTATTATTGTAATGCCGGTTTTTTTCTACTTACTTCACAATCGAGATGTAAAGCAGAGTAGTTAGCTCGGGTGTAAGCATCAATTGCACCCTCGAACTATAGGCGCACAAGCGCAGCGAGGGCACCTATAGTTCGAGGGTGCAATTGATGTCTTACAGCCCTTGGCTGCTAATCTACTATTAATTATCATTTTATCAATTGGTCCTTTTTTAATTAAAATCTGCCAAGAGATTTTCAAAAGTGCTTTATAAACATTAGTTTATTATAATAAAACAATGAAAGAACGCGATCGAAAACACAATAGGAAATTAACTGTTTATCGGTACAACGCCTTATAGTCGTATATATGTCAATCCACTTAAGAGGAAACTTATTTAAAAAAATCTTTTTCAGAAATAAGGTTATTATTCTGAGTTTTCTACTTAGTTAATAAATAACACGTACCTAAATATGTACTCTTTGTTTTGGTAGCCAACTGAAGGTTCAATTCGATAGCTCTAATTTGGTAGGACCAGTCGTGGTATCACGTAATATTGGCGGTAAAAGAAGTCTTAGCAATCTTGGTTTCGTTTTGACGAAGTTGAAGGAACGAACTGGCACTTTTGCTGTTTGTCACACAAGATTACTATCACTCGTTGCACTTCTTTTACCGATAACGTTACGCGATATAACCGCTGCTTTAGGCCTGAAATTACTTGTCTGGCTCTGTAGGTCTGTGATTGAGTACTTACCTAAAACACCATCAAGATTCTACTTTAATAACTTGAAAAGACGACAGAAGCTGACGTAGCCTACAAGTTGACACTGAAGTTCACTGAACACGCCTCCTATTATTCAATGACAAAGGAAGGTCAATGCTAACTAAAGGAAAGTAAAACCTACCTTGAAAAAGTAAAACTTAGGTCAACCATTTCAAGTTTATCAACCATCGCGATCGTTCACCGTATCAGTAAATCAAACCTACTCCTTACATTACTAAACGAAGTTTGGTCACGAATCTCACTGATTACTTAACTACAACAGCAAAAGTTCTTTTTTTCAGTTTATTTGATACCTAAAATCTACTTTTCGTGTCATGTACAAAGCAGGAAACTCGTTTTACCTGATGGTAAGAATCACGATATTCTATTTTTTACAACGATGGAAAATAAGACAGGTAATTCACTAGCGTGGTAGTGAGCAATACGGCTTTTAATATTATAGTTTTTTATTAATAATAAATAGTCTTGCGCTTTACCACAACTTAATGTAAAGCGACGATATGTTGTAAAATATGGCACGCTTGCTTAGAAAAAACTGATTCACTTGTGTTTAGAAAATACTAATATAGCTTTACGAAATAAAAAACTCGGCAGCGAGTTCCACAGCATGTTAGCTCAGTAAAAGTATACGCAAAGTGCTTATTTAGTTCGAGTTTCTTGGAATCTCTACCATGTACCAGGTAGCGTCTTGCAGTATCTCTACTAGTATGATTGTAGAAGGGGGATGGGGGAATTAAATTATGTAACACCAAGGCACACTCCCCGAAATTTATCCGATAAAAAACCGATAGGCTAGCTACTTTTTAACGATGCTCGAGGCTTTGGAGGCTAGCTTTGGCTAGAGCATCGTCGTTGTATATAAGTCTCTTAACTCTCAATTGCTTATCATAGTTTTCCTGCACGTTAAGTATTCAAAATAAAACGTTGCGCTGTGGGCTGTGCTTGTCTTTCTAAGATTATATTAATAGTTAATCCAGTTCAATATTTTTTCAAAGAAGGAGGATATTATCGGCTTTTTTATTTTATTTTTGCTATCCCATAAACTTCGCAGACTCCTGGTTTTTTTTTGTTTGGAAGAGTATGTGGTGGTTAGAAAAAAAAACCGATCCATAGAAAATGTTTATAGGTCGTCAACAAAATGTAAAAAACAGCAGATTTTTTTCTCGAATTCATAGTATCTATCACATACAAACTAGTTGTTTAATAGTATTTCTAATTATAGCTATTTTTATTTATTATACTAACTTCTGTTTTAAATTATTCCCTGAAGTTTTATTATGCATAATGAGACATATTCGACATGCCGAGCTACGAAAATAACTAAAATGAAATTCCGTGAATAACATCTCTCGTAATAATTAATCATATAAATACGTCAAGTGCGTACCAGGACATGTGTTGATTACGGTTCCGTAGTAAAATATTCAAGAATATCTAAACTGAGGAAAGATTTGTATTTTTATATGAAACGAATAAACTTAAAAACTGCTGCACTGATTTTCTTTCGTTGTTAGTCATTTACATTATCTATATTAATAGCCTATAAAAAAATTGATACGCGGGTAA